>OX463811.1:22702809-24061143 GCA_949825045.1 Argyresthia goedartella
ATCGTAGGTTGGGAATGGAACCGGCGTGTGGGCCATTTGTACAATGGGACCCTCTGGCGTATAGCTGCATACCTGATCGGTTACAGGCAGAGTGGGGCCCCGGGGGCCCTCGCTAGGAATTTGCGGCCCAACAATTTGTTGCCCCCCAACCGGAGACGGTGGTGTTACCGATCGCCTCTGTGCTTGTTTGGGATTTGGCGGGCAACCCAACATATGTTCGCGCCCTATTAGATTCTGGAGCTCAGGGCTGCATTGTATCGAATGATTTGGCAAAATGGTTGGGCCTCAATATAATTAATGTATCGCTGCCGAGGAAATTGGTCCCTGCTGGGGATTACAGGGCAACCCTTCACGGGTTTTGTGATGCCTCTGAACGAGGGTTTGCGGCAGCGGTTTATTTGCGAACCGTCACCTCCACCGGGGAGGTCGAAGTGCGTTTGGTTTTGGCAAAAGGCAAGGTAGCGCCTATTCGGACAAGGATGACGATTCCGAAACTGGAACTGTCCGGGGCTGCTCTTTTGACCAAACTTTTGAATCACACTTTAACAGTGTTGCGTGGGTCAGTGGTTTTGGAGGATACGGTGTACGCGTGGACGGACAGCCAGATTGTTTTGTGCTGGCTGAAGGCTTCGGTCCATAACTTAGAGGTTTTTGTTGCGAACCGTGTCTCCCAGATTGTGTCGTCTGAGGTCCCACTGACCTGGAGACATGTACCAGGAGAATTGAACCCGTCTGATTGTGCATCCAGGGGACGTCGGGCTCCTGAACTCGTTAGACACCATTTGTGGTGGGGACCACCCTGGCTTGCCAGGAGAGAATCGGACTGGCCCCACAGCCATGTAGTAGTATCTTCGGATCATGGCCCCAGAGCGGCCGTGCATGTTACCCAGAAGGCTGAGGACCCTGACGCCGGGTTTCTGCTGGACCGGTATAGCTCATGTGTGTTTGTTTGTTTATCCACCAAGGCGGTACATCTCGAGCTCGTTGCTGATCTCTCGACAGAGGCTTTCATTGCTTGTTTGGATAGGTTTGTTTCTCGAAGGGGACTTCCAACTTTGATCCGCTCTGATAACGGCACTAACTACGTCGGTGCGGAACGATACTTACGAGAGATAGTCAACTTTTTGAATGTAAATAAAGTGGATATTGGAACGGCCCTCTCCCGTCGGGGTATACAGTGGACCTTCAGCCCACCGAGTTGCCCCCACTGGGGTGGGATTTTTGAGGCCGTAGTTAAGTCAGCTAAGACGCACTTGGGGCGTATAGTAGGTCAGACCGCGCTGACTTTTGAGGAGCTCGCGACATTGTTTTGTAAGATCGAGGCCGTTCTCAATTCGCGACCGTTGTGTCCGCTCAGCTCGGATCCAAATGACCTGGAGGCTCTGACCCCAGGCCATTTCTTGATAGGACAGCCACTTAACGCGTTGCCCGAGCACCCCTTCGAGGGAGTGAAATTGTATCGGTTGTCAAGGTATCAGATGTTGCAGCAGTTTACTCAGAATTTCTGGAAGCGTTGGTCGCTCGAGTATCTGCATATCTTACAACAGCGCCTTAAGTGGACTGACAAAACCCCCAGTGTTGGTGACCTCGTTCTGGTTAAGGATGCTAACCTACCGCCACTACGTTGGCGCAGGGGGCGCATTGTTAACTTGTTCCCTGGCAAGGACGGGACCCCCCGGTCTGCGGAGGTCCTAGTAGGAGGTTCGGTTCTAAAACGAGCGGTAGCAACGTTGTCTCGGCTGCCCGTAGATTAGGGGACAGGTGGGTGCCTGTCCGGGCGGGTGATTGTTCGATTCTAAATCGATATTCGATCGATGGTTTCGGAACGGCCATTTTGAATTTGACGTTGCTGCCAACCTTGCAGTTTTTGACAACTGACAGACGAAAGCCCTCGCAATGTAAACGCGTTTTGGATAGGGTATTGAAATTAAATCGCAGTCCATCTGGAATGTATTCGAGGTTCCCTCAGGATTGTCTATATAGCTGAGTGTATTGTGGTTCCCCGAACCAGATAAAGTTCGCATTTACGTGGCCGATTGGTTTTTTACCACGTAACATAACCTGTGTTGGAACACTGTGCTGATCGAGGCTGGCCCGCCAGTCACACAGGAGGTTGGCTGAAGAACCTGTCTACCAAGAAGAGCCTTGGGTGCACCCGGGCCTTGCAGAGAGACAGGAGGTTGACGGGACCGAAGCACAGACCAGGTTAGATCGAACCCAATCATTTTAGCTCGGTGAATCGCCGACGTTCACACTTCTTGGCAACTGATCGCTACGCTACCTCGTAGCTGATGGGCCCCTACGAGGTCATTAGGTGCCGAGAAGCCTGAACACTAGCTGTATTTGCCTATTATTAATTTCGAGTTTGTCGCCCCCCCTTGATACGACCCTGTCATCGTACTTTATCGTCGTACCGCAAAACACTTCCATACCATTTTATTTGCATACGCTTCGCTCCGCTCCGCTCGCTCCGGTTTTGCTTTTTCTAAGTTCTAACGTAACCTAACCCAATTGAAATTTAGCCACAATAACCTACTCTAGCGAAAAGTATTTCAGTAGAAATATTGACTAAACTTACTTTTAAAAATATTGAATAAATATTTTTAGTAGTACTCTTGTTTTCAATCCCAAATTCGTTTCTTTAGATAAGGGTTCCTTTTTTTCCTTTTAAGGTTCGGAAATTATTACGGCAGAATTACCAACTTCAGAGAAAAGTTTGTTTGACAAATGTTGCTCGTAATAATGCCACCTATCAGCTGAGTCCATAATAATATATGGTTTATTAGACAAAAATTTCCTACTTTTACTGAAAAAAATAAAAGTGTCAAAAATTTTTGAAGAATTATTACGGCTAAACTACTAACGTCAGAGAAAAGTTTACTTGACAAAAACTTAACTATTTACGGCCCTTAATAAGGGCCCATCAACAACAGAGCAAATATATGAAATTTAAAAAATCTCCTAAATTTTTCTGTCCTGTAAAACAGTAATGTCCAAAAAGTCGAAAATACGCGTCTAAGAAAAATGTTTATTTGACAATATATGTTTGTTTAATGCATTGAACAACCCCCCCTTAGTGATTTATAAAAAGGAAGAAGAAAAAAAAAGATGAAGAAAATTTTTTCAGTCTTGCGCACACCCTTTCGTTAACACTAACTGGCAAAATGTTTAGATTGCAACGATATCAACAATTTCATGGTTTTTTTCAACCTAGAAATACGTGGGAAGTATACTACTTCAGACCGCTTAGGTTATGTTCACTTCTCAAATGTGTTCTCAAATTATTAATGTGGGAAATACTTTTCACGATTCATACTCGCGTTTTATTCAACCTACCTTCTTTTATGATTACAGAAAAAACTACTAAACCAGGATGTTGTCGAGGCTGCAATGGCGATGCTGATGACGTCAAGTGACAATGATTCAAGCGAAAATGAACAAGAAAGTTCCCTGAAAAGCTGTGATGAGTGGTTAATTAATGCAGCATTAGACCAGAAGCAACGTCTAAACATCACAAAGGAAGATTTGCTACAAATTTTAAGTGGTGTGTATTGTTTGTTTAGGGTTTAGACTAAATAGACTAGTTTTCGCCGTATTATACAGTCTGTTACCGGGATGTGGGCATTTATAAAAACTGATAAGAACATGCTCCATTAACAATCGTTTGCACGTATTAGTAAATCATAATTATGTTAATTAACTCCACAATTAAACTTTCTAAATTTGCAGCTTAAATGTAGTAGCTGCCCAATCTTCTCATAATCTTGAACGTCAACAGACCCTCACTGAAAATGAGGTAATAATGGACACATCAGACGATCAGCCCTTATCAAGTCCAGTTGTTTATCCTCAAAGCCATGCAGTTCGTGCTAGTTATTCTGATATGCAAATTAAGGAGCGTGCATGGTCTATAGCTGTTGAAGGATTTGATGTTCCTTCATTTGAAAGGCCACTGAAAGGAAATAAAGAATACACAAACAGAAGTACACCACTAGAATACTTTTTCGAGATGTACCCATTGTCAGCGCTAGAGGCAATAACAAAATACACCAACGTTTATGCAAAAGTGAAGAAGTTAAAAGGATGGAAAGATAACACAAAAAGAATTGAATGCCAACTTAGGTGTGGTAATATTGATGTCGACCAATCCTATCCCAGACACGCAGTTATATTGGTCAACAGACAACTTCTACACGAACCCTGTAATCGGGTTCCCTACTTGAAATCGAATGCCGTAAGCACGAAAAACACATGCTCGAAAACTATATCTCGACAGTTTACAATCTCGATGCATCAAAATCTCGAAAAGCCATAAGCGCGAAGCATCGGCTGCGCGAAGCTGTAATATATCGAAAGATGATGATCTCGACAGACTATTTGATCGAATTTATTTTATAAGTTTAAGTATGTATATTGATTCATTTGATACGTTATTTATTGAGGCTCTTTAGGGAAAAATAATAAATCTAGATGTAACTATTTCTTACATTGAGTTCTGCATCGCGCCCAGCGCAAATAATTAATAAACATTTGGTGAATGTGCCGAGCTCAAGCGCTTTTTCTGTTCCTAATAAAAATGCTTTACGACAAATGATTAGACGCGCCAAAAACAAAGGAAAACCGAAAGAACCCACGACATTAGAAGAAATAGATATACCAGAAGAATTACACAGAGTGCATGGAGAATTATTTTTCGCGAAAGATTATAAATTGTGTGAAGTGAAGTTATGACATTAAAAAGATATTAAAAAATAACTGAGAATCTACACGATTTACCAAGAACAGAATTACCAAGAACAGCACCAGGATATGAAAAATTGTGTAAAGTGAAACCATTAGTAAACACATTGAAAGAAATCTTTGGTGAAGCCTGTGTTCCATCACAGACACAATCTATTGATGAGTCAATGATAAAATTTAAGGGTAAAAGTAGCATAAAGCAGTATATGCCCAAAAAACCCATAAAAAGGGGGCACAAATGTTGGGCTCGATGTGACTCAAAAACTGGATTTCTTCACCAATTTCAACTATACACAGGTGAGTTATTCTCAACTAAATTGTAAATTCGAGAAAAAGTTTGTATTTTTTTTTAAATCTAGTAAATAATTATATTTTCTTATTATTTTCTGGAATGTTAAACGTCTATTAGAAAATATTCTCATAATTCGATAATTAATAGTGCATCAGCTTTATTCTATGAAATAAAACGGCTAATGATATGTTACTAATGCCATGATTTTGTTGTCAATACAAAAATCACCATGTCGCCTTTACATGTTTCGACGAGTTTATCGATATTTTTTTATAGGTACGGATTTATTTACACATTTTTAACTCAACGGAATGATGATCTATTTTATGTTTCTTTATTAATTGGGACTATATTTATTACATTTCTTATCCAAATTAATAGTTGTTTGCTTGTCACATGTTTCTTACAATTTAGTAACAAACATCTTCGTTACGTTATTTTACTATGTTTTCTTGAGATTTTTGAACGCACCTTAAAGCCATACAGTTGGTAGCACTGACTTGATTCTGATTGGTGTGTGATTGATGTGTGATGTCACAGCTTCAGACTCCAGTAACAATTTCGTTATTCTGACTAAGAAACTTGATTTTTTGCCGGTGAGATTTAAATGTGTTGTGGATTTTACATAAATCTAGTGATTTATGCATGTTTTCGTGCTGCAGATTATGTTGTTGTCATGAAAAAGCATCTTTGAGGTTATTTTTCGCATACAACTTAGTTACATTTCATTACGTAACGAAATTGTTCTCTATAAAGCTACATGCACATTGGAATAATGCTAATAACAAAGAGGGTCTGTGTTTTTCTCCAATTTCTTCGCATTTCTTTGCATACCTACCTAACTTGTTGTACGCACCTAGGTTATAATGAAAAAAATAATGTGTTCGCCTTATTTATTTATCACCCGCGATGGCTTAATTACTTTACAATATAACTTATAAATTGGTAGAATAATTATTATCTGGACGTCTTTTAATGTTTACCTTTTTTGCAGACATGCCACTTACGAACTCCGAGAGGGAAAAGCGCTACAGGGAGCGCTTGAAAACACAAAAGCCTGAAAAACATGAAGAACTTATGGTCAAACATCTAGAAAAAGTGAAGAAAAAATAAAAAAAAATGTCAGAATTGACAGAAGAAGAGCAAAAACTTCAGCGCAAGAAATGGAAAGAAGCAAACAATAAAAGAGCTAAGAAAAAGAAAGAAAATAGAAGAGAATCTATAATAAACACCAATGACGCGTCTGCAGCTCAATCTATTACTGAAAGCGCCACTAAATAGCACACAACAGATAAAATACAAGAACTTAAAGCAAAAAATTAAGAGTTGACAAGAATAAATCTAAATTTGTAGCGTTACAAAGCCGAAATTACAGATCTGAAACAGAAAATGGCATCCCAGACACATTTAATACAGACAACTGTAACAGTTGATAAACCTGGGGTTGTCACTCCGTCCAAAGATACTCCAATGACGAAAAGGAATAAGTTTTTAGATGAAATACCATCAATCTCTAAAGAAGAAAAAGATAAAGTCAAAAAGAAACTTCTATTACTGAACACATTGACAGACTCATTGAAAGAGCAATACAATAAAGCTGACACAAGAGAAAAGAAAAGAGTCCTTAAACAAGTGGCTCTTGGAAAGGCAATACAAAAATATAAAGTAAAAAAGTGAAAAAATGTCATACAATCTTGGATTTACAGGCAAAATAAGGATGAAAGAATCGACCAAAATTATCAAGGACAAATACATGACGGAGATTCAAAGATTTTTAACAGAGATGATATTAGTCGACCAACAGCAGGAAAACAAGAAACAAAATCCAAACAAAAACAAAAGAAACAACTAAGATACCTGTTGGATACAATGCAAAGACTACATACCCAATACAGAACTGATGGGGGTGGGGCATCCTACGCGACATTTGCTCGCTATCGACCATTTTATGTCATTTCACCTAAAATTAAAGATAGAAATTACCTGTGCATGTATTAAACATGCTAACATTGGTTTCAAAGCTTCAAAACTCAAAACACTAGGTGTACTTCAAACTTCAAATATTGAGGATTTGATCCGTACAATTACCTGCAGATAATGTTTTCTTTGCATCTATTCTAAATTCCCTGTTTGTGCCAACGAAACGCCAGATATAAATTCAGAGATCAAGAGGGATGCCCTAGTAAGTTGGTTGGAGTGTCGATTGAGACCTTATGTATACACAGTCGTAAATAAGGATAAAATAGAGGAAAAAACAACAAAGAAATATGCAAAGGAAATTGTTCGTGGGACTGTCCAAACACTTACGGAACAATTTCTAACAGATTTACATAAATTTCAAACCCATCATTACAATATACTACATCAACACAAAGCATACAAGAAATGTATCGAAGATCTTAAACTAGACGACGTTGCTGTAGTATGTGATTTCTCTGAAAATTTTGCCTGTAAGCAATCAGAAGAAATACAAGCAGTACATTTTGGCGCATCACGCAATCAAATTACACTACACTCCTGCGTTTTATATCAAAAAGATTAAAAACCAACGCCTATTTGTTCAATCTCACCAGTAAATGAACATGGGACAGGCGCTATTTGGGCGCATCTAGATTGTATACTACAGTACTGCAGAAACAAGGCAATTATCAAAAAAATACATGTATTCAGTGATGGTCCAACAACCCAATATAGACAAAAACCTAACTTCTATCTATTTGCAAGAAGACTTACTATGGATTTGAAGAAGGAACCTGGAATTTCTTTGAAGCTTCCCACGGGAAAGGCCCTGCTGATGGTGATGGCGGAGCAATAAAGAGGAAACTAGACCAGCACGTAGCTCACGGACATGACATAACAAATGCTGAAGAAGCATATGCTTATTTACTAGATAATGTTAATGTCGATATATACTACGTTAGCGAAACAGATATTCAACAGATGAATCAAATGATTCCTAATGATGTGATTTCTGTAAAGGGAACTATGACATTGCACCAGGTATAGGGTTTCGGTCCCGGGTTCCCGGGATCGGGAATTCCAGGGAAATAAGTCATTCCCGAACCCGGGAAAATTTTGACGATTCCCGGGAATTCCCGGGAAATTCCGCCATTGATTTTTATGTCAGTTTTAACTCTAAAAGCTTGCCAATCATTATCGTTATGCACAAAGAACTCTAAAAAGATGTGTAGGTAACAAGAAAGACATGTATTCGTTGGCCAGCCAGGTACTTTTTTGAACTTTATGAATCATATAATCTAAAGTAACTAGAGATTTGTACCTAGAAAAAATATATAATTTTGTAGGGCGGTACTTCAACAAATCTTTACATGCATGAAGTCAGTCGCTTTCATTCGCAAAGTGTAGTTGCGAATTCTTAGAAATTGTGTGTGTCATTGTTTTGCAGCTGCAGGGTCAGCGCCAATCTGGTTTTCTTTGTTTCACCGCAGCCCCCTAGCCCCTAATAACTTATCCGAAGTAAGGAGTAAGTAGTATTTACTTTCGTTTATTTTAAAAGAAATAACGACACTTCCGCTACTTGCAAACTCTGTAATAAATGTCCCAGAACTTCTGGAAACACAACAAACTTGCGAGGTCATATAGAAAAAGTGCATTCACTAAATGTAAATGTAGTGAATGCTGTCAATGATGATGTGCAA
Organism: Argyresthia goedartella; assembly: GCA_949825045.1. Classification (NCBI taxonomy): domain Eukaryota; kingdom Metazoa; phylum Arthropoda; class Insecta; order Lepidoptera; family Argyresthiidae; genus Argyresthia; species Argyresthia goedartella. The sequence goes on from OX463811.1 coordinate 22,711,501, forward strand.
ATATTGGATGAAAATTGTAGTCAACCTAAACAGCGCAAGATTACTGACAATATAACAACGATAACTGAAGGTCAATCTAATATTCCCACTACTTCAAGGACAACTGAAGATGCAGCAAAAAGTTCTAAAAAAAAGTGTCGAAGCAAAGATTAGGCAACCGACAGTCAGCGACATTTTTGAAAGTTTCAAGAGCGTTACTTTTAAAGATGGTATAAAATCCAAAAAACTTACTGAGGCCGTAGTAAACTGTATCATTCTTGATAATAAACCTTTTTCAACAGTTCAAGGAAAAGGTTTTCTGGCATTAATGAAGGAAGCAGTACCACTGTATAAAGTGCCGTGCCGAGAAACAGTCAAGTCAAGGATTGACGACAAGTACGAAGCTATGTCCTGTATTTTTAAATAAATTCTTCAAAGAGCTGAAAACTACTGCCTGACGTATGATATATGGACAGAAACAATGACAAATAAATCGTTTTTGGGCATAACAGTTCATTATATGGTGAATTTCGAACTTTTGAGTGGAACATTCGGTGTAATAGGACTTTTTGAAAGTCACACTGCTGAATACTTGGAGAGAGAATTATCAAAAGTGATGTCTGGTTGGGGAATCACTGTAGAAAGTTACAGCAGTTGTAACGGATAACGACAGTACAATGATGAAGCTCAATCGAAGCATGTTTGGAGAAAAGAAAATCATTGCATGTTTTGCACACACAATAAATTTGATTGTAACCAAGTCCATAGAAGAGTCTACTGAAGTGACAGAATTGGTCAGCCGGGTACGTGAAATTGAAATTCCCAATTGAGATCCCAAATTGGAAACAATTTGGACGCCCCGATCTGAAGATCACAAAATGACTAGCGAGCAGAAGACCACTTCTCCAATGCCGGATGTAGCCGGTGGAAGTGACAGCCGTCATGCGAGTTCGACGGGTAAAACCGGTAAGCCGAACAAGTCTAATAAGGGTCCGAAACAAGTCCCCGGTCCGATTGCGCCTGAATTGGTGCGGCCGACGGAACCATTGAAGCCTTTGAGACTGGCCACTACCGCAACTAAGCCCAAGAACGAGCCTATGTTCAACGACATAGATATGATGGGTTTTCCAGGTGACTCACCATATAGACGCGAAAACAGATTCTCGATTACAGCAGAGGGATTCTTTCCTCTTGTTGAAAAAGAGTATGACGTGATAGCTTCAGTCCAGCCTTTCTTCGCAAAGACTGTGCCGAAGTCGTCCTTCATGTATTACTGTGTTGAGCATTTGTACGCACGCCTTGTCACACTGAAACGAGACAGAGGTGAATCTACTTACGTAGAGGATGCCTTTATGAACCAGGTGTTGTCCGGAAATCATCATTTACCAGGAACAATAGACCAATTCATTAAAGGAATCGGTAACGTAGTAGACTCAGATGCCCTTAGGTATAACATAGACTTCCCTGCATGGCCAGGCTTGACCGGAGACTTCGGAAGAGTAGGCCCACAAACACATTGGATGTATATGTCATTACCAAGTCCCAGAGTTTTCGCTCAACGCGTGAAAGAGGACCTACGAGCGTCCAGAGAACCAGACGTCCAGAGAGACTGGCAGCTACCCGCGGAATTAGTTCCCGAAGAGCAAGAAGCCGGTGTTCCTACCCGGAATTTGCTGGGATGGGCTTAAGCACTCACAAACGATCAGGTAGCGTTTCTAGAAAGCGTGAACATCACGCCAGAGGAATTCCCTTCCCGATTTCCTCAGTTCACATTTAATGCTGAACTGTTCGAGAAGGTTTCTTTGTCTGTGGATAGAGTTGCCGAGAAATTCAAACTCGTGACCCAAACCCCCACCTCGACGAGTGGCTCCAATGCCCAAGTCTGTTGGTCGGAGGTAGAACCTACCCAACCGAGTACTAGCCGTCATGGCTTTTATCTCGAGACGAGGAACTCACGTATAGTGACTGCCTCTGATACCGAAGCCAGGACAACTTTAGCTAGTTTGATCTGTGGCTATCGTGTGAGAAAAATCGAGTACCAGGCAACACTGGTCGCTGCAAAACGTAAACATTATACGATCGCCAATACATAGCAAATAAGTGATCAAAAAGTGCAATTCCATCCCAGAAAGTAATGAAATCAAACCAGCATAACATCAGCCAGTAAGTCACCTGTACCAATACCTTTATCCAAGCGTAAATTTGCCATAATCTAAAAGGAAAACAATCAAGAGCTATACATATGTCTATATATATATATGCCAGTTTAAACGGCAAAAACACGGGAATTATTTTTCAAAAAATCAGAAATCGCACTTATCACCAGTCATCACAACACAATAGCAACAGCTGATTGGACTGTTTTGACATCTGATAAATTCACCGTACCAACTTAACGGATCCTAAGGACACGTTCAGAATTTGATACGTGCAAAATATTGATTGTTTGATGCGATGTTAACGACATCTAGCGACATCTGTTATCTAATGCTGTAACTAAAAAGTACTACACGGTAACTTTTGTGCCTCAAAAACTATAGGTACTTACTGAATAATTATGGACTATGTAACATTAAGAAAAAAAGCCATGAAAGCTAACTCGACACATAACTCGCCCAACACAAGCGCTGGGTCAGACACTTTGCTCAGCTGTGCCTCGATAAGCAATAATCGACACAAAAGCCTACCTATAATATATTCCTCACACGATTCATCACTAGTAGAAGATCTCAAGCAGCAGATGGAACAGACTAAAGAAGAACTTGAAATAGCCCACTTGGAGATTATGCGTTTATGTAATGAAAACACCGAGCTGAAACAAACAATCGAGAACACAAACAAAGATATTCACCTACTCAGAAAGGTAACCACCGAATCTTCTAGCTTCTGTAGTACGCCTGGCACAAGAAAACCAAGAACACTCATTGGTAGAAGTTGCCCTGGAGTATCTCCGATCTGCTACAACACGACCTCCAAGCCCAGCCAGCCTCAAGATGACTCCGCAGCACTTGCGATCTTCAGATCTAACGGCCAGCATCAAAATGATTACCCAGGACAAGAGAACTCCCACCCCAGTAATCAGCCTCAAGATAACTCCTCAGTACCGAGAGATAAACAATATCAAGATATCTGCATGGCACATGAGAACACCTACTCAAGGCCCAGCAGCCCACCTGAAGACACCACAAACAACGATCGCGTGACATTGAATCACAACTGCACCGGTTCCACAACAGATGGCAGCACTTGTACCAAAATAGGTAATATAGTGATATTAGGAAATGAGCAAGTCAAGGGACTGTCAGACAAGATAAAAAGACGCAGAGAAAATATGTGGAATGATAGGTATAATGTGACAGCTTTGATAAAACCAGAGGCGACAGGAGCTCAGATCCTCAGAGATATCAAAGAGAACTGCTCATCAAATAAAGAAGACATATTTATCTTAGCGGTTGGACTGAATGATCAAAACCCTTACAAATTATTATCGGAATTAAATGTTGCATTGTATAAACTTAGGAAAAACCAGGTGTTTATTGTAAGCGTGGCAGAGAGTCTTTATCTAAAATGTAAAGTTATTAAATTACAAAATGAAGTTAATATCGCAAAATTTCGATAACTGCGAATTCATAGAACTATCTCCAAATCCAACAGAACAACCAATGTTGACGAGCCGCTATCTAAAAGAGTCATATTTAGAATATCTATGCAGCAAAATTAATATTGAAATCGATTACATAAGGTATAAAAATCAATTCCTTAAATCTGTTATTGCCACAAGAAACGAAAAACAAAAACAAATGAAAACACTAAATCCCACAAACCAAGAAATTAAATCTCCACGCCGCCGGGGGACAATACCATACTATTTTAGACCCAAACTAGTAAACAAAATCAATTTACCTCAGGTCAAAGCATCAAATAATGAACGTAAAAGTTCACACAAGAAAGGGACTCTACCATACCTTTTTGAGCAAATAACAGCAAAAAAGAAAACGAAAAACTGTAATAATTATTTTTTAGGGACACACACAGACCAGTAGCCTTGTTTCACCAAAATATTGCAAGCATAATGTCAAAACGTGACATATTTGAAGCGACATTATCAGAACTTGTCCTAGAGATTGGTGAAATTAATGTTATCTGTCTGTCAGAAACCTTTATTAAAAGTGGAACGGAAGCCAATCTCAAACTTAAAAACTACAAACTAGTGGCATCCTTCTCCAGAAAACACCAACGTAGAAGTGGGACATGTATTCTTTTAAAAAATAATCTTAATTATAAACCTATTAATAATATAACATCAAAGTTATATGATTTCGAATGTTGCGGCGTTGAAGTAGTTAACTATGACCTTTATGTTATCTGCGTCTATAGAACACCAGACTCGAACACTGACATATTTTTCAGAGAATTAGCCGATTTATTGAATAAGTTACAACGAAAGAATGATAAGAAAATTGTCTTATGTGGGGATTGGAATATTGACATTCTTAAAATCAACAAGTATTCTAGAGAGCTCGTATCTATACTCAATAACCATAATCTAATAAACTATATAAATGTGCCAACGAGAATTAATTCCTGCCTAGATCTTATTGCAATGAACGTTACGGATGCACAACCTAGGGTCCACTACTTAGCTTTATCAGACCATGAAACCGGACAAAGCCTAACGTTTAAAAGTGCATGTAATAACAAAGCCCCATTGAAAGCGTCATACTGGTTCGAAAAAAGGCGGGAGTTTAGTGCCGATAATATCAGAAAATTTATGGAAGCTTTGTCCTCACTATCATTCGACCAATGTATAAGCAAACAAAAAGTAGATCAGGCATTCGAAAGCTTTCATGATCTACTAATTCTGTTCTTTAACTTATGTTTTCCTGAGATTCGAGTCAAAATAGTCAATAAACCAATCAAAAATCAATGGCTCAGTAAAGGAATTAAACGTTGCTGCATAAAAAAGCGTTAACTCTACTTAAAATTAGCATTATGCAATTACCGGAACAAAACTATGTTTTATAAACACTACAAAAACTATACACGAATACTGAAAAAGTGTATATTGCAATCCCAAAAACTTCAAAATACAAAATATATAACCAACTCAAAAAATATTTGCAAAGCGGCATGGAAGGTTATTAAAGATAACACGGACTCGGCGGTTAGTAATAATGACATAACAGAAATAAAAATAGATCAGAACACATTTACGAAACCAAATGACATATCTGAGCTTTTTAACGACTTTTTTATTAATTTAACGAATAATAATGACAACAGTAATCAATCACATACAGCAGGAACTTCTGCTAATTCAGCCCAATCTATCTACTTAACACCTGTAGATGAAAAGGAAGTATATATGGTGATTAAAAACTTAAAAAACACAAACTCTACTGGCTATGATGGTATCGGTACAAAACTAATTAAAATGTGTGCACATCTCCTTGCAAGACCTATGACACATATCATAAACTTAACATTTTCAGAGGGAAAATTTCCAACACGACTTAAACAGTCAATTGTAAAACCACTGCACAAAAAAGGGGATAAATGTGACATGAATAATTACAGACCGGTTACCCTAATCCCTGTCATTTCTAAGATCTTTGAGAGGATGATGTATAAAAGAATATATAGCTTTGTGACACAACTTAACATACTAAAAAAAGAACAGTTTGGATTTCGTAAAAATTCCTCTACAACTTTAGCATGCTTTGTTCTTATGAAAAATGTCTTGCAAAGTCTTAATGACAAGAACTCTGTTGCCTCAATATTCTTAGATATGAGCAAGGCTTTCGATTTCGTAACACATCCTATTCTATTAGATAAACTTTACAAGTATGGTATCCGAGGTAACTGTCTAGAGTGGGTTAAAACCTATCTTAGTCAGCGAACTCAATGCGTCGAAGTAAGCAGGATTATTGATGGAATGAAACAAACCTTCCAATCAAACTATCGTGTTAATAACTACGGTGTACCACAAGGTAGCATATTGGGGCCACTATTGTTCCTGTTGTATATAAATGACCTACCTAACGTAACAAAAAATGACTGCGTACTATTTGCCGATGATACGACGCTTCTTATTAAATGTAAAAATCGAAATAAATTAGAGACTGAAGTAAGCGAAGCCCTAAACGACATTGCAACTTGGTTAGAGAACAACAACTTAAAGGTAAATACAGAAAAAACTAAAATAATACAATTTCAGACTTGTTACAATAATCATTCCGCACCGAAGCTCTCCATTAACTTTAAAGGAACTAATATTCAAGAAGTCGATTCTACTCTATTTCTCGGGATAGTAATAGATAATCACTGTAATTGGAAAGCCCACATAGACAAGGTATGTCTGAAACTGGACAGATTTGTGTATGTGTTACGACGCATGAGAGAAGTGGCAACGAGATCTGCAACCCTATCGGCATACCACGGATATGTATCGTCGGTACTGCGGTATGGATTAATTATGTGGGGCAACTCTGTTGAGGTTGACAGGGCGTTCAAAACCCAGAAAAAATGTGTCCGAGCACTATGTGGTGCAGGGTATTTGGACAGTTGTAAACCTCTGTTTAAAAAAACACAGATTCTTCCCCTACCATGCCTCTATATTTATGAGATATGCATTTTTGTAAAAAAATACCCAGGTATCTTTAAGAAAAACTGCGAAATGTTTAGTGCAAGAGGCAGATTCAAAGATAAATTATATGTACCACCACAAAGGCTACAGTTATACTCTAAAAGTGCATATTGTATGGCAATAAGAATTTATAATAAAATCCCTGATGACATTAAATACCTTACATTTAATCAGTTTAAAACTAAATTATTTAATTATTTAATGGACAAATTATATTATAGAGTAAATGATATACTTACAACGAATCAATCTATTTAAATAATTTTATATTAAACTCTATTTTTAATTTATAACTGACATTGTAAAATATTTGCACACCAAACTTTAGATGGTGAATATGTTGAAACTGATGAATACCAATAATTTTAAGATCACATGTACACATATTTAACAGCAAATAAACAATTTGATTGATTGTCAAATTTGTCAAAAAAAGCGTTAATGCTAGCGATGAACTTCGTAAAAAGCAGAAGGACGCTGGTATGTCCGAAGGCAAAATAAAAAAGCTGATTCTTGACGTGAAAACCCGTTGGAACTCTTGCTTCTATATGCTCGAGCGTTTTGTTGAACTAGTTTCAACACTAAGTGACATATTACTTACACGTCCCGGAGCCCCTTCAATGATTACTGGTACTGAATTAGAGCGTGTTAAAGATATAATTGAGCTCTTAAAACCCTACGAAATATTAACGAGAGAAGTTTCAGCAGATTCATATTTAACAGTGAGCAAAGTAATTCCATTAGTGAGCTTTGTGTCTGACAGTTAGCCAATATTAACCTTACAATCCCCCAAGCCTCATATGACGCTCGCCTCGAGTACCGTCCGTCCCCCAAGCGTCATATGACGCTCTCGCTCCCGCGCTTTTTTAAACCGGTATATTTTGGCCAATTTTTGTCATGTTGGTACTGTTAAAGATTTTCCAGACGCTCAATAAGACAAAGTCTATAATCCGATACAATTGTCTATGGTCATTCATAGAAAAAAATATTCCAAACGTGCCTCAAAAAAAACACTTTTTCGATTTCCGTATTTTTGGAAAATTTCAAACGCTGAAATATTGAACAGTTTATATAAGAACACACTAATGTTTTTATTGTTTTGAAAGGGTAATGTTATTTAGATTACGTAGGTATCAAATAACATGTATATGTTGTTGATGTTTTTCTCATGTCTGCTAGATTTGTCGAGAAGGACCATTTTCATAGATGTCTGTGATTCTCATGTCGGTACAATAATAAAGGAAGGTCACTGTGACATTAGTTTTGCATTGACTAAGAGAGGGTTTCATTAGCTACTCATATTTAGCACTCTCATAGTTCTAAGAGTTACCATTTCAACATAATCACTTGATACGTCAGTCAAGTGTCGCGCGCCGCGCGGGCTTAAGTGTGCCTGGGGGACGAGCTGTGTCGGCGCCAAGTGGCTGGGGGAGCGAGGGGTTAAACCAAGAAATCTCACGATCATGCAACTGAAAACCGAGTTACAGAAACAAATGACCAAAAGATTTGATAAACTTGAGTACAGCTCCATTATGGCTCTGGCGACAGTTTTGGATCCCCGATTCAAACTATTACATTTTAAAGATCCTATGGCGAAAGGTAAAGTGCTTAACTTTTTGAATAATTTTGTAAAAAATATGAATAATCCTGCCAACCATTCAGAGTCTTCCGATGAGTGAGAAAAAGAGGAGAGTTTTGATATTTGGAGCTACCATAAGCAACTAGCTCATAAAAATGTCAGAAAGAGACAAATTTACTCGTCAGAAAGATCTGAAAATGAAGATCAGATGTACTTGGCATCAACTGTTGCATCTATAAAACAAAATCCACTTGAGATGTGGGATGAAATGAAAAAAAAAATCCCGGGACTGTTTAAATAATTACCTATTGTTGCTACTTCTGTTCCTAGTGAACGACTGTTTTCAAAAGCTGGTGCAACTATATCCCAGGAGCGCAACAGACTTACCGGGAAACGTCTCTCAAAATTAATATTTCTGAACTCAGTTTCATTCAATAAAAAATAAAAATTTAATTACATAATAAATATATATATAAAACTTAAAAGATGGTGTTTCATTGATATTTATTAATAAATATAAAATGTTGAAAAACATCGATACATCGATGTTTTTAGGACCGATGTTTTGACATCGATGTTTTTTTTTAACATCGATGTGTCGATGTATCAGTCAAGTGCCTGGTACCATTATGTGCTGCTCCTTGCTTTGAAAACTACCATCTAGAGGCAAATTTTCTAAAAGCCTTATCAGTTTAGGCCATAATTGTTTATTACTTTCTCACCAATTTAAATAAATAAAATAAAATAAAATGATACTTAGTTTTTTTCAACACGTGGGATGAAAATAGTTTCCCACATAGTGTTAAAACTCAGTGCCCATCCCGGACTGAGGGAGTATATATCCCACGCGTTTTTTTTAATATTTCCGGTACATAAAAAAAATATCTGAGTATGCAGTTTTAATATCATATCTATTTGAGAATTTATAACAATGTACGTCACATTCTGCAGGTCCCCTATTGCTCGCGCCCAATTAAGGGTTGAAACGTGTTTCGCACTTAAAACATATTATTTTCGGGGACGATTGCTAAGCCCTCTTCAAAAAATACTAACTCAAAATAACACAGTTTAGTTTAATACCTAAGAAAAAATGTTTTCATTTTGTACATTATTTAATGTTTTGTTTATTTTTTGCGTCACTGTACCAGTCCTTTTGCCCAACGTGCTGTTAAGTCAATTAAATCGTTCTACTATTAAGACGCTTTTAAATTTCAGATGTTTTACTAGTAGGTAGGTAGTTTTGCTTTTGTATCATTCGTCCTAGAAAGACATTTTACTAAATTGACTTTATGATACAAACTGAAAGTGTCAAGGTCTTTTGGGTCTTACTATGTAGTGTTGCTGTATGGAAGATAGTGGCGCCCTCATTTATTTTCTACTCATTTATGTCGCACTATACACCATTCACCAGAGAGAGATAAATGCTGCAATCTTTAGTGACTCACTAGCATAGGGTCGTGGCACCAGTCCCAAACCAGGAGCCAGTCGTTGACCATTTACAACTTTAATTTAAAATACTAAGGTCGTGTCGAATTTCCCGCCACTTTTTGTGCGGTTGGCAGCCTTGTGTGTCCTTCACAGATCAACGAATAGCATTTAACTGTGAATATGGCGCCGCATATGTCAGTCAGATTGATTTACCGAAAACACCTCTCGTTCACTTCGTTCCGGGCGGCCATTTAACTAGGCGTCGCGTGCAGGTAAGATTTTTTAATCGCTTTGAATCTTTGACTGGGGATATTGTAATGTGTTGTTTTTGTTTTAATACATAGCTTAGGTGGATAAACTTACAAGAATACAAAATATTTTTAGTATATTTGGCCGTTTTCATAATAAAATTACGCTGGTTAACTACTGGAACTCAAACTCGATATTTTGCCAATAGTTGACCAATTGGACAAACACTGGTGAATTTCATTTTTTTGCAATATCAATTATTTTCTTTTACACTAATCCTCGGTTACTTTCTTGCATTCTGAAAACTTGACTAACTCACACAAGACCAATGGTTGACCACTGGTTAAATACTGGTGCTTTTCATACTACATGTTCGATCTAATAATTGACCATTTTTGGTTTTAACAGACAAAATGCCGCCAGTAAAACGAAAGGTGTTTTTCAAGTATAGTGAAGAGGATGTGACAAAGCCTATAGAAGAAATAAGTAAGGGTGCTAAAATACGAGAGACATGCCGCAAATATGGAGTTCCTCACTCAACCATCATAAACAAAATTAAGTTAAGACATCCTGTTCAGAGAAAGATGGGACCACCAACAATATTGACGCCTAATGAAGAAGCAATGCTAAAAACATGGATTTAAGCAATGGCCAAGAAGGGATTTCCAGTCAACAAAGATATGGTTCTGGTAACTGTGAAGAATATCATGCAATCAGATGGAAGACCGAATCCCTTCAAGAATAATAAGCCTGGCAAGAAATGGTTTTGCAGCTTTTTGAAAAGGCACCAAGAAATCTCTGCGCGACACGCTGAAGCTGTAATTTTTTTTTATTTATTTTTTTTATTTATTTACCAAATTGAGAAAAACATCTTAATTATATACATTTACATCACATAAACCACGGAGGTTTGTGCGTGATGCTGGAATTCGTGCGAACAGGGTACAATCATTAATTATTAAATATTTTTTTACATTCTACATGGGTACATGGGCATTTCGTAATGTATCGTGCAGTTACGTTACATTACGAAATACCCAAGTTGTTTGTATTTATATAATAAGTTGTTTGTATTTGTGTATAATATATTAAAACAGTGAATAAGTTTATTTATCCATCTATCCATCAAAAGTCAGAGACGAGTAACTTTGGGACCGGATCGAACAGATGGAATGGATGTTGATGAATTGTGTTGTTCCGAGGCTGCAGTAATAATGAAGAATTTTTTTAATTTGAATTTTAGTGTATTAGGGGTGAATGATGCTTTAAGTTCGGTAGGCAGGCTGTTCATTAGTCGTGGTATGATAAATTGAGTAGTTCGCTCACCATAGTAATTTCGTGCTCTAACCGTCACTAGTTCGTTATTTGTCACCTTGCGAGTCTGGATGCTATGTGAATGGGAGACAGTTTTGAGTGTATGGATGTCAGCATATTGTTCTTTGATTATATTATATTTAACTTTAGTGTGGATTGGTAACATGTTGCAATGATTGAATAAACCATTATAATCAGCCGAGTAGTTTAATTTTGTTTGTGGTGATACTATTAGTTTTAGAATTATTATTGTAGTTTATATATATTGTCTAAGTATGTATTAAAAGTGCGTCCATAACTAGACAGTCCATATGACACTATTGACTCTGCAAGAGCGTTATATAATAGTATCCTGGTTGAGAATGGTATTCGGTTCTTTATTATATACATCGTTGCCAGGAACGCGCGTAGTTTTTTGCATACTCTGTCAATGTGTTCTCCCCAGTTAAAGTGTTTGTCTATCACGAGACCCAGGTAGACGTGTGAGTCAACCCATTGTATTTGTTCACACGTGCACCCGGCTCCCGCGATAGTAGTTCCGCTATGTTGGCAACTGTGCGAGTGGGCGATCAGGTGATTTTTCGGTTGGCCTTTGAGGTATGGTGCTCTTATGTGAATTACTTTAGTTTTTTGAGCATTCAAAACAAGGCCAACGTCATGGCACCATCGACTCAGGATGTCAAAGTCCGCTTGCAGGTCTCTCATAGCGATATTAATATCGCTATGAGAGACTATGAGGCATGTGTCGTCGGCAAATTGGTATGATGTGCTGTGTGAGGTGATGTTGGGCATGTCATTTACGTAGGCCAGGAAGTGAAGTGGGCCGAGTACGGAACCCTGGGCAGTGCCTTCGGTTACCAGGAGTGGGTCGCTAAGGGTGTTGTCAATTTTGACCCGTATATGACGGTTGCGCAAGTAGTCTGAACACCACTTCAACAGAGGACCCCTTATACCACTAGCGTCGAGCCTGTTCACTAACTCATCATGTTTAAGTGTATCAAAGGCACGAGAAAAGTCAATGAACAGTGCTAGCACGTGTGTCCTATTATCTAGTCGCTGGTTGATGTCGTCGATGAATTTGGACAGTAAGGAAGTAGTGCTTTTTCCCGGCTGGAAGCCATACTGTGTACTTACTGTTAATCACTTTGTTGTCGCTATAAAATGAATGTATTTGCTGGCATATGTACTTCTGACGACAACAATGTGATTGGACGATAGCTAGTGGGGTCCTTATGGCTTCCCTTCTTGTATACCGGCCTGATACAGCCATCCTTCAGCTGATTTGGATATGAGCCCGTTAAAATACTTGTGTTGATAAGGTTGGATAATGCAGTACAAACTTTATCACCTATTCTTTTTAGGTCTAGGTTCTTATTCCGTCTAGGCCAGGGGCTTTATGAATATTGAGGTTATCAATAATTTTCAAAATGTGGCGGCTGGTTGCTTTTTGGAACCTTAAACTAACTTGTGTGTGTGTTTGGTGTGAGTTATCATTCAGTAATTTGGTTTGACACTTAGGAATTATTTTTTTAACCGAATTGCTAAATTCATTGACAAATAAGTTACTGATATCTTGAGTCGAATTAATTATATTATCATTGAATGCGTTCAGAATAACTTGGTCTATGGATTTTTGTTTTCTACCACTGATTGAGTTAATTATTTGCCAGATTTTTCTTATGTCACCGGTGTTTTGTTTAATTTAGTCTTGATAGTAGTTATTTCTTGCAAGTTCTAGCACTTTATTACATTTATTTCGTAGTTGGGTGTATTGTAGACGTGTTACAGAATCAGTTGTGTCCTTTTTCCAGTTGGTAAATAGTGAGTCTCTTCGTTCACATAACTTAGTTAAATTTTTAGTTATCCATGGTACATTGCGGTTGGTTAATTTTGTAGCTTTGATTGTTTTAAGCGATTTTTGGTAGGCATTGGAAAAATTAGATTTAATATAAGAGTAAATCTCATGCGGGCATTTCATGGTATTTGTATAATTCCAGTCGATTTTTTCAAGTTCCTGAGTGAGTATCTTGTGATTGTGTATCGATACCTGTTTTCGAGGTATGTCTCGCGAGTTGGCTGCACTGCTGCCGCCCGTGAGAGTGAGCGCTGTGACTCGATGGTCCGCTAGTACCGTACCGATAGCCGCCGTGTACGGCCAGGAGTCTGGTTACTGAAGCTGCCTTAAGAAAGTGGCATGCAGATTTAAAACAGTATTTGGTCTCTGAAGGAGCTGAGGATATATTAGAAGATCCAGACAGAATAATAAATACAGATGAGTCTGGATTTCAATGTTGCCCTTCCTCTGGATTGGTTTTAGGTCCTAAAGGATTCAAGAATCGAACAAGAAGAAGAAAGAAAAAGAAAACATCACGGTTCTCGGAACTTTTTCAGCATCTGGTAGAGTATTTCCACCGACAACAATATATCCATATGAGCGAATCGCGGCAGAAATTGGAAGGCTGATAAATGATAAATGGTGCATCGGGAGGTCTGAGAAGGGATGGATGACCTCCAAAGTGTTTTATGGATTTATAGCGAACACTTTCATCCCCTACTTAAAGCAGGAAAATGTGAAGCTTCCTGTTTTGCTCCTGATAGATGGACATAAGTCTCATATCAATCAAGAGGTATCCAAATTATGCATTTGGGTACAGAGCATACAAATTATGCAATGGCATAATTTTGTATGCTCTGTACCCTGTAGTGTAGTAATCTATATAATCGCATGTAACCAGTATTTAGAGGCAGTAATAAATCATAAGCGCAACTTGTCGTTTCTCTTGAAGCCTACCAGCTTCCAACCTTACATGGCGACCTTGCCAGGATGGGGATCTGCCTCGTGCCCGCGCGAGTGCATAACTTTCGCCGAATATGGAGCGCGAACTATAAACATTGAGTGATCTGTGCAGTTTTAGAGACGATTACAAATTAGAATAATGAAATCATTAAAACATAACTTCGTGAGACTTTGTGCCGAGTGCCGATCGAAATCGCTGTTTGGTGTTAATAAAACCGTGTAGTGATGGGCAAACCAAATTCCAAGGAAAAACAAGAAGTAATTATCGCACAAAATGCTGCAGGGGGTGAAAATTCAGCGTCGATTGAGCAGTTGAAGTATCACGCAAGTAACACAAACTTATTACTTATTGGGATATGTGTCATTTTAACGGCAGTTGGAGTCATTTATTGTATGCGACACTATAGAAAATGTCATGGAAACTGGATAGCGAGGGAAATTAACGAAAACGAGCTGCGACGATCAATGAGTCTGATGCGTCGAAGGGAAGGTAAAATTCAAGAAATAGTGTGAAAAGTGGAAAAAGTGATGTATCGGCGATGTGGCTATGAAAAGTGCATTTTGAAGTGGTCATCTGACAAAGTTACTGAGTAATCGGTGTATACGTTCAATGTAATCCGTAGTTTTAATAAAAATATGTAATCGATTAGACACAATTATAAGTAAAACTCATATAACCGCAAATAAAATTAATAAAATATTAATAATAATTAATGGCTAAAGTATGTAATGGCAAGTGAGCTGGAAGAAATTTATGGTAAATTGAAAAGTATAAAAGAATACTTAATTAAACTAGGACCAAGTCGAAGGACACCAAAAGTGAAAAAGGAAAAATGTTCTGAAGCAAGTACATTGTATTCTAGTTATAACTTAGCTGAGGAGTTAGTAATTAAACAAATATCGAGTAAGGAATTAAATGATAGGGATATTAAAATTGTGACCGAATTGTGTAAGAATATAAAATCATTATATTTAAGAATTAAGGAACTTACGGAACTAACGGAACTGACGGAAAACATCAACATGGAGAAATTTGAGCTCAAAACGGCTGTGTCTTTGTTACCAGTCATGACAGGGGACGAAAAAGTTACGAAACAACTAATTTCGAATATCGAAATGTACAGTAACATGATAGGTGAAACAGAAAAAACAAATTTAATTACTTTCGTACTAAAATCAAGGTTGTCAGAAAATGCAAAATTACAAATGTGTGAAACTTATACGTCTGTTTCCAGTTTGATCAAAGATATGCGGGAGAGATTGTTGGCAAAAAAATCGGATACTGCGATTCAACAAAAGCTGCAACGGGTGCAACAAGGTACCAGGCGAATCGAGGAATTCGGTAAGGAAATTGAAAAATTATTTGTGGACCTAACTATTTCTCAGGCCAGCGGAGATCAGCAAAAATATACTATTCTGAAACCGATAAATGAGAGAAATGCTATAAAACGATTTTCTGATGGGCTAAGAAATGGTAGGCTCAGTACAATTATAGCGGCGCGAAACTACTCTACGTTGAGCGACGCGATTCAGGGCGCTATAGATGAACAATTGTCGTGCAGAAATGAAGACGAAGTGATGAATTTTCATCGAGGTAAGTCAACATATCACCAACATCGTGGGAACTCGACCTACCGAGGACGCGGT
The DNA here is from genome assembly GCA_949825045.1 of Argyresthia goedartella. Taxonomy (NCBI): domain Eukaryota; kingdom Metazoa; phylum Arthropoda; class Insecta; order Lepidoptera; family Argyresthiidae; genus Argyresthia; species Argyresthia goedartella. Next base: position 22,727,140 of record OX463811.1, read on the forward strand.
TCCTTTAGAGGCGCTACGAACAGTTCAGAATCCGTTCGTGGTTATCACCGAGGAAATAGTTATTCAGACGGCGGCAGGCGGAATTTTTCACCAAGATACCGCGTTTTTCGTGGCCGCAACTCGTATCGAGGTTGGAACGGTGGTAGAGGTTTTTCACGGAACGAACAAGTAAACATGGCTGAGACGAGTGATAACAGGGATAATAACGATTTAAATGTTGGGAAAAAGGAGTCGGAAAATCTGTTTTTTCGATCATAATCATTTCTATTGCGAAAATTATAACTCTGTTCATTTCAAGGTACATGATGATTCACGCAGTTGGTTGGTTGATACGGGAGCAACCATATCGGTAATCAAGTTAGAGAGCTTAGACAAAAACAACATTCCATTCCATATAGAGCGGATTAGAATAAAAGGTATAGGTGGTTACGTGTACAGTGAGGGACACATAAAGTTAAAATTAGTTTATAATGAATATGAATTTGAACACACATTTTACATATTCAAACACTTACCGTGTAGAACTGATGGCATATTAGGCCAGGACTTTTTGACTAAATTTCGATGCGTATTAAACTTTGAGAATAATACTTTAACAATAAATCAAAATTGTTTGGTTACGATTCCGTTACAAATGGGTCAACTTGGTTGCAACAATTACATGACAATTCCAGCACGATGTGAGTACATACACTATATCAAAACTGATGTCAATGAAGAGAGTTTGGTTATCTCTAAGCAATTATGTGAAGGTGTGTTTCTAGCATCACTGTTAGTAAAGCCCCGAAATGGTCAAATACCGTTGAAAATTCTTAACACGAGAGATGAGGAAGTGTATCTGAGTTATTTTTGTCCTAATTTAGTGGGATTAAAAGACTATACGATATGTGCATTTGAAAATGAACTTAATAGCGCTGACCGAGTGAAGAGGTTATTTTCGGTCCTCAAGTTGAAACATTTAAATACAGAAGAGCAAATATCTATAGAAAATATATGCGCTAAATATTCCGATGTTTTCTTTTTACCAGGTGACAAATTAGGAGTTACAAACTTGTATAAACAGTCAATACAGATAAAAGAGAATACTACACCATCATATACTAAACCGTATAGACTACCGAGGGTACAAAAAAGTGAGATAGATAAGCAAATTGGCAAAATGATAGAAAATGATATTATAGAAGAAAGCACAAGTGAATGGTCCAGTCCAGTACTACTGGTTCCCAAGAAAAGTGATAGTTCAGGAAATAAGAAATGGAGGGTTGTTATAGACTATAGAAAACTTAACGAGCGTATTAAAGATGATAAGTTTCCGTTACCCAATATCACAGAAATACTAGACTCTTTATCAGGATCGGTTTATTTTACACATTTGGATTTGAATCAGGGATACTATCAATTGGAATTAGATACAGAAAGTAGAAAATACACGGCATTTACTACAAATAAACAATATCACATGAAACGCCTACCAATGGGACTTAAAACTAGCCCTAGTGCGTTTAGTAGATTAATGACTGTAGCTATGTCTGGTCTCAATTATGACAAATGTCTAATATATTTAGATGATTTGATTTGTTTCGGCAGAAACCTTGAAATTCATAATAAAAATTTAACAGATATTATGGAAAGACTAAGAAAAGTTAATTTAAAATTAAACCCAGAAAAGTGTGACTTCCTAAAGAAACAATTATTATATCTAGGTCATGTTGTATCAGTTGACGGAATTCTTCCTGATCCCGAAAAGTCACGAGTAATTCAAAATTATCCCACTCCGAAGAATAGTGATGAGGTCCGTAGATTCGTTGCTTTTGCAAATTATTATCGTAAATTCATACCTAAATTTGCAGAAATATCAATACCATTGAACAAGCTACTCAGAAAACATGTGAAATTCGAATGGACAAAGGGATGTGAACGTTCATTTACAGACTTAAAGAAATCACTTATGAGTCCTCCAATTTTACAATACCCTAATTTTGATGAAGATAATGAATTCATTTTACATACGGATGCATCTGGTTCAGCAATAGGTTCAATGCTATGTAACAAAAACGATTTACCTATAGCATATACAAGTCGTTCATTAAATAAGGCAGAACTCAATTATCCCACCATAGAAAAAGAACTACTTGCAATAGTTTGGTCAGTCAAATACTTTAGGCCATATTTATATGGGAAAACTTTTACAATCAAAACGGACCACAAACCTCTAGTACATTTATTCAGCATTAAGAATCCTTCAAGTAGACTATTAAAATTTCGCTTAACGTTGGACGAATACGATTATAAGATAGAATACGTCAAAGGTACAAGTAATGTTGCTGCAGACGCATTATCACGTATCATTATAACATCAGACGAGTTGAAAAATATGAATGGAGAAGTGTGTAATATAATGACAAGAAGTATGAAGAGGAGAATGCAAGATGACAGTAGTAGTAGGAAAATTATAGATAATGAGGATGAAAGCGGTAATTGGTCTGATCACCCAAGAGTCGTTGAAGCCTTAAAGAAACCCAAGAATTGCACTGAATTAATAATGAAACAGTATAAGGTGACAAAAGATGATGATATTGAACGATATAATGACTTTATCTTCAAAAAGAAGAAATCAATAATTTACATAGATCCTAATTCTCGATCATGCAAGACGCGAGACGTATTCGTGAGAGATTTGGACATTTTATGTAAAAAACTATCGATAGATGAAATTTATGTTATGAACAATGAAGAAAGTATGAAAATTATAAAATGGTTAACCAATAAAGATGAAAATACATTAAGTGGGACCGGTCCACGAGTTGTTATTTTGAAAAACATACGTCGTATAAATGACAATGATGACATTAAAGTAATATTAAATGATTTCCACTTGCTTCCTACTAGTGGACACGCAGGTGTACGAAGAATGCTAAATAATATAAAAAAGTATTATTTCTGGCCGAAAATGACAAATGACGTCAGCGAATTCGTTAGGAAATGTAATAAATGCCAAAAGCAGAAACATTCATTGCATACTAGGCAACCATTGGTAATAACAACGACCGCGGATACTGCTTTCGATAAGCTATTTTTAGATATAGTTGGGCCCTTAGATAAGGATTATTATAATCATTCGTATATTCTAACGCTGCAGTGCGAGTTAAGTAAGTACGTGGAGGCGTATCCATTAGAATCTAAGAGTAGTGTAAGTGTAGCACGAGCGTTCGTCGAGAACTTCATTTTAAGGTATGGGATTCCACGAGAAATAGCTACAGATAAAGGCACCGAGTTTATTTCAACCACCATGACTGAGGTATGTAAATTATTAAATATCAAGCAAACAAACTCTACAGCATATCATCACGAATCAATTGGTTCTTTAGAAAATACACATAAATCATTGAACGCATATTTGAGAATACAGACCGATAATAATTCACGATTTTGGAGCACATGGATTCCGTATTGGTGTTTTTCGTATAATACATCCGTTCACACTGAAACTAAATATACTCCGTACGAACTTGTGTTTGGAAAAAGATGTAATATTCCTAGTAATTTACAGAATAATACCGTTGAACCATTGTACAATGTAGAAAATTATCCATTAGAACTCAAATATAGATTACAAAAAGCTCAACAAGAAGCTAAGAAAAATTTAATTGAAAGTAAAGAAAAACGAAAATGCAATTTAGATAAAAATATAAGACCAATGTATTACAAGAAAGGCGATATGTTATTATTAAAAAATGAGGCAGGCAATAAATTCTCTGATGTTTTCTCTGGTCCTTATGAAGTGTTACAAGATTGTGAACCTAATGTTAAAATTTTGGTAAAAAATCAAGTAAAACTAGTACATAAGAATAGAACAAAAATGTATTTTGTATAAAAAAAAAAATGTACCATTAAGGTTATTTTTTTTCTTTTTTTGGTAGGGCGTGTAGTGTAGTAATCTATATAATCGCATGTAACCAGTATTTAGAGGCAGTAATAAATCATAAGCGCAACTTGTCGTTTCTCTTGAAGCCTACCAGCTTCCAACCTTACAACCCAAATGCGACTCATATTTTACAACCCGCCGACGTGTCTATATTTCGCCCTATGAATAATTCATGGAAGAAGATTGTCAATGACTGGAAACTTACGACTGGCCACCGACACGTCACCAAAGCCTTGTTTGCACCTCTTATAGAGTGCACATTTAACGAAATCACAAAAGATGTCATCCGCAATGGTTTCCGAAAATGTGGACTATACCCGTTTGATGCTGATGCAATCAACTACAAAAAGTGCATTACCAACAATTCACGCCATGAACTAGTAGACAAGCCAGCTGTCATTGGTCCAGAACACTTACTGTACTTCGAGTCCTTGATGTCAGGTTCACGTGCTCGCCAGTTCCGAGCTAGTAAGGATTCATGGACTGGAGATGAATCAGCGAAGGAATTATTCTACGTGTGGGCCAAGATAAACAAAAAGGTCAACGAAGGAGCATCTCAACATGAGCTGGCTGAAAATTCTCAGCCTGAAGTAGTGCTCGATAACCAAGGATTGTGTTATGAGAATGGCCCAAGTCAAAAAGAAAATCCCTCTGGCGAAGACTGTTCCACTAGGTCAGACTCACCGTCGATATTAGAAACTCCCATGAGCGAGAAACACTCATCTCAACATGAGCTGGCTGAAAATTCTCAGCCTGAAGTAGTGCTCGATAACCAAGGATTGTGTTATAAGAGTGGCCCAAGTCAAAAAGAAAATCCCTCTGGCGAAGAATGTTCCACTAGGTCAGACTCACCGCCAATATTAGAAACTCCCACGAGCGAGAAACACCGTGCAAGTCAGCCAGAGCTAAAACTAGCTCCCAGGCATGAGAAAACTCCTGTAAAACGATTTTTGTAACTACAATCGCCTTGCTCGAGCAAACAGGCTGCTGCTCCCATTAGTCCTGCTTTTTCTAAAGTGCTTGTGTGGCCTTCTGAATCCCCCATTAAAAGTAACAAGAAGAAACGTACTAAAGTGAGATTACCTGATGCAGTAAACAGCATTAAATGGACGAAATACTGGAATGAGAAGGAAGCTATTAAAAAAGAAAAAGAAGAAAAGAAGGCTATCAGAGCAGCGAAAAGATCTCAGAAGGAAAAAGCGGCAGTTAAATCCAAGAAGAACAAACAGTTGATCGAAGATTCAGAAGATGAAGAAGACGCACCACCTCCCAAAAAGAAAAGGTCGCTAAAAATATATTCCGACTCTGAAGAAGAGCCTCTTAGCAACATAAAATCTGACCGTCCGACCGTGACCGTCGGCTTAGACAAGCGTCCAGACAAAGGAAATTACGTGATCGTAAAGTATGAAGGAGAATACTTCCCTGGGATTATAGATAATTCAGACGGTGATATGTACGAGATAAGTACTATGACATTTTCCAGCGGAAACACATTCCGGTGGCCAGAGCGACCTGACAAAATATGGTACCAGAAAAATGACATTGTAGAAATGATTGCCGTCCCAACTTTAGCCAATGTAAGGGGATTTTATAGAGTTCCTGAAATGGATAAATGTATGCCTAAAGTCTGAACACAGTACCTAAGAATTTATTGATGTTATCTAATTGTTTGATTTTATTCATAGTTTTCATAAAGTCGTACAACATCGGCAAGATCTCCTAGATTTTAAGTGTGTTGCTACCTAGTTATTTTGTAGAATTTTTATACCAAGTTAAACTTCATAGTAAAAAAGAAAAATGTTATATTATGAACATTACGATTATAAAGACTGAAATATGATTAAATAGTTAGTAAGTTGATTGTCATAGGCATCTAAAGAAACGTGAGATGTTGTGATAATCGATCTAAACTTATTTTCTTAATGAAAACAAGACTTCAAATATAATAGGAACATGTAAAATTATGGACACGAAAATTTTCAAGACTGTTAATGTTTAAAATACTTTGTAAGTTGACTGTCGTACGGTCCTAAAGTAAGAATTTATGTATGCCACAAGATTGATCTCAAAATAAACATATTAACCATTAATTATTCGATTTTATTAGCTGGACAACTATTGGTAATTTCATAGGTAGGGGAGGCCGGGGCACAACGTGCCGGGGGTAAGTAGTGCCTTCGCGAATATCTCGAAAACAGAAAGATTCGACGTTCGCAATACGTCGTGAAATGCCAAACCGCCACGCACACACGGCAGCCATTTTAGTTGAGCTCGAGACGTCCGAGTGGTTGTGTGGTGAGGGTCCTTCAGCGCCACGTAAGTAAAGATTTTTGCGTTTATACTTTTTGGTCTCAAGCTGGCAATATTTGTTATTTTGATATGAAAGTTTTACCAACATATTTGTTATTTATCTAGAATTGTCTAGCAATGCAATTTAGAAGCTTTATCCAAGTAGTTTTTTGATTGTGTGATAATATGTCATGTCATGTCTTATGGGGCAAAACGTGCCAATTGTGTGGGGGTTATATGTGCCGCGGCACAACCAACCCCACCGTAATTTTTAATATAATAAAAAAATAATCTTTACTTTTTTATTATTTTTACTTTATTTCTTCCTTTTTTGACAGCATGAGAAAATACAAAAAAGAAAAACTAATCGGGAACGACATCCAGAGAACTGATGCAAAGAGCTGCTGATGCAGTAATAAAAGAAGGGCGCCCATTGAAAACTGTTGCGCGGGAGTTGGATAAATGCCACACCACTTTACAGCGTTACGTAAAAAGCTTAAGGAGTGGAGTTACTCCTAAACTTGGTTATACATCAAGACTGGTGTTCAGTATGGAACAAGAGGCAACGTTGACGGCGTACATCTTAAAAAGCGCTTCTATTTACTTTGGTCTTCTCCCAGAAGAAGCCCGAAAACTTGCATACCAATGTGCGGTTAAAGTCAAGGCTTCAAACATTCCAAAATCTTGGCATGAAAATCTCGAGGCGGGAGAGGATTGGCTGACCAGTTTCTTGCAGAGGAACACTACTCTTTCTATAAGATCACCAGAAGCTACAAGTGCAGGACGCGCGAGTGCGTTCAACCGACACAACGTGGGCGAGTTCTTCACGAAACTTGGTGAGCAGATAAGCAAGTATAAACTTACTCCTTCACGTATCTGGAACCTGGGTGAGACTGGCCGCACAACTCACAAGAAAAATTGTGGCAGAGAAGGGCACAAAGCAAGTAGGTGCAATTGTTTCAGCAGAGCGTGGAACTCTGGTTACAGTCGAACTTGCAGTTAATGCCTTGGGAAACACAATTCCACCAATGTTTGTGTTCCCCCGTCTTAAATTCAAAGACCTGTTTATTCGCGACGGTCCTCAAGAATGCATTGGAGCTGGAAATGAATGGGGTTGGATGACAAGCACCGAATTTTTGATGTTTATGGATCATTTCATAAAATACACGAAACCTTCCCCTGCAGAGCCAGTGCTCTTGCTCCTGGATAATCACGCATCTCATGTTGATATTGAAGTGGTTGAAAAGGCCAAGAAAAACTCAGTGGTATTGTTATCGTTTCCTCCACATTGTACGCATCGTCTACAACCACTGGATGTGGGTATCAACGGGCCTTTCAAAAATGCATGCGCCAAAGCTCAAAACGACTGGCTAAGGCGAAATCCTGGTAAGACTATGAGCATATACGAAATACCAGGCTTAGCGAAATATGGTTTCCCGCAGGCAGCAACACCTTCCAATATTTGCAACGCGTTCAAAGATACCGGAATCTGGCCTTTCAATGCAAATATTTTCACAGACAAAGACTTTGCGCCGTCTTCTGTCACCGATCGTCCACCGCCGGAAATTCAACCTGTTCAAGACAAAGACAATGTGCCTGGCCCTTCCAACAGTCGAGAAAGTACCCCTGACAATCTTTATGACACAATCTGTGAGGAGCACTGGTGACACCAGCCCATCAATAATTCAGCAAGATCCTCATCGAAACGAATGCAGAGTTGACTATATAAGTGAACCAGGCCCTTCAGGTATACAGAATCCTAGCCGTGGAAATGAGTCCGTGCCATCAGATAATCAAAACCACGAGATACTCTCACCGGAAGCCATCAGGCCTTTCCCACAAGCACCCCCTCGTTCAGGAGCAGCCAATAATAGGCGCAAAAGGAAGACGGAGGTCCTGACAGATACCCCCATTAAAAATGCACTGGCCGAGGAGCAGGCCCTCAGGAAAAAGAAAAAAGAAGCCAAGACCAAGAAGGCGATCAAGATAAGTGGAAAAGGAAAAGGCAAGGGAAAGGGGAAAAGCAGCACAAAAGAAAAAGAAGGTAAAGAGAATAACAAGAAGTCAGCCAAAAGACAAGTTCTTCAAGATAGTTCCGATGAAGAGAATGAGGGACTAGAATGGTTTTGTCTCATATGTTGTGATGCCTTCTCTAACTCTGCACCTGGAGAAAAATGGATTCAATGCAGAGACTGCAAATTATGGGCCCATTTGCAATGTATTGAAGATGAAAATAGCCTATCATATGTGTGTCCTAATTGCTTTTCTGATTTATCATCTGGAGAATAAAACTTTGTTATTATGCTGTCGATTCAAGAGACTGATAAACTAAAATTATCTTAGTAATTTTAGAATATACCTACTGAAGACTGATTATTTTGTTTGAGAGGCTGATAACTTAATTATTAATATAATACCTAGATTTCATTTGATTAATATGTGTTAATTATCTACTGATATAAAAGTTTTTTTATGTTTGATAACTAGAAGAATATAAGTTATGTTTTTTTTTCTTCATATTAAGTCTTCTATGTGAAGCAGAAATGTTTAAAAACTATTGATAATATACTAAAACTATGAATAATAAATATACAATTATTTGACGTATTGTTTTTATTTCTATCTTATTTAAATTTCATTTTATAAATAAATAATTATGTGCGGCACAACCAACCCGACGTAGGGCACAACTAGCCCCAGAGCGGGGTAAGTTGTGCCGCTCTTCCTCTTTCGATAAATATCGATTTCGTTCAAAAAGTATTCAGAATATAGAAAAAATTAACGAAAATTTAAAAACAACAATAAATTTCACCCAATATAAACTATCATTGCTAAGCATAGCATTTGTTGTATCCGATTTATAGACGAATTTGCGAAAATCGGCACGTTGTGCCCCGGCCTCCCCTAAATTACTGGACCTCGCTGGTCAACCTTAGGAACTTTCCGACTTTTTGCGTGTATATATTTTTTATGAATGAAGTATTATATATACTGGATTTTTATTTATTCTTATCAATGACCCACTAAGTAGGGAATACACATTTCGTTCATTAAATTGGGTGATAATGATAAAGGCTAGGAGCTAGCAGAAATTACATCTGAAAATTTCTCTTCAATGTTTTGGGACTGGTGCCACGACCCTACTCTTTTAACCCGGCGTCATCGGGGTTGGGTCTGAGAGACCCGGACAGTTTTGATTCACCTAGTACTTCAAAACTACTAATGCGACGTTGCCGCTCTTCTCAGTAGCTGGAGCTGCTTAGTTGCGCTTACGTTTACCGGCAAAAAATCAGTGAGGCGACAATCGCTCGGTGTGCTAGACGTGTCCAAAGTTAAAACCGGGTCTGAGAGACCCACCCCGAAATCCACGTAGCTGTTTTGCGCCAGTTTTCGTATGATGTGTGCCGTAACTCCAGGAAATGATCTCGAACCATTTTTTATGCGATGTTGAATATCGCTGGTATCAATAGTTTGATATTGCAACTGAAGAACAATAATTCAAGCCAAAAACGGCGCAGTTTCCTGAAAAAACTCGGACTTGCCCTTGTAAACGAACAGCTTAGAGCCCGCCAAAGTGTGTTATATTTACCCAGAGAACTGCGAGCCAATATCGCAAAAATGGTTGGCGCACCTTTGGAAAAGCATAATAATAGCACAGGAGAACCTCCGGCAAAACGACCAAATGCTCGCAAAAGGTGCCAGGTGTGCCCTGTGAAGAGAGACAGGAAAACATCGCTAATGTGTCACAAATGTGACAAATTTCTTTGTTTAGAACATATGGTTCCTTCCTGCAGTGATTCCTCGTAAATTCATAATTTTAACTATAATGTGTCTTTTTGTTTTCAATAAATATATAATTGAGTTCCTTGAAGTGCAATTAAAATGTTCAAGTCTGATTAAAAATAATATTTATGTTAGTTTAGACCAGGAGAGGCCACATTGTTAATTTTTTAAAAGTTTTGTAAAAAACCTTTATTTTTATAATCAAACTATTTAACAACATACTCTTTTCTTGTATTATTTCTTGAATAGATGTACTAATAGCTAGAACTTAAATTTGGTAAATTATTAGAAAGAATATTGAAATATCCTATATACTAGGGTAAAACATCCGGTAATTGGCAGGTCACCAATAATTGGCACCTTGAACTTTGAGGGCAAATAATAAGACTTCAAGACGTATAACGCCATCTATTTTTTCAAATTAGCACCTCTAAACTCACGTAAAGCCGACTCGCGTCAAAAGTTTCTCAATTTGCACAATAGGTGGTTGAAGATCGATAATCGAACTTCAGTCGGGACGCGGAGTCCGTGTGATGCACCAGTGTCTTGTGTATTTCTTAAGGTGAGTGTATTTTTCAATAAAAGGTTTTTTGGTAAAATTTGTAAAGTTTACACTATGAAATATGTATACATTGATTGCATAAACTGTTCTTTTTTACTAGTTTATAATTTTACCTTGTTTTATGCTTTTAAAGGGCTTTAGTAGGGGGTTGACAATTACTGGAAGAAAATTTTGCTTGTTTCCTATAATTGCCACCCCATGGCAGTTATTGGTAAAATTGAAGAAGTTGCATTTTGATTAAAAATCAACGCCAAAGTAAAGTTAATAAGATATAGTATGGTGTGTCAAAATAACATTTCGATATTTCTACGTTTTCCAATAACTGCCAGGGGGTGACAGTTTCTGGAATGTAAGACTGCCAGTTTTTGGTAGTACATATGTGATGCTTTTCTTCAGGTTTCGTCACCATGAAAAAGCGACAGTATGCGAAGGAAGACATTGAAAAGGCCCTAGAGTATGTAAAAAATAATCATGGATCCATAGCATAGGCAGCAAGAACTTTTGGTGTACCTAGGAGCAGTGTAATGTACAAATTGAAGTATCCGGAAACCAAATTTAGATCAGGACCAGATACCATTCTAACTCCTGCTGAAGAACAAGATCTTGTTGACTACATAGTAAGCCTAAGCCGACGTGGATTTCCCAGAAAGAAAGATGACATTTTGGACTCTGTGCGAAGCTTTTTAAAGGAACATCCACGCAGGAATCCATTTAAGGACGGTCGACCAGGAGAAAAATGGTTTGCTTCTTTCTTGAAGCGCCATCCAATTCTAACCATGAGAACTGCTGAAGGTGTCACAAAGGCAAGTGCTTGTATAGCAGAAAATGACATAAAGAAGTGGTTCTCGGAGATTGAACAGTATTTCGAAGAAGCAGGACTATGTCATGTTCTTCAGGATCCTACTCGAGTCTATAATGCCGATGAGACGGGTTTTCCCATTTGCCCTAAAACAGGAAAAGTTATAGCCGAAAAGGGTTCCCAAAATGTATATTACGTCGAAAAGGGCTCACCCAAAGAAAACATCACAGTGATGTTTGCCTTTTCAGCTGCCGGAAAAACATGTGCCCCTATGATTATATACCCATATATGCGAATCCCAGAACGTATAGCAGAATCTGTACCAACTGGCCTTGGTTGGGGTATCGGTCGCAGCGAAAAAGGCTGGATGACTGCACCGGTGTTTTATGAATACATCGTCAATGTCTTCTATCCTGACTTAGTTGCGTCAGGTATCCAATTCCCAGTGATTCTATACGTCGATGGACACAAGACTCATCTTAGTCTAGAAGCCTCAGAGCTGTGCAAATCCTTGGAGATACATTTGATAGCTTTGTACCCTAACGCAACACGAATACTGCAACCGGCTGATGTTGCATCATTCAAGCCGATTAAATCCGGTTGGAAAAAGCAGTTGAGGTTTTGGTACGCAGAGAAAAAAGACGGAGAAGTCATTAATAAGGAAAGCTTTGCCCAATTGCTCAAAAAAGTAGTTGATGAATCGTCCAAGGAGTCTACAGCAATCAACGGTTTCCGTACGACGGGTCTTTTTCCATTCAATCCAGATGCAATAAACTGTGAAAAATGTCTCGGAAAGAAACCAGATGATCCAGCAGGCCCACCAGATACCCAAGAAATCTCTTCGAAAGAAACACCAATATCTCCGCCATCCATGACCTTCGAGGAGTTTAATGTTATAATTGGCAACGATCGGCTTAAGCTTTTTAAACAAGCACACGACAAGAAAACATCTTTTGAAAACGAAGAGACTCAGACTATCTATAATTTATGGAGGAGATTTTCTGGATGTACGGAAAGTGGTGTGATTCAAAACACATATCAGGAGACTACTGATGATAAACAGACGGAACAGCCGTATTTGCTGGATGAAGTCACAGGAGAGTTCCATCCGACAAGTCACTGAACCGAATATCGTTGATATAGAACCTCAACCGTCGACATCGCGACAAGTGACTGAGATTTCCAATGAATCCTTGTCTGACTATCTCAAGAGAACTAGGTGGCCTGCTTCACCTAAACGTAAAGGTAAAAAACAAACTGAGCGAGTACCGTATGCTCTCACTTCGGATCGCTACCTACAAATCATACAATAAAAAGAACTCAAGAAGCAACAACTGAACATGGAAAAAGAGAATAAAAAACGGATTAGAGAAGAGAAAAAGATCTTAGCCGAAACTAAAAAGACTAAGGGCAAAGGCAAGAAATGTAGACAAGACGTGATGGCAAAAACTGAATCTGAAAAGGAGAGCGTTGATTTGTCGATTTCAGAAGTTTACACTGCTGATAATGTACTGGGTGAAGTTGATTTGAATAAGGATAAATGTTGTGATGGTTGTTCCCGAAGAATATTTAGTATCAATCCCTTTGAATGTGGGTTATGCCAAAAGATATTTCACCAGAGTTGTACTCCGGCAGATCACAAAAGACATATACCTATTGAAGAAGAAGATGATTTTGTTTGTCATTTCTGCTATCGACTGAATACATCTGGATCATCTACTGAAGAACAGTTCGAAATGTTTAAAGAAGAGGCAAAGAAGAGTGGATTTAATTATTAATTAAAGTTAAGGTTACAATATGTTCCTATAAATGTTTATGTTTCTTTGGTAGAAGTGCCATTTTGTTTATTTTTGAATATATTTTATTATTCTAATGAGTGTTTTTATACAGAGAATACCTTGTGAAGCTTTTGAAGTCGTTTTCGGGATGATTTAACTATTAATGAATAGTTTAATTGGATTTTAAAATGTCTTGACAGTTACTGGCTTAGACATTGGCAGTAATTGGATTTTGGGTAACAGTTACTGGCAAAATCGTGTTTTTTTTTCATGTGCGTATTACAGCTTTAAAGAATCAAGCATAAGTGATTCGGTGTTAGTAAAGTATAATACTGCTCTTTTCTTCTAAACAAACAAGTAATCGGATTTGAAAAATATAAAAAAATAAAAAAGTTATAGCCCTTTCGCACCTGAATTGGTAACCAGCACAGTGTTTCTAGGTATAACGTTGGATTCCAAACTCCAATGGGGTCCACATATTGATAAGCTATCGAACAGACTGAGCTCTGCAGCTTTTGCATGCAGGAAAATCCGTCACTTGACAGATTTAAAAACAGCCAGATTAGTTTATTTTAGTTATTTTCATAGTATTATGTCCTACGGTATTCTGCTCTGGGGCAGTGCTGCTGACATAAATACTATTTTTGTGCTGCAGAAGCGGGCTGTTCGTGCGATTTATAAAATGAATAATAGAGATTCTCTTAGAAATAAGTTTAAAGAAGTAAATATATTGACAGTCCATAGTCAATATATTTACGAGAATATTATTTATGTCCATAAGAACATTGTTAACTTTCGAAGAAACTGTGATATACATAACTTTAATACTAGAAACAAGGACAAACTTGCAGTGCCCACTACTCGGCTCCATAAAATAAAAAACTCGTTCAAGGGTAATTGTGTAAGATTTTACAATAAACTCCCAAGCACTTTGACAGATCTATCAATTAATAAGTTCAAGAAATACATCAAGCAAAGGCTTATTTCTAAAGCTTACTACAGTATTAAAGAGTACATAGACGATAAAAATGCTTGGGACTGAATTGTTCTAATTAATTGTGAGCATCCTCACTGCCAGAGTTTCTTTTACTGGACACTTGGAGGCCTTTTACACCTCCAAAGATTAATTTAATTATACAACTCTTGACTGTGGGGACCATTTACATCTCCTATTATCATTGTATTATTGACTAAAGAGACTATACATCTCTGTTATTTATATTTTAATTATTTTATTATGACATTTGAGACTCTTTACATCTCTCAGAAACAATAATTAAGTACTTTTTTTTTTCTGATAATATGATAATAATACCAAATGTTCTGTAAAAAATGAAATGAAATGACATGTGAAAGTGCCCTTGTGGCCTATTTACAGAATAAACGTTTTGAGTTTGAGTTTGAGTTTGAATGAAACGATCGTGAGTTTCTTCTTTGAAAAATTATAAGTACGCGCCAAATCCGTTTCTCCGCGTTAAACCGACAGCGCGTGATCGTGCGCTCATCAATCTATCCAATAGGGAACAGTATAAGAGGCTAGTACAATCAGTAGCAGCGAGCGCACCGGCAAGATGGCTGCGTTTCTTGACCCCGTCAGTGGACGCCGTAAGTTATATTAGTTTTTTTACAAATTTCGTAAGAATTCATTGATATTTTGATTGTATTACATCATTAAGTGTATGATACATCTGAATGACTATAACTTTCGTCTATATTTTTAGTAATTACCGACTGAATTTGCGACAAAATTGTCAGCTCACTGTCGTGATATCTGGGTTGCAATTGTACCAACGCATGATCGTGAGTTTATTCATTTTTAAGTTATGTTTCAATTTATTTCATTATCTACAGGCATGGAATTGACCAGCGACCTCGTCTTGGGCATCCTCAATGATGGTAACTGTTCCGAGTTGGACTTAGACGACAACGACGAAGAGTTTATTCCTCTGCAGCTGGAAAATGACGAAGAAGGTGAAGTTGAGCTATCCTCTCCGCCTCGCCCATCTGTGGCAGCTGAGAAATCGAAAAATAACAAAGGTAAAGCATCTAAAAGGAAGTCTACGTCTGATGACATGAATGATAGTGAAGCAGGCCCATCTTGTTCTCAAAAGTTAAAGCAGACACCTTGTTCAAAAGTAACAAAAAAATCAAAGTCTGTTAAAGTGAAATTGCCTGCTCGTAAAAGGTTATGGAAGAAAACTGATTACGTTGATAAATCACATAACTTCTCAGGTCATCCACAACCAAATGAAATAAGATCGCCAGTGGAATATTATAATGATTATTATGACGATATTTTTTACGAGCGCATGGCACTGTGTACAAACTTGTACTATTTAAGAAAAACTGGGCGAGTTTTAAATACCACCAAACAGGAAATAAAAAAACTGATTGGTATCCATCTACTGATGGGTATACTTTCATATCCCAGGATCGCAATGTACTGGCGAAGAAATATTAAAGTTGAGATGATTGTTTCTACAGTGACAAGAGATAGACTGACAACTTTAAGAAACAGTTTGCACGTCGTGGATTCCGACTCTCCACCCGTCTCGGAAGCAATAAATCCTCTCTGGAAAGTTCAGCCAATGATCGACATTGTGAGAGAAGGCTGCAACAAAATTCTAAGGGCACCGGGCAGGTATTCGATTGATGAACAAATGATACCTTTCACTGGCAAGTGTCATCTTCGCCAGCTAGTAAAGAACAAGCCTCGCCCAGTGGGTCTGAAGAATTTCGTGGTTACTACCAGTGAAGGGCTAATGGTGGATTTTGAAATTTATTACGGCAACAATCCCGCCCTTTCCCATACTTTGGGACTTGGACCGGCTGTAGTTCTTCGCTTGAGTCAAAGTGTTCCACGCGGGAGCTGCATGTTTTTTGACCGATATTTCACAACGATTCCCTTGTTGGAAGAATTGACGAAAATGGATCATCATGGCACAGGGACAATTATGCTTAACCGGGTACCAGATCGACAGCAGCTTAAGTTCAAAGATGACAAAAAAATGACACGAGGAGAAATTGAACAAAGAGTGTCAAACGACGTAGTTTTGGTCAAATGGAAGGACAGCAAGGCGGTATTGATAACATCAAATTGTACTGGGGGCACGGCAATTGACATAGTAAAGCGGTACAATAAAACAGAAAAATGCTACGTTGATGTTGATGCTCCAAAAATTGTAACATCCTACAACTCTTTCATGGGCGGGGTGGATGTTCTAGACCAATCTATGGAATATTACAGGACATTCATGAAGACCCGAAAATGGACTCTCAAGGTCATATTACACTTTATAGATCTAGCAATGGTAAATTCGTGGCGTCTCTGCAGATCTGACTCATTGGCTAAAGGCATTCCTAAAAATCGAATTCAAGATCTCCTTTCATTCAGATTTGAATTAGCTGAGACTCTAATCTGCACTCCTGACAGAGATCGTCGCGATTCATCCCCATTACTTGAAACGCAGGCACAAACTTCGGGCAGATACAAACCCGCTAATCATCCGTCTGTGGGAAAGAGGTTTGATGGATATGGACATTTGCCTATATTTGACAAATTGAAGGATCCTCGCAAATGCCGCTCAGAGATTTGTTCATCTCGCTCTAAAATTAGTGCCGTAAATGTGATGTTTACTTATGCTTGAGTCGTGATAAAGATTGCTTTTTTTTGTATCACCAAAGAAACTAGTCTTATTAACGTTTCCTATGATAATACTGTCATTTAGAAAGATATTTCAAAAGATTATCTAAGTTAAGTTTTATGTTATTTTTGTACAGCCAGAAAGGCTTTTGAGTTGATTTCTATGTTTTTGTGTTAAGTTTATTTTCCTAAGAAGCATGAGCTTATCTCATTGTTTATTTCGTAAAAATATTTTTGTTTCTTTTCTTTTAATTTCTAAGTTGTCTGCTGAAAGAGCATTTGTATTACAATGAAAACAAAAGACTGAAATTTTGTACCTAAACTATAATGTTGGAAATAATTAAATAAGTCTTTTCTAATAGCCAGATGCGTTTTATTTCATTATAAATAGTTTTTCAGGTAAGCTGACACCGTCATTGCATTAAAATCTCATCAAAACTTATAAACGCACGATCATGAGTTGCCAAAATGGAGCCATTAGGTAAACCTTTCTATTCGTGCAGAGCAGAAACTTGAGAAATATTATACTCTGATAA
Source organism: Argyresthia goedartella (assembly GCA_949825045.1). Classification (NCBI taxonomy): domain Eukaryota; kingdom Metazoa; phylum Arthropoda; class Insecta; order Lepidoptera; family Argyresthiidae; genus Argyresthia; species Argyresthia goedartella. The sequence continues at coordinate 22,744,455 of OX463811.1, forward strand.
TATTAACATATTTATAGAATTCTATTTGTCTGTTTGCATAGCAGAAATAAAAAGTTAAATAATATTTGGGTTGGTTTTCCAACACGAACTAATTCGTATGAAGTTGAGGGGGGAGGGGAGGGAGGGGGGGGGGGGGGGGGAGGAAGTAACCCCCCTCTAAAATATCCAGTCTAGGAAATGTATGGTTTTTTTGTTATGAATTTTCAAAAATCCATTTTGAGGTTATTTTTTACTATAGGATTTTTACAAAAAGTCATTGTTTGTAGTATTGATGTTCGAAATCGCCTTAGCTCCGGCTACTAGGGCTCATAAAAAAGGCAAGTATTTAATTGCACATCAAAAATACTGATTTTGTCATGTTTTATTCATAAACCTACAAGTTAGGATAGGATACTATTAGGTACTTTTTTGTGCTATTGGGCAAAATACTGCGGTAGCTTAGGTGAAGGGTAAAGGGGGTGAGCAAAGCGAAGCCCCCTTTATCCTTCGTATTAGGTTGAACATGTAAGAACAACAAAAATACTTAAAACATAATAAGTGTTCGCTGATCCTTTTTTGCTGTGAAAATCAGTATTTTTGATGTGCAATTAAATACTTGCCTTTTTTATGAGCCCTAGTAGCCGGAGCTAAGGCGATTTCGAACATCAATACTACAAACAATGACTTTTTGCAAAAATCCTATAGTAAAAAATAACCTCAAAATGGATTTTTGAAAATTCATAACAAAAAAACCATACATTTCCTAGACTGGATATTTTAGAGGGGGGTTACTTCCTCCCCCCCCCCTCCCTCCCCTCCCCCCCTCAACTTCATACGAATGAGTTCGTGTTGGAAAAAATACCCTAATATTTGATTTCCCTTCATACTTAAACAGGCTTAGGACTGTCATTCTAGTCAAGATTTAAATAATGTAATCACTAGAATGGCGTACTTAAAAATCAAATATTTACAACGATTTTGTTTAAATGAAGTTTTTTTTTGTTTTTGATTAATAATATTCTGACTGTTTTTTACATATTTACATTGTCATAAGAATTGCGTATTTAAAAATCCAATATTTAGAACTATTTTGTTTTTATGGAGTTTTTTTTGTTTTGATTAATAATATTCTGGCTGTTTTTTACATATTTACATTGTCATTAGAATGGCGTATTTAAAAATCAAATATTTACAACTATTATGTTTTATGTTTTTTTTATCAATAATTGCGCTTAGCTTCATTTACTCCTTCTTTAAAATGAAACCAGAGGTTGCTCCTTTTAGTTCTTCTTAGTGCCATTTTTTAATACACTGTCCAACGAAATATGATTAATACAGGCGAGCGATAGTTCTCTCGGTAACGAGTTGACTAAAACAAAACAGGGGTAAAAAAAATGTTTGTAAACAAATATAGCGCAGCAAAGTTATCTGACCCGGTGGGCCAAACTAAAGACAACCTTATTACGTCACCGACAGCGACGCTGTCAGTCACCGAGTCGGCATGGCTCAAAGGCTCCCAATATAGCGCAGAAAAGCCAAGTTATCTGACCCGGTGGGCCAAACTAAATTCAACCTTATTACGTCAGCGACAGAGACGCTGTCAGTCACCGAGTCGGCATGGCTCAAAAGCTCCCGCCCGCCGCCACTCTGCCTGCACTGCTTTCGGCAATGCCGTGTCTGTGTGTGCGAGAGCGAGTCGGCATGGCTCAAATCTCAATGCCTCCCGCCCGCCGCCGCTCTCTCGGAGCGATGTCCTAATAGTACAAATAGACCGAATGTCCGATTAGCGTAGGGAAACGTTTCTTTTAGTTCATTGCACAGTAACGTTTCTTATTCGTTCTTCGTACATGACCGAAACAAGACTAGTATGATCACTTGTTTAGCAAAATCATCATCTATCAGTAAACAAATGGTTAGCAAGCTTCTAAATTTCGTTACCACAAAAAAGTGTTTAGTAAGTATCTTACTAAAAAACGGCTAAATCAATCAGTTAATTTCGTTCGTTCATCAACTAGTCTCAAAGGACTGAATTTCCAGGGCCGTACAACACAAAATGAAAAAATATTTTAAAAAACGTTCATGGTTTCATTTTACGCGAATAACATACCTAAGAATGAATACATAATTTGATGGAAAATTTTATGCTTAATGTAATTCCTGACTTAGTAATAGAACATGGTTAGGTAAAGTAGTGTTAAATCCTTATTTTTGTGTAGAAAATTCGTTCACTTTAGTACTTTTATCAAACACGACTAAAAATAAGCAGCGAAACGGAACAGAACGACACACGGAACTGTCACTGATAGTTCGTCAGACCATTTGTTTGTTTTTGGTTCGGGTTATTATTATTTATCCCTTGCTCAGGAAAGGAAATTCTTGGATCTTACTGCCCTCCCTGCACTTACCCTGGGTAGTGATGACGATCAACAAAACAACACCTAATTTTCCAGGATTTCGAAACAAAAGGTAAGAAATCTTCATAATCGTTTTCAGCACACATCAACCCACTTCTGGGCATAGGCCTCTTGGTTAGTGAGTCAAGTCGATCAAAGACAAGTCTCTTCTATCGCGACATTCTCCAAAGTTCTTTGCCAACTGCATGCAGAGAGATGTTAACTTGATAATATCGTCGGACAATGCCCACTGGATGGCCCTATCTTTCCTCTTGTATTTTATATCGCTACGGTCTACTGTCCGTCATCCCCTCTAACCAAGTGTTTCGTCCACCTCTACCTTAGCATTTTGGTATAATTTAATTGAAATCTTGTCTTTTCAGCACCAGCAAAGCCGCCATACATACTTGAATCAAATATGGAAATAAAAACCCACAAATGTGATAGAAGATGAACATGAATTGTGATGTAAACATAAGAGCCGGTTTCACCATACTCTGTTAGTTGAGTAACATCCCTGTTAAATAACTTAACGGGCTGTTAACCATAGTGAGTGTCTCACCATGCTCTAACGAATGTTAAATTTCCATAATCAGTTGTTAACTTTAATCACTGCTCTAGAGGTTCGTTAAATTTTTAACAAGCGATTAGTTACTGTCACACAGGCATCAACAGTTAAGATGGACGTGGCGTATGATTTTATTTTCGATAATAGTGATCCATTGGAAAATCTCGAAAATCTAGATGATTTGGACAATATCGTACGACGTCCTAGAGTTTTCAAAGAACGGCGTCATTATTTCGAAGAGTATGATGATGTCGATTTTTGCACAAGGTTTCGTCTAACAAAACAATCTGTTTTGAGTGTACTGGAATTAATTGAAGACAGACTTGAATACCCATCAGATCGGTAAGTAATAATACCTTCTTAACATAATTTTAACAATGCAAATACCTTTTTTTTACTTGGGCTTACTTACTTTGAATAAACGTAACCTAAATTTTGTTACAGGAATGAATCGATTTCACCTATCAATCAACTCCTTTTAACATTGAGATATTATGCAACTGGTTCGCAACAGATTACAGTAGGAGACTACAGTGGAACAAGCAAGTCTACTTCTCACAGGATCATACATAGAGTTACCGCAGTAATTGCCTCCCTCAGCAGCCAATTTATCAAGTTTCCTGATTCAGAGAATGAGTTAAAGGAAGCTCAATTAAAATTTTATAATATAGCACGATTCCCAAAAGCTGTAGGTGCTTTGGATTGTACACACATACGTGTTCGTTCACCTGGTGGGGAAAATGCAGAGTATTTTAGGAATAGAAAAGGTTATATGTCTATAAATGTGCAAGCGATTGGTAGTGCAAACTTGGAAATTTTAGACTTGGTGGCAAGATGGCCAGGAAGCAGTCAAGATCAAACGATTTGGAATGCCTCATACAGAAATGCCTTATTTGAAAGTAACCGCTATGGTGATGCATTTCTTCTGGCTGACAGTGGATACATGAATCGACCATATGTTATGATGCCACTGGAAATCCCAACGACCCCAGAGGAGATTCTCTACAATGAATCTCAAATAAGGAGCAGAAACCCCATAGAACGCCTTTTTGGTGTTTGGAAACGTCGCTTCCCTGTGCTTGCTTTGGGGCTGCAGATCCAATTAAAAAACTGTCTACCTGTTATCGTGGCTACTGGAGTTCTTCATAATATACTGATTAAAGCAAAGGAAGATTTACCTCTAGATGACCCTAATCTAGAACTCCCTATGCCTTGGGATGAATTACTTCAGCAAGGCCGCATCAGAGAACACAGAAATAATCCTCACAGAACTGATGCAACCATAGGGGACATTAATCCAGTGCGCAGAAGGATTATAAATGACTATTTTAAAAGTTTGCACTTGGCTTCATCATAAAGTGTAAAGTTCCTATAAAAGTTTTATATACTTTGAACAACTATATCACAGTAAACATTGTTACAGTAGGTAAGTACTTAATAAATAAGAATTGTGTTTGTACTGTATTATTTATTCAATAATAATAATTCAATCCACATTTCACTTATTAAATAAAGAGGTCTTGCTTATTCATTAGTTTTTATTCTTTGATTCTTGTAATTTTAATACTAATGTTTCAGTCTTAATTTTTTCCTGTTTTAATTGCTCTTGGAGTATGAGATTTTTTATCTTGGCCTCTGATTCTGCATTATTTTTCATTAATTCAATTAATTCTATTTTGCTTTCTAATAATTTGTCATGCAGAGAAGCCTTCGGTCTTCTTCGGTGCAACCATGATGCACTGTCTTTTTTTTTCTGTATCAACAAAGAGTCCGATACTTTTGTTTTCAAGGCAGCTGGGGACCAACCATTCCACATTTTACCATTATTATCCTGTAACACAAAGAAGTTCAAAATTATTTCCTGATTATTTAAACCAATGCTAGACAACATGTTAACTTTATCTGACATGTGCATTCCTACTGACCTTTGTTTCCATGGTCAAACATTCGTCTTCTGTCGAATGGCCAGTGGATTGACTCAAATAGAGATGTTTAATATGTGAATATTTTAAGTATTATACATTCCTACACGGATTGCCCTAATACATTGCAACCATTAATATTTTGTTCTGAACCATTATATTGGCAATACAAACTAATATTATATTGCTTTTCAATAATAATAATAATAATAATAATAATACCTTGGACACTATTTACACACATTGATCTAGCCCCAAACTAGGATTCCATGTATCTTGGGTACTAGACAATGATACACAAACTTATATAGATAAATATTATACTTAGATAGATAAACAACCATGACTAGGGGTACAGACATCCGTTCTCATCAAACAAATATTTGCCCCCACCGGGACTCGAACCCGGGACCCTTGGCTTGGTCACTGCCGACTCGGCCATTCGGTTCGTCAATACCTCTACAATACTGCTTGCTAGACCATATGTTTGTATGTGACTGACCTTTTGAACTGCGGTCAAGCATTCATCAGGCATTGTAGATGGACCAGCAACAGGTTCATACTGAAACGAAACAAATATTTAAAACTACATTTTTGTAACATTGGCGGTTGAGACGACTGGGGTATGGGGGGCGCAGGGTTACTACCGCTCTGTGACATTTCTTATGTACACCAAATTTTGACATTTTATTATTTTGATTGATGTTTCAAACATTTAGTTTAATTCCATTATAGTTAATAGTACCTCTGGTACTGCCGTTGTAGATATGCCAGATAATGTCATGTCACTGTTCTGCAAAAGAGAAATAACTATTTTAAATTGTAACAGGTTGGATATGTTGGAAAAATATATGTCAATTCATACAATCAACATATATTTCAATGTTTTGTAACAACAGCTACTGGTCTAGACGTTCAAACAAGCTTGAAACAAACAGTTTTTTTTCAAACATGAACATGAAGACGATAGAAAAAAATCACAATTTGACAAACCGAAAATAAATGTAAATGGTTGATACTTACTTGTATTATTGTAAATTCACTTTCATTTGACATGGATTTATCCAGAACATACTGGGCATCCGAATCAAATTCATTCTCCAGTCCGTCTAGTGTCGGCCCAAGTATCACTTCAACCTGGCCTTGGTATGGTCCAGGTGGTGGAAGATTGGGCCTGCCTCCTCCTGCGGAAACATAGAAATTGATTAAAATGATTAGTGGCAATAAAAAATACTGTACCAAACAAGATCAGTGATTCTACGTACCTGTCAAGATAATTTCTTTCTTCGTCCTTGCATTATCTTTTCGTGTATTGCGTTTTATGTTATCCCAACACGTTTTTAACTGATCCGTGTTGCGGACACTGAAAGAGCTCAAAGAATTAAACTCTTCTGCTAACTTTTTCCACCCTTCGTTTTTATTGTTCGTTGTCACAGCGTCCGTTTTTTTATTTTCAACTAAATCCTTATATTTGGTGACTAAATGTATAAGGATTTCCTTCTCGTTTGAGGAAAAATTCGGTCCGCGTGTTTTCTTCGACATATTTTAATAATACGAAACCGCAAAAATAACACAAGCTTTCGAGTCACAAACACAACTACACCACAGACAGAAGATAACCTTAAAATGTTTGACAGTTGAACCAGGAAAATTAAATGTAACCGGTTGAACTATGGAATCCCACAGACTGTAGGATATTTCAAATCAGTCGCATTACCAAACAGCTTAGACAAATTAGCTAAACAAGACTAATATAATACGGCTAGTGAAAAGTGTGTTCACGTCCGGTAAAATGACATTACGAAACAATGACATTTTATTTTTGTTGGTTTAGAATGTGAGTGAAGGATTTACGAGTCATTCACGTAACGTTTGGTTTACTAATGGTCTGTTAAATTTTCGACATAGGACACAGAAATAAAACAGGGGTGTTAGTACGTCTGTTAATTTTAACGATCCATTAGCTAATGTCTGTTTTAGCAAATAACTGACAAAGTATGGTGAAACCGGCTCTTAATCCCTCAGAAACATTAATAATGGAGATAGAAAATCTTTCAAGGAATTGGCGATATTAATGAAATTGTTAATAAACAAATTAAAAATGTTGATATCAAAATGTGGTTTTATTACTGCTTCGCTTTATTTCCTTTCATTCCAGAGTCCTTAATGAATTAAGCCAGCTTTTCACTATGGGATATAATCTAATATAAATTACATCTCAAGATGTAAAATAAATATTGCTGAACGGGCACTAGAAAGACTGGCAAGCAATATTTATTTCACAACTTGAGATGTTAAGCTTGGTTTACCCGAGGCCAGTGCTGGCTGGCTTGGTGTTGGCCTTGTAAAGACCTTGTATTGGCCTTTATTTGTGTAAATGGTGTCCAAGGTATTATTATTATTATTATTATATTGACGCAATCCTGATGTTTTAGCTTTCGTTGGAATCATCTGTTCGTCCACAGCCAAGTATTCTTCTTGGGGTATTTTTCTTAGACATTCTCTTAAAATGTCTATAAGCGGTCTTATTTTTTGAAGCTTGTCGTTATTTGGGTCACCAGCTCTAAGTTCCGTAAAACAGGGTGAATAGACACAGTTTCGAACTTTGACCAAACATTTATATATGTCACGATTGTCGAATGTATTTAAGATATACATATTAAATTTGTTTCTTAGCCCGCTTAACATTTTCAAATCGTCAAAAACAAGCGATTTTCTATAATTACAGCATAAATCATAAAAAAAGTGAATGGTTTCTATTTACCCGGCGTATGGGGTCAAAAGAATCGACTTATGGGGTTAATAGAAAAAGAGCCTAGGGTTGTCACTTTTCATTAGACTTGCACAAAGTGTGTCTTTATCAGGACTTTATCTCATATCTATTGATTCGGTGACACATTAATCTCTATCATATCTCACTCATTCAAATCTATGGCTTCTCATAACGCTCCAACTCCCACTTATTTTTTCTTACTCTTTTATCTCACAAGGCTCTTATATTTGTTTAATGAGTTAATGAGCTGGAAGAGTCTCGAAAAATAACCTACTCAATACAAAATATATAATTTCACCATTTGAACTATGCCTTAACCAACTTACCTAGAGACCACTTTTTATTGCCCGCTTCGATCCCTTGATCACTTTTGCCTTGGCAGCGAACTGAGGCCTCCATAGCTTCTTCATACATTACTATGATCGTTATGTCCCATAGATTTTTTATTGCTTTTCGAGCTTATTGCAATGCGATAAGATTCAAATCAATAAGCAAACTTTTGGAAATATTATGCCTATTATAGTATGACAAACACATACTCCTTCTCGCTCATCTTAATCCAACCGATGATAGCCGAAAAAACCCACGTGTTCGTTTCCGCGAATCTCGCTCTGGTGTACAGATGAACGCACACCTATCCATGCTTATCCGGTCATGCGTGGCGTGCGAGTGCGACAGAGCAACGCCCGAGAGCAGCGTGGTAGATTCCTTACGTGGTAGATTACTTTCGCCATGTGTTATTACATATTTGAAGTGACTTTAGTGGAAGAAGTGGTTATGGATATTGTCAACCAAGGTATGTACTATATTCCAAAATTTATTTTAACGATACATATAGCTTTAAAGTCTATAAAAATTTGTCAATATGGTCACAGCGAGAAGAAAGTAGAATTCATTTGGAGATCTTAGCAAATATTCGTATTTTTGGTTATGTGCAACTCATCGCAACAATAGGTATCATACTTATATTTTATTAATCTTCAAGTCTTCTAGTAAAAGTAGGATTAGCAAAACCATTCACAAGTATTCACATTAAAGAGATTTGATCTCTTAAACATTGACACTTTAGTACAATTAAAAGTAATATATTTATAGTACCGTGCTGGTCCGGGTCGATACAAGAATGCATCAGCTGCATATCCTCCTATGCATGTCGTAAAAGGTGACTGAGAGAATCAGGGAGGGTTCATTTAGTCGATGAGCTAGCAACTTGTCACAAACTGTTATTTTATACACTGAATGTGGCTGTATATATAATGTATTTATTTTTTCCAGATTTGGTTCATACTGTCATATCAATGATCAAAAAAGAACTGTATGAGCTGATTAGAACAAGCCCCCAGCGGCTGCTTGGCAAGAAACTTCAAGACTTTGAAGTAAAACTAGCTGATGTCACAAAGTATCCCTCGGAGAAAACAGAAGAGCTTGAAAAAATCATCAAATCTTTCAAAGTGGTCTATAAACGCAAATGGCACGCGTGCAATAACACCGAAACACTTTTACTGAAAAAAAAAACGAATAATGGCTTAAAGAAACACTGAAAACAAATCATGTTTATAAAGTATAATAATGTTATAGTAGTTTATGTGACTGCTACACAATGGAGGGTATTAATACTCGAGAGTGGGTTTATGAAACGAGCCGAAGGCGAGTTTCATAATAGTATCACTCGAGTTTCAGTTTCAGTTTCAGTTTAAAATAGTTTATTTTCATTGGATTTTACATAGAGAATCTAATATAAAACCTCTTAAAAATATTCATCAAAATTAAAAATAGTTACCTGCCTAGGTGCATTCGAAATGTTGTCCTCAATGTGAGGAATGCACAAGAAACACATTGCATACTTTTTTCAAAATTCAAGTACATATGTCTAAATAATAATTGTTTGGTCAATTTACATGAAAAGAAGCTGTCAAATGGAGCTAATTTACTGCCAGACCAGTTTATCATTTAAATAATCCTCAACTTTATAGTATGCCTTTTTAATTAATACATTCTTAACAGTTTTCTTGAATTGTTTTTCTGATAAACTAATAACATTGGAGGGCAACTTATTGTAACACCTAACAGAAAGCCCCTTGAAGCTAGAGGAAACTTTGCTTAAACGAAAATGAGTATAAGATTATTTTAATTTGTTTCTAGTATTAACTGAGTGAAGATCACATTTTCTATTAAAGCTACTGATATTTTTGCGGACATACATAATATTTTCATAAATATATTGAGAGGGAAGAGTCAAAATATTAATATCCTTAAATTTATCTCTCAAAGATGATCTAGCCTTCAAGTTATAAATGGCCCTAACGGCACGTTTCTGCAAGATAAAAATACGTTCAACATTGGCAGCGCCGCCCCAAAGGAGTACTCCATATGACATTACACTGTGAAAATAGGCATAAAATAAAAGCTTTGCTGTTTTTTCATCAGCTAGTTGCCGGATTATTTTAACAGCAAAAGCCGCAGAACTTAATTTAGAGCCCAGTGTTTCAATATGTGGACCCCATTGCAGTTTACTATCCAGTGTTAAGCCAAGAAACACTGCCTTCTCGACAAAGCCCAGTGTCTCCTTGCCCAGGTTTAATGGTGCTTCTACTTGCCTTACATTTGGTAGAACAAATTTTATACAATTAGTTTTCTTAGTGTTAAGATTTAAATTATTTTTATCAAACCAATCTAGTAGCACCGATAGAGCAGAGTTCGCCTTGTCAAAGAGATTAAGATTGTCTCTATATATTAAATATTATAGAAGTATCATCAGCGAACAATACAATATCGGCAGATTTTTCCATAAGGTATGGCAAGTCATTAATATAAATAAGAAATAAAAATGGTCCTAATACTGATCCTTGAGGGACACCCATTTCCATTTCACATCCGTTTGAAGCAATACCATTAACATTGATTTTTTGGGTTCTGTTCGACAAATAAGAATGAATTAATTCATTTGACTTATCTCTTATTCCATAATGTTTAAGTTTATTGAGCAAGGTCTCATGATTTAAGCAATCAAAGGCTTTAGAAAGATCACAGAATACTCCAAGAGCATCCTCTGAATTTTCCCAAGAATCATAAATATGGGATATAAGAGCTATGCCTGCGTCAATAGTTGATCTAGAGAGTTTTAATGCCTAATTATGTACAGTTACGTACACTAGTTTATCTACACACATATCATAAGCTCTCTTTGATGTGTTCAGGAACCGCATGTTTGACCAGCATTGTGGCTCTGCAGTTGTTTAGCTTGTTCTGTAGCACCAACTTCACGCAGGCGGGCGTCGGCGTTCGAAATTTGAATGTCAGTACCAACTTTACAGACAAACTAGGGGCGGCAAGCAGGCGGGCATCGGCGTTCGAAATTTGAATGTCATAATATGTAGAAAAACTAAACATTATGGTCATAATGTGTAATTTTTCAGATAAGAAATAAGTTTTTACCAAGTAGTTTAACATTATGCTGATCGTAACGTGCGGTTTTTGTACGCAGTAAAGAGGGTTTATGATACGTGTGTAGATAAAATAAATAATACGATAGATAATAAGTTGTTTTTCCTTATTTTACTATACTAGGGGTACAGGGGAAGCCCCTACTGTCCCCCCTCCCACGAGTGTAATAATACAACTCAGTGCTATAAGGAAAACTATGAGATTTAGGCAAACCTAATTTTTTTACAAACTAAATAATTAATTTCTCTGAAAAAACTATTGGGGGTTGGAGGGCTCCCTCCCCAAATATAAGGACTAAATTTTCGTTTAAATCGGGAGCTTTTACATCCACTCGATAAGGTGCTTAAAGCTTTATTATGATACCTATACAAGAGGAAATTTGGATACTACCTTTACCTTTATCCATCAACTTTTATATTAGGTAAGCTTGGATTTATTTCACTAGAGGCGGGACAGCCTCAATGATCTGTTTGGTGATACTTGGAGAATGTGGTGGGTTCTGTGACATGAATTCATGATTGTATTGTCCCTGTATTATGGAAGTGAATTGAAGCTGTATTTATATAAGTGTAATTGAATTTGTAACTGTATCTAGTAAATATTTTGTTAATGTTTGTGTCGATTTGGCGTTTGCTGTAATGGCACAAATTAATGTAAATAATAAGTAAATGAATTAAAGGTGCATTTATTTGTTTCTAGATTGGAGACTGAATACCGCATAGACAGAAGAAACAAACGGGGCGTCGAACTAGGGTTATAAATGATCCTTTCGAGCTAGAGGATACCGAGTTCATACAGGAGTATAGGTAGGTACCTGCATACCTACCAATAGATTAAACTAACCAATAAGATTATTGTATATTTTTATTTATTTACTTTTACTTAGGCTATCTAAGGACTTGGTCAAAGAGTTGTGCGATGATCACAGACTATATAGGAATACTACGTGCGATGATCTGGAGCCGATAATGATGACAAATCTTAGAAAATTATGTGACTTAAGTCTAGAAACAAACCTACTTAATGTCCCTACTTACCTGTCAATAATTTGTAGAGGGACCCTAAATAATGACAATGAGGAATTGAGGATCATTCACATACCTAACGGAATACCTGATATTTATGTAGTTTATGCCATGAAATTTGATACTAGAAGTATTTCACTTTTTAAATTACATATTCAAATCCATTTCTTGAAAATACTTTCGAGATTTTTGTGGCGAAGTCAACCAATATTTATTTAATTGGACTATATTTATAAATTTAATTATTTTTGACTGATTGATGGACACCGCTAGTCATAAATAAATATTGTACCTATGTATTTTAAAATTTTCCCAAGTGCCTTGTTTTAATGATTTTATACAATAGATCATGTAATATTTGCAGGTTTTAAAAGCAATATATGTTTACGCACTTGGATCCTGCCAGAAGCCCTCTGGAAAAGCCCGATATGTTGCACAGCCAACGTGTTGCGGCAGTATTGATTGGCAGAGGTGACATTTGCGATGAACAACCTAAACATAAGAAATAAATGTATAAAATTTCCTCAAACTGCTGCAGGCCGCCATGCAAAAGTACCTACGCATTTCTTTCTGCAATGATAATATATATTAATTAGTAACTTCAATATCCAATCAACACTTTAATCAATTTTAAACATTAATCTCGATGAACGAAGCTGGACCCAATCCGCCCTTCCAATCAGACACGGTGGCTTGGGGATCCGGAAAATCTCAGATGTGGCGCTCCCGGCCTTCCTGTCTTCAGCCCATAGCACACGTGATCTCTGTGGTAAAATCATAAACCCATCACTCGGTGATGTGGAGAACACGTGTCTGGTCGAGGCCAGGAATGCCTGGACGCAAGCCTGTCCGAGGCAAAATTTTCCAACAAATTTAAACTCTCAACGGCTATGGGACGAGCCGCTCATTCTTACTGTATTTAATATTTTATCTACACACGTAAGTATCATAAACCCTCTTTACTGCGTCTAAAAACCGCACGTTAAGACCAGCATAATGTAAAACTATTTGGTAAAAACTCATTTCTTATCTGAAAATTTTTACATTATGGTCATAATATCATAAAAGAATTAGGGTTTATCTGTCTTAAAAATAATATCTTAAACTAACTTGACATAAATAATATGTCCTATATATTTAATTTGCTCACCAAAAACAAATAAAACAGAGTGAAAGTATTAAGAAGGATACAAAATATGGTGGAAAAATTACTAAATGTAAATTATTTCAGACAAACATGGGTAACCTAATTTCATTTCATTTCAGATTTGTAAATCTGACATGGAGATAATAAATGTAGATGCAAGTCACCCTGGCGCTAACAACGATTCATTCATTTGGTCAAACCATCCACTCAAACCATATTTGGAAACTATAAGCTCGAAGAAGCTCTATGGCTTTTAGGTAAGTTTAAAATATTAACATATTAATTGAAAAAGTAAATACTTAATATAATACAATAACTTTGGAAAATAATTAATCTTTTTTGTAGGTGATTCCATTGAGAAAAATAATGATGAAACCAATTTTGGATGCAGCACCAGATTCACCCGAAGCTCACTACACTGAACTCCATATCAGAACTAGAAATGTTGTGGAACGGAGAATAGGCGTACTAAAAGCCCGTTTTTTGTTGTTTGTTAGTACATAGGGTGTTACACTACGAACCGAAAGTGGCTGGGTGTATTGCAAATGCATGTATAATTTTACACAATATTTGCAATGCAGCCAATGTCCAGTGCCTGAGCGCTTTGAGGAAGAGGCCCGACAGGAGGCATTAATGTAACCATCTGTGGTGCCTCATATATAACCAGCAGGACGACAAAATAGAGAGTTGCAGATTGGTATTGCCACACGGCGTCATCTTCTTAATCGTCTATGGCACCTTCATCAGGCAATCTGAAAATATTGACCTTACTTTTTTATTATATTAATAATCTAATTAATTTAGGGAAAATTATAAAATAGTTTTCCTTGTATAAATTATAGCTTTATATTATTGTACGACTCTCAATGCAGAAGAACAAAAAATTATTTTGTATAAACTTTTTAAACCTACCGTTAGTTGCAATAAATTATAATTTGACTTTATATTTGTTATTTTTAGAAAATTTTGACTTCAAATAAGTCAGAACGAAGGTGGCAACGCCGCCATCAGCCTTACCCGTTCGATCATTACGAAAGAGCCTGAACCCTGGCAGAGCATACATGGAAGAAGAGAGGGATGGCTTGAGGAAAGATTCGGAGACAAGAATTCCGTGAATATTCTGGTCAATGAAGGCATCAAGAAGATCAGCGTAGCTGGCGTGAATGCTCTGGGCATTAATATGCACGATGTTGAGATTAAAGCCAAGGGTCGAGAACACGCGTTTCAGATTATCAGACAAAGAGCCATCCGCCGACAACCCACCTCCCGCACTAAGTGAAACATCGCTATCTGTTTTGGCAACATTAACATTAGTTACTGTGGTTGTTTTAAGCCTAAGCTGGCAACACACTCTTCTGTCAACGACTTTGTCTAGCGCAGACGCGCTCCGTCTTTAATAATCGCCAATAAATATTATATTAGAAATTCGTGCGGTTTAATTGCTAAATACCACTCCCGAACAAGTGGTCCTTCGAACCGGAATGAAATGAATGAATGAAAATACCAAATGACATTATGTTGGCTGACAGGGACTTTTATACTCCTGGGGACATTTCTATATTACTGGCGGCTGATGTGTTTTTTAATGTTATTTTACCAGGTCAACAGAGTCTGGGGCCAGGCAATCCAACCTTACTCGAAACCAAATTTGGCTATGTGGTGGCGGGAGAAGTTTCTGACAATGCATGTGTGATGTCCTCATATTTGTCTACTAACACTAGTACAAGCACTGTAATGCACTGTATGCCACACAACCAAGAAGAAAGTCTCAATGACTTAATGGAAAGATTCTGGGAGGTGGAAACGGTGCCACCTGTCACACCAAAGGAAGCAAGCTTGCCTCCAGATGTCAGCAGTATGCAGGTGTCGGAAGCTGAATTATGTGAAGCAGACTTCAAGTCATCAGTGCAGCTGATTAATGGTAAGTTCCATGTAAAATTACCTCTATGCGCCCCAGCAGAATCCTTAGACCTTGGCGATTCCTTCTCTATTGCTATACAACGGCTCAATAGCTTGTATAAAAGGTTTATGAATGATCACAACCTAATGGTTGAGTACTCAAAGTTTATAGATGAATATATAAAGCTTGGCCATGCCAAAAAATATGATATTGAGGAAAGTTCCATACCCTTTCACTCACATTTCTTTCTATCGCACCATGCAGTGATAAGACCTGAAAAACGGTCCACTCGCTTAAGAGTGGTTTTTCATGGTCTGGCCAGAATGCTTGACAAAAAGGTGTCCATAAATGATTTTCAATACAAGGGTAAAATACCCCAACGAGATATGTTTGACATATTACTGGAATTTAGAACATATGAGTATGTGTTTCTAACTGACATTAAAAACATGTTCCGTTGCATATACATTGATGAAGCACAGAGACACCTACAAAATATATTATGGAAAGAGTCAATGAACTCACCAGTTATTTGTTTACAGCTCCAGACTGTCACGTACGGAATGCGGAGTGCCAGTTATCTGGCAACGAGGTGCCTGGAAGAGCTGGCCCAGAGATACGGAAACGACTTCCCGCTCGCCGCAGCTGCATTGCGTAATAGTACGTACTGTGACGACATACTTTGTGGGGCCCAAACCCTACCAAAGGCCATAGAGATAAGGGACCAAATTATCAATTTACTACAAAAAGGAGGCTTTGATTTGCACAAATGGACGGCTAACCACATAGAATTACTGCAGGGCATCCCGGCCAACAAGCACCACTTTGATGAGGTCGAAATGAACAAAGATCATGCATTCCTAAAGGCACTGGGCATTTACTTTGATGTTAAATGGGACCAGTTTAAGGTGAGATGCATGCAACCTGTTAATCAAGCCATTACCTGGTCAAAGAGAATGGTTTTGAGTTATGTTGGTACTCTTTTTGACCCATTGGGATTGATTGGACCCATTGTTTTAAAAGCCAAATTGTTCATACAAATTCTGTGGCAAAGGGGACTGGCTTGGGATGATACTTTGCCCAAAGAGTTATTAAAAGACTGGTTAGACTTTTATAGCGGCATTTGTGATATGGAGCCCATTTATATTGACAGAAATATATTGACAAATAATGCGACTGATGTTCAACTTGTAGGGTTTTGTGATGGATCTAAGTCCGCATATGGTTGTGCTGTGTATGTAAGAGCCTGTCATGGGGATCAAATTCATGTCAACCTGCTGTGCGCCAAGTCACGCGTCGCTCCACTCAAATGCAAATTGAGCATTCCAAAAATTGAGTTGAGCAGTGCTTGCTTGCTTGCACAGTTAATCACCAAGGTGAAGCAGATCATAAAGGTAGAAAAGGTAATTCTATTCACAGACTCCATGGTAGCGTTGGCATGGATTCAATCCAATCGTGTCAAGTACGATGTATTCGTTCGCAATAGAACAAAAATTATAAATGAACTGACCCCATCATACGCCTGGCGCCATGTACAGGGTGTTGATAATCCCACCGACTGTCTATCACGTGGGGCTTGTCCAAAGCAGTTGGCACTCAACTCAACTTGGCTCCACGGACCATCATTTCTGAAAAACTCTGCATTTCAGGTAGATAATAACGATTTCAATACAGTCACGGATACAGATGTCAATTCGACAAACCCGCACCATGTTGTAGTGGGGTGCCACACTTTGGACCAGCATAATCAACTTCCAATTTTTGAAAATTGTTCAAGTATGATAAAACTGCAACGCATTGTTGCGTACATTCTTAGATTTTATAACAATTGTAAAAGTAAAAGTAACAAAAATACTTGTGACCATTTGACAGTGACAGAATTGAAAAAATCATTGATAAAAATAATAGTTTGCGTTCAAGGTTTACACTTCAAACACGACATCGAATGTTTACAGGTAATAAATACTCGCTGACAGATTTTTAAATGGTGTATTTCTTTTCGTGGCAGTAACAAAAGTGTTCTCAAAATCAAAGCAGTCCTATTTATAACATCTATTCCCTCCATCTCCCGCGTTCGTTTTCGCGGTTAAACACACCCTTCTTCAGACTATCCAAAACCGGAAATGCAATTTACACGTATTATTTCTAACACGAATTCTATAATTACTACAAATATTCTGGATAGTTCTAAAATTGGCTTTAACATTATCAAGATTTAACAAATTATAAAACATTTCAATAAACCATCAGATTAATATTAGCATCGAACGGAAATGTCTAATACATCGCTAGTTACCATTTTTAATCATGTCACTTCCTGTTACAAGTCTAAAAGATTTAAATATGAATTAAACATAATAACGATAGGACCTTCATAAATGGCTCTAAAATCAGAATAGACTTTATTATGATTTTAGAGTTCAATTTTCAAAAAAGGATATAACCAGAACAGGGTACGTCTATAACGGAAGTATTACTACATCCGGCTATAGGTTCGACAAAGTTAAATTTGAAGAAACGAGGATAGATTCATGATTTAAACCAAAGACAAATATAAACTAAAGAAATGATGATTAATTACAATTAATGTCAAACATAAAAGGATTTTAACTATCATCATAATCCTTCAAATAATCTAAACGGAAATGGAAAGTTGCTTTACGTTAGTACAAGCCGGCTCCACTAGATGGCGTTAGATGTAAGTATAGTGAAATATACAAGGTGTAACTAACAAGAGCTAACATTCGACCGTCCTGACTCTAAAGTTTGTCTCTAAACTTATACAATTACTTCTACAAAACATTATTTCTGCAAACTAGGTATACTATCTCATTATAAAACAGGGAAATAATAATATCAAGACTTTGTAAGCATGCCTCTTATTCAAGATAGGCTTCGTTATCTGCACCTGATCCCTCATTCCTGAATCTATAGTATAATAACTACAGATTCATTAATCGTATCAGACTTCCAGATCTTCAGTTTTAATATCTGCACCTGATCCCTCATTCCTGAATCTATAGTATAATGACCATAGATCCATTAATCGTATCAGACTTCCAGATCTTCAGTTTCAATATCTGCACCTGATCCCTCATTCCTGAATCTATAGTATAATAACCACAGATTCATTAATCGTATCAGACTTCCAGATCTTCAGTTTTATTATCTGCACCTGATCCCTCATTCCTGAATCTATAGTATAATGACCATAGATCCATTAATCGTATCAGACTTCCAGATCTTCAGTTTCAATATCTGCACCTGATCCCTCATTCCTGAATCTATAGTATAATAACCACAGATTCATTAATCGTATCAGACTTCCAGATCTTCAGTTTTAATATCTGCACCTGATCCCTCATTCCTGAATCTATAGTATAATGACCATAGATCCATTAATCGTATCAGACTTCCAGATCTTCAGTTTCAATATCTGCACCTGATCCCTCATTCCTGAATCTATAGTATAATGACCACGAATGGCCGACGACCCGAATGGCCGAGTCGGCAGTGACGCTGCCTACGAAGCCAAGGGTCCCGGGTTCGAGTCCCGGTGGGGGCAAATATTTGTTTAATGAGAACGGATGTTTGTACCCTAGTCATGGTTGTTTATCTATCTAAGTATAATATTTATCTATATAAGTATAAGTATCGTTGTCTAGTACCCAAGATACAGGGAATCCTAGTTTGGGGCTAGGTCAATGTGTGTAAATAGTGTCCAAGGTATTATTATTATTACCACAGATTCATTAATCGTATCAGACTTCCAGATCTTCAGTATCTATCTATACTATTCTTTCTTTTCTATAAATTTTAAGCATTCTTCTCAAATCATACTTTCTGTGCAATTTATAAATTCTATGTAAATTACACATTTTATTTAAATTATGCTCGTAAATCATCTAAACACAATATGATACATTATTATCCAAATTAACTACAACTTATATGTTCATCATCTGTGTTGTCACTATCAGTATCACTCTCTACAGTCACTGTAATCCAAGGACGTATGCGATCTGTTGACCAAATATTACTATATTTTCCTTTAGTTATGTTGGAACCAGGAATACTTGATACCTCGTATCTATCATTTTCTAAAACCCTTGATATCTTGAACGGGCCCGTATACTTGGGCAAAAGTTTTTTACTCTTCCCATCATTAGAAGGAGTAGGTTTTAAAATTTTCACTAAGTCACCTATCTTGTATAGCGTAGCGTCTTTTCTAGTTTTGTCAAATCTCTCTTTTTGTTGAGCCTGATTCTTCTCAACGTGTTCATTAATCTCTTGTATAATTTGTTCACTAGCTTTCCCGTTTTGTCGTGTATCTACCACTGTATCTCCTAGTATACCGTCTCCTTTTCCTAACAATCTTTTCCCAAATAACGCTTCTGAGGGCGTCTTGCCTATCCCTTTATTGAGTGTATTATTAAGTCCCCATTGTATCTTCCCTAGTTCTTGATCCCATTTGTTTTCACCTAAACTATCTGTATAGGTCCTAAGTCCATCTAAAATAGTACGGTTATACCTCTCCACTTGTCCGTTAGCCCTAGGAGTAGAGACAGCATTAAGAATGTGGCGAATTTCATATTCTGTACAGAATCTTTTGAATTCGTTTGAAGTAAAACTCGTACCTCGATCTGAGATCAACCTAACTGGATGACCGAAGATTGAAAACAACTCTATCAAACATCTGATAGCCGAGTTTGATTTAGTATTGCGTAGTGGTTTGAGTATACTAAATTTAGTAAATCCATCCACAAGTACAAATAGATATTGATTACCCCTGGAACTCTTGATAAATGGTCCTAAATGGTCTATGTGTACTGTGTGGAATGGAATATCATATTTAGGAATATTGTGTAAATAACCTTCTTTTGGTCCTGAGGGTTCTTTACCGAAAGCACAGTGTAAGCAAGATCGTACATATTTAGTTATAAATTTCTTCATTTTGGGGAACCAAAAATCTTTCCTGATCTTGTCCAAAGTTTTTTCTACCGAAAAATGTCCTACATCATCATGATTTCGTTGGCATATTTGCCACCTAGCGCTCTTCGGGACTACCCATTTTAGTTGATCTCCTATTTTTCGGTATATGCGATTGTTTTGTACGACAAAGCTTTGTCTTATATCAGTCAATTCCTTGTATTGCGAGTCTTCAAGAATGGATCGAATATGTTGAATTTTAGGATCTGTCAATTGAAGACTCAGTACCCAATCTTCTTGAGATATATGCATTACCCGAGACAAATGTTCATACTTGTCATTATCCTGTCCATCTTCAAGAGGATTTCGACTGAGCGCATCGACATGTTTCATTGTACAACCGGGTCTATATTCAATGGTACAATCGTATTCTTGCAGAGCGATCCACCAACGAGCTATCCTTGGTATTAAATCTCTCTTGGAGAAAGTTGATCTTAAAGCGTTACAGTCTGTGTGTATTGTAAAGGGTTTACCTAACAAATAAACTCTAAACCTATTGAGAGAAGTTATAACGGCAAGAGTCTCTAATTCATATGCATGAAATTTCTCTTCATCTCGCGTCGTTTTTCTACTAAAGAAAGCGATAGGTCTTAAGTCAGATTTCATATTTTCCCTTTGTAATAATATTCCTCCAAAGCCTTTTTTTGATGCATCACAATGTAATTCCGTGATGAATTCAGGATTATACAAACTCAAAATAGGTCTGATGATTAGTTTCTCTTTTAATGTTGTAAAAGACTCTTGCTGTTCTTTCTCCCACTGCCAAGCAATATCTTGTTTCGTTAGGTCAGTCAAAGGCTTAGCGATGCTAGAAAACCCCTTGATAAATTTCCTAAAGTAGCTAGCCAGGCCAATAAATTGTCGAATCTCATGCACTGATTTGGGAGTTGGGAATTGTTCTACAGCAGAAATTTTGGCTTTACCAGGTCTAATGCCCTCGACAGATATTTCGAACCCCAAATATTCTATTTCAGTTTGAAAAAAGTTACATTTATTTATATTTAACGTCAGTCCAGCTTCCCTTATGAGAACAAAGGTTTGTTCTAATTTTGCTAAACATTCTTCGAATGTCTTTCCACATATTAATAGGTCATCCATATATGCCAAAGCACATTTCTCACGAGATTTTCCCAACATTTTATTTATTGTTCTTTGAAAAACAGCTGGACAATTAACTAGTCCAAAAGGAGCTCTACAAAACTGATACAACCCATCAGGAGTTATAAAAGCTGTCAAGTGCTTACACTCATCTTTTACAGGAATCTGATAAAGTATTTATTTCCACTCAATAAATCTAGTTGATCATCTATTCTTGGGAGAGGATAATTATCTCTTATTGTCTTTCGGTTCAGTGCCCGATAGTCGACACACAATCTATATCCTCCTGTCTTCTTTGAAACTAACAATACAGGACTAGCATACTGTGATTCTGACTCTTCAACAATATTATTTTCCAGCAGCTCATTGACCATATTTCTAACTACCTCTTTTTCAGTATGACTCAAACGGTAAGGTCTGTAAACAACGGGGATTTCATCGTGTAGTTTAATTTCTAGTTCTGTTATGTCTGTACAACCAAGTTCGGCTAAGTTTTGCGCAAAACAGTCACGATTTTTGTTGATTACTTCATAAGTTCTACTTTTCTGCTCGGTTGTAAGATCAGGGTTAACATTAATTTCCTCCTTACTGAAAGGTTCTAAATGCTGTAGAGCAAAGAAGCATCTTGGCTGTCCGAACATTTCTGAACTGTCTAGAGAATCTTCACTTTCACTCAAGGTAATACCCCGAGCAACACCGAAGTCTTTTGTAAAGTAAATTGGACTGTTGAAGATATTCATTATAATAATAGCACACTTCCCGTCTTTTAATTTATACAACCCTTCCTGAATACAATACTCAACACCATTTATGTTTCGATAATTACCTTTTAGGTATATATTTGCATCGCGTACATCCTTACAGTAGCATTTAATTAAACCTACAGTTTCAATTTTAGTGTCGGAGTGTACGTATAACATGTGTTTGTTATAAATTTGGTCATTATCAAATGACGGTAACTCAGGATTAAAATCTCTGGTCATGATATTAAGGGAGCTATCTGTTTTTGTGATAATCACATTAGGTAATTCGGTGAAATCCTGTCCTACAAGTAAGGGTACGTGCAATTGTTCGTCTCTTACAACTAGCGCTGTTATCGTAGCTTCAACTGTATCAATAAGTAAAGTTAATTGCACTCTACCTAAAGGCTGAACACGTACATTCGCCAATCCATGAACTGTCGGTATACTATCAGTCGCAATTGCTAGACCTATTTGGGTGGCCAATCTTTGCGTAATTAGTGTGCAATCGCTTCCCATATCAACAAAGCACTGAGTTTCTTTTACATTATTAATCAGAGCTCTTTTGTAATATTTATGGCTAGGATCGGCTATGCTGTTTATAACAAGAACCTGTTTTTCAGTATTTTTCTTTTTACGCGGACAATCATTGGTTTTATGACCGTATAACTTTTGCTAACCATATTTCAATTCGGCTATTTTTGATAGATGGGTCAAACTCTGGGATCATGTTTTCATTGCCTCTAGTGGATAAACCTGGTTTTAGTGACTGTAGGAGTTTATAAAATTCATCGAAAGTTACTAACATGCCTGAATTAGACGAGTCAGTTTTATTTCTAACCTGTACGTCCAGCACCGTATTACTCGTCGCTGTAGCACTCGGGTTCACGTTTTCTTCGTCTCGTCCGGTCGTAGAACTACTTGACATCATAGCAGCTGGGTCGTCAACTCCGATTGCAGAATTGCTCGACGTCATGGCGACTGGGGCATCTCGTCCGGTCGCAGCATTGCTTGACGTCATGGTGACTGGGCCATCTCGTCCGGTCGCAGCATTGCTTGACGTCATGGCGACTGGGCCATCTCGTCCGGTCGCAGTATTGCTTGAGGTCATGGCGACTGGGCCATCTCGTCCGGTCGCAGAATTTTCTGGATCATGTACTCGTATTGCTGAAGAAGTACCTGGGGTTTGAATGCTTGAAGATCGTATGGAATTCTCCTTTGAACGCCTGACGTCCTCATTGTGGATACGACGTCGTTGTGATGAAGTATCCCTGGCCGATTCACGAAATCTCTTTTTTGATGGACTAATATTTCGTTCCCGCGATCGGCTCGTTCTAGGTGTCCTGCGGCTTCTATCACGATCTCGACGTTTACCACGCCGATAGCTTCTAGATCTTGAACGTGATCTTCTGGATTTAGAGCGGTCCATCGTGGGGCAGTTGAAGAATTTGCTTCTTTCGTAGAACCACTTCTGATAATAAATACTCGCTGACAGATTTTTAAATGGTGTATTTCTTTTCGTGGCAGTAACAAAAGTGTTCTCAAAATCAAAGCAGTCCTATTTATAACATCTATTCCCTCCATCTCCCGCGTTCGTTTTCGCGGTTAAACACACCCTTCTTCAGACTATCCAAAACCGGAAATGCAATTTACACGTATTATTTCTAACACGAATTCTATAATTACTACAAATATTCTGGATAGTTCTAAAATTGGCTTTAACATTATCAAGATTTAACAAATTATAAAACATTTCAATAAACCATCAGATTAATATTAGCATCGAACGGAAATGTCTAATACATCGCTAGTTACCATTTTTAATCATGTCACTTCCTGTTACAAGTCTAAAAGATTTAAATATGAATTAAACATAATAACGATAGGACCTTCATAAATGGCTCTAAAATCAGAATAGACTTTATTATGATTTTAGAGTTCAATTTTCAAAAAAGGATATAACCAGAACAGGGTACGTCTATAACGGAAGTATTACTACATCCGGCTATAGGTTCGACAAAGTTAAATTTGAAGAAACGAGGATAGATTCATGATTTAAACCAAAGACAAATATAAACTAAAGAAATGATGATTAATTACAATTAATGTCAAACATAAAAGGATTTTAACTATCATCATAATCCTTCAAATAATCTAAACGGAAATGGAAAGTTGCTTTACGTTAGTACAAGCCGGCTCCACTAGATGGCGTTAGATGTAAGTATAGTGAAATATACAAGGTGTAACTAACAAGAGCTAACACAGGCAAACAAGCCTATAAAATCTAAGCTTGTGTCACGGTCAATCTTTCTCGATGCGGAGAACGCCCTGCGCGTTGGCGGGCGGCTCCACAACGCTAATGTACCGTTTGAGCAAAAACATCCACTAGTGCTGCCCAAGAATTGTCATATTACAAATCTTATTGTAAGGCAAGAGCACATGTTTTTGTTGCATGTTGGGCCTAAGATGACTTTTTTTAGCATATCAGCCAGATACTGGATCATGAATGGACTTAATGAAGTCAAAAAGATTTTGGTCAAATGTGTCAAATGTTTTCATTTGAAAGCTAGGTCATCTCAACAATTAATGGGAGCTCTACCGCGTGATAGAGTCAACCAAACAGGCGTGTTTAAAATTACTGGTATTGATTACTGCGGCCCTTTTGATATAAAAAACTCGCGCATCCGCAAGTCACTGATTGGAAAAGGCTACGTAAGCTCTATTTGTATGTTTCGCGACTAAGGCCATACACATGGAGCTCGTATCCGACATGACTTCCGACTCATTTTTCGCTGCACTAAAACGTTTCATAGCGCGCAGAGGTCTTCCCACACAGATTTGTTGCGACAATGCCAGTACATTTAAAGGCTGCGACAACCAATTGAAAGCTTTATATGATCTAAATAGAAATGATGAACACCGCAATACAATTTTAAGATACGCAACTCAACGAGGTATTGATTTCAAATACATCCCGAGTTATTCCCCTACATTTGGAGGATTATGGGAAGCGGGCGTAAAAAGCGCTAAATATCATTTCCGTAGAGTTATAGGCAAGGCTATATTAACTTATGAACAGTTCAACACCGTCATTGTAGAAGTGGAGGGAATATTAAACTCAAGGCCACTAACACCCTTGACCAACGATGGCCAGGATTTTAGTTGCCTCACCCCGGGCCACTTTCTTATAGGAAGACCAATTATGGCTATTCCTGAAGCCGATTATACACTAATTCCTTCATCAAGACTGAAATTTTGGAAACAATGCGTTCAGTTAGTTCAAAATTATTGGAAAGTATGTCAAAAATGCTACCTAAATCAGTTACAGAACAAACCAAAATGGAGGTCACAAGTCAAAAATTTAGAAGCCGGACAATTGGTCTTGATAAAGGAAAATACCGCGCCACTAGAGTGGCCACTGGCACGTATTATTAATGTCTTTCCTGGCAAGGACAACAAAGTAAGAGTTGTAGAGATTAAATTACCTAATAGTCACACCAAGTGTATTGCTGCTAATAAAGTTTGTCTCTTGCCAATATATGATTAGAATTTAGTTGTACACTAGTTTAATGAAGGCAAATCAGTCTGTAATTCACAATTACTTCAATCTTGAGTTCCTTAGCACCATTATTTGTTTGTATTAACTTGGGAAACACTTACAAATTACCTACCTTATTTTCACAGTTATAAAAGCGCAGTTCAGCATATGCATGTACTTAATTAATAATTATTATAAGAAGGATTTTGAAAGATAGCCATTGGGCAAACTTGATGTGCATACAAAGGGTGTTTCCATAACGATGTAAATAATCAAAAGTAAGTTCAAAGAGCCTGACTGAGATATATAAGACTTGTTTAATTTAGGTATAGTAAATATATTAATATATAAAGGTTGCCTCAATCTAGTTCATAGGTATAACTTCGCACATGTTACCTTAAGTGGCTGGATTATGTCTTATATTTACCGCTATGCAATTGTAAAGCTATTGTAAAGCTTAAAAAATACAGCAAAGAATTTGCATTTCTTTCCCTCTGGACTATGTTTTGGCAACATTAACATTAGTTACTGTGGTAGTTTTAAGCCTAAGCTGGCAACACACTCTTCTGTCAACGACTTTGTCTAGCGCATACGCGCTCCGTCTTTAATAATCGCCAATAAATATTATATTAGAAATTCGTGCGGTTTAATTGCTAAATACCACTCCCGAACACTATCAAAGCTAGAAAAGAAACTATCGTTAAAATTGTTTAAGGTATTCATAAACTAAATAGATATACATATAAATTATAAAATAAATTTATATTAATAGGATCTACTTTAAAATACTTTTGGTTCCAAGCCTGAAGTCAGTCTTTCACTGGGCATGCTGGGAAATAAATCAAGGTTAACAGAAATCAACCTGCAATAATTATACAGCAAAAAAGTAAAACAAATAAAACACAAACAAACAGCAAAGATTCAAACAATATCGAAATCTCGCTATTGCGTTTCGTTACGCGTCATGCGGAATGTTTGTACAGAGACATGACAGTAACAAGAAAAAAAAAACGTCGCTGTCAAAAATGACAGGTGACAATGGGTGGATTCAATTACCAAGAAATTATGAAATACACGAGGATCGGAAGAGAAAACGATAGATAAAAAAAAAATGAAAAACGTGCAATCTTCACAAGAAATTGAAAATACACACATATTCTACTGCGCGCAGGCATAATCCGACCGAATGACGGAGGCACTGAAGTGAAGAACACGGGTTGTCGGCGAACTACTTCTTATGCACAGAGTACATTATTATAACTGAGACTTATGCACAGAGTACATTATTATAACTGTTCTTATGTATGAATAAAGCGAAATGGGTCTCGCATCTCACCTTGCTTCTATTCTCCGCAATATATAGAAACTATCTCGCCGAGAGTACTGACAGCTCCTTCTACAGAACGACTGTTAGCTTACTCTGCTTGAGCGTGCATTTGAGAAGCCGCCACTACCTGCTCTCTTGCATCTGCAGCTGTTAATGCCGGACGTCTTCGACGCCTCCTTGATGGTACATATCGCCTGTTTATTGGAGCTAGGGATTCAGATGATTCTGGCGATTCTCTTTGTGCAAAGAGAGAGAGAGCGGTGGTGGGGCAGGTGAATTTAATATGATTTGCGCTGATGAAGGTTGATAGGTATAGAAGATTGTGTAGCCGATGTCGATGGTGGGTGGGATGAAGGGACTCTGAAATATGGATATGTTGACGGTGCATTTTCCGCAATTCCAACTCTGCTTGCTTCAATTTGTTGTTGCTGTGAAAAATAAATAACATTTAACTAAATAAACTAATCTTATCTATATAAAAGGAAAGTAAGTATGTGTTTACATTTTCATATTCACCCGAATCTATCATGAGGTACACAGGATCTCCACTTCCTTTCTCATTACAAGCTGGGAAGGGTCTGGGTAGTAGGGTATTAGGATCATCATCTTTATTGTCCTGCTGAGAAATATAGAATCAGAATACATAGTTTAGAGTTCAATACATTTTTTTTAAATAAACTCACTTCTACAGTAAATGGCTGAACTTGTACTCCAGGTAGCCCAAACTCATAAACATCCCCTAAAATTTGGAGCACTTTTGTTCAATTTCTGAAAGATCCAACTCTGTAGATGCACCTCCGCCTGTTCGAGACATGTGATCTCTAATTTTATCCTGTTTCTCCTTTTAATTTTGGCTTTCAGATCAACCCAGTACTAAAAAGTAAAGAAAGTTTTAATTAGTAAATAATATAAAAAATGAGCAGCCTGCTAATAAGCCGAGGGTTGCAGGTTCAATTTCACCGATCTAGTATATCATAAATCCCTTAAAAATTAGACCCTTCTAGAGTTTTAGCTAATCCCTCCTTGTCTAGAAAAGTATAAGTCGATGGCGGATATTGTGTTTTTTTATTTAAATTAAGACATAACAGCACAGCTTTATGATCCGTTATAGTGGAGTTTAAGACAACCGTAACAGCTTCATTCCTTGTTTTTAGAAGCAGGTGATTTAGGCAAGTTCCGCTTATATCCCTAGTTACAAATGTATGTCCAGGTAGCAAGCCGTGGTAGGCAGCTTTATTTAAATATATATCGGCATCACAGTTTCGGTTCATTGGGTAGATATCAATATTAGAGTCACCTGTCAAAATTAGATTTGAAAAAGAGGACAATTTCTGTAATATCTCACTAAGGCTATCCACAAAAATGCCAATGTCTTTGAAGCAAGATGGGCGGTGAATATAATCTAAATAAACCTTAAGACCAATAAAATCAAAAGTAATATAAGGAAGAATACAGTTCTGGAAACAAAAGTTTCACAGTTAAATAAAGAAATCAAAACTCTTAGAAAGCAAGTAAATCGATACAAGTTGAAAGTGAATAACCTAGAAAGCCAAATTGAAGCTTATGATGATATACGATCACTAATAAATAACGAACAAGGACAAACACACACTTACTCACACAGAGATGATGAATTACAACTTGATAATGCCGCGACGCCGCAAACCAAAGCCAGTAAATTCGTTGATAAAGCTCTGCCAACTACTTCAGATGAAGAAAAAGAAAAAATAAAGAAAAAGCTCTTTGAATTAAACCTACTGACTGATTCACTAAAAACTGTTTATTCAAATGCAGATTCATGTAAAACCAAAATAATCCTACAAAAGGTTGTTGACAATGATATAACTCATCGATATAAAATGAACAATAAAATTTCAGCCATGCTGGGTATCAATCGAATTAGAAAAAGAGAACCAAACAACAAATTGCGTGTTCGTACTATTCATGCCGAAGAAATCGAATCCTTCTTTTGTCGAGATGACGTCAGCAGAGCAACTGCTGGAAAGCAAGAGACCGCGACAAATCACAAAAATAAAAAACGCTACCTTAATGACACCATGTTAAACTTGCATATGAAATATAAAGAAGAAGGAGGGAAACTTTCATATGCAACCTTTACAAGACTGAAACCCTTTTATGTACGAAGACCAAACGTCAGTGATAGAAACACATGTGCCTGTACCAAACATTCAAATCTGTCTTTTAAAGCCAACAAATTGAAATCACTACGTTTAATAGAAACCGACAACCTTTCCGAGCTTGTTAAACAAATTGCGTGCGATAGCAGTTTTAAAGACTGCATGCATTCCACGTGCATCACATGCAAAAACAAGGTGATAGATATAAAAAATAATGATGAAGATAAGCAGATACAATGGTTTAAGTGGGTGCTAAAACAACATTCATACACCAAAGCCACTAAAGAAGGACCAAAAGAAATGAACACCAAGAGAGTAACTAAAGAATTGATTACTGGTAATATTGAACAGCTTGTCTCAGAGTTTCAACAGGAAATAAACTTATTTAAAAAACACTACTACAATATATGGCACCAATACAAAGAATTCAAAAAGTGCACTGAGAATTTAGAACATTATGAAATAGCAATATTGTGTGACTTCTCCGAAAATTACACCTGTAAATTGTCGGAGCAAGTTCAATCAGCACACTTTGGCTCCAGTCAAAATCAGTTCAGCTTACATACGGGAGTTATATACATCAAAGACAATCAAACAATATCATTCTGCTCCATTTCTCCATCAACTGCACACGACCCCGGTGCCATATGGGCTCACTTGAATCCCGTCATTGATTACGCCAAGAGTATTTGCCCCATGTTGAGAGTTCTTCATATTTTCTCGGATGGGCCCACAACCCAATATAGACAAAAAAAGAATTTCTTTTTATTGTCCAAAATGATTTGTGAAAGTGTTTTTGAATATGCAACATGGAATTTTTTCGAAGCTTCACATGGCAAGGGGCCGGCTGATGGAGTCGGTGGGTCGATCAAAAGAAAACTAGACCAGTTGGTAGCCTACGGCAATGACATAGGAGATTCAAAAGCAGCCTACAAAATCTTACAAGCACAGAAATCTAAAACTAAGCTTTTTTACATCACGGAGGAAGCAGTCCATGCCATACAAGAGTCCATACCATTGGATCTTGTAGCGGTAACAGGCACATTAAATACTCATCAAATAATAACAGCAAACGAGTACGCTGCGGTATACTACAGGTACGTTTCGTGCTTTTGCCTCATGAAACAAGGAAAGGACTTTGTAAGTGTCATCAGGTAAAATTACACAAATCGATTGACACTGAATGTACTGTTACTCAAAAAAGAAAACTTAAAGAAAATGAGAAAAAACGCATATCAAAAAAACGAAAAATGTCCAATATTTAATCAGAATCCCCTGAAATTGATATTGCCATCACATATGCATATTCGGACTTCGACGAGGCTACAAGTGACAACATAAACACATATTCGAAAGATTCTGAACCAGAGCACACTAAAACGAACGATGAAAAATATATTTCACTATGTGATGACCAACTTGACGATAACAGCAATAAAGAAAACATTGAGCAAGATCTTAAACCAAATACTAGTCACACCAAAGCGAATGTTAGAGTTTCAGATATTAAGATTCTATCTAATAGTAATGTAAACGTATTCTTAGACGAAAAAACAGGCACTTTTATGTTGAAAATGACCAAGGAACAAAGACTAACAACGAAGACTGATGAGGAAGAAAGGAAAATACCCGAAGACAAAAAACAAAGCAAACAAACCAAAACAAAACAATCAAACAGAAAGGAAAACAATAAACAAGAAGAAAAAGGAACAAACCCGAGTGTTACAACTGATAAAGAGCCACTCAGCCACACAGCCACAAAACAATACAAAGGAAAAGCCCAAAAGAAAACTTATATTGAAAGAGACCCAGAGTCAATCAATATGGTTGTCAATAGAGACTCGGAAATTTCCGACATTGCGCCTGTTGACGCAGGTTCCCCTAAGCATATAAAAATATTTATGGATAGTAAGATTCCAGAAACTGATCCTAAGCCTTATCGAAATAAACCAGCTGTTCCTTTGGTGATGGATTTAGATGCAGGTCCGTCAACCAGTTATAAGATCGATGAAGTTACCCTGGAGTATAATGTAGGTGATTATGTATTGATCAGATACTTTCTAAATAAAAAAATGGAATATTACGTAGGTCTTGTGTTGGAAAATTCTATAAACGGAAAGATAAAAATATCTTTTCTACAAAAAACCGGCAAGAATGACAACACAAAATTTATCAAAACGAACTCCCCAGAAGTTGAATTAATAGAATGTAAGAATATTGTAAAGACTGTTAATTTATTAGCAATCGATTTAAATGACACTTCTTTTGTATTGTATGATGACGATGATTACATTTATTTTGATTATTAAGTAATAATTAAAAAATAAGTCAGTTTGTGTTTGTTCTCATGTTGCATTTAAATAATTTTTGTTCCTATTTTAAAATAAAAAATGATTTTGATGTTGTTACCCGATACATCTCACATAAGTGTTACTTGTTGAAATAGTATACAAATTACCCCACTGTTACCTCTAAGGATCACAAAATTTAAGATTTTTTGTAAGATTGTTATTTCTAAGTACGTAAATTTTATTATAAACATTTTGACGGGTACCTTAGTTAGGTACTTACTTACCTTATTAAAAGCAATATTTTTATAACAAACATATATACCATAAGTACATATACAAATTACCTCACTGCATGTTACCTGTATGATGGATCTCATGATATAATACTTGCTTTTTGTTTTTCGTAACATTATTATTATAGGTAGATTTTTTTAATACGTTTTGATACATTTGATATACAAGGTACATTGGATCACAAAATACTTTAAGTTTTCCATTAGATTGTTATTATAAAGTAAATATATCTAATTACTGTGAATCTCTAAGTGTTTAATTTTGCGTTTCTAGATCCCAGCACTGCGGCATAATGTCATCCTTAGTATCGATAATTTCTTGACGTTTCTTGACAAAATGATTTCTTGACATTTTCGTGACGGGACAACTTTTTGAGAATGAGTCATGCAAGTGCATCGGCTTATTGCATCTTACGAGATAAATAAACCACGAACACTGCGTGTGCTGAAAGTTGTATAGTTCCGAACCTGCGCCGACTGCGTGCGTCCTATGGGATACGTTTGTCGGACTGGGGACGACCAGCTAATCTTATTTTTGAATCACTGTAAATCCTGAAACTCCTGAGAATAAAAAAACACTACTGAAAAAAAACTGAAAATCCTTTCATTCGAAGATTCCCCCGCTACAGTTGATTATATTTTATAAATAAGCAAAACATAACAGCAATAACTTTACAATTTGATTAATTTCAGTGATGAAGAGATCAAAACTCAGTCTTCTAAAGATAGCATTTTAGTAGAAACGGAAAATTCCACACCAATGCTAGCTAATGTCGAATTAGCAAATGAGAATGCGAACAAAGAAAATTTGGTAAAGTTGAAAAAATATGATTTACATTTATGAATGACATTGACTTATATTACCCATCATAGTATAACTAAATATGTTTTGTTTGTTTTTTGTACGAGACAGAAGAAAAGGCTTTGGTGCAATTTTTACACGTTTATTTTAATTTTAGTATTTTTACAGACACCTTATGTTGGCGCCATCTTTCTTCCACTTTATCGTCCATATACTACTACCAACTCAATACTATTACGTTCCGATAACCTAAATATCTGTGTTGGTATTAAACATATTGGGCCCCAGACTAAAATATACATTTTTGGTCCTTATAATTTACTTATCTAAACTCTAATACAATTTTAACAATGTAAAGCATAAATCCTCATGGATTTTTAACCAATGAGATCTTTTCTCCTAGGTTTATGAACTTATTTTTATCTTAACATTATTTATGAAAATGTGACACGTTATCTAACTTTCCTTTTAATAAAGATGGAGAAACATTTTCTGTTGTTTTTATGTGCTTACTATTTTAAACAGGTAGCTAACTTAACATAATATATAACCTTAATAACTAAAAAATATGACAATTATATTAATTATCAAGTGGTAGAGGGCACACCTTCATTATACTTGTAGTTATTATAGTACCTTTAGAGGTTTTTACATCTAAGG
The DNA here is from genome assembly GCA_949825045.1 of Argyresthia goedartella. NCBI lineage: Eukaryota > Metazoa > Arthropoda > Insecta > Lepidoptera > Argyresthiidae > Argyresthia > Argyresthia goedartella. The sequence continues at coordinate 22,777,482 of OX463811.1, forward strand.
CACGTTACTTTACCGTCCTTGCCTGGCATAACAGCAAGAATTCGCCCTATAGGCCAGTGCAATGGGGACACATTATCACTTTTCATTAACACCATGGTTCCTATTTGAAGGTTTGGTTGGACACCTTTCCATTTGGGTCTGCTTTGCAACATAACTAAATATCGTTTGTGCCATTGATGCCAAAATGTTTGCTGCATTTTCACACATTGCTTCCAAAAGGAAAGTTTTCCAACATTTTCACCGATGAGATTTAACTCTGGATAGGCAGTTAGTGTAGAACCGGTCAAGAAGTGAGCGGGTGATAGATAAGACATGTCCTCGTGATCCGCTGACATAGGGGTCAGTGGCCTGGAATTTAGAATTCCTTCAATTTGCACCAAGACGGTATAGAGTTCTTCATAGGTAAGGACAGTCTGGCCAATCACACGCTTGATGTGATATTTAACACTCTTTATTCCCGCCTCCCACAAACCACCAAACACTGGTGAATAAGCTGGAATAAAGTGAAATGATATTCTTTCTGCATTGCAAAAGTCATGCACCATATCTTGGTGGCTCGTGGAATTTTGCAATTCATACAACTCATTTAACACGTTACTTGCCCCTTTGTAGTAGGCAGCATTATCACAATAAATTTTTGATGGTTTATTTCTACGAGCTATAAATCTTTTTAAACAGCCTAAGAAAGTGTTGGTTGTCATATCAGATGCCAATTCAATGTGTATGGCTTTAGTAACAAAACACACGAAAATCACTATGTATGCCTTTGTGATAACAGGTTTTCTTATTCTAGTTTGTTTTACATTGAAAGGCCCTCCATAATCAGTACCAATTATTTGAAATGGTCGTGTTACATTCACACGATCAGATGGTAGAGAACCCATAAGTTGAGTTGTAGCCTTTGCTTTAAGTTTAAAACAAATTATACATTTGTGTATGACTGACTTTATTTCTCTGCTGGCATTAATAATCCAATATTGTTCATTTAGACTGCACCATACCAACTTCTGCCCTGCATGCTGGAGCCGCAAATGCTCATTGTGAATAATTCGCTTTGTGATGTTAGAACCCTTCGCTAGTATAATTGGGTGTCGCTGAGAGAACGACAGATTGGCATTCTGTAGTCGCCCTCCTGTTCGTAGCAAACAACTGGAATCAAGAAATGGGTTTAAGTTGTTCAAACTTGTTTTTATATTACACAAATTACTATGTTCTTTTAATTGCTTGATCTCAGCTTGAAAATGTCTCTCTTGGTCAATTCTAATAATGGCATGCAAAGCAGACGTCAATTCTTTTGGGCACAATTTCCCTTGAATTTTAGTATTTTCCCTTTTGATATTATTATATTATTATATATATTTGATAATATTATTAATAAATCTTTTGACGTACGAAATTATTCGTACCAGTTTTTCAATATTGGAATATTTATCCAGCACAGAAGTCAGATCATTTACCTTAATATTGGTATTACATGCTTGTGTTACAATCTTTAATTCAGGAACATTGCTTGTTTTTATTTTTTCTACATTTTTACCGGAGTACTTGCAATGTGCATATTCTGCACTTTGCAAATACTCAGGTCCGTGAAACCACAGTTTTCCTACATCTGTCTCCAACAGTTTTGGGGACATTCCGCGCGACAAAACATCCGCTGGATTCTCATTAGACCTTACATAATTCCATTGGAATTGTCCTGCCAATTGATTAATCTTCTCTACTCTATTGGCTACATAAACACTCAGCCTAACTGGAGCAATATCCAACCAAGCCAGGACAATTTGTGAATCCAGGTATAAAAATGTTTTTACAACATATTTTACGGACAGCGTGTCATGTACCTTTTTTGATAACATGGCCAATAGTAATGCGCTATTAAGTTCAAGACGCGGTGTAGTCAGTTCTTTGTTTTTCGGATTAATACGTGATCTGGAGCACAAGAGGCACAAGCACCTTAACTACATTGTCTGAGCTGATAGTCCTCAAATATAGGCAGCAACCGTACGCCATATTTGAGGCATCCGCATAACCAACAAGTTCTAATAAGTTGGATGATTGATCATTGATGTTTCGAGGAACCGATACACAAGCCATTTTTACCAACTCATTGGCAAATTCAACCCACTGCTTATTGAGATCATCTGGAAGATTATCATCCCATTTAATATCCGCAAACCACACCTGTTGCATTAAGTACTTTGCCTGAACCAACAAGGGACCAACAAGACCTAGAGGATCAAAGAATTTGCTTATAAAGCTCAGCATTTGTCTTTTAGTATAAACCTTTAACACTTCCGTTTCAGGACATTTCATACTCAGTCTGTCGCAAGCTACATCATAGGTAAGCCCTAATGTTTTTATGCACATACTATTTTTATCAAAATCGATGCTACCAAAGCATTGTAAGTTGGAAGGAATATCCTTCAAAATATCCTTTTCATTTGAACACCATTTATGTAGTACAAAACTGGCTTCCTGCATTATTGCTATTAATTCCAACTTTATTGCCTTCAATTCAGATAATTGATTGCTGCCGCATTGAATATCATCTACGTACGTCGAATACTTTAAAACTGATGCAGCTAGTGGATACTTATCCCTGTATATCTGAGCAAGGTCTATTAAACAACGCGTAGCAAGGAATGCCGAACTTTTGACTCCATATGTGACTGTTCTCAATTGCAAACATTTTACTGGATCATGGGTTGAATCACGCCATAATATATTTTGTAAGCAACAAAATTCCTCCTGCAAGAATATTCCGCGATACATAGCCTTGATGTCACATAACAAGACAAATTTATATGTTCGAAACGACGTTAATATATCAAACAGGTCGCTTTGTACGACCGGGACGTTCAGTAACACGTCATTCAAGCATAAACCATTTTTGGTTTTCATGCTCGCATCAAACACCGCGCGTACCGGTGTAGTTTTACTATTTGGGTTAAAAACCGGATGATGCGGAATAAAGTATACTTTACCGTCATCAGTAGGTAGATAATGACAGTTTAAATTCACTTCACGATCGTTCGGGCCTACGGGCTCGACAGATGGATCGAAAAACCTATCGACAGATGGATCGAAAAACCTATTGACAGTTCAAATTCATTTCACGATCGTTCGGGCCTACGGGCTCGACAGATGGATCGAAAACCTATCGACAGATGGATCGAAAAACCTATTGACAGTTCAAATTCATTTCAATATAATTTCGGAAACTTATAATCACTCATTTGGTCCGTCTTCCGGCTAATACAATGTAGTACTCATTTTACGTACTACACTTGCATCCAGACAAGTAATTTTAGTTTTCAATATAATTTCGGAAACCTATAATCACTCATTTGGTCCGTCTTCCGGCTAATACAATGTGGTACTCATTTTACGTACTACACTTGCATCCAGACAAGTAATTTTAGATTTTCAATATAATATCCTATTTTTAACTTACCATTTTTCTGCTCAGCTACACAAATGACTCTACACTTTCACTTTGACAATGTAAATATATACTAAATAACAACTGAAAGGAAGCTGAAACATAAGATGTTTGTTTAGTCCGTCTTCCGGCTTATACCAGGTAGTTCTCCTTTCATGAACTACCCTAGTATCTAAACAACTACACCATTAGTTTTCAGCAACACAGAGACCATCAATGCGTATTAATCCAAGAAATATGTTCGTTTTGTACTTATCCCAACCAGATCTGCTTTGTCTTTCTTGAAAGCCTGGTTCTTCAGGGAGTTTTGTAATCAAGGTGATCATAATTTAAAGGATTAACAACACACGATGTGTCCACTAACTTCACTTCACATAAATAAATTTAAAATCTATTATTTAAAGTAAAATTTGGTGTTACCATCTTCTAAATGTTCCTTAACTGTTGCAACTTTTATCGAAATGAGACTATACAAAAACAAAACTTTAATGTTAAAGTGAGTTTGTAACGTTAACTGCACCAACTAGCACGCTGCAAGTATCAAATATACTTCGCATGGTAAAGCGAGTCATTGAATCGTATAATATCCATGGTAAGTACAACGTATGTAAGTAAAGTACGTAATGTAACATATCATTAATGATTATAGCTTTTACACGACACATTTTATGTGATGTTAGACGTAGGTATGATAGGGCTAGCTCATCGCCACAGTTACCAATGCCGGTTTTAATAAATTGTATCTGGTAACCCTAGTGTGATTTGCTTTCGTATAACAATGCAATCGATGACGGATGCCGGTCTCACGTTACCCGCTGGCGGTATTGTTTGTCATCACATTTAATTGATTTTATTTTACCTCTATTATTTTTTGCATAGTCGCAAGTGTGCAAATTTATACAGGGTGTAAATGAGTATTATGTTGTAAATATAATTGAGTTTATTTTTGCTAACAGCATAGGTTGTTGTTACTAGGTTAGGTATTTATTCTGAACAAGATTTCTGAAGGTATAACTGATAACGTAAATGAGTTATTTTATTTTTTATTTTTTTTCTTGTCCTATGAGTTGATTACTTATATCAAACGTAAGGAGTAAAACGTAAGTAATTAACTATTCTTATGATTATTTGTTCATTACACCGCAGTGAAGTTTTGTAAATATACATACCAGGAAAATATATTTATAGTTAAAATTAAAATGTTATGCATAGATAATGCTAATAAAACTTTCTCATGAATCTAGTTTTTCACGCCACTGAATAGGTATCGACAAACAATGACTTCATTATTACACCCTGTAAATTACTTGCATGCTCATCATTTATTTCCAATAAAACTGCCAAAATCGAAAGAAAAATTATCAATTACTTTTGTACCATTGTTGGTAGTAACACCAAGCTACAGACGTTCACGCTAGTGCTCGCGCTCCAGGTCCACCGCGCCCCGTCTTCATATCCCTGCTGCAAGCTGCGTATCCACTGCGTTACAATCATGTCAGTAAGTTTTTTAAGTTATTTTTATAGACATAGTTCTTGACTAATTGTATGTTTTTTGTTTTGCATAGATGGTGTACAAAGCTTATAACTATTTGTTTGGATACTAGGGTAGTTCATAAAAGGAGAACTACCTGGTATAAGCCGGAAGACGGACCAAATAAGTAGTTATAACTTATTCGAAAAGCTTTATAACCTGTTTGAATGCAAGTGTAGTACGTAAAATGGGTACTACATTGTATTAGCCGGTAGACGGATCAAATGGGTTATAATAATCGAATATACCTATACCATGTAATTATTTGATATCTTACTAGTCTTTCCATGTCTTACGTTTTTACATTGTAACTAATTAATCTTAGGTACTGCAAGAGTGTTGGTAAGCTATATTCTAGTTTTATTTTCTCATTTACCTACATATGTACTTATTTTTATTTTTAGGTCGGACACTGAGTACTACACGAAGAAGGCTGCGACTAATGAGAAGCGGAACTCGTTTGAAACGGACGACGAGGCTGCTTTCTTATGGTAAATATCATTATACCAGCTATACGTATATCTTTATTATGCTCTCATAATATTACGTCACCCTGGTACTCACATAGACTATCATATTTTATTGTTAACAGCAACAAAAAGAAAGCCGCTACAAAGTCAACAAAGCGTGTAGTCGAATCGGACGAGGAATCGGAGATTGTGAGGTAATTAACTTATTATTTTGAACTATAGATTTTGATAAATAACATTTTACAAAATTGAAATATGCTACAGTGATGTTTATGTTTTCAGGAACAAAAGGAAGGTTCCCGCTAAGCCGACGGCATCAAAGCGTGTAGCCGAATCGGATGAGGAATCGGAGATTGTGAGGTAATTAAGTTTTTATTTTCAACGATAGATTTTGATAATTACATTCTACACAATTGCAATATGCTACAGTGATGTTTATGTTTTCAGGAACAAAAGGAAGGTTCCCGCTAAGCCGACGGCATCAAAGCGTGTAGCTGAATCGGATGAGGAATCGGAGATTGTGAGGTAATTAAGTTTTTATTTTCAACGATAGATTTTGATAATTACATTCTACACAATTGCAATATGCTACAGTGATGTTTATGTTTTCAGGAACAAAAGGAAGGTTCCCGCTAAGCAGACATCATCGAAGCGTGCCGCCGAATCTGACGACGATACAGTACAAAGGTGAATATTTTTTGTGACTTTTAATACATGAATCCTAGTTCGAACCGAGCAGCAAGTATGAATAAAATAAGGCTATGTCACGACATATTATGTGTTTAGTTTTAACAGGGATTCTAAAATCTCTCTTTCTATATTTTTCTGTCAATATTTAGGTATCTAGACGTCCAGTAAATAACTTTTGTTTTGTTTCACAGACGCAAACCGCAAAAGGACCTGAAGCCTCCAGCCAAACGCAAGGTGCAGCAGAGCGTTGTTACTAAGAAGCCTGAAGAGAGTTGGCGCGCTTTGGATTCCGAAAGCGAGGACGAGGTGATCTGTAAGAAACCAGAGCTGAGGTCTTCATACTCGAAGCGGGTTGCCGACGGCGTCGTGCGGCGAAGTATTAAACTGGAGGGTGACCTCTACTTGGACCTGAAACTCTACCAGGTGGCGGATATCAAAGACGTGGAACCTCGCAAACGCTACGAGAAGGCGGTGCTGGCATTGAAGTATCAAGCTGACTTCAATTCACCACAACTGGGACTCCTGCGAGAGCTCTTAAAACTCTGCAAGACGTCTTTTACTGAAGAGGGATTTTTCTTCGGTGATAAGAAAAACTTAGATTAGATTTATTGGTTAATAAAATTTATTTAATAAGTTTACTATGTTTACTTTATAATTTATTAGGTAGGCAGGCATCCTTTATTGTAGGCCCCACGAAAGGTAGGTAGGTAGTAAAAATTAGGTGTAACTTAGGTACAGTCTTCACAAAATAAAAGGCTCGGTGACAGCGTCCGTGTCACTGACGTAATAAGGTTAAATTTAGTTTGGGCTACCGACCCTTTTATATTGTGGAGACTTTAGATAGGTTTTATTTATCATTTCTTAGGTTTTGTCCTTACATATAATTAAGATGTCTAATAATAGATTAGTATATTGTACATCCTGTGATGTCTCTGTAAAAAGTAAAAGTTTGTCAGCTCATTTGCGCAGCACTGTACACAAAAATAATAATGCTGTTATTAAGGGTGAGGGTCTTGAGAAGATATCCAGTGCTTTCCGCAGTCGAATCGCAACGTACAGACTAAGCAACGTGGACTCGGGGGCGGCGGCGGGCGGCGCGGGCTCTAATGCTTGCCCTCCGAACATCTATCTGCGCTCGCTGCGGTCACGCGTATGTGAGCTGATAGAGGCGCGGATCGGCTCCTTTAACAGCGTTAAGGTAAATTTTGAACTGTATGCTGAGTTCTCCTTACCTAAGAATGATGAACGGGAGATTAAATCGTTCGCCACGCCCAATAAAGTGATTCACAAACATTATGATTTTGAAGATATTTACAAAAACGCTGTAAATTTGATTGTTGCAAAAATCGATGAATTTCAGGAGAGAGACAGTGGTTGGAGTTTTGTAGCAAATTCGTATCTGGAAGTCAATATCAACAAATATAATCCACTAAGAGGTTCAAGGTTTATCGATCTTCCTAGACCTATTAAATTAAAACGAGCGTGTGTCAATATTCAGAACTCAGATAATTTCTGTTTTCTATGGTGCATAATGGCCGCTTTATTTCCTGCACAACAAAATTCACACCGAACGAGTTCATATCCTCATTTCGATACTGTGCTTAACACAAAAAACATGAAGTTTCCAGCAGGTTTCAGGGATGTAAAGATTTTTGAAAAGAATAACGATAACATAAGTATTAATATTTATGGTCTCAGTGAAAAGTCTGTTGTTGTAGGACCTTTATACAAATCTGTTCACAAGGGGCGGAAGCATCGTATAAATTTATTGTTTTTGGAATCGGGTGCGCTAACACATTATTGTCTTATTAAGGATTTGAGTAGGCTTGTAAGGTCTCAGATAACTAAACATGATGGTAGAATATTTTTTTGTGATGATTGCTTGTTATTTTTTTCTAATGATAAAAAGCGTAATGAGCATGTGTGCAGTGGTGTTAAAACGTCATTGCCTGATAAAGGGACATTGATACAGTTCAAACATTTCGAACGCATGCATGATATGCCATTTGTCATTTACGCAGATTTTGAGTCTATGTTACAACCCTGTTCGGAGAAAAACTCGAATTTTACGGAGTCGATTCAAAAACACGTTCCAGTAGCGTTCGGATATTATATTGTTTGCTCCTACGATGCGTCTTTAAATCGATATCAATCATACCGAGGTCCGGACTGTATTCAACAGTTTTTAAAAATATTAGGCGAAGACGTTGAAACGATAAGTAAAATACTAAACGATCCTATCGACATGTTACCCCTTAATGAAAATGAGCTGAAAAACTTTTTAGAGTCGAAAAATTGTTACCTCTGTAATAAGTTAATGTTTGAAGGAAAGGTTAAAGATCATTGTCATTTGACTGGACGCTACCGCGGGGCAGCTCATGATTATTGTAACCTTCGATTTAAGCTCCCTAAATCTTTCGTCCCAATTTTTTTCCACAACCTGTCAGGCTATGACTGTCATTTGTTTATACGAGAGCTAGGTGAAATGCACGGAAACATAAATGTTATCGCAAGAACAAAAGAAAATTATGTGTCTTTTACAAAGTTCTTTCCTGTTAACAATAATGACTATATGGCTGTTCGTTTTGTTGACTCATTCGCATTTTTAGGTACTAGTTTAGAAAAAGTTGCAGAAAATTTAGTAATCGAAGATTTTATCCACCTCTCTCGTTGCTACCCCGATAAACAGCAATTCGACTTATTGAGACGTAAAGGTATTTATCCTTACGAGTACATGAATAAATGGAAACGTTATGATGAAAATAAATTACCTCCGCGTGAGTGTTTCTACAGCAGTTTAACTGATGAGGTTATTTCAGAGTCAGATTATGCTCACGCACAGTGTGTGTGGCGCTTATTCCATTTGTCAAACCTTGGTCAATATACCGATCTATACTTAAAATCAGATGTAATGCTGTTGACGGATATTTTTGAGAGTTTTAGAAAGACGTGTAAAACTAATTATAGGTTAGACCCAGCCTTTTACATAACGGCTCCCAGCTTAAGCTTCGATGCAATGCTGTTAAAAACAGAAGTAAAATTAGAATTAATAGATGATCTGGAAATTATCAGAATGATACAAAAAGGTATTCGTGGAGGTGTTTGTTTATGTTCTACTCGCTATGCCAGTGCTAATAATAAGTACCTCTCGAACTACAACCCCTCGAATCCTGATAATTACTTATTGTATATAGATTGTAATAATTTGTACGGATTTGCTATGTGTAGTTATTTACCACACTCTGATTTCGAATTGATCGAAAATCCTGTGTTTCAAGTTTCTGACATTCTCTGTTTACAAGACAATTCAGATGTAGGTTACATTTTTGATGTCGATCTAGAATATCCTGAATCTCTACATGATCATCATAACGATTTACCTTTCTGCCCACAAAAATTTGTACCGCCTGGATCTAAAACGAGTAAACTGATACCGAATTTGTATGACAAATATAATTATGTTATGCACTATATTCATTTGAAAACGTGTCTGAAACATGGACTTAAATTAAAAAGCATACACAGAGTTATTAAATTTAAACAAGGTCCATATTTGAAACAATATATTGATTTAAATACGGAATTGAGGCAAAAAGCTAAATCTCAATTTGAACAAGACTTTTTTAAATTATTAAACAATAGCATTTTTGGTAAAACCCTTGAGGATACGGAAAAAAGGTTAAATGTTAAATTAGTAAATCAGTGGTCTGATAAACATAACAAAACGAAAAAACATTTAGGCGCAGAGCAACTAATAGCTCGACCTAATTACCATAGCTCAACTATTTTTACTGAAAATTTTGTAGCGGTCCAGATGAATCCTGAAAAAATTACTCTCGATAAACCAATTTACATTGGTTTTTCTGTTTTGGAAATATCTAAGAGTCATATGTACGACTTTCACTATTCTGTTATGAAACCTTTTTATGGCCCTAATATAAAAATGTGTTACACAGATACTGACAGTTTTCTGTATTCCATAACAACGAAAGATGTCTACAAAGACATAAAATACCATTTCCCTCAATACTTCGACACTAGCAACTACGCGTGTAATAATATGTATGGTATAAGGAGGCATAATAAAAAAGTGCCTGGGTTATTTAAAGATGAGCTAGGAGGTCAGCTTATAGTCGAATTTGTAGGCCTACGGTCTAAACTTTATTCCATAAAAACTGAAGATACTGAATTAAAAAAAGCTAAAGGAACCAAAAAATCTGTTGTGAAAACATTGAGTTTTAAGGACTATAAAGGTGTTTTATTAGATAATAATTTAGTTAGGAAAAAAAATATGGTATTCAGGTCATTAAAACATGAAATTTTTACACAGTCGCTTAATAAAATAGCTCTCTCAAGTAATGATGATAAGCGCATCATTCTAAAAAATAAAATATCAACTCTTTCATGGGGTCATGAATCAGCATTTTGAGCTGTATATGTATGAATATAACTTGTCTCTAAACTATAGCTTGTAAGTGAATATTGTTTTAAAAATAAAATATCGTGCTTAGTGAATATTGTTTTAAAAATAAAATATGAATCAACATAGACTCTAAACTATAGCTTTTAAGTGAATATTGTTATATTAAAATAAAAAATGTGTTCTCGGATTATGTTTCGTGTTTCTTTTTAAGCTTAATGTTACAACATACCCTACTTAATGTCAGATATCAGCCGGAGTGGACTTGTATGTAGAGGTTAGGTACTTTAGAATGGTTTTCTAAAAGATGGAACATATCGCTTGAAAGCGATAACGTTGAAATGATTATGATGACTAATCGCAACGTGAATATTGCACGTGTTGCGTTCAATGAACTCAATTTGAAAAATATAACAATATGTGCATATTAACGTAAGCAAAATTTTATTAAGAAATGCAAGATTAGGTGATTTGTTTTATTACAACGTGATAATGACCATTTCTAAAGAAGGTAGCTTAAGAAGAGGACGCGATTCATTACTCCAAGATTATGTCTATATTAAACGAGGTAAAACATACTGTTTATTTTTGGATGATTATTATAAAGTTTATTTTCGCAGTAAACTACATCATGTTTTTTGTTTTACAGTCAATGGATCCCTCTGACTTGTGGTTCCAACACGCTCAGCCTCAAAATTATGACGACGTTCTGCAAGATTCTACACCCAGTCAAGACACCAAAGAAAAGAAAAAGAAGAAAAAGATGAGATTGGACAGAAATAAATTAAATCCGACAGTGTTGTCATCATACGTAATAACAAAGGCCCCGAAAAGACCTCTTCGTTTGATTAAGATAGAAATTTACGACTTAAATGGACCTCAGACTTGTACAGATGATAGTGTTGTAAGCGTACAGTACGTACAATCGGAAGTAGTAGATGAAATAATGGACTTGTCAGAGAATTTAGTGAATAAAATTTGTAAAAAAATATGCAATGATTCTATTTAAATAAATAAAATTCACTATTAATTTATTTTGATGTTTTATTTATGTACTTTAAGTCTTTAACCCTTGTGTAGTTTAAAGGGATGCTGAAATAAAATCAATAATTTAGGTAAACAAACATTTATTATTAATCATTTTTTAAACTAATCGATAACACATACACTCATAAAACAAAAGTAAAATAATTACATAGTTATTTGTTTATCTTTAAACCATTTTTTAATACATAATACGTTTCTTAGAGCACAATTGGATTTGTGAGTTATACAACTGAAATCATTGAGATGTGATTTAAACATCTCAAACAACTGTTTTAAATTTGGACATCCTTTTTCTTCTATGTTTATTATTGCACAGTTCTCACACAATTCTTTCAACCATTTTACCTTTTCTAAACCTTTAACTATTAAAAGTTTGTTCTCTAGATATGGTTTGATAATACTTTTGAACTGCAGAAAATCAACGTGTCCCTCACCCCATCTGTACCCGAGATTGTTTTCAATCCATTGTACACGTTTCTTTTCCACTTCTGATAAATATCGATAAGGATACGGAGGCTTGATGAGAAATACTTGAGTGTATTCGGCTGTAGCCAACGCAAGTTCTTTAACAATGAAATCATTCTCAGCATTTTTAAAACCTTGTACGTCTACAAATAAAGTTTTTGTATTCATGATAATTTTCTTACAATATTACTTAATGGTTTATATTCAATTAAACATTCATTCAGAATAAGACAATACGCCGACGTTTGATCAGGTATTTCTACTTCACTCTCGAGCTCTAGGCGTACATTAACCACCGGTCCAGATTTCAGATTATCGCTTTGTCTTGAACAGTCTATAACAAAAAGAGGAGCCAACTCTTTGAACTCTTTTGCACTCAACAATGGCTCAGTTCTTCTGCCGTAATAAGACTGCTGAAATCTAACGTATTGCTCGTATAATATAGCAATATTGTCGTTAGTAAAACTTACGTTCATATTGTCGTACGGAAAGTAGGTTGAGTTTAGATATACTTTTACATCACGCAAATTACAATGATCGAATTGTGACATGTCTTTGTGAGCGTCGTTTTTGCGATTGGTCTGCAACCCTAGTATAACATATCGTGGTTTTTCAATCTGGGAAGATGTTTTGATTGACCATGTATGCTTTGTAGTTCTTGGCAGCAAGGGATATTCATACAAATCCCAATTTCTAAATGGTACTTGGATAGATCTATCCTTTTCCAACAATCGTAGAAGATTGATTCTTTCCGCGTCACTCACTTTTACATGTGGAACTCGCCATATAATTTTATGAATTTTTACGTCTTCTACGACTTCACCGGTATTTAATTTTAGAGCATTCAGGTTTGTGTTACTGCGAAGAAGAACAAGTTCATGTTTGCAGTTGATTATAACTTTCTTATAATCTTCTGCAAATCCTAGGATGTTACACAGAGGTATCGACGCTGAAAATTTTCCTGATTGCACGTTTTTCGTGCCATTGATATCCCAACCCCACGCTTTAGACATCTTTGACTCACTATCATTCATAGACAACAGTGACTTCATTGTAGTAGTAATTCCAGCGTTTTTAACCTTATCTACTTCAACTCCATTCAATTCATAACGAATATCTTGAAAAAAGTATAACAGCGGATTATTTGTAAACTGCACACTAGCAACCGTTTCCTTTGCAGCGTTCTTCGAAACATTGACGACACCTTCCAAATATAACGTGCTTGCCGATGGGAGTATGTACAGATCTTGTTGATTAATCGGTATACGAATTTCATCATTACGATTGAATGTAGTGACATAAGGTTTATACGAATGAATCTCAATACCATCAATGCTATTATCATAGACAGGCGCACTCAAAATATCTAGAATGTTACTCATGATAAAAGTCCAATTTGTTTAAGGAATTTTATATTTTTTGCAGTTAGTTTCTTCTTCTTCCAAGTCCTTTCCTTGTGAGAGATTGAAGTGTGACTAATCGTTTTTGGTAGTCGTGATAAGTTTTTATTAAAATCAATCATTTTTTCTTAAGGTGTAAATACAGTTGAACTTCTTCACCACGTAAATTAATTAAATTATTCTTAATGTCCAATATCCTTACAGTTATGGTGCTTATGTTATTTTGGTTTACGGGAAAATAAATAACGTTCTTTGGTATTTCTATTAACCTATAACCTGGTGGAACGTTAGGAGCAAACTCATGTATAATGTGACTTGATATGCCATTTATATATGATCCACTCACTATATCACATTCTATTCTCACCACAGTTGTTGAAAGCATATTAACAGGATATTGTGATTCGTGTAATATATTAGCTTCAAGCGGTTGATTACCAAATCCTAACAAATTTCCTAGACTATTTTCTTTCTCAAAATGAATAGCTTTGTTGCTGATAATGTACGTTTTCAATGTATTATTGTTGCATGATAAATTAAAGTTGATGTCTTGCAATTTTCCTTTCAGGTAGTCGTTTATATCTTGCAATTCGTATGTTCCTTCAGGAATTTCAATAACATCATTTTCACCGTAATAAAACTTGTTATTTGTACTATCAACGTTTGGAATTGAATTAAAGGTAGATAGGTATAGCAGAGCGCACTCATATTCTCCCTCTAGTTGTAATGTAGGAGAATAATTCGTAATTAAAAGCGACGTATTGCCTGTTATTGATAGGGTGAATGACATTTTAACAATGGTGAAAATAAACGCTAACATCAATACTTTATATGTTTATTCCAAAAATCTTGCAAGTACTTTAAACATAAATGTCCACAGTTCACACTTTCATAAGTCTGATATCGAGTATAATTGTAATACAAATTAGGAGTATTGAGATATTTCACAACTTCTACCGGCGGCTTCAAGTTTCCAAAGCTGTCAAAATATTCATAATAGTCTTTCAGTTTTATGTAGGCTACCCAGTGTGTTCCGGCATTGTGCGAATCGTCTAAATTTATAATACCACATTCTATACTTCTTGGTTTTCGTGGTAAAGCATCTTTCATGTAAACTCCACGAAAATATGGTATTTCTCTAGCATATTCGATGATATCTAAATTGGTCAGAGCACGCTTAGGCAGCCTGTTTATTAGTTTTTTGATTTAATAAACAAGCCACTACCTTTTTTGTAAGGTTTGATGTATAAGCCTCGACCCACTGAAATTGATTCCATCTTTTGATTGTGACGTTTTGATTCTCGCAAACTTTCTTGAGCAGCTTTATAATCATTAACACTTTTTGCTATTCCAGCTGCCCCTCCAGCAAGACTTCCTAAAGCAGACAACCCAGCAAACATAGGTATTAAAGGAAGAAATCCTCCACTTTTAGGGAGAGGAATAATTCGTGGTATCCTTATGTTGTGTTTGGTATCTACATCAATTAACTTTTTGGCGACCGCATAAGCAACTTTAATAGCACTATTACTATTTTTTGGTTTTAATTTCTGAAGATGACCTTTTATTTTAGATACCATATCTTTAAAACGTCGTACCCCAGACCCGGTTTTAAGTTTTGTCTTCATGACTTTATTAACCAACCAAGAAGCTATCTTTTCACCACGCTTAGCGTCTTTTGATCGTAGTCTCTGTTTTGTCATATTCAGTAAATCCAAATCAGCTTTATGTCGGTTTTCTAAATCAGAGAATTTCGTATACGCTATGTCGTGATGCATACATGCGTTGTCCAATAGATTGATGCCCTTATCTCCACGTGCTAGACGCTTCACCAGCTTTGTTCCAGGACCACAATAATTATAGCCAGGTAGATGTAGCTCGATCGGTAAATTATTGATAAAACTGTTAATAAGACCTCCGCCATGCATTACTGATAATAGACTAAGGTTATAGTTTATACCATTGCCTTTTTATCGATCCAACTATTTTGAGTTTCATCTAAACCTAACCATTTTACAAACAACTTATTCCCTTTTTTTCTTATGACTTTTTCAATTAAATATACATCAGGATATTTGGTCTTCTGGAGTTCTTGATCATAAAAACTTCCTAAAATCGGTTGACGACGACTATCTTCAATCAAATAAGTAACAGGAATCGTGTTGTTTACCTTCTTGATAAGAAATATTTCTGTCGACCAATTAGGCGTATAGCCTTTTTTAAAACAGCTTTTGTATTTACTTATTCTTACGTTATCGCCAACACAAAATTTAGGTTTCTTAACGTGATTAGTTTTACTCTGGAACTTTTTGATATTGTCTAATACTTTGCTTGCATTTAACTTTGTTACTTTTGCAGGCTCCTCTTGCGTAACACGATGTTTTGTATGATTGTAAGAATGAACTACACTTTCTAATGGTTTACCTAGCCACTTGTAACTACCTTTAAAAGAAAAATTCTTATAGAGATGTGCTTTTAATGTTCTGATTAATCTTTCCACTATGGATGCTTTTTTAACTGAATATGTAGAATAGTGATTTATTTTGTAGGTTTTCATTAGTCTTTTGAATTCATCGTTGTAGAATTCAGTTCCCATATCTGTTTGTAGATTATTTGGTTGTCTTCTACTTTTCTGCAAGATGCTTTCGAAGACTTGACACATTTCTTGTTTAGATTTAGTTTTAAGAGGTACAGCCCACGCATATTTTGAGAAGCAATCAATAACGACAAGAATAAACTTATAACCTTTATTATAAATTTTCAATGAAATAACATCTATCAAATCTGCCTGCCACAAATCATCAATTCCTTTGAGAAGCACTGATCGACGAGAAAAATTTTTTCTTGCATTTTTATGTATTTCGTTTACCACCTGCTGCTTCATCTTTGTTCAACGATTTAATGATATTATCTAATTCACTCCTCGTATAAACATCCTTTATAAAGTTATTCAGCACTCCTTGTATATCTTTAATTGCTTCGTTCAGTAGAAATTGACAATCTTCCCGTAAATCTTTACTCTTCATATCAACGTACTCCTTGTTTACGGCGTCGTCTGACTCTTGTGGTGCCTTTAAACCTTTTAATCGTGACGACTGAAGATCAAAAAGTCCTTCTTCGTTTTTGGTCAACGCATTGTCAGTAAAATCAAACAATTCAGATAAACGTAAACGTTTATGAACATGGTGACCGAATTTATCAATATTCATAGTACTGAGGTAGATTACCCTAGTTATTTGTAGAGAGTTGAAGATGAAGTGCTCAAAATAATTTAAGTATGATTATTTATTCTAACCAAGCAAACCACTTTCTTTGAGTTCTTCTATGATGGATATTATTTCATTATCAAGTCCAGTGTTTCCAGCGTCACGAGATGCTATAAGTAGTTTTAACCTATCCACTAGCTCATTTGGATCATCCCAGTAGACATAGTCTATATTTTTCTTCCATTTTTTTAGTACAGGTAAACCTGAACCTTGAACCTGATTGCTTTCACTATTGTCATGTTTATTAAATAGCGGTTTAATAATGTTTAAGTATTTTATTCCTTTGTTGCTTTTTACTGGTTTATTTGAGTCGTAATCTCGCCTATGTGCATTTGTCTCCAACAGCATTAACTTGTAATTTGCCAAGTCTTCCTTTGTTATATCTGCCAAGTCTGGTAATTTTTTGGTTAGCAATTCCATCAAGCCTCGAGTCTTATTGTAATCAGATGTTCCTATTGTAATGGTTTTATCGGTGATATTTACATTCGCTGAGCCCATCAAAAGTTTTCCTCTTTCGACTCTTACTCCAAAAGGAGTATTCTTTAAATACTCCGATGTAAGCGACCATGATGAACAATTTTGGTTCTGAGTGTTTGCATCAGACTCAATCGAATTTTGAGATATATCAGATTCTTGTCCTTCATTAAAGTCGTTGTCAGAATCTTCGCCTTCCATTTCCGCTGCACGATCTAAGCTATGAGTAGGTGTCATAAATTGATCAGAACGTCTTATATTTCGTAAAGTGTCATCGGCTGCACTCCAGTCAATGGAATCGTCGATTTCATTTTCAAATTTCGTCTCTCCATTTTTGATAGGACATGTTGTTTCTTTGCTCTCTGTTTGCCTCATAGCATCAGTAATTTTATTAAGGGGGCTAAGAACTGGTTTGAACACGTTTCCTATAGCTCTTTCATATTCTGATTCAACGTTACGCATTTTTTTAAACTTTTTCTTTACTGCTTCGGCAGCAGTTACGATTTCCTTTAAGTTATTTTCCATATCTAAATAATATCTTGTATGCTCGTCCTCTTCTAAGCTAAGTGCTAAGCTATCGAATAAAACAGCATTTATATATACTTTCACTCAGGTAAAAACGACGAACGTGTCAAACTGTTTACGATAGCACCCTTTATTTTTTTCACAATCTTTGTTTATGACCAAGTAGCTATAAGAATCGTTCCATATTTTTGAACACATTTCTCGAAATTCGTTCCATGTCATATCCGTGTTAACATGTTCATCATATATATGTCGTAAATTAATGTCATCTTGTTTAAAAAGTACAAGTAGGTTTGCATTGTCTCTAACAAGTTGTTTGGGTATTTTAGTATAAGTCTGGTTTAAATAAAAACAATCAATATTTTTGTGTCTGCCCATTGCGAAATAATCACGCATGTTGTTTTGATTTTCACATGAGACATCATCAAATATAATTACTGAGTTTGATTGCGCTTCCTCCGTGCTGAGTACTTGCTGATTAGCATGGAATTTAAAGAACGATATACTCGGAACTAAACTTAAGACCTTCTCAAGAAATTCGTATTTTGGTTGATGTAAGGTTTTTGAATAAACGTAAATATTCTGGAAGTGGAGCCCGTTTTCATGTAATAGAAGACCGACCATCAGATTCGTTTTCCCGCAGTTTGACGGCCCGCATATCAGACATCGTATGGAATTTGGTAACAGGTTACCATGGCGAAGTATTTTAGTTGAGTCAGAAGTACATAATTTATCTAAGTGTAATGTACTTTTTTGTTTTAAAAATTTCATATTGAAATCGGTATGATTCACTTGGAAATCTGCATAAGACTACAAATATTTCGAATATTAATAACATTATATTGTGTAGCAGCCTGGTTCTGGATCAAGAATCATCCGACCCCGAACTTAGGCTCTACGTCGTGAAATGAATTTGAACTGTCAATAGGTTTTTCGATCCATCTGTCGATAGGTTTTCGATCCATCTGTCGAGCCCGTAGGCCCGAACGATCGTGAAATGAATTTGAACTGTCAATAGGTTTTTCGATCCATCTGTCGATAGGTTTTTCGATCCATCTGTCGAGCCCGTAGGCCCGAACGATCGTGAAGTGAATTTAAACTGTCATTATCTACCTACTGTCATCTAAATTATATTTTTGGATATCATAAAGCCTTGCATGTCCTTGATCAATATAATCATGAATAAATTCTTTGTATTGCTTGGCCAATTTTTTATCTCTGTCGAAACGCCTTTCAAGGTTGTAAAACCTTTGCAATGCACAGGAAATGGAATCCCCCAGCTGCACCTTTTCTATATCAAGCTTTAGAGGTAAGCTCACAGAAAACTTTCTATTCCGTAACTGAACAGATTCCTGAAAACATTGTTCAGCTAATTGATGCTCACTACTGCCCTCTTTGTAGACAGTGGGTACCTTTTCACATTCCCATAGTTTGTAAATGTTTTTGCTTATTTCGCGCACCTGGGGATCTTGTTCTTTTATATTGTGCGGAATTTTATCTATTAATTTATTAATTGTGTTACCTTTTACATGAACGCACAAGTTGGTAGCGTATACCTTGCCAGCTGATACGGGCAGACTTCCCGCGACAATGTATCCGAAGGTGGTGTTAATAAGATATGGGCCGGACGGCGTGGCTAGCAGGGACTCGCGCTGCAAGACCTGGAAAAATATGTCACATCCCAATAACATATTTATTCCACCAACCTTGTTGAAATTTATGTCCGCTAATTGTATGTGAGGCGGAATATTGAATTTTTTCAATTCGAAGCTTTGCTGAGGCAAGTTGCATGTAATTTGCTTGACCACACAACATGAGATTTCTGTAGAGAAATCATTCACTGAAGAATGAATGGTAACCTTTGTTTGTTTTGAAACTTTGTGAGAGTCTTCCATTATTCCTAAGAATTTTTGATCACATTCATATAAATTACATCCTATGTTGTTGGCCAAATCTTCAGCAATGAATGAGATTTGGGAGCCAGTATCCAACAACGCCCTAACATTGACAAATGCACCATCTTTACCTTTAATTCGGACAATTGCTGTTGGCAATAGTACATCTTTGGCCTGGGCGGTTTGTCATATTGACCGCTGGCTGGACAGCATTGGAAGCACTATTGGAAGCTGTCACATGGCTTTCTGCGTTATTATTAGTTAGTAATTGCGTATGCACAAGCGTGTTATGTCGCCCTTGGCACGTATTACATTTCAGGCGAAGCAAACATTTGCCACGGTGTTTATTTAAACAAACAGTACATAGGTTTTTATTCTTGACAAATTCACACCTGTCTTTCTCAGGTGCCATTTTAAATTTTGCTTAACTTACAACTTACATGATGCTTTGGAAGTCACCACTCCGCTCACTGCCTTTGTAGATTTTTGAGGTTTTACTGCATATGATGAAGCTTGTTCTTCTTCTCCGGTGTTCTCTTGAGAAATAGCTCTCTTTTCTAAGAAAGCAAGGAATTCAGATAATGTAGGCACCTCTTTAGGATTTCTATCAAGATGAAAGCCTCTATTAGTATAATTATCCACCTTTTTTGCCAAAATGTTAATAAGCAAGCTGTCCCAATACTGCACAGGCTGCTCCAGATTTTTAAGTGCGGCTAAATGCATGTTGACCGTGTTTATAATTAAGCGTAAGTTCTGTGCTGTGCATTTTGTGAAAGTGGGTAATTCAAGCATGCTATTTACATGATGATTAACCATTTTGGAGGTATTGGCATACCTATTTTCTAAGAGCTGGAGTGCTTCATCATAGCTTAGATCATTTAGGGGTAGATTTTTCCACTCAGCAATGAGCGAAGGTAGTATAACTTCTCACAACAGCTTATTTTTTTGTCAGTATGAATCACAGACCGAAATAAGTTTATGAATGGATAATAATCCACTACATTTTTTCCATCAAAACCTTGAATGGTAATTCTGGGTAATTTATTGAACTCACCAGTAGTACTCGAGGGATTTTCCTGGTATCTCGGTGCCTCAGATCGACGTATTCTCAGCTGGTAATCCAACACGGCGATACTTTTATAGTACATATCCTCGTATTTTGCATAGTCCTTCTCATCACTCGGATTGAGCATGAGAATGGCCCGATTCTGCGTCTCATAATCGTTAAAAGCCGCAACAAGTCGATTTCGCTTTTCTTGCAGCAACTCTGACGCACATGATTTCACTTCCCCGGTGTCGCAAAACTTTGAGATGCGCGTTATGGCGCCCTTTTCATAGCCGCGATTGGCCATCAATGACTTTAATTCGGCCATTATGAGGAATGAGGGTTTAAAGACAAATGCTGAAAAAGATTACAAATGGAGAATAGTACCGAGGCAACCAGTTACTCAAATGCAACAAACAAATGTGGTTTGCTTTAATAATTTTCCCTTACCTTTGTTTTATCAGTCAAAACCGTAATAAAACTGCACACACTATTCTTATAACACGTAATACGTCTACAGTGTATGGTATAGTTCTTATTTTGTCATAAACTATACGACAAATCTTTTACAAAGTCCCACAACGAGAAAAAACAAACATCGAAAATGGCGGATATGAAAAAATGCAATACGGCAAGCATACAATACACACCAATTGATTTTTCGATAAAATCAACTTCAGGTCGATAACTTATTAGTCCAATAGGAACGCAGATAACTAAGTAGTCCAATAGAAACGCACAGATTCGCTAACCCGGAAGCGCAATACCGCTTCGTGATTGGTTGTTGCAGAATGTAGAAGATGGTCTATGCCGCTCGCGTTCCGTTAGGCACACTGTCCACGGAGGCGTAGCTTCATAGACGCGTATTCGTCATTATACGCTTGGTGTACGCTTGCTTGCAGCTTACATACAAAACAATGTAACTCTGTCGACGGAGCGGCAACGTCGCGCTCGCGTCGCTGCACGCAAGCTTCGTGACGCCTGCCGTACTTGCTGTCATACGCCGGGGCGTACATGGAGTGAACGCACGTGTTTTTTATTGTAAAAAATGGCGGGAACGGCTGCCAAATTTGTTCAGATAATAGAAAAATATCCGTGTTTGTATAACAATAATCTTGCTGAATATGCTAGAAAAGATTTAACTGAAAAGGCTTGGAGTGAGGTGGCGAAAGAAATACAATGGACGGGTGAGCATTTGTTTTTATTTATTTTATAGTAAAATACATAACATTTATTCAAAAATGCAATTATTCCACTGCCATGGCAGAGCAACATTAGGCTGCAAAAAGTAATTTGCTAAATAATTACGTAAACCGTTAGGCGTGTTTACAAATGTCATGTTTGGTATCAAAATTGGTGCATGTCGAATATTGGACACATTAAAACTGTCTGTAGTCGTTGTGTATTGCACACCATCATATCTTCGTATGTAATTATGCAAAATACATACGCACTGTATTATTGAAATGATTGTTGAGTATTTACGACATGATATAGCTTTCAGTAGTATTTGAAACTTTTGTGTCAACATACCAAAAGTGCATTCAATATTTTTTCGTCCGCGACTTAACCTATAATTGTAAATTCTTTTCACATTATCCAGATTTCTTACTGAATAGGGTTTCAATAAATTTCTCCTTAAAGGGAATGCATTATCTCCCACAAAGAAATAAGGAAAACGATTGCCTGTGGCATCATTTGGCAATGCTGTTGATTCAGTTGGAATGTTCAAGCCTTCCCTTTCCAACCAATGCCCAAGCGCTGATACTTGAAACACGCCACCATCACTATTCCGTCCGGCAAATCCACATTCTATGCTGGTAAAATATCCATCTGCATCACAGCATCCAAGCAAAATAATAGAGTGATAGTCTTTATAATTGTAGTTGGCTGAACCTGTGTTTGGAAATTTCTGTATCCTGATATGCTTACCGTCGATCGCACCCAAGCAATTGGGTAGATTCCAAAGTTCATAATACCTTTTCGCAATTTCTTTCCATTCATCAGTAGTTGGTACAGGCATGTATGTATCCTTCAATGCATTCCATATTATTTTAGTTGTTTCTGATATCACACGCGACACGGTACATTCTCCTCGGGCAAAGTAAAGTCCCAATACTCGAAACGAACAGCCTGTAGCTAAATACCTGAAAAAAATATGTTATTAGTTCATTTATATTAAATAATAAAAATGTGTTTGTTGCAGTTAATGATTGTAAGGAAAAATGGAAAAATATTAGAAATGTTTTTGTTAGAAGTTTAAAACCGAAGGCTAGTGGATCGGCAACTACAAAAAAAAAATACTATTTACATGATGAGATGCAGTTTATATTACCATACGTCAAACCAGTAATTCACATGAATGAAAGAGGAAATTTACCAAATCCTGAACAATCAACTCTAAATCAGGAGAACCCTGCGTGCCCCGAAGAACAGGCATATGTTGGTCCTAACAGGAATATTACAGAAGACACTGAATCGGAAAATTATTCCCATGTTGAGAGGTCGTCATTTCAAAAACCAAAAAAAAAGGATTAAACCTGTTAACAACGAAGCTGATAAAGCTTTTGTAGACTGGTTAAAAACAAAAGAAAATAAAATAGATGACCCACGAAAAATGTTTCTGCTGAGCTTGTACCCGACATACAAAGTCTTACAGATGAACAAATGAGTGTATTTAGAATTAAAATGTTGATGCTTTTGGAAGAAATTAAAAAACCAACGTGTTCAGTTATCCAGCCACAGATAAACCAATTCAGAGTCTATTCGCCGATTTCTTCCGGTAACTCCCACAGTTCACAAACACTAGCATCCACACCTTCTCCATTAAATTATTCTAACGACACACAAGTTTTCTCTGACTATTCACAAACACAAATTACCACATTAAACCCTATTAATTATTCACAAAATATTAATGATTTGGAAGATTTTACAATACAATAAAAGTTCACGGATGCGACATACATGTTATTTTTTTAAAACTGATATTTTGGATGGAAAATATAAACCATTTTGATTAAAATATTGTTTTACTTACCGCAACGTGATTAATATCCTTTCATATGGACTAACACATTCTCGCATATTGGTATTCTGTTTTTGTAATAATGGTCCTACTATCTGAAGTAAATTTTGATAACTTGTTTTACTCATCCTATAGAATGAGTGAAATACACTGTCATCTTCTAATAATTCTCTTGCCGCTATGGACAATCTACAGTTGATATTTCTTTCTATATATGGATGGGTCCAATATAATCGTCGTTTTCGTCGTCTTCGAATGTAGTGATAAGCCAAAATAACGTCTTCGTCGTCCGACTGCATTCTCACAAATGATTGACAATGTACGCTTGCAATACGCCTCATGGATAGAGATCAGTATGCTGGGCTGCTTAAGCTGCACGGCGTATTTTGAAGCGTCTATGAAGCTACGCCTCCGTGGACAGTGTGCCTACACTCAGTTACACAATCTCTTACGCAGAGTTTACCACGAAGTTGCTAGCAGGCGAACACCGGACCGTGCGTGACGCCCTCTTCTCTTTTCCTTTGCGAAAAAACGCGATGAACCTTTGCTGCCGTCTCGCTCGCACCACCACGATGATGCGCCGATGATGAGTTTGCGAATTTGATGAATGATGACTCGCTGGTATGACTTTTGTTAATGGTAAAATACCTTTTTGGAAAGTTGGGAGTTTACTTTCTTTACTTTTCTTCTTGGCTTCTTATGACCATGATCGCACCTGGGTAGTAACACTGTGTAAGTCCGAAGTACTGCGTACGTGGGAAGTCCGCAACGCCACCGCAGTAATATTTCTTCGCAATGCACTTCCAAGAAATTAAAATTCACGATCACAATTTTGTAGGTAACTCTCTTCCGAAGTCGGGGTATGGAGCTCGCTAGTTAGTTCTTCTTCGCCGCCGCCAATTTTTGGTGCTTTACGAAGAAGACGCCACGCCGGGAAGGAAGTAATGCAGCAGCTTGGCACGCCACACGAAGAATATACTTCACCCTCTCTTCACCAAACGGACTTTTTTATTATTTTAGGTTCGAAGGACCATTTTCTTCTGCACGAGACAGAAGAAAAGGCTTTGGTGCAATTTTTACACGTTTATTTTAATTTTAGTATTTTTACAGACACCTTATGTTGGCGCCATCTTTCTTCCACTTTATCGTCCATAGACTACTACCAACTCAATACTATTACGTTCCGATAACCTAAATATCTGTGTTGGTATTAAATCAAGGTAATCAAGAAGAGGCTTAAACGAAGAGCAAACAATAGCCTACCTTTTAGAAGGATTTTCAAAAGAAAGGTAATATAATATGGGCACAGGAAATGTGACTCATAGCACTAAGGGCCATTACTCCGCCTCAACTTCAGAATAGCTTCTACTTCGTTACCTTTTATTATTTACCTTCACAATAACCTATTTATTTTCAGTGCCAGCAACCTGATCACTGCTTTGAATTTGAAACCGAACGCGAAGATGCAGTCTGTGACAAAAGTGACTCCTTTGTTTTAGATGGACGTAGAATTGTTTCTCTTAGTCATTTCTTGGCATCTTTGCAAGCGATTGCAGATCACAGTGCAGCATCATTCGGATGCAGATTTTCAAATTAAAATGCATTGGCGAGACCAGAAAAGGTTTTATTTCAACTCTTCAACTGAAGTGTGATGTTTGCAACGTAATATTTGATATAAGCACTGATGATCCCGCTTCTAATTATGATATAAATCATGGTGTTGTCGCCGGCACCATCAGTATTGGCTGCGGGCTTGAAAATTTAAACGAATTGATGGCAAACGCTAACATACCCGCTATGTCAAAAAGTTTGTATTCTAAAACTAGCCAAGTTGTCTATGACTGGTATCACAAAACGGCAGAAAAAGAAATGCACAAGGCAGGAGAAGAGGAAGCACAACATGCGAAAGACATTGGTAGCGTTGATAGCGAAGTAAATCCTATGATAGTTGTAATTGCTGACGGATGTTGGTCCAAACGATCATTTCGAAACAATTATGCAGCTGCATCCGGCGCGGCAGCAATAATCGGTGCCTATACTGGAAAACTTTTATACCTAGGTTTAATAAATAAATACTGCATGATTTGTGCTCGAGCAGCCAATAAGAAAACTGAGCCAAAAGAACATACATGCTATAAAAATTTCACAGGAAGTTCATCCAGTATGGAATCAACTGCACTGGTTGAAGGCTTCAAACAATCTCTTGACACGCACGGTTTGATATATGAAAAATTGATATCAGATGGTGATTCAAGCACCATAAAAAAAATTTTGAGTAGCAACCCCTACAAAAATGTAAAAGTTGAGAAGATCGAATGTCGTAATCACCTATTGAGAAACCTATGTAATAAGTTAAGACTTCTCACAAAAGACACTCAAATTCCGATCCAACAAAGAAAACTTTTTACAGAGGCAAAAATAATGAAATTGAGGAGATACGTCGTACTGTTATAACCGAATGTAGTTTGCAGTAAACGCTGACTTAAGCTAATTCATTTTATATAAAACTGTTTTCGATAGAGACTGGCAGTAGTCACCCCACAACCTTTGTCCGATACATACATTGTAAACTCTCGTTATTTTTGTCTAAAATTCGGTGTGTAGTACAGTGAAATAAATTTATTCAGCAGCAGTAATAAAAGTGTTTTTTTAAAAAGGACCCACGGAGCGCCATCCTTACAAATTTGGTGTCAGAAGTGGGATCTCAGGAAAACTCGTGAGTACTGAGATTCATAGGTGTTAGGCGCGTCGCGAAATAACTTCCCGCCTGACAACCATTTAGTGGCTCTGTGGAGTAAGGTCCTTTAATAGACAGTGGTCGACGTTAAGACTTGGGCATACAAGCCTAAGCCCGCGCTGCTGCTCTCGAGGTCGACGATAAGTCTCCGCTGCCAGGCGCGAGCCCGCATCTCATCCTGGACGCTTCCTGCTGCTGTGGTCGACGTTAAGTCTCCGCTTTCGAGTGTGAGCCCGCACCACAATTGTCTGCACCACCACCGTCTTCATAAACGGACGGGTGAACCAATCATCATCATCATCAGCTCATATTGACTTTCCACGTGGAAGTCAACGGGATCACGAACAACGCAACGTGACTTCGAGGTACTCCGTAATACGACTCCCTGGGTCGCCGGGCCTTCGACGTCTGTTGACGTCATTACTGCGTCGCACTGCAGTTGCCGTGCGCCGTTTCTACGCGGTTTTTGGAAAAAGCCGTTCTTCAAAATGTTCGTGAGTGCCTTCATCATTCTGTGAGTTATTTTATCTATTCCTAACTTTCTAATTGAAGTGAATGTGCAAGTGATTTTTACAAGTTTTACAACTATATACATCAAGATTTATTTTTACAAACTTTCTATAACTATTTTTAAAGTGCAATCACACTTTCTACTGTATTTTACATTTTTATTGATTGTGTTTACTGATGATCTGTACTACATTACAAAAGCTGTAACTTAACGTCGACTGGAAAAGAAGTAAAATTAGAAGAAGAAGCCGATAAATTAACTACATCTGATTCAGAAAGTTCCTCTTCTGAAAGCCAAAACCAAAGCCCCAAAGTAACAATTAGAAAAAAAGAAAAACCCAAAATGACTTCATCTCTCTTTCGTTCCTGACCAAATTCATAAAACCCTATAATGGGGACCGCGAGTTGTTGCCAGCATTCTTGACTAATTGCGAAAACGCATTCTCATTAGCTAGTACAGATCAACAGGATGTTTTATGCAAGTATATCGTGTCACAACTTGAGGGCAAGGCGCAGTTAGCCTGCTGCCTCAAGAAATTCAGTACTTGGCCTGAAATCAAACAATTCCTTAAGGCCACGTTTGGAGAGAAAAAACATTCAACTCATTTGCTCGTCGACTTACAAAATTGCAAGCAATTACCCACAGAAGATGTGACACAATATTCATTACGTGTTGAATCATGTCTCACACGTTTACAGTCTGATATACATTATAGTTGCGACGATGACAAAGAATTAATCGGCAGATTAGCCGCTATGGAGGATCTTGCCCTTAACACATTTTTGTTGGGAATGAATTCCAACTACTCTCACATAGTGCGCTGTAGGAATCCAAAGACCCTATCAGATGCTATAACTCATGCTATTGAGGAAGAAAAGCTTTATAAACTTT
Organism: Argyresthia goedartella; assembly: GCA_949825045.1. Classification (NCBI taxonomy): domain Eukaryota; kingdom Metazoa; phylum Arthropoda; class Insecta; order Lepidoptera; family Argyresthiidae; genus Argyresthia; species Argyresthia goedartella. The sequence continues at coordinate 22,805,316 of OX463811.1, forward strand.
CTAAACTAGCACAACGCCAAAATAAGCAGTGCTCTATTTGCCAGAAGTCTGGACATTTGGCCTCTGATTGTTACAAAAATAAAGCGAAAACTTCAAGTCCTAATTTCCATCACGTAAATTCGAATCCTCATGTTGCTCAAAGAAACAACCAGAATTCAAGGTTTTCCTCGAACAAAACTTGCGTATATTGCAAGAAACACGGTCACTTGATCGGCGAGTGTCGCAAACTTAAGTATAAAAATAATCAAAACGCCGCCGACTCCCACGACGCTGCATCGCCAAGCGCAGGTGCATTTCACAACAACGCGGCAAACAATAGTCGCTCTAATGTTCATGTTGTTAGCGTTTCTTCTGATGACCAAGTTGATTTAAACTAAACACTGTTTCGGTCTCGTGTCTGCCGGAACAATGTAATAATGTAAACGACACGAATGATAAGCCTTCTATAGGTAAACCCCGTGCTCTTAAATTACCCCCAGCACGGAAGATTAAAAATCAACCCTATGCTCTTAAATTACCCCCAGCACAGATGATGGAAAATGAATCTCGACAAATTGACCAGTCTTTGTCTACTGAGTTCTCAGCAAAGTTGCAAGGTCGCACACAAGCCGTGGCACAGGATTCTTCTGCACCTTCCCCTCAGTCAGAACCTTATTTCACTGAGTTTTCAACTAAGCTACCAGGCAGCACCTGTAAAAATCAGGGTTTTGATGCGCCTCTACCTCAGTCAAAAATTCAAGACAAAAGACTCAAATCTTGTGTTCTTAAATCTGTCCTAACACAAGTTAATCCTGAAATTATTTTTGGTCATTCAAATGAACTTGGAGATTCTAAAACTATTCCCTCTACTCGCGACAAACCGAGTTTTTCTTCTAGGGATTTTATACGTGAAAAGAGTTATAAAATTAATAACGTGAACAACAAAATATCTTTACCACACGTTTATTTAAAGACACATTTAAATGAAAAGCCTCTATGCTTTCTTATAGACACTGGGTCCTCAATTTCTATTGTAAAACAGTCAAGTTTGATCAAACCAGTGCTCGGACCGTTAACAGTCACTCTAAAAGGTTTAAGTGACAACGATTCCACATGTGAATCTCTTGGGTCCATCCAGCTCAATTTTGAACACGTAATTTCCGATAAAAGCAAAATAATATTTGACTTTTTGTTCCACGCGATTGACGACAAGATCAATCTATATTTTGACGGAATCATAGGTAGTGATTTTATTCGACATTTCAAAATCGACGTGCAGTATTCCACAAATTCATTAAACATGCAAGGACACTCGATACCTATATGCTTTAGTAAGCCATCATATGTTATACCTCCACGGTCAGAGATGGTGATTGAATGCCCAATTGCCAATCTATCAGATTTTTCAGGCCAAAAAGAAGCCTTAATATTAGATCAACAAATTTGTGAAGGTGTGTTCTTAGCAAACTGCATAGTCAATGTCAAATCCAACAATAGGGTAAACGTATCAGTATTAAACACTACTGAATCCGAGATTTCAATAGATAACTTCAAGGTTCAATTAACAACCCTTGAGTTTCCGTCATCAGACTCAGATGATGCTCAGCATGAGCTCATTCATCAGCTGAGTTCTTTAAACACTGATCGTTCTAGACAGGTTCTCGAGCAGATACGATGCTCTCACTTAAACGCAGAAGAAAAGAAGGCGTTGATGACCTGCCTTTCTAAATATACTGATATATTTCACCTTAATGGTGAATTCCTAACTCATACAGATAAAATTCAACATTCTATTAATACCGGGGATGCACCTCCTATCCATGTTAAGTCATACCGGTTCCCAGAAATTCATAAAGAAGAGGTAGAAAGTCAAATAAAAAAAATGCTTGACCAAAATATAATTCGCCCTTCAACCTCCCCCTGGAATGCACCAGTGTGGGTTGTTCCTAAGAAACTCGATGCCTCTGGCAAGCAAAAATGGCGAATCGTAATTGACTATAGACGCCTTAATGACGTCTCAGTTTCAGAGGTTTACCCTCTTCCTCTCATAACAGATATCCTAGACCAGTTAGGTCACTCAAAGTACTTCAGTACTCTTGACCTGGCTTCAGGATTTCATCAGCTGTTGCTAGATCCCAAAGATTCTGAAAAAACTGGCTTCAGTGTTACGACTAATGGTATCTCAGGACATTTTGAATTTACCAGAATGCCCTTTGGTTTAAAAAATGCTCCATCCACATTCCAGAGACTCATGAATTTAGTCCTTTCTGGGCTCCAAGGTCTTCATTGTTATATATATTTGGATGACTGCATCTGTTATTCACATGACCTTCAATCTCACATGCAAAAACTAGAACTCATATTTTCAAGATTCAGAGAGGCCAACTTGAAGTTGCAGCCTGACAAATGTGAATTCTTGCGACGCGAAGTCGCTTATCTCGGGCATGTCATAACCGACAAGGGTGTTTTGCCTAACCCAGACAAGGTAAAGGCTATTTCCGAATTCCCTACACCCAAGAACCCGAAAGACATAAAATCTTTTCTAGGACTAACCGGCTATTATAGACGTTTCATAGAGAATTTCTCTCACTTAACTAAACCTTTAACCTCATTATTGAAAAAAGACACAGTGTTTCACTGGTCTCATGAACAAGAACAAGCATTCAGCATTCTAAAAGAAAAGTTAGTCTCAGCACCATTATTACAGTACCCAGATTTCAGTCAGACATTCATCATAACTACAGATGCTTCTAACTACGCCATTGGCGCAGTACTGTCGCAAGGCGAAATTGGAAAGGATAAGCCAATAGCATATGCGTCTCGTACATTAAATAAATGCGAAGGAAACTACTCCACGACTGAAAAGGAGCTTCTCGCTATTCTTTTCGGCGTCAACACTTTCAGACCATATATTTATGGGTATAAATTTCGGATTGTCACTGACCACCGTCCCCTTACATGGCTTTTCAATGCAAAAGATCCAGGAGGACGTTTATTGCGATGGCGATTGAAACTAGAGGAGTATGACTACGAGATAGTTTATAAACCGGGCCGTATAAACTCAAATGCTGACGCTCTATCTCGTAACCCAGTAAATGCCATCACTCTTTCAGGAATAAATAAGACAACTTATGAACAATTTTTCAAGAAACAATTCACGAAATCAATCTCTAATGATACGCAAATTCAGGAATATAACCAAAGTTTAACTTCCACGAAACTTAAATCGATAGCTTGTCCAGTTTCTCTAGATTTTGATAGCTCTATGCCGCACAGCGAACAACTGTTATCCGTAGTAAACAATTCTGCCGAGCTCTTATCAGCCGAACGGGAACTTGAAACCGTGCAGTCAGTTGAGGCGACTAATAAGAAGCTCTATTTCTTATACACTAAAATCCATCATTATGATGAAACGAGTTACAGAACTACTTATAATTTATTACTCAAATTGAGAGACTTGATCATTTCCGAAGATGATTATGATAAGGAGCTAGCTATTTCAGATTTTACAGAACCTTTCACCAAGCTAGCTTATGTAAAAATATATAATATGATATCATACATATTTCATGGCACAAACATAAAAGTACATATCTATAAAAACCAAATTCGTTATCCTACTCCGGCCGAGGTTCCAAATATCCTGAAAGAAAATCACGGCACGACCATAGCTGGTCACCCAGGAGTAAAACGCATGCTCAACAGAATCAAAGCTTCGTTTTATTGGAAAAGCATGAGGGCAGATATTGAACGTTTCGTAAAAGATTGCAGATTATGTCAAGTAAATAAGCCACTACGAGCTTCCAACAAAGCACCCATGGTGATAACATCCTCGAGCACTAAGCCATTCGAGAGATTAGCTCTAGATATTGTTGGAATTTTGCCTGAAGCTGGCCTTCAAAAATTCAGGTACATTTTAACTCTTCAGGATGACTTAACGAAATTTTCTTGTGCCTATCCTATGATAACCTCTACTACTGATGAGATTGCACGTAACCTCATACATTTCTTCTCACTATTTTCATTTCCAAAAATGATCCTCACAGACCAAGGCACATGCTTCACATCTGAATTATTCAAACAATTGACTGAAATTCTTAAGATCAAAAACTTATTCTCTACACCTTATCACCCTCAAACAAATGGCGCTCTAGAGCGTAGTCACGCGACTCTTAAGGAGTACCTAAAGTCTTTCGTGAATGAAAATCACGACGATTGGCATTGCTATCTAGCAACTGCAATACTAGCTTATAATACAACTCCGCATTGTACAACAGAATTCACTCCGTTTGAACTATTGTATGGCCATAAACCTTCCATTCCCAGTAGTTTATACGATTCAAGTGATAGCACAACATATGCCGAATATATACGCGCTTTACAGTACAGAATGAAGTACTCCCGTGAAAAAGCTTTAGAAAATATTACTAAAAGTAAAGAACAATCAAAAAGATACTATGATGTTTCATCCAGAACAAAAACGTATAAATCAGGAGATATGGTTTACATTAAACAACATCATAGGCTGCGCAAGGCCCTGTCCTCAATCTGGAAAGGACCTTATAAGATAGTTAAAGTAAATGACAAGAATAATGTTACAGTCAGCATAAATAGGAAACATGTGAAATATCACATTAATGAAATAAAGTTAGCACAATAATTGTTTCAGATTCGTCCTTGGAACAAGTTATTCAGAACCTATCCAATCAATCACGCACAGTCCCGGACTATACTTCGATCCGACGTCTGTGGTATATTTCTATGACGACTACTGGAATGTAGTGACGCATCTAGAAGTTATACCTATTGAACCTTACTTACAAAAGATTGACCAATCGATCTCGAGCATTTCTAGCTTTTGTGAAAAAGCACAGAATTTAGCTATTGATATAAATTGTAAGGATGCCATAAACCCTCTTCAGATTTTGATAAAAGCTAATAAATTAAAATATGATTCATTTTCTCATTTAATATCGGAATCGAAACCTCAAGATCGCTTCAAGCGAGCCCTGGAATTTGGCGGTGAAATTCTTAAATTTTTCTTTGGCACTCTAGATGCAGACGATGCTAGGAAATATGATGACGCATTGTCCACATGTGAACATAACGACCAGGAGATATTTTCATTAATGAAGGATAACATTCACATTGTCCAATCAACCATAAATAATTTCAATACCTCTATTCTAAAATTAAATGACAATGAGAAAAGAATAAATAAACAAATCGAAAAACTAAATTACATATTTGAACAAAATAATAAAGTAACTACAAACTGTGTAAATCTTTCAAAAATCAATTCCATTCTCAATTTAATTGAAGCATCATTACTTTCAGTATCTAATATTTTAGATACAATTTTGAACTCTATCCTCTTTGCTAAAGCTAATATTTTACATCCGTATGTTTTGACTCCCACTCACCTGTTTAACGAGCTAAGTAAAAGCAAGATGTATAAAAAGAACATTGAGTTCCCAGTTTCTCTATCACTAGAGAATATACATAGTATCATAGATCTATCTAGGATGACTTCATATTACTATAATAATAAGATTATGTTTGTAATTCAAATACCCTTGATTAACCCAGTTAAGTTTAATGTTTATAAGATTTTACCGTTGCCTACACCGAAAGATGAGTACAACTTCCAAACTTATGTTTTAATTCATTCATCTAAGATGTATGTAGCCCTTACGGATGATAGATTAAGTTACGCATTATTAGATAGCCTAAGTGATTGCCATAAGGTTAATTATGAGTATATGATCTGTCCATTACCCTCTGTTTTATCTACAATAAACAATCCTTTATGTGAAACAAAACTGTTAACAGAAGTAACATTGTCTCTTCCCGATATCTGTGACTTTAAGATAATATATGGTAATGTTAATATATGGCAAAAACTTAATGATGGCAGATTTATCTATGTACAGTCTAAGCCTAACAAATTATCAATGAAATGTAAAAACAATATAACAGATTATACCCTGCAAGGTACAGGAATTCTATCCTTAAAAGAAGATTGTACAGCATACTTTCAGACTTTACAGTTTCACTCATCTCAAACGTATAAACAAATTTTGCCCAGCCAATTGTTAATCGATTTCAACATAATCGAAGATGATTGTTGTAAGTATAATTTTATCAATAATAGTGCAGGTGTAATTTCTGCTATTTCTATAACTGATGTTGATTTAGAATCACTGAAACTAGCTTCTCATAAACTTGATAATCTTGAAAACCAAATTAATCAAGCTAAGAATCAGTCCCATATATTTAAATACGGACATTATTATTCTGGAACTACTTATGCCATAGTAGTAGCTATTATAATTTACTTAGTATATAAGGCATATAAGAAATGGTTTTCACCCTGCTGTAAAAACACATCTTGTTGCATCCAAATATATAACCAGTGTCATAATAAGAAGTCTAGTAGAAATGAAACAAAGTATAATACATCTATTGAATTCACAGAATCTGATGAATCATTTGAATGCGATAAGAAGTCTGTTAGAAGCCTGCCTGAAATAGAAATAAATAAAAACAAAAGTAAAGTTATGTTTAGGAATTTTGAAAAAATACCCGCAAATCGGAACTTAAGTAACTATTAATAATAAAATAACATATTAAAAATTATTGATTTCTATTTCGGAACTTAGATTTTACTATTATAGTGTAGCGATACTGCTTAAAGATAGTAAAGGTGACATTCAAGTTAGTATTTAGTCACTGTATCTTATTTTGATTTTAATCTTAATCTATTTGTTTTGTTTACTCCTTCGTTTATCTTAAATTGATAAAGCTCAGTCTTATGGGGGGAGATGTTATAACCGAATGTAGTTTGCAGTAAACGCTGACTTAAGCTAATTCATTTTATATAAAACTGTTTTCGATAGAGACTGGCAGTAGTCACCCCACAACCTTTGTCCGATACATACATTGTAAACTCTCGTTATTTTTGTCTAAAATTCGGTGTGTAGTACAGTGAAATAAATTTATTCAGCAGCAGTAATAAAAGTGTTTTTTTAAAAAGGACCCACGGAGCGCCATCCTTACAGTACGTGCAATAAAGTTAAGAAAACATGCGGAGGTTTCACATACCGAAAAGGTATCAAATCTTAACGGAGATATTTACAACGCCTCACGCCATGCTTTAGGAGATCACACAAAATGTGAAGATCAGATATGCCCTGCAACTGATAAACTCGACATAGATGTGACGCAAAATTTGCAAAACACGTCTCTTTGGTTGAAAATGAGCCAACACGTCTCTTATTCAGCATCAAATGCAAAAAGCCTTGTTTATGATGTCGACAGAAACGCGGCTGAAACATTTAACTCAGTTATAGCCAAATATGTCGGAGGTAAGAGAATAAATTACACTCTCAGAAATTCTTACCAAGAAAGATGTTCAGCCGCTGCGATCTCTTTTAACACAAAATCACCAATCACTGCAGTCAACAGGTTTATATTTAATAAGCCTACAGGTAAATACACAAGAATATATGAGACGCATAAAATGAAGCCAAGAAAATATACAAGACAGTTACTGCCGTGCTTACGATAAACGCATCAACTAAGGTTTTTGGCGAAATTGAGTTATATACATATTTGTTATCAGAAAAACGAGATCTACAACTTTCCCAAAGTAACATTTAATGATTTTTTCATTTACCCAGTTTTTCAGTTTTTATAAACGCATTAACTAAGATTTTGATACAGTTTTACATAACAAAAATGTACTATCTATAGTTAGTACAGACTTGTTTTCTGGTTTTCAATGGGTTTCTAGACATAAGTGCACTATCTCTGAGTTATTGCGTTTATGGCTAGCAGTCTCTATGTTCATTATTGGGGCGTACGTCTAATCATAAATGCATCAAGTCTGAGTTATTGCATTTATTGCTAGCAGTCTCCATGATCATTATTGGCGGCGTGCTTGGAATAATAGCATCAACTTGAGATAGTGCGCTTATAATAAGAAAAACGTAGAATATTTTATATTGTCATACAAATGAAACGGCATTATGTGTACGAGATAATGCATTTATGTTAGGCTAGGTGGACCCGGGCACAGTGCTGCGGGGGTAGGGAACGGTATTGGGGGGGGGGAGAGACTTTTGTGTTTCATTTCGCCAGTCGCGGCGCTACTACCGAGCGAGCCGGGCTGGCGGTTTGTCGCAGTTATATTTACGCGGTAAGTTTCCTTTCAATTGTTACCAGAATCAGTATGAGTACCTAATTATCAAACGAACTTTAATTTAATTTTATGTGTTATCTGTGCGTCTGTAATCCAATTTTGCAAGGTAAATGTGACCCACTTCCCGTTTCCGATTGAGCTAAAATTTTACATACGTCTGTAACTCGGATGACAGTGTTATATTCTGTATCATGGAGCTAACCTACTGATGGAGCCGAACGGTGGCCATGGGAACTTTGTAATAAAACAAAGCAACTCTATCGAGTTTGGGCTCGTTTAATTCGTCTTAACCAGAACTTTGGTCGGATGATATCTAGGGTCTGATGATGGAGCTGGAAGGTGACTTTGGGAACTCTCTAATAAAATCATTACCTAAGTTTTTATGCAATATTGTTAGGTTTATATCACTGGACCTATAGATTTATTTCGGGGCATGCTCTCGGCAATGGTAAAAAGATATCGTATTATAACATTCAATGTAAGCTCTTATGACATTTTTATCTATAACAAGTACATCTGACCTCGTCGTTTGATAGCAGGGCCGTATTGAAGCACTTGGAGAAAATGTCAGCACTCAGCATGTATAGCCATCGTCGTGTAACAAGTGGCTTTATCTAAGATTTTCTAAGATCTTGAATATTTTTATCTTCTTGCTATTTTACAGTGTCGGTTCATAAAATCCTTACTAATTAAAAAAAGCTAGTTGATTGTGTAAGTAGTTTGTTCACTAACTTCTCAAGTAAATACAAAATACGTCATCAATTAGCTCATCACCTTTTGCCTGGTGAGTTAGGCATAGATTATGACTGTTTTCTTTCCACTATTAATTAATTAATTAATGAAGCCCACTAATGTCCCCACCGAGGGGCACGGGCCTTTACCCGGATACGAGAAAGATTTGGCCATACTCCACCACGCTGGCTTTCCACTATTACATAAATAATATTAATAAATAGGTATTGTTGTAAATATTGTTTAACCACATGAATCCTTGGTTTTATATTATTGCTATTGACTGACATAAACAAAGATTTTTATAAATAAGATATTTATTTTTTCAGGTAAAAATGAGCAGAATAGATCAGATTATAGCTTTGGCAGTCTCACGCAATAAGAAAAACGAATCCACTACGTTGCCTGTTACAAAAAAGTTACTTATTCCGAAGAGCACAGCTGCTTCTACCATCACGCAAAGAGAACCAATCCCTACAGATTTAGGTAGACTATGGTCCCGTTCTCTAGATTTCAATGAATTCCCGTCCATTTTTGATTTCAAAAATGAATACAGTTCGTCCATACCGATCGTGCACGAGATCGACACAACACAGTTTATTAACACACCAAAGCTGCAAAGGTCACCACCTTGTATGCGTCCTTCTTTATTATGCTACGAAATGATGCCAGATGAAGACCAAGAATCTGACACAAACTTGGACTTTGACTCCGATGACAGCGTAAAAGACAAGAACTACGAACCTGACACTGTAAATGTCAAGAAGAAAACACTCAAGATCTTTGATACTGCAGGAGCCACTCGTAACACGATGGTTATACATGCTGAGATTCATAATGCTCCAAGTGCTTCAACACGACCATGCAATCAAACGAGGAGATCAGATGTACTTGTTTCAAGACCTGATGATTCACATCAAGCTACTGATGATATAACCTTTATTAACTCTCCGCAAATGGCAATCCAAGATTCAGAACCAGAAGGTGTTTCTGATAAAGAGATAACGTCGACTGTAATTGACAAAGGCCTTACAAAATTAGGTTTACCATGTAAAAGACGCAAATTCGATCTCCCTCTTTCAGAACGTTCGAAGATAAAGAAAGAAAATGACGATAACAAATTATCGCTCAAACCTCCATGCGATGACAAATGTCGTAGAAAGTGTACTTCCAAGATAACCAACGAAGAAAGACAAATAATACATGATCAATACATCAATTTAAATTTCGAATCAAGAGGGGTATATATAAAAAGTACGGTAGAGTCGTATGAACCAAAAACTAGAACAGTTACACGTACGGATGAAAATGCAAAAAGAGGGATTTCCTACAGATATAACTTATCAGTAAGTAACAAAAAAGTTGAGGTTTGCAAAACATACTATTTGACGACGCTCGGTTACAACGCAAACAATAATAGACACATTTATACTGCACTTCACAAAGAAATAGATGAACAGAAAGACAAAAGAGGAAGTTATGAACGCACAAATGTGATAGATAAAGACGTAATCAGAGCTCATATTCAAAGTTACAATCCGATGATTTCTCATTATCGTCGAGAGCATGCCCCAAAGAAATTGTATATACCCAGTGACATAAACATAACCATGATGCATAAAAACTTCATGATCAAATACCCAAATATATCGGTATCATTCGAAACATATCGAATAACACTCAGAGAAATGAATATTTCATTTGCTCATCTAGGAAATGAGGAATGCGAACAATGCGCCTCATTCGAGTTACATAAAACTAGCACCGAATGCACGAAAGAAGCATCCTGCGAAAGGTGCGTCCAGCACAAAACGCATAAATTTCGGTACACAACATCAAGAATTGAATATCAAAAGGATGTTCAATTAGCGTCAACTGAAAAAGACAAAATTTATTTCTCTGTCGATTTACAGAAGGTAATAATGTTACCTCGAATTGATCAATATAAAACGGCAATTTTTTGCCATAGAATTATAGCATTTAACGAAAGTTTCGTTCCCCTTGGAAATGCCAAAGACGATAATGTCCCGTTTGCAGTGCTGTGGAATGAAACAATTTCAGGCCGTCACCAAGAAGACGTAATATCCGCTTTTAGAGCATTTTTAATGAACAAAAGAGATGTGAAGGAAATATACATATGGGCTGATAACTGTGCAGCCCAGAACAAGAATTGGGCTTTGCTGTGTTTTCTTGTAAACATGGTCAACAGCGAACTCACTTCAACAGAAACTATCATTGTGAAGTACTTCGAACCGGGCCACACCTACATGTCGGCAGACAATTTCCACCATCAGGTGGAATTAGCCATGAAGAACAAGAAACTGTACGACTTTGATGACTTTATTGAAACCGTGTCAAAATCCAATAGTAGGAAAAATAATGTTAAGGCTATGTCTGTTTCCGATTTCTTTAATTTCGAGGACGTATCGTCTCAACAGAAATTAAAAAATACACAACCTAGAGTCTATTTGAAAGATGTGATGTCGATCAAAGCAGAGAGGGGTGAATTCTCACTTAAGTACAAAGAGAGTCATGTAGCAGATTGGAATATATTGGATTTCCTTCAGGTGAAAATAAAGAAGAACAAATCTTTTCCGGCAGTTTCCAACAAAACATCGCCTAGAGGAATTAAAAGAGAAAGAAAAGAAGAAATAATTGCCAAATTAGTACCATTGATGCCTGAAAACCGACGACATTTCTGGAACACTTTGCCAGTGTCTAATAACATTTCTAATTTAGCAACTGAAGTATAATGATAGGAAGTAAGTATAAAGATATTTTTTAAAATTTCAGCTGTGATGATTGTGCCTAAAATATTGTAATTTTGTATACGTTAAAAGTTAATATTTTGTACGTTTTTTTTAGTAATCTAAGAAATACATTTCTGACTGATTAAGTTTTATGGTGATTTTGATCTCAAACTGTGTCATTGATAGGCAGGTTTATTATGATTATTTTAAGTTAAAATGTTTGTTTTTCATTCACGGTAAAGAATTAATAAATATGATTTAACAGTGAACTTGCTAACTGTACAAAATAAGACTGAGCTAATATTGTATTTATTAAATGGATAAAAATGTTTAAGCTAGCTAGGTATTTTATTTTATTTGATTTGTAAGAACTACAGTACAATACAATGACTGATTCGAAAACAAATTTTATTCTTTCAATTTCTTCCCTAATTAATTTTGCAACATTACATATCCTCACGCCTTTTCACATACGGGGTGGTAGAGGCACAATTGTGCCCACACACAACCAGTTCACAGGCTTTTAACCAGTTCTTCAATACTCCATTTTGCGTGACGTAACTTTGCCTAGCAGTGGGACACTATCATTTCGGCTACGTAAAAAAAACTATGGTGTAATGAAGGTTTCCTCACGATGTTTTCCATCACCATTATATGTAATATTCCATCGCCGTACTTTTTTCTTCATTCAAACTTTCATATTTGTTATATCTTTTCATATTTAGCCATTTTCCTTAACATAAACGCATTATGTGAAGAGTTGATGCACTTAACATAAGTATTATTGAAAGATTGGGTTAAAAGCTTACAACACAAAACTGCACTATATCAATCTACTAAGCATAAATGCAACAAGTAGGGTAGTTGATGCATTTATGATTAGTATCATAGGCTAAAGTCATAGGATTCTGCTAGCCATAAGTGCATTTTTCTAACTACACAGAACACCATACTTTATGTTTATGAATGTTTGTATTCTAGGTATACTTCATACTTTTGTCTTTGTTTTGGTACAACTTTTATGTCAGGATCTCTTGTAGTTCCGGAGAAACAGGCAAAATAAAAATAAAAACTTTAGGCGCGTTTTTCTCGAAAAGTATCAAAACCTAGTTAGTGCGTTTATCGTAAGCGCGGCAGTTAGGAAAAGGTTTCGTGCTGCTACAACAAACGACCCAGACTATGGTCCAAACGCACAACGCCCGGACATGTCGGAAGAAGATTTTGAGGCCAAAAAACAATATTTTTTAAGAGATTTGGAGGTCAATACAGATGAGCGAGATGCTATTCAAAAAAATACTATCCAACAAAGTAGTAGCCAAGACTGGATAGAACAAAGAAAAAAAAGACTGACCGCTTCTCTTTTCGGTAAAATCTGTAAAAGGAAAAACAGTATAAGTTGTGCTCCACTAGTAAAGTCCATAGTCAAACCGAAAGATTTATCTAAAGTTCCGTCGATTGCGTATGGTAAAGTAAATGAAGAGAAAGCCATTTCCCAGTTAGCTCATCAGCTAAAAATTAAAATCAAGCGATGTGGGTTATACATTCACAGAAGCAAATGCTTCTTGGGTGCCACTCCTGATGGCATTTATGAAGACGAAGAAGGAAAAACAGGCATTATAGAGGTGAAATGTCCATTATCTGCTAAAGATATGAATCCTGAAGACGCAATTAAAGAGAAAAAAATTAGGTTCTGGAAATACGACACAAAAAAGAAGTCGTATAAAGTAGATACAAATCACGATTATTATTATCAGATACAGGGGCAGCTAAATATAACTGAGCAAAGTACTTGCATATTTGCGGTTTGGACGGGTGACCAGCAACCGATGAAAGTAGAATACATCGTAAGAGATAGGGGTTTTTGGGAGTCGAAAATGGTCGGTCCTTTGACACAATTTTATGATCAATGTCTTCTGCCAGAACTGATTGACTCGCGCCTAGAACGTTCAATGCCAATTAAAAATCCACCGCACATAATAGCAGCAATAGAAAATAAAAATCAAAATAATTCCAAAAAGAAGATTAATAAGAAAAAAAATACTAAAATTGAGGTCTGCGTAACAATTGACGGATGAAAAACGGCAAAAAATTGACATTAAAATTTCTAAAATCCATAGACTAATCAGCCAGGCCACAACATGCCAGCCATGCCACAACAATTTGTAAATATTTTGTAATTAGCTTTTGTAGACGATCTTTGTAGACTGCTGTAAGTCATTTGTTGCAGAAAATCCTGTAAATATGTTATTCTTGCAGTTATTAATTTTAATTATAATGCTTTTGGAAAATCCATGTTGTTTATTTCCAAGGAACATACCTACATTTTATACATAGATAGAACACTTATTTAAATGTATATGGTTATTGTACATCACATACATATACATGTAGATATGCGAAAAAAAAAGAAAATAACACAGCCCGTGTTATTTTTTTTTGTCCGAGCAACGAACTAATAACTATAATAGTTTAATACTTAAGTACTTATCAATTCGTTGCACCGACAGCCCGTGTTATTTTATTTCGTTGCATGTGATAGTTGTGATGTTCAAAGATTTTTAAAGAATAAACTTATACAAACCATAAAATACATATATATACCTACACATTATAAAAAATTTACATACAAATATTATACGAGAAGAGCACATAATGGCATTACTTAAATTTTTGTTACGAGATGAAACTCGTAGTTAAATAATAATTATATACGCGTGTAATAAAGTAGAGCAACCTTCTCGTGCAGTTTCTAACGTCTAAATGCAGCGGGGGGAGCACCACTTCAACTAACGTCACTAAGTGTCACGACACTGTCGCGCAAAACGAGACCGTGCCCTTAACTCAATGGTATGACGGAAGGAGTAATGTTTATAACATTTTCTTGGTTGCCATTTACTTTATTTTTACTATTTTATACTAAGAAACAATTTAAAAATACTTTATTTATAAGCCAACTCAGGGATTATTCAATCTTATTGAAGATTGAATCAATCACCTTAAGACCTATTTAATCAACCACTCCTGCCTCACTTTGGTGGCTGAACTTATAATGGTTCATCAACCATTTATCTGCAATGATGCTTACAGCCTTCCATTTGGCGCTTAGTGCTCCTAATCCAGACACTATACCAACTTCTTTGCTAATCCTGAGTCTGTCTGTCAAGCTCAGGACTTTGGAGTTGTAGGAATTCAGGAGGTATCTTGATGATTCCGTGGCTTTAACAAATGCCTTTTTGGACTTCCATTCCTGATTCTTTACATTGATGATCTCGGATACCAACATATACGGAACCATTATTACATCCATGGCAGCACTAAATTCTTCCTCTTCAAGATTAGGTAGAACACTGGCACACACTTGGTGTCTTGCCACCATTGGGTATTCTGGGTGAATACTTCTAATCTCATTCAAGTTTACAGCCATAGGAATGTCAATGTGGTGTAATATTTCCACCCATGAATTTTCAGAATGACCCCACTGTGCGGCAAGGTTATGCACATTGTTTGTGTGTGCGTGTTACATTGCATGTTGCGTTGCGCTTATCTATTTGTACGTTTAGAATCGCCTTGTACCGACTGTGACCGACTGTACAGAGCTCCCATGGACATAAAAGTTTCCTCACAATCACGGAAATGACGAACGACAGAACAATAAAACGAACCATATCTTTTAACTCGTCGGAACGTTCGGTACGAAATAGAATTGGATGCATATAGGGGACTAAGTAAGCCCCGGAACTAATGGAGCTAGTGAACTAAACGAGTGAAGTAGTACCAGGAGTGTAAAGTATACATATCATTCTTTCCCCTCTCCGGACACAAAACGCGCAAGTCTAGTATCTACTGTATTTTGGAGACGGTACTTTTAAGGTACCAAGTCCTTTCTACCAACTATATTCGCTTCATGTTGATATAGACAATTGTAGCGACACCACCAATGTTGTGCCTATAATATATTTTTTTGCTACCAAACAAAACGCAATCAACCTATGAAATAATGTTTTCCATCATCAAGGAATCGTTTCGGAATTGACATCAGACGATTTAAATGTGACTATGAGGTTGCTCAGATCAATGCTTTTCAAATGGTATTCTCTGATGCTGACCTGACAGGGTGCTACTATCATAGTAAGGCGGTATGGCGAAAGTCTGTTAAATTGAATGTGACTAATACCGAAGAGGGAAGAGAGTTAACAAGATTATCTGCAAACCTTCCACTGCTTCCTTCAACATACATTAATGAAGTGTGGACTAAAATTGCTGAGGAAGCACAAAAAAAAGGATCTGATTGCATTTCTCAATTCATTAATTATTTTTACAAACAGTGGATTGTTAAATTGAAACCGGAAAAAATCTGCTGTTATAAACAAAGGCACAGGACCAATAATGCATTAGAGGGCTGGAACAGGCGTTATAATGCTAGAGTTGGGCGAAAAAAGGGTTTGCCTTTATATGTTAATGCATTGCGTAAAGAAGCCAGATGGCAAGAACTAAAATATAAACGCACATTATTTGAGGGGCAAAAACGTAAGAAGAATGACTGTGTCTGATAAGAAATACAAAAGGGAAGTAAAAAAATTAGGATAAAATGAAATAACTGCCTTAAGTTTTTAACCCTTAATTGGACTGTAGGATTATACACCCCACATGATATTTTGACGATTTAATTCGTCACAAGTTGTCCGATTCCCACCATCTGTCAACTTTTCGAATCTACATTAAATAGTCTATGGTAAAAAAATTGCTTGGAATGGAACGTCAACTCTCTGGTCTGTCATCAGTTGTCAAATTGACGGGAGCAAGAATTTTCGTGCGAAAAACAGACGTTGGAGATAAATTTGCAAATAAAAATTCACAATGTCTAGGAAAAATCCGGTAAGTAAGTTCTTTTTAATTGGAATTATCTATAGTGTTTGAGTTGTATTATTGGGGCAAATGGGTTAAGTGTTATCGAAAGGGTGTGCGCAAACATATATTTTCAAATAATCTTTTTTCTTAGACGCGTATTTTCGACTTTTTGGACACTTTACTGTTTTACAGGACAGAAAAATTTAGGAGTTTTTTTTAATTTCGTATATTTGCTCTGTTGTTGATGGGCCCTTATTAAAACGCCGTAAATAGTTAAGTTTTTGTCAAATAAACTTTTCTCTGAAGTTGGTAGTTTAGCCGTAATAATTCTTCAAAAACTTCCGACACTTGTAATTTTTTTCAGAAAAAGTGGGAAATTTTAGTGTGATAAACCATATTTTATTATGGACTCAGCTGATAGGTGGCATCATTATAAACAATAGTTGTCAAATAAACTTTTCTCTAAAGTCGGTAATTCTGCCGTAATAATTTTTCGATAATTTTTTTCAGAAAAGTACAAAATTTTAGTGTTATAAACAATATATTATTATGAACTCAGCTGATAGGTGGCATCATTATATGCAATATTTGTCAAATAAAATTTTCGCTGAGGTTGGTAGTTTAGCCGTGATAATTTTTCGAAGAGCGCCTTAGATTTTATTATTTCAGAAAATATTTTTCGAAGTAACTATGTCGATTAAACACCAATATTATGATGTCAACTGGTAGACAGTAATAATACAAGGAACTTTTGTAATGAATCATTTATTTCTCAGGTCGATATCTAACCTACAATGATTTTTTAAACAAAAATTACGAGACACGTCCGTGCCGAGTGCTGGAGTGCCGGCGCGGAAACATGCTCTATAGCCTGACATATCCCGCATAGCTCTGCGATATCGGAAAAAGTTGATGTAAGCGTGTCCAATTCGAAAATATTTTCGTACTAAAACTTCAGTTTTTGTATGCGCGCCCAATTTCCGTAATCTTTCTTTCGTCTTTGCTTTTGATCTTTTGTAGGTAGTAGTAGTTTTAGGGTTTTTAGTAGGTTGTAAGGTTTGTTTTTAATTTGTATTAGCAGTTATTTGTTTTTTATTATTAGTTAGGTAGATAGTTACGTTAGGTTTAGGCAGGTCGGTAGAGTTAGGTTTTGGTAGGTAGAGTTAGGCTAGGTTTAGTTAGGTAGGTAGTTATTTCGTTTCAAAATGAATCGTTTGGATTTAATTTTGGAAATAAATTTTACTATCTGGAATTTTGGGGCGGGAATCCCAGATAACGACGCAGCTGCCACTGCTGCTAAAGCATGGTTGCTTATTCCAAGCCCCCCTTCTCTCTGTCCTAATTGCCGTTTTAGGATGTGCGAGGAACTGAAGGACAGCTACAAGCTGAACTACCGTTGGCGTTGTACTAGGCGAAGGCATCCAGGGCAAAAAACACAATCTCCGCTGAAAAATACTTTTTTTTCAAGGGGCAAAGTGCCGTTGGTTGTACCTGCAGCTCTTTGTCCACTTTATAATAAGAGACAAGGTTTCTCAGGCGGCGAAAGACGTGGGGGTGTCACGCGGGAGTGCTAGCCAAGTATTTCATTTCCTGCGGGAGGTGTGCGAGATTGCGGAGGCACATGACCGCGTCAAAATCGGTGGACCCGACGATGTCGTCGAGATCGATGAGACGCATCTCTTCACGCGGAAGTACCACAGGGGTCGGCTGCTTCAGAGGCAAACTTGGTCGTTTGGGTGCCTCAGTCGGAAGACACGGAAGATTCACGTGGAGTTGATACCCGACAAGACCCGTATCACCGTGGATCCCATTGTGGAGAACAATGTGGAACAGGGTTCATATATTATGTCCGATATGCATCGGTCTTACACGAGCATTAAGGGGTTTGGGTAAACTTGGCGTCTTTTTTTACTTTAGCGGCCACTCACGGAAGTGGTATATTTTGGAAGAGCATATTAAAGGAAACAAATCTTATTATAGAGCACATACAGCTAAATCGTATCGGAGCAGAGATATTTAGCTTTATATTTTTCTTTAAAAATCAGTAATTTTTGTCGATCTATGTATTTACAGTGTAGTTTTTACGCAGAATAAATACAAAGCAACATTGTTTGCATTGTCTAAGCTACAAAAAACCCGTTCGCAAACATGCGACGCGACTAAGATACCTCGTTCAGCCAATCACCGCTCACGGTTTGTTTCCGTCAGCGCAGGTAAACGAACCGTGCGCTGTGGTTGGCTGCCCGCTCTCGCTGCCCGACACGGCGCGCGGCGCCATGGAATCTTTTTCACTCACCATTAGACCTTTGTGTTGTTTGCGTGCGTGCTTTTATTATACTGTACCTAAAGAAGACGACTTAGCATACTCTACTGGATTTTGTGATTGTTTAAATGTGACTGGGCTTTTCTTATTGGACTCTGAACTACCTACATAATGATTGTATTTATAGTCATGGATGCTATTGACAGTGCATTCTGCATCTGTTGCCGACGAAGTGTAAATCGTGTTGGCGGCAGTCGTCGGAGATCTTATAATTTGAATGCTGAATTCGTGGAAAACCATTCCCAGTTAATGCCGTACTTTTTCGAAATTGCAAATATAAGACAGGTAAGCCCTTATATTAATTACATTGCTTTTTAATTGTAGTATTAGAATAAACCTAACAAAAGGATTGACTGACACTGACATTGGGTATATGCTGATGTGCTTATAGTACCAAATTAAATAAATAGGTTCCCTGTCTCTATATAACAATGTTTTTTGAAGTCACATACGTCCTAATGTATGTTCCGGAATTTTTAAACTAGAATATATAAATCACAGATTATTTATATTTTGGCATTTTTTGTACCCATCCGACACGTACCCAAGTTTCCATGCATATAATATACTGCCACGTCCACTATAAAAATTCTTGCAAATCCAATACAGTTTGTATTGAATTTTTATGATATATGATTCATGGACGTGATGAAGATGGTAAAACACTATTGGAATAAAAGTTTCTTGTGCAGTATTTTTGTGGACGAAAGGCTAGCTATCTATCAATACTTAAAATACAGTGTAAACTCTATATAACGACACTCAAGGGACAGTACCCATATTTTGACATTATATAGAGTTGTCGCTAAATGGAGAGAAGAAAAATCTGCATTAGAAAAAGAAAAACTTTATTTCAGACCTGTGTTAGTAATTGCATAAAAACAATTCTAATTTGAACGCTATTGCATATAGTCTGTTATTTTCGTCTGACGTCTTTTGCTGCACCAGTAATTTTGTTGTATTTTTTACTTATTTATTCATATCTTGCGATATTGAGGCATCTTGATCTACTCGTGCAATTTGTACACAAAAGAACGGATTTCTTAGAAAGTTCGGTCAGAGTGTCGATAAGGGGGCGGAAGCCGGTATGTATGATGTCAACAGTCGAGTTTATTACGGGCTAGGATAATAAAGCGTCAAAAGAACAAAAAAACGTACACAGCTGCACAGTTTTTACTAATTTCCGCAACTTAAAAAGTATTTTTATTATTTAATTGTTGTCGTTATTGAGAATGAGTGCAATAAAGTGTATCATTGTATGGAAGACACGCTAAATCAACCAAAGCCGAGTGATTTCGATGCTTTAGGGAGTTTATCGTTAAATCGAGTGAAGTTACATGGAGTTTACACTGTATATCATTCCAAATCCAACCTGAAACTAAGATCGCTTACTACTGCTAGAATTTATTGTGGTGGCATAATATGACTACGGCCGGCTATCGTTATTTACTTAATAGACGATAAATATTTAATAGTTTGTACATAACAATTTCTGATTAGAATATATTCTTGTTTCTCATACCTTTTAGAGCGTGATTTTTTCGGGTTTTAGTTTCCGAAATTAATTGTTATTTAAATTATTTTGGGGTTTTATGAGGGACCGATGAAATTTAAATTATTTTGGGGTTTTATGAGGGACCGATGAACATACATAAATACCGGTCAAAATCATATCCCTCCTTTTTGCTATGCCGTTGTCGGGTAAAAATAATAGACGTTTATTACATAACAATTTTTGATTAGAATATTTTCTTGTTTCTCATACCTTTTAGAGCGTGATTTTTTCGGGTTTTAGTTTCCGAAATTAATTGTTATTTAAATTATTTTGGGGTTTTATGAGGGACCGATGGACATACATAGATACCGGTCAAAATCATATCCCTCCTTTTTGCTTTGCCGTTGTCGGGTAAAAATAATAGACGTTTATAGGTGTGCTTTA
Organism: Argyresthia goedartella; assembly: GCA_949825045.1. Lineage (NCBI taxonomy): Eukaryota > Metazoa > Arthropoda > Insecta > Lepidoptera > Argyresthiidae > Argyresthia > Argyresthia goedartella. The sequence continues at coordinate 22,826,090 of OX463811.1, forward strand.
TTTTACAGTTTCGTGCAGAAGACAAAATCTGCAGGCCTTGACTTCAACGTGCTCAACGTTACGATCGTCAAGTAAATGTACAAGTTGCTGCAGATCGACCTGTAGAAGTTGCTGCTGATGAACTTGCAAAAGTTGCTGCTGATCAGCCTGCAGAAATTGCTGCTGAGCAACCTGCAGAAATTGCTGCTGATCAAGGGGCTGATCCCGGACTTGAACATAACGTTAATCTAAATATTCGAAATCAAGCATTGCAGACGAATAGATTTCATATGAAGTTAGCGGGCTACAAACGAGCGCCTTATAATACACACTTATGTATCATAGCAGAATGCCAGAATAGGAATTTGCAAAGAATTCATATCGATATAAGAGCCTTAGTTCTTAAAGAAAAATGTTTTTATATTCCACGTGGCAATCGCATTTCTGAAATGCATTCTTTAGCCTCAGTGTGGCAAGATATTGAAACGAATACGCGTAGAGTTTCGAACGAGTTTTCATGTGCTCATATAAAAGATATGATGGACATCTTAAGAACTCGTAAGGTATCTTTAGACTTTGACAGACTTTCGTCAATGAATGATGCGGTCTTTCACTATTGCATAGGTTTTTCTAAAGCTCAATTTCAAGAAACTCAGGACATCAGGCACACCAGGCATTTCTCAGCGGTACAAAACTAAAGCAGGCCGTGCCCTCGCCACAGTATTGACTAAACTCCACACCGGCGACTCAAATCAAAGACTATCGACCATATTCAACATGTCAAGAAAGACTTTAGAAAAAACCATGCGTCTAGTGATGCGTGATTTATTGACCGAAGTCGTTCCTCGACATTTGGGCTACAACCACATGACACGAGAAGAAGCTATTGCACGGTGTCTTTCCATACCAAATGCATTATTTGGGAATCCAGATGCACCTCTTCAAGAAAGGAGGGCGATTATGATAATAGATGGCACATACATTTATTTACAAAAAAGTAGCAACTATTATTTTCAGAGGAAGTCATATAGTTTACATAAGTTTCGCCATTTATTAAAACCCTTTTTAATAGTTTGCCCTGATGGGCATATTCTGGGCATATACGGATTGTATCCAGCCACGAAATCCGATGCAACCATTCTGTCGGAAATTATTAATAGTTACGATGATCCCTTCAACTGGTTCTTCAAAGAAAAGGATGTACTGATACTAGACAGAGGGTTCCGAGACTGCATAGAAGAGGTAGAGTCATGTAACCGAGCTTACATGCCAGCAACCAAAGACGAGACAGAATTCCAGCTATCGGCATACAAAGCAAATGAGTCAAGAAAAGTTAGTATGTGCCGCTGGGTGGTCGAAACTATCAACGGAAGACTAAAAAATCAGTTCCGAAAACTACTAGCCGAGAATTTTAATATTGCTGCAAGGCATTTATTTGATGAAATCAAAATCGCAGCAGCACTATTAAATGCCTTTGGGGCTCCCTTAGTTGACCATCGATTGGTGCAAGAAATTATACAGCGAATACCTTTAAGGGATGGCAATCGAAATCGTTTAAGTGAATTCGTTATAACGAATAACCTGAACAGAAGACGGGCTGACTTTCAATTTATGAACGCCGAAGTTGCTGAAATGGATGATTTTCCTGAGTTAAATGCGGATGATATAATTATTTACGCACTTGGCACGTACCAAATTGGAGCAAGCACTGAGCTATTATGTCGAGCACATTAAAAATGGATCAAATGTAATTGAAATATACAAAGAGCCTCACTTAAATGAATTTCGGGACCAGAACCTTGACTGTATCGATCCATGGCTTTTGAGAGGCCGAATACAATCACGTCATACAACAAGAAGACAATATTATGTTTATATTCTTTTAGACAGAAGGTTTCGTGGACCAGATTCAATAAAAGGCCATTAATGCTCTTGCATTGTGGGGAAAAGAACCTTGGGTTGTTGTTCACACATTATGTCCATTATATGGTTCATGGGATGGGGCAGGTACCAAGAACAACTTACTCCTCCTGCACATTTCTTAGATACAATAATCAGACAAGATGTTGAAAACGAAGTGTATGACGAACCAGAACATGTTGATCAGTTTTTCAGTATAATTAAACTGCAATAAATATATATACTTATTAAAGAAAGTGTTTTATTTTGTTTATTTATAATCCAAAAAATATCGAAATTATTAATTGTAACATTTGAATCACTTCAAAATAACCAGCTAGCGAGATATAAATCGTTGTTAGGTAGCTAACGAGTACTATTCTCCTAAAAATATCGGCTTAAATGTCATATTCCATGACACTTCGGAGATGAAGACGAAATTAATGACACCTCTCACTTCAAAATTCGTCTCACCGTATAGGCTGTAAGAGGTAGCAAAAGAATATATGGAAGAAATTCTTATAGAATTGAGGCACAAATATTTCAGCTCCGATATTACTTACGGCAAAGCTTACTAATCGGTTATGTTTATTTATTGTGGTGCTACAAATAGTACCAAAAATATCAATGGCTGCTAGAAAAAAAAATGACGCCACCAGTCCATACAAGGTTACCCAAACCCCTTTACGGTTACGCATGCGCGGTCATGTACTAGGCGAAGGCATCCAGGGCAAAAAATACAATCTCCGCTGAAAAATACTTTTTTTTTCAAGGGGCAAAGTGCAGTTGGTTGCATACCTGCGGCTCTTTGTCCACTTTATAAGAAGAGACAAGGTTTCTCAGGCGGCGAAAGACGTGGGGGTGTCACTCAGGAGTGCAAGGCAAGTATTTCATTTCCTGCGGGAGGTGTGCGAGGTTGCGGAGGCACATGACCGCGTCAAAATCGGTGGACCCGACGATGTCGGTCGTCGAGATCGATGAGACGCATCTCTTCACGCGGAAGTACCACAGGGGTCGGCTGCTTCAGAGGCAAACTTGGTCGTTTGGGTGCCTCAGTCGGAAGACACGGAAGATTCACGTGGAGTTGATACCCGACAAGACCCGTGTCACCCTGGATCCCATTGTGGAGAACAATGTGGAACACGGTTCCTATATTATGTCCGATATGCATCGGTCATATACGGGCATAATTTTACGGTTACGCATGCGCGGTCATGCTTTGGTTAACCACAGCATCCAATTTGTCGCTGAGACCGTGGCCATCCCTGCACACCCTTCCCTTGGGGTCCCGATTCCCCACACCCCAAACGTACACGTGAAAGTGCACATGAATACGTTGGAGTGGCAGTGGCTGGAACTGAAGCGGCACTGCCGCACGTGCAGGAACGAACGGCGACTGAAGTGGTACATGGGCGAGTTTATGTACCGCAATAATGTACTCAGATTTTTGCCCAGCGAAACCGCCAGGTTCCGACGCCTCCTTCGTGATATTCACAGGATGTACCCAGGGCACGGGAGGCGCGGCATCAAAATAAGGCGGTGCCGATGCAGTCCGAATTGTCCCCGTCGTTAGAGGAAGTAAACATAATATTATATAGAAAGAACTCGGCTTGCACACGGAACCAGCTCCCGCTTCATCACCATTCGTGCATCACACCATCTTCTGACATTGCGGATTGACTTTCGATCCCTAAATATATTCTTGAGCTTCTTGAAAGCTGCCCATCCTAGCTGTTCGATTCCAAATCGATATTCGATCGATGGTTTCGGAACGGCCATTTTGAATTTGACGTTGCTGCCAACCTTGCAGTTTTTGACAACTGACAGACGAAAGCCCTCGCAATGTAAACGCGTTTTGGATAGGGTATTGAAATTAAATCGCAGTCCATCTGGAATGTATTCGAGGTTCCCTCAGGATTGTCTATATAGCTGAGTGTATTGTGGTTCCCCGAACCAGATAAAGTTCGCATTTACGTGGCCGATTGGTTTTTTACCACGTAACATAACCTGTGTTGGAACACTGTGCTGATCGAGGCTGGCCCGCCAGTCACACAGGAGGTTGGCTGAAGAACCTGTCTACCAAGAAGAGCCTAGGGTGCACCCGGGCCTTGCAGAGAGACAGGAGGTTGACGGGACCGAAGCACAGACCAGGTTAGATCGAACCCAATCATTTTAGCTCGGTGAATCGCCGACGTTCACACTTCTTGGCAACTGATCGCTACGCTACCTCGTAGCTGATGGGCCCCTACGAGGTCATTAGGTGCCGAGAAGCCTGAACAATTTGGTAGCTAGAGCGTGGCTTCCTGAGATTTGCAGCCGTCAAGGGCTCCAGGAAGACACGATTTGAGACTATCAATCTGTAGGTATAGGCGGTTATTAGATAACTTGGTTGTGTTCCTATATCCACATAGATTGGTAGTATTGTAAGCTATAGGTCTATTGCTGGTAGTAGACAGACAGATATTGAGTTGAAATTTGCATTGAAGTACCAGTTAGTCAATCTATTAGTGGTCTAGTAATGCTAATGAATGTTTTGGTTAACATAGGTAGTTACATCTATTGATAGCAGGCTATTACATTGTTTTCAGTTATAGCAATTTATAACTTGAACTAATATTGACTATCTGTGTGTGTTGTAGTGATAAAGGGAAACTAAATTGTTATTTACAGAATTTATATAGATATAAAACTCGGTTCCTATTGTTTAAGGAAATCAACATTGTTTAAGTTATAGTTTAGGGTTCCCTCGTTTGGGTTATAGACTGGAGGGTCCAATAAAATTGAGTTACTGCAAATTGTGAGTAAGTATCGTTCCGATCATGTCGTTATCTGAAATCCAGAAGGGTGTTTCTAAGGAACTCAGATGGTTTTCCTCCGCACACGGTCTGATAGACCGTTTAGATAGGCATGATGTGGTATTGGAGCGGTCTATGGACGTTAAGGAACGTTACAATAGGGTGCTCGAATTGTCCGCGCAGGCGGAATCAGTTGATGGTTGCGCACCTGACAGGCTGTCACGGTTGCTAGGGGATGTCGACCAATGTATGGAGATGGCAGCTGCTATCACGCAGAAGGCTGCGGACATACGTAGACAGCGCGATTCCAGCCATGGTGGTGACATTGAAGCACCTCTGCCGCTTCAGGGTTCAGGGTCCAGGTTACCGGCCATAACTATGCCTACTTTTGACGGAGTGTCCGGTGAATGGATGAGCTTCATCAATCTGTTCGACAGTTTGGTGCACATGCGATCGGACATTACCAAGTCTGTCAAGATGGCTCAGCTGGTGGCAGCATTGAGGGGTGAGACTAGGGAGCTGGTCGCTCATTTGACAGTTACGGAGGGTAACTATGAAACGGCCAGACAATTGTTGGTCAGACGTTACCATAACAAACGGAGGTTGGCCGATGCCCAACTGAACCGTTTGTTTAGTATCCCGGTTGTGAACAAGGTCGGGGCCATACAGACGGAGGTTTTGAACCCGTTGTTGTCCGTCACCAAGGCTCTAGAGAATCTTGGACTTCCGGTTGGTGAATGGTCGTACCTACTGCTGTACATTGTACTTTCCCGCCTACCCGCTGACGTGCAGACTCGTTTCGAACAGTCTCACGGGAGGTCGGCCGAGGACCTGCCCGCCTTCTCCGACTTGGTCGGATTCTTGGAAGAGGAGGCTCGACGGGCAGAGAATTTGGGGTTGACGGTCACCCATCCTTCGGAGCCACAGAGAGCTGCCGGGAGCGCTGTGAGTAGGGGCCCTCCGACGAGGAAGGACCGCACCAACCGGCAGTCGTATGGGACTGTGAGTGCATTGACCCCACATAGTGAGACCTGCCCATGTTGTAGGCAGATTGGCCATGCTGTGGCCAATTGCAATAAGTTCGGGGAACTTAGGGTTCAGGGACGGCGCCGGATGGCCAAGCAGCGGAGCTGGTGTTTCCTGTGCCTCGGGCCACACATGGCTAGGGACTGCACGCGCACAAAAATGTGCGGATATTGTGGTGGGGCCCACAACAATCTGTTGTGCATGAACCGGTCCGGCCAACAGCCACCACAGGGCCGTACCCAGGGTGACACGGCATGGGGCCCTGAGAATTCGTTTGCGACTCGGAGCGCAACTCAGGGGCCAACGTCCCCACGTCCACAGGGCCGTATCCAGGGTGACACGGCATGGGGCCCTGAGAATTCGTTTGCGACTCGGAGCGCAACTCAGGGGCCAACGTCCCCACGTGCACAGGGCAGTACTAGGGTGCAGGGCCGCACTCAGGGTCATCACATGGGGGGCCCTGAGTTTTCGGTTGCGACTCAGCATCCGACTCAGCGGGACATTGGGTGTGTTGAGCAGGCCGTAACGGGCGGGTGGCATGGGACACCTTCGAGCTATGCGGGTGCGGTTCGGACGCCGCCTCAGTTGTCGCCCCGCTCGTCGCCTCGTCCTCGTCGGTCACATGTGATATCCCCCCCGCTCATGGAGCGGCCACGGTTGAATTCACGCCCACCCCCCTTTAAGGGGAATCGTAGGTTGGGAATGGAACCGGCGCGTGGGCCATTTGTACAATGGGACCTTCTGGCGTATAGCTGCATACCTGATCGGTTACAGGCAGAGTGGGGCCCCGGGGGCCCTCGCTAGGAATTTGCGGCCCAACAATTTGTTGCCCCCCAACCGGAGACGGTGGTGTTACCGATCGCCTCTGTGCTTGTTTGGGATTTGGCGGGCAACCCAACATATGTTCGCGCCCTATTAGATTCTGGAGCTCAGGGCTGCATTGTATCGAATGATTTGGCAAAATGGTTGGGCCTCAATATAATTAATGTATCGCTGCCGAGGAAATTGGTCCCTGCTGGGGATTACAGGGCAACCCTTCACGGGTTTTGTGATGCCTCTGAACGAGGGTTTGCGGCAGCGGTTTATTTGCGAACCGTCACCTCCACCGGGGAGGTCGAAGTGCGTTTGGTTTTGGCAAAAGGCAAGGTAGCGCCTATTCGGACAAGGATGACGATTCCAAAACTGGAACTGTCCGGGGCTGCTCTTTTGACCAAACTTTTGAATCACACTCTAACAGTGTTGCGTGGGTCAGTGGTTTTGGAGGATACGATGTACGCGTGGACGGACAGCCAGATTGTTTTGTGCTGGCTGAAGGCTTCGGTCCATAACTTAGAGGTTTTTGTTGCGAACCGTGTCTCCCAGATTGTGTCGTCTGAGGTCCCACTGACCTGGAGACATGTACCAGGAGAATTGAACCCGTCTGATTGTGCATCCAGGGGACGTCGGGCTCCTGAACTCGTTAGACACCATTTGTGGTGGGGACCACCCTGGCTTGCCAGGAGAGAATCGGACTGGCCCCACAGCCATGTAGTAGTATCTTCGGATCATGGCCCCAGAGCGGCCGTGCATGTTACCCAGAAGGCTGAGGACCCTGACGCCGGGTTTCTGCTGGACCGGTATAGCTCATGTGTGTTTGTTTGTTTATCCACCAAGGCGGTACATCTCGAGCTCGTTGCTGATCTCTCGACAGAGGCTTTCATTGCTTGTTTGGATAGGTTTGTTTCTCGAAGGGGACTTCCAACTTTGATAACGGCACTAACTACGTCGGTGCGGAACGATACTTACGAGAGATAGTCAACTTTTTGAATGTAAATAAAGTGGATATTGGAACGGCCCTCTCCCGTCGGGGTATACAGTGGACCTTCAGCCCACCGAGTTGCCCCCACTGGGGTGGGATTTTTGAGGCCGTAGTTAAGTCAGCTAAGACGCACTTGGGGCGTATAGTAGGTCAGACCGCGCTGACTTTTGAGGAGCTCGCGACATTGTTTTGTAAGATCGAGGCCGTTCTCAATTCGCGACCGTTGTGTCCGCTCAGCTCGGATCCAAATGACCTGGAGGCTCTGACCCCAGGCCATTTCTTGATAGGACAGCCACTTAACGCGTTGCCCGAGCACCCCTTCGAGGGAGTGAAATTGTATCGGTTGTCAAGGTATCAGATGTTGCAGCAGTTTACTCAGAATTTCTGGAAGCGTTGGTCGCTCGAGTATCTGCATATCTTACAACAGCGCCTTAAGTGGACTGACAAAACCAGCCCCCCTAGTGTTGGTGACCTCGTTCTGGTTAAGGATGCTAACCTACCGCCACTACGTTGGCGCAGGGGGCGCATTGTTAACTTGTTCCCTGGCAAGGACGGGACCCCCCGGTCTGCGGAGGTCCTAGTAGGAGGCTCGGTTCTAAAACGAGCGGTAGCAACGTTGTCTCGGCTGCCCGTAGATTAGGGGACAGGTGGGTGCCTGTCCGGGCGGGTGATTGTTCGATTCCAAATCGATATTCGATCGATGGTTTCGGAACGGCCATTTTGAATTTGACGTTGCTGCCAACCTTGCAGTTTTTGACAACTGACAGACGAAAGCCCTCGCAATGTAAACGCGTTTTGGATAGGGTATTGAAATTAAATCGCAGTCCTCTGGAATGTATTCGAGGTTCCCTCAGGATTGTCTATATAGCTGAGTGTATTGTGGTTCCCCGAACCAGATAAAGTTCGCATTTACGTGGCCGATTGGTTTTTTACCACGTAACATAACCTGTGTTGGAACACTGTGCTGATCGAGGCTGGCCCGCCAGTCACACAGGAGGTTGGCTGAAGAACCTGTCTACCAAGAAGAGCCTAGGGTGCACCCGGGCCTTGCAGAGAGACAGGAGGTTGACGGGACCGAAGCACAGACCAGGTTAGATCGAACCCAATCATTTTAGCTCGGTGAATCGCCGACGTTCACACTTCTTGGCAACTGATCGCTACGCTACCTCGTAGCTGATGGGCCCCTACGAGGTCATTAGGTGCCGAGAAGCCTGAACAATTTGGTAGCTAGAGCGTGGCTTCCTGAGATTTGCAGCCGTCAAGGGCTCCAGGAAGACACGATTTGAGACTATCAATCTGTAGGTATAGGCGGTTATTAGATAACTTGGTTGTGTTCCTATATCCACATAGATTGGTAGTATTGTAAGCTATAGGTCTATTGCTGGTAGTAGACAGACAGATATTGAGTTGAAATTTGCATTGAAGTACCAGTTAGTCAATCTATTAGTGGTCTAGTAATGCTAATGAATGTTTTGGTTAACATAGGTAGTTACATCTATTGATAGCAGGCTATTACATTGTTTTCAGTTATAGCAATTTATAACTTGAACTAATATTGACTATCTGTGTGTGTTGTAGTGATAAAGGGAAACTAAATTGTTATTTACAGAATTTATATAGATATAAAACTCGGTTCCTATTGTTTAAGGAAATCAACATTGTTTAAGTTATAGTTTAGGGTTCCCTCGTTTGGGTTATAGACTGGAGGGTCCAATAAAATTGAGTTACTGCAAATTGTGAGTAAGTATCGTTCCGATCATGTCGTTATCTGAAATCCAGAAGGGTGTTTCTAAGGAACTCAGATGGTTTTCCTCCGCACACGGTCTGATAGACCGTTTAGATAGGCATGATGTGGTATTGGAGCGGTCTATGGACGTTAAGGAACGTTACAATAGGGTGCTCGAATTGTCCGCGCAGGCGGAATCAGTTGATGGTTGCGCACCTGACAGGCTGTCACGGTTGCTAGGGGATGTCGACCAATGTATGGAGATGGCAGCTGCTATCACGCAGAAGGCTGCGGACATACGTAGACAGCGCGATTCCAGCCATGGTGGTGACATTGAAGCACCTCTGCCGCTTCAGGGTTCAGGGTCCAGGTTACCGGCCATAACTATGCCTACTTTTGACGGAGTGTCCGGTGAATGGATGAGCTTCATCAATCTGTTCGACAGTTTGGTGCACATGCGATCGGACATTACCAAGTCTGTCAAGATGGCTCAGCTGGTGGCAGCATTGAGGGGTGAGACTAGGGAGCTGGTCGCTCATTTGACAGTTACGGAGGGTAACTATGAAACGGCCAGACAATTGTTGGTCAGACGTTACCATAACAAACGGAGGTTGGCCGATGCCCAACTGAACCGTTTGTTTAGTATCCCGGTTGTGAACAAGGTCGGGGCCATACAGACGGAGGTTTTGAACCCGTTGTTGTCCGTCACCAAGGCTCTAGAGAATCTTGGACTTCCGGTTGGTGAATGGTCGTACCTACTGCTGTACATTGTACTTTCCCGCCTACCCGCTGACGTGCAGACTCGTTTCGAACAGTCTCACGGGAGGTCGGCCGAGGACCTGCCCGCCTTCTCCGACTTGGTCGGATTCTTGGAAGAGGAGGCTCGACGGGCAGAGAATTTGGGGTTGACGGTCACCCATCCTTCGGAGCCACAGAGAGCTGCCGGGAGCGCTGTGAGTAGGGGCCCTCCGACGAGGAAGGACCGCACCAACCGGCAGTCGTATGGGACTGTGAGTGCATTGACCCCACATAGTGAGACCTGCCCATGTTGTAGGCAGATTGGCCATGCTGTGGCCAATTGCAATAAGTTCGGGGAACTTAGGGTTCAGGGACGGCGCCGGATGGCCAAGCAGCGGAGCTGGTGTTTCCTGTGCCTCGGGCCACACATGGCTAGGGACTGCACGCGCACAAAAATGTGCGGATATTGTGGTGGGGCCCACAACAATCTGTTGTGCATGAACCGGTCCGGCCAACAGCCACCACAGGGCCGTACCCAGGGTGACACGGCATGGGGCCCTGAGAATTCGTTTGCGACTCGGAGCGCAACTCAGGGGCCAACGTCCCCACGTCCACAGGGCCGTATCCAGGGTGACACGGCATGGGGCCCTGAGAATTCGTTTGCGACTCGGAGCGCAACTCAGGGGCCAACGTCCCCACGTGCACAGGGCAGTACTAGGGTGCAGGGCCGCACTCAGGGTCATCACATGGGGGGCCCTGAGTTTTCGGTTGCGACTCAGCATCCGACTCAGCGGGACATTGGGTGTGTTGAGCAGGCCGTAACGGGCGGGTGGCATGGGACACCTTCGAGCTATGCGGGTGCGGTTCGGACGCCGCCTCAGTTGTCGCCCCGCTCGTCGCCTCGTCCTCGTCGGTCACATGTGATATCCCCCCCGCTCATGGAGCGGCCACGGTTGAATTCACGCCCACCCCCCTTTAAGGGGAATCGTAGGTTGGGAATGGAACCGGCGCGTGGGCCATTTGTACAATGGGACCTTCTGGCGTATAGCTGCATACCTGATCGGTTACAGGCAGAGTGGGGCCCCGGGGGCCCTCGCTAGGAATTTGCGGCCCAACAATTTGTTGCCCCCCAACCGGAGACGGTGGTGTTACCGATCGCCTCTGTGCTTGTTTGGGATTTGGCGGGCAACCCAACATATGTTCGCGCCCTATTAGATTCTGGAGCTCAGGGCTGCATTGTATCGAATGATTTGGCAAAATGGTTGGGCCTCAATATAATTAATGTATCGCTGCCGAGGAAATTGGTCCCTGCTGGGGATTACAGGGCAACCCTTCACGGGTTTTGTGATGCCTCTGAACGAGGGTTTGCGGCAGCGGTTTATTTGCGAACCGTCACCTCCACCGGGGAGGTCGAAGTGCGTTTGGTTTTGGCAAAAGGCAAGGTAGCGCCTATTCGGACAAGGATGACGATTCCAAAACTGGAACTGTCCGGGGCTGCTCTTTTGACCAAACTTTTGAATCACACTCTAACAGTGTTGCGTGGGTCAGTGGTTTTGGAGGATACGATGTACGCGTGGACGGACAGCCAGATTGTTTTGTGCTGGCTGAAGGCTTCGGTCCATAACTTAGAGGTTTTTGTTGCGAACCGTGTCTCCCAGATTGTGTCGTCTGAGGTCCCACTGACCTGGAGACATGTACCAGGAGAATTGAACCCGTCTGATTGTGCATCCAGGGGACGTCGGGCTCCTGAACTCGTTAGACACCATTTGTGGTGGGGACCACCCTGGCTTGCCAGGAGAGAATCGGACTGGCCCCACAGCCATGTAGTAGTATCTTCGGATCATGGCCCCAGAGCGGCCGTGCATGTTACCCAGAAGGCTGAGGACCCTGACGCCGGGTTTCTGCTGGACCGGTATAGCTCATGTGTGTTTGTTTGTTTATCCACCAAGGCGGTACATCTCGAGCTCGTTGCTGATCTCTCGACAGAGGCTTTCATTGCTTGTTTGGATAGGTTTGTTTCTCGAAGGGGACTTCCAACTTTGATAACGGCACTAACTACGTCGGTGCGGAACGATACTTACGAGAGATAGTCAACTTTTTGAATGTAAATAAAGTGGATATTGGAACGGCCCTCTCCCGTCGGGGTATACAGTGGACCTTCAGCCCACCGAGTTGCCCCCACTGGGGTGGGATTTTTGAGGCCGTAGTTAAGTCAGCTAAGACGCACTTGGGGCGTATAGTAGGTCAGACCGCGCTGACTTTTGAGGAGCTCGCGACATTGTTTTGTAAGATCGAGGCCGTTCTCAATTCGCGACCGTTGTGTCCGCTCAGCTCGGATCCAAATGACCTGGAGGCTCTGACCCCAGGCCATTTCTTGATAGGACAGCCACTTAACGCGTTGCCCGAGCACCCCTTCGAGGGAGTGAAATTGTATCGGTTGTCAAGGTATCAGATGTTGCAGCAGTTTACTCAGAATTTCTGGAAGCGTTGGTCGCTCGAGTATCTGCATATCTTACAACAGCGCCTTAAGTGGACTGACAAAACCAGCCCCCCTAGTGTTGGTGACCTCGTTCTGGTTAAGGATGCTAACCTACCGCCACTACGTTGGCGCAGGGGGCGCATTGTTAACTTGTTCCCTGGCAAGGACGGGACCCCCCGGTCTGCGGAGGTCCTAGTAGGAGGCTCGGTTCTAAAACGAGCGGTAGCAACGTTGTCTCGGCTGCCCGTAGATTAGGGGACAGGTGGGTGCCTGTCCGGGCGGGTGATTGTTCGATTCCAAATCGATATTCGATCGATGGTTTCGGAACGGCCATTTTGAATTTGACGTTGCTGCCAACCTTGCAGTTTTTGACAACTGACAGACGAAAGCCCTCGCAATGTAAACGCGTTTTGGATAGGGTATTGAAATTAAATCGCAGTCCTCTGGAATGTATTCGAGGTTCCCTCAGGATTGTCTATATAGCTGAGTGTATTGTGGTTCCCCGAACCAGATAAAGTTCGCATTTACGTGGCCGATTGGTTTTTTACCACGTAACATAACCTGTGTTGGAACACTGTGCTGATCGAGGCTGGCCCGCCAGTCACACAGGAGGTTGGCTGAAGAACCTGTCTACCAAGAAGAGCCTAGGGTGCACCCGGGCCTTGCAGAGAGACAGGAGGTTGACGGGACCGAAGCACAGACCAGGTTAGATCGAACCCAATCATTTTAGCTCGGTGAATCGCCGACGTTCACACTTCTTGGCAACTGATCGCTACGCTACCTCGTAGCTGATGGGCCCCTACGAGGTCATTAGGTGCCGAGAAGCTGTATTTGCCTATTATTAATTTCGAGTTTGTCGCCCCCCCTTGATACGACCCTGTCATCGTACTTTATCGTCGTACCGCAAAACACTTCCATACCATTTTATTTGCATACGCTTCGCTCCGCTCCGCTCGCTCCGGTTTTGCTTTTTCTAAGTTCTAACGTAACCTAACCCAATTGAAATTTAGCCACAATAACCTACTCTAGCGAAAAGTATTTCAGTAGAAATATTGACTAAACTTACTTTAAAAAATATTGAATAAATATTTTTAGTAGTACTCTTGTTTTCAATCCCAAATTCGTTTCTTTAGATAAGGGTTCCTTTTTTTCCTTTTAAGGTTCGGAAATTATTACGGCAGAATTACCAACTTCAGAGAAAAGTTTGTTTGACAAATGTTGCTCATAATAATGCCACCTATCAGCTGAGTCCATAATAATATATGGTTTATTAGACAAAAATTTCCTACTTTTACTGAAAAAAATAAAAGTGTCGGAAATTTTTGAAGAATTATTACGGCTAAACTACTAACTTCAGAGAAAAGTTTACTTGACAAAAACTTAACTATTTACGGCCCTTAATAAGGGCCCATCAACAACAGAGCAAATATATGAAATTTAAAAAATCTCCTAAATTTTTCTGTCCTGTAAAACAGTAATGTCCAAAAAGTCGAAAATACGCGTCTAAGAAAAATGTTTATTTGACAATATATGTTTGTTTAATGCATTGAACAACCCCCCCTTAGTGATTTATAAAAAGGAAGAAGAAAAAAAAAGATGAAGAAAATTTTTTCAGTCTTGCGCACACCCTTTCGTTAACACTAACTGGCAAAATGTTTAGATTGCAACGATATCAACAATTTCATGGTTTTTTTCAACCTAGAAATACGTGGGAAGTATACTACTTCAGACCGCTTAGGTTATGTTCACTTCTCAAATGTGTTCTCAAATTATTAATGTGGGAAATACTTTTCACGATTCATACTCGCGTTTTATTCAACCTACCTTCTTTTATGATTACAGAAAAAACTACTAAACCAGGATGTTGTCGAGGCTGCAATGGCGATGCTGATGACGTCAAGTGACAATGATTCAAGCGAAAATGAACAAGAAAGTTCCCTGAAAAGCTGTGATGAGTGGTTAATTAATGCAGCATTAGACCAGAAGCAACGTCTAAACATCACAAAGGAAGATTTGCTACAAATTTTAAGTGGTGTGTATTGTTTGTTTAGGGTTTAGACTAAATAGACTAGTTTTCGCCGTATTATACAGTCTGTTACCGGGATGTGGGCATTTATAAAAACTGATAAGAACATGCTCCATTAACAATCGTTTGCACGTATTAGTAAATCATAATTATGTTAATTAACTCCACAATTAAACTTTCTAAATTTGCAGCTTAAATGTAGTAGCTGCCCAATCTTCTCATAATCTTGAACGTCAACAGACCCTCACTGAAAATGAGGTAATAATGGACACATCAGACGATCAGCCCTTATCAAGTCCAGTTGTTTATCCTCAAAGCCATGCAGTTCGTGCTAGTTATTCTGATATGCAAATTAAGGAGCGTGCATGGTCTATAGCTGTTGAAGGATTTGATGTTCCTTCATTTGAAAGGCCACTGAAAGGAAATAAAGAATACACAAACAGAAGTACACCACTAGAATACTTTTTCGAGATGTACCCATTGTCAGCGCTAGAGGCAATAACAAAATACACCAACGTTTATGCAAAAGTGAAGAAGTCAAAAGGATGGAAAGATAACACAAAAAGAATTGAATGCCAACTTAGGTGTGGTAATATTGATGTCGACCAATCCTATCCCGGACACGCAGTTATATTGGTCAACAGACAACTTCTACACGAACCCTGTAACCGTAAGCACGAAAAACACATGCTCGAAAACTATATCTCGACAGTTTACAATCTCGATGCATCAAAATCTCGAAAAGCCATAAGCGCGAAGCATCGGCTGCGCGAAGCTGTAATATATCGAAAGATGATGATCTCGACAGACTATTTGATCGAATTTATTTTATAAGTTTAAGTATGTATATTGATTCATTTGATACGTTATTTATTGGGGCTCTTTAGGGAAAAATAATGAATCTAGATGTAACTATTTCTTACATTGAGTTCTGCATCGCGCCCAGCGCAAATAATTAATAAACATTTGGTGAATGTGCCGAGCTCAAGCGCTTTTTCTGTTCCTAATAAAAATGCTTTACGACAAATGATTAGACGCGCCAAAAACAAAGGAAAACCGAAAGAACCCACGACATTAGAAGAAATAGATATACCAGAAGAATTACACAGAGTGCATGGAGAATTATTTTTCGCGAAAGATTATAAATTGTGTGAAGTGAAGTTATGACATTAAAAAGATATTAAAAAATAACTGAGAATCTACACGATTTACCAAGAACAGAATTACCAAGAACAGCACCAGGATATGACAAATTGTGTAAAGTGAAACCATTAGTAAACACATTGAAAGAAATCTTTGGTGAAGCCTGTGTTCCATCACAGACACAATCTATTGATGAGTCAATGATAAAATTTAAGGGTAAAAGTAGCATAAAGCAGTATATGCCCAAAAAACCCATAAAAAGGGGGCACAAATGTTGGGCTCGATGTGACTCAAAAACTGGATTTCTTCACCAATTTCAACTATACACAGGTGAGTTATTCTCAACTAAATTGTAAATTCGAGAAAAAGTTTGTATTTTTTTTTAAATCTAGTAAATAAGTATATTTTCTTATTATTTTCTGGAATGTTAAACGTCTATTAGAAAATATTCTCATAATTCGATAATTAATAGTGCATCAGCTTTATTCTATGAAATAAAACGGCTAATGATATGTTACTAATGCCATGATTTTGTTGTCAATACAAAAATCACCATGTCGCCTTTACATGTTTCGACGAGTTTATCGATATTTTTTTATAGGTACGGATTTATTTACACATTTTTAACTCAACGGAATGATGATCTATTTTATGTTTCTTTATTAATTGGGACTATATTTATTACATTTCTTATCCAAATTAATAGTTGTTTGCTTGTCACATGTTTCTTACAATTTAGTAACAAACATCTTCGTTACGTTATTTTACTATGTTTTCTTGAGATTTTTGAACGCACCTTAAAGCCATACAGTTGGTAGCACTGACTTGATTCTGATTGGTGTGTGATTGATGTGTGATGTCACAGCTTCAGACTCCAGTAACAATTTCGTTATTCTGACTAAGAAACTTGATTTTTTGCCGGTGAGATTTAAATGTGTTGTGGATTTTACATAAATCTAGTGATTTATGCATGTTTTCGTGCTGCAGATTATGTTGTTGTCATGAAAAAGCATCTTTGAGGTTATTTTTCGCATACAACTTAGTTACATTTCATTACGTAACGAAATTGTTCTCTATAAAGCTACATGCACATTGGAATAATGCTAATAACAAAGAGGGTCTGTGTTTTTCTCCAATTTCTTCGCATTTCTTTGCATACCTACCTAACTTGTTGTACGCACCTAGGTTATAATGAAAAAAATAATGTGTTCGCCTTATTTATTTATCACCCGCGATGGCTTAATTACTTTACAATATAACTTATAAATTAGTAGAATAATTATTATCTGGACGTCTTTTAATGTTTACCTTTTTTGCAGACATGCCACTTACGAACTCCGAGAGGCAAAAGCGCTACAGGGAGCGCTTGAAAACACAAAAGCCTGAAAAACATGAAGAACTTATGGTCAAACATCTAGAAAAAGTGAAGAAAAAATAAAAAAAAATGTCAGAATTGACAGAAGAAGAGCAAAAACTTCAGCGCAAGAAATGGAAAGAAGCAAACAATAAAAGAGCTAAGAAAAAGAAAGAAAATAGAAGAGAATCTATAATAAACACCAATGACGCGTCTGCAGCTCAATCTATTACTGAAAGCGCCACTAAATAGCACACAACAGATAAAATACAAGAACTTAAAGCAAAAAATTAAGAGTTGACAAGAATAAATCTAAATTTGTAGCGTTACAAAGCCGAAATTACAGATCTGAAACAGAAAATGGCATCCCAGACACATTTAATACAGACAACTGTAACAGTTGATAAACCTGGGGTTGTCACTCCGTCCAAAGATACTCCAATGACGAAAAGGAATAAGTTTTTAGATGAAATACCATCAATCTCTAAAGAAGAAAAAGATAAAGTCAAAAAGAAACTTCTATTACTGAACACATTGACAGACTCATTGAAAGAGCAATACAATAAAGCTGACACAAGAGAAAAGAAAAGAGTCCTTAAACAAGTGGCTCTTGGAAAGGCAATACAAAAATATAAAGTAAAAAAGTGAAAAAATGTCATACAATCTTGGATTTACAGGCAAAATAAGGATGAAAGAATCGACCAAAATTATCAAGGACAAATACATGACGGAGATTCAAAGATTTTTAACAGAGATGATATTAGTCGACCAACAGCAGGAAAACAAGAAACAAAATCCAAACAAAAACAAAAGAAACAACTAAGATACCTGTTGGATACAATGCAAAGACTACATACCCAATACAGAACTGATGGGGGTGGGGCATCCTACGCGACATTTGCTCGCTATCGACCATTTTATGTCATTTCACCTAAAATTAAAGATAGAAATTACCTGTGCATGTATTAAACATGCTAACATTGGTTTCAAAGCTTCAAAACTCAAAACACTAGGTGTACTTCAAACTTCAAATATTGAGGATTTGATCCGTACAATTACCTGCAGATAATGTTTTCTTTGCATCTATTCTAAATGCCCTGTTTGTGCCAACGAAACGCCAGATATAAATTCAGAGATCAAGAGGGATGCCCTAGTAAGTTGGTTGGAGTGTCGATTGAGACCTTATGTATACACAGTCGTAAATAAGGATAAAATAGAGGAAAAAACAACAAAGAAATATGCAAAGGAAATTGTTCGTGGGACTGTCCAAACACTTACGGAACAATTTCTAACAGATTTACATAAATTTAAAACCCATCATTACAATATACTACATCAACACAAAGCATACAAGAAATGTATCGAAGATCTTAAACTAGACGAAGTTGCTGTAGTATGTGATTTCTCTGAAAATTTTGCCTGTAAGCAATCAGAAGAAATACAAGCAGTACATTTTGGCGCATCACGCAATCAAATTACACTACACTCCTGCGTTTTATATCAAAAAGATTAAAAACCAACGCCTATTTGTTCAATCTCACCAGTAAATGAACATGGGACAGGCGCTATTTGGGCGCATCTAGATTGTATACTACAGTACTGCAGAAACAAGGCAATTATCAAAAAAATACATGTATTCAGTGATGGTCCAACAACCCAATATAGACAAAAACCTAACTTCTATCTATTTGCAAGAAGACTTACTATGGATTTGAAGAAGGAACCTGGAATTTCTTTGAAGCTTCCCACGGGAAAGGCCCTGCTGATGGTGATGGCGGAGCAATAAAGAGGAAACTAGACCAGCACGTAGCTCACGGACATGACATAACAAATGCTGAAGAAGCATATGCTTATTTACTAGATAATGTTAATGTCGATATATACTACGTTAGCGAAACAGATATTCAACAGATGAATCAAATGATTCCTAACGATGTGATTTCTGTAAAGGGAACTATGACATTGCACCAGGTATAGGGTTTCGGTCCCGGGTTCCCGGGATCGGGAATTCCAGGGAAATAAGTCATTCCCGAACCCGGGAAAATTTTGACGATTCCCGGGAATTCCCGGGAAATTCCGCCATTGATGTCAGTTTTAACTCTAAAAGCTTGCCAATCATTATCGTTATGCACAAAGAACTCTAAAAAGATGTGTAGGTAACAAGAAAGACATGTATTCGTTGGCCAGCCAGGTACTTTTTTGAACTTTATGAATCATATAATCTAAAGTAACTAGAGATTTGTACCTAGAAAAAATATATAATTTTGTAGGGCGGTACTTCAACAAATCTTTACATGCATGAAGTCAGTCGCTTTCTTTCGCAAAGTGTAGTTGCGAATTCTTAGAAATTGTGTGTGTCATTGTTTTGCAGCTGCAGGGTCAGCGCCAATCTGGTTTTCTTTGTTTCACCGCAGCCCCCTAGCCCCTAATAACTTATCCGAAGTAAGGAGTAAGTAGTATTTACTTTCGTTTATTTTAAAAGAAATAACGACACTTCCGCTACTTGCAAACTCTGTAATAAATGTCCCAGAACTTCTGGAAACACAACAAACTTGCGAGGTCATATAGAAAAAGTGCATTCACTAAATGTAAATGTAGTGAATGCTGTCAATGATGATGTGCAAATATTGGATGAAAATTGTAGTCAACCTAAACAGCGCAAGATTACTGACAATATAACAACGATAACTGAAGGTCAATCTAATATTCCCACTACTTCAAGGACAACTGAAGATGCAGCAAAAAGTTCTAAAAAAAAGTGTCGAAGCAAAGATTAGGCAACCGACAGTCAGCGACATTTTTGAAAGTTTCAAGAGCGTTACTTTTAAAGATGGTATAAAATCCAAAAAACTTACTGAGGCCGTAGTAAACTGTATCATTCTTGATAATAAACCTTTTTCAACAGTTCAAGGAAAAGGTTTTCTGGCATTAATGAAGGAAGCAGTACCACTGTATAAAGTGCCGTGCCGAGAAACAGTCAAGTCAAGGATTGACGACAAGTACGAAGCTATGTCCTGTATTTTTAAATAAATTCTTCAAAGAGCTGAAAACTACTGCCTGACGTATGATATATGGACAGAAACAATGACAAATAAATCGTTTTTGGGCATAACAGTTCATTATATGGTGAATTTCGAACTTTTGAGTGGAACATTCGGTGTAATAGGACTTTTTGAAAGTCACACTGCTGAATACTTGGAGAGAGAATTATCAAAAGTGATGTCTGGTTGGGGAATCACTGTAGAAAGTTACAGCAGTTGTAACGGATAACGACAGTACAATGATGAAGCTCAATCGAAGCATGTTTGGAGAAAAGAAAATCATTGCATGTTTTGCACACACAATAAATTTGATTGTAACCAAGTCCATAGAAGAGTCTACTGAAGTGACAGAATTGGTCAGCCGGGTACGTGAAATTGAAATTCCCAATTGAGATCCCAAATTGGAAACAATTTGGACGCCCCGATCTGAAGATCACAAAATGACTAGCGAGCAGAAGACCACTTCTCCAATGCCGGATGTAGCCGGTGGAAGTGACAGCCGTCATGCGAGTTCGACGGGTAAAACCGGTAAGCCGAACAAGTCTAATAAGGGTCCGAAACAAGTCCCCGGTCCGATTGCGCCTGAATTGGTGCGGCCGACGGAACCATTGAAGCCTTTGAGACTGGCCACTACCGCAACTAAGCCCAAGAACGAGCCTATGTTCAACGACATAGATATGATGGGTTTTCCAGGTGACTCACCATATAGACGCGAAAACAGATTCTCGATTACAGCAGAGGGATTCTTTCCTCTTGTTGAAAAAGAGTATGACG
The DNA here is from genome assembly GCA_949825045.1 of Argyresthia goedartella. Classification (NCBI taxonomy): domain Eukaryota; kingdom Metazoa; phylum Arthropoda; class Insecta; order Lepidoptera; family Argyresthiidae; genus Argyresthia; species Argyresthia goedartella. The sequence continues at coordinate 22,846,868 of OX463811.1, forward strand.
TGATAGCTTCAGTCCAGCCTTTCTTCGCAAAGACTGTGCCGAAGTCGTCCTTCGTGTATTACTGTGTTGAGCATTTGTACGCACGCCTTGTCACACTGAAACGAGACAGAGGTGAATCTACTTACGTAGAGGATGCCTTTATGAACCAGGTGTTGTCCGGAAATCATCATTTACCAGGACCAATAGACCAATTCATTAAAGGAATCGGAAACGTGGTAGACTCAGATGCCCTTAGGTATAACATAGACTTCCCTGCATGGCCAGGCTTGACCGGAGACTTCGGAAGAGTAGGCCCACAAACACATTGGATGTATATGTCATTACCAAGTCCCAGAGTTTTCGCTCAACGCGTGAAAGAGGACCTACGAGCGTCCAGAGAACCAGACGTCCAGAGAGACTGGCAGCTACCCGCGGAATTAGTTCCCGAAGAGCAAGAAGCCGGTGTTCCTACCCGGAATTTGCTGGGATGGGCTTAAGCACTCACAAACGATCAGGTAGCGTTTCTAGAAAGCGTGAACATCACGCCAGAGGAATTCCCTTCCCGATTTCCTCAGTTCACATTTAATGCTGAACTGTTCGAGAAGGTTTCTTTGTCTGTGGATAGAGTTGCCGAGAAATTCAAACTCGTGACCCAAACCCCCACCTCGACGAGTGGCTCCAATGCCCAAGTCTGTTGGTCGGAGGTAGAACCTACCCAACCGAGTACTAGCCGTCATGGCTTTTATCTCGAGACGAGGAACTCACGTATAGTGACTGCCTCTGATACCGAAGCCAGGACAACTTTAGCTAGTTTGATCTGTGGCTATCGTGTGAGAAAAATCGAGTACCAGGCAACACTGGTCGCTGCAAAACGTAAACATTATACGATCGCCAATACATAGCAAATAAGTGATCAAAAAGTGCAATTCTATCCCAGAAAGTAATGAAATCAAACCAGCATAACACCAGCCAGTAAGTCACCTGTACCAATACCTTTATCCAAGCGTAAATTTGCCATAATCTAAAAGGAAAACAATCAAGAGCTATACATATGTCTATATATATATATGCCAGTTTAAACGGCAAAAACACGGGAATTATTTTTCAAAAAATCAGAAATCGCACTTATCACCAGTCATCACAACACAATAGCAACAGCTGATTGGACTGTTTTGACATCTGATAAATTCACCGTACCAACTTAACGGATCCTAAGGACACGTTCAGAATTTGATACGTGCAAAATATTGATTGTTTGATGCGATGTTAACGACATCTAGCGACATCTGTTATCTAATGCTGTAACTAAAAAGTACTACGGTAACTTTTGTGCCTCAAAAACTATAGGTACTTACTGAATAATTATGGACTATGTAACATTAAGAAAAAAAGCCATGAAAGCTAACTCGACACATAACTCGCCCAACACAAGCGCTGGGTCAGACACTTTGCTCAGCTGTGCCTCGATAAGCAATAATCGACACAAAAGCCTACCTATAATATATTCCTCACATGATTCATCACTAGTAGAAGATCTCAAGCAGCAGATGGAACAGACTAAAGAAGAACTTGAAATAGCCCACTTGGAGATTATGCGTTTATGTAATGAAAACACCGAGCTGAAACAAACAATCGAGAACACAAACAAAGATATTCACCTACTCAGAAAGGTAACCACCGAATCTTCTAGCTTCTGTAGTACGCCTGGCACAAGAAAACCAAGAACACTCATTGGTAGAAGTTGCCCTGGAGTATCTCGGATCTGCTACAACACGACCTCCAAGCCCAGCCAGCCTCAAGATGATTCCGCAGCACTTGAGATCTTCAGATCTAACGGCCAGCATCAAAATGATTACCCAGGACAAGAGAACTCCCACCCCAGTAATCAGCCTCAAGATAACTCCTCAGTACCGAGAGATAAACAATATCAAGATATCTGCATGGCACATGAGAACACCTACTCAAGGCCCAGCAGCCCACCTGAAGACACCACAAACAACGATCGCGTGACATTGAATCACAACTGCACCGGTTCCACAACAGATGGCAGCACTTGTACCAAAATAGGTAATATAGTGATATTAGGAGATGAGCAAGTCAAGGGACTGTCAGACAAGATAAAAAGACGCAGAGAAAATATGTGGAATGATAGGTATAATGTGACAGCTTTGATAAAACCAGAGGCGACAGGAGCTCAGATCCTCAGAGATATCAAAGAGAACTGCTCATCAAATAAAGAAGACATATTTATCTTAGCGGTTGGACTGAATGATCAAAACCCTTACAAATTATTATCGGAATTAAATGTTGCATTGTATAAACTTAGGAAAAACCAGGTGTTTATTGTAAGCGTGGCAGAGAGTCTTTATCTAAAATGTAAAGTTATTAAATTACAAAATGAAGTTAATATCGCAAAATTTCGATAACTGCGAATTCATAGAACTATCTCCAAATCCAACAGAACAACCAATGTTGACGAGCCGCTATCTAAAAGAGTCATATTTAGAATATCTATGCAGCAAAATTAATATTGAAATCGATTACATAAGGTATAAAAATCAATTCCTTAAATCTGTTATTGCCACAAGAAACGAAAAACAAAAACAAATGAAAACACTAAATCCCACAAACCAAGAAATTAAATCTCCACGCCGCCGGGGGACAATACCATACTATTTTAGACCCAAACTAGTAAACAAAATCAATTTACCTCATGTCAAAGCATCAAATAATGAACGTAAAAGTTCACACAAGAAAGGGACTCTACCATACCTTTTTGAGCAAATAACACCAAAAAAAAATACGAAAAACTGTAATAATTATTTTTTAGGGACACACACAGACCAGTAGCCTTGTTTCACCAAAATATTGCAAGCATAATGTCAAAACGTGACATATTTGAAGCGACATTATCAGAACTTGTCCTAGAGATTGGTGAAATTAATGTTATCTGTCTGTCAGAAACCTTTATTAAAAGTGGAACGGAAGCCAATCTCAAACTTAAAAACTACAAACTAGTGGCATCCTTCTCCAGAAAACACCAACGTAGAAGTGGGACATGTATTCTTTTAAAAAATAATCTTAATTATAAACCTATTAATAATATAACATCAAAGTTATATGATTTCGAATGTTGCGGCGTTGAAGTAGTTAACTATGACCTTTATGTTATCTGCGTCTATAGAACACCAGACTCGAACACTGACATATTTTTCAGAGAATTAGCCAATTTATTGAATAAGTTACAACGAAAGAATGATAAGAAAATTGTCTTATGTGGGGATTGGAATATTGACATTCTTAAAATCAACAAGTATTCTAGAGAGCTCGTATCTATACTCAATAACCATAATCTAATAAACTATATAAATGTGCCAACGAGAATTAATTCCTACCTAGATCTTATTGCAATGAACGTTACGGATGCACAACCTAGGGTCCACTACTTAGCTTTATCAGACCATGAAACCGGACAAAGCCTAACGTTTAAAAGTGCATGTAATAACAAAGCCCCATTGAAAGCGTCATACTGGTTCGAAAAAAGGCGGGAGTTTAGTGCCGATAATATCAGAAAATTTATGGAAGCTTTGTCCTCACTATCATTCGACCAATGTATAAGCAAACAAAAAGTAGATCAGGCATTCGAAAGCTTTCATGATCTACTAATTCTGTTCTTTAACTTATGTTTTCCTGAGATTCGAGTCAAAATAGTCAATAAACCAATCAAAAATCAATGGCTCAGTAAAGGAATTAAACGTTGCTGCATAAAAAAGCGTTAACTCTACTTAAACACATCTACTTACATGTTTAGACAACTTTGCCCATAATGTAAAGCGAGGATGCAAAAGTGAGGTACTTGATTTTGGCCTTTCTGATCACACTGCGCAATTGTTACAATGTCCCGTCAAGAAAACATGCACAATAGATTTTTGGAGAACTAAAAAGAGAGACTTCAGCAAAGAAAACTTAGGAAAATTTAGGGACCATATAAAATGTTTGTCTTTCTCAGAAACATATCAATCTAATGATCCAGACAAATCCTATGATAGCTTTTTGGAATCCTTTCTTCTTATATACAACTTGTGTTTTCCTTATATAGACTTAAAAATAAATATTAGGAAAAAACTTAAATGGATGTCCAAAGGAATTAAGCTGTGCAGCAGGCGGCAAAGACAACTTCTGTGGCAGTGGCGTTCAAATCCATCATCACACAATAAAAAAATATTTAATAATTACTCTAAGCGGCTTAAGCGGATCATAAAGTTGACACAAAAGGCACAAAACAATCACTTAATTAAACATTCAACTAATAAATCCAAAAGTGCTTGGAATATTATTAATAATTCTAAACAATTGCTTCCAAATGAGCCCATCTCAAAAGTAAATGTAGATGACAATGAAATAACTGACCCTCTAGAAATTGCAGAAGCTTTCAATAACTTTTTTATTGATCAAATCAAACCAACAAATCCAAATTTAGATGGGGCTACCCGTATAAAAATTAACAGTCAAAGTCAGTCTATATTCATAAAACCTACAACTCCAGACAGCATAACGAAAATTATAGGATCACTAAAAAATAAGAACAGTGTTGGATACGATGGTATTCATACTAAGGTATTAAAATATGTTAGTGATATCATAGCTCACCCACTTAGTCACATAGTGAACGCGTGTATTGAGTCCGGTAAATACCCAGAAAGACTTAAGCCAATAATTATAAAGCCACTTTTTAAAAAACAGGACAAAAAGCTAATGAAATATTATCGACCAGTAGCCCTAGTAACTATTATCTCTATAATCTAATATAATCTCAAAAATTTTTGAAAAGTATCTATACCACACGATTCTAACTTACCTTGAAAAATATAATATACTAACTGAGGAACAAAAAGGCTTTCGCAAAGGAAAATCCATCAACATGGCGGTATACGAATTCTTACAGCATGTAACTACAAGTGTAGATAAAGGAAAGCCAATCGTCGCCCTCTATATGGACATGACAAAGGCTTTTGACTATGTAGATCATAAATTACTCATTAGGAAACTACAAGCCTATGGTATAAGAGGAAACGTACTAAATCTAATTGAGTCATATTTGAGTAATAGGACACAATCAACAGAAATATCTAAAATATGCATTAAAAGTAAGCGAGAATCAAAATATTTGTCAAAGGCAAGACCAGTGAAATATGGCGTGCCTCAAGGTAGCGTTCTTGGACCGCTCCTCTTTATAATTTACATAAATGACCTCCCGAGAAATGTATCACATCCTATGACATTATTCGCTGATGATAGTACTTTAATAATAAAATGCAATGAATTGGACGATAACGAAACTAACATTAATGACGCTTTAAAAGAAATAATAATCTGGATGGACAGTAATAATTTAATTGTTAATTTAGAAAAGACATACTTTATGAATTTTTATCAAAAAGTATCGAAATTGGGAAATTTAAACATTCAGTACAACGGAACCAAAATTGACGAAGTTAAATCCACAAAATTTTTAGGTCTCACTATAGACAGTAAACTAAACTGGAAAGAACATACAAAGATAGTGAGTGAAAAACTTTGTAAATATGCCTATTTATTGTCCAAACTATCAAAAATCCTGAGCGAGGAAAACTGTCTCATAGCCTATCATGGATTTGTCGCAACCACGCTGCGCTTTGGGATGATTTTTTGGGGAAACTCTACGGACAAGGAAATTATTTTTAAGGCGCAGAAACGCTGCATCAGATCAATGTGTAAACTTAAAACAATTGATAGTTGTAGACCATTTTTTAAGAAACTCAACCTACTTACTTTGCCCTCGCTTTATATTTTTGAGATAGCAGTCTTTGTAAAGACAAATCCGAAATATTTTGTTGCAATCTCCACAATACGAGACAAAGGTCTTCGCACGCAACATCGCCACAGGCTGCTTTTACCACGATGCAGGACCGCATTGATGAGAAAAGGTGTTTTATTTATGGCTACAATGATATATAATAAGGTGCCAAATGATATTAAGGACATGCATTTAAATTTATTCAAAAGTAGTTTATTTAAGTTACTAATTGATAAATGTTACTACAGAATTATTGACTTTTTAGAGGATAAAACAATTTAATCTAATTTAATTTGACATTTAATCACAACAATTTTATAATTTGATTTGACATAATTATTGCATGCTTGCAGGAATATTCATACGCCCAGATGGGCAGCACATGGAATGCACTGAAACTCTGTATATAAAGATCTATTTTATTTACCCATGTACATGAATAAACGATACTTTTACTTTTACTTTACTTTTTAAAATTAGCATTATGCAATTACCGGAACAAAACTATGTTTTATAAACACTACAAAAACTATACACGAATACTGAAAAAGTGTATATTGCAATCCCAAAAACTTCAAAATACAAAATATATAACCAACTCAAAAAATATTTGCAAAGCGGCATGGAAGGTTATTAAAGATAACACGGACTCGGCGGTTAGTAATAATGACATAACAGAAATAAAAATAGATCAGAACACATTTACGAAACCAAATGACATATCTGAGCTTTTTAACGACTTTTTTATTAATTTAACGAATAATAATGACAACAGTAATCAATCACATACAGCAGGAACTTCTGCTAATTCAGCCCAATCTATCTACTTAACACCTGTAGATGAAAAGGAAGTATATATGGTGATTAAAAACTTAAAAAACACAAACTCTACTGGCTATGATGGTATCGGTACAAAACTAATTAAAATGTGTGCACATCTCCTTGCAAGACCTATGACACATATCATAAACTTAACATTTTCAGAGGGAAAATTTCCAACACGACTTAAACAGTCAATTGTAAAACCACTGCACAAAAAAGGGGATAAATGTGACATGAATAATTACAGACCGGTTACCCTAATCCCTGTCATTTCTAAGATCTTTGAGAGGATGATGTGTAAAAGAATATATAGCTTTGTGACACAACTTAACATACTAAAAAAAGAACAGTTTGGATTTCGTAAAAATTCCTCTACAACTTTAGCATGCTTTGTTCTTATGAAAAATGTCTTGCAAAGTCTTAATGACAAGAACTCTATTGCCTCAATATTCTTAGATATGAGCAAGGCTTTCGATTTCGTAACACATCCTATTCTATTAGATAAACTTTACAAGTATGGTATCCGAGGTAACTGTCTAGAGTGGGTTAAAACCTATCTTAGTCAGCGAACTCAATGCGTCGAAGTAAGCAGGATTATTGACGGAATGAAACAAACCTTCCAATCAAACTATCGTGTTAATAACTACGGTGTACCACAAGGTAGCATATTGGGGCCACTATTGTTCCTGTTGTATATAAATGACCTACCTAACGTAACAAAAAATGACTGCGTACTATTTGCCGATGATACGACGCTTCTTATTAAATGTAAAAATCGAAATAAATTAGAGACTGAAGTAAGCGAAGCCCTAAACGACATTGTAACTTGGTTAGAGAACAACAACTTAAAGGTAAATACAGAAAAAACTAAAATAATACAATTTCAGACTTGTTACAATAATCATTCCGCACCGAAGCTCTCCATTAACTTTAAAGGAACTAATATTCAAGAAGTCGATTCTACTCTATTTCTCGGGATAGTAATAGATAATCACTGTAATTGGAAAGCCCACATAGACAAGGTATGTCTGAAACTGGACAGATTTGTGTATGTGTTACGACGCATGAGAGAAGTGGCAACGAGATCTGCAACCCTATCGGCATACCACGGATATGTATCGTCGGTACTGCGGTATGGATTAATTATGTGGGGCAACTCTGTTGAGGTTGACAGGGCGTTCAAAACCCAGAAAAAATGTGTCCGAGCACTATGTGGTGCAGGGTATTTGGACAGTTGTAAACCTCTGTTTAAAAAAACACAGATTCTTCCCCTACCATGCCTCTATATTTATGAGATATGCATTTTTGTAAAAAAATACCCAGGTATCTTTAAGAAAAACTGCGAAATGTTTAGTGCAAGAGGCAGATTCAAAGATAAATTATATGTACCACCACAAAGGCTACAGTTATACTCTAAAAGTGCATATTGTATGGCAATAAGAATTTATAATAAAATCCCTGATGACATTAAATACCTTACATTTAATCAGTTTAAAACTAAATTATTTAATTATTTAATGGACAAATTATATTATAGAGTAAATGATATACTTACAACGAATCAATCTATTTAAATAATTTTATATTAAACTCTATTTTTAATTTATAACTGACATTGTAAAATATTTGCACACCAAACTTTAGATGGTGAATATGTTGAAACTGATGAATACCAATAATTTTAAGATCACATGTACACATATTTAACAGCAAATAAACAATTTGATTGATTGTCAAATTTGTCAAAAAAAGCGTTAATGCTAGCGATGAACTTCGTAAAAAGCAGAAGGACGCTGGTATGTCCGAAGGCAAAATAAAAAAGCTGATTCTTGACGTGAAAACCCGTTGGAACTCTTGCTTCTATATGCTCGAGCGTTTTGTTGAACTAGTTTCAACACTAAGTGACATATTACTTACACGTCCCGGAGCCCCTTCAATGATTACTGGTACTGAATTAGAGCGTGTTAAAGATATAATTGAGCTCTTAAAACCCTACGAAATATTAACGAGAGAAGTTTCAGCAGATTCATATTTAACAGTGAGCAAAGTAATTCCATTAGTGAGCTTTGTGTCTGACAGTCTAGCCAATATTAAACCAAGAAATCTCACGATCATGCAACTGAAAACCGAGTTACAGAAACAAATGACCAAAAGATTTGATAAACTTGAGTACAGCTCCATTATGGCTCTGGCGACAGTTTTGGATCCCCGATTCAAACTATTACATTTTAAAGATCCTATGGCGAAAGGTAAAGTGCTTAACTTTTTGAATAATTTTGTAAAAAATATGAATAATCCTGCCAACCATTCAGAGTCTTCCGATGAGTGAGAAAAAGAGGAGAGTTTTGATATTTGGAGCTACCATAAGCAACTAGCTCATAAAAATGTCAGAAAGAGACAAATTTACTCGTCAGAAAGATCTGAAAATGAAGATCAGATGTACTTGGCATCAACTGTTGCATCTATAAAACAAAATCCACTTGAGATGTGGGATGAAATGAAAAAAAAAATCCCGGGACTGTTTAAATAATTACCTATTGTTGCTACTTCTGTTCCTAGTGAACGACTGTTTTCAAAAGCTGGTGCAACTATATCCCAGGAGCGCAACAGACTTACCGGGAAACGTCTCTCAAAATTACTATTTCTGAACTCAGTTTCATTCAATAAAAAATAAAAATTTAATTACATAATAAATAGATATATAAAACTTAAAAGATGGTGTTTCATTGATATTTATTAATAAATATAAAATGTTGAAAAACATCGATACATCGATGTTTTTAGGACCGATGTTTTGACATCGATGTTTTTTTTTAACATCGATGTGTCGATGTATCAGTCAAGTGCCTGGTACCATTATGTGCTGCTCCTTGCTTTGAAAACTACCATCTAGAGGCAAATTTTCTAAAAGCCTTATCAGTTTAGGCCATAATTGTTTATTACTTTCTCACCAATTTAAATAAATAAAATAAAATAAAATGATACTTAGTTTTTTTCAACACGTGGGATGAAAATAGTTTCCCACATAGTGTTAAAACTCAGTGCCCATCCCGGACTGAGGGAGTATATATCCCACGCGTTTTTTTTAATATTTCCGGTACATAAAAAAAATATCTGAGTATGCAGTTTTAATATCATATCTATTTGAGAATTTATAACAATGTACGTCACATTCTGCAGGTCCCCTATTGCTCGCGCCCAATTAAGGGTTGAAACGTGTTTCGCACTTAAAACATATTATTTTCGGGGACGATTGCTAAGCCCTCTTCAAAAAATACTAACTCAAAATAACACAGTTTAGTTTAATACCTAAGAAAAAATGTTTTCATTTTGTACATTATTTAATGTTTTGTTTATTTTTTGCGTCACTGTACCAGTCCTTTTGCCCAACGTGCTGTTAAGTCAATTAAATCGTTCTACTATTAAGACGCTTTTAAATTTCAGATGTTTTACTAGTAGGTAGGTAGTTTTGCTTTTGTATCATTCGTCCTAGAAAGACATTTTACTAAATTGACTTTATGATACAAACTGAAAGTGTCAAGGTCTTTTGGGTCTTACTATGTAGTGTTGCTGTATGGACGATAGTGGCGCCCTCATTTATTTTCTACTCATTTATGTCGCACTATACACCATTCACCAGAGAGAGATAAATGCTGCAATCTTTAGTGACTCACTAGCATAGGGTCGTGGCACCAGTCCCAAACCAGGAGCCAGTCGTTGACCATTTACAACTTTAATTTAAAATACTAAGGTCGTGTCGAATTTCCCGCCACTTTTTGTGCGGTTGGCAGCCTTGTGTGTCCTTCACAGATCAACGAATAGCATTTAACTGTGAATATGGCGCCGCATATGTCAGTCAGATTGATTTACCGAAAACACCTCTCGTTCACTTCGTTCCGGGCGGCCATTTAACTAGGCGTCGCGTGCAGGTAAGATTTTTTAATCGCTTTGAATCTTTGACTGGGGATATTGTAATGTGTTGTTTTTGTTTTAATACATAGCTTAGGTGGATAAACTTACAAGAATACAAAATATTTTTAGTATATTTGGCCGTTTTCATAATAAAATTACGCTGGTTAACTACTGGAACTCAAACTCGATATTTTGCCAATAGTTGACCAATTGGACAAACACTGGTGAATTTCATTTTTTTGCAATATCAATTATTTTCTTTTACACTAATCCTCGGTTACTTTCTTGCATTCTGAAAACTTGACTAACTCACACAAGACCAATGGTTGACCACTGGTTAAATACTGGTGCTTTTCATACTACATGTTCGATCTAATAATTGACCATTTTTGGTTTTAACAGACAAAATGCCGCCAGTAAAACGAAAGGTGTTTTTCAAGTATAGTGAAGAGGATGTGACAAAGCCTATAGAAGAAATAAGTAAGGGTGCTAAAATACGAGAGACATGCCGCAAATATGGAGTTCCTCACTCAACCATCATAAACAAAATTAAGTTAAGACATCCTGTTCAGAGAAAGATGGGACCACCAACAATATTGACGCCTAATGAAGAAGCAATGCTAAAAACATGGATTTAAGCAATGGCCAAGAAGGGATTTCCAGTCAACAAAGATATGGTTCTGGTAACTGTGAAGAATATCATGCAATCAGATGGAAGACCGAATCCCTTCAAGAATAATAAGCCTGGCAAGAAATGGTTTTGCAGCTTTTTGAAAAGGCACCAAGAAATCTCTGCGCGACACGCTGAAGCTGTAAATTTTTTTTATTTTTTTTTTTATTTATTTACCAAATTGAGAAAAACATCTTAATTATATACATTTACATCACATAAACCACGGAGGTTTGTGCGTGATGCTGGAATTCGTGCGAACAGGGTACAATCATTAATTATTAAATATTTTTTTACATTCTACATGGGTACATGGGCATTTCGTAATGTATCGTGCAGTTACGTTACATTACGAAATACCCAAGTTGTTTGTATTTATATAATAAGTTGTTTGTATTTGTGTATAATATATTAAAACAGTGAATAAGTTTATTTATCCATCTATCCATCAAAAGTCAGAGACGAGTATCTTTGGGACCGGATCGAACAGATGGAATGGATGGTGTTGATGAATTGTGTTGTTCCGAGGCTGCAGTAATAATGAAGAATTTTTTTAATTTGAATTTTAGTGTATTAGGGGTGAATGATGCTTTAAGTTCGGTAGGCAGGCTGTTCATCAGTCGTGGTATGATAAATTGAGTAGTTCGCTCACCATAGTAATTTCGTGCTCTAACCGTCACTAGTTCGTTATTTGTCACCTTGCGAGTCTGGATGCTATGTGAATGGGAGACAGTTTTGAGTGTATGGATGTCAGCATATTGTTCTTTGATTATATTATATTTAACTTTAGTGTGGATTGGTAACATGTTGCAATGATTGAATAAACCATTATAATCAGCCGAGTAGTTTAATTTTGTTTGTGGTGATACTATTAGTTTTAGAATTATTATTGTAGTTTATATATATTGTCTAAGTATGTATTAAAAGTGCGTCCATAACTAGACAGTCCATATGACACTATTGACTCTGCAAGAGCGTTATATAATAGTATCCTGGTTGAGAATGGTATTCGGTTCTTTATTATATACATCGTTGCCAGGAACGCGCGTAGTTTTTTGCATACTCTGTCAATGTGTTCTCCCCAGTTAAAGTGTTTGTCTATCACGAGACCCAGGTAGACGTGTGAGTCAACCCATTGTATTTGTTCACACGTGCACCCGGCTCCCGCGATAGTAGTTCCGCTATGTTGGCAACTGTGCGAGTGGGCGATCAGGTGATTTTTCGGTTGGCCTTTGAGGTATGGTGCTCTTATGTGAATTACTTTAGTTTTTTGAGCATTCAAAACAAGGCCAACGTCATGGCACCATCGACTCAGGATGTCAAAGTCCGCTTGCAGGTCTCTCATAGCAATATTAATATCGCTATGAGAGACTATGAGGCATGTGTCGTCGGCAAATTGGTATGATGTGCTGTGTGAGGTGATGTTGGGCATGTCATTTACGTAGGCCAGGAAGTGAAGTGGGCCGAGTACGGAACCCTGGGCAGTGCCTTCGGTTACCAGGAGTGGGTCGCTAAGGGTGTTGTCAATTTTGACCCGTATATGACGGTTGCGCAAGTAGTCTGAACACCACTTCAACAGAGGACCCCTTATACCACTAGCGTCGAGCCTGTTCACTAACTCATCATGTTTAAGTGTATCAAAGGCACGAGAAAAGTCAATGAACAGTGCTAGCACGTGTGTCCTATTATCTAGTCGCTGGTTGATGTCGTCGATGAATTTGGACAGTAAGGAAGTAGTGCTTTTTCCCGGCTGGAAGCCAAACTGTGTACTTACTGTTAATCACTTTGTTGTCGCTTTAGAATGAATGTATTTGCTGGCATATGTACTTCTGACGACAACAATGTGATTGGACGATAGCTAGTGGGGTCCTTATGGCTTCCCTTCTTGTATACCGGCCTGATACAGCCATCCTTCAGCTGATTTGGATATGAGCCCGTTAAAATACTTGTGTTGATAAGGTTGGATAATGCAGTACAAACTTTATCACCTATTCTTTTTAGGTCTAGGTTCTTATTCCGTCTAGGCCAGGGGCTTTATGAATATTGAGGTTATCAATAATTTTCAAAATGTTGCGGCTGGTTGCTTTTTGGAACCTTAAACTAACTTGTGTGTGTGTTTGGTGTGAGTTATCATTCAGTAATTTGGTTTGACACTTAGGAATTATTTTTTTAACCGAATTGCTAAATTCATTGACAAATAAGTTACTGATATCTTGAGTCGAATTAATTATATTATCATTGAATGCGTTCAGAATAACTTGGTCTATGGATTTTTGTTTTCTACCACTGATTGAGTTAATTATTTGCCAGATTTTTCTTATGTCACCGGTGTTTTGTTTAATTTCGTCTTGATAGTAGTTATTTCTTGCAAGTTCTAGCACTTTATTACATTTATTTCGTAGTTGGGTGTATTGTAGACGTGTTACAGAATCTAAGTATGTAAGTAAATGGGAGGATAATTAAAAACCACTACGTATGCTATAGCGAAACTTACATTAAACCCACCACAAGCCGCTCTTCTGGTCCGATAGGCTCAAGAAAAGTTGTAGTTTTTTTGTGCAGATCCTCCTTTATTATTTCAAGTATTTGAAAATATCGATCAGGGGTCATCCGAAAATATCCCCAAAACTTGTCTTTGTCTGCTAAAAGATCGGAAAAAAGATGATGGTATTCGCCGTATATCTTTCTCTTGGAACAAATGGGATGTATCCATATTTTACGTTTTCTCTTTTGACGAACTTCTTGTCTACGCTGTTCATTAATTTCTTCTTCTAAGAGCAGGCAAAAAAACGAAAGTTCTTCGTCAGAACTATCCATAGCGTACAGTTGCACGCAAATTACGGCAGTACACTGTACTCAAAATCCGTCAATGCAATGCGACCCGGCCCGTCACAAATGTACTAGGTACGCATTTTGCGCTGCGCTGCGGCCCGCTCCGCAACGCTGCGGCCCGACACAATGTGCGCAAACCTTAAGTGAGCAGAAAAACTTTTACTTATTTCACGTTAACATTAGATCATTAAAAAAGAATTATAATGAACTTATATAGTCACCTGTAAAGATTACCTATACCTACTCGATGTAATTATCATAACGGAACCAAATGTACCGTTTTACTTATTGGACATGTTTCGTATACCTGGCTTTGCTCTTAATAGTTACACTAGACAAAATAGAAAGGGTGGTGGGGTGCTCGTTTATTCACAAACGGGTGTAACGGCCTCTGTGCGGGACCCACCCTTTATAATGAAAACTGCCCAATGTGTTTTTGTAAATATAAGGAAAAATAACCAAGATATACTCATTGTAGGTATTTACAGACCACCTAAAATTAACCAAAAAAGCAAAGTTATTCATTTCTTAATGAGCTGAAGTTGTTATTAAAGTACTTATCTAACTTAAATAAATTTCTAATTTGTAGATATTAACATAAACTTATTGGACATATGTAATAAACAGGTTTTATACTACGAAGAGATAATGGCTGAATATGGCTTTGAGTAACAATGTATAAATACTAGAGTAGGCGCCGCAAACTAAATTTTTTGCAGCTATAAGTAGAGCTAATTCACTCAACCCAGTGTTATTATTGATACGGCAATTTGAGGATGATTTTTCAAAAATACGGTATACGGCAGGGTCTCGACTGCCGTATCGTTAAATACGGCATTTCAAATTCAGCATGCTCTCAACAAGCTTAAAACAAAAAAACAATACAAACGGAACTAAAAAAGTCTGCATGAAACGAATCGCACTGTGTCAGATATGGCCAAGGCACTATTCTCGGGGATTCCCGAGAGTGTTTTCTGTTATGAACTGGAGCTCTCATGTCATCTCTTTCATACAGCCCATTTGATCGATGAAAAAAGGAATGGCTGTGAAAGAGACGGTAGACAACTTAATCAGACAGACTATTTCGTTTGTTTTTACAGAAAGCTCGGCGGCCACTCGTTCATAATTCATTCATTATTTCTTCAGTTCATGGCATTATTCATTCGCTAACGTTATTTGGTGCAAATAATTTCATAAAAACTGCTCCGATAATCCGATCCGATCTGATAATACTTCGATAAGATAATGAGTGATAATGACAATGTTCAGGGCCCATCTACGCCAAAAAAAATAAAAAGGGCAAACACATAAGGCAAGGAATATCGAAAGCAATGGGAAAGTGAAGACTTTTACAAAAACTGGATTGCTCCTGTTCGTGATGATCCTTATAGAGCTAAGTGTACAGTGTGCGATGTGAACTTATCATGTGAACTTTCCACTTTGCGTCGACACGTGACAAATAGCCAACATGGAAAAAAGATACAGGCTGCATCTTCTTCGAAAAGTGTTTGCTCATATTTTAGACCACGGGAAAAGAATACAAACACCTTAGTCGCTGAGGCGGAAATTAAACTGGCGGGTTTTGTGGCTGAACACAACATATCTTTCTTGGCAATGGACCATTTGTCAGACGTCCTCAAATCTTGCTTCCCCGATTCAAAAATCGCGGCAGATTTTGCAATGAAAAAAAATAAATGCACAGCAACTGTAAAAAACGTGATTGGTGAAAGCCATAAAGAGTACTTGAAAAATATTTTAAAGCAACAAAAAATCAGCATTCTTGCCGACGAGTCAACAGATATTGCATCCTGCAAAACTATATGCATTGTTGTCAGATATTTTGACCAAAACTACAAAAAAATTGTGACTTGCTTATGGCAACTGGGACCATTGCACGAAATACACATTGGAGACACAGAGGCGTCCTCCCGAGAGTGTATTGCAGAATTACATATACATAGAACATAACATAAAACTCGACAACATAATAGGATTCGCGTCAGATGGCTGCAACGTCATGATGGGTGCTCACTACTCGGTCGCTAGTCGACTACTATCTGAATTACCGGGTATACAAATAATAAAGTGCATTTGTCACTCGATGCATCTGTGTGCTAATGAAGCTTGTAAAGAACTACTGCGACGTTGCGAGGATTTGGCCCGGAATGTATATGCATTTTTTAAACAAAGTGCTAAAAGACAAGCACGTTGAAGTTGAGTACGTTGAATTTCAACTGTTTATGAACGCAAAAGTAAATAAATTGCTACATCCATCACAGAATCGATGGTTGTCGATATTGTCTGTGGTAAATCGATTGATAGAGCAGTGGGCAAGTCTTCGACTATTCTTTGTGAACAAGTAGCTAGAAGAACGCACAGTGGCTGCGGAGCTAATCCATCGAGAACTGAATGACGACTTTGTAAAACTCTAATCTTCTTTTTACAGTGGATATTGCCCAAATTTGTCAAGTTAAACGAATATTTTCAAGGATCAGATTCCAGATTAATAGAACTTGACGAGAAAACAAAACTTCTTTACAAAGAAATATTACAATGTTACATGTCCAGAGACTATGTAAACCAGACTAAAATAAGCGTCATTGACCCTGAAAATTCTCAACATTTCCTGCCGCAAATATATTTGGGTGTCAAAATCCTTACCGAAACACAAAAGTTAAATATTTCGAGACAGAAAGACAATCTAAAAGAATTTTATAATCGGTGCCTAAAATTCTTAATAACGAGCTGCAAGGAAATTCGAAAGAGATACAATTTTTCTGATAAAGTTCTTCCACTCCTCAAATATTTGTCACCGGAAAAGGCAGTGCGTCAAAGAGCTAGAGAAATCTTTCCGTCAATCCACTAATTCACGAATTGCCGCGAATTGTAGAAAATGATACTATTAAACAACAAATCGATGACAAATGGAGAATGTTACCTAATGTGAATAAATTTTCAGACTTAGAAAAAGGTCAATGGAAACCACATGAATTTTGGGTGAAAGTTCGTGATGAAACAGAGTGTAAAACATTGGCGAAGTTCGCTCTTGACTTATTGTGCTTACCGCATAGTAACGCAGTTTGCGAGAGAGTTTTCAGCGAAGTCAACAACATGAAAACTAAATTGAGAAACAAGTTGATTACATCCACAGTAAACGGAGCTCTCTTAGCTAAACAAGCTGTTAGAAATCAAGGCGGTTGCACAAAATTCCAGGTGTCAGAAGATATGCGTCTTAAAACGAACAGCAAAGAAAAATATTCCTTGCACATGCATGAGATTGAGGTTTTAGAATCGATTCGAAATCTTTATGGGGAAGAAATAGAAATAACATAACTTGTTTATTTTTGTGTAGCAATGTTATTTAATTAAACTTGATACGGCAAATCTGCGTTTTTTTCCCGAAAATACGGCAACTAAAAGTTTTTGATACGGCAACCCAGATTTTGACGATAATAACACTGACACCTCAAATTGAGGTCTGTCCAAAATTCAGTCTGTGCCAAGCGCTTGCCGAGCCGTGACGTGTTTGATTGCGAGAGTAAGCAACTAAATAATGCCGTCGTGTGTACAAAGCAAAACAGCCAAGGAATTACTTTTCATACGTAAGTACTATCAGTAAATACGCATATTCAATAATATTTTGTGAATTACAAAAATCAACAAAGCGACATGTGTCTCTTTGAAAATCAAAGAGAAACATGATAAATGGATATTACAAGATTTTGACATGCAGACGTGACATTTCCGAATACCAACGTGTTTTGCATGTCGTATATTTTTATTGCACAAGAAAATTCACATTACAAACTTATGGAAAAGACATTTACAAAGGCAAGCTTATTTCTAACAAGAGATTTCTTTCAGCAAGCCCAAGATGTGTGTGTAGTTTTGTCTAGGATAAACTAGTTTATGTGTACTTAAGTTTATGTTTTAAGTATTTTTTGTTGTTCTTACATGTTCAACCTAACACGAAGGATAAAGGGGGCTTCGCTTCGCTCACCCCCTTTACCCTTCACCTAAGCTACCGCAATGTTTTGCCCTGATATAAGCTGCGCAAACTAGACTATCCTAGCCAAAACTAGTTTGTCCTGAAATCGGGTTTGGCCGGTAACATATACATCATTTACATTACATTATTACGTTTTAGTTGTACACAATTAGATGTATACAGTTTTATTGCGCACTACTACTCTCCTGTTGGACAACTTTTCCTTTCCTGCCTAGGTTTGCTGGTATAAATCTCTCTTTAGGGCTGGGCACACTGCCGGCGGGGCGCGACGGCGACTGGACGCTGGCGTGCCGTCAGCAGTTGTAATGTACTCATTCTTATAGGAGACGTCACTTAGCGCCGCCCCGCTCGACGTGACGCTGGCCGCCACGTCCCGTCGCCGTCGCGCCGAGCGCTATTACAAACACGACGGAGCGGGGCGTGAGCGCGACGGGACGGTTGACGTTGTGTTTCACTAGATACCTAGTTAGTTGTCACACAGAGAGCGGCGACGGAGCACGTCGCGCTCGGTGGGACGGTGTCTGTTGACTTATTTGTAATTTATTACAACTTTTGGGCGACGAAAACATTGAAAATGGATATTGAACGACTTATAGAATGTGTTAGAAGTCACACATTTCTGTACGACTTAAACGACAATGAGTACAGGAATACCGCTCGTAAAGCTAGTGTTTGGGAGTCAATTGGAAGGGAGTTAAATCAAAGTGGTAAGTATTGCTAATTATTGTTTATTTGGTTATTATTAAAATAAGTTACAAACTGTTCTCTAATTTGGAATGCTTCGTTTGGAGATCGCTGATTTGTTGGTCTCATTGAAGTTAGTGCTCCTGAATTAATTATTATTTCCATTGGATCCGTTGTAAACGACATTTCCTTTACTCTGATATAGTCGCTGCAAGATCGATTTAATTAGTGCGGTTCGATCCAGACGTGGAGTCACCTCGGCCCAACTAAGTATTCCCGGTACCCCAAGTAACATATTTGTGAATGAACATCTTACGCCTGCAAACAAATTATTGTTCAAGGAGGCAAGAACCTTGAAAACAAAGCACAATTTCACTAATGTCTGGTGTGCAAATGGCGTTATTAAGGCCCGCAAATCTGCTAATCACCGTATAGTTACGATCCGATCTCAAGACGATGTTAAAAACCTCATTAAGTGACAAAATTGCGTTACACATGCACAACAAATTAATGTAATAACAACCACTTATGTTAAACCTTTACCTTTAAAACCTAATTTATTATTTTTGCACCTAGTAACTTGTTACGCTTTTATACATGCACAAAAAATTAATGTAAAAACAACCACTTATGTTAAACTTTTACCTTTAAAACCTAATTTATTATTTTTGCACCTAGTAACTTGTTACGCTTGTATACCATTAGTACTAGTAGCTTATATTGATTGTACCTACTTATTTAACCATCTTTATTACCTAAATACCTCTCTTGTTAGATTTTCCTTAGGTACTGCAAACCATCTGAAGGAGGCCCTTATTAATGTAACTTGTTATGCTTACTCACCATTAGTACTAGTAGCTTGTATTGGTTGTACCTACTTATTTAACTATCTTTATAACCTACATACCCTGCTTATAAGTGTTGCTTTGGGTACTGCAAACCGTCTGAAGGAGGCTCTTAATAATGTTACTTGTTTTATTAAATCTAACCTCATTAATGACTATGTCTAATTTATCCTTTTACTACCAGAATGTAATAGGGCTGCGCACGAAATCTCACGACTTTCATTCTAACGTATTAGATTGTAATTACCATGTTGTCTGTTTGTCGGAGACTTGGCTCAACGATGGTTTTCATAGTAGGGAGTATTTTGATGAACGTTTTACAGTACATAGATGCGACAGGGACGAGGCGGCTAGCGGAGCGGAGTGTGGTGGCGGAGTGCTGATTGCGACCCACCGGGAGTTGGCGGCGGAGAGGCGCGCATGGCCCGTGCCGGCCCGCGCCCGCTCCCAGTGCCTGTGGATTGCGATACCTATTCGGGCTCGAACATCTAAGTACCTAAATATCGCATGCTTCTATTCGCCTCATGAAGATTGTCATACTGATTGTTTATCCGAGTTTTTCACCATTTGCCAGGATCTTGTTCTGGGTAATCCTAACGATATATTTCTCTTAGTGGGTGACTTCAATATAACTTACGCTGACTGGATTTTCAGTAAATCGAATTCAAATTTAGTTCTGAACTTGAATACAAATTCTAGCCCTAGGGTATGTCTTATCTCAGATTTTTTATCTCTAACTAATCTTAACCCTTAACTTCGCTTTGTTGAATATGTACAACAGTGCAAACAAAAAAATCTAGCGTCGATTTTATTAATCTATGACAAACGTTACTATTATAACTTAAAAATGCCTGAAACGAACTATCGTTTGCGAGAATTGGAACGTATTTTTTCTGTGTAAGTTGGTAGTACTGATCAAAATGGCTCCGCAACCGCAGGTGACTCGCGCGCAGGAGGTAAGAATTATTATTTTTCGCATGTTTTTAACTCATTCTTTAACTTTTTACTAATATAATCTCAAGAAGACTAATCTACTAATTGATACATATGGCGAAACAAGTTCACATTGCTTGGGAAAGAAAGTCTACTACTACTAAACTACCAGCACTTCAGTCTGTATCTTCTATTTTATCTCCAAATGTGCCTAATCTGTCTAATACAGAGACTTCTAAAACTAAGGTTACTCGTGCTTCCAAACGTAAACCAGCGTCAGCACCTACTTTAAATGTTGCTAAGAAAAAGAAGTATGTTCGACCACCTTTATCTTTTCATTTGACTACTGGCCAGTTTATGCACCGGGTTTTGACAGAAAACGTTGCGTTCAGTGAAGTAGCGGTGATTAAATCACCCCTGGACTATTTTCAAAGGTTTTTCTCAGATGACGTTTTTCAACTGATTGTGGAGCAAACGAATCTATATTCCGTTCAGCATAGGGCAATGAAATGCGTCAATGTCACAAAAGAAGAGATAAAAGACTTCTTAGCTATCAATATCCTCATGGGGGTGGTACAGATGCCAGCGTATAGGGACTATTGGAGCAAGGAGTTACGATTCTACGCAATAGCAGACGTCATGTCACTAAAGAGGTATGAGCAGATACGTCAGTTCCTTCACTTTGCTGATAACTCTCAGGCAGATGATACTGGTGACCGGTATTTCAAAATACGCCCCCTGCTTGAAAAAATCCGGAAAAATTGCTTGGCTCTAGAGGAAGAAGAAATGTACAGCGTGGATGAGATGATGATCCCTTATAAAGGGACCAGAGCAGGTAGCAGACGTCAGTATGTTGCGAACAATCCGAAAAAATGGGGCTTTAAAATGTTCGTAAGGTCTGGAGTATCGGGACTCGTATATGACTTTTTCCCTTATGGGGGCGATGATACGTTCAGGTTTCACGAATTCTATGAGTATGAAGAAAGCCTGGGTCTCGGAGCTAAAGTTGTTTTGGCTTTGACAAAAACTATCACCAAAAAGCCTTCGTTTGTCTTCTTTGACAACTTCTTCACATCATTGGAATTAGTGCATTACCTCCGTGAACAATATGGGATTCTGAGCTTAGGAACCATAAGAAATAACAGACTCCGAGGTTGCCAAGACAAACTACCCACTGACAAAGTTTTGGCGAAGAAAGGAAGGGGTGCAAGCAAACAATTTGTCTGCAACAAAAATAAGCTTACCGTGGTCAAATGGCAGGACAACAAAGCTGTGACTTTAGTAAGCTCTTTTGTTGATTCTCATCCAATGGAAACGATCAAGAGGTATTCAAAAGAAGCTAAATCCAAAGTCAATGTGGAATGTCCACAAATTGTTAAGAGATATAATTCCCACATGGGTGGTGTGGATTTGTCCGACATGCTCGTCTCCCTGTATCGCACTGAGTACAGAACAAAGCGTTGGTATATGGCTATTTTCTCCCAATTAATCGACGTATGCATCAACAATGCGTGGTTGTTGTATAGGAGAGAATACAGCAGCTGTTTACAAAAACCCAATGATTTGACGGTAATGCCACTAAAGAAGTTTCGAATCAAAGTTTTTCACGAACTGCTACGAAAAGATCGGTCTACGGCCGTTCAGATGCCAGCTTTGCAAGTGAAAAAAATAAAAAAGCCAGTGGCTGCAAGACCTACAGACGCTGTGAGACTGGACAATGTTGGGCACCTTCCATCTTTTGTTGCTCAAGGCAGATGCAGAAACTGCAAAAAAGGATACACAAATGTGTGGTGTGCAAAGTGTGAACTAAGATTGTGTTTGGTTCCTAAGAGAAATTGTTTCCTAAACTATCACAGCACGTGAACATTTATATTACTTTTAAGATGAAGCGGAATGATTAAATTTTTTTTTTAATAAACATACTGATAACATATTTTTATTGTTTCTTTTGTAATTGTTGTATATTTCGCAGTGTTGAAAATGTACAACGAGGTTTCCTAATATAAGATGTTTCAGTGTTTCGCAATGTTGTGCATATTTAACATACATTTTCCAAAAATCTGCCACATCTGGATTTTTTTTTAGATTTTTATGGGTTCATTTGAGTGCTAAATAATTTAAATAACCAAAAAAAAACATGTATTTTGTAATATTTTTCACTGCGAAGTAAAGGGTTAAACAATATAATTCCATTAAAAATAAAAATAGTAGGTTATTAGATCTTGTTATAAGTAGCATGCCTTGTTTGGTCAGAGAATGTCTAAATCCGCTCACTCCTATAGATCATGACCATCATAATGCCTTAGAATTTGAACTTGACACTCAGCCATTCATAACCTTAGGGTCATCTCCTGCCTTATTGCCAAATTTTAACTTAGCTAATTATGATCTAATAAATAATGCACTCTCTCGTGTTGATTGGGACAGCCAGTTGAGTGACTTAGATACTGAACTTTTATAATATTATAAATGATCTCATTAGCTTACATGTACCTTTCCGCTCTTCCTCACAATCTAGAAAGTATCCTGTTTGGTATTCCAAAAGTTTAATTAAGCTGGAGCGCGAGAAGCAGAAATATCACAAGAAGTATAAGGTTTACGGCAGTCAATATGATTATCACACATTTTCTATCTTGAGAAAAAGGCTAAAGAAACTTGAGCGTGAATCTTATCGTAAGTATATTAGTTACTCTGAACATAAAATCAAAGTGTGCCCAAAATATTTCTGGACTTACATAAAGAGTGTTTCCTCATGTAATGACATACCACACAAGATGAGCTTAGGTGACATTTCGGCTAACACTGGCTCCGAAATCTGTGATCTCTTTAATAGGCACTTTGGCTCCGTATTTGAGCCAGCTGCGCGCTTGTCCCGCGATTCTTTGACTTTACCCCCTCCTTCTTGTACTGTAGTTGACATAAACTCTATTAACATTGATTTAAAACTGGTATTCAAATATCTAAGCGGTATTAATTCTAATAAGGGAGCTGGCCCCGATGGGCTTCATCCTTTATTCATTTCTAAATGTGCCGAGCATCTTTCAGCCCCCATAACAATTTTATTTAAAAAGTCTTTGAGTGAGGGGTGTATGCCTATCGTTTGGAAGCGGGCTCTTATCACTCCTATTCCAAAAGGAGATGATCCGTATAGTATTACTGATTATCGACCCATATCTAAATTATGTTCACTAGCAAAAATTTTTGAAAAGATTGTCACCGATCAACTATCTCGACTTGTTTCGCATCATATATCTGGGGCTCAACATGGTTTTCGTAGTGGTCTGAGTGTTGATACTAATCTCTTAACATTTACTGAATTCTCACTTAATTCTATGGATCAAAAGATTCAAGTAGATGCCGTGTATACCGATTTTTCAAAAGCTTTTGATAAAATTAGCCACTTTACGTTGCTTTCCAAACTCTGGAACTTTGGTATACACGGTGATCTTTTCCGTTGGATTCTCTCCTACCTGGAGAATAGAATGCAAGCAGTTGCACTAAAGGGTTTCGTCTCCGATTATAAGACTATTAGCTCGGGGGTCCCACAAGGGTCTCATTTGGGACCTCTACTTTTTATTTTATATGTCAACGACATTGGATCTGCCATTAAACACTCTGAATTTCTCCTTTATGCTGACGACGCTAAAATTTTCAAAAACATATCAAACATCGATGACTGTCTTCTACTCCAAAGTGATATAAATAGTATGTTAAGTAATTGTACAGAAAACAATCTGTTCCTGAATCCTAAAAAATGTTACACTATATCTTTTACTAGGAAACTTCGAAAAACAGATTTCGATTATAGCATCAGCGACACCAAACTTGCTAAGGTTGATGAAATCCGTGACCTCGGTATAACTTTGGATTCTCGGCTCAGTTTTGTTCCTCACATAAACAAAATAGTTAATAATGCCTATAAAAAACTTGGTTTTATCCTGCGGATGGGTAAGCCTTTCAACTTAGCAAGCTCATACAAGATTCTTTATTTTAGCTATGTTAGAAGTATACTAGAATTTGCCAGTTCTGTCTGGAACCCTTTCTTTCAAATTCATATTGATAGAATTGAAAAAATTCAGAACAAGTTCCTTAAATCTCTTGACTATCGTATGCGCCATGCCTTCGATAATTATAAAATGTGCTCCTCACGTTATAATATACCTTCACTTGAGATACGTCGCAAGGTGACAGATGCCTTAACTCTATATAAAATTGTAAATAATGTTACCGACTGTCCAGTCTTATTACAGAGTGTGGGATTTCGTGTGCCTAACCCTCGTCTTAGAAATAGAAAACACCTATTAGTTGTTCCTTCAAGTAGTACTAACTATACTGGTAATTCGTTTGTCCGTAGAACCTCTAAAGTTTATAATGAAAGCTTTTCTGATTTAGATCTTTTTAATATGTCTCTTAATGTGTTTAAGCAAAGTGCCACTAAAATTTTAAATAGTGATGGTGAAATTATATAAGTAGGTTGATTAATTTGTTTTGTGCATTTTTTATGTAAAATTCAAACTAGTAATTAATCGAAACTGTAGGTTTATTTTAACACCATAACTTTAACTTTTTCGTAAGTAATTTTGCTAACTGTTTGTTTCGTTAATATACAAATAAAAAAAAAAAAAAAAATAGTTATGCAAACAACAAGCTGCCTTAACAACATGTATAGCGGTCTCGATATCACTTTCTATAGGTCTGTGAAAAATTCGATATTTCTGTGACAACATACCAAAGCTGTTTTCAACAACGCGTCGAGCTCTGCAAAGTCGATAATTAAAAGTCTTTTTTCTATTGTCATGGAGAACAGTTGCTCTAGGAAATGGTCGCATTAAATATGGTTTTAAAGCAAAACCCTCATCTCCTATTAATACTTGAGGTGTAGTTATTTCATTTCCTGGAAGAGGTTTTGGTGGTAGGAGTGATTTGCCATTCAGGTATACTTAATAAAAAGCAGAACTTTGAAAAATTCCACTGTCACTCAAACGTCCATAGCTACCTATATCAACAATAATAAATTTATAAAACGGATCCACAATCGCAAGCAGAACAATAGAAAAAAAAATCTTGTAACAGAAGTAATTAGATCCGCTGTTGGGAGGACACTTGATAGCTACATGTTTTCCGTCGATACTTCCCAGGCAATTAGGGAAGTTCCATATTTCCCTGTAACCAATTTCTGACTGCCTACATATCTCTTCTGTTGGTGTTGGCATATAATATGGCTGCATTACATTCCAAATTTCTTTGCATACATTTTTTACAATGCCGCCCACTGTACTGCGTCCAACGCGAAAAGAAAACGCAATGGTCTGATAAGAGTCACCAGTGGTTAAATATCTGTAACAAATATATAAAAAGTTAGATATTGTCCGAAATCAGAGGTTCATCAAAAACAAAAAAAAAGACAAATATTAGCTATTCATAGTTTTTATTCATTTTGAAAAATATTTTTATTACTATTTTTTTTTGCAGGGGAAGCTGTTAAAAATAAATGGAAGACGCTACGAGATGGATACACAAAACATAAAAAACTAGTCAAAGGTACAACTGGATCCGGCCGGAAAAATAGCAGCTACACATGGGCGTCACAGCTAGCTTTTCTAGATAACTTCAATCAACCACGGACTACCAGTTCAAATGTCAGTCTTCCCAGCTCAGAAGATACATCATCACTGCCACCTACTCAAGAATGGGAATTTTCAGAAAATCACCATGCAGTTCAACAATCATCATCGTCATCATCCATTCCAATACAGATTCTATCGACGTCTTCACCATCACAGGTCTCATCACCAGAAGTGCCAGCAAATATACCTACAGCGTCATCATCACCACAAGTGCCAGCCAATATACCTACAGCATCATCATCACCACAAGTGCCAGCCAATATACCTACAGCATCATCATCACCACAAGTGCCAGCCAATATACCTACAGCATCATCATCACCACAAGTGCCAGCAAATATACCTACAGCATCATCATCGACAGCTCGTACCGTGTCATCTCGCCATGCAGTTTCAAACTCAGGAAGAACATCACGAAATAATGACGACGTAGGCAGAGTTATAAATTTTTTAAATGCCAAAAAGAGACGGGAATACGATGGCATAAGATCATTTGTTCCTGTTATGCCGATACTTTTAAAAAAATTCCTCCAAGAGAACAATCATTGATGAAGGTGGAATTAGCTAAACTGTTTGCAAATACCGAGTTACGATTGCTTAATTATGATTCACAACCAGACACATCACCTGCATACTCAAATATAAGTTCCGTCAACACTGCACTTTCACTCTCGCCTCAGCCAATGAACCTGTGTGATAACTCCAATCAGCTAGCCGAATTGCAGAATCGAAACAACACCAACAATTCATTCTTAGCAGATTACAGTATGCATTTTCAGTAAAAAATATTGTCAGTTTTTTTTTTGTCAGAAACAATCGTATGTTTTTCAAGACTGCAGGGACTGATTGTAATTGTTGTAATTAGTTATCAAAATAAATAATAAAACTTACCTTAAACATATTGCCAGCCTTTCTCTTGAACTAATAGCCTTCCTCCAAGTAGTGTCAAGTTTGCTTATGTTTTCCTTTATCGAATTGTGTAATTCTTCAAAACTATTTTGTGACATTTTAAAGTAGGCATAAAACCTATCTTCATGGGATTCGAGTTCCCGGCAGAGTCTATGATATTCGCCAAGTCCATGTCGCTTTTGGTTTATTTCATGCACCCACGTCCTTTTACGCTTTTTTTTATTAATTAATGCAACCAGAATTAAAGCCGCTTCCACGTCTGAATCGCTCGACATGTTTGTACGTTTGAACAAAATCACGAACGCGTCGCGACCTGCACGCCGCGCCGCCGTCCCGCCGACGTCGCGTCGCCGTCGCGCTTGCTGTGTGACCTGCACGCCGCGCTGCCGTCCCGCTGACGTCGCGTCGCCGTCACGCCACGCCGGCTGTGTGCCCAGACCATTTAGGTATAAGCTCGCCTTTGCAGGATTCACTCGATAGGTAAACTTTTGGGCAAAGGTGACGGTAGTACGTCTCCATACAGAATTACGGCATGTCGCACCTGAGCGCAAAGATTTTCTATCTATGACAAATCTCTTCAAGAGCGGCCTCTTGCCCGGCGGCACATATTTTGTTTGAGCTAGCGTCTCTACTATTTATACATTATTACTCAAAGGGATATGGTTTCTCTAGATGCATCAGCAAAGTAACTAGAAGAGAAATAGTGAAGAATGAAAATGTAGAATCATGCTTAGATCATATTTTTATAAGATTTCCTTCTTCTGAGCTGTATTCAGGCGTTATTGAACATAAAATGGCGGATCACTATTGTGTCGTATAAGCATTAGCTGCTAGCGGTGCCGAAGGGGCGCCGCCGCCGGGTGCCCTCGCCGCGCTGCCGTGTCAGGACTAACTGTCGTAAATATAGATACGTGAGTGCGTCGTAACAGGTCTCTTTCAATCAATTTGAGGTGTCAGTGTTATTATCGTCAAAATCTGGGTTGCCGTATCAAAAACTTTTAGTTGCCGTATTTTCGGGAAAAAAACGCAGATTTGCCGTATCAAGTTTAATTACTACACATTGCTACACAAAAATAAACAAGTTATGTTATTTCTATTTCTTCCCCATAAAGATTTCGAATCGATTCTAAAACCTCAATCTCATGCATGTGCAAGGAATATTTTTCTTTGCTGTTCGTTTTAAGACGCATATCTTCTGACACCTGGAATTTTGTGCAACCGCCTTGATTTCTAACAGCTTGTTTAGCTAAGAGAGCTCCGTTTACTGTGGATGTAATCAACTTGTTTCTCAATTTAGTTTTCATGTTGTTGACTTCGCTGAAAACTCTCTCGCAAACTGCGTTACTATGCGGTAAGCACAATACGTCAAGAGCGAACTTCGCCAATGTTTTACACTCTGTTTCATCACGAACTTTCACCCAAAATTCATGTGGTTTCCATTGACCTTTTTCTAAGTCTGAAAATTTATTCACATTAGGTAACATTCTCCATTCGTCATCGATTTGTTGTTTAATAGTATCATTTTCTACAATTCGCGGCAATTCGTGAATTAGTGGATTGACGGAAAGATTTCTCTAGCTCTTTGACGCACTGCCTCTTCCGGTGACAAATATTTGAGGAGTGGAAGAACTTTATCAGAAAAATTGTATCTCTTTCGAATTTCCTTGCAGCTCGTTATTAAGAATTTTAGGCACCGATTATAAAATTCTTTTAGATTGTCTTTCTGTCTCGAAATATTTAACTTTTGTGTTTCGGTAAGGATTTTGACACCCAAATATATTTGCGGCAGGAAATGTTGAGAATTTTCAGGGTCAATGACGCTTATTTCAGTCTGGTTTACATAGTCTCTGGACAAGTAACATTGTAAGATTTCTTTGTAAAGAAGTTTTGTTTTGTCGTCAAGTTCTATTAATCTGGAATCTGATCCTTGAAAATATTCGTTTAACTTGACAAATTTGGGCAATATCCACTGTAAAAAGAAGATTAGAGTTTTACAAAGTCGTCATTCAGTTCTCGATGGATTAGCTCCGCAGCCACTGTGCGTTCTTCTAGCCACTTGTCCACAAAGAATAGTCGAAGACTTGCCCACTGCTCTATCAATCGATTTACCACAGACAATATCGACAACCATCGAGTCTGTGATAGATGTAGCAACTTATTTACTTTTGCGTTCATGAACAGTTGAAATTCAACGTACTCAACTTCAACGTGCTTGTCTTTTAGCACTGTTTAAAAAATTCATATACATTCCGGGCCAAATCCTCGCAACGTCGCAGTAGTTCTTTACAAGCTTCATTAGCACACAGATGCATCGAGTGACAAATGCACTTTATTATTTGTATACCCAGTAATTCAGATAGTAGTCGACTAGCGACCGAGTTGTGAGCACCCATCATGACGTTGCAGCCATCTGACGCGAATCCTATTATGTTGTCGAGTTTTATGTTATGTTGAGTAAACGTTTCGATGATCGTTAAATAAAGTGATTCTGCAGTACACCCTCGGGATGACGCCGCTGTGTCTCCAATGTGTATTTCGTGCAATGGTCCCAGTTGCCATAAGCAAGTCACAATTTTTTTGTAGTTTTGGTCAAAATATCTGACAACAATGCATATAGTTTTGCAGGATGCAATATCTGTTGATTCGTCGGCAAGAATGCTGATTTTTTGTTGCTTTAAAATATTTTTCAAGTACTCTTTATGGCTTTCACCAATCACGTTTTTTACAGTTGCTATGCATTTATTTTTTTTCATTGCAAAATCTGCCGCGATTTTTGAATCGGGGAAGCAAGATTTGAGGACGTCTGACAAATGGTCCATTGCCAAGAAAGATATGTTGTGTTCAGCCACAAAACCCGCCAGTTTAATTTCCGCCTCAGCGACTAAGGTGTTTGTATCCTTTTCCCGTGGTCTAAAATATGAGCAAACACTTTTCGAAAAAGATGCAGCCTGTATCTTTTTTCCATGTTGGCTATTTGTCACGTGTCGACGCAAAGTGGAAAGTTCACATGATAAGTTCACATCGCACACTGTACACTTAGCTCTATAAGGATCATCACGAACAGGAGCAATCCAGTTTTTGTGAAAGTCTTCAATTCCCATTGCTTCCGATATCAGCGTAAACTTTTCAGACTATCTCCAGTTGCCAAAAATCGTAATGTAATGGCAAGACGTGTTTTCGCTGGGATTGCTTTACGTAAATGGGTATCTTCCTTAGCAATCAGTGGATAAACTTCACTTAATAACTTCTCGAAATCTAAGAGAGACATTCTTGTAAACTTTTTGAATTCCCCAGAAGGTTCTGCTACCTATTCGGCTAGCTGCTTTTCCAGAGTCGCATAAATAATTGGAAATTAATATATATTTTTAACTCACTAATAAATATACTAATTGATGTATCAGTCGGCAGGAAGGCAATCTACATATATCTGCTGCAGGTATTAACTTTAGGTCATACTAGAGCACACCGATATAGCTCGTAGTTTTTCTATTTAGATACATGTCAAAGACTGGTTCTGTTCCGATGTATTTGTGTCATCCACCACCACCTTCTCCTCCGTTTCTTCTGTTTTTTTGGATTTTATAAGCGCATATAATTGTAACACGCTAAATCACACAGTGTCAGAGCAGCAGCAACAGTAACGTCTACGTCCATTTCTATCAAATGCGCGAACGTAAATGCGAAGATCGATAGTGTGGATGGTTATATTTTTCACGCCGTGTTCTCGCGCGAACCGCTGCCGCGAAATAAAGCGCGACGTCGCGGCAATAGTGTGTAGCCGCCGTTAGACCATAAATTATGTTTAATACCGCGAGATAGTTTGGTTTCGCCGCGTCATGACGTCGAATTCTCTGTCTATTCGTAGGTTTTTAACTGACCCCGTGCCATCCCGACTTGGAAAAGTCGTGCCGTCTTATGTAAATGGGATTTTATTGTTATTGTTTTCATTGTAGCTGCCTTCAACGTCCGTCCAAGAGAGCAAACACGAACTCAAAGAGAAGAGTGACACATTGAGACATGACGACCAGATTCAGCACAAAGTATGGGTAAGTAGTTATAGTTACTTACCTACATAAACGATACAGGGTGACAGTACATACAGGATATAACTGGGGCTGCAAGGACAAGGATGACGGGGGCTGCGCATGCCGATTTGGCCTTCCTAACCCTGTCCCCCTGCTATATCTATTGCCACTTATTTGTGTTTTAATCTGAAATTGTTGATACAGGGACTCATAGTTTGGGGCTAGATCAGTGTGTGTAAATAGTGTCCCAGGTATTATTATAATTTATTATTCTCAGGAGCCCATATTAAAAAGCCGTTCTGCCAGAAAGCGTCCAGGGTTTCCATTGTGGAATGATACACACCCCACTTGTTGCCACACATTTCTTAGAGTAAAAAGAAAGTAAAACTTTGATGCGATACAGGTAATTTCCTACTTTAGATTCCCTTATGATGACAGGCCTGTGAACCGACGAGGTAATTAGGTTTCTACATATAAAAAAGTATGATGTCATTCATATAAATCACGCTACATATTTCTCCGCTGTCCGTCTGTTCGTCTGTCCATCTGTCCACCTGTCCGTTTGTTCGTCTGTCTGTCACCAGGCTGTATCTCATGAACCGTGATAACTACACAGTTGACATTTTTAAAGATGGTGTATTTCTGTTGCCGCTATAACAAAAAATGCTTCAAAACAGATTATAATAAACATTAAAGGGGGCTCCCAAACAACAGACATGTTTTTTTTGCCATTTTTTAGATAATGGTACGGAACCCTTCGTGCGTTTTATTTTTCTAAGTTATTAGACAGGCATGGGCAACAGGTCGATCGCGATCGACCGGCCGACTGCGAAGACTATCCTAGTCGATCGCGGCAAGGCAGAAATAAAGAAATACCAGCCAAGTGCGAGTCGAAGTCGCGCACGAAGGATTTCGTACCATTATTTGAATTCGGTCGATCACACAGGGGTTCGTCGGTCAAAAGCCAATATTGGACCTGATGAAGTTGTCCATGCCCGTTATAAGAGAATAGAGACTTAGCAATCGATATAAATTTCAGCTTTATATCCCCACGCGTTGCCGAAAAAAAGATCCTGACAGACGGACAGACGGACGGACGCACAGCAAAGTGATCCTTTAATTAAGGGTTACTTTTTTTTTAAGGATCGGTACCCTAAAGTAACATGATAAAGCATGTACCTAATCATATTCAGATTATATATAATCTGATTATGTTTTTACAGGAAGATGAATCCGAATAGAATCTCTTTTGGATGCAATCGCAATCTCCGGCCGCCATTCGGGTAATTGCAGATGACGGTACTTGCAGTTTGGGAAGCACATCGGTCCTAACCACATTAAGAAAGGCACCGTGTCCACTCAAAAAAAAAATAACGATTCACCACACTATGAAGCGTTATACCGTCAAGACAAACAACATACAAATAGATCATCAGATACCTAACAGAGTCACAAATAACACCCCAATAGATCATCCGATACCTAACAGAGACACAAACATACCAATAGACCATCCGGTACCTAACAGAGACGCAAACAACATACAAATAGACCATCCGATACCTAACAGAGACACAAACAACACCTCAACAGACCATCCGATACTTATCAGAGACACAAACAACATCCAAACAGACCATCTGATACCTAACAGGGACGCAAATGGTGCGGCTGCGGTGGCTGCTGGTGGTAGTTCTGGATCCTTATGGCGTAAGTCGTCTGAGCTATGAACTCATATAGACTTTTACGGCCTGGCCACGTAGACGGGCTGGGCTAAGCGCGGGCGCGGGTGACTTCTGCGGGCGCGGATGGCATGCCACGTACATTCAGTAGCGGCTACAGCGGCTGGCTAAGTGGACGTATTGAGAATGGTTCTAACTAAAGTGACGCGTAGTTGCCTTGATAGCAGTTCGTATTTTATGCACGACATTTTAAATTCAAGAGATGGAGTGCATGAATTAAATAAAGATCGTCATAAATGTGGAGAATTTTTAAACCTTTGTACAGATTATAGGAAGTATCCGGATAAATTTTATGAGTACACTGGAATGAGTGTTGAAACTTTTGATTATATACTTCAATATATTGAAATATATTTAAAACGCGACGTGAAATCCAAAAGGGTAGTGACCAATGCTGAAAAGCTTTTTCTCACATTAAGGTAAGTGTAAATAAAACTAATTAAATAATCATGTAATTATTAGAATTTTTATTAATACAAACACAAATAAAATGTACTTAGGTACATGTATTTTCTTAATTTAAAGTGTAAGTAGGTAGTTATGTTTTATAGGTATTAGGAACTTTTAACAGCCTTTTTGATTCTGCCATATTGGTAGGTAATACAATACAGATAAGATACCTACTCATCACTACTGTGTGTGATTCTGATTGTTAAACTCGTTATTGCTATGTGGTGGTAATTGTTGTGAATAATAACCATAGGGATTTTCCCTATACATGTCCATGGACATTTCATCCATCAATGCCTGATTTATTCTATTTCGCAGTTGCATTTTCTGAATAGGAGTCAATTTTTGCATTTCAGGTATACTATACTCATATAATATACTCATCAAGAAAAAGTAATCGTCTGTTTTTTCTATATTATCTGAGTTATTCTGTTTAGCTACTTCTTGTTCCAGTATTTTTAGTTTATTTTTTTCGATTTCCAAATATTCAGAACGGATATCAGCGTTTGTGCGTTTCCGCGAAGTACGTGATGTTTCTGAATGCGAAGTAGGTGGTTGTGGTGAAAGTTCAAGAGGTGGTGGAGATGCTCGGGGTGGAACAGATGGCACTGATCGTGTGTCAGATTGAGAGGACTCATCCAAGTTTTCGTTTTCGTATTCATTAAGATTCGAATCACTTTCTGCAGGCATGTATTCCTCTCTCAAAAACGACAGTAATGAAAAATATTTCCCATGCGCAACTGGGTCGTTGTCGTCTGGGCCTGGGTCCCCTTAACGTGGAGCCGGTATTTTCTTCAATTCCTTGCTTTGCCATTTTTAAGATTTTTCCACTTCTTCTTTAATTTTTCAGCTGAAATAAAATCCCAAATATTTAAAAAAATTACAATAATTATTTTGTTTCAGGTACCTAGCTCATGGGTTATCTTTCAGGTCACTATCTCATTCATACCGCCTAGGTCGAAGTACTATTGCCAAGACCATTTACCAAACACTAAAAGCTATTTGGAAAGCATTATCAAAATCAAAATCAAAAAGTGTTTATTTCCATAAGAAACACATAGGTAACATTTGGAGAATGCAAATCTTAAACTAACACATGTTTAAGGTACAGGGAAATATAGAACTCAATTTGAATTCCGTCACCTCTATGTTTTAGATGCTGGAGGCAAAGAGGCGACTAGAAACCTCCAGCTTTATACGTTATTTTTTACAGAATTGGAGCAAACACCTTCCCAAGCTTTCTTGTCTTCTACATAATCTGATATTTTGTAGTAACCTTTTTTACATAAGTGATTTTTAACAATATTTTTAAATTTATTTACAGACAATTCTTGTAACTCAGTCGGTATTTTGTTGTAAAATGGAATACATTGCCCTTTAAAAGATACATTAACCTTATGGAGCCTAGTAGTAGGTATAGCTAGTTTATTCCTATTTCTAGTGTTGACATTGTGCCTGTCGCTATTCTTAGGAAATTTATCAATATTTTTGTGGACGTACATTAGGTTTTCATAAATATACTGACATGGCACTGTCATAATGTTAATTTCCTTAAATTTACAACGCAGTGACTCTCTGGGACCCACATTGTAGATTGCACGAACAGCCCTCTTTTGCAGCACAAATATCATGTTAATATCTGCAGCGTTCCCCCACAGCAGTATGCCGTAAGACATAGTGCTATGGAAGTAGCTGAAGTAAACTAGTCTAGCTGTTTCCACGTCCGTAAAAAGACGGATTTTTTTAACTGCATAAACTGCGGAACTGATTTTTTTGATAGCTTATCTATGTGTGGGTCCCACTGAAGCTTATTATCTAAGGTGATTCCTAGGAATACCGTGCTATCTACAATTTCTAAATTTTCACCTTTAACATTAACATTAGACTTGTTTCACATTGGGGAGTATAAACCGAATACATTTAGTTTTATTATTGTTCAGTAAAATATTATTAGCACTAAACCAATTGACTTTCTTTGAGATTGCATTATTCACATCGTCAAAGTTCAAACTGCGTCGTTTCATTTTAAACAAAAGTGAAGTGTCATCTGCAAACAGTAAAATCTCATGATTATCTCTGACAAGATGTGGCAGGTCATTAATATAAACCAAAAACAGGAATGGCCCGAGTATGGAACCCTGCGGTACACCCATAGTAACAACAGACCCTGGAGATCGTTTTCCATTAATGTCAACTCTCTGTATCCTGTTATTTAGATAAGAAGAGAGAAGATCTAAAGAGCTATCCCTAATTCCATAGTGATGTAATTTCCTGATCAATGTCCCATGGTCAACGCAATCAAAAGCCTTAGACAAATCGCAAAATACTCCTAGAGCATCATGCGACTCCTCCCAGGCATCATATATATGTGATATTAACTCAATACCGGCATCAGTAGTTGATTTGCCTTGTGTAAAACCAAATTGTTTACAGTGGAGCATGTTGTTGGTGTTGAAATGTGCAAGAAGTTGATTTAAAATTACTTTTTCAAATACTTTACTAAATGTAGGCAATACCGATATCGGTCTGAAGTTAGAATGGTCAGATGTACTACCCGATTTAAACAAAGGTACTATTTTACTGTGTTTCATTAAATCAGGAAACACGCCAGATTCAATAGATGCATTAAATATGAAAGCTAAATGAAGTATCACAACTCCACATGCCTCAACCAACGCAAGAGGGTTTAAAAAAAATATCAGATGATTTTTTCTCAAATTGGCAGTTCCCCAATTGCATCGGTTCAATAGATGGGAAACATTTCCGAATAATGAAGCCGCCTCATAGTGGCAGTGAGTTTTATAACTACAAGAAGTATTTCTCATTGGTACTACAAGGTATTTCGGACGCTGACTATAAATTCATTGCAATAGAAGTCGGCGGTAAAGGAAGATAAAGCGATGGCGGTACTTTTCACTTTTCTAAATTAAACAGGTTGCTCACCAGTAACCGATTTAATGTACCACCACCACAGGATCTGCCAGGCTCAAATGTGTCATTACCACATGTTTTGATAGGAGACGAAGCTTATCCCCTTAAATCATATTTAATGCGCCCATACCCGTCTGGTAATTTGACCATTGACAAAAAGTAATTCAAAAGATTGTAAAGAGCAAGAATAACCATTGAATGTACATTTGGTATTTTATCAAATAAGTGGCGTATATTTATGAAGTCTATAGAGACAAACATAAAACACGCAAAATTAATCATCAAGGTTACCTGTGTGTTGCATAATATAGTAAGATTTCAGGGAATTTATGAACAATTTTACCAGAAGCAGTAACAACAGGACGACACTATCGAGGCGTAATAATCGAGCAACGTTACGTGCAATGCATATTTTGTAAATAACCCCATATAAAAATTTTAATTGCTCGCCGCACAATACAAATTCCTACATTAAGTACCTAGATAGGTAACTAAGTAATAGAATTGCGCTGGCCTTCGTTGAGATTGAGATAGACTTTTTATAGGTACTGTAATTATTATGTACATATGTAGATCTGCTGAATACTACATTGTTCAATATGACACCTACCTACTTATTAGTAATTAAATTAGATATAATTTAGTAATAAAACTTACTGTCCCGATCTGGAAAAAGCTGTTTGATTTCTTGCCATAGTCTTTTGATTACATTTTTATACTTTTGTTGTGGATGCTTGGACATCCATATAGGTGGACGGTTTAATATTTCTGTAATAAATGCCTCTGTATCCATAATAAAATCCTACCGCCCGTAGATTCGTTTAAAAAAAATTGTTTCGCTCGATCCGTCCCCCGCTAGCCCTTTTCAACCGCCCGAAAAACGGCCGCGCTCCGTGGCCAGGTGTAAACTAGCCCATAGCATTGCTTCCACCCGCCCCCCTCGCCCGCCACCGCTGGCGCCGACCGCCGCCGCTGCCGCCAGCCGCCGCCGCCGCCAGCCGCCGCCGCTCTAGCCCGCCGCGCGCGCGTCGTGGCATGCTTTATACATTCTCATACATTTGTTCAATTAGCCAACCGCCGCCGCCACCCGCAACCGCGCCTAGTCCATCTCCGTGGCCAAGCACTTACGTTTGACACCTTGCACCAGCTTCATCTGTCAAATTGGTATCACGCAAGTAGCATCTTATTGGAGGCCAAACCCAAGCTCATTGAATGAACTAAATCTCTATGATTTAACGTAAATCGGTATCATGTAATGTTTCATGCGAAACCCAAGCCCATATCCAAATGTCAAAAGAAGATGGGACCTACTTTGACGTTGGCTTTCCATCAGTGTTGCCGTTTCATCTAGCGGATTTTCAAAGGTTTTAGCCAAAAATAATCAATTTTAGCCACCAAAATTAATTTTGGTAATTTTTACATTATTACTGTTGAAAGTCGACCGAGTAAGTAATTTAAAATAAATTTGAGGTTATCGTCTTTACGGAGTATCAATCATAATATACCTACCGAAACGATATCATTGTTTATGATAATAATATTATTTTATCAACAGTAATAGAATATTAAGGTTGGCAAATAATACTATGATATACTATTTAGCTACTTCAAGCCACATTTCGAAAGTGTTTTTTTTTTTTATAAAACTGGCTACTTTTTTATTTTATGTAGCCACAAACTAGATTGTCCTAATGGCAACACTGCTTCGCATAAATCGGACACTGAATAATATTGAATAAATAGGACAAAAGCTCTTATTTTAGTGATTTTGGAACGTTTAAACAATAATATTTAGGTTGGTGATTATTGGGAATATTGTTTAACAGTAAAAAACCAAAGGTTATAGAACCAAAGGTGAGGTTAGGTTAGGATTATTGTTTTAGTTTTTGAGATGGCGTCGGCTGTCTTGCCTGCTGCAGCAGAGTAGGAACGTATCAAATGTCTCCATAACGAGGAACGGAGGCTGCCGAGGGTCGCAAGTCAGCGGATAATGCTGCCGAAGGCTGAATTTGTTGGACTTTTCCGCCTCACAATGGGAGCTTTCCGAATGAA
Organism: Argyresthia goedartella; assembly: GCA_949825045.1. NCBI lineage: Eukaryota > Metazoa > Arthropoda > Insecta > Lepidoptera > Argyresthiidae > Argyresthia > Argyresthia goedartella. The sequence continues at coordinate 22,885,126 of OX463811.1, forward strand.
AATTTTACCTGTTGCCGGGAAGCCAGCGCACTAGCGCTGTGCGGCCAGACATTAGGGTAATAAGATATACTTACGAAATAAATCAATAATGAATATATATGTGAAACTTAAAAATTATTTTCGCACATCACATTATCCGCCACAGGGTACTACCAGAAGAGTAAGTATTGGGACTAAAGGTCTTCTTAATTTGGCAGTCTACAATGTCAGACTGTCTTAGGGATATGCTTTAAACCACCCATCCATATTGTTTCCCATGTACCAGAGTGATTGAGACATCGTCTCAAGAAGGTAACTTAGTCTACAATGTCAGACTGTCTTAGGGATATGCTTTAAACCACCCATCCATTCTAGGGAAATATATTGTTTCCCATGTACCAGACTGATTAAGACATCGTCTCAAGAAGGTAACTTTTTGTTGCAGGTTCATAGAATTGTCTCTTTCCCTGGAATAGTTGAGTGTATTGATGGCTCTGGCCATAACCCGGCCCGTACAGCAAGAGGTACCTCAGGAAACAGTACCACTCTCCCAGCACTTTACTTGTATTTATTTACTTCCTACTATCAGTACTCTTTGGAAATCCATAGCATTTCTTAGCTTAATTCATTACCTACTCGTAAATAATATACTGACCTGTAAAGCAGACATGGAGAGCATGACTGCTGCTGGGGAAAGGTATGGCTCATGGGTATGGAGATGCAGGTTCAAATTCTTACAAGTACATTATTGGACGTTCAGGACATTCAGTGTTTCGGTTGACACGTTAAGCTGTAGGTCCCAGCTACTATCACTATGTGGTAAAAAACCCTCCACCAACCACTGAGTCAGCGTGGTGGAGAATGGCCAAATCTTACTTGTATCCGGATTATGGATTTCATCAGGATTTCAAAGCATTGGCTTGAAATTTAAATGCGCGTTCGGGGCGTGTTTTATAAGCAGTTTTGTCAAGCGGGCCTATTTGGTACGCGGTTGGGGGCTATTTGGAATACTATTACTTTGGGAGCTATTTGGAACATCGTTCCAATAAGCCCCGTAGGTCTCTTGTTTTTGTTAGGGCTGCCGCGCTAACTTGCTTTGTATATTTTCAGGTTTAAGGAATCATGGTACGTGAGTTCAAAAGGACTTATCGTAATGCAAGAAACGGTAAAACTCATTTACCGTATAGCTCCTACTCTAAAGAAGATCTGGAAAGTGCTATCAGCGATGTCCAGGCCGGACAACTTTCAGTTGGAATGGCGGCAAAGAAGTATAATATTCCGAAAACGACAGTATTTCGGCGATACAGGAACATAAATACGACGCAAGCGACCGCCGGTCATCTTACCCTTTTCACCAAAGAAGAGGAAGACTGCTTTATAGAATACCTCTTAAAAGTCAGTGATTGGGGATTTCCGTTCGACAAGTTTGATTTGCGGATACTGGCTCAAAAATATCTAAATAGATTGGGTTAAACTAACTACAAACTAAAGGACAATCTATCTGGTCCTGATTGGGCAAGTAACTTTTTAAAAAGACACAATAACAGATTATCGAATCGCTATGCAGCCAACATTTCAACAGACAGAGCGAAAGTTACTGAAGAAGCTATTGATTCCATCTTCGAACATTATAAAAGCACCATCGAAGGAGTCGACGCCGATCGCATAATAAACCACGACGAAACCAACTTAACGGATGGGTCATCCGTTAAGTTGGTTTCGCAACAAAAAAAATATTTACAAAAGGGGCAACAAATACCCAGAAAGGGTTGTAAATAATTCCAAGGCGGCTATCAGCCTTATGTTTTCTGGGACAGCCGATGGACAATCTCTGCCCATTTATGTAGTGTACAATTCCGAGCACTTGTGGGACCAGTGGCTGGAAGGAGGCCCTGAGGATTGCAGATACAATAGGTCAAAGAGTGGCTGGTTCGATGGGGTCGCTTTCGAGGATTGGTTCCTGAGTATTATTGTACCATACAAGACAAAAGCTCCAGAAAAGTCGTTGAGATCGGGGATAACCTCTTATCTCATCTTTCTCAACAAATTCTGGAATCATGTGAGAGGTTAAATATCAGTTTTGTTTGTTTACCTCCAAAATCCACACACCTGATGCAACCTTTAGATGTTGCATATTATGCACCATTAAAGCGCTACTGGCGAGAAATTCTCACTAACTGGAAAAAAACCGACGGAAGGAAATATAAAACATTAGTCAAGAGTGTATTTCCGAGATTATTGACAACGCTTTCGAAAAGATTAACGGAGAACGATACAGGTTCCACCAATCTTGTCTCTGGATTTGAAAAAAGTGTTTTTTTCCCAATTAATCCGGACAGGCCTAAATCGAGGCTGCCCCAAAATGCATCCAAAACATCTGCTAGCGATATAAATACAGCAACATCAGAAGTTATTGTTAACATGTTGAAGGAGATGAGAAGAAATACAGCAGAGCCTACTGAGGGCACTAAACGAAATAAAAAGTGTGTGGTTCCACCAGGAAATAGCATCACAGCTAGAGATCTCGAGCCAAAACAAGTGTCTGAGGCAAAACAAAAGGACAAAGGGAAGGGGAAAAAGTCTCAGCCAAAAGATGGATCAATAACTGAACCAGTAGAAAATAGAGCTACGGAGTTTGAGCACTTTCGTACCAAAAAGTTTTCCACTTAGCCCCAATTTACGGTACGCTATCGTAGGGCGTGGGAAATGGGGAATTCCAACTGCCTGATAAAATACAGTTTTAGTAAGCAAAAGCTATGCTTGAAATTAAGTTAAGTTAAGTTAAGTTTTTTTGTAATAGCTTCTATCACAATAATTTCACCAATGTCACGTGATGAGACCTGCACAATAGGAAAACACGTGGAACAGGTAATAAAAAGAGAACTTTAATCTGAGACTATAATTTAATATTGTTGGTAGATATAAATTTGTTAAGTAAATTGACAGAGGACGGGTGAGATAAGGTGAGAAGGAAGTTATGTTGACAGGACAAGGGAATTTCGGAGGGAGGTGATTGGGAAGTATGATTGATAGGGCATTCAAAGAACGAATGATCAGGAGTACCGTCAGCCAGGCCAAATTCACACAATGGTGAATCCCTTATGCTAATTTTTGCGAGATGGACAGGAGTGTCCCAAACAAAGACGACAGATGACAGAAGTGACCGATTTATCTAGGTCCCTAAACTTAAAGAACCATGGACGTCTCAGAATTATTGATTGAATGGTACCGTAGTGTTTACCTTCTAAAGTTTTGGTCAGTGTCGATAAGGGGGCGGAAGCCCCACATTTTGAAATTTGTCATTTGTGGTGCCAGGAATTGTCCAGTCGAGATTTATCTAAGGCAGCGAGATCATGAGAGTGGATCTTAAAATGAGAAGGATCACCGGTCCCCACAGCATTCCTTGCTAGCGAGTCACCCGCCTCGTTACCAACAATGCCAGAATGACCGATACCAAGCAACGACAATATTGATGCCAAGAACATGAAAATAAAAGAATACTTTGATTTAGATTTAAATGGATTAGCCAAAATAGCATAGCTTAGGGAGTGCTTATGCTAGAAATTGTAAACAAAGAGAAACTTAAACCTAATAATGTACTCTGTGACTTGAACTGTCATGTCAACATGGAAACAGTGTGCGGTCAGAGTGTCGATAAGGGGGCTTATCAAAACGCACTTTCAATCAATGTTTTTTTTAAGCCAATACTTTTAGTATTTGACCGACAGAAACACAAAAAAAGGTTAACAAGATATAATAAAGGTTTTTAACTTTAATTCCAATTCTTTCTTCAATATTTATGAGAATCTATGCAACCGATTACATTACGCAACAAAACGCAACATCAAAACATCGCTCATCGATTCACGTCCCTATTTAGTTCGTTCACACGATGCTCAGAGCTGATAGAAGCCTTCGGTGATACCCCGCAATCGATGAAATTGTATTAGCATGAGATGAACCATAGACACACGCTCTGAACTTCAGAGGGTTAGGCTGGTGTTCTATAATAATCATAACTACGAGTATCAACGGGCAACGAACTTATTATAACTACTTGTTAGATACTTACTTGTTCACCCCTGTTAGTAGCTCTCGTTTTTCCCTCTCTGTATATTTTTTGCGCGGCGGCATTTTCACGAGTACACACAAGAGTTTCGGCGTTTTTAGTGATTATTAGTTACAAATATTTACCAACTGAAAACTGACATGACAACAGTTAACTTACAAACAAACGTGAATTTGACGTGTGGCTTAAAGATAGAGACAACGCTATGTGCTAGAGGGAAACAAATGCAGAGACAAGAACGAAAAAAATACAAACATGATGGAATGAAAATGTGCAAATCCCTGAGTGACCACATTGAAAAATAAATCAGCCGTCAACAGTAGATTAGCTAATTTTCCAATGATTTGCTTTCTAGAAACTCAAATCTTGTTAACAGATTGTTAATTGTGACAAACTGTTGACTATTCGTCAAATTAAAAGTGTACCGGAAACCGGTAACGCCCGGTTTTTATATTCTTAGTCAAAACTCAACCCCCACTAAGCGTTCACTCACCGAGGCAGCCTCAGTGAGGCAGCCTTCTCTGAGTACCTTCCGAACTGTAATCTTATTAGTGAAAATGAGCATTCCTAAGTTGAGATATGATGTCACAATTGAGCCACCTCACTGAGGCCATTTCGTTGTAAAATGTTGGCCCTTGTGAATAACATTCATTCAAAGGCCGTACAACAGAAAAAAAAAAAAACTTGTCAGATTCTTTCTTTCTTAGAGGTGGAATCAGACGGTTCATTTCCCGTTAATTTTCGTCTTTCATTCGGCATCTTTCACTCGAAGTGAAACGTCTAAACACGGAATGAATGAAAAGTGCCGAATGAATTCATTAGTGAACCGATCCAACAATGTTGGATATTTTCATTCGCATCTTTCATTCGCACTCCGAATGAACAAAAAGTGAATAGTCTGAACACAAGAGAGACCGTTCACTCGCATTCGGGAATTTTGCGCTCGTCAGAGTAATTGTGTTCTGTGATTTTGCGTCGAGACCTGCATCAGACGGACGTCAGGTCGAAATGGCGTTCAAGTGGAAGGCACAAAATACGCTACTATTCTTAGAAAATTATAAAAACTACCAATGTTTGTGGAACAGCTAACTTGACGAGTATCGAGAAAAAACACTAAGGGGTAACGCTATGAAATCTCTGATTAGTGATTTAGGCTTAAAAGTGACTGAATCAGACATTAATCTTAAAATAAAGACAATAAGGACAACAAGACAACAATTTTAAGTTTTATTCGGTTAGGTATACAATCTCCCATTAAAGTATTTTCTTTCGTTGTTATCGGAGCAACAAGTAGAAGAAGTTCTTCAAATTTACTTTTGTCCATTCGAAGATGATTGCCATATGATCGAGGATCTTCATCGGCTAGTTCTCTCAACAATGTATCTGAGGCAAACCATGGTCGCACCCATCACCGTCGACGTTTTATTTGCTTCTTTTTTAATAATTGTTTAATTAACTCGTCGCAAATTAAACTTATTCCAAGACACACGACCTCATTGGACGACATAGTGAAAGAAAAAAGAAATGAATGTTCATTTCCATTTCATTCCACCTCAGCCGTGTGAACATGGAATGCCAGAAAAATGAACCAGTCAATCGGATGATCGTTCATCCGTGTGAACCGTCTGCTTCCACCTTAACATAAATTTCAAGATTCAACAGATTTTTGATTTATCATGACTGAAAAAGAAAAGCAGTATTTTACTGTTGTTATTTAACCGGTCAGAGTGTCGATAAGAGGCCGGAAGCCACACACAAAAATGGCTTGGGGACGGTTGACTGAAGAATTCAATTCAATAGAAACGAATACAAAGGTAAGAAAGTAATGCACTTTGCCCGACAGTGGGATGATAATGTTGAGTAAAATGTGTAAAATATTGTTTCTTGTTTTAGAGAACAGAAGCCCAATTGAGGAAATGTTTGGAAAATTTGAAGACCAGACGCAAAAAAGCTCTCGCCACAGAGAAAAAGGAGAGAATGCGCACTGGTGGAGGGCCCTATCCTGGTCCCTCCTCTACTATACTGGATGCTGAACCAGATGCAGATCACATCGAAGAAGCACTAGCGGAGTCAACTGATGTAGAAATAGTTCATGTCATTGATAGTGATTCACATCCTCATGGTGATACTTTATTTTATACTCATTATATATTCTTTGGCTATGGATAAACTATGAAAAAGTATTAAATAATATAACTGATTATAAAATATTGCAGAAATACAGAAGCTAGCGGAGGAACAAGCTAGGGTGGAGATGGAGGTGGAGGAAAGTCAGAGTGATGACATATTCCAGCATGCACCCCAAAGACAAAGCGATGCCATTGTCCAGCTTGCACCCCAAAGCCAGAGCGATGACAATGTCCAGCCCGAACCCCAAAGACAGAGAGATGTCATTGTCCAGCCCGAAAGACCTGTGGGTCTACCGCGCAGTAGCCGTCGGCATCGGTATCGGCTTAATTTTGACAACCGACGTCGATTTCGTACCGCGCAATTTCCCCAACTGACGCGTTGGTTTGGATTACGATGACGACGGCGAAAGAACGAATGATATTGTGGGACGAGTGATATTTTGACAGTTGATTTGACGTAAAAGCTACCGCGTACGAAAATTTTAACCGACGGCCAACGCCGACGCGTCGTATTGAAGTGTCATTTCAATACGGCATCTCTTGGGTTGCCTTTTTGCGTTTGGAGTAAACATTGTTCTGTGCTTTTGGTGCTTTTGATTCGATTCGTGCGAAGAAGGAAGACGGTGAAACTATGGCTTGGGTAGCCTTGAGGACTGATGCGGAGGAAGAGCGGCTGAAGAGGATGAACGTAACACGCAGAAGGATTGGGCGCGCACTGGCTCGACCGATGTTGCTTCCCGGTACCGATTTCGTTGGGCGGTTTCGCTTATCTAAAGCTAAATTTATGCGGCTATGTGAAGAGCTTATACCACTCTTGCCGTCCAATGAAAGGCCCAGCGGGATTAGACCCGACATTAAGGTACGTATACGTAGACAATTGGTCGCAAAGTTTGGCATAAAAATTCTCGGGGATGTGACAGACGCACTCAATACTCCTGCCATATTAGGAAATATGTAAAATTTCCACAGTCCCAGGCGGATCGAGTCGCTGTAGCAATGAGGTACGTACCTAATTTCTTATGCACCCTCCCGCTCTCATAAGCATACCAGTCGAACAAACTAACAATGGAGAACAATAGATACATAAGAAGCGTCGACTTGAGGGTGGGTAGGAAGTTACAATAAGCACTCAGTCATTGTGCTCTTTAACTATACTTTTTATTTATACTGGAATGATTAAGACTTTGTTGGTGCTTTTTTGTGTTGGTGTTTAAAAATAATACTAAGCTACCTACTTTCAGATTTAATGAGAAATTTACATTGCCTGGCATCATTAGCTGCATAGATGGAATACATGTGGCTGTCATAAAACCTACAGATGATGAGGAGGCTTTCTACAACAGAAAGGGCTACCACTCTCTTAATGTTCTTGCGGTGAGATATACACTTTTTACTTTGCATTTTTATGTCCAATGTAGGCGAGGCTTATGGCCAGCAGTGGACTCATCAATTCTTTCTTTACAATATTGGTGTTGATAGTCTTTTGAGTGTTTCAATTGTTCCTTTGTCTCTTTTGGGCATATTAATTACAACTATTAAAAATTGCTACTTTTATTACTGTCACTGATAGACAATATCTAGAAAAATATTAAAAGATTTTCAGATTTGTGATGCGGATCTCAAGATCTTGCATATTGATGCCTCATTCGGAGGTGCAAGCCATGACTCTCATGTGTGGAACATGTGCCCGGTCAATACAGTCATGCGTAGACTGCATGATGAAGGGCAGAATTTCTGGCTTTTGGGTAAGCAGAATAAAGTGATAGCTATTTTTTTTTTAATTTTTACAAAATCCGTTCTGCCATTACCAAGATATTTTTCTTTTAACAGAGTTGGTCAATTACCTTTACTCGATGATAACGTGAGGGTCTTCTATCAATTTATAGTTCTATTTTTTATAAGATTTGTAATTTGCAACACTGGAAGATTAAATAGATTCTTAGCAGCATTCCATAACTACTTGCAGGTATAATAAAGAGAATGACAAGAATTAAATTAAATTGCAGGCGACTTTGGCTATGCCCAGCGTCCGTGGATGATGACCCCCATACTACATACTGAGCCGAATTCACCAGAAGCGCACTATACTTCAGTCCACGTGCGCACACGGAATGTCGTTGAACGCACTTTCGGTGTGCTTATGTCCCGGTTCCGCTGCCTGTTGGCGCACAGAACTCTGCACTACAAGCCACGAAAGGCAGCGCAGATTGTGAACGCATGCGTTGTGCTTCACAATTTTATAAATGAGCCGTATTTTGAGGTCGACGGTGAGATTATGCGTCGTGATGAAGAACGGCAGCCTTCTCGTGCGCCAGTTCACCCTCATGGAGGCGAGGGCTTGAATGACAGGCAGCATATAGTGGAGAGGTTGTGGCACAACCGAAGCTAATTAACTGACATTATTTGGCGGTATGATGATTGTGCCGGATAAGCAATTAGCAATCCTGTAATATAGACATTACATAGTACATGCTCAAACATGAACCAAACTTGAATCTAGCTCGGTTGTTTGGAATCCGCACGAAAGCTCATACGTCCTTATGCTCGATACACAGTTTTTCGTAGACACCTATTTATGAGGAAATTTGGATACCACCCCTACCTTTATCCATCCGCTTTTATATTAGGTATGCTTGGATTTAACTCACTAGAGGTGAGACGTAACACCGAACGTATGTCGATTGTTGCGGGGCGACCACCACAATGATGATGATCATCATCATTAATAATAAAAATATTCTAAATAGATTTTAGACTTCATTTATTTTTTATACGACCCTACCCCCTATTGATAGGGCCGATCGAGAGATGGTCGGATTTATCATCCGACGTCCTCTCGATTCGCTCTAACGCGGCAGCGAAGTCTTCGCGCATGCCGGCAATATCTAGCTTAATTTCGCGAAGTGTAGCGACCGTAGTCTCTTGGGCCGCTACACCGCGCTCAAACAGCGCCAACATGCGCTTCTCCGCCTCTATCCTGTTTTGCTCCGCCTCCTACGCCCAGCGCAGTTCTGGGATTTCCACTGGGTCTGAAAAAATAAAAACAGGGTAATGAAAACAACCTTCCCAGATGGACAATGCATGAATGACTGCGCCAGAATTGGTGATTTGCATGCAATTTTCATTTTTTGAACTCACTGGCTGCCGTGGCGGTCGCTCGGCGCTTTCTCTTTGCAGCGGCTGGCGAGTCTCCCGTAGATGGAGGTCCTAAAAAAATAAGACATAAATTATACACAAACGTTTACTAGATAAGAACTACCTAACAACTTCATCTAAGCAATTTTCAATGGAATTTATATGTAAATGAATTTATAAACATTCCTTTTTACTTCTCCAAGTAGTCTACGTCAGAAAATCAAAATGTAAAATAAATGAGTAGTAAATCCGTGTAAATAAAGTGTCTTAACCATTTAGCTGGCAAGGGCACTTGACTAAAGAAAATTAGCACTTTTCCGCTCCAATGACCAACCTATTCAATGACACTCCAAACCAAGGGATAAATGATAGAAAAAACTTGCCTTCAATTGGAGGAGCATGGCTCGTACTAGGCTGGGTGGCTGGCAGCCTAGGCAGTAGAGCTGGCATCAGTGGCATGTCGAAGACAGGGGTGTAGTCAACTTCAACATGCATTTCAGCATCAGGCATGGGTGGGCTTGGCGGGGGAGCGATTTCTTCCTGAAGCTGTAAATGGGCAGGGTAATTAAATAATTTATATTTCGGTATATTGGTCACGATACAATAATTTTTGCTGTGTGGTGACGGCCGAAGAAACAACAATAGCAGTGGACCATAAACTGAAGCTGGCATTCAGGTATTCTATGCCCAAACGCGGATGAGATAACAGAAGACACCGACTGTCAAGGCGCCGTTCGCCGTGGTAACGCGTGGACTCATTGGCCAATCCGATTCGGCTTGAGTCAACCATTTTGGACCCCACCACAAGGGATGTCCAACCAACTCCGGAGCGTGACACCCACGAGACGCACAGTCTGCTGGATTCATTTCCCCTGGAACATGTCTCCAGATTAAGGGAACCTCCGAAGTCAAAATCTGCGAAACCCGATTCGCCACAAAAATCTCCAGCTTGTGAACTGAAGCCTTCAGCCAGCATAACACGATCTGGCTGTCCGTCCAAGCGTAGACCGTATCTTCCAACGCTATTGACCCACGAAGAACCGTCATCGTGTGGTTGAGCAGACGAGTCAGGAGAGCCGCTCCCGAAAGCTCTAACTTGGGAATGGTCAGGCGAGTGCGCAACGGCGCAACCTTGCTCTTGGCCATGACCAACCGCACATCAACCTCCCCCGAGGAGTCGACCGTACGCAGATACACCGCAGCTCCGTAGCCCTTCTCCGAGGCATCGCAAAACCCATGCAGGGTGGCGGTGTATCGTTTGGTGGGGACCAACCTCCGTGGCAGTGAAATCCGATTGATGCCAGGGAGGGTGGAAAAGAACGAGTCCCACTCTGAGCTCAATGACCCGCCGATCGGGTCGTCCCAGTTCAGCTCAGCAGACCACAATTGCTGCATAAAACACTTGAGCTGAAATGTTACCGGGGTGATCCACCCGTTTGGATCAAATGTCCTAGCCACCGTTGAAAGGACGTTCCGTTTCGTCCAGACCTTCGGGGAGTCCAACTCGACCCGATACGAAAACATGTCTGACACCGGCTGGTACTGGACGCCTAATACCGACAACATATTTGGATTTTCCAAATTTTCAAAAATGTGGGGATCCTGCTGGTAGTCATCCGGAAGACCAGTCAGTAACTCTGGAGAGTTCGACATCCATTTCCGGAGCTCGTAACCTCCACCCCGTAAGAGCTCAACTAGCTCGTCCCGTCGAGCGAGCGCCTCCTCTACGGAATCTGCACCGGTACAGATATCGTCCACGTAGAGATCCTGCTCCAGCATCGCTGCTCCTCTGGGGAAGTTTAACCGTTCTCGATCCGCTAACTCCCGCAGAGTGCGAATCGCCAAATAAGGACTAGACCGTAGCCCGTACGTGTTGGTGTTCAGCTCGTACACCCTGATGGGCTGATCTGGGCTCTCTCGCCACAGTATCAGCTAATACCGTCTATCGTCAGGGTGAATGACCATCTGTCTAAACATAATCCGGATGTCAGCTACAAACACAACATTGTGTCGACGGAACCGTGTGATAACATCCGCGATGTCATGGTTCAACTTCGGCCCTGAATGCAAACACTGGTTCAGGTTCATGCCGTTAGATGTTGATGCCGATCCATCGAACACTACCCGTATTTTGCCCTCCGGGGTCCTCAAGACCGCGTGATGGGGCAGGAAGCAGTGGTCTTCACGCTTCCAGTCGATATCCGAAACCGACATGTGGCCGAGCGACTCGTATTCCCGCATGAAGTCGACGTACTTCTGCCGGAAAATCCCGTCACGCTTCATGCGTCGTTCCATCGACAGAAGCCGCGTCTCGGCTGCATGGTGTGAACTGCCCAGCGGCGGGCGATCACTCCGAAATGGAAGACGTGTGAGAAATCGACCTGACCGAAGGCGACCAGTATTGTTCCGATAAAACTGTTCACAATCTTCTTCAACCGGGTCCAACCGGCGGACCGTAGGTGGTTCCTCCACCTCCCAAAACTTCTGTATCACCTCCGAGAGTACAGAACCGAATAAGGGACTACGAGTCGCTAGGCGTGGGGCAGCCGGCATGACCGGACCCATTACCGCATGGCCCAGTCTGGTGTTGACCGAAACCAGACCAGTCGCCTGCAACACGTGGACACCTGGTATCCACCAACAGGTATCCCAAGGCATCGACACCCAATAAAATGTCTACTGGGCCGGGAATATCGAACTCCGGGTCAGCCAGTGACAACCCAGCGACCAACTGTCGCACCGAGGGCGACAACCGTACGTGAGGGTGTGAGCCTATCACATTAGGCATGACTAATGCCGTGACCGTCAGATTCACCGATGAATCCACCCGTGACGAGAGAGTAATCCGACATACTCCCTTAACGGAACCGACTTCCGTGTTCCCAATTCCCCGAATGGAATGTGGATACTCCCTTACCGAAATGCCCAACCGTCTTACAAGGTTGCACGAGACTTAGCACCCCTGGGCCCCCGAGTCCAATAGTGCTCGTGCCACACAAGATTTGCCGTCCGAACTCCACGCTATCACCGAGGCGGTGGGGAGCATGACCGTCTGTGGAGTGGCGGCACCCTGTAAGTGGGCGGCGTGTCCCTAGCGGGAACCTCCGCGGGATCCGAACCCTCTGGGACCCCCGTCGGCCTGGTAACTCGGCTGCTGATATGCCACCGGTGGCATATCAGACCGTATGTACATCAGGGGGTCCCAACCCGCATAATAGGCCCCTCGCTGTCCCGGTATCCGACCATACCGGACTGTGTACGGTGTGCCCGGTGACCACCGTGGATGGAGGGGGGAGAGCGGATCCAACCTGGGGCGCTCTAGGAATGGGGGCGACATCCGACTGTTCGCCTCCCTGTTCGCCTCCCAGAGCGACGGGCAGGGTGGCGCAGAAGGTGGTGGGCTCCCAGCCTTCGCGCCACTCATAGGTGCCATCTTACACCCGCCCGTAACACGCGGTGAGCCAGCGGCCCGAAGTCCTCGCTGACCCTGGACAGCGGCGACCGAACCACGGCTATCCCGCCTGTTACCCCCCGCGCTGCCCCCTTCCCCTCGGGGGGGGTCCCGTCCGCGGGTACCCCAGTCACCCCGTTGGTGACTCCCGTTGCCCGGAGGGGGACTGGGTCCGGCCCTGGTTGGGCCCTGTGACCGACCAACCTGAGTCCGGCCCTGGTGACCGTCCGAAGGGCCTGACCGGTTCAGGCACAACACGATGTGGTGCTTGCCACCGCAGCACTCACAGGGGGACGCGCGTGAGCACTCGCTCAGCGGGTGCGGCCCCAAACAACCGAAACACAATCGGTGGCGGAAGACCACCTTCCTGCGGGCAGCCACACCGAGCGCCTTAAAGTTGGCGCAACTGGTCACCTCATGACCGGCACTGTCACAGTGCACACAGCCGTCACCCGACGGCGCGGCACTCAAAACGCCAAATTGTTTTGACCGAACACCCCCCCGTGGGGGTGGGGGGCGCGGCCCCTCCCGCATCCGCGCGGGTTGGCGCTGCACACTGGCCTCCGAATCCAATGTGGCGCATCGCCTGCATTGACCCTCCAAAAAATCCGTTAATTGGACGAGCGTGGGCAGTTCCGAGCTACTGCCCCCATGCAGCTGTTCAAACCGACTTTGAACAGCTGCAGGCAACCGTGACAAAACCATATATAACACGATATATCCTTTGGACCGTCGAATGCCCGCAGCGGGCAAGTTTGCAAAATGCGTCGACCGGCAAGCGACCCGCAGCGGGCGGATTTCCGGTCGTATGGAGATGGGCGCTTTTAAACTAAAAATATAGGTTGGGAGCCGCTTTTGTACTCACAGTTGGTACCCCATACACGAACGTATCTGTGGAGCTATCAAAAACCAGTCCGTGCATAGGAAAAAAATGAGTTCTGACCCAGTTTATCGGAACGATTTCTCGCGCGCTGTCACCGCGTTATGGATGAATCGCAGTTCACGGGAATAGGTTGTTTTGGGTGAAATTTAGTGGAATTTAGAAGAAACGAAGTGAAAACGATGGAGAGGTGAGTACATTACACTTTACTATTGATTGTTTGTCGTGAGCATTGGTTTTCATGGAAATAAACACATTTTCATCCATCTCGTTGTCTTTTTTACAGCCTTTCGGGCGACAATAATTGAAATATTTACTTTACAATGGAATATCTCCAATTGAAACAGATAGTCCTTGATAGTCCAGTTATTCCAGACCGTAACCTAAGTCTTGATTTGCTTCTAAACAGTAAAATGAATGCGGAAAAGCCAAATCAGTTGATGTCGAATGCATTTTGACTTCCACGGCCACTTTTCGTGACGTCACGCCACGGGGCTATCATATTACGGATACGGCTTGTTGGTTGGAGTTTCAAATTTCCTCGTAACTTGAAAACGGAGCGTTTCCCGGCACCAAGTCATACTACCTTTTTTGCTTCCTAGAACCTACCCAATCTATTTCCGTCAAAAACATGGATGTTGAAATGTTGTTTTTTAAAAATAATAATTAAAATTCCAGCCTCGTAACTCGAAAACGGTGTGTTCCCCGGAACCAAGTCATATCACCATTTTTGCTTCCTAGAACCTACCTAATCTATTTCCGTAAAAAAACATGGATGTTAAAATGTTATTTATTTTTATTTTTTAGTGTTTTTATTTGACTTTTCTTCCTCACCTATAGTTTTTTGCATGGGTTTCACTAACTTTTTTGGTGCCTAGAACTACTCATTCTATTTCCGTCAAAAAACATGGATGTTGAAATGTTTTTATATTTTTGTTTTATTATTTAACTTTTCTTCCTTTTTGCATGGGTTTTATTAACAATTTGGTTTTTGCATGTGTTTTTGCTTTTTCTGCGTTAGTAACCGAACTGTGCGCATGCGAGGAGGGAGGCGGGGTGCACGTGCCCGTGGCGGCCCAGGTCGCGGTGACGTTTTTGGCGCCGTTGAACCGCCAGCGGTAGGCGGTGCCGCTGGTGGTGGGGTTGGCGCCCGTGGCGCATCGCGTGGTGGTCGCCGTGGTGGTCGGAGTGCTGGTAGCAGGCCAGTTCGACCCTCCGCTATTGAAGAGTAAGTTTTATGTATCATTATAAAAGGTGTTACAAAAGATTCTACTATTTTTACAGGGTGTGACCTACTAATCAACAGGACTACAATTCTATATGAAAAGTTGTCTTATTTTTATAACCTTAAAATTGTATTTTAAATTACTAATTTAGACTTTTTTCACTAGGTTTTATTTTTTTTACTATAATTTACTAAACATAAATATAAAGATAATAATGTTTTACACGTTTTTCTTAGTGCACCAATGCGGAGCATCTATGATCTTCCCGTGGGTGTCCAAATAGAACGACCTTTAATCCCTCCGGAGAAAAGGAGACGTGTTTGGGTACCGTAAGTACTAAAACTCCATTAAAAATAATTTTAAGTATTTAATTTCCTTTGTCTAATTTTATATGTTTTTTCTCCAGCACGGGAAGACCACTAGAAGTGCCTGCTACCGGCACTCCTGAGCCTATCGCAGGCTGCAGTGGTACCAGTACCCCGCGGGCTACTGGGACAAGTCCGGTGCCTTCGCCTGCCATGTAAGTTCCCTCATTTACCATTTACCTGGATTTCTACATTTAACATTGTGTCAGTTGACTT
Organism: Argyresthia goedartella; assembly: GCA_949825045.1. Taxonomy (NCBI): domain Eukaryota; kingdom Metazoa; phylum Arthropoda; class Insecta; order Lepidoptera; family Argyresthiidae; genus Argyresthia; species Argyresthia goedartella. Next base: position 22,900,576 of record OX463811.1, read on the forward strand.
AATTCATTATGTCATTGTTTAGGTACATGGAATGTGGTGAAGGCGGCAGTGGCACCAGTACCCCGCGGGCTACTGGCTCAAGTTGGGTGCCTTCGCCTGCCGTGTAAGTTCCCTCATTTACCATTTACCTGGATTTCTACATTTAACATTGTGTCAGTTGACTTAATTCATTATGTCATTGTTTAGGTACATGGAATGTGGTGAAGGCGGCAGTGGCACCAGTACCCCGCGGGCTACTGGCTCAAGTTGGGTGCCTTCGCCTGCCGTGTAAGTTCCCTCATTTACCATTTACCTGGATTTCTACATTTAACATTGTGTCATCATCACATCATCATCATCACTCAGCCCACATTCACCCACTGCTGGGTATAGGCCTCTTCTTTACCACGCCATCCACTCCGGTCCTGAGCCTCCATTGTGTCAGTTGACTTTATTAATTAAGTCTTTGTTTAGGTTCGTGGAAGTTGGTGGTGGCAGTAGCGGTGGCACCAGCAGTGGACAGTGGCGTCCTCGTCGTGCACTCCGAGACACGGAAATAGACCATTTGTTGCATTATGGTAAGTACACGATTGAGATGTCACTTGTCAGACTTAACTTGACTGACTTATGCCCGATTCCACCAACAATTAGGGGATACTTAGCTCTTTTTTTGGCGATTGTTTGAAACTGAAGAAGAAAATATCCTGTGTGTTCTCTAAGACAAAATAATTCATATACCCTGCAAACGATACGTGAAAAGATTGCTCTGAATGAAATTCTCTCGCACCCCACCTTTACCAATTTTGACATATAACCTTCTCATTCGCACCTTTCGTTCAAAGACAAAGATATTTAGCATAGTCTGTACATTCACAGGGAGTGAGTCGGATGACGGGGACGCCGACGAGAACGACGACGACGAGGTGATGCCAGGCGTCTTCGTTTCGAGGGTGTTCCAGTTATTTAATATTGATACACCCGAGGACGAAGAAGCCGATGCTGGCATCCCTGCTCCTGCTGACGTCCCTGCTGGTGCCACCTCTGTTGCCACCACCGGCAGTATGTATGATTTTGTTTGGAAACCGTTTCCGAATCCTCCGATTCCGACTGAGTCAAGGAGGGAAACGTTTTCCTCGATCAATGGCCCAGCCACTCCGATGATCGATCCCTATGATATTTTTGTTGCCATGTGGGATCAGTCCTTTATGGAGTACATTGCCTCGGAAACAAACAGATATGCTCAACAGTTGGCTTCCAAAATGAGTCACGAGAACACCCTTGGCCCAAGTAGTCGCATATGTAACTGGTGCGACACTAACTCTGACGAGTTATACCGTTATTTTGCGATTATTTTGGCCATGGGTGTTCTCGTGAAGACCAACATGGACAACTATTGGAATACAACTGGTGACATATTTGTCACTCCAGGATTTCGCATACACATGTCCATCAGACGTTTCCAATTGTTAAACAAATGTTTACATTTTGCGAATTCTGAGGACATGTGTGAGCGAACCCTGGATGTTTCAGAGGCAAAACTTTTTAAAATTGCACCTGTCGTTGAGCACCTCAACGACAGGTTCAGTGCAATGTACAACCTCGGCCAAAATATTTCTTTGGACGAATCACTTCTGCAGTGGAAGGGTTGGTTGAGTATCAACCAACTCATCCCTAACAAAGCCGCCAAAATAGGTATTAAAAGTTACGCGGTTTGTGAATCGCAAACAGGGTATTTGTGGCGCTTCAAGCTGCATGCCCACCCCAAAGTAGGCCCCCAGCCTTCAGCTGCCCAGTCCGATCCCATGAGTGGGACAACGCCGGCTCTTGTGCTCAACCTAGTAAGAGGTCTCGAGTACAAAGGTCACACGCTATGGATGGACAACTACTACAATTCACCAGCTCTGGCCCGAAAGTTGAAGTCTATCGGCTTTGACGTCGCAGGGACCCTGCGAACAAACCGGCAATTTGTGCCGGTTGAGTTATCGTCTTTAACCAAGGGTAGCATGAGGCCAGGTGATATCATCGGCTTCACTTCCGGAGACGTCGATCTTCAGGTATGGAGAGATTCGAACCGAGTGGCTCTAATCTCTACATACCATGGGGACGTTGTCTCTGGGAATCCACCGAAGCCGAACTTGGTTAGGGATTATAACATTTGCATGGGTGGGGTGGACAAGAAGGACCAGATGCTGGCAATGTACCCCATCGAAAGGAAACGCACAAAAGTCTGGTACAAAAAGTTATTCCGACACCTCCTCAACAATTCAGTCTTAAATGGCTACATAATTCAGAAAGAGTCCAAAGTCCCAAACTCCACCAAACTTTCGCACAGAGGCTTTCGCGTCTCTCTCATCAAATCCCTCCTCTCCAAACACCAAAATTTAGTCCCTAGACCAGTCACTGCCTCCAATCCCACTCCCAGTGTATTTGAAGTGAAGGACCATTATATTGCCCAATACCCACTCCTGGATATGGCTGACGGGGGTCAAGGCGGAGGGAAAAATAATGGAAGACTCAGGAGGTCATGCACGGTTTGTCGTAAGCGATCACAGTATTACTGTGCGGGTTGCAACAAACCTTCATGCCTCCTGACTTGCTTCGTTCAAATGCACTCATCATAACTTATCTTATTATATATTTTATTTTGTACCAGACTTTTTTCACGTTACTGTTCATGGGTGCATATTTTTTTGTTTTTTTCTTATTTTTTTTATTTTTTTTTTTAACGTTAACTATTCTTTTTTTTTGTCATTCATAGCGTGATGTGCGTTGTACATAAATAATGCGATACAAGCCACTTAACTCTTTTTATCTTCACTTGGCGGCTGAGTATGACGAAGCGATTTCGCGAAAAGGAGTATTTTGGTCGTAGCTTGTCATTGTCCTGTTACTGTTACTGTTGTGTGTTGATTTAATTGTTTTACATTGTGTTTTTATTGTGTATTAATTTAATTAATTTGCTTTTTTTTACAATGTAAAAAATATACCCTGTATAAATTCTACATCCTGTATACAGCGATAATGGTTTTCAATTGACACATCAAAAGTTATTTCCTTTATTAATTTAATTGATTTTCTAAATTATTTTGCATAAATTGTCTGTATAAATGAGTGTTGATACCCTGTATAAATTCTACACCCTGTATACTGCGATAATGTTTTTCAAATGGCACATCAAGTTATTTACTTTATTAATTTTATTGATTTTCTAAATTATTTGACATAAAATTGTCTGTATAAATGAGTGTTAATTTTTTACAATGTAAAAAATTACCCTGTCTAAATTCTACATCCTGTATACTACGATAATGTTTTTCAAATGGCACATCAAAAATTATTTACTACTTGTGCTCAGTGAAGTGTTACATACTGTATGTGATACAAAAAGTCGTCTCCATATTATGATAGCATCAGTCCTCGTTTCTCAGAAGGAATTTTGGTTTTTGTTTAACTTTTTGATGTTGATTTTCTTTGTGTTTTTGTATGGCAACACGGATATCTTTTGTATCAATAGTATTGCAAATTTAGTGTTATTTTAGGTTACTTACTCTTTTCATTCAAAATAGATACACAATTCCTCCTAAACAGCCTAGCGTGATTGTACCTTTTTCGGTGTGAGATTACAAGGGTCCTTTGTTTTGCTTGTAGCTATCAAATTGTACACAACAGGTACCAGATGTTTATTTTATGTGTTGGCATTGAACTGAGCTCAACAAAAAACGAATGGTACAAGCCACTCGACTTACAGTTTTTTAGAACGACCACTCCACAGTCGGCCGTTTTTTTGTCGGGCGATAAATGTACCTACTTACACCGTTAGGATTGTAGCGAAAAAAAACATGTTTTTCTTTAGATATGTATTATTTTTAGTTGATACACAGGTTGGTGTTGTACATATTGTATAAATAAAACAGAAAGTTAGTAAAAAATGTGTTTAATTTAAAACATTTTTGGGTTCTTGCAAAAAAAACGGAAATAAATCATAAATGCTACGTTTGACCTTGGACAGCTAGGCTCACGAATACATTATTGTTTTCATTCTTAAACACTAAACTAGCTTGTTTCATGGCAATTCTAAAAATATAGAGGTTCCTATCCTTTTCATACAATAAAACGCCGTGAGCGACGTTTTAGTAGGCGCAGGCAACAGCCCGCGGGGACCACCCACGTAGCCCTTGCCGGTTGAGCGTAATTTTCAAAATGGCGCCCGCCACGAGAAGGGATATGACCATTGGTCTACCGGCAGACCAAGGTTCTGAAGGGCCTTAGTGGCCACCAGCACAGGGTTGAGCACCTGTACCCGGATGTCAACATCCCGGGTTACTCTTGGGATGCTAAACAGCTTCCCCAGCTGCGCATCAACCAACTGCCGTTTGTGTTGGTAGCGGTCAAACAATATGACCCGGGCAATCTCATAATTGCCCACCGTGACCGTTAAGTGACCGACCAACTCCTTCGGTTCACCCCGCAGTGCCATCAATAGTTGGGCCAACTTGTAGGCGTTGTCCAGGTCGTCCCGACCGTGGACCAGACTATCGAATAAATTGATGAATGCCGGCCACTCATCAATTGCCCCACCGAAGGCCGGAATCTCCAGGTGTGGCAGCCGTCCAACAACACCCTTAGGGGGCGGGTCTCCGCTACCCTCCCCGCGGTCATCCCGACGCGACCGCTTAATTTTTTCGGCGCGACGCTCGATGTCGCCCAAGCACTCCATCGCTTGGTCAGCATCCGCGCAGAGCTGCTTCACTGCAGCCACCGAGGCCTCATCCGTAAGCCCGAGGGCTTCAGCCTCCGCAGCCAGCCGACACACCTTCCCGACGCGTGTCATTGCGTCCTCCACACGCTTGAGCAGGACATCGTCCATGTCAGGTCGCTCCACATACTTGTGAGTATGGGCGAGCCATCTCATCTCCTCACGGACACCATACCGCAGTACCGTCAAGGGTGAAGGTGCCATGGTTACCAATTCAATTGTTTCTGGTCCTATGCTTCACTACCGAACTAAGCACAGCCAGAGACCAGCACTTTCCCGTCAGCGCTGGGCACAGAAATTAAAACTAAGTTGTAAAAACCAAGGCAACCACTAAAACAATTAAATCCTAAACAATATTTAATATGGTCGCCCTGTGGACATACACCTTATAAATATGCACTCTAAATCAATTAGAGAATGCCACCATATGGTACACAAATAACACACAAAAGGGTATTATAAAAAAAACTATTTTTCTAGAAGTGGCCCCTCCGATATGACCCACACTTCTTTTGAGGTCAGCAAAATCAGCTTAATACCCCTTAAATAGCCTGACCCTGCTCTGTAAACCGAAATAACACTGCACTTCTATAGAACCCGACGTTCTACCGCAAGTAATACAATCTAGTTACTTCGCAGAATGACTGTTCAATCTTTTATGCGCACAACAGTAGTTTCCGACTACACTTATAGTTTCCGACTACACTTATACTTTCACTAACCGAAAATGAACTTTAATTGTGGTGTACCGACCACAGACTCACTCACAAACAGATTGCCGGCCAATCTGAGATATTCTTTTCTCCCAACTACAATGTGGCAACAAAACAACCCTAGAACCGTCCGTGAATCGGTGATTTCCCACTAGGAAAACCGCGCCTGCTACCAAAATGATTAATTTTCCACGCCTACCGAACGGCGTGGAATCCTGAGGGGGTGGGCTTTTGCCAGCACGTGAGAGAAAAGTGATTTGAATGATTGTTACTGACCTTGTCGTCGCAGACCGGAGATCGAAAGCTCGATTCGAGACAGGAATGCGGGATAGGAGACAGTTTTGGGATAGGAGAGGAACCGAACCTTGCCGTCGCTGCCCGACGCTGTCGCCGGCGTGCTGCCTGCCGACACGTGGAGTCGCCGCTACCGATACGACGATGTCCAATCAACACGGATCACTTGACCACTGACGCGAATCTACTTATTTCCCGACGATGTAGATGATTAACACTCCGACCAGGCCCAACGCCTGTATTTGGTAATTGGTACGCCGAAATACCATCAATGGCACGATGCCTGAGCAGACATGTTTGTTCTCCCGACGAGAAAAGGTAACCTCCAATTTTTCCTCTCGTTTCGATACGAGTGACAGCTGCGGTCCGTTTCCGCTTAGTGATGTCCCGATTACTCGCGGTCGATCCGCGCAACAAAAAACCGGTGCGTTCCGAAGCATAAATATTAAACAACTGCATTAGTTTTTACGCCTTTCTCACAAAAATGTACCTCAGTTAAGCCCCAATAAGAGACTCCCAACCAAACCATGAGCGAGGATGGAAAATGACCTCGTTGGACACGCGGAATACGGTTGCTCGCTTCTTCACTGCTGTGTGCGTACACCTTATCATTTTGTTTGTTGTAGCTCTCTTCCACGGTAAAAAAAATTTCATCCGAAAAAAGAATTTCCCGATGCTTTTTTTCCGCGTACCGCTTCAACAAAGCGCGGTATCTCTTCAGTTTCAGGTCCATTAAACGAGCGTCCAAACGATGTCCTGTTTTTCTTCGATATGCCCTAAGCCCTAAGTCTTCATTTAACACCCTTTTCACCGTGGTCCTGCTTAACCCCATCTGAAGGGCCAACAGTTTCTGCTTACGTATGGGATTTCTTTGAATTCGCGCCTTCACAGCTTTTATCACTGCTGGAGTCCTCACAGAGCGAGGGCGACCACTTCTTGACCTGTCATCTACACTAGAGTCTTCATTGTATCGTTTTATGGTACGATAAACGAATCTTTTGGTATTATTCAAATTTTTCAGTAAGTCGAAAATCTGAATTGGCGCGTAACCGCAACGATGCAACGCAATAACTGCGACACGGTCTTCTTTTAGTGTCCACTCCATATTTAAAAATGAGGAAAATTCTAAAAAGTACACATTTTTATTTTCATGAAAAATTCGAAATTCGATTCATAAACTTTTTTGTGGCCAGCGTTCTAAATTCAAAAGTTTTTATTGTGTGACAGAACTTATGACCTGACTGTGTATAATTATTATATAATTAATAACTTTACAGGGCAAAGAGAATCTGTGTTAGGCTAGATAGAAAGTGAGTTGGCACTAAACTACATTTTGTATCAAGTTGAACCGAGTTTAGCATTTACTCGCTTTCTATCTGTCATCTGTCAGGCCCTAAAGGACATCATCATCAACATCGAGTGATAATTTCATCAAAATATATACTGTATAGGTGATGGATCATTAACAAACACTGATGGTTTATTATGTGAAGGAAAGTGTCTCGGATGTAGTATTAGATCGGAATGTGTAAAAATATATATATGTAAAATTATCAAAGGAACAACAAATTAAAATTAAACAGTATATTTATAGAAATTTATTTTATTTATATCCTTAGAATTAAAGCAATGCTCTATAATGGTGCAGGAGACTGGATATTGATATGTAGCTAGATCTCATAAACATTTACATACATTGCTTCTGGCCCCACACTAGGATACCATTTGTTGCGGGAACCAGAAACAGCGTCATCACATACATATAAACATTGATTTGATTCGAACCTGGGACCTCTCGCTTGGGCAGCACAGCCTCAACCACTACACCACAGAGGTCATCAATCTTATTAGTTTCTTTGTTACAATTACAGAGGACTCTCCTGTGATTCAGTTAAATATATCAGTCAGTATCATTATGCTCCCACAATTATTTGTACTTAAAGTATTTATCTGTGTTACAAAAACCTTAAATTTTCTCTCCTTAGGCTCTGCATTTCATTTGTGGTGATCATATTCTCAAATTGGGGCAATGAGATGAGAGCTGCAAGATCATTCAGGGATCTTTTATATTTTGGAGGTTCTTATACTAATAGATTTTGTGCAAAATTAGGTGCCAGCCATAGTTGAACTATCACAAAAGTATTCCAGACACATTCAAATGCCTTATACCTCCAATTCACTTCCTGTACATATGTATGTAGGTAGGTACCCGTACCTACCTAACCTATGAAGCCAAAAACTGATGCTGGACTCCTCTGAGATTTAGTTAAGTATGTATTGTAGAACCAATTAAAATTCAGTGCTCGTAGAACAATACTTTATTAATCACTTCAAAATAAAATTACTCTCGATAGCTATCTTCAAAAGCCCTCTCCAACCACCATCCGCGTCCCGTCCATAGACGCCCCCCAACCCCGCGACCTCGCGCAGCTAGTGCTGCCCTCCCCTGCTAGTTTCGGGTATTAACGTCTTTAGATTCTAACAGTTCGGCCATCTGCAACCATTACACGACCCGTGTATTGAATTAAGCGCTTTCACTTAGTTAGAATTTAAAGATTGATCAGTTATTGACCACACTTGAATTTACCCGAAATTAGTTTTAAATATACAATTGACATATATTCAGCGATTTTAATCGCTAATGGTGGTACAAACTATTTCTTATCTGTATTTAAATAAGATCAAAACCATGACTTTTAATAACTATAGATGACGCACTTAGCTTCTAGTTTGTAACAACTTGAAAAACAAAAGATCAGATAAGTACCAATAATAGAAATGGGGCAAGTCGCTTCTACCTTGCAACCACATGAGACCTTACAGACACAAATAATATAAGTGGGGCAAGTCGCTTCTACCTTGCAACCACATGATACTATAGCATCGGACATAATTAATATAAGTGGGGCAAGTCGCTTCTACCTTGCAACCACATGAGACCATAACATTGGACATAATTAACATAAGTGGGGCAAGTCGCTTCTACCTTGCAACCACATGAGACCATAACATCGGACATAATTAATATTAGTGGGGCAAGTCGCTTCTACCTTGCAACCACATGAGACCATAACATCGGACACAATTAATATAAGTGGGGCAAGTCGCTTCTACCTCGCAACCACATGAGACCATAACATCGGACGTAATTAATATAAGTGGGGCAAGTCGCTTCTACCTTGCAACCACATGAGAATCAATACCAATACCACAAACGTCGGAGTTCTAGTGCCCCTCTGTCACACCATTTCACGCATGTATCATAAGATATATATCATATTCTTAATATGCACATGGCATTAATAGATTTATTTATTTATTATTAACATTTTTTTTATATTACAATAATATTTATTTTATAATTACTAAATATTAGAACTCTCACATGCGGTTTCCTCATCACTACTTGTGTTATCACTAGACCTATCAAAATGCATCCATGGTTTCATTTTGTCGACCGCCACTACGGCTGAGTAACGTCGATTTCCTTTTCGTGTGATGGGCGTATCTTCTATTTGATATCTGTCATGTCCTAACGCTGCTGTGACTCGATACGGCCCTTGAAATTTAGGGATGAGTTTTCTACTCTGACCTACTGATGGAATTTCGCGTCCGAGACTGATTAAGTCACCTGCTTGGAACCGTTTAGGTTCACATGCCTTCTTGTCAAAATATTTCTTTTGTTTCTCTTGATATTCCGTAACGTAATCAATTAGCTTTTTGCGTCTGTCTTCTACTGAAAGGGCGTTGTCTATATTTCCATTATCTATGCATGACTTGATTCTACCTTCCGTAATACCTGTTAGACCAGTACCGAACAACGCTTCAGCTGGTGTCATACCAATACCCTTGTTTTAAGTATTGTTTAGACCGTGTTGGATGTCCGGCACGGGCATGTCCCATTTCTTCTCGTCAACTCCAGTACATTTTGCCGTCAGTGCCTCTACGAGCGTTCGGTTATACCTCTCAACCTGCCCATTAGCTCTAGGGGTTGCCACTGCATTGAGGATGTGTTTAACTCCGATCTTATGTAAGAACTCGGAGAATTTATGGCTAGTAAAGCAAGATCCCCTATCGGATATAACCCTCTTAGCAATACCGAAAACACTAAAATACTCTCACGCATCTTGTCTATCACTATCGATGTCTTTGTACTCTTTACAGGTTTGAGTATGATATACTTACTGAAAGCATCTATAATTACCAGTAAGTGTGTATTCCCTTTTGAACTCTTGACAAATGGTCCGACATGATCAATATGAAGAGTACAAAATGGTTTGTTTTCTTTGGGTATGGGGTGCAAGTATGGCTTCTTCTTTGATGATGACTTTGTGTAAGCGCATTCAAGGCACGAATCCACATACTTTTTTACAAAACGTCTCATTTTACTGAACCAATAAGTGTCCTTCACTTTTGCTAAAGTTTTCTCGAATGCGAAATGACCTATATCATCGTGACATTGTTTGAGAATCTGCCAGCGCACCCCTTTTGGAACCGTCCAACGTTCTCCTTGATCAGTTTTTCGGTATAATATGTTATTTCTCACTACAAAATTATTTTTCACGTCAACTACATTTTCAGATTGGGGGTCTCTAAGGATTGCAATTTTCCGTTGTATTTCGGTGTCAGAGCTTTGAACTGTGATTAGCCAGTTAGCATTATCAGTCTCGAGCTCGACTATCGTGTTGACCGCGTTCATCGTAGTATAAGGCGGGTTTCTACTCAACGCATCTACGTGACACATGGATTTGCCTGGACGGTACTCAATGCTGAAATTAAATTCTTGCATGGCTATCCACCATCTCGCGACACGCGGTATAAGATCACGTTTTGCAAAGGTCGCTCTCAACGAATTGCAATCTGTGTAGATCTTAAAATCTATGCCTAACAGATAGGCACGAAATCTTTCCAGCGAAGCTATGACCGCCAACGTTTCCAACTCATATGACGTCATATGTTGTTCATCAGTAGTCGTTTGCCGACTGAAGTATGCTACAGGCTTCAATATTCCGTTTTTGTCTCTTTGCATTAGAATACCGGCTACACCTATTTTACATGCGTCCGTATGAAGTTCAGTGTCGGCCTTATGATCGTACAGTGCTAATGTTGGTTTCTTTAGTAACTCCGCTTTTAAAGTATTGAATGCCTGAAGTTGTTCAGGTCCCCACACCCAGCTAACGTTTTGTTTTAGTAATGCAGTGAGAGGCTTAGCGATAACAGAAAAACCTTTCACGAAGCGCCTAAAGAAACTACACAGCCCAATGAATTGCCTTACCCTATGTTGGTCAGTTGGTTCGGGGAAATCTCTGACAGCTTCGATTTTCCGTGACCCAGGTTTGATGCCTTCAGCGTTTAACTCGAACCCCAGGTAGTCTACTGTCTTGCTGAAGAAAAAACATTTCGATAGTTTCAGAGTTAAACCAGACTGCTGTAACGTCTGCAAAACAACTTCCATATTTCTCAAACCATCGTCTAAAGTATGGGACGGTATGATGATGTCGTCCATATAAGCTGACGCGACTTTACCAGCAGACGGAGTTGTACCGACCGTATTTGCTTGATCAACTAAAGAATTTGTGTTATTAGTATTTATGGGAGTAATCTGTTCGAGTTCTGCCTTATCCATTACCATATTTATCATTCGCATGAACGTAGACGGTGCATTCGCCAGTCCAAATGGCATACGATTGAACTCGTACTGCCCATCAGGAGTGACAAATGCCGTTTTGTGGCGATCAGATTCATTTATCGGGATTTGGAAGTACCCTGATGCCAAATCTAACGTCGTATAAAAATTGTATCCCGCTAAGTCATCTAGCTGATCATCGATCCGAGGCATCGGATAGTTTTCTTTAATGGTCTTTCTATTTAATGCCCGATAGTCTACGCAAAGTCTGACATCGCCTGTCTTCTTTTTCACTAATATTATTGGACTAGCGTATGATGAGGTAGAGTGACTGGCCACTCCACAATCAACCAGTTCTTTGACCATTTCTCTAACCTTTTCCCTTTCGCAAAATGGTAAACGATAGGGTCTGTATACTACCGGTTCATCATCCTTCAAGCGAATGGACATTTCTACTAGTTCCGTTTTTCCAAGTTCCTGCAGGTTCAACGCAAAACAAGTCCTATATTTGTTAAGTAGTAATAGGAGTTTTTTTATTGTAGTTTTACTCATGGTACCATCAGATGTTATGTCACTTTCTACTATCGGTCGCAGACATTCAGATTGTTCAACCCTAAACGCTTCACAGTATTCCTGCTTCTTAGTGTCTAATTTCGCACGCTTACATCTAGCTAAAATTGTTCCCTTCTTTAGATCAAATGGTTGTATCGACGATCCTTTTACCAGTGCTACACCAAGGCCTTCGGTGATAGTAAATAATCCCTGTACCAGGTGATATTCTTTCCCTAGTTGGAACCTGTTACTGCCTTCAATATATACATCACCCGTGAACGAACTATCTGTGTGAATATTAACTATAGTAAGACCGTTAATAGTTACATCTGCCGAGCATATCAGCTTGACAGTATTAATTTTCTCCTTCGCTGATTTAATACTCAAAGTATTACTATTTTTTTTCAACAATAATGTGAGGTTGTTCAGTGAACGTTTGGCCAATCAGTAGAGGAACACTCAAGATTACGTTGTAACCAATAAAATAAGGCAGATACATTTAAAATATATCTATAAGATTCGAAGTTGTAAGTTTTAGTTCAGTTTTTGGTGTTACTTCTCATACGAATGACACAGTTTTTAGGATTAGGGCTTTAGAGGCAATTAACAGGGTCTCAAAAAAGCAACTGAATGATCTTAGAGCAGGCTACAAGGAGATGTTCGTTTTCAAAAATAGCGGACCGCGAAATGTTTTGTGATTCATCTACTTGATGCTATCGACATCGTAAAAAGCCATGTTGCCGCGCGTGCTCGCGGTCCTGTGTCATTCAGGAAGATGCGATTAGGACTCTTCGCTGGTGACGATAGCTTGTTGTTCATGGAACAATACTATCCGTCTTACGATGCATCACCAGTCTTTGCCGACTTGTTCAACTTGGAGAGCAAGTTGTTAGATGACTATATCTACCCATACTTCTGCTCGAAGTTTTTGGTGCGGCAGGACGGTCGCATTCACCTTGTTCCTGATGTTCTTAAGACTGTCACGAAGTTGGGCAGGACTGACATGGCTAATTACGTACACGTGGAGGAGTACAGGGTCTCACTCGCCGATAGTCTGAGGGCCCTGGGCAATTCACTTATACATAACGAGGTGGACAAGGCACTGTCGGAAAGATACAAAATGAAGATGGACAGTGTGAAGGCTATATGTGTATTAATGACCTATGTGCGAGACCCCGACCTATTTGCAACGCTGTTCAGGACAGGTGACGAATCTATGTTCTGCACAGATCGGACTAGGTCATCTCTGGATTAGATTAAGTTAATAGGTTTATTTTAAAATTCAGAAGATGGGAGGAGAACAGTCCTACCAGGGTTCTCGTAACCGCGAACAACGTGATATACATCATCGCGAGCAGGGCTACAGAGCTGATCGTGCCGAGTCTAATCGTAGGGAGGAAGCAAGGCGCAGAGATCTAAGAGAGGAGAGAGATCGGCAGGAGCGAAAGGAAAGAGAGGAGACCAGACGTAAGGATCGATTGGAGGAAGAACGCCGCCGATTGGAGGAGAAAGAGAGAGATAGACGATTTAGACTCGACATGTTTAATGTTTATTGCTGTTTAGCAAGAAGCCATAGCTCTGCAAAGGGAACAAAGACAAAAGGACATGAAAGCAGACGCAGACAGTAAGGAAGCCGCCAACGCAGCAAGAGACGCCAAACTCCAGGCACAACGCGAGCCTATAGAACTGCGAAAGGAGAAAGCTGCGTTGGAAAGAGAAAACCGTCAGCTTAAAGAAAGACAAGACAGGGAAAACAGACAACTGATTGAGTCTAGAGCACGAGAAGAGCGCATCAATGCCGAGAGAAGATCACGCAACTAAATTCCATGACAGTTAGATAAATAGTAACCAGGTTAGAATAGAGTAAATTTTTCATTAGTTTTCCTTTCCGGATATTAAAGTGTATTCGAAAACGTATTAAATAGAGTTCTTCCGCTTGCGCGGACACATCAAAAATCGCTTCATCGGCTCGGTCACCGTCCGCGGATTCCGCTCTGAATAGACGTGCTGCGAGCGGTGCGGTGGTGAGTCAAGTTGAGACGCGACGGTCTGTGGGATCGCTTTCGACATCGCATTGTGATCTGAGTGCCTTATTACCAGCAAAATCCACTAAGCGTAAAAAGACTGCAGTTAAGGGGAAACTTTCGAACATCCCGATCCCATCACACTCCACTCTTACTCAGGCATCATCGATTCTGACACCTGGACCTAGTCGAAGTAACGTAGCCGCAGCTGAGAGAAAAACTTTATTAGCATATGTCAGTCACTTAATAAAGAAACTGCAGTTCTTTCGTGCGATATGTCAATATACTTGCTAGCCAAACAGATCCAAATGTCCTGTCCAGACTTTTCCGAAATGATATTACGAATTGGTTCCTTTCATTTACAAAAAAAACTTTTTACGATGCTTGGGCCAATTTATTGATGGAAGTGGGCTCGATAGGATTTTGATCGAAGCAGAAATATTTGGCGAAAATACTCTCGCTTCTATTTTAAACGGTGTACAATACAACAGAGGCATAAGAGCACACAAACTTTTATATGAAGCACTTAGAAACCTACAATTTGCTGAATTCATGGATCAAAATGAGTTTTCCGAAGGGGATGCTATTAAATTGTGTCTTCAAGATATAAGAGAGGCTATAGTAGATAGAGACCACGAAAGTTTGTTGGAGAAATCTCAGCGACATGAAAACACTATTGAAATTTTGCTGTCCAATTTTTACTCCTTTTTAAGAAGTATGTGCAAAGAAAGCGAAAGTGGAAAGTTAAATTCAGTTGGCTGTGATTTGGCTTTGGAGCAGTCTCAGAACCGGTCTTCAGCTGTAACTGGAGGTTTGATTGGTATTACACAAGACATAGAAGCCATTCAGCGATGGGTCCTTTTGTATCCGTTTAAACACTCAATTCATTCTACACTACTATCATACCTTGGAATGCAAGCCGATGCTACAGGCGATATTGATTCAAAAGTACACACTGAATGGAGTGAATCAAGGATTGCTAAGGATGAAAAAGATATCAAAAATCTTATCTCGAATTTGAATGATTATAATCCATTCAAGGCAAACGACGAGACCAATGTACTCTACAATATCTATACTGGTGCACTGGCTGAAAAAACAACCTCACAATGTCTCCTGAATATCAAAGAATGTGGCGAGAGTTTGCTCAGAGAATTTGAAAAAGAACGTATGGAATTGAAACAAAAAAGTGTATTTGATACTATAAAAAGAATTCCATTTCTAAACTTCGGTCACCGTCGAAAACAGTGCAAAACCACAAGTTCTAACAAACAATTAAAAGATACAAAAGATGTCAGGTATATTCAACAAGTTTTATGTTAGCTACACAACGCGATTTTGACCTTAAAATACTGGCTTCTCACGAAATATTGGAATATCCAAAATTTCTTTTCGATGAAGATGGTTTTTACAAAAAGTCCGTGAAATCAAGTTTGGTTCTTGAAATTGAAAAAAGCACGAGTATGGGAACTACACTTCACAAGACATAATAAGCTCAAATAGTAATGCAAAAGTTTATATAAGTCTCAAAAAAGCAACTGAATGATCTTAGAGCAGGCTACAAGGAGATGTTCGTTTTCAAATAAATTATGCGGACATCCTAAAGTGATGGAAAACAACCTTCAATCTCCATAGCTGCGGCGATGAGCTGGCCCCCTGCTGTAAATAATGGGGTATTGACGTGGGCATAAGTGTGCCTATGACACTCCGTATTAGAAAAGGCGTGACACTGTGTTTTTCCAATTAGCGATAGCCAGAGCTTTAAGCAGGCACACATAACGATCCATTATATACGTTCTTATCTTCGCAGTCTAATGTAAAGCATAATATAAACAAACATTTTTGAATTTGGCATAAGTAACCCTTTACGGCTGAAACTCCTTATGAAATTATGTACACGGAAATTATGTACAATAAACCTAAGTGCGAATCTGCGGCACACATAAAGTCATAGGCGCGGCGCTTATTTGCTGAGATGAGACCTGGGGCCCAATTATGTACTGGATAGTATCGCCATCTCACCGCTGCGCTCTGGTGCTAGGAATTATATCCATGCCCAACCCATCCAACCCATGCCAGCCTGTTTTCCGCTGCCTGCGAAGATCAGCGTTATTATAAAGCTGCGATGCGAGTGAAAACCTATCGGAAGTTATTTCTTTAAACGTATAAATAACAAACGTTTTACTACCAAATAATTTATATGCTCTTTAGCTATTGAATACTTTATCGGGACTTCTTGAAACAGACCCTTAGCCAGTTATTCGGTTATAATAAAACGAAACAATTGATTAAGTGTAGGTGATGAGTTCTGAAAGTTCTGTGCGAGGAATTTGTGCTTAGAAGTCGCTCATTATTTAGGGGATTTGATTTCTAAATAACCGACGATTTGGTGACAATGACGAATTTGGTGAAATTCGGTATTATGTAATAAATTTCTTGAAAAGTATAATTATGAATACAAAATCAGCAATAGACAATCAGTTTTGGGACTATTCTGACGTCATTCCAAACACTAATGTGACATCTTTACCCACAACCAGCGACCCTCTAAGAGACCAAAGTGCGGTGTTAATTACATATTGGATTTTGTTACTGGTTGGTGAAACGGGGAATTTAAGAGTTTTAACAACATTAGTATTAAATGGAAGACAGAGGTCGCGGGTCGACATGCTCATGACCCATTTGACTACAGCTGATGTGTTGGTAACTTGTGTTATCATTCCTTTGGAGGTGAGTGGTTTGATTATATCCTAGGTGCATTTAAAGAAGGTATCGCTTGGCTTTGGTGACAAAACTACGCTAGGTATGTCATTTTCATTCCTCCGATTTTTTCTGATCAATGAAAATGATGACGTCTTTACCGCCACAGCTCAGCGTGTGCCGCTACTCACTGTTAGATATTTAGTGATCGGAAAATTGGGTGCATATTTACCTAAATATAAAGTTTTGGCTATTGGAATGCGCTTTTTATGAAAAAAAAATCCTCAATTCCGGGATCGCCGAATTGTGTGTTGTGATTATAAAATCGGATGGGTATTTACCTAAAGAAGAACTGTCACTGCCCATAGAAAATTTACCCAGGCCCGACACAAAAGAAATGTATCTCAATTTTTTTGTTATATCAGATATAACAAAAATATATTAACAGCATTTTACATATCAGTGGCTAACACCTATTTATTGCTATGTGATTTTCCTCAGGAGAAATATTTTAAAACTATTGTTTTTAAAAATAATAGCAATTGTATCCATTTAAAATGACACAAATCGATTAATATTTTAAGATTTTGGTTTTACCTGCTTCGAAACAGGTAACAAAAACCAATCGTGCCATCTCACTTTTTCATTAGAACAAGAATGTAGCGGGTGGGGAGGGGAGGGACGGCAGGTACGCAGGGAACAAAGCGCGTGCTCTGACGCATCGTGCTTATCGGCGCAGTCCTTCGCTTCCCTGTGTTGAATTGAGATCTGTGCGATTCTATTGTATTTCTGAGATTCCATTTTACGAAGACTTTAGGCATTCTTACCGGACTTGATCATTAGCTTTACGAGTGGTTAGTTGAAATGGCTGACGATAATTGTGCTGTTTGTGAACGTACACTACGTCGTCGTCGTCGATACGTTATTAGTGAGCGGTTACTGGAAACTCGAAGAGATTTCGTTGAACAACTGTTACGCACTGTGGGTGGTGAAGTAAGTATTTATTTTTATTTTTTATAGTTAAAGCCTCATTGCAATACTAACTAAACGTGTGAAATCGGTAAAACATTGCGTAAAATATTTTTGTTTAGTGATTTTGTTCTGCCGGCGACCGGTTGGACATTATCTCTACCTTTTTTACACACATGTCTAATTACTGTAGCAAAATGCAACTGATAAGAAAGTTCAGTACGTAATCTCAAAATGTTAAACTCGTTAACAAAATGTGGAAAAACACCACATGATTTGAAACTAAGATTTTGTTGTGAAAGCATCAACAGTTGGAATTCATAGGAGCAGACGAAGATTATATGAACTCTATGAAGAGAAATCATATAACAAAAATACGGCCTTTCTAGATTATGTTCGTAGTTATTCAAAAATGTTTAAACGCGTTTGTGCCGTAGCTAAATCTAATTTCATTAAAAACAAAATTGAATCTAGTAGC
Source organism: Argyresthia goedartella (assembly GCA_949825045.1). NCBI lineage: Eukaryota > Metazoa > Arthropoda > Insecta > Lepidoptera > Argyresthiidae > Argyresthia > Argyresthia goedartella. The sequence goes on from OX463811.1 coordinate 22,918,667, forward strand.
AATGTAATGAAAACGACTTGGCAAATTATAAACAGAGAGACTGGAAAGGCCAAAGCTACACATAATAACTTCAAGCTTAAGATAGATAATCAATTGCTAAGTACAGACCTAGAAGTAGCAAAAGCTTTCGAAAATTTCTTTACGGACATTCCAGTTTCAACAACCAAGTCTTTAAATTCATCTCCCGCTGCTGCTGAATCTATACTTAAACAAAACTTTGAGGAATGTAAAACAGATTTTAAATTTAGGCACGTAAATAATGAAGACATTGTAAAAGCGTTTAAATCCCTGGAAATGAAAAAGACAGCTGACGCCCATGGTCTATCAGTAAAAATTATTAGTTCCATTGTAGATTGTATTGCACCTCACCTTTGTTGTATATTTAATCCATGTATAGATAATGGTGTGTTTCCTGACTTGATGAAACTAAGTAAAGTTATACCTTTATTCAAAGCTGGTAGTACATCAGACCCCACCAATTTTAGACCCATATCGATACTACCAACGCTTAGCAAAATATTTGAAAAACTCATACTTAATCAATTGCAAAGTCATTTTTATCTCAATAATTTAATTCATATTGCTCAGTTTGGTTTCACAAAGGGTCGTTCAACAGCCGATGCTGGTGTTGAACTAATCGACAATATTTTTGATTCCTGGGAAGACGCAATCGATGCAATAGGTGTCTTCTGCGATCTATCCAAGGCTTTTGATTGCGTCCATCATGACACTCTTGTCAGGAAGTTACGCCATTATGGTGTAAAAGATCAGGCACTTGGCCTTCTGGAGTCGATAGGGTTCAGATGGTCGATGTTAATGGGAAAAGATCACCTGGGTCTTCAATAAGTATGGGCGTACCGCAAGGTTCAATTCTTGGTCCTTTCTTGTTTTTAGTATATATTAATGATTTACCTTACCTTGTTAAAGCAAAACATGGGTTAGTATTGTTTGCCGATGATACTTCTTTGATATTTAAAGTTAAAAGACAGCAATCAAATTATGACGAGGTAAACAATGCTATCTCTAGTATAGTGAACTGGTTTACTGTTAACAATTTATTACTTAATGAAAAGAAAACTAAATGTATTAAATTCGTGTTACCCAGTGTGAACCCGGTAACTACAGACATATTTATAAAAGGACAGAGATTGGACCTTGTGCAGTCGACTGTCTTTTTGGGCATTACTTTAGACGCCAAACTACAATGGGATCCTCATATAAATAAATTGTCGAACAGACTGAGTTCGGCAGCGTTCGCAGTTAAAAAAATTAGAGCTCTTACCGACGTAGACACCGCTAGACTACTTTAGTTACTTTCATAGTCTAATGACCTATGGTATTTTATTGTGGGGTCACGCTGCGAATGCTAATAGTATATTTATTCTGCAGAAACGGGCTGTTCGTGCAATTTATAGATTAGGGCCTAGAGTGTCACTGAGGGAAAAGTTTAAAGAAATCAATATTCTGACATTTGTGTCTCAATATATCTATGACAATCTTGTGTATGTAAAAAGAAATATAACTAATTTTCAGAAGTACAGTGATATACACAATTTTAATACTAGAAATAAATACAAGTTGGTTGCTTATGTAAGCCGACTACATAAAATTAGTAATTCTTTTAAAGGCAATTGTATAAGCTATTACAATAAGGTCCCTACTGATATTAAAAACTTACCTTTGGACAAGTTTTAAATAATAATAAAACAGAAATTGTATAAAAAAGGTTACTATAGGATATCTGATTACTTAGAGGACAGATGTCCATTGGAATAGATTGTTTGAGTAACAGGCTGTTTCGATATATAATTAGCATTCATTTTGTAATTTGACAATATTTTATTTAAAAAAGGAAACGCAAAAGATGCGACGACTGTGGAGTTTCTTCGGTGAGCTCTTCTCCACAGATTCCGCCATTGCGTTAGTGAACTCACCCAAAAAAATGTAATGACGGATCCAAGTGATGTAACAACATCCTATGGAAATAAATGATTTTTGATTTTGATTTTTTGATCACAGAAAGCATCATGTCTTGGAAGTGTCTTTGCTGCTGGGCGCCCCCTCCTCCGCCAGAGCCGACGCCGCCGCTCTGCCCCCCCGTAAGGAAGTGTCTTTGCTGCTGCTGGGCGCCCCCTCCACCGCCAGAGCCGACGCCGCCGCTCTGCCCCCCCGTAAGGGTGCGGCCTGCTACCCCGGAGCCAACCACGCTGCCGCCGCAGCCTACAGCGCAGCGCGTGCGGCCGTTGACGCCCGTTCCGAAACGCATGCCGCTGCTGCCGGCGTCGGCATGCTATCCCGTCCACCTGGAGTTAGCGTCCACCATTTACCACCACGTCCAACATTTAGCGGGTGGGCGGGAAATCTTGAGCCGCTGGCCTTGGCGGAGGCCGGCTTTTATTGCATAGGCGAGGGCGATCGCACCAAATGCTTCTTTTGTGACGTGGGCCTCCATTGTTGGGAGGTTGACGATGACCCCTGGCAAGACCACGCGTTTTGGTTTGCCGGTTGCCCGTTCGTGGCCATGGAACGGGGGTGTGACTATTCAGCACTTGTAAGAGAGAAAATTCCTTATTACAAGTTCGAGGGAAAGCACATGCCCCCGTTCCCGCCGCTGCCGCCTCCGCCGCCTCCGCCGCCTCCGCCACCGCCACCAGTCGAGCCTTTAGATGGGCATTCTTGCCGCGCATCCTCCAAATCCAATCCCAATCTCAAATCCAGGCTTATCACAATCGTCCGATGGGTCGTAGAGACTATAATAGGAAGATTTAAGCGCGATTTCAAGATTTTCAGAAACAGAATCTTTAACAAAAATGTTCCATTCGTGTTTGAAGATTTTAAGATTGCTGCGGCGTTAATAAATTGCTTTCAAGAGCCTTACGGCGACAGTCCTTATACGGAAGATTTTATCGAAACAATAAATCGAAACATTCAACGTCCTAACGGATTGGCAGAGCATGTGGCGGAAAATAACCTCAACAGCCAAAGAGTGACATTTCCTCGAATGACGGCAGATGATCCGCAATTTGCGGATTTCCCAAGAGTCACAATTGAAGAACTCATAAAATTCTCTATACCACGTGAAGCTAGCACGCTCATAGTGCAGTGAGCACATAAAAACAACCGGGGTGTACAATGTAGAAACATATAGACACCCAACGGCAGAAGGCAGAAATGGCAATGTTTTAATTAGATGCAGAATCCAGTCGCGACACGTAACCACAAAAACGTACTATACGTATGTTGTGTTTGATGAGAATATACAAGGGAAAACGGCAATAAAAGAATATTACTGTATGTGCTACCACGGTAAAAGGACTCTGGGAAGTTGCGCTCACGTCATAAGTATTTTATATTATTTGGGATGGGCAAGACACCAGGATAATTTTGACCATCCCGCACTAGGTATGGATTATGTACTTAGAGACATTGAAAATGAATAAAAATTGATTGTAAAAATTATGTTTTTTTTACACTTAATGTTTTACCCATATTCCATTATTTAGCTCCCAGTTTTTTAGCGATACCTTTATTATTTATTTCTTAAGTAAGACAATTAATGACCCTTAATTGGTGTAGAAGTTTAAAGCGCCATCTTAAGATCATCTAAGTAATCCCATAATTATTTTATTGTAAAGTATTAAAAGTAAAATATTTTTTTTTTAGTATGACGCCTGAAAAAAAATCAAGGCAATATTTTTAGTGCTAGCCACTGATTTCGACTATAACAATAATATATTTTTGTTATATTCAAAAAAACAAAAAAACTGAGATATGTACCTTTCATGTCGGGTCTGGGTCACAAATGACAGTTCTTCTTTAATCAAAATAATTAAATTAATGTTTTGTTTTAACTAACACTTTGCAACCGGATTGCTGGTATCGAGCAACCTTCGGTAAAATCTTCATCGAAGTGAAGAAATAGGCTGGATTCGCCTTTCAAAATGTTTCCGCAATGGAGACTTAGGCGCCAAGAAGACTGCATCATCGAGTTGCCGAGATATCGGTGAAATAGTTCCTGACTTCGGTCGCATATCCTAAGCCAACGAAGCAGCAGTGGAAAATACGCAGCCCACCAGCAACCTCATAACCTCAACTGTGGACCGCAGGTCAATGATCGGTTGATAGCGAGTTATGAAGACACCCCAGCACATAATATCAAAAATTACGGCGATATAGCCAAGAATAGAGAAGAGTAAAGAACAAGCAACGCTTTGTTCCATCGTTCCGGAACAGACAAACGTTCCACAGCCAGAAGCAATCATCATCATCATCAGTCATCTCAACTCTCAACGAGCACTTCGTCATGACAGAGAACAGTGACTAGTACATGGAGAGGCCTATCCATGACCGCTGACCCTGCACCCCAGTCTATGAAAAAAGAGACGACATTGAGAATATCATACAACGTCACGTGCAACATCAACCCCATACGAGGAGCAAAAGATGGAGCAAGCACCACGCAATCGACCTCGCATCCATGATAAATTTAGAACAAAATAGCCCCAAACCCCTAGAAGAACAACTTTGCACATAAATCATCGAGTGAGGAGCGCAAACTCAAGACAGCATAAATACATTCCTGACCTTGAAACGTGATTTCAATAGTAAGCAACTGGGCTGACATTGTCTATGAAGCATAACATGCAACTGCTGAACTCGCAAAAAAACGCTCGCGGTTTCTATATCGAATAGCATCACGTCTTGTAGAATATATTATTTTTTGTTTTGTATTTTGTAGTCCAATGTTTAAATTTTTGTAAAGGGGCGAGTATCTGTGCCGACCCGTACGCCCGCCATAGATTACAGATATGCGGAAATATCTCATCACGTACTATGTCTTATGCACGTCATTAATAACATGTACCAACCTAGTATATAAGTTAGGATTGTGTTCCAATCTGTTTATAATTTAATTTTAAGTATAACTTTAATTCAACGCCTGTAATTTTAAGAACAGCAACTTGTGAATTTGCGTCAATTGATTGCTCAACATCTTCTGTCAAGGCGCTCTTGCCTTTTCTGCTGTCACAAGCGAATGTAACGTGCTTACACCGCTGAATCCCTCCTCAGGTGACGCGTCTTAGGAACGTGGCACCTATCCAGAGAAATAATACAATATAACAAGGGACGCCCATTGACTACAACATGCCTCAGAAAGACAAGCACGTTTCAATCCGCGAGGACTCAGCAACTCCCGGTGAAGATCAAGTAGATCCTAGCCAATTCATAGATATGAAGACACTCGACACTCTGCCCGACCACATGATAGGGGGGTGCCTCAACGCATCCGCAACAGACTCCGAACCAGACCAGGTCACCCCCACACAATGCTGCTATTCAGTCCTGGTAGATAAGTTCATCACACTAACAAATTCCAGAGCTGATTTGATGGACGAGGAAATTCTGATGACCTTGACTGACATATGTAAACTCACCGATGACACGGGCCTACACTTACTCAGAAATTATGAGACTCTGGTTAGTAGGACAGGAGAGGACATAATATCCTTATTGAGTCCAATACAGGCATCCTCTAGAATAGACATCAGGGCCTTCCATTGTACCTTGGATGCGGCCATCTTGGGCTATCAAGCAGCCTCCTCCAAGAGGTGCAAGGAGCTTTTTTCCGACCTTGCTCTAATGGCGGCAGACTACAGGACGATCCTCGATATGTACATTGGACAGGCTAAAGACTTCCAAACTACGGTCGAACACGCGGCCGTCACATGGAATCGGGTATCGGGAAGCATGACGGCCTATGCCGCCAGGATTGATGAGAGGCACCTGACGTCTGCCGTACCCAGTTCGTCGAAACATGTCCGATCCAAAAGCCCCGCCTCTCAAACATCCAGATCCTCCTCCCCCAGATATCTGGATAGCTCCATGGACCTGATCCCTGGATACAGGTATAAAAGCTCCACAGGTTATCTGGATGTCCAGGAGGACGCTATTATCTTCTCCGCCATCACATCACGAGGGGGATCTATAGCAGCACTGATATCCTCTGGTATTAAAAATGACCTTCTCAAGAAATTGTTAATGAGAGATTTAATTGAATTATCTGATTACATATCCTGCAAGATCCTCACATGGACCGCTATAAAAACGCCACTCTAGCCCAAAAGAAGACATTCGTGCAGAGTCTTCTCAATGAGGTACCTATTGGACACAAGCAATGGATCTCGACAGGACCCATCCCTGAGCCATGTCGCAGCACTCACCCATAATCTCGCTGTTATTGCAACACCACGGCCACCTCTCGCCTAATGTAATCTTTTATATCTTTTTTCTGATAATAAAAAACCAATGAAAATAATACAATTCATGGTCCTAGCTCATCCCGGATACTGAAGATTTGGAGATAAACCCGTATTTGTGGAGTAATTGAAGATAGCAAGATACGCCGGTAACCACGCGGTGCAAAGTGCGCAATTGTGCCGGCCACTACTGTGAAGTGATACGTTTCCTCGAAACATTGAGCTATTTCGTCTTTAATTGCACCCAGCACTCAAATTCAGGTATACTTTTAGGTATTATTCGGTTAAAAAGGTCAGTAATGTTTTATTTGTAATTTTATGTGATAGCAAAGTTAATCTAAAATGCATTGTCATATTGTCATTGCGTAATTTCAGAAGCTAATCGTTATATTTTGTTAATTCGTACTTACAATACAGTACAGTAGCCGTAAAGCTACATTAATTAACAGATTACTTCTGATATTTATTAATATTTCACGCAGATTTGACTCAATTGCAGTAGGCAGGTACCGAAATAGATACTTGTTTACGTTCATTAGGTATTTATTATAAATTACTAGGCTGAGCATCATTGTACTACATTTGCATATGTATTTGTCACCTTCTTGACAGTTTGTAGACATATTTACAGTTAGAGCACATTTAAATATTCACTGATCATTACAAGTAGGAATCTTTACATTCACCTGTACGCTGTAGGTATTTGTAAAATTACCTTAAACTATCATTAAATTTTGCATTGTATCAAATTCCAGATTGGTAAACGTCGCTTCCCAAAGATGACAGTAGTCATGTTAACATTAATCAGAAAGAGAGCTAGTATCAAAGGCCAGCTGACTGTGTTTAGCAGGTATTTGTCAGCGTTGGACTCTTCTAAGTTGGATGCTTTGGGTGAACGTGAGTTACAAATGCGTATTACTAACATAGAAGCGTTGCACCATAAGTATGACGAGGTTCAGTTGCAAATGGAATGTGAAAGTGAAGCGACTGAAGAGCAATTAACTGAGAGGACTAACTTTGAGGATACATACTTTCAATGCATCGTTAACGCTCAACAAATATTGTCAGACTATAATGACACTCTGAATCTGGACAATAAGTCAAATTCGTCGCATTCTCGTCATAGTGGTGGTCACAGGCTTGTTAAGTTGCCAACCATACAATTGCCAAAATTCAGCGGATCCTGTAATAACTGGCTTGAATTTAAAGACACCTTTACAAGTTTGATTCACAATAATGAGGAAATTGATGTGATAAATAAGTTTCATTACTTAAGGTCGACATTGGAAGGTTCTGCTGCGGTCGTGTTGAGGTCTGTTGAGTTTTCCTCAAAGAACTATGACACGGCATGGATGCTTTTAACTGAAAGGTATGATAATAAAAGACTTTTGATAAAAAATCATGTAACTGCATTATTCAGTCTGGAATCAATAACCAAAGAGTCTTCAACAGCACTGAAAAACTTAATTGATCATCTGAATAAAAATCTACGAGCCTTGGAGTCGTTGGGTGAGCCTGTGCAGCAGTGGGACACTCTTATCATTCACATAGTTACGCAAAAACTTGATATGAAATCACTGCGTGAGTGGGAGGAATTTAAAGACAGGTTGGATAAAAATCAACCCATAAAGTTTTCATCTTTCATTGAATTCCTAAACAATCGTGCTAATTTGATTGAAACTTTGGAACTATCTCGCTTTTCCCACAGTCACCAGCCCAACACCACAAATCCAAGCAAGAATAGTGCTAAGTTAAGGAGTATGGTTTCGGTGCAAACAACGTCCACTTTGAACTTGTGTCCTAAATGTCAGGGAGATCATTATCTAAATAATTGTTCACATTTTTTATCCCTGAGTAACAGTGGCCGCAAAGAGGTGTTGGCTAATATCAGAGTGTGTCATAACTGCTTTCGTGCTGGTCACTACTCAAACCAATGTAAAAAAATTGGTTGCAAAATTTGCAAACGCAAACACAACTGAATTTAAAGACACCTTTACAAGTTTGATTCACAATAATGAGGAAATTGATGTGATAAATAAGTTTCATTACTTAAGGTCGTCATTGGAAGGTTCTGCTGCGGTCGTGTTGAGGTCTGTTGAGTTTTCCTCAAAGAACTATGACACGGCATGGATGCTTTTAACTGAAAGGTATGATAATAAAAGACTTTTGATAAAAAATCATGTAACTGCATTATTCACTCTGGAATCAATAACCAAGGAGTCTTCAACAGCACTGAAAAACTTAATTGATCATCTGAATAAAAATCTACGAGCCTTGGAGTCGTTGGGTGAGCCTGTGCAGCAGTGGGACACTCTTATCATTCACATAGTTACGCAAAAACTTGATATGAAATCACTGCGTGAGTGGGAGGAATCTAAATATAACCCACCAATAGCCATGTGTGATATATCATTGGATAGGTCTTTTCATGTGGAACAAAAAACAATATGGCGGCTTTCTTTGATTCGTTGTCGGTTTTGAGTTATATTGGTTTAAATGTTAGATTCCGAGTAATTACTTTTGACGCTTTGTTATTGTATTTTGTCTAAACTATTGCTGATATATGGTTGTGTACTTGTGAGTGTGACTGTGAATCTGCTGTGACAGCAGAAATCACTCATTACCCCACAATGCTTTTCTTGTGTTGAGTAAGACTTGTTAAAAAAAAGCACGGCGGTGTGAGCGCAATGACTGCCATGCTGTACTGTGGCTTTATGTACGGTCGCCTATTGTTTATAAATATGTACTTATTTTACTCAGGCTATTTATTGTAACTAGGGTTTCTTGCCTTCTATTTAAATGTCTATAAGTAACATGTTCATCAATAACAAAAATAATTACACTACAGGCGGTGGCGGTTTTAATAAACAAACAGGATTTGTGAATCATTCCTTTCGTCCCAAAGGTCTAGGCAACCCCGTCCCCCTTTCCTCAGGTATACACCGACCGACGGCGACCGAGCGCGCGCGCAGGTTGCTATTCGTTCGTTAGTCGTTTCTTGTTCTTGTTTGCGAGATCACGTATCGTTTTGTTTCGTTTCCTTGAACACGGCAACCAACGACTTTGACCCGGCTTACTCTTGGACTCTGTAGTGTACTCTCTTTGTGTTGAACTCGGCTTTCTTACTGGACTACTGTACTGCATATTATTCGGATAGTTGTAATGGAAGCATATCGTAATTGCGTTATGTGTCGGCGGGGACTGTACCGTGGAAGATACCAACAGCACCTTTTGACGGATAACCTCCCAAGAGCGCGGCCAGATTTTGCTGCTTACATTGAACAACATGCACAATTGAACGTAAGTTATTATTGTTTTATGTATTTTTATTTAATATGTACATCAAAATCTGTACATTTAATAATTAGATATTTTAACGTTTAACACTGTTATCAGATCCCTTTACTAGATGTTTCATTAATTGCAATGGCTGCAAATGTCGTATAAGTAACCAATAGCGTGCGTTATTTTGTAAACAGGTAGAAAAAATACACATGCAGTCGGTTCCCTCCATAGAGCATATACAATAGTATGTATATGCTCTATGGTTCCCTCTATCAGCTTAATTAATACAACTATCATTTTTTTAAACGGTTAAACCTAATAAAACATAATTATTCTCCTCTATTTCTAGTTATAATAATCTATACTTACATTAAAATGTTTTTTTTAGGTGGTGTTTGATAACACACGAAGTGTGTGCCATCGATGTTGGCAGAGAGCTGAAAACGCAATAAGACAACCTGCTGTTCCGGAAGAGCAAGAAGTTAACAATCCTGATCGTAACCCTGATCAAGTGGTACAACGTATTCTTGTTCCCGAGTACAGGAGAGCTCCTAATACTCCTGTACATTGTATTTTTAATAATTGCAATAATAATACTCGCCACAGAATACCCAAGACTGTTAAAGTACACATCATGTGTGAGTACAAGTTGTATATTCCCACCGGGGTGCAAGAGTTTGTATAGAGCATCTCCAAGGCAATAATTGGGATGAACTGCCCAACTTATGCAACGCTACCCATGATTTTACTGCACATCACTTCAGTGATGCTTGTGATATGCTGCGAGAAGCAGTCGAACGTGGACGGGGGTTAGACTTTAGAGTACGTGGTGCTATGCCTAATGAGAAAATGCATTTTTGGATCGGATTAAATGGTGAACAGTTCGATGCAATTAGAGACCAAACACCCTCGCTGAATGACAGATGCTCGGACCCCAGAATGGGCATACTGCTGACAAAACTACGTACAGGAGATTCAAATCAAAGACTCGCTACGTTGTTTAAGATGTCGAGAAGGAAACTAGAAAGATTTTTAACCATTGCACGTGAATGCCTCACAAATGAATATGTTCCACTCCACTTGGGATTTGACCACGTTGACAGAAATGATGTGTTGGGGAGGAACTTATTTATTCCAAAACATCTCTTTGGTAACGAGGAAAACACCAAAGCAATCTTAATATGTGATGGCACGTACATATATATCTACAAAAGTAGCAATTTCCTATTTCAAAGGTAGTCGTACAGCCTGCACAAATACCAGAACCTCTTAAAGCCTTTCCTTATTGTGTGCTCAGATGGATATATAATAGATGTTTTAGGGCCGTATGCAGCTACAAAAAGTGATGCGCATATAATGCAAGACATCATGAATGACAATGAACATTAGGGTGACCCGTTTGAACTTTTTATCGAATTTGGAAAAGTTAGGGGTCTCAAAAGTTCCGTATGCAAACATTGTTCTCGTAAAAAATAATAATAAAAATATTGAATAATACTTTTAGCCCTCTACCGGAGGTCAAAGTTTCAGTTTTTTGTTAATATTGGCCTTAAGTTCCATTTGATTAAGTACTAATTTCATAGGTCGAAAAGTGTCAAATTAATACTCAAATCATTGACAGTATTATTGTTTGTCAGTACTTGTAATTTTCGGAGTCAATTTACACGTAGGTAGACTTAAAATAAACATTCTCTAAGTGACGAACTTCAGTACTATTGCAGCGCTCGGCTCGAAAGTTGTTTGATTGAAAATACAAATAATGAGTTCGAATTCTGTTACTAGGCGCAGTGAAGTGGATTGTTTCATTCTTGGAGCACCATCAAAACTCAAAAATAGTGTATTACCAACATATTTACAAGTGCTAAGATACATAGTGCATGTAAGATATACCCTACTAAGTGCAGGCACTGCAAAGCAGCCGGCGATTTCCAAAGTGTTCGCTATTGTGAGCAAAGATGTGAAGAAGATATGGGAATCTGCTTCGATACCGACAGTGAGTACCTTAAGAGTTATTCAGTTACTAACAAAAGAGTACAATGAGTATCTAAAGCTGAAAAGATGGCCAGAAAAAAAGAGAAATACAAATTTTGATGTTAGAGTGCAAACATTCCAAAACAGGATCACATCTGGTTTGTTCGACATCGCCGCATGCAAGTGTAAATTGTTAACTTCATGCTGCTGCTCACAAACCAATAAAGTACCCCCTAAAGAGCAAGATTTCCTGAATGATCAACGAACGGACCGAAAAATGATCATTGGTACGGTCGACTTAGTTGAAACGAGAAAACTTCAAAAAAGAGCAAGCCGAATACTTAAACGCCAACAAACACTGCAGACTGAAACATCAATTGCAGTGCAGCCAGAACCCCCAACGAGAAGACAGCTGATTAAAACGATACCACCACCAGTATCCGAGGAAACTCCTATGAGCAATGAGCCTTCAACATCGGGACTTTCGAGATGTAAGAATAACAAAATTCCAATTCCAGTTCTTGCAACAATGTGTGATCGGTATGGCATCTCTGACCGATCAGCAGCCGCTGTCGCCACGGCCGTCCTCCAGGACTTTGGGCTCGTCACGAGTAAAGATAAAAGCCTCGTTATTGATAAGAATAAAGTTCGCCGAGCAAGAGAAACAGTCCGGCATGACATGCAAGAAAAGACATTGTGTCACAATGTCGAAGGTATATACTTTGACGGAAGAAAGGATAAGACACTGGAGATTTTAAAAAAAGATAACAGGTATCACAGAACTATTTCTGTGAAAGAACATATCTCGCTTATATGCGAACCCGGTTCACTGTACTTGGGACACATCACACCGAAATCCGGAACTGGAAAAGCCATAGCTGATTCCATAATGGACTTTTGCTTAAGCACTGATTTAAAGTTGGATAAAATAATATGCATTGGTTGTGATGGCACTGTCACAAACACGGGATGGAAAGGTGGTGCTATACGGCACATCGAATTAAAACTTAACAGACCGTTGCAGTGGTTTGTGTGCCAACTTCACGCAAACGAATTGCCATTAAGGCATTTATTCAACCGCCTGGATGGAAACACTACTGGACCACGAGAGTATAGTGGACCAATCGGTAAATCTCTAGAACAGTGTCAAAGCTTGCCAGTTGTCGATTTTACGCCTGTTGTAGGAAACCTACAGCTACTCCAGGCAGATGTTATAAATTCTTTGAGTACCGACCAAAAGTATTTATACGAGTTAAGCCAAGCTATCTCAGTTGGATCATGTTCTTCTGAACTAGCACATCGTCAACCAGGAAAAATGGGGCATTCCCGATGGCTGACGACGGCCAATCGTGTATTAAGACTATATGTCGGAACCCATGGTCCTTCGAATAATTTGAAAATGATCGTGGACTATATCATGAAGGTATACGCGCCGGTCTGGTTCAGTATAAAGAAAGAATCTTGTGCACAAAATGGAGCCCACCACGTTTTCAAGCTCATAAAATATTCGAGGGACTTGTGTGACGACATACTTCTAATAATAGATCCTGTCATACAAAGAAATTCATTTTTTGCACACCCGGAAAATTTACTTTTGGCAATGATCTTTGATAATAGACGTCCTATCAGAGAACTAGGTCTAAGAAGAATCATTGAGGCACGCAGGGTCAAAAGTAACTCTGTTCGAGTTTTCAAGTTACCAAAACTGAATTTTCAAGCTGCTGACTACATTGACATAATTATTTGGGCCGAATCACAAATAACACCCCCGCCCATTTTGGATAATGTATCTGACAAAGTTTTAAAGGAAATGGTCGAAAAGGAAAGGCTCAATGATATAGCTATTCCAGCATTCCCCTGTCACACCCAGGCTGTGGAAAGATGTGTGAAGTTAGTGACTGAGGCATCGATGGCAGTCGCTGGACCAAAGGCCAGAGATGGGTTGATTCGGACCAAATTAATGTCTCGGAGTAAAATGCCAACTCTTAATTTTAAGGGTCAATACAAGGCTTAGATTTGTGTGTTTAGAGTTTGTTTAATATAGTTTTTGATATGATTGTTGCTTTATTTGTCTTTCACACCCTGAATACTAGAGGAATAATAATCAATAAGGTACTAAATAAAATAATTATAAAATATTTAAGAAGTACGATAATTCGCAAAATATTCAAAATTCCAGGCCTGGTAGAGGGCTATAAGTACCTATAAATCCAAAAACTAAAAATGTAGTTTTAAACTACGCACAAATATGCAACTTTTGAGACCCCTATGTTTTTGATAGCTTGAGAAAAAAAAACTCCATACATCAACGAGGCACCCTAATGAACATCCCATACATTTTTTGTTACGGGAAAACGATGCCTTCATTTTAGACCGGGGTTTTAGAGATAGCTTAGTCAATATAGAAGATTGCGGCTATGAGCAATATGTGCCACCAACAAAAGATCGCCATGAAACACAACTCACGACTGAGCAAGCGAATGAAGCGCGAGCAATAACGATGTGTCGGTGGGTAGTGGAAGTTGTAAATGGGAGGTTTAAACGAGATTTTAAACTATTACGGCAAAAATATTTTAACAGAGCTCTGCCTCATATGTTTGTGGATTTTAAAATAGCTGCCGCTATTATCAACCATTTTCACGTACCAATTGAGGACAACATGCATGCTGAAGAGTTCCTTCAGCATATAAGACAATCGGCGGATTTGCCAAACATATTACACACGTACGTAGAAAGAAAGAGATTAAATAATAGAAGAGCTGATTTTCAACGACTCGAAGTCAATGAATTAGAGAATTTCCCAAGATTTACAGAAAATGAAATCGTTGTGCTAGCTTTAGGAACATATCAATTAAAGCTAGCAAAATCGTACTGCGGAGAACATCTCCAGAACGGATTATATCTAATAGAGACATACCGGCAAAACCAATTGGAAGACCTACCGGAATATGGGATTAATGAAGATGTATAGCTTTTGCGTGGACGCATACAATCAAGACACATCCGAGCCAGAGTATACTTCTGCTACATATTAATAAAAAATAACCGCGATGAGGGCAATAACATAGTTCAGCACTATTGTACATGCCTTTCAGGACGGCGAACCATGGGCACATGCGCGCATATTATTGCAATAATATGGTATTTGGGATACGCTCATCCGCAGAATTTGGTTGTTGCACCGGCAATGTTTCTAAATAATGTACTTATAGACCATCACTAAATAAAAAGAATTAATTAAAGGTTTTATTATTATTTCTCATGCTCCTTTTATTATCATCATCGGCCTGTTACGTCCCACCGCTGGACAAAGGTCTCCTCTCACTAATCTACGCGACAGGGAATTAGGCCATACTCCAACACCCTGGCAAAGTGCATTGGCATGCTCCTTTAACTCAGCCAAATCTAGCCCACACCATTCCTGTTTAAATACCTACTTAGTGGGCAGGGCGTTTTTATATCGCTGTTAAGCATTACATGATCTGTAAGTGGCGCCACCTAGTGTTGAGTAGCGATAACGATCGATCAGTCTAATAAAAAGGTTTTTACTGGCAACATTTAGTGGCGCCATCTGTCCAAACTTATTATTTTTCGTGTGTGGCAACATTGCCTTGAAACTGTCACTTGACTTTGCACCTTTGTCTCAAGCAAGAACGAAATACACAACTCCATTGATTAAAGTAAAGTAAAGTAAAGTAAAAAATGTATTTATTGCACAAAAAATACACGAGCAGATATCTTAAAACAAATAAAATCTGTGCATAATCTGAACTTAAATCTACAAAATTACCAGGGGTCCTTGCACTAGGCTATGCCTGTATCGCGAGGAACCAATTAAATTGTAAGAAGCAACAGTTAAGTATAACATAGAATAAAATAATTTAGTTAGTAGTAGCAGAAGTTGAGTTCTACCACATCTATAACATTAATTATAATTACTTATATTCAAATTAAACTAATAGTATTTCTGTTTTATTATAATCTAGTGTTAGTAGGAACATTGTTAGTTTTCTTTTGGCTTCCATGAATGAGTTAGTCTTAATATCACAGAGTTTGACGAGGTTATTGTAAATGTGAGAGCTTACGTAAGGGTCGAATCTACTTGCAAAAGATGTATTTATAGTGGGAATTGGTATTCTGTAAACGCGTCTTTGTAGTAAGTGGGTGTAGGAGCTGGAGTTGATTGTAGCTTTATGAGCCGTTAGGGAGATTTTAAGTATGAAAAGTTGACGGACTGTTAAGACTTTGGCATCTTTGTACAGCTCTTTGGTTGGGTATCTGAAAGTTTTTTTCAACATTACTTTTAAAACGGATCGTTGGGCTCTTTCTGCGCTAGTTAGGACAGTCTTTGCTGCACTCCCCCATACGGTGATGCAGTATGTCAGTAGGGACTGACATAGCGCTGTGTAAACGTGATTAAGGATGTCTCTACTGGCTGCGTTGCGAAGTTTCTTCATCACTCCTATAGTCTTTCTCACCCTTTTAGACAGCCCAAATACATGCTCTTTGAAATTGAGCTTTTCGTCAACTGTAATTCCTAAATATTTGATAGTGTTAGTTCTTTCGATTGTGTTGCAAGTACAAGTTATAAGGGAATTTTTGCAAGTGTGGACCTTTAGCTTAAGTGTCAACGGAGGCTCAGATGCGGAGGTTTTTTGGAAACATAGATATTTTGTTTTATCGTTGTTTAGCGTTAGCAGGTTACTTTGAAGCCATTCTGAAATAGAAGTTAGACCATTTTCTGCAGCTTTGAAGGTGTTTTCCCAAGTCTTTCCACTGTAAAGTATTGCGGTGTCGTCGGCATAACATAGAATTTCAGCACTGTTTGAGTTAAGTTTATGGATATCATTCATGTAGATTATAAAAAGGGACGGGCCTAAAATACTTCCTTGTGGAACACCGAAGCGGACTGGAATTGTGTCGCTTTTGTATGTGCTAACTTTAACGAGTTGTTTTCTTTCAGAGAGATAACTTTTAAACCATAATAAGGGAGTCCCTCGTATCCCCATCAACTCCATCTTTCTGAGCAAGATCGGTATTGATACGGTGTCGAACGCCTTAGCAAGGTCCAGGAAGACGCCGATACAGTTAAGACCTTTATCTAGATAGTCGGCGACTAGGTTCACCAGTAGTTTGACCGCGTCTTCCGTAGATTTTTGCTGCCTGAAACCGAATTGTCTGCCGGAAAGAAGATTAAATGATTCTAGGAAGCTGACTAATCGTTTGTTGACCACTTTCTCCAAGATCTTTGACAGACTACTAAGCAGTGAGATGGGTCTGAAATTGCCAGGGATGTCTTTGGGGCCTGCTTTATGAATAGGAGTGACAGACGCTATCTTCCAGCATTCGGGGAAGTGTCCGGTACTGAGGCTTAAATTAAAGGTATGGACTAGTGGGTGAATTATTTCATGTCTGATTTGCTTTATTAGTTGGTTGTTAATACCATCAAGACCGGGAGCACTATCTGATTTTAGCTGTTTAATTATAACGTCAAGTTCTTGGGCATCAGTTGGCTGCATGAAGAAAGAGTTTGGAGCTACATTTGTCAGGGTAGTTTTCTGCGCAAGAGTATCTTCGGTATTATTTGTCTGCTGCATGATTTGATCAGCAAGTTTTTGTCCGACAGAAGAGAAGTATTCATTGCAATCATTTAAAGAATCCACAGGTTTTTTGCAGTTTGTGACAAGTTCTAGGGCGTGGTTTTTATTTGAATTTAAATTACAAATTTTCTTTATAGACTTCCAGAGCCCTTTTGGATTATTTTTGTTGGTTTCGATTTCCTGAGTTTCATAGTCTTGCTTGAGTTTTTTCAAAAGATCATCGCAAAAAGTTCTGTAACGAGTAAAAGTAAGCTTCAGAATTACGTCATTAGGGAAACGCCTCACTTTTAAGTGTAGCTTGTCTCGGTGGCGGATACATCTAACTAGGCCAGGTGTAATCCATGGCTGGATGGTGTACCTCGTCCGGCTAACTTGTTTGCACTCAGTGTGTTTCTCTACCGTCCTTGTTAGGATATCTGTGAGGAGCTCCGCTGCGGAATTGGCATCAGAATTTTCTAAGAGTGGGGTCCAGTTCGTTGATTTTAAATCTTCTGTAACGCCCTCATAGTTGATTACGGTTTTCGTCCTGATTAAATTTAATTTAGTTCTTTTGGTTTCTATACCTAAGATGACAATTTTATGGTCGGTGATATCGTTATCGCAAGCTCCGGCTAAGGTAGGTGAATTTGTCTTTACGAAAATATGGTCTAGGCATGCGTCTAATCGAGTTGGGACACTTATAGCTGTCCTTAATCCGTGCTCGGCTAAGAGACTGAGGTATTCTGAGGGGTCTATTTTGTTTTTGTTGGAGTATAAGATATTTATATTTATATCTCCCGCTAAGATTATGGATGGTCTGTGTTTAAATTTATTAAGGATATTATGTAGGTTTTGTATAAATAGATCGATGCTACTAGGGCTGCAGAAGGAAGGCGATCGATATATTCCGATAATTAACGCTTGGTTTGGAATGTCTATAGCAAGGGAGCAAGCTTCATCGAAGTGTTGCTCAGAAACATTTGCATTCCAGGTAGTTTTGACGTAGGCTACTACTCCTCCATTTTGGTTTATGTTGTGTTGGGTGTGGTGACAGGTGTAGCCAGGAATGTCATCTATCGAGGTTGTGTCATCAAGCCAACATTCAGTCAAGATAATAACATCGTATATAACGCCCATCCTATGAAGACAGACTTGGAAGGCAGCAAAGTTTTTGTTAAAGCTTCTCACATTAAATGCTATAAGCTTTAGGTTATAATTAGGCGTTAGGGCGTTTTTACATTCATCAGCAGAGTTTAGTTCTTGACATGGGATGTCTAAAGTTGAATCGATTAGTACTTGGAGGTCTTGATTAGCCATTTATGACGTGTTTATCATATACACTTAGTGATTGCGAGTTAGTTAAATGTGAGTATGAAGCAGATGTAAATATTAAATAATGTTGGTAATTTTTGTTTCGAGAATTGATGAAGTTGACATTATTTTGTGTAGAGACTAATTTGTTATAGATTTTTTCACATATAAAGTAACTTAAACTTAATACTATGGGTACGAAAAGTGTGATGAAACTACGCGAGCTAGGAGCACTGTAATGGCTGGGATGGTGTGGATTGGTCCAGTCCTTGGGTGAAATCGGATCCGCCTCCCAGTTTATTCAGAACGCTTTCGGATTCAACGTGGAGGATGGAACTAGTGTCCGTTCGACGCATCAGAATTCTTCCGTTTGTTGTCCATGTGTGCTTGAATCCCAGTTTGGCTCCAAGTCCGCGAGCTTTGCTGAAAAGCACTCTATTTTCTTTGGTGAGGTGTTCGTTGATGAAAACGCGACGTGACGGTCCAGCGATGTCGAGGGATTACTGAAGTATTTTCTATATTATCGTCCCTGACCACGCCAGAGCCCGATTTCGGCAGCGCAGCACCCGGCACGCAACATGGTGACCCCGACGTGATGAAGAACCCGTGGTAAAACTCCCGAAGAGGTCCAAGCTGAAAAACGGATGGCGTGGTCGGGAGATTTCGCGAAGACATAATATAGCGAAACAGTAAATTATCAAGCTTGCGGCATACAATAACATCTATCAAGCAACGTCGGTCAAGAATTCCCGAAAAAAGCAGCCATGGGCGACGGATCCGGTCAGATGTAAATCCTGGTTGGTGTGAATCAATGGCTGCCTAGTATCAACGGACGAAGATCAGCAAGATAGATGGGCGTACGCAGGCAAGACACAAGATCCACGGGCGCACGAAGATCTGAAGACGAGCGGCGGCAGCAACTGTAGTCATTGCGGCAAACATTGCAGTCACATGGGGACGGGCAGTACGCAGAGATCGACTGAAAAGAGGTGGGCTCGCTCCTTGTATTAAGTTATCCTAACCCTCTATCAAACAGGGGGGGGAACCGCCGTGTGCTCTTCAGGGTGTAGTGTAGCATCCAATAATCATCATGTCTGATACAGACGGTGAGTCTGGTAATACAATTGTGGAACTTCAAAGCTCTGCCATCAAAAGGTTAAAGAAAATTAGAGGCACGCTGAAGGCCAAATTAACCTTGTTTAATAAAAACATTAGCAAAATTAACTTGCAAAGCTTGACAGCGGAGCAAATCATAGACTTACGACTACGGACCGACCGTATCAAAAAGAGCTTTGAAGAGTTTGATTCAGTTCAAACTGAGATTGAAACCCTAAGTAGCGACGTCGAAGATGAGCTTAGTAATAGGGAGTCCTATGAAAATACATATTATGAGTGTGTAGCCAAGGCAGAAGCAGGCCTTTCAAAATCAGGTAAAGTCGGATTGCCGGGGCTAGCCTCCCGACAGTCAACTGCTTCATCTGAGCCAGTATTAGATTCAATAAAGTATCCAGATATTCCGCTTCCGGAATTTAGTGGGGATATCTCAAGGTGGATTGAATTCCGGGACACCTTTGATGCCCTGATTAACAAGGGTGCATTGAGGCAGATACAAAAATATAAATACCTGAGATCTTGCCTAAAGGGCGGCGCCCTGGAAGTGGTGGGTGCTCTCGAGTATTCGGAGGAGAGTTACAGTATAGCGTGGCAACTCCTATGCGAACGCTATAACAATCCGAGACTTCTAGTAAACAATCATCTGCGTGCACTCCTGCATATCAGTGAGGTGCCCAACACTCCCAGTGGCTTAAGGGGATTAGTAGATAACATATCCAAGCATCTTAGGACCCTAAAGGGGTTAAATGTATCAACAGATCCTATACATAATCACTCGATAAAATGGACAGATTCAACAGATTATTAAACTCTCCAGGCCTATATGATCAAAGATTGATAAAACAGATGGCCATGAATCACAGAAAATGGGACATCATGAGTGGGAGAGAAAAAGAACTATTGGTTCTCCACATCCATCTCTGTGTGTTCCTAAGCAATAGAGAGGTTGTTGGCCCAGGGAAAAAACGAAGACTTTCATCAACAACGAAGGAAGAC
Organism: Argyresthia goedartella; assembly: GCA_949825045.1. Classification (NCBI taxonomy): domain Eukaryota; kingdom Metazoa; phylum Arthropoda; class Insecta; order Lepidoptera; family Argyresthiidae; genus Argyresthia; species Argyresthia goedartella. The sequence goes on from OX463811.1 coordinate 22,939,179, forward strand.
ACCGGGGGACCCTCAAGATCGAGTGTTAAGAGACAAAAAGAAAGCGATCAAACCCTGAGCAGCAGCTCTTGCAACGCGATGGAAACAGAGAGTTTATCAACCGAGTCAGGCCCTACACAGTCTACCACAGATGATGACCTTGTCCTGGACACTCCAGAAATCATGGTAGACCGAAACTATCGTTTTTCTTTGCTGAATTATATGCCTCTGAAAGAGATGGGGATACAAACTCTCGTGGATGAATGGAAACTCAGCCCCGTGACACATGAGTGGGATATTGCAGACAATGAGCTAAAACAATTGATTATTGTCCGGTATTACGACAGTAAAAAGAGAGCATTAGAGAAGTATTACAAGATGAAGGCAGAAAACCCCAACAATACAAACATATTCTTGATAAAATGGGGTGAAACAAAAGGTTCCTGGTTTGAGACCAATAGCAAAAAGGCGAGAGGAGAGGAAAAAGTAGAGAGACTGTTGCTTACAAGGAAAGTGATCATGGAAAATCTAGGCATTCAGACGGAATTCTTCAAAGTGGAATCAGGGAACATAGAAAGCTTGTTTCCAAGTGTTTGGCTCAACGAAGGGCTGAATAGATGGAAAGAAGATCTTTTGGCTGACCAGTTCGAAGAATGGTCCCTGGAGGAGTTGTACGACAAAAAGGAGGGACCACCCAAGGCCATCAGCCCGATAGACCTAATGAAGAACTTGAAAGACACGAGACAGCACTTAGAGACGAGGCAAGAAACATTGTATAGAGCCAAACTGCTTCCAGAACACATGTCACACAATCTACTGCTAGAAGCCAGAGAGGACAACCGAAATGTGGACCAAGTAATGTCGTTCATAGGCGATTCACTGGACAAAGTTCTGGAAGTTTTCAGGTCTCATATCAAAGTGAATAGCAATCTAAAAGAAAACATTTTGACTGATCTATTGAAAACATGGGATCATTCATCAAAGTCTACTTTCAATTTTCTAAACAAAATAAATTGTCCTAATCATCTAGATATTGAGAGCGCCCTAGGTATTGGAATGAAGGGATTGAAGCACTCGGATATCAAAGAAGATATGAAACAGCCCGAGAATTCACCCCTTCAAGAGACAAATTATCCAGAGTGGTATGAAGAGGTACTGTGTGGACTGGAAGAAGATCACAATCTAAGTGCTACTCATGTGCCGATGGGAGACTTGATACAGACGCCACCACATGATGATCACCCTATTGCTCTGGTAATAGAGAACAGCACAACTGGATTGTGTAAGGAAATGTTAAAAACCCATGCCTCAGTAATGGTCTCCAAGGTGACCAACTTCTATTCAAGACTTGGGGGCGCCTACTCAGGTTCTGTGGTTGAGAAAAATAAGGACCAACAGAACATTGCCATATTCCCAATTGTTTCCCCACTGAAAAAACTAGAGGAAGACAATTCTGAACCCGAGGAGAGGACACGACTTTGCTCAGGTTTTGTGGTTAGAGCACCCTCACATGCAAAGAAACCCACAGATAGGATAGGTCTAATTACAGTGGAATTGATCAAGAACAATGATACAAAAAAGGCTTTACAAATATCTTCGGGATAATTCTAGCGAAATAATAGATTTATGTACGAATGAAGGCATCACGTGGAAATTCAATCCACCTTACTCACCACACATTGGGGGGTTATTTGAGGCTGCTGTTAAGGCATGTAAATTACATTTAAAAAGGGTCTTAGGGAATGCTATGCTCACCTTCGAGGAGTTCTCGACGGTTCTAACCCAGATAGAGGGAATCCTAAATTCACGGCCTCTTTGCCCCATACCTAAGTCAGATACAGACAATTTTCCCATCTTAACGCCAGCCCACTTCTTAATAGGTAGATCTTTGACAGCCTTACCCGATTACGATTGTCAAAATACGCCTAGCAACAAGTTAAAGCTGCACCAACAATTCCAACAGATCCAGCACGATTTCTGGCGCCGGTGGTCAAGGGACTATCTTACGCTCATGCAGGAGCGAGTCAAGTGGAGAAGCACGAAAAGTTCGAGCCTGACTGCGGACTCCCTGGTTCTTATACGCGATGAGCAGCTGCCGCCGACACGATGGCGCTTGGGGAGAATCCTCGAACTGCATCGAGGACCTGACAACATAGCACGGGTCGCGTCTATCAAGACTGCGACTGGCATCATCAAAAGGGCCTTCAACAACATATGCCCACTCCCAATCAAGAATGAAGACTAGAAGTCCCATATGTATTTAGTTTCTTAAATAAGAATTAATTTTTTAAGTAATTATTCACTTTGTAAGTTTATTCACTTTGTAAGTCCAAATAAATTCTCTTGTGTTGATTTATTCAGGGGAATAGGATAGCTAGACATGCTAGGATAGCTCTTCAGGTAGGGGGAGGTTTAACTTTGAGGTGCGCACCATTTTATTAACTTAACTTCATAAACATTCTCAACTAATAATTTATTTAAGAGGGTGCGCACTTCAAAGGTGTGGTTGATAGCAACGCACAAGCCAGCAGGATAGCAGCTTGGGCGGTGGAGTCAACCTAGGTAGAATGGATATCATTAGATCTAGACATTAGATAGATCTGAGCATTAGATAGATTTAGACAATAAGGAAGTTGTCTTTGAAACCTCTTTCAAAGGCGGGAATATGTTAAGCATTACATGATCTGTAAGTGGCGCCACCTAGTGTTGAGTAGCGATAACGATCGATCAGTCTAATAAAAAGGTTTTTACTGGCAACATTTAGTGGCGCCATCTGTCCAAACTTATTATTTTTCGTGTGTGGCAACATTGCCTTGAAACTGTCACTTGACTTTGCACCTTTGTCTCAAGCAAGAACGAAATACACAACTCCATTGATTACTGAAGTATTTTCTATATTATCGTCCCTGACCACGCCAGAGCCCGATTTCGGCAGCGCAGCACCCGGCACGCAACAATCGCCATCTGGCGATAGTGATATACAAACGCCCTGTTTACTTAGTTTTAAGCCTTCTCTATCACCTGGGGGGGCAATAATGAGAGAATTATGATAATAGTGTTATCTTACAATTTTTATACAAAGGACAAATATTTGAGTCAAGCGCCCTAGCACGTGTAGCGTCAAGTGAAAAGACCTATCGAAGCGCATGTGTGTCGAAGTTATTGGTTGCTATACCAGGCTCCATACATTTTTGCCCATCATCTGATTGAAACTTTGGAACTATCTCGCTTTTCCCACAGTCACCAGCCCAACACCACAAATCCAAGCAAGAATAGTGCTAAATTAAGGAGTATGGTTTCGGTGCAAACAACGTCCACTTTGAACTTGTGTCCTAAATGTCAGGGAGATCATTATCTAAATAATTGTTCACATTTTTTATCCCTGAGTAACAGTGGCCGCAAAGAGGTGTTGGCTAATATCAGAGTGTGTCATAACTGCTTTCGTGCTGGTCACTACTCAAACCAATGTAAAAAAATTGGTTGCAAAATTTGCAAACGCAAACACAACACACTCATTCATTTAGAGGATATCAAGTTCAACAGACAAGTAACAACGCAGCAGCCCCTGCCGAGTCACAATAATACCGTGACGTCATCATCTAATTCCGACGTAAGACAGGTACAGTCGCAGTCCCACCCAACGGCTCAAGTCGCTTCGAGCGCAACAAATCGCGCATCACAAGAGTCTAGCGAAGTGACATTGACCGCTCATGTATGTGCTGAGGTAGGTAGTGTAGGTAACGAGGCGAGCGAAATTTTATTATCTACGGCATTAGTAAAAATATTTGATTCAAACAACAAACCACACATAGTTCGCGCTGTACTCGATAGTGGCAGTACATCGTCGCTAATGACGAATCAAATGTGCAAACGACTCGATCTACCTGTAGTACAAGTAGACAGATGTATAGAGGGTATCAATAACTCTAAGTCTAAAGTAGGTCAAGTGTGTAGTGTTTTAATGACTTCGCTGAACGATTCATACAGCACAAGAATGCAGTGCTTTATTTTGCCTTCCATTACAAACAACGTTCCCTGTAAACACATTGATATCACGGAATTAAACATGCCGACTGATATTTGTTTGGCTGACCCTCATTTTTATAGGTCATCTGCAGTTGAGATGATCATCGGCGCAGACTTATTCTGGGACATGCTCGGTACAGAAAAAATCAGACTAGGTACTGGAAAACCCATTCTTCAGGACACGCGATTGGGATGGTTAGTGTCAGGCCCAATAAACAGCGGTCATCCATCTACCAAGTCCAGCATTATTTGCAATTTTTTGAAAGTGGAATCCAGTACCTGCGCCTCAGACACGCAATTTGCTGAGGTACAAAGTCAATTGTCACGTTTTTGACAACTTGAGAAGGTCACCCACAAAGATTCTCATTATTCACCGGAAGAAAAACGTTGTGAGGAGCATTTCATCAAAAATACGACACGGTTGGAAGACGGTCGATTTTGTGTTAGGATTCCATTTAAAAACTCCCCTGAAGTTTTAGGAGAATCACGACCTCGCGCTAAACAGTGTTTTCTGTCACTGGAGCGTCGTAATGATAAACAACCGTTGCTAGAAAAAATGTACCGCGAATTTATGTCTGAATACGAACAGTTAGGTCACATGTCCGAGGTACCGTTTCAGTCTGAACAAAAGACATATTTCATTCCTCATCACGGAGTCCTACGTGAAAGTAGCACGACTACAAAATTACGTGCGGTATTTAATGCGAGTGCACCCACCTCATCAGGTGTTTCACTGAATAATATTCAGATGGTGGGGCCAACCGTGCAGGATGACCTTCTGTCGATACTCGTCAGATTTCGGTTTCCAAAATACATTATTTCAGCAGATGTTGAAAAGATGTATCGACAGATAGCCATCCACCCGGAGGACAGACCTTTACATCAAATCATTTGGCGTGAAGATGCGTCTTGTCCGTTAAGGGCATTTCAGCTGAATACCGTTACATATGGAACTGCTAGCGCACCCTATTTGGCTACGCGTTGTTTAAAACAATTGGGCTTAGAATGTATCGATAAAACTGTCAGTGAAATTATCATTCATGATTTTTACGTTGACGATCTGTTGACAGGCGTGGATCAGCTACAGGAAGCTGTCAAAATCCAGCAAGACGTCACGTCAGTTTTATCTTCAGCTCGGTTGTCTCTCCGTAAATGGAAATCCAATGAAATAAAATTGCTTCCTCATGATCATCACACTCAATCTTCGCTCAATCTGAATATTGGTAATAATGAACCAACAAAGACTCTTGGCCTCAGCTGGAAGGCACTTTCGGATGATTTGCTGTTTCCTATTGGTTCCTTACCTTCTAACGGAAACAGCAAACGCTATGTACTTTCAGTCATCGCTCAGATTTATGACCCGTTAGGTCTACTGTCACCATGTGTGATTTTGTTGAAAATCTTTTTACAAAGGTTATGGCTACTCAAGCTCGCATGGGACGAACCTTTACCTGAGGAGCTTTTCAAAGGTTGGAGTAAAACCAGTCTTCACTGGAAACTCAAGCAATGAATCATCCCCAGCTCCTTCAATATGTTCTTCATTGGAAAATCTGAATATTTCTAATTCAGAGGATGGTGCCGGTATTTCAAGTCCAGTGATTGACATTGAAGGTGTAGTCGAGAACCCGAATTCACCAGCTCTAGGCATCGAACATTTACAGTGTGAGCCTGTAATACAGCCAAAAACGCCGGATATGATAGGAGTGTTCAGCAGCCAACTCCACGAGTAGCACCGAGGCTAATTAGGTCTAAACGAAAGATCACTGTAACGCAGACTGAAAAAATCGTAAAGCAAAAGAAAAAAAAGGTCGAGCCAATAACGTACACTTGGAAGAAAAACAAAAAAATAAATTTCAATGCGGATATTCCAGACTTTGAAAATGATTTGACTCCACCGGAAAAAGTTCAAGAACCCTTCGAATATTTCAGCAAGTTTTTTTCAGAAGACATCATTCAATTGATAGTGGAGCAAACAAATCTTTACGGCATGGATGCACAGACTACGGCCCGCGGGCCGCATGCGGCCTGCCGGTCGAAAACTGGTGGCCCGCCGACAGCAAAAATAATACTCTCGTACATTCGAAAAATATTGAATTCTATTCCAGAATAAAACAAAAAATATATGTTCGAAAAGTAATTTGAATCTCGCGCGCGCGCTCTTAAGTGCGCTTCGTGCTGATCTCGGTCAAATTCGTTTTCTTGAGGAAGCGCCGCGGCACGCTAACCGCCCGCAGCGACCGACAGTTCGGTTTTATTTTTAGTGAAGTGTCAATAGTTCTAGTGTAGATTTTAACTCGACTAGCCGGTGTCATATATTTTGATCCACATTCAACGTAGATTTCCCGTCAAGTGCCGTGTATAATTGTGTTGTGAAATCGTAAGTAAAACTCTGTTATTAATAAGTGTTTCCCTACCTATTTAATCAATTATTTTTGGTAATTTAAAAAAGGATGGGTACAAATAAAGAACTATTACTATTACTATTAATCTAAGTAGGTACTGTAATTGTTTTTAGGTGCTGTGTTAATCCTAGCCAGGATTAGAACGCAACATGGACAAGCCAGGACCTAGTAAAAAACGTAAGGTTAAAGATGAAAATCGGCAGTTTCAAGAAATTTGGACTGAGAAATACTTTTTTGTATGGTCGCATAACAAAGTCGTTTGTTTAATTTGCAAGAATGCTGTTGCGATTGCAAAGGAATATAATGTAAAAAGGCACTATGAAACGCAGCATCCTCCTTTTACCAAGTTTACAGGCGAATTAAGAAAGCAAAAAATGTTGTCTTTAAAACGGGAGCTTATTGGTCAGCAAGCTATGTTTACAAAACCCATTCAAGATTCAGAAACAGCTACAGAAGTTAGTTATGAAATTTCTCGAATGATAGCAAAGCGAAGTCGCCCCTTCAATGATGGGGATTTTGTAAAAGAATGCATAGAAATTGCCGCTAAGAAAATGTGTCCAGAAGCAGCAAAAAAGTTTGAGAAAATTCAACTGAATCGTATGACTATCCAAAGAAGAATTATGTCTTTGCCAGGTAATATTGCAGAACAATTAAATAAAAAAAACTAAGATCATTGAATTTTTTCATTAGCACTCAACGAATCCACTGATATAAGTTCCACAGCTCAGCTTCTCATATTCATACGAGGTGTTACTCAAGATTTTGAAGTCATAGAAGAGTTATTAGGAATGTGTTCATTGAAAGGTCAAACCAGAGGAGTTGATATACTCAATGTACTTTTGGATGAGTGTTCAAAAACTGATTTGGACTTATCAAAATTATCGGGAGTTGCGACTGACGGTGCTCCTCCGATGATTGGTGTCAATTCTGGGCTAGTTACTTTGCTGAAAAAGCATCTGCAAGGAAAAAACATAAACGCTGAAGATCTCATGCAGTTTCACTGCATTATTCACCAAGAAGCCCTCTGTTCTAAAAAAATTGAATTTCAAAATGTCATGACAGTGGTAGTTTCGACTGTAAATTTCATAAAATCACGAGGACTCAATCACAGGCTATTCAAACAATTCCTTGATGACATCGAAAGCGAATATGGAGATTTACTGTATTATACAGAAGTAAGGTGGCTAAGTCGTGGATTGACACTGGAACGATTTCTAAGTTTAATAGAAGAAATTGAAATATTTCTGGCGGAAAAGCAAAGGGATGTGCCGCAACTTAAAAATCCTGTTTGGTTGTGTGATTTGGCTTTTTTATTTGACATTACAAATCATTTGAATGTCTTGAACACACGGCTTCAAGGCAAAAATCAACTGATATCCCAGCTCTACGCTCATGTATCACCCTTTCAATGCAAGCTGACACTCTTCAGATCGCAATTGAATTCTGGAAATTACAATCATTTTCCGAATTATAAGAAAATGGCTGAAAAATTCAACAAAACTGCGATTAATTTCAGTTATGTAGAAAAGCTAGATATTTTGATTCAATATTTTCAAGACAGATTTTCGGAGTTTAAAAAAGTGAAACCTCTGTTGGACATATTTAGCAATCCTTTCACGATTTCAGTCGAAAATGCGCCAGAGTCAATGCAGTTAGAAATTATCGACATTCAAAACGACCAAGATTTACGCAACAAATTCAACGAAGGAGACTTGCTGAACTTTTACCGCTGCATTGATAAAAATACTTACAAAGAGTTGCGCATAAACGCTCTGAAATGTGCCAGCTTATTTGGTTCTACCTATATATGTGAACAAACCTTTTCAATACTAAATAATAATAAAACAAAAAATCGAAACCGCCTTGCAAATGAAAGTTTGGAAGCAGTTTTACGTGTTGCTACAAGTAAATTTGAGCCAAATATAAAAAAGATTGTAAGCTCTATGCAGTGCCACGCTTCAAATTAATAAATTCTTTTTAAATTTTCATACATTATTATCAATACATTATTATCAATCCTTTATTGTCTTTAATTACCTATACTTCTGGCGGCCCGCCATCGGTTCATAATTTGCCCGAGTGGCCCCTAGTTTTAATAAGTCTGTGCATCCATGCTTTACGGGGTACAAAAGACTGGTTGCTCTCCAAAAATATCGGCTTGCGACATCAAGGATTTTTTAGCCATAAATGTTTTCATGGGAGTAATAAAGTTGCCTGCCTACACAGATTACTGGGCTAAAGAGACGAGATGCGCAAAAGTAGCTGACATAATGCCACTTAAAAAATTCCAGAAGATCCGACGGTTTTTACATTTTGCAGACACCACATTAGATGATGGTGATCGTTACTACAAGATTCGTCCCCTTCTAGTGAGAATCAGATAAAATTGTTTGGCTATTGAACAAGAAGGCCGATACAGTATTGACGAAATGATGGTCCCGTACTTAAAAAGGGACGAGGGCAGGAAACCGTCGCCAATATATTAAATGTAAACCCAAGAAATGGGGCTTTAAAATTTTTGTCCGAGCAGGTGTTTCAGGATTGGTGTACGACTTTATCGTATACGGTGGCGAAGATACTTTTCGATTTGACAAATTTAGTCCCGCTGAAGAGACGATGGGTGTCGGCGCTAAATTAGTAATAGCCCTAGCAAAGTCGATAAAGAACTCTTCATGCTCTGTGCTGTACTTTGACAATTTCTTTTGTTCTCTCGACCTCATTTCACATCTTCGTAATGAGTATGGCATATTCAGCTTGGGAACATTGCGGGCTAACAGACTGAGGGGAGCACAGACATTATTGAAGACCGATAAGCAGCTTTAAAGGTCAGGCCGAGGGAGTCATTGCCAGGTTGTGAGTACTAAGCGGAAGGTTGTTATTGTCAAGTGGTTTGACAACAAGGCTATACATTTGGCGACCTCCTTCGTAGACGCTTACCCCACCGAAAAAGTGCTGCGCTAACAACAAATTCATAAAAGCTCGGTCTGCAGTTCAATAAAATTCAAATCGTGAAGCAGTACAATACTCACATGGGTGGGGTTGACCTAGCTGATATGCTTGTAGCATTGTACAGAACCGAGTTCAGAGGACATAGATGGTATTTTCCAATCTTTTCTCAAATGCTGGACATTTGTCAATAATGGTTGGCTTCTTTATCGAAGGGATCATAAGCTGTCATACAAGAAACCGACACTGAAATTGAAAGAATTTCGTATTGCCGTTGCAAATTCCTTGATTTCAGCAGGCAGGGACAATAGCGAAACCCCAACTTTTAAGGATCCGAAAATAAAGAATCCCGTGGGTCCTTTGCCAACAGACAGTATCCGATACGATAACGTTGGCCATTGGCCTGTGTCAGAAATTAAAGGACGTTGCCGATTCTGTAAAGCAGGCCAGACAACAATTCATTGCCAAAAATGCAATGTTAGGCTGTGTCTAATGGAGAGAAGAAATTATTATGGGGCTTTTCATAAATAATTGTAGATTTTTCATTAATTAAAAAGTATGGACCTCATATGTCTGGTCTTAAATGGTGATTTTAGTAATGAGCATAAATTTTAATGTTAAGCCTAAAGTTTTTATAAAATGTTGATTAATGTTAAGTGAAATATTTTAATTTTGAACTGATTTGATATTCTAATTTTGATATAGAAATAAAACTATTGTTTTCCTTTTCTCTTTGCAAGATCTTTTTTTTTATTTTAAGATACGAACCACTAAAATTTTGGCAATGTGTCTAAAAAGATACACTTAAAATTTGTTTGAATTCCCTGTACGGTAGGCAATGTGTCAAAAAAGATACTGAGGGTTTTTTCATTAAACACTATTTTGAGTTTCAACTAAATCGGGCACCTTAAATTGTATTGGGGGTTGGGGACTACAAAACTGGTTGGCAACATCTGGCTGTCTGGGATCTATACAATATACTGGGTGTCTCATAAGAAAGTTCACATTTGATTTGCCTACTGTGTGAACGCAACTATTCCGAGGGGCGCGGGGGGTATGTCAATCGGTAGACTAGCTTTTGGGAATTTAGTCGCTATGGAGCGTTTCTCGGGAGCGGACCGTGCGTTGTGCGTACGTGAGTTTTACAAAAACTGTAATTCAGCGACTGTAGCGCGTCGAAAATTCTGCAGTATTCGACATATTCGTCGTTTAAATGATGCTCCAAGCGCTCGACTCATTGGGATATGGGTCAAGAAGTTTGAAGAGACTGGTTCAACGCTAGAAAAACCAAAATCCGGGCGTCCAAGGACTTTGAGAACGTTCGAAAACGTAGACAGTGTCTCTCAGTCTGTTCGTGATAGCCCGGATCTTTCGATTCGGAAGCGTGCTGTTGCTTTAAACGTGCATAGATCATCATTGTTCCGCATTTTACACAAAGATTTAAAGCTGCACCCCTACAAAATTCAGTTGGTGCAAGAATTAAAGTCTCAGGATGCTGTGCAGAGGCTTGAATTCATAAACCAGGTGATTGAGCGGTTTCCAACGTTTAACAACATATTGTTTTCGGATGAAGCTCATTTCCACCTTAATGGACATGTAAACAAGCAAAATTGCCGCTACTGGAGTGCAACCAATCCAAAACAAAAACATCAGAAACCCCTACATTCGCCTTAAGTGACCGTATTGGGCTGCGATGTCGGCGCGAGGAATTATCGGCCCTTACTTTTTTGAAGATGAAAGGGGACGCACAGTTACCGTTAATTCAGAGCGTTATGTGGAGATGTTAGACGACTTCTTCGTGCCTGAACTGCAAAACTTTTCTGGTTATAACCAAAGAACATGGTTTCAGCAGGACGGAGCAACTTCACACACGTCCAACAGGTCTCTACCACGAGTTCGTGAAATTTTTCCTGGCAAATTGATCTCCAGGAGAGGTGTCGTAAATTGGCCTCCTCGAAGTCCTGATTTAACCCCTATGGACTTTTTCTTGTGGGGTTACGTCAAATCTAAAGTTTACGCCAACAAACCGACTTCCCAGGCACAATTAAAAGGAAATATTCGTCACGAAATGGCAGCCATCACTGAGAATACCTGCCGAGCCGTCATAGGAAATTTTAGTGCTCGATTAAATGAATGCCGTGAACGCAACGGTGTACATTTGGACGATGTTATTTTTAAGAAATAAATTCCCGAAGTGTGTATTTTAATATGTATGAAACATTTTTTCAATAAACTACTTACTTTTTTTTATTGATTTTTTAACCCTTTATGGGACAGGTCATACAAAGTGGCTAATAAAAAGGCCACCTAAAATAAGGGTCATAATTCATAGACTTTTAATCGTAGTCTGAACCTTATTGATATTTACGCATCAAGATAAAGCACACCGTCCAGTAATCTAACCATCAAACGCCGCTTACGCATGATAAAAAAGTTTCGCGCCCATTTTTGACCTGGCTAGTATACAAGCCACCGTGCACTCAACGAATTACATTTGAAGTAACCACGTGCAAGTGCAGTTTATCTCTGTGTGTTTTTATATCAAATTATTATTTTTACCGGTAAAAGTAAGTAATAATAGTTTTTTTATTATATTTTGCTTCTATTTTACTCATAAATATAAAGATACAAATAAATAATAACTGATTTTCGTGTAATCAAAATCTTGGTAGCGTGAAAAAAAAACTAACCTAAAAATTACATACACCACTTTGACACGACTTTATTGTTATAAATTTTTTCATAATCCGCTTGATACATACATGATTACAAAGGTTATTTTGTTGTATTTTGAATAGTTTAACCTAATTTATGGTGTAACGTTTGGTTTGGTTATTATTATACATAGATAGTGAAAAATATTGTATGTTTTATTTACGTATTTTGACCTAAAGTAAGTGGCGTATATAAAATGAAGCTCGTTACGTTATATATTTTGTTTATTGTTTTTTTTAGAATGTATCGTGGAAATCTGGACTTAGAGGCGCTAACTGAGGATGATTGGCAGGAATTGTTTGCCATAAATGACGACCAAGCGATGAATTCAGACGCTGGTGGTGATTCAGACGCTGATGATGTTCATAACGTGACGGTTACTACTGAAGGGAGTGGACCGAGTACTCGAAGTGTATCTTCATATCAAGATATTCAGACACATGAAGAGTTACCTACATATCATGAACCGACGCCTCAAGATGTGCCACCCATAGCAAATTTAGATTCAGCTGAGGACGACCAACGATTACTCACTAAATGGAGCAACAAACGATTCCGAACTCCTTCTGAATACAAAAATACTGTTTTCAACCAATACAAAGGTATAAATGCTGAAGTTGACTTATCATCACCGCTGAATGTACTTTTTCTCTTTTACGACGGGCTTCTTCAATCTTATGGTTACAGAAAGCAATAAGTATGCCACTCAAAATGGCCAGTCTTTGAACCTTTGTGAAGATGAACTCAAGAAGTTCATAGGAGTTTTGATTATTATGGGTTTCCATAGCCTGCCTTCTATGAGGCTTTACTGGTCACAAGATCCCAATTTTCATGTTCACCGTATTAGCAGGGTAATGAGTATGCGCCGATTTCTAAAAATATTGAGATTTTTGCATGTCAATGACAATGAGAATATGGTTTCAAGAGGACAGCCAGGATTTGATAGGCTTTTCAAGATACGCCCGCTGTTGAGACATTTTTCTGCGGTTTTTAGATCTGCTTTCAGTCCTCATAGACAACTATCAATCGATGAAAGCATGATAGCCTTCAAAGGTTGCTCTACACTCAAACAATACATGCCTCTCAAACCAATCAAACGTGGCTTCAAGGTGTGGGTTATTTGCTGTGCCGTTACGGGTTATATGCTTGGCTTTGAGATATATGAAGGAAAAAGTTTGACCGGTGGTAAAGAATTAAGTCTTGGGGAGTCTGTTGTGATGAAGTTGGCCGTTATGTTTGAAGGTATTGGCTACTGCTTATTTTTTGACCGCTTTTTTACTGCATTACCTTTATTGGTGAAACTCTTGAAGAAAAAAATATTTGCTGTTGGTACTATTATGCCATCGCGAAAACATTTCCCAACTGACAAGCTACATTATATACAAGGATACATGGACAAAAGCTCACCCTGTAGGTAATAAGCCAATCACTCATTTGCAATTTAGAAGCAAACTAGCTGATGAATTGATCGAAAAAGTTGAACAATCATTGCCTATTTTTCAATCCCAAGAAGGAGGTGATCATAAATTGATAAGATCTGTAAAGAAAAATCCGCGCAGATGTCGATATTGCAGTACAACAGCTAAGCCAAAGAGAAGTGTTTACGATTGCATTAGCTGCAATGTCGCTTTGTGTGTAGAATGTTTTGTGCCATTTCATGAATCAGGAAAAGAGAAGAAATCAAAATAATCAGTTTTAAAATTTACAGTACCTACCTAACTAAATGCCGGAATAGTTATTGTTTATTTTATGGAAGAAGTTCCTAATTATTTTTTTCATATAATTAGTTTTAATAATAAAAAGATCTCAATAAATCTGGATCTCAAAATTAAACAGGAGAAGAGTGATTTTGTTAACATTACTAAAGAAATGTTTTTGTTTTTGTTTTTGCTCATAGTGTAAGAATAAATGTTGATTAAAATATATATTTTTTTTTCATAAAAACACATTATCCTTAACAGAAATAAAAAGAAATGGGTGGTCAGTATACTAGCCAGTGATTGCAACCTGACAGACATATATTCCTAACAGTCACTGGTCAGTTTAATAGCCACAACATTTTTTTAATTTTCTGTACAACTAATATCAATCATGAGTGCTACCCATAGTAAAAGTTTTATAATTTAGTTCAAAGAATAATAATTAACAGGAAAAATAATGAATTTTCAAAATATGTAAGGGTGTGCGTTAAAGGGTTAAATGTGAACTTTCTTTTGAGACACCTTGTATATCAGAAGTCAGATTGAGGTCCGCAATGTTTGCAAACGGAACTCCCCTGAGAGACTCCTCTATCTAGCAAGACACCTACACTATTCACTGGAGAGAGATAAATACAGCAATCATTAGTGACTTTCACTAGCATTGTTTTTAAGCAGCAAGTGGAGAGACAGATTTTCTCAACCGCTTTTTTCAATGCAAATGAAAGGAACTAATTGTTCTAATTATCTCTATCATGCAAATAGAGTACAGTGCCCGTAGTAGCTGATAGTCATTATTTGTCAACAAGATATGTGGGTTCGAAATATGAAAAGTGGGCTTTGTCCTAGCAGTGTGAAAGAATAGGCTTATATATAAAAAAAATAAAGCAAATATACTGGATGAATAAGTGACATCAACTAAAGATGAGTCATTCCGGACCAGAATAGTTCCAGGAGTAGAATCTGATCCCAGAATGGCATCGTTCCAGTCAAACCTGTCTAAATTAACATCCTCCTTAGTCCGGGGGAGTTGGAATAACGAGGAGAAATAGAAACTCCACGTGTCTGGCTGAGTGACTTATGGTCCAAAGTTAACACAAAAATTTCAAAAACCATAGAGAATACAATATTGTAGTAAATGCAATACCACCCAATAGACAAAAAAACAATTGGACTCGCTGGCCTGTCTATACTCCACAGAACAAAATGAGATCTTTAGACTCCGACTCTGTAGAACAAGAACAAGATTGGTCAGTGTCGACACTCCAACCAACACATTCCAGGTTCGATCACAGGAGATGATTCGCGCATCTTTAACATCAATCCCCACTCTTGAGAGCCGTATACAGGCCACCCAACTCCAGCAGTGTTATGTACTTGTAAAATTTTCAAAAATTGTCACTTTTTGAGGCCGCCATGCCATAACAACAGTGGACAACAGTCCTAGCCCTGCTAAGATTTCAACCCGGCAACTGCACAGGAAGGTTATCACAGATTGGAGTTAAGACAGAAGGGTTGGATTGCGGGGCTGGTACCGCCCCTTATAGACACTGACCGATAAATCTAACAAACCTATTTGTCAAGCTATATTCACATATTTTAGACAAGATAGCAGACAGATGAATTTCCGGTTGGACACTGACCCATTATTGCGTGTCCGATATTTCAGTAAACCTCTGATGGCGACTTGAACTCTCACTTTGACGAATCTTGGGAGTCTTCACATTCATTTTCAGGTCGGAAAATATAAATAGATAAAACACATAACAGTATTTACTGACGATTAGCGCCGCCGTTTTCAGACAACATGACCGACCGTGGATAAAGTAAAATGATCGAAATTGGAAATGGACATGGAGTCTGTCCAAACGCCAACACTTTACACAAGCAAAGCAAGAATACTAAACCTAACCTATGACTATGACTACCCGACCGGACCTAACTAACGAATAAGTACATTAATATTATCACCACTAATTATTTTTCACTGAATGAAGAAATAAAAAAAGAAACACGACGAGTGCCGGCCGACTACGCCCCAAGCAACGAGCAACCACAGACATATAAAAAGATACTATGTTACAGGGCTGCCAGATGTACGATTTAAATCGTACTCCTACGATTTTTTGGCACTTTTACTCATGTAGTATGCTAGACCAAGATCGTTCCGAAAACGTACGATTTTTCTGTACCTGGCAACATTTTGTAATAAAACGAATGTGCTCCACCGGCAAATATTATGTTCGGGGAATTCCCCGAAAACCTAACGTATGCCTGGATCTTTTACTTGAATGAAGACTCTTTATGCAATCACACAAAGTCTGTATTTGTTTGCATTGTTAAGAAACTTATAATTTTTCGTTTTTTTTTTAATAGTTTGAATGATCCATTCATACAGCTTTATTACTTGTTCTTGTCTTGGATATTGCCGAAATTCACCAACTTCAATAAACTTTTTCAATCGGAAAAAGTAGTGATCACGTCATTAAACGAAAAGGAGCGCGAAATGTATAAAGATATTTTGCTATGTATTTTGGATCCTGATTATGTCAACAAAACTGAGCTTTCTGCTATTGACATTGATCGTCAAGAAAAATGGTTAAAGGATGAACAAATGTATTTGGGAATTCAAGTGATGAACAAAATTACACAACCTGAACTTCGTCGTCAGATTACTGCCACCAAGGAGTTTTTTCATCGCTGTCGACATTTCTTAATCACAAGCGCTAAAGAAATTAAAAAAAGATATGACTTAGATGACCCGCTTCTATCAAAACTGGACTGTATTGAACCTACCAATGCTGCTTCCAGTAATTACAGGAAAAAAGTACCGACGTTACAGCCACTTATGATACTTGTTCCAAGAATAGTAAAACCCGACGACATTCAGATGATGCAGGCTATAGATGACGAATGGCGCAGTTTTCCCAATATTTCAGATAAAATTGATGTAATTTCTTTGAATACCGATGAGTTTTGGGGCGTCATTAAAAAACAATTTGAAAATTATAAAACACTGGCTCAATTTGCTATAAATGTGTTATGTTTACCACATTCCAGTGCAGACAAGTGAAAGGGCATTCAGCGAGGTCAATATAATCAAAACAAAACTTAGAAACAGTTTATCCAATGAAACACTGAATGGAACACTATTAGCCAAGCAATTAATACGAAGAAACGGAAATTGCACCAAGTTTAAGCCAACAAAAGAAATGTTGGAAAATATGACCGCAGAAAAATTGTATAAGTCTAATAAATAGTTTTATTGTTTTAAATCTGAACTAATTTTAGTAATTTTAATAAAAACTTTGTACTTCTAGGTTGTACGATCTTTTCATTTCAAAATTTCCTTGGAATACGATTTTTTTGTAGTTGGCGTACGATCACGATTTTTTTTCATCTGGCAGCCCTGTTACGTATCACGCAACGCACAACGCAAAATCGCAAATCAATGGCGTTGCGTTGGGCGTTGGCCGCAGTGTAGCCAACTTCTAGATTTTCCCAGTTGCTAGACATTTTTCAAAATGTTGCTAGATTGCCAGTTTTTTTTCCCAAAAAGTTGCTAGAATAGTTAATTTTTATAGTAGGTAGGTAGGTTACAATAAAATGACAATTTCTGACAATCATTTTTATTTTCATTAATTCCATCAAGAGAGTTGAAAATGTCTTGTGTACGTCATTAAATAAAAATAAAAATAAAAACAATTAAAGAGCATGATGTCGATAGCTGGGGTTCAGTACTTATCTTTCGTTGATTTCGAATATTTTTCAGCGGTGCCAATTTTATGCAGTACATCTTTAGGCAAAACACAGTTATAGAAGCATTTACCACATTTCCTGAGGGAGTCTCTAATCCTCTGCATTAGAGACTCCCTCAGGAAATGTTTCAGAATTGAATACAAAGTTATCAAATTCATTCGGTTTCTTTGCTTATTTTTAAATAAACTCATTTGAGAGGATAACCTCAAGGCAATGCAAGTTAAAGCAAGAGTACTTATATTTTGGTTTACTAAGTATTCACTCGTAGCACACTGGAAAACGGGAAACGGGGAATTACCGGCCAACGCCGACCTGTTATGACCTGTACCTACCATAGCATCTATGACCATTGATTCACGTTTAGTTTTGATCTTTTCTTTCGATATCCTACTTTACGGATCTCGTTAGCCTCACGTCTCATGCATGATGAAATGAAAAGTTGCAAAAAAAAGTAGCTAAAAAGTTTAGAAGTAAAGAAAGTTATGAAGTCTACAAGTCTCATTAATTTGTAGCTGTCTGTCTGTCACCAAATAATAGCTAAATCTAGCTATGAAGTTTCTAAGTTGGCATCACTGGTTGGCCGGTGAAAGTGAAAGCTAAATGCAGGTGGCGCTAGCACGTCATGTTATGTACCTCTTCCTTCAAAACTGATCAATCTTTTCTTTCGAATGGAATCGTTCAAGATTGAATTTATCTGGCGCAAAGATCGAAAGAATATTTTTGTATAAAAAAGATGGGATAACTTTAGGGAAATGCAATTCTAGTCTAAATCATCACAAACACAACGAAATTAGTCTGGATTAAGCTTCAAACAATTCAAAAAGTTCGAAAATCGGACATCCAGAATCGATCTTTGATCGATCGATTCGGCGGGTGTATTCACTACATTTCCTTGTTGTAGTTGTGTCACTAATTAACTTATCAAATATATGTAAACACTGTACTAAGCTAAACTTAATACAATATCAGTCAAATGTATGACTATTGGAATTATGTATACATAATTTATAAATACTTTTGCTAATGTCATCTAGTTTACTGTATTCGCCGCTAGAGGCGCTGTACTGTACTCTCTTCTCGTCTCGGCAGTGTTACCAGGTACACGGTAATTACCGTAGAACCACGGTATTTCTGGCTAATACACGGTCTACGGTAGCGATCCACTACCGTGTCTTTTTCTACGGTATTCTTAGATATTAACTACCGTGTAGGGAAGTAGCACACACAATATAAGTTTGAAATCGAAGATAGGCCAAGAGGCCGACATCGGGTCACAGAGATCCGATGGTATTTTTTAACTTTTGTGTGAAATAATAATATTATTAAAAACGAAGAAAAGGAACAAGCTGATACCGAAAACCATTAAGGGAAATATACTTGCTCAACAAGCTATTCACCGGAATGGTCATAACTGTGTTGATTTTACACCTACTAAGAACATGTTATCAAAAATGACGGCAGCTATATATGATAAAGAAGTTCTTATTTTAGAAGATTAATTTTAAATAAAAACATCTAAATTCAAGGTTGTTTCGGTTGCATTTTATACGGTAATTTACACAGTATTTTCCAAATGATTCTACGGTAATTTAAGTCTTAAACACCATAATTTTAACAGATAAACACGGTAGTTTATATTTTTCATCTGGTAACTTTGCGTCTCGGTGATCGGTCCGCCATTGAAATTGAATATAACTCGTTCGTTGCTGTTCTAACGAATATTGCCTTTTATTAGGTTATGGTCCGTTCCATATAGAAAAAAGGCTTTTCAGTAAAAGTTGCCGTTACAGTGGACAATCGATAAAAATCTCCTGAAAATCTGTGAAGATTCGTCTAAATTCACTGAAATCGACAAATAGCGAAACGTGGTGAGGTTACCGCTCAACATGTCTGCCGTGTCTAACCCCCAAATTGAGAAGTTATCCGGTCGAGACAACTACAATACCTGGAAAGTCGCCGTCCAAACGTATCTTCAGCATGAAGAACTCTGGGATTGTGTGGAGCCAGCGGCAGGATCCGTGGTCGATGTCAAACGAGATGTAAAAGCAAAGTCAAAAATAATCTTGCTGGTGGACTCCCGTAACTATGTTCACATACAAGACGCAACAACTGCTCGCGATGTGTGGCAGACCTTACAGAGCGCTTTTGAAGTTTCATGTTCAATACACGGTCGGATTTGAACAGTGAAATAGTCACAACGTTGAACGCCGGCAAACTCACCATACATTTTATATTACGATCAAATATTGTGCTTAACTTTGGTAAGACACCGAATTCGTAGTGCGTCTATGAGCGAATTTATCACTAAGTTAACAAAACACTCACACAGGCAAACAAGTTGGCACTCACACACACACAACGTCATATAACGATCATTTTGTTCCGCTCCCCCGCACTTCAGTGACCCAGTGCTTACCTAACGGGACGCACACTTGTTCGTACGGCCGCGCCAAACATTCACGTTTTTGGGACAGATTATCTTCAAATGTAAGTACTTTTACATAACTGTTTATTTGTAAAATGTTTTCCATATTCTTACTTAGTAGTAAAAAGCTAAAATTACACAGTTTACGTTCATAGATGGACAAGTATAATGAAGAAAGATCGCGTATCGAGAAATTGTTTGAAGATGTTACAGACACATCTTCAGGCGGAATATCATCGTCAGCGAGCTCGAATCATGATCCTTTCAGCGACATCGATGGATGGCCTACTTATTAATTAAAAAAATTGTATTAGTTAAGCACAAGCAATTTTTAAAAGATATCTTAAAATCAATCTGTGGGAGTTTCTACGCCCTTCTTCTCCCACAGTGGTCCAATGTAGAGAAGAGGCAAAAAATGACGATTGCTAAGTATATGTAAATATCTACAGTAATAAAGACAATTGGAATTTGAATTTGATCCTGAGCTTCTTTTTGGTTACCTCTGCGTTAGATCTTCTTTGGCATCCGTATAAAAGACTTGGTAATATTTGGGAGTCTATTAACCTTCGTGGGTACCAGTGTAGTACACATTGGCTCCATCGGTTGTCGGTATATCTTGCTACGTGTCCAGCCCAATTCCACTTCAGTGTCGCTGCTGTTTGTCGGGCATCCTCGATCTTCGTATATTCGCGAATGTCACGACTCTTTTTGCTTTTGATGTGTATGATGCTACACACTTCTTTCGGCAGCTCTTTGGCATGATCTTGAAATTGCCATTTGAGCTATTTAAAAACCAAACCTTTTTCGACAAAGTCGCTTTGACTTTGAATCATGATATGGTTTGTTACATCGCGGGAGGTTTTAAAACACGTCTATTGTTTATGAAATTAAAGGGGGACCCCTTTAATTGAATAAATCTCGTATAGTTCATTATTTGTTGCTGTCGCGGCAAAAAAAAAACATATTTTGTGAAATTGACAACTCTACCTATTACGGTTCATGAGGTACAGCCCGCTGACGGACGGACGGACGGACGTACAGCGGAGGCTCAGTAATAGGGCTCCGTTACCCGAACCGTGCCGGATACGGAACCCTAAAAAGGTAAATAAATATACACACACACGACCAATGTTGGTTTGTTACGAGATTTGATAAATACTTATGGTCAGAGTGTCGATAAGGGGGCGGAAGCCCCCACTTGTAAAATATTCAAAAATTATAACTTTTTGAGGCGACGTCACACACAAACATCCAAGGCCTGGGGATTTTTTTTCTTTCTGCCCAGCCAGGATCCGAACCTGGGACTTCTCCCTTAACAACTGTCACTATCGAAGTTTTGGTCTGAAATAAAAACAAAATGGTTTCGTTGAATATAAATCAGTTATTTTATTTTGGATACCTGTCGATTTTACAATAAATAGTTCTGTGACATTTTTCTTGACTTCTACAAAATTGCCTGTTCCAGTCATTAAATAAAAGTAGGAAGTTAAAGAATATCGCAAATAAATAGTAAAATTAAATAATGGCTTCTAGTATAATACATAGTATACTATCGCAAATTTGATCAAATGATCTTGTAAGTTGTATATTATTTCAACCACACGCAATAATACCAAGGTACCGGTTCGGACTGGTTAAAACCGCTTTGAACTATGACGCCATAACCTCTGGCTTCCGGGGATCTTTTAAAAGAGACATTTTCCCGTTATAGGTTTTGAATTTTATCACCATTGCACGAGGTTCAAAATCGCGATGCCTCATAAGCAGGTCCAGGTCTCCAGCGGTTGAAAACAAAACGCCGAGTACAGTACTTATAATTCGTTTTATCTACACACGTATCATAAACCCTCTTTACTGCATTCAAAAACCGCACGTTACGACCAGCAAAATGATATACTACTTGGTAAAAACTCATTTATTATCCGAATGACCATAATGTGTCAATTTTCGACATATTATGACATTTAAATTTCCAACTCCGACGCCCGCCTGCGTGCCGCCCCTAGTTTGTCTGTGGAGTTGGTACTACTGAACAAGCTAAACAAGTGCAGAGCAATGATCAATGCAACAATGCCGGTCGAACATACGATTCCTGAACACATCAAAGAGAGCTTATGATATGTGTGTAGATAAACTAGTGAATGTAACTGTACATAATTAGACAATATGTATCAGTCACATAACTACTATAATAGCTCATATGGCAAACAATGAGGGCGCATGTTAATTCGCCGACAGGTCCGCTGGTGTAGCATGTGGTCTCCTGACCATCTCATCCTTTTTTGAAGTCTGTCACATAAACTACTATTAACTGGTAAGACAGAATACGTCTTTTGACCGACTGCGGCTTTTGGTGACACAGAATGTGTATATTTATGTTACATATCCTTTTAGTTAATTTATCTACACACGTATCATAAACCCTCTTTACTGCGTACAAAAACCGCACGTTACGATCAGCATAATGTTAAACTACTTGGTAAAAACTCATTTCTTATCTGAAAAATTACACATTATGACCATAATGTGTAATTTTTCTACATATTATGACATTCAAATTTCGAACGCCGACGCCCGCCTGCGTGCCGTCCCATGTCAGGCGGGCGTCAGAATGTCAGGCGGGCGTCAGAATGTCAGACGGGCGTTAGAATGTCAGGCGGGCGTCAGAATGTCAGGCGGGCGTCAGAATGTCAGTACCAACTTTAGTTTGTCTGTAAAGTTGGTACTGACATTCAAATTTCGAACGCCGACGCCCGTCTGCGTGAAGTTGGTACTACAGAACAAGCTAAACAATTGCAGAACCACAATGCCGGTCAAACATGCGGTTCCTGAAGGTCCTGAACACATCAAAGAGAGCTTATGATATGTGTGTAGATAAACTAGTGTATGTAACTGTACATAATTAGGCATTAAAACTCTCGAGTAATATTATTATGAAACTCGCCTTCGGCTCGTTTCATAAACCCACTCTCGAGCATTAATGCCCTCCATTATGTGTCAGTCACATAAACTACTATTAAATGCATTTGAAAATGTTCGATACACTTTCATATATCTATTAACTACCACAATTACATCGATGTTTAATTATTGCATTGCACATACACTCACACGCTCACAATAAGTAGGTTAATAATGTTGGGAAGTAGTTGCACCTTGGCAGGCAATGCTGGGAAATAAATTATGGCAAAATTATATCTAACTTATTAGCGGATTACTGCCTGTTCTGTATAGATGTGTCACCGTAAGATAGTCGAAACCGTTAGTTGATCAACTGCCGACAGGATAGTAAACCGGACCGACAGGGTTTAGAATTAACGTTTCTTTTATTCTTACATGTCAACCTAACACGAAAACTATTCGGGGGCTTTGCTGCGCTCGCCCCCTCTAGTCTTCACCTAAGCTACCGCAGTGTGTTCCCTGGTATTTCGTTTGCAATTCAAGCTTAAACCAGTTTACTATTTATGGGTTTTAACCGTTAGTTTACCAACTAACGTGTCATATCATTATTTGTAACGTACTGCATATTTGCAGTACGCTACAGTTTACTATCTGTCGATAGTTGACCGACTAACTAGAAAAAAAAAACGTTTGTTTATCAACTAACGGTTTTGTTTTATGCCATATGTATATGCCATGTGACATATGCACCGTAAGATGGTCAAAACCGTTAGTTCATAACCTAACGTTTTTTTTCTCATCTGTTTACAAACCATCGATAAATTGTAAACTATGATATGACGCCATAGTTTACAATAAAACTGTTAAATTGTTAACTGGTTTAAACTTGAATTGCAAAGGAAATACCAGGGCACACTGCGGAAGCTTAGGTGAAGACTAGAGGGGGCGAACGCAGCGAAGCCTCCAAATAGTCTTCGTGTTAGGTTGACATGTAAGAACAAAAGAAACGTTAATTCTATTCTGTTGGTCTGGTTTACAATTTGTCGATAGTTTACAAACTATCGATAAATTGTAACCTGTACCGTATTGCTCACGATATGACGCGCTAGTTTATAATAACACCGTTACATTGTGAACTGGTTTAAACTTGAATTGCAAACGAAATACCAGGGCAAACACTGCGGTAGCTTAGGTGAAGACTAGAGGGGGCGAGCGCAGCGAAGCCCCCGAATACTCTGTGTTAGGTTGACATGTAAGAACACAAGAAACGTTAATTCTAAACCCTGTCAATTTGGTTTATGGTTGGACAATCTTACAATGACATATATATCTAAAACATATGTTAGATATTTTGCCATCATTTATTTCACGGCTAAAGCTAGGTGTGATACTAAACTTAAGTATAGCCGGCTAATGTTAACTTAGGCTCAAATCTCGGCTAATGTTGGAAATTATGTTCATTGCGATAAATGATTCCAACATTAGCCGGCTAAACTGCGGTCTTGCATCCATTCTGTTGAGGCTAAAGATGGCTAAGAAAATAAGATTGGAATTAGCCGCCTAAACTAGTTTATTTTTCAGAATACCTAGGCTAATGTTAAAAAAATACCATCTTTAGCGGAATAAGTAATGAGCCTACTACACCGCGCCTAGCTTGTAGGCAACAGCTTTCCAGTTTTACCAAATAGGCGCTCGGTGTTCCATGTTGTGTACATTTAATATCTATTATAGGGCTACTCAGCAGGCTACATGCCAAAATGAAATTGCAGGTGTGCCAACCACTGTTTCTTAAAAAACAGTGTTTTAAAATAACAAATTACGCCCCCCCCCCCCCCCCCGTATTCGCATGTATACTTTCGTTTTTGACATTAGCCGGCTAATTTCCAACATTTACCAGTCTCACCGGTTAAGAATGAAATCACTTATCACAAACGAACATTATTTCGGACATTAGCTGAGACTTGAAACTAATCTTAACATTAGTCGGCTAAATTTAAGTTCAGTTTCACATCTATTATTAGCCGTAGCATATTTAGAAAAACCTAATATTTCATCTAAGAAAACACGAGTCTATTGACATCACTTATTGTGTGGAACTCCCTACCAAGTATACCTATTTTTATGGGTAGTATTTAATCGCACATCAAAAATACTGATTTGCACAGTAAAAAAGGATCAACAAAAACACTTTATGTTTTAAATATTTAATGAGTACTTAAGTTTATGTTTTAAGTATTTATTGTTGTTCTTACATGTTGAAACTAACACAAAGGACACTTTACCCTTCACCTAAGCTACCGCAGTATTTTGCCCTTATAATTGCTGTGCAAATCAGGATTTTTGATCTGCAGTTTAATATTTCCCTTTTTTATTACAATTGCAGCTGAAACTCATGTACTGTTATGTACAAATAATAAATAAAACTTTGCTTTCATCCATCGCTGTCATTTCATTTTAACACACATTTTATATTCTTTCAAGGACAAAACCCACAACTAAACATAAAACATAAACATTTATATACAGATACATACATTGCTTCTGGCCCCACACTAGGATACGCTGTGTCGTGGGAACCAGAAACAGCGACATCACACACATATAAACATTCAAGACCTGGGATTTTTGACCCGCAGCGCCAAAGGTATTCAAGATTTAGGTTTGAAGACCAAAAAAACTAATGGTTCAAGAAGAAGTAGACGTGAAGGCCTGTGCCGCCCGGTGGGGAAGGTTCACTGCACGAGCGCAGGCGCGGCGCGCGACGCCCATAGAGGCTGCTCCGTCTCGCTCGCACGCCTGAAAAAATTAAGTGTGATTTTTTTTTAGACAAATGTCTCAATTTTAGACATGTTCTCTAATTATAGCAGGTTTCTCAGTTTATCAGACTTCATAATATGACTTTCCCATTTTGACAGCCGTCATTACCTTTGACAGGTGTCACAATTTCCCCTGAGTTCCCATTCTGAACAAAATCATTTGTCATATTTACCATGGTACAACCACACGTACATGTCGTATTTGGTTGGCTAACGGCCGGTTTCCTGGGCGCTGATTAAGTAAACAAATTGGTTAAACTGATTGGAGCCAATCACGTGCCGCCAATATTCAAAATAGCGGCACGTGATTGTCTGAAATCAATTTAACCAATTTGTTAACTTAATCAGCGCCCAGGACACCGGCCATAAATCAGACACCTAACTAACACCCTAGGCTAGACAGTTAATTAAAGACCGACGTTTAACCAAGTCACTCTAGCATTTTGATTTAAATAAAGCATCGTCGAAAACGGTTAAAAATATGTCTTACCGAAAGCCGGCGTGTTGATTAAATAATGTAATACAAGATGGCTTCACGACAACAGCTGATTTGCACAGCCTATATCAGGGCAAACCATTGCGGTAGCTTTGGTGAAGGGTAAAGGGGGTGAGCGGAGCGAAGCCCCCTTTACCCTTCGTGTTAGGTTGAACATGTAAGAACAACAAAAAATACTTAAAACATAAACTTAAGTATACATGAAAAAAAAAGTATTTGTCTTGATGCCTAGGAACGTTCAGACAACTCCTTAAACGTTTCGTTCACTCACTTGTCTGACGGAACTTTCAGGGGTCGAAACAGGTCCAGTGTTCAAAAATACTGATTTTACTGACCAGAAATCTAAAAAAAGTGACTTTTACTGACCATCTGAACTAACTTAAAATAAAAGTTTCATGTGGAATAAAAATAAAAATATTGGCCTCCACCATCCCCATAGCCAACCATCACCACCTTTTTATTATTAAAAAGTTTACAAATAGTTAACAGTTTTTAATATTTGTTAATAAGCAAATGACACACATCCAATCATGCAAATAATATTAAAAGTTAGAAACATTAGATATTATGATTTCTTGAAAAAGTTAGTAATCAAAGAGCATTTTTATTTTTATCTGTAATTTTTTGTACAACCATCATTGGGCCCGGCTATGTAATTTAAATGTATATTTAAAATGCTAATTTTAGTACGGGAAGACAGGGTTTTCTCTATGACCACCAACTCCAATCATTTCCCCTTTGGTCTCCTGGTGAAAGTAAGGAAGTTTGGTCGCGGTTGTGGGTGGCGAAAATGTGAAAAAGTGTTGCAACTGCTGAAATGAATGGACTTGAAAGGTGGAACCCGAGCAACGCCGGGTTTGGCTGCTAGTAGGTATACTGATATATTTACTGATATATTCTTAAGCAAAATCTAGAATGAAGAAGGTAGGCGTAAATAGGAACGACACAGACAGGCAAAATTGTGTCAGTATAATAATTAATAAGGTTCCAAAAAAATATATGGAGCAATATATGTGTTGATCTCAAAAAACTGAAAATCTGACCATTTTTTCAAAAAACTGACTTTTACTGACCATGCTAAAAAAAACTGACTAACTGATTTTTCTGACTAGTTTCGACCCCTGCGACTTGGTTAAACGTCGGTCTTTAATTAACGGTCTAGGGTGTTAGTTTAGTGTCTGATTTAACCAACTAACCGCGTCATACATACTGTGTAATGGAAAATACCGCTACAAAAATTCAAATCGAAAAATTGTTGGATGAAGAAATAAGTGTTCAGAATAAACATAAATCAGAAAATACCCATAACTTAGTTCATCGTTGCAGGTGGACTATGACGTAGGATGAATGTTGTTAGGTCTGATTGCTGTACCTGCATGGTTGTATTTGTGACAGGTTTCATGCAGGCTTCTTACCTGCGTCTGTCTGTCTGCCTGTCGCGCGCGCCACGCTTGGGCCAGGGCTTCTTGAGGTGCACATGGCTCATGTGGAAGTTCCTGGAGCCGACGTGCTTGAAGCACTTGCCGCAGATCTCGCACGCCACGCTCTTCACGTCCGAGTGCGCCTGAGTGAACGAAATCATCATCATCACCATTGTCATCTCAATCACCATCGTCGTCCTTGTCGTCAACATCACCACAGTCGTCACCATCGTTATTTTCATTCATCGTCAGTTATTTTCATCGTCAGCGTGATAGTCATTTACCATCATTGTCATTGACATCATCATCATCATCGTCGTCATTGTCAATGTCATCATCTTCGTCATCGTTATCAT
The DNA here is from genome assembly GCA_949825045.1 of Argyresthia goedartella. NCBI lineage: Eukaryota > Metazoa > Arthropoda > Insecta > Lepidoptera > Argyresthiidae > Argyresthia > Argyresthia goedartella. Next base: position 22,967,118 of record OX463811.1, read on the forward strand.
CATCGTCGTCGTCATCATCATCATAGTCTTCATCGTAAATTTTTTTCGTAATTTTTTATTGCATATGAAAGACATTCACAAAGACCGGCTTATCTCTAACGAGAGATTTCTTCCAGCAAACCCGATATGAAAAGGATAAATTTAATAGCCGTGAAAGGTAGACCTTTGTGCAGAAATACAAGAAAATATTATAAATAAGTGTTTTACTAAACTAGTAAATATTTACTATATATAGGTATATACCTATACTACATACCTATAGAAGAACATTAATACCCTACATAAAATACATATTATAAATAAACAATACTACATATTAAATTCCTAAGTTTACAAAAGTTATCTCCGTCGTCGTCGTCATCTTTATCATCATCGTCATCATTATCATCATCATCGTCGTCATCGTTATCATCATTATCTCCGTCGTCATCGTCATCGACATCATCGTCGTCATCGTCATCGGCATCATCATCATAGTTATCCCCATCATGGGCATCATCATCATAGTTGACATCATCATCGACATCATCGTCGTCATCGTGATCGAAATCATCGTCATCATAATCGTTTTCATTATCATCATCATCATCATCATCGTCATCGTTATCAATCATTGTCATCATTGGCGTCATCGCATCGTTATCATCGTCATCATTGGCGTCATCGTCATCGTCATCATCATGCCGAGTCCACATCGACCCACTGCTGGGCATACGTCTGTTCTCTATAACTAGTGGCTCTGTGAGCTGTAGACCGCGCAGGCGACACAAGAAATTTGCGTTTTTAGTATTCCGTACCCGAATGATGCCAAACGGGACCGTGTTACTAAGCCTCTGCCGTCTGTCCGTCCGTCCGTCCGTCCGTCGGCGGGGTGTATCTCATGAACCGTTAGGCTGAACTGAACTACCCGAAATTTTATAATAATAATAATAATATCTTGGACACCATTTACACACATCGATCTAGCCCCAAACTAGGATTCCCTGTATCTTGGGTACTGGACAACGATCCACATACTTATATTGATAAATATTATACTTAGATAGATAAACAACCATGACTAGGGTACAAACATCCGTTCTCATCAAACAAACATTTGCCCCCACCGGGACTCGAACCCGGGACCCTTGGCTTCGTAGGCAGGGTCACTGCCGACTCGGCCATTCGGGTCGTCATTATCATTATAAATTAAAGGAGGTACCAATACAAGAGAAGTGTTTTAACATCACCCGCGCCCACGATATAGAAATCCATAAAGCTGTGCCCAGCCCGTTTCGTATCACAGCGTCGCGATCCAAGAATGCTAGTCTAGACGCCCGGACCGGCTGCGATCGAGACGCGCGCGCCGTACCGCGAATAGTGTAGGAAGCAGGAATGATTACGCGATGCGAATCAAACTGTCAGTGATTCTTATGTTCAATGACGTAAGGTTAATTTTATTTGAACTCTAACTCTTTTTCACTCTGGTAATTATTCCTGCTTGAGCCACAGGCGTCCAAACAAGCATTCTTGGATCGATTGATACGAAACGGAGGTACGTTACAGACAAAAGAATATGTCTGGACCCGGCTTAACGTGATTCAAATATGATCTTAGATTTCGCCGCGTATCACATGATTGTGGTGGCGCAGTTGGTTTGATATCGGTTTCCCAATCTTAGGGTTCGGGTTTCGAATGCACGATCGGACATTGTTTTTTTCCTTTTTTATGTTTTCTTGTACGATGGCCCTTGACCGTTTTTTTCATTATTTTCTTCCCCCTCACACCCACGACCCCTTGATGTATCAAGGGGTCGGATTATCAGATAAACATATCCGCCATTTTGAAAAAAAATATCGAACCTGCTCACAAATTTTCACGGGAATCGGTTGAGAAATGCGTCCTGTAGAGGCAGCTAGCCAGCTAGAAACGGAGACGCTACGCTCGCTCGGTCGATTAACCACCTCAAGGTCCTGTGCCAACCTTGGCCACCACTCTGTGACTGCTTTAGTGCGTCATTCCACAGACAATATGCTGATTTTGTTGGTATAAGTGTCCTAATGATTTATGTGATTATCAGAGCGCCAACTTGAGAAATATTCGCGGCACCGTGCCAAACATCAAGGAAAGACAATAGAACAGAAAAACTTTCACTGTAATTATCAACTCTCCCCAAATGCAGGGAATAAACGATCTCGAGCGACACTGCTTGGATCGTTCGCTACGCTCGGGTGGGGGGTGGGGGGGACGGTACTCACATATCTGACATGGCGCTCCCTGTTGCTCTGCTGTGAGAACTGCTTGCCGCAAGTGTCGCAGCCGTACTTCACCCCCTCGTGCTTGCGTCTGCGCACAACGCACACACATTAACACAAACCTACCTCCTTATTCATAAAACTTATCAAATCTATGATAGCTAAAATGAGCTTTGTCCTTTTCTCACAAACACAAAGTTGAAAGTGACAAAGACAAATGAATTATGTATTATAGTTAATAGTAGTTTATGTGACTGCTACATAATGCCTAATTATGTACAGTTACATACACTAGTTTATCTACACACATATCATAAGCTCTTTTTGATGTGTTCAGGAACCGCATGTTTGACCGGCATTTTGGCATTGATCATTGCTCTGCAGTTGTTTAGCTTGTTCTGTAGTACTAACTTAACAGACAAACTAGGGGCGCCATGCAGGCGGGCGTCGGCGTTCGAAATTTAAATGTCATAATTTGACAAATTTTTGTACATTATGGTCATAATGTACAATTTTTCAGATAAGAAATGAATTTTTACCAAATAGTTTTACATTATGATGGTCTTAACGTGCGGTTTTTAGACGCAGTAAAGAGGGTTTATGATACGTCTGTAGATAAAATGTGCTTTGTCCTTTTCTCACAAACACAAATTTCAAAGACAAATTAATTATAACGGCATTATAGTTAAAAAAGGAACGTTTGTGAATAAGGCGGTAAATCTATAATGTTACTGCAAATGTTAGAAGAGCTTTGAGGTTAATTAAGTTTGTGGCAGGCTAGAAAATTTTCGAGCCTCGGCTAATTTCCGCGTCCTGTTAATTTGTTGTAAAAGATTTCTCCTTTAAACGGTTCAACTCTATGCATTAGCCGATGCGTTTTCTTCGCGAAAACGAAAGGTAATATATGTATAAAGGGAAGTATTAAACTGCACATCAAAAATACTGATTTTCGCAGCAAATATCAGGGCAAAATGCTGCGGTAGCTTAGGTGAAGGGTAAAGGGGGTGAGCGAAGTGGAAACCCCCTTTTTCCATCGTGTTAGGTTGGGTTAGGTTAGGTTAGGTTAGGTTAGGTTAAGAAAAAAAAATCCTTAAAACATAAACGTAGACATAAAATATTTGAAACATAAAAAGTGTTTTTGTTGATCCTTTTTTGCTGTGCAAATCAGTATTATTGAAGTGCGATCAAATACTAGCCATATATAAATTGTAAACAACATTTTATATAATAAATAATATACCTAGGACACTATATACACACATTGATCTAGACCCAAACTAGGATTCCCTGTATCTTGGGTACTGGACAACTATACACATACTTATATAGATAAATATTATACTTCGATAGATAAACAACCATGACTAGGGTACAAACATCCGTTCTCATCAAACAAATATTTGCCCCCACCGGGACTCGAACCCGGGACCCTTGGCTCGTAGGCAGGGACACTGCCGACTCGGCCATTCGGGTCGTTGATATGATTCAAATAGAATGATGCAGTTTTATGTTTTATCACAATCGATGTCATGGTTCCTCACAGCAAAAACTTCTTGTGCTAGGTGCTGTAGGTGCGCCCCAGGCCTAAGTGTTTCGCCATGTGCTCCTTCAGCACACCCTTGCTCTGTGTGTGTGTGTGTGTGTGTGTGATAATGTGTCGCATACCTGTGCGCTATCAGGCTGTGCTTGATGCTGTAGGTGCGCCCGCACACATCGCAGGTGTGCCCCAGGCCTAAGTGTTTCGCCATGTGCTCCTTCAGCACACCCTTGCTCTGTGTGTGTGTGTGTGTGTGTGTGTGTGTTTATGTGTCGCATACCTGTGCGCTATCAGGCTGTGCTTGATGCTGTAGGTGCGCCCGCACACATCGCAGGTGTGCCCCAGGCCTAAGTGTTTCGCCATGTGCTCCTTCAGCACAGCCTTGCTCTGTGTGTGTGTGTGTGTGTGTGTTTATGTGTCGCATACCTGTGCGCTATCAGGCTGTGCTTGGTGCTGTAGGTGCGCCCGCACACATCGCAGGTGTGCCCTAGGCCTAAGTGTTTCGCCATGTGCTCCTTCAGCACAGCCTTGCTCTGTGGACACCAAACACTTTGCTTGTGAAAATATTAAATTATTTTCTAATTTGATCATGAACAAAGAGCATGCAGCAATCTCCTAAACAAAGATTGCGAACATCCAACAGCAACTTATTTGTATAATTCGCGATTAGTGTTGATGTCGCAAGTCTTTCTCGATGCCTATTTTTGGGTTCCGTACCCTAAAAGAAAAAAAGGAATCACTTCGTTGTCCGTCTGCAAGAATTGAAATAAAAATTGATTACTGACATCTGCGGCATGTTTTTTTAGGGTTCCGTACCCGAAGGGTTCCAAACGGGACCCTATTACTAAGACTCCGCTGTCCGTCCGTCCGTCCGTCCGTCCGTCTGTCACCAGGCTGTATCTCAAGAAACTAGCTAGCTAGAGAGTTGAAATTTTCACAGATTATGTATTTATGTTGCCGCTATAACAACAAATACTAAAAAACAGGATAAAAGAAATATTTAAGGGGGCTCCCATACAACAATTCTTTCAATACCACATACAAACTTATGGATGCACCTGGTTACGTACATGAAGTGTGAAAGTAACCGCACCAATAACTTTGTAAACAATATTTTGCTGTGTAAAATCCAAACTATTCACTCCACACCATCGCTTCCATTGAACGGTGGTACGGAACCCTTCGTGCGCGATTTAGACTCGCACTTGCCCGGTTTTTTATCCTTATTTATTTTGTAAGCCATACATCTTATAATTAAGTCAGCTTAAAAATAATTAACAAAGTTACAGTGTTTACAGTATTACTTTAACAAAATATTTTAACATAAAATAAATCTAAAATTAGTTAGTTACGGAAGTTTTTTGTAGTGTTCCCATCTGAGATTCCAAGAGATTAACAAGAAACTTAAGAATCTGTCACTATGCTCGACAGTGAACTCTGAGCTTATAATTCGATGGAAAAGTAAGAGAAGATCCCCCTCAGAGCACCTAGTATCTTCGAGGAGGTCCAGCCTTGGTTGTCCATTTACTTTACACTCGAGAACTAAGTGAAGGAGCTCCTCCTCCCTCTCACATCGGGTACAATTAGGGTCGTCTCTTTTATTCATAATGAAACTAAATTTGTTAAGTGGGATGTGGTAAGTTCGGGTTCGGAAGCAAAGGGCTATTCCCTTATTCATATAACAACGAAGTAAAATGACAGTTGCAGTGTTACCGCTTTTTGGTAGAAAAAAAATAGTGATAGTGGGTTAACCTCCGCGAATGCGGGCCGCCCCGGCGCGAAACAGCTAGTATCCGCGGCATATTTTGAGCCCACCCGCGCGCGGCACTTGACTGACGTGTCAAGCGATTCTGTTGGAATGGTAACTCTTAGAACTATACGAATTGTAGGAGTAGCTAATGAAACCCTCTCTTAGTTTATGCGAAAAAATGTCACTGTGACCTTAGTTTATTTTTGTACCGACATGAGAATCACCGACTTCTATGAAAATGTTGCCTCTCGACACAAATCTAGCCGACATGAGAAAAACATCAACAAATATACATTATGTTTGATACCTACGTAATCTACACAAGATAAGCTTTTCAAAACAATAAAAACATCAGTGTGTTCTTATAGAAACAATTCACTATTCACCATAAAAGCTCAGAAAAGATCAGTCACAATTCGCGCGCGAGAAAAAGTGATTTTGTTTTTTCCAGACTGAATATTTTTTTCAACGAAAGACCACAGACAAATATGTTCATGGTAGAGTTTGACTAATGCCGCATTTACACTTGCCAAGCATGCCAACATTATGCACTAAAACTGTACCAAAATACCGTTCTGTAAAAACAGCGTCACCCGCGCATCAATAGCTGCGCGTGGTAACCGGCGGTATTTTGACTTTGCAGCTATTGTGGGTTCGGATACTGAGAGGTTAAGAATGATTTATTTCATTCTATTGTCTCAATTATATATTAGGTCCTTACATATGAAATTGGCGTTTTGTATGGAGAAATTGAAGTTAACTCAATTTTCAGTACAAACATTTTTGTATTTTTTTTTAGAAATGACAGATCCTAATTTTATAAACTTTGTGTGTATGAATGAGACAACATTTAGCTAACAGAAAATTTTATATAATTTTTGAAGTGTCAGCTGTAAAAAAATATTACGAATATTATCATGAAAATGAATGACATTTCATGATTTTGAAGATAACATTTTAGTTATCAAACTGAAATTTAAAAGAAAATTTAATAAGTAGATGTAAAATATTGAAATTAATTTTAAAACAATAAAAAAACTGGAAATAGCTATGGAATTACTCGAATTATGAACTCCTGAATCTGTAAGAAAAATTCGCCAATTTCATAGGTAAGCACCTAATATTATTGACTGCATTTAGTGTGAACAAGCTATACTATGAATAAAATGAAAAGCAAAATGTTTTTATACCATTGCGGTTAACGAGAGGGAGAATAGCATTAGTCAGTGCATAAGTTTTCTTACTCATTATTACTATGACTCACAAAAAGTGGACACAATTTGCTTCTGCTACCTCAAATGGAAATAAAGCGTAATGCAATTTAATGTCACAGTAAATTGTGACAAACATTCATTACAAATTCTGATTGTAAATAATCACTCTATTCAAAATATACAGCTTTTCATTCCATTTAGAATCCATTTCATTTACATCCATTCCAACCAGTTAATTACTTGCTACAACGGAACCCTTCATGGGCGAGTCCAACTTGGCCACTTTTTTTAAATGAAATATATGTTTTGTCTATTATTGAAACATAAACATTTACATAGTTCAGTTTTTTTATTCATTCAGTTCAGTTTGTTTATTCATTCAACAATAAAATTGTATGTGAAATTGATAAAATAATTAAATTAAAGATACAACAATCATAAAAATAAAGATAAAACAATAAAATACAAAATTCACTATATAAAATTACAATGTCAACAAATAAAATAAAACTAATAATGTCATGTCTACATTTAAAAATATTAGAATAGATATATCAACAATGAAACACTAAAAATAAACTTAAAATAAGACATTAATGAAGGAAAAAGTCATCTAATATATACAGACATTTCTTAAGTAAATATTGTTTTAGATCTGTTTTAAAAATACTTCAAACTCAGAGGTAACGCATTGAAAAATCTAACAGCTTGGTAGCGAGCACTGTGTTCCACAACCTTCAAAGAGGGGGTCACAGTATTGATGCGGACATCTTTGCGCCTCGTATTTAGCCTTCGTACCTTCTCATCTGAAGTTTCCAGCCTATCAAGCTGCTTGTAAAAATCGGTCAACAATACGTATATGTATAAAGAAGGAACGGTTAAAACACCCAGCCTAGCGAAATGGTCCTTGCAAGATGTCCACGGTGGAATTCTGACGATAGTGCGTATTGCCCTTTTTTGCAAGACAAACGCTTTTGTAAGGTTGTACTTGTAGCTGTTACCCCAAAATTTTATGCTATAGCGTAGTCTGGACTCTACTAGGGCATAGTAAACCGTTAGGAGATGTTCCTGTGCTACTTCCTCCCTTAAACTTCTAAGTGCATAGCAGGCTGAGCTTATGCTACTCTCTATCGCTTTTAGTTCAGGTTTCCAATTTAAGCATGAGACAAGTCTAACATCTAAAAATTTAACCTCCTCAACTTGTGTAATACTTGTTCCATTAATAGAAACCTGTAGTATATCGTTATTTCCTGCTGTAGCTTTGAACAACATCACATTAGTTTTATTTGTGTTTAATATAAGATTGTTGGAGACAAACCATGCATGAAAAGCTGACAGGGTGTCCTGTACTTTTTATTGAGATCACTTAGGTTGTCAGAACTAATTACTGCATTAGTGTCATCAGCAAATAGCACTAAATGTATGTCAGGGTCATTGTCTTTGATGTAGCCAATCAGATCATTGGTGAAGATTGTGAAAAGAGTAGGCCCCAATATAGACCCTTGTGGCACCCCACGCGTTATCGTGCTGACTTTAGATCTTGCCATCTTTTCTATTCCTTCTTCGTTACATTTTATTTCTACATATTTGTTCCTATTTGTTAAGTAGCTTTCCATTAATCTTAACAACCCTTTCCGGACACCATAGTGTTCTAATTTTCCTAACAGAATATGGTGATCAACAGTATCAAACGCTGAGCTGAGATCTAAGAAGAGTGCCGCAACCTTCTTTTTTTCTGAAAGATATCTCACTGTATCATCGATCAGGGTTTCTACTGCATCTGAAGTACCGACACCCTTTCTGTAACCGAACTGTCTATTGTTTATTACTCTGTTGAACGAAAAATGCATACAAAGCCTATTTTGCTATATAGTTTTTCAAATATTTTTGAGAGTGTTAGAAGAAGGGATATTGGTCTATACATTTTGGCTAAATACATACAGGCGCATACATTGCTTCTGGCCCCACACTAGGATACCCTGTGTCGTGGGAACCAGAAACAGCGACGTCACACACATAAAAACATCCAAGACCTGGGTTTTTTTCTCTATCCTCAGCCGGGGATCGAACCCGGGACCTCTCGCATGGTACGCAGCGCCTCAGAGGTTGTCAACACTGGTAGAAGATGCAGCAGTCCCCTAATATGTCACTTATATTGCTATAAGTTCTAGCCAAGGTCTATTAATGCAACAAAGTTAAGGTTGTCACGAGAACCAACCTCGGAATGTGAGATAATAAGCTGCAATCTCGCTTAAACCCTTTATTTAGGCATCTCAATGTTGTCCCAAAAGTCACAACAAATCTTGCGCATTAAGTTATTTAAGATCAAAAGTGTCAAAAATCGGTTTTTCGTCAATATCCTCTCTTTGTATGGTTTCAATGATGTTGGCATCTTCATAACATTGTCTCAAAAGTAACAATTAATCTTGTGTCGGCGCCTTAAGTTATTCAAGATCAAGTGCCATAAATTGGTTTCTTGCCAATATCTCGCTTCTTATGGTTTAAATGATGATGGCATGTTCAAATCTGATGGATCGGGTGTAAAAATTGGCGTTCCACAAGGTTCCATATTAGGCCCTTTCCTACTCCTGGTATATCTTAACGATCTGCCTTTCATGGTGGAGAAATTGACTCACATAGTGTTTTTTGCTGATGACACTTCAATGGTCTTCAAAATTGAAAGACAAAAAGGAAATTTTGATGATGTTAATGGTGTATTGTCTTTAACCTTGAATTGGTTCACAGCTAATAATTTATTGTAAAACGCTGATAAAACCAAGTGTATCAAATTCTCATTTCCAAATGTCAGGCAAGTTGAGACCAGTTTCGTGTTAGACAACAGCACGTTAGAATTAGTAAATGATACGAAGTTTCTTGGAATAGCCCTTGATAGTAAATTACAGTAGGGACCCCACATAGATAAATTAGATGGTAAATTAAGTTCTGCGGCTTACGCTGTTAGGAACATCAGACAAAGCACGTGGCTGCATCTAGGCCAGTATATTTTAGTTACTTTCATAGTGTCATGTCCTATGGTATCTTGTTGTGGGGGAAAGCAGCAGATATTCAAACTATTTTTATTTTACAGAAAAGAGCTATTCGAACAATTTATAACTTAAAACGAACAGACTTCTTAAGAGAGCTTTTTAAAGAAATTGACATACTAACTGTAGCTAGTCAATTTATTTTCGATAATCTAATATATGTATGCAAGAACCTTACAACATTTTCCAAACTTAGCGATAGCTGTAATGTTAACCTAAGAAATAATCACAGACTATGTGCGCCCCGGTTTAGACCCGCGAAGGTTAGCAATTCTTTCAAGGGTCAGTGCATTCTCTACCACAATAAGATACCTCTGGAGATTTTGAAATTGCCATTTGAAAAATTTAAAAAGCATGTTAAAGCGACTTTGTCTAAAAAGGGATATTATAATGTTTAAGATTACTTAAACGACGGGACTGTACGGGGTTAATATTGCTCAACACAGACCTTGCGGTTAATAATTTTGTAATTATTTATTCCTGCTTATTAATCATAATAATATTTTTTTTTCATATTTGTATTAGTTAAGCACAACCAAATTTTAAAAGAGATCTAAAAATCAATCTGTGGGAGTTTCTACGCCCTTCTTCTCCCACAGTGGTCCAATGTAGAGAAGAGTCAAAAAAATACGTTTAATAATAATAATAATAATAATAATAATAATAATAATACCTTGGACACTATTTACACACATTGATCTAGCCCCAAACTAGGATTCCCTGTATCTTCCCTTATCTACAGTAATAAAGTACTTTGACTTTGACTTTGACTCATTTTTCCACTTTGGAAGGGTCTGTCTTATTAACGATTTACTTTGAGGAAAAATGGTTTCAGGAACGTCAACGTCATTTTTAAAGACCTATCTACAGACACCCCACACATATAGGTTTGATGAAAAACACATTATTTTGGCTTCAGTTCCATGTAAATTCCCCTTTAATTATTTTAATGTTTAAATTTTTGTATAAAAATCGTAAAACGGTTTACAGAATACATCTACATACCAAGTTTCAATTGTGTAGTCCTAATAGTTTCTGCATAAAGTTGCTGTGACATACGGACGGACGGACAGACAGACAGACTTGACGAAACTATAAGGGTCCCTTGTTTCTCTACGGTACCCTAAAAAGGGTCGGCAGTGCACAATTACTATTATAAATGAAATGCCTAGGAATAAAGTAAATACCTACAAAATAGACAGCAACTACTAATTATATAGCGATATTACGACATACAATTTACATACAAACATACAATTACTTTTACGAAGAGAGACGTTGAGCTCTTTAGTACGTTTCTTAAAAGAGAAAAGAGTGGGACTGTCAAAGCATTATTATTCTGTGTATTTTTTGTGTAATCATAAACTCTGTTTGTAAACTAACCGTGTTACCACAACAAATATTAAACACCGTTTAACCTCAAAACGAACGTCAAATCCCATACATTTTTGTTTTTGGACAAGTGCTAAACAACTGTTCAACACTTGTTTAAAATGAAAAATGTATAGGAGTTGACGTTTGGTTTGAGGTCAAAGTCAAAGTACTTTATTACTGTAGATATTTACATATACTTAGCAAACGTCATTTTTTGCCTCTTCTCTACATTAGACCACTGTGGGAGAAGAAGGGCGTAGAAACTCCCACAGATTAATTTGTAGATTTCTTTTAAAAATAGGTTGTGCTTAACTAATACAAATATGAATTTTTTTATTGTTATGATTAATAAGCAGGAATAAATAATTACAAAACTATTAACAGCAAGGTCTGTGTTGAGCCAGATTAACCCCATACAGTCCTGTCATTTAAGTAATCTTGAACATTGTAATATCCCTTTTTCGACAAAGTCGCTTTAACATGCTTTTTAAATTGCTCAAATGGCAATTTCAAAATCTCCAGAGGTATCTTATTGTAGTAGAGAATGCACTGACCCTTGAAAGAATTGCTAACCTTCGCGAGTCTAAAACGGGGCGCACATAGTCTGTGATTATTTCTTATGTTAACATTACAGCTATCGCTAAGTTTGGAAAATGTTGTAAGGTTCTTGCGTACATACATTATATTTTCGAAAAGAAATTGACTAGCTAAAGCTAGTATGTCAATTTCTTTAAAAACCTGTCTTAAGGAGTCTGTGCGTTTTAAATTATAAATTGCTCGAATAGCTCTTTTCTGTAAAATAAAAATAGTTTGAATATCCGCTGCTTTCCCCCACAACAAGATAACATAGGACATCACACTATGAAAGTAACTAAAATATACTAGCCTAGATGTAGCCACATCCGTGCTTTGTCTGATGTTCCTAACAGCGTAAGCCGCAGAACTTAATTTACCAGCCAATTTATCTATGTGGGGTCCCCACTGCAATTTGCTATCAATGGTTATTCCAAGAAACTTCGTATCATTTACTAATTCTAACGTGCTGTTGTCTAACACTTAACTGGTCTCAACTTGCCTGACATTTGGAAGTGAGAATTTGATACACTTGGTTTTATCAGCGTTTGACAATAAATTATTAACTGTGAACCAATTCAAGGTTAAAGACAATACACCATTAACATCATCAAAATCTCCTTTTTGTCTTTCAATTTTGAAGACCATTGAAGTATCATCAGCAAACAACACTGTCAGTTAATTTCTCCACCATGAAAGGCAGATCATTAATATATACCAGGAATAAGAAAGGGCCTAATATGAAACCTTGTGGAACGCCAATTTTTACACCCGATCCATCAGATTTTACGCCGTTAACTTCTGCCTTTTGAATTCTATTGCTTAGGTATGATCTTAGTAGATCCAACGCTTTATTTCTAACTCCGTAATGATTTAATTTAATTAATAGCGCATTATGATCAACACAATCAAACGCCTTCGACAGGTCGCAAAAAACTCCGATAGCATCCTGTGCGGCCTCCCATGCAGAATAAATATGAGATATGTGGGTAATACCTGCATCCGAGGTTAAACGCTGTTTAACATAGGCTAGTATTTAATCGCACATCAAAAATACTGATTTTCATAGCAAAAAAGGATCAGCAAAAACACTTTTTATGTTTTAAGTATTTTTGTTGCTCTTACATGTTCAAACTAATACGAAGGATAAAGGATTCACTTCGCTCACCCCCTTTACCTTTCACCTAAGCTGCAGCAGTATTTTGCCCTGATATTTGCTGTGAAAATCAGTACATTTGCTGTGCAAATCAGTATTATTGATGTGCAGTTTAATATTTCCCTTTAACTTTTTTTGTGGCAACACGTTTTATGTCTATCAACCGATACCGGTTTCATATCTAGCCGCAAAAGTCTAGACTTAGGGCGCTACCTCGTCCGTGCAAAGGTAGCGCTAAACGACAAAAAATTGTTTAAAAATAAATTACGCTATTTTGTTAAAATGTTTTTTAAGGAGATTTTGCGAATACGTTTGAACGCAATTCTACAATGAAATTAGTTAGGATCTCAGAATTACAGGAAAAAATAAAACAATTTAGAGGTGTTTTCGTAATTAAATTATATCGACAAATTTTTATCCAATCGCGTTTTCCTTTAGTGAAAATCTTAATCAACTACTCAATAAACGTTAAACCAAAAATCAAATCTGTAGATGACTTCATGGTGGAGTAAATGGATTCGAAAAAAACCCCATTTTCTTTTTCGTAGCAACATAACAAAATGGCGGGTCGTGCACTCACAGTGAAGGTGGCGCCGCACAGCTCGCACAGCACGTCCCCCTCGGTGGTGCTGAGCAGCGCGCGCTTCTTGTACGGGTGCGCGCGCAGGAAGTGCTTGCGGTACTCCAGGAAGCTGGACATCTTGAGACCGCACTGAGAGCCAACAACATATAAGTCTGTTAATAGGGGGAGATTTTTTTAAGTGTCTCCGCATCCGAGCAAGAAGTAGCTGGATTTTGATATAAATTTAGTTTTCAGCCTTCTAACCTCAAAATACCTTCCCGCCTTCGCCGCTTGATTTTGGGTTCTCAGGCGGAAAAATTCTATTCGTAATTCGTTCGAAAAGGCTTATATTTACGAACCGAGAAGATTCGCCGTAAGATTAAGGCATGAGCCGCAGGCGAGGAATTGTACTATTATCCAACTAATATTATAAATGTGAAAGTAGCGATGTTAAGCTGTTGGGATGTTTGTGTGTTTGTGCCTTAATCACGCTAAAACGGCTGAACGGATTTGACTGAACTTAAGCACAGAGATAGTAAGCTAGATTAACAAATAGGATACCTTTTATCTGACTGCACCAGAAGGAGGCTGACGTTATCTCGGTAAATGATAGTTCCTAGGAACACACAGATGAAGCTGCGGACATTCGCTAGTTTAACAACTAGCTGATGCCCGCAACTTTATCTTAACATCGCTACTTTCACATTCATAATATTAGTTGAATAGTCAATTTACTGTCTTAAAGCAACCTCTGCAACATCTGGTTGAGACGTGTACTGGATGGGTGTCCGTTTCTATACGTATGTGGCATTTCTTTCGGGCGCTTTCTTGTATCGGATGACACGTTAAGCTGCAGGTCCCGGCTACTATCACTACTCGGTGTCAGTAGTTGTAAAGCTGGTCGGAGGCCCTAATAGCTTGATAACTTCTGACAGTCGGCCACTACCACGACACCCCGCCATCAACCTGCATTGAGCCAGCGTGGTGGAGTATGGCTCAATCTTACTCGTATACGTGTAAAGGCCCATGCCCCTCGGTGGGGATTTTTTTACATACATACATATGCTCACGCCTATTTCCCGGAAGAGGGGTAGGCAGAAACCAAAGACCTCCCCACCAGCTACGATCCTGCGGCATATATCACTCGCTTCCTCAACATTCATAAGTCTTCATGCAAGCTCGCCGGTTACGGGTACTTCGTATTTGCCCCTTCACTAACAAATCGCCGATTTGGTCTTTATAGGACCTTCTTGGGCGTCCCCGCCCGACGGCTCCTTTCACACCCGCTGTATAAATCTGTTTCGTCAATCTCCTTTCATTCATCCTTTCAATTATTATTATTATTATTATTATTATTATTATTATTATTATTATTATTATTATTATTATTTACTATCAGAGCTCGTTTTGTTTAGACTATTTTCAGTGTTACCTGCTCGCAGGCGATGTTGACGTCCGGTGCCATGCGCTTGCGCCGCGGCCGCGGCTCCGAGTTGGATATGTGCGACGAGTTGTACTTCAGTCTGTTGGCGATCATGTTACATTCAATCTCGCGTGGCTATGATCAATAGTACATATGTAGGTATATAGTTATTATCAAATATACATACCCCCTAATTATATTCTTTATCTACACACGTATCATAAACCCTCTTTACTGCGTCCAAAAACTGCACGTTACGATCAGCATAATGTTATACTAATTGGTAAAAATTCATTTTTAACTGAACATTATGACCATAATGTATCAATTTTCGACAAATTATGACATTCGAATTTCGAACGCCGACGCCCGCCTGCGTTCAGCCCCTAGTTTGTCTGTGAAGTTGGTACTACTGAACAAGCTAAAGAAGTGCGGAGCAATGATCAATGCACCAATGTCGGTCAAAAATGCGGTTCCTGAACACATCAAAGAGAGCTTATGATATCTGTGTTGTGTAGAGAAACTAGTGTATGTTACTATACATAATTAGGCATTATGTACCAGTCACATAAACTACTATTATCATTTAGGTATTCATTAATATCCTAGTATAGGGTACGGTACTTCCTAACGCGTCACGCAAAGTTACATTTCGCGGCAAGGTTCTCTGGCTCTGAGCTCTCTCTCACCCCACCTTATCCTATGCGAGAAAGGGAGGCCACAGATCGCTAAGAGTCGGCACAAACTTGGCGCTCGCTGTCCGGTGCTGGCGGCTAGGCGGGTGCAGAACTCACTTGCCGGTGGCGTGCGCCGCGGAGACGCGCAGGTGCGTCTGGTGCGCGTGTGCGTCCACGAAGCGCACGTCGCACTCCTCGCAGCGGGGGCCGTCCGGCGGTATCTGACATAGACACGAATAGCATGAGTAACGAGCGCCCGCTCGCGCCAGGGGGTCGCCACAACCTGAAGAAGCTATTTAAAATCAAATAAATAAAAAAAAAGTTTATTATCAAAAACGCAGTTGCTTCTGGGTTACACACTAGGTCTAACCTGTATCGTGGGCCCCATTTTGTTGATTGACAGGATTTCTAAAGGCAACTAATATAATGATCACCAAAATATTTTTTTCCTACCCAAAATGGATAAATGAACACCAAAAGTTGCAAAAAATATCAGGGCAAAATTCTGCGGTAGCTTAGGTGAAAGGTAAAGGGTAATCCTTCGTGTTCGGTTAAACATGTAAGAACAAAAAAAATACTTAAAACATAAACTTAAGTACACAAAACATAAAAAGAAGTTTGGTGATCATTTATCCAAACACCATTTGGTGGACATTTATCCATTTTGGAAGTCATTTCGAATTTATTGGTAGTAAATTTTCGAATTTTTTGGTAATCGTTTACATAAGCCATTTCTAAATGTCTTAAACATTATTTCTTATTTATGTTAAGATAAGCAATTAAATTTAGATAATTATGTGTGGTAATACATTTTGTATCCATAATTTCAATGGATAAATAAACAATTTTATCTACACACGTATCATAAACCCTCTTTACTGCGTTCAAAAACCGCACGTTAAGATCAGCATTATGTTAAACTACTTGGTAAAAACTCGTTTCGTATCTGGAAAACAACACATAATGGTCATTATGTGTAGTTTTTCTACATATAATGACATTCAAATTTCGAACGCCGACGCCCACCCGCGTGCCGTCCCTAGTTTGTCTGTGAAGTTGGTACTGACATTCAAATTTCGAACGCCGACGCCCGTCTGCGTGAAGTTGGTACTAAAGAACAAGCTAAACAATTGCAGAACCACAATGCCGGTCAAACATGCGGTTCCTGAACACATCAAAGAGAGCTTATGATATGTGTGTAGATAAACTAGTGTATGTAACTGTACATAATTAGGCATTATGCAGCAGTCACATAAACTACTATAAATACTGTGAGTAATAAATATATAAATAAATAAATATGTATACACAGTGCACCCACTTTTCTCAGTGAAGGTCATCCAATTACATATAGCAATTTTTCAGTTTCGTCATAATTCAGTTCAGCAAGCCACTTTTGGATTGCGATTTAGATTTGGTTCAGGCCAAGAATCACCATGGCAACCATCTCCATTCCAATACATAATGGGCTTTAATTACCTGCAGCCTTATGGCGTAACTCTCTGGAGTTCATAGCGTGTGTCTATGGTTCATGTCATGCTCATACAATTTCATCGATTGCGGGGTATCACCGAAGGCTTCTAGGCTTCATTCAATGAGCTTGGGTTTGGCCTCCATTACGATGCTACTTGCGTGATACCAATTTGACAGATGAAGCTGGTGCAAGGTGTCAAACGTTAAAGTCTATATGAAGTTCATAGCTCAGACGACTTACGCCATAAGGCTGCTGTTGTTGTTGAAGAGTTGTTTTAAGACTGGCATGGAAATTTGGCGGATCAGTGGCTCAAGCAGGGATAATTACCTGACTGAAAAAGCGTTCGTCTTCTAATTCTTCTTCTACATAAGAGTTCGATTCGCATACTTTTTCGACGCGTAATTATTTCTGCTTCCTATACAGTTTTAGTTAAGGCGATACCTCGTCCGTGCAAAGGTCCCCGTTACTCCAGGCGGAAAGACCCGCAGTGTGAGAGGGACGGAATCGGGGAAAAATGTCATAACGTAGCGCTAAACCACAGAAAAATTGTTTAAAAATTAACTACGCTAATTTGTTGGAAAGTTTTTTAAGAAGAGTTTACGAATACATAATATCTACATTTTGAATGCAGTTTCACAATGAAATTAATTAGGATTTCAGAATTACAGGAAAAAATAAAACAATTTTGAGGTATTTTCGTAATCAAATTCTATCGAGAAAATTTCATCCAATCGCGTTTTCCTTTAGTGATGGCCTAGAGTGTCACTGAGGGAAAAGTTTAAAGAAATCAATATTCTGACATTTGTGTCTCAATATATCTATGACAATCTTGTGTATGTAAAAAGAAATATAACTAATTTTCAGAAGTACAGTGATATACACAATTTTAATACTAGAAATAAAGACAAGTTGGTTGCTTATGTAAGCCGACTACATAAAATTAGTAATTCTTTTAAAGGCAATTGTATACGCTATTACAATAAGGTCCCTACTGATATTAAAAACTTACCTTTAGACAAGTTTAAAATAATAATAAAACAGAAATTGTATAAAAAAGGTTACTATAGGATATCTGATTACTTAGAGGACAGATGTCCATGGGAATAGATTGTTTGAGTAACAGGCTGTTTCGATATATAATTAGCATTCATTTTGTAATTTGACAATATTTTATTTAAAAAAGGAAACGCAAAAGATGCGACGACTGTGGAGTTTCTTCGGTGAGCTCTTCTCCACAGATTCCGCCATTGTGTTAGTGAACTTGTAACGGCACCAGGGCTAAGGTCGAGCCACCGCTATCAGTAGCTATGATCGTCTATTCTATCTATCCCAAAATGAGAGGACCCGATTCAGCTGTAAGATTTGTAAGTTAAGAATGATAAGTCTGAATTTCTCGTTCGTTGAGAAGTTCGTTAGGCGTACAATAGTCGAACGAAGTTTGGTTCAGGAAGTTACAGTTTCAAGTTAGACAGAGAAAGCATATATGTCCGCAAGCCGGTAATTCGCATCAGTCAGCGGTGTATTGCGCCAGAACGATCGTTGTTATATTTGATGGGTGATGGCACCATTTGGTTTTTGTATATATGGGCGATTGGAACTTCTTTTTTTTTTTTTGTTGTTCGACCACAGTTTATAATATTTGTTTGTGATATCGTATAGATATCCGTCGTAGTTTTACGACGTGAGTACTCAATGATATTTCATGTGCTCGCTAGTAGCGGCTTGTGGTGGTTCCAATTATATATTTGGTTCACGGCAATAACGATCCGAAAAGACCGGTTTACACAATTGCGAATTGATTTTCCGAAATGGGTTCTGAACCAGCGGTTACCTCAAAAGGTCCGTAACGTTTTGAAACCTTCAACTCTGCGCAATTTGAGCTGGATGTTATCGAAACGTAAGCATTATTTTTTTAGGAGATCTAACCCACACCATAGCGAAGTGCATAGTTCGATAAATACCGAACTATGAATTCCACTAGCCACAGCACGTCCTTGGCTGAGCCAAATCATATATTCCGACTCAGCCTACACATTAGACCTCCAGCGAAATTTACATTTAATTTAAAGATGCAACTTGAATCCAACCTGACCCAACGCAATGCAAAACACCTACCCGGACCTAAACAATGAACTTTAGACTGTAAATTGATCTCTTCGCGCGTCCCCGACAACACTCAAATGTCAAAATATCAACAGGATATGTTATCTGTGTTGACACCGGTTTAACTTTGTTCTGAATTTGTTATTTCCATCCGCGGAACCTCATCGATCAAACAGTCTCCCTATGCCCTGCCAACCTAGGTTTAGCCGCAACTAAACTCCTGTCTAGCCTAGTCTAAAAACCTAGTGTTATACCACGTCCATTATCGACACCACTCGAAAATGGTTGAGTTTGATTTGAATGTGCTTGAATGTTTAATGACTGTGTGTGTGGGAATTTCAAAACTCGCTACTCGAAAGGAATGAGGAGAGGATTAGCCCGCGAATATCCTAAGAGCCAATACAGGAACCCTATGGTGAAGGAAAAAGGAATTTAGGGTCGCTCCAAGCCCAGACTCAGACTCAGATAATTGACTTACAAGTTCTTTTCTAACGACCCAAGGATAGTTTTGGAATTTGGGGTTGGTTGATATAAAGGTTAGGAACCGAGGTATATCTCGGCGCTTCAGACACTCACGAAAACCCACTGAAACTTCGCAATCACAATTTCGTATAGTTCTGACGCGTAACACGGCAGACAAAACTGTTTAGAACTCGTGAAAGACGACTGTCACAGTAGCTAGACGCTGAGACTGAATGCTCTCCCTTCCCCCACAATCGTATTTATACGCCCCACATGTCTGAAAGAAAAAAAAAACAGCGTCCTTTGCGAACACGCTCTGCCCAAGCGAAGCTTCTTATCACTAACTACACAGGGTCTATTTTCAACCATGCCATGCAGATCCGCCGTTCTACAAATTGTGTGTACGCATATTCACTATGATCAACCGTAGGTTATCACTCAAATCATTTGGTACTGCCGATACACAGAATCTGTTGATCGCTGACCAATAAAAGTTGTTGCGATTAATTAAGCATTCCCGACCGCTAGGTGCGCGCAGCAAAGACCACTAGAATGCTATTCAAACTAGTCGTGTCAGACCCTCCATCTCATACCTCAATCGCAATTGTATATTTGCAATCAACATAATAGCTTTCTCCGTATCGTCCTATAATAACCTTTCATTATTTAGTTATTCATAATTTTATTCAACGCGCAGCCAAATCGGCTCTGATCTCTACACATCTCGCAGGAATGCGACAAAAAAAACCTGACCTGTAAACTTCCCCGAACCATCACACGCGTCGGCTCTGTTTTTTGCTAACTTGCTACTGAGCTACGCAAAACCCCCAAACGTTATCTGAACCGATTCGTATTCAAAACAGCGCGGCGTTGGGCTAGCCCTCTATCACGCAGAATGAAGTATCAAATGTACCGACTCTCGTGTACCATTACAGCCCCCTCCCAGACCTTGAGACACTGTTTATCTCAGTTAACATGGCGCAAGGATCTCATTACCACTATGCTACCCATGCTTTGTCCATATCTACTCTATATGTACGGACATCTCAAATCATGTACACAGACCGATGAATCTGTCAATTATGTATATAATATTTACACAACTCGATTGAGCTCTCTCCTGTCTTATCTTATTTATCTATCTAACTATACAACCTCGCTTACCCGCAACTTATCCTAATTCGTATTACTATATATATACAAATTGTTTTTTTTTTGTTTTTTTTTTTTGTTTTTGTTTCCAAACCATGCAAGATCCTTAAATCAACAAAGTAGTTACTCAAATTTACAGCTTACAGCTTAATTATATAACTTTTATACACTATCTTATTTATCTACGCCCTTATTCGTCCTCACATAATACCTGGCTATATTTATAGTATTGAAGTTACCCAATATCTCATTTGAACCCGGATCTACTAAAGTATAACAGTTAGGATATACCACTGCCGAAATAACATAAGGCCCTTTATACAACAATGAAAATTTCCGCATGATTTTATGTTCTTTATTTGAACGCACAAAAGTCTTAAGTTTCACATAATCACCTATACGATAGACTTCTAACTTACGCCGTTTGTCTGCCTGTCGCTTACGTCGTTCACTAGAACTTTTAGAGTTTTCTATCGCTACATTCCGCACCTGTTCCGTATCTCGCACACTATGGCCTAATAACCATTCATCGCCTAATTCCTTGTCAATAGTTAACGGTTCCCGCCTACCAAACGCTAACTCATTAGGCGCAAAGCCTGTGCTTGTGTGTTCGATATTATTATAGCAATTCTGAATGTCCGGTAACACGTCGACCCAACTACGATTACTTCCGCCGCAATAAGTTCTAATTAGTCGACCTAGCTCGCGATTCACTCTTTCTACGCTATTAGAATTTGGACAATATACCGACGTATGAGTGACCCGAATCCCCAGCTGTTTGAGTCCAAATTCCCAAACTTTCGATATGAACTGTGGTCCTGAGTCCGTAATTATAGTTTCGATAGGTATTTCCCTATGAAATCTCTTTGTACAAGCGAGCACGCTCCTACCTGTCGCTTTTCGCATTGGATATAATTTTATTACTTTACTGTACACGTCTTGAATCACATATATATATTGATATCCGAATTTACCTGCGGGCAATGGCCCATAAAGGTCCGAGAAAACTTTCTCACCCAACCTTTCCGCCAACACCGGTGTACAAGGACCAACGGTATTGTTAGTACTTGGTTTGACCCTTTGACATATGTCACAACTTCTTATCACCGCGCTAATCACCCTACTCATATGAAGAAAATAATATCTGTCCTTCATCAGTGCTAATATTTTATATCTGCCGTAGTGACCTATTTCTTCATGTATGTGTAAAATTAGTTCCTCCTGTAGTGATTTCGGAATTACTAGCAACTGTACGTTCCGCTTCGGCACGTGAAAATATAACGTATCACCTACTAGCTTGTAATTTTCAAACCCTCTCGTTCCCGTATCTACCACATTACGTCTGATACAACCGCTAATTCGATTTAACCGCTCATCTTCGCTTTGTAATCTCGCAATGTCCCGTAAACTCGAAATAACACTTGCGGTATTCGATGCCTGAAACCAGAATATCCCCGGCTGAACATTTGTACTGTCAATCATACCTCCAGGTCCCGCTATTTGCCTGCTTAACGTGTCGGCAATTTGATTATCAGTCCCTCGCACAAATTCTATGTCGTAATCGAATTGCTCTAAAAACATAACCCACCTAGTTACGCGTGCCCCCAATAAAGTCCACGACTTAATGAACGTCAAACTTTTATGATCAGTTTTAATAATAACTTTTTCTCCCCGCAAAT
The DNA here is from genome assembly GCA_949825045.1 of Argyresthia goedartella. Classification (NCBI taxonomy): domain Eukaryota; kingdom Metazoa; phylum Arthropoda; class Insecta; order Lepidoptera; family Argyresthiidae; genus Argyresthia; species Argyresthia goedartella. The sequence goes on from OX463811.1 coordinate 22,989,532, forward strand.
ATATCTCAAATCGCTTTAAAGTGTATATAACTGCATACATTTCCTGTTCACTGACCGACCATCTAGTCTGGGCCCCCTTAAATGCCTGCGAACAGAACCCTATAATTCGTTCCTGGCCCGAATCATCTAATTGATAAACATAGCCCCCAATTCCTATAGCGCTGGCGTCACATTGAACATAATATGTTTTTCCCGCCAATGGCTGACTCAAAATTATACTTTCTAAGAATTGGTTTTTTATCTCGTCAAAAGCACTTTGCACCTGCGCACTCCAGACGAACTTGACTCCAGACCGTAAGAAATTGTACAAGGGCTGTGTTAACGTTCCAAAATTTTTTATAAACCTCCTAAAGTAATTTATGAACCCCAAAAACGCCCTCAATTGCCTGACAGTTCTGGGTGACGGATATAATTTAAGTGTTTCAATTTTGTCCGGGTCCATTTGCAAACCTTGTGTAGACAAAATATGCCCCAATAACTTGACCTTTTTTTGTGCGAACTCGCATTTTTTTAGTTTGCATGTGAAGCCCGCGTCTTTCAATTTACTCAGAACCGTGTCCACTTGAGACAAATGCTGTTCGAAGTCACCCTCAGTTAAAATTGCCAAATCGTCAACAAAATTTAAACAATATGACCTAACCTCTGGCCCTAAAATTAAATCCATCGCCCTCGAAAATTAACCCACACTGGTTTTCAACCCCTGAGGTAAAACGTTGTAAACATAACTTCTGCCTTGATATACAAAACCCGTGTATCGTTTAGATTCGTCTGATAATGGTATAGAAAAATACGCATCTTTGATATCAATAACCCCTATGTAGTTTATCCGGCGCCCGGATTGCAATATCTCACTCATTAAAGGTGTGGTTTCAACCTCCCCAACCATTCCCGTGTTTAATTGTCGTGCATCTAGCAGTATACGGACCTCTCCTGATTTCTTTAGTGTACAAGTCAATGGACTGCTGAAATCCATAGATTGCCTGCTAATAATACCTATCCGATCCATTTCTTCCAATCGTTTTGTTACTTTATCGCGATATGCGAACGGTATGGGATAGCTTCGTTTTACGAAAGGCGTTTCATCTCTCATTTTTATCTCATTTGTCCGACCTACCCTATCGCTAAACAACTCTGCATGTTTATTTAACACCGGCAATAACTTTGTTTTGTGTTCAACAGGTATTGATGAATTATTCACATATTCCTCTATCATATTTCTACTGGTATCTTGGTTCTGTACTTCCATTGTACAACAGCAAGAATCCCGATTAGGACCAGTACCTAATGGTATTTCACACATCCGCCCGGCGCTTCGTATAATTAGCCTCTTATTACCCTCACACATTAAACTGGCTCGCGTCTGTTGTATAAAATCAAACCCCAAAATTAAATCTTTAGGCACCCTTGTTAATACTAGCATTGGAGTATCGATAACGCATTCACCGATTTATTTTTGTGCTAAGACGTTTGCACAAAACAGCCGAGAAAAAAACCGCACTGCTTGCCTATCATGGGTATGTAGAATCCGTCATAAGATATGGTCTGATAATTTGGGGTAACGGAACTGAAATTAACAGAGTATTTATTGCCCAAAAAAAATGTTTGCGTGCTATTTGTGGTATGGCACCATATGAGTCCTGCAAACAAACATTTAAAAAATTAAACATCTTACCGGTACCCTGTCTTTATATACTTGAAATCGGTAAATTCGTTAAGTCAAATCCTGAACATTTCGTAAAAGCTCATGATTATTTCTCGAGGAACTCTAGAAACCCGAACAGGCTTGTATTTAATCACACACCAAGAACAACACTGTATTTAAAAAATTGCTCAGCAATGTGTGTGATTGTGTATAACAAAATACCAGATGACATAAAAACGTTGCCACTCAACACTTTTAAACGCAGATTATTCTATTGGCTTCTGCAAAACTGTTTTTACTCTGTGGACGAATTTCTGAACTTCAAACGTAGGTGAAACTGGTCTTGGCTTTTGTTGTTTTGTTTGTGTTTTTAATTTATACAATTTATGTGATTTAATGAGAATAGACTAAAACTAGATCTCAAACATTTGCATGCTACAATTTAATAGCTGATTAAGGCGTTCAACTTTCATGTTATTTAAGAGCTCTTTTACCCTTATCTTTGCAAATAAATTTCTTATTTCTTATTTCTTATTTCTATTTCACCTATTGTTAATGGTAACGTAACTAATTTATCAACCTTTTCCTTACTGACTCCGAATGCACCTGTGATTCTCAAACTTGGAATCGGTATTTCCGTCGGTTTTCCCAATTGACTGCACACTTCATCGTACACTCTCCGACTTATTACACTGATTTCGCTCCCCGAATCAATCAAACTCCTTACAACAATATTCCCAATACGCACATCTATCTCAGGTAATGTCAAAGTACTACATAACTCGCGCCAACACTCAGTCGAATCGTCGTCTCTGAATATCGTATGTAAACGTCTGTCATTTCGATCTCTACAGTTCGACCTAGATTTTCCATCTAAACACACGGCATATCCATGCGCTTTATGCGCTAATAATTGAATAAATTCATTCACACCCACGTTCGAATCCAAATTACACAAATCATACAGTCTATGCTTTTTTCCAATTTGATCGGCTGTCCACCCAAAACGTAATAAATATCTGAGCGCGAACGACCCGCGCGAGTCCACTAGTTTTTTGAATTCTGATTTATCGCATTATTCCTGTCACTTCAACTTTGCCCTGCCTCTGCATTATCTGAACCATCATTGCCCCTTTGGAACCCTATTGCCTTGAAACTAGCCTGAGGCTGTCTACCTCTACCGCGAAAATAACCGCGACCGCGCATCCCAAATTCGTTTCGCCCCTTCGTTCCTGCGTTATAATTATCCCTACGACTCACCGCGTTATAACGTATCGTATTTACCCGCATAGCTCGATATTGCCCACGCATGTAGCTATTCCGCCTCACGTCGTTCGTATTCATTGTCTCTGAACCATGCAACGCACTTAATCCCCCATCGACATTCCGTTCTAAATGCCGAAGGAACTCGACCGCATCCCGTATAGTCATTGGTTCCTTTCTAGCAAAAAACGCTACCTGAATATCACGCGGCAACTGTCTGAAAATCGTGTTGATTTTCTCCGTATCAGTAAACGGTATCGTAAGCTCATATATGCTATTCAATTGAGAGGCAAAGAATTCTTCCATACTTTGACCTTTCTTGGAATCAAAATTCGCAGTTAGGAACCTTTGCTTAATTAATTCCTGTTCATTATCACCCCAGAATACCTCTCTGAAATCTTTTTCAAAATCCGAATAGGTTCGCCATGAGTCTCTGTATATGCTCATTCGAACTTTTGCAATTCCTACCAAACTATCCGTTGCCCATATCAAAGCCCTAGAACTATCTCCCGAGACTTTAATATAAGCCTTTAAATCTCTTAAGAAAATCATCGGATTTTCCGAACTCCGCCCATCGAATGTCGGCAACTTCTGTGTCATTTTCACAATGCATGATTGACGTTTTTCTACCGATTGTTCAAACGTCTCTAGTTCCTGTCTGTCAGTCTGTCTGTCCGAAGTCCTACTAGTATTGCTTGCGCTAGAACCCCTTTCCAAACTGTCTAATCTATTCACTATTTCAGATAACAATTGCGTCACCTGTCCTGACGCCATTTCACTTGTTTGCAAAAGTGAATTGTCTCGTTCTACCCGACTAACGTTTTTTCTAAGCCGGCCGGCCATTATTCCTGAACACTAAACCGTCGTAGCTCGTCTGAAACCAATGCCCCTTTTTTTTTTTGCTTATTTCTTATTTACAAAACTGAACTGTTTAAAATCGTTTCTACGTTGTGTTATTTTTAAAAGTAACGCGTTAGACCTTGATTCTTTTAGAATATCTAGGTATCAGACTATCTAGGATATCCTTCGGTCTCGGCACCAGAAATCTGTAACGGCACCAGGGCTAAGGTCGAGCCACCGCTATCAGTAGCTATGATCGTCTATTCTATCTATCCCAAAATGAGAGGACCCGATTCAGCTGTAAGATTTGTAAGTTAAGAATGATAAGTCTGAATTTCTCGTTCGTTGAGAAGTTCGTTAGGCGTATAATAGTCGAACGAAGTTTGGTTCAGGAAGTTACAGTTTCAAGTTAGACAGAGAAAGCATATATGTCCGCGAGCCGGTAATTCGCATCAGTCAGCGGTGTATTGCGCCAGAACGATCGTTGTTGTATTTTATGGGTGATGGCACCATTTGGTTTTTGTATATATGGGCGATTGGAACTTCTTTTTTTTTTGTTGTTCGACCACAGTTTATAATATTTGTTTGTGATATCGTATAGATATCCGTCGTAGTTTTACGACGTGAGTACTCATTGATATTTCATGTGCTCGCTAGTAGCGGCTTGTGGTGGTTCCAATTATATATTTGGTTCACGGCAATAACGATCCGAAAAGACCGGTTTACACAATTGCGAATTGATTTTCCGAAATGGGTTCTGAACCAGCGGTTACCTCAAAAGGTCCGTAACGTTTTGAAACCTTCAACTCTGCGCAATTTGAGCTGGATGTTATCGAAACGTAAGCATTATTGTTTTAGGAGATCTAACCCACACCGTAGCGAAGTGCATAGTTCGATAAATACCGAACTATGAATTCCACTAGCCACAGCACGTCCTTGGCTGAGCCAAATCATATATACCGACTCAGCCTACACATTAGACCTCCAGCGAAATTTACATTTAATTTAAAGATGCAACTTGAATCCAACCTGACCCAACGCAATGCAAAACACCTACCCGGACCTAAACTTTAGACTGTAAATTGATCTCTTCGCGCGTCCCCGACAACACTCAAATGTCAAAATATCAACAGGATATGTTATCTGTGTTGACACCGGTTTAACTTTGTTCTGAATTTGTTATTTCCATCCGCGGAACCTCATCGATCAAACAGTCTCCCTATGCCCTGCCAACCTAGGTTTAGCCGCAACTAAACTCCTGTCTAGCCTAGTCTAAAAACCTAGTGTTATACCACGTCCATTATCGACACCACTCGAAAATGGTTGAGTTTGATTTGAATGTGCTTGAATGTTTAATGACTGTGTGTGTGGGAATTTCAAAACACGCTACTCGAAAGGAATGAGGAGAGGATTAGCCCGCGAATATCCTAAGAGCCAATCCAGGAACCCTATGGTGAAGGAAAAAGGAATTTAGGGTCGCTCCAAGCCCAGTCTCAGACTCAGATAATGGACTTACAAGTTCTTTTCTAACGACCCAAGGATAGTTTTGGAATTTGGGGTTGGTTGATATAAAGGTTAGGAACCGAGGTATATCTCGGCGCTTCAGACACTCACGAAAACCCACTGAAACTTCGCAATCACAATTTCGTATAGTTCTGACGCGTAACACGGCAGACAAAACTGTTTAGAACTCGTGAAAGACGACTGTCACAGTAGCTAGACGCTGAGACTGAATGCTCTCCCTTCCCCCACAATCGTATTTATACGCCCCACATGTCTGAAAGAAAAAAAAACAGCGTCCTTTGCGAACACGCTCTGCCCAAGCGAAGCTTCTTATCACTAACTACACAGGGTCTATTTTCAACCATGCCATGCAGATCCGCCGTTCTACAAATTGTGTGTACGCATATTCACTATGATCAACCGTAGGTTATCACTCAAATCATTTGGTACTGCCGATACACAGAATCTGTTGATCGCTGACCAATAAAAGCTTGTTGCGATTAATTAAGCATTCCCGACCGCTAGGTGCGCGCAGCAAAGACCACTAGAATGCTATTCAAACTAGTCGTGTCAGACCCTCCATCTCATACCTCAATCGCAATTGTATATTTGCAATCAACATAATAGCTTTCTCCGTATCGTCCCATAATAACCTTTCATTATTTAGTTATTCATAATTTTATTCAACGCGCAGCCAAATCGGCTCTGATCTCTACACATCTCGCAGGAATGCGACAAAAAAAACCTGACCTGTAAACTTCCCCGAACCATCCCACGCGTCGGCTCTGTTTTTTGCTAACTTGCTACTGAGCTACGCAAAACCCCCAAACGTTATCTGAACCGATTCGTATTCAAAACAGCGCGGCGTTGGGCTAGCCCTCTATCACGCAGAATGAAGTATCAAATGTACCGACTCTCGTGTACCATTACAGCCTCACCCAAAAAAATGTAATGACGGATGTAAGTGATGTAACAACATCCTATGGAAATAAATGATTTTTGATTTGATTTGATTTGAGAATCTTAATCAAATACTCAATAAACGTTAACCCAAATATCAAATCTGTAGATGACTTCATGATGGAGTAAATGGATTCCCCCCCGACAAATAAAATGAAAAAATGTTTAAAAACGTCTAATGTCTCTATAGCTAAGAACCATCGCAGTGAAGTCTACTACCAATAAAAAACTCAGGAAAATTGTAACAAACCTAGATATTACATACAAACAATCGCAGATTCCGCCTCCGCGTTCACGTATTCCCTTATCCGTATTGAATTCGTCCCGTCGTCGTGACCACATCAAAACGGTTATGGCAGTTCATTAATGCCCTGTGAGCGTATCGAATTCGTCTCCTCGTGTTGACGAAATCAATACAATTATCATACATAATAATCGCCGTCGCCATATTGGCCTCGTCAACCGGTGGGGGCGCATTCAATACGCTTACGGTGCAAGCCATAAGCAGTTTTGCTCGTCCTTAAACCTTTCGATCTTGTCCCCTCCTAACTTAATTTTCCTTTTTAACATAAACATAACATGACACAAACATTTACATACAGACACATACATTGCTTCTGGCCCCACACTGGGATACCCCGTGTCATGGGAACCAGAAACATCGACGTCACACACATATAATCATCCAAGACCTGGGGTTTTATTTTTCTTTACCCCCAGCCGGGATTTTGATTTTGAAGGAAAATCAACGTTATGATATTGCAATTAAATAGATCTTACATGACATAAATAAGAAGAATGGGCTTTTGTCAATGTAAAACAATAATAATAATAATAATAATACCTTGGACACTATTTACACACATTGAACTAGCCCCAAACTAGGATTCCCTGTATCTTGGGTACTAGACAACGATACACATAGTTATATAGATAAATATTATACTTAGATAGATAAACAACCATGACAAGAGTACAAACAACGGATGTTGTACCCTAGTCATGGTTGAACTCATTAAAAAAATATTTGTCCCCACCGGGACTCGAACCCGGGACCCTTGGCTTCGTAGGCAGGGGCACTGCCGACTCGGCCATTCGGGTCGTCGTTGCATTTGCATTTATCTCTTTCATACTATGATGACTGAATTAAACTTTATTGTATTGACATGAAATAACTTTCTGAATACTTTATAAATAACAAAAATATTGCAACGTTGGCAACTTTAGGTTTGTTTACATCAGATTGTGTTCAAGGCGAGTTTTTTCATAACCTCTAATTAAGAACCGGTGAAATTATTCGTGAAAATGGTGGTGACTTTTGAAAAGATTTTGAGTGACATTTTAACTGAACTCAAACTTGTGACGTTCCATGAAGATAAGGCGGAAAATATTAATAATATTTTACTTAAACCTATTCTGTTATGTTATTTATTTTATTACGCTATGTTCAGCTAAGTAGCGCCACCAATGATAAAAAAATCATAACTTTTATGATTAGTTTTTGCAAAAAAAATAAACATCCTGTTAATTGCTATTTTTAGGACCTAGGATCTAGAACCTATTTATTGCTTTAAATGTATGACTATATATTTATCATTGGTGGCGTTAGTTAGCGGCGCATAGAGCCTTAAAGTATACGCTTATGGGAATTTATTTTTCACAAAATGCTGATAAAGGTATTGATTTCGTCAACATAAGGAGACGAAATCCATACGCTGACGGGGCATAAATTTAATTCCATAACCGTATTGATTTGGTCACGACGGGGGCACGAATTCAATACGGATAAGGAAATACGCGTCCCGTTCCGACCGACGACACGGGTAAAAAGAAAGCAATTCGACAAATTTCGAATATAATCACTGCGCTTGCGGTAGCATTAAAATTGGTGATTTTGAATTTCACCAGGTTAATGTGACAGCTTCAAGTAGCAAGCTTAACTTAATTTAACAGTTGAAGACTTTATAAAAGTAAATTAAATTAAGTCATAAAAAGTTTTATCTACACACGTATCATAAACCCTTTTTACTGCGTCTAAAAACCGCACGTTAAGACCAGCATAATCTAAAACTATTTGGTAAAAACTAATTTCACCATATCACTATGACCATAATGTACAAAAAATTATCACATTATGACATTCAAATTTCGAACGCCGACGCCCGCCTGCGTGCCGCCCCTACTTTGTCTGTGAAGTTGGTCCTACTGAACAAGCTAAACAACTCAATGCCACAATGCCGGTCATTCATGCGGTTCCTGAACACATTAAAGAGAGTTTATGATATGTGTGTAGATAAACTAGTGTATGTAACTGTACATAATTAGGCATTAAAACTCTCGAGTGATATTACTATGAAACTCAAACCCACTCTCGAGTATTAATGCCCTCCATTATGTAGCAGTCACATAAACTACTATTGTAACCGTATTATTATATGTATGTAATAAAGAATACGAATATGAAAAAGTTAATAAATAAATAAAGGAATTATATTTTAATTCATTCAAGCCGTTTTGTTACTATTATACTCCGAACGAAACAAGCACGATTTTTTTTATTTTTTTCTTCATCCATCTGTTTCGTTTTCTTTTCAGGCCAGTCTTTCAACAATAGATACAGTCAATTTATCTATAATAACCTAACCTAACCTTTAACAACGGTTCTGCACGGCGTATTTATCAACCGACCTCAAAAAGGCGGAGTTTCTCATTTCGACTGTTTTTTGTATGTTTGTTACGCGATGAGATTAGATAAGATAAGATAATTTATTAGTAATTTTACATTACATGTCAGATATAACAATAATCATTCGAAACATTGTAAAAAAAAACAATAACCACAGTAGGTATGTATGTATCTGCATGCATACACGTGTGGTAAAATGTCCACAGTAATTAATAAATATTGTAATAAGTTAAAATTATCAAATAAAATCATTAGTTTCTAGTAAAACTGTCCTCAAAAAATAATGATAATCAATTTCATTAAACTTATTCTATTTCTTCCTGTCAATGAATTCCGCCACTGTGAAGAAAGCTTGCCCTGTCAGCCATTTTTTGAGGTGACGGTTAAATTCTGCCAGAGAGTCAGCTCTCTTCACCTCGTCCGGCAGATTATTGTATACCCCCGGGCCGCAGACGTTATCAGACGTATACGGACTGCTCGCTCCTAGCCAGCTTGTGCGGGACAGCCGACAATGTGCCCGAGCGGCGCGCTCGCTGACATACCCTGTACAATTGAAGATTTTGCCTCACGAATAAGGCAACCTTCAATATATACAGGGAAGGAAGGCGTCATGATTTTTAAATCCTTAAAGTGCGGACGTGCCGAATCGGATTATTCCGTCAATTATGAATAGATTTTGATGATTTTCATTTGTTTGGTAGGTCGTGCTTTTGAGGTGGTCCCATATACATTGTATCTAAAAAGGCTCAGCGCTTTTTGAAAAAAAACACACATTTTGATTTGTGGTTCCGTGTAGCAAACATTTTGACGAGGACTTTCCATGTACACAGACTTCATTCTCATATCGACCGGGGAGGCAGAAATAGAGCTCGAACTTAAAGTCGGTTTTTTAAGTTTATAACTTGGTGAATTATTTTAAATACCTACTCGGCTTGACGTGGCGTTTACGTTTAAGTGACATACCATCCGTGCAAACGTCCCCGTCACTCCAGGCGGAATGACCCGCGGTTTTAACTTAATATAACATTAACTGAAATAGCTATGAAAAATTCCGTAACCAGTAACTTAGGTATTATCATTATGGCCAACAACAATATTAATTTAATACATAAATACAAATATACATATACAATACATACATAAAACAACATCTACAACGATATCTTTTATCTCTTAGGAAAAGCCTGCTCTGAAAGGTCCCATTATAGCATTTTTTTTTCAAAGAGTGTGGATTGAGTGATAAACCTAATAATCAAAATTATATATATTATTAATATATATAATATATAATTTATAATTAATATAAATTGGCTGGCATATAATTTATCATTATACCGGCACTTGGCACTCACAGCGCACGCACACGATAAACAGGGGTCGATGCAGACTCGAGCAGCACTATGGGCATATATTACATTAAATTTACAAATCTGTAGAAATATATATTTTCTTATATCGATAAAACCTCCCATTCTATCGTCTACATTTGTCTCTCAGGGTCTTGCAGTAGGGGCTTAAACAATCTAGGGATTACAGTGAGTGTGCCTGCATTAAAAGCCCGAGTGATTTGGCCAGGTACCTGGCCGAAATCAACATGCTATTGTTATCAAAATTCAAAACTCCTAATTCAAAAAGAGTTTATTTCCATAAGATACACATAGGTTACATTTGGAGAATGTCAAATTTAAACTAACACATTAATAAGGTATAGGGAAATATAGAACTCCATTTGAATTCCGTCATTGTTATCAAAATTCAAAACTCCTAATTCAAAAAGAGTTTATTTCCATAAGATACACATAGGTTACATTTGGAGAATGTCAAATTTAAACTAACACATTTATAAGGTATAGGGAAATATAGAACTCCATTTGAATTCCGTCACCTCAATGTTTTAGATGCTGGAGGCAAAGAGGCGACTAGAAACCTCCAGCTTTATACGTTATTTTTTACAGAATTGGAGCAAACACCTTCCCAAGCTTTCTTGTCTTCTACATATCTGATATTTTGTAGTAAGCCTTTTTACATAAGTGATTTTTAACAACATTTTTAAATTTATTTACAGACAATTCTTGTAACTGTTGGGATTTTGTTGTAAAAGCGAATACATTGCCCTTTAAAAGATACATTAACCTTATGGAGCCTAGTAGTAGGTATAGCTAGTTTATTCCTATTTCTAGTGTTGACATTGTGCCTGTCGCTATTCTTAGGAAATTCATCAATATTTTTGTGGACGTACATTAGGTTTTCATAAATATATATATCTCACGCGACGCACCCCCTCCGCAGTTTCCTCTTTCCCCTCTGGCCATCAACTGACATAGACTATATGTATCTTCTTTTGTTCCACCGTAAGATCTAAACAACTTATTAGAATTTAATACATGTGACATCGTAAGAAGTCTGGATCATCCACTGATTATAGGCTATACGAACTTCACAATGAATTCAATGTGGCGCCCTCTGGAGGTTTTAAGTACTGGAATTTCAAAACGTTTTTGAACAGGGCCTTGTTGGGTATGGTAGTTCTATGGTTCTACAGTTCTCTGAACTTGTACACACCTGTTTAAATAACTATATCTCAGCTGTCACACCTACAAGGCTAGCAGAATTGTTGTAAACCATCACTGCAGAACTTTATCACCTGGTTTCAAAGTTTCACTATCCCTTCTGAGGTCATCATACACAACATAGGTTGTATAAAAATAGCAACATTAAGACTAATTAGAATAAAAATTGATTAGTGTACTGATAAGAATAAATAAGTACCTAAATTTTATAACACCACTTTAAGGTTAGGTAATAGAATAACAATAAACTACTTAGTATCTATTAAAAATAAAGTCCATTTATTAAATTCTACCTAGGTAAATTATTTTTCACATGAATTGGTTGCCAGTACTAAAACAATATACACACACAGCACATACACAAATCGCCTCTCTCTATTAGAACTATATTGTATTACCCTGTCTCTCGGTTCCAGCATGGTGTCGAAGATGACAACGCGCAGAGCTGAGACCGCACTGCAGCTGCACAACGCTCTTCAAGATCTTTTGACCTCAAGAGAACTAAATGCTAAATATGAACAAGAGAGAGCTGACAGTGAACTGGAGATTGAGATAATTCCTATCTCAAATAAGAATCTTAAAAGCCAGTTGAGCCAGCTGCATAGTGATTGGGTCGATGCCTGTGAGACCAGTTTAGAAATCTGTTAGACTCACTTGACAGTGCTACCATACTCACGAGTTGAGCCTTCAGAGAATATCATCGCTTGAACAACAGTTACAAGAAGCAAATCAAAGTATACAACAGCTGATGGACCAAAAGGCTGAGGAAGTCACAGAAAAAAATATCTCTCTGTACCATGAGTTGGTCGGGCCAATTCATTTGACTCCAACACAGCAGCCAAAACCAATAATAAATGATATAACAAGTACTAATAAGAAAACTACACCGCTGTTAAAAACAAGGAAATACTTTAAAAAAATCCAGAAAAATAAATAAAGCTATTGTCCAGACCCGGAACCGGCTACAGAAGCTTAACAGTTGCCAGACACCGGAAAATAATAAAAAAATCAGGATTTTCAAGATTGCTACAGGAAAGAACTGAAGAGTATCAGAAAATAGTCACTGATTTAGAGCTGAAAATATCGCAACTCGAGATTGAACTGCAAAATATGCCTACTGCTTACTCACAATCAAAAGCAGAACAAATAATAGAACTAGATAAAATAATAGCAGACAGCAACACAAATTTACAGAGAGTACTCCCAGCTTTCGCAACAATCACAACAATGCCTTCACAAGAACTGCCCGGTATCTGAGGTCGAGCCTATCACCGCTCCCTTCGAGATTACCGCCAGAGAGGTCACCATCATCACATCTGACACAGGTAACACACCACCGGAGGAGTTGGAGGCTGAAAATGTAGATTTACAGTCAGACCTCCAAGATGCCCGAATAGAAATCCAGCATCTACGTGACCTCCTGTCAAACGCACTCCAATGTTATGCAGAACAGAGTGAGTTAGTAGAACTCAGAGCTGCAACATCTGAGCTACTACAACTACAACGCCAGAACGCGGAATTGGTAGGCATTCTAATTGAGGACGAGGAGGATGAGACCAGCAAGGAGGATGACACCAGCTAGAAGGGTGAGCCCACATCACAAACTCTGGTCTTGACCCCCCTCAACGTGAGTGTTGCAATGCCCACTGCTGTCCCGACCAAGAAACAGCGTCGCCGTCGTCGTCGAGGAGGCACCTCACAGCTAATCAGCGCGAGCGCCGCGCCGCTAAGTGATGCGCGTGTCGCGCAGCCTGCTGCGCTGTCATGCTGCACGCTGCCGCGAGGGCCGCGCCGCTCGCCGTTACACGCGTTGCACCGCTCGCTACCGCGACTGCCGCGCCGCCCGCTGGCACGTGCATCGCACCGCACTCCAACACGAGTGTCCCGCCACTCACCTCCAATCGTGCTCAGAGAAGAACAATAGCAAACAAAAGAACTGTAGTTTATTCAGATAAGATAGATGTAGATTTTGGTATGTTTTTGCATTATGGCCTTAAGCAACAAGTGACAAATAATTGTTGTCCTAATAGTTCCTTTGAGGATATTATAAAAAAGATAGCTGTAGGGAATTTTGATGAACATACTACCATTGTTATTATGGTAGGAAACCAATCAAACATTAGTCGGAGTGCATTAGATACCGGTATAGATGTACTGCTCAATTTATATAATAAGACGAAGTGCAAGTTTATTCTATGTAACTTTCCTTATTGTTCTAATTTATCGGGGAAACAAAATAAAAGTGTACATAGAATGAACATGCATCTATACAATATAACGTGTCATCATAGTGATGCTATTTTATATTTCGACATGAATAATTTTATTCATAACTTTACTTTGACTCAGGATAATATGTACCTGTCTCATAAAACAAAAAAACGAGTAGCTACATTGTTAGCGTATAATATATGCGACACAGTTGTAAATACTATAACGCAGTCGCCTTCAGTTTTAGTTAGTATTAGTACTAATAGTAGTGTTTTAAACTAGATAGTTCGACAAAAGAGGACCCCTCAAAACATAAGAAAATTTTACAAAATAAGCAGGGGTTTTCTGGCAATCAAATGAAAAATACTAGGACAAAGGGTAAAGCCTCACTTAAATATTTCCCATCAAAACATGCAGGGGCTACCTGGCAAAGAACGTGTATTAGAATTATTTCTTAATCATTCAGACACCGATGTTATTTGTATTACAGAACACTGGTTAAAGGAAAATATGATGTCTTTTAACATAAATAATTACAAAATTGACAGTTGTTACAATAGAAAGACTGCTGATAGAGGTGGTTCTTTAAGCTTAGTGAAAAATAATATTAAGGTGAAACAACGGAAAGATATTCTTGCACTTACTGTAGAAAGACAAATAGAGGTATCTTGTGTTGAGTTGGTTAGCCATATTATTGTTTGTGTCTACAGACCTCCGAGAGATGAAAACGGCCATGGCAATTTTGAAATGTTCGAGAAAATTATGGAGGATGCCCTCATTAAACTTTGTAATTGCAGAAAAAAGTTAATTATTTGTGGCGATTTTAATGTAGATTTGCTTGTAGATACAACATTGAAACAACGATTAATAACTCTGTTCAAATCATTTAATTTATCATGCTGAATTGCATGCTGAACATCAGACAAAGCACGGATGTGGCTACATCTAGGCTAGTATATTTTAGTTACTTTCATAGTGTGATGTCCTATGGTATCTTGTTGTGGGGGAAAGCAGCGGATATTCAAACTATTTTTATTTTACAGAAAAGAGCTATTCGAGCAATTTATAATTTAAAACGAACAGACTCCTTAAGAGAGCTTTTTAAAGAAATTGACATACTAACAGTAGCTAGTCAATTTATTTTCGAATATATAATGTATGTACGCAAGAACCTTACAACATTTTCCAAACTTAGCGATAGCTGTAATGTTAACCTAAGAAATAATTACAGACTATGTGCGCCCCGATTTAGACTCGCGAAGCAATTAGCAAATCTTTTAAGGGTCAGTGCATTATCTACTACAAGATACCTCTGGAGATTTTAAAATTGCCATTTGAGCAATTTAAAAAGCATGTTAAAGCGACTTTGTCGAAAAAGGGATATTATAATGTTCAAGATTACTTAAATGACAGAACTGTATGGGGTTAATCTGGCTCAACACAGACCTTGCTGTTAATAATTTTGTAATTATTTATTCCTGCCTATTAATCATAACAATAAAAAAAAACATATTTGTATTAGTTAAGCACAACCTATTTTTAAAAGAGATCTAAAAGTCAATCTGTGGGAGTTTCAATGCCCTACTTCTCCCACAGTGGTCCAATATAGAGAAGAGGCAAAAAATGAGCTAGTTTAGTTTGATAAGATTGTATTTGTTTAAGGCCTAGTGTTGGAGCTAAAGCTGTATTCGTAAACACACCAATCTATGTCATTGATGACGTTCGAGTTGTCAACTCTCTCTGTCTATGGCCACCGGCGAAGCAAGTTTATATTACGGAATAAATCCAGTTTAATCGTGCTTATTAACCTTTTATTAGCCCTTTTAATCCAAGAATATATACTTAGCAAAAGTAATTTTTTGCCTCTTCTCTACATTGGACCACTGTGGGAGAAGAAACTAGACAATAAGTCCAAGAACTAAAAATATCGTGCTCTAAAGAATATGGAGCCTGTAGCCGCCGGGCGGTCTTCTAACGATTCGACTAAATGCAAGCAAAGCATCGAGTAAGAGATATAGCTTGTCAAATTCGTAGATAGCGCTCCCATGGTCTGCGGGCGACGGGGGACGAAAGATGCGGGGGCTGCGGGGGCGGTAAATAGCGCGGGCGGCGGGGCGCGTGGTAGGAACCGCCCGCGCTCTTCTTTCCCGCCCTCGCAGTCCCCGCATCTTTCGTTCCTCTTCGCCCGCAGACCATGGGGGTGCTACGTACGAATTTGACAAGCTATAGTAAAATATATTGAGTGCTTATCTATGAAATTGGCGATTATTTTTTTACATAATTCGTTGTACAATAGCTATTTCTAGTTTAATAAGATTGTCTTTGTTTAAGGCCTAGTGTTGGAGCTAAAGCTGTATTCGTAAACACACCAATCTATGTCATTGATGACGTTCGAGTTGTCAACTCTCTCTGTCTCTGGCCACCGGCGAAGCAAGTTCATATTACGGAATAAATACGTTGCAGGATGCAGAATCGTCCTGGGCCCATAACCTCTTGGATTAAAAGGGCTAATAAAAGGTGAATAAGCACGATTAAACTGGATTTATTCCGTAATATGAACTTACTTCGCCGGTGGCCATAGACAGAGAGAGTTGACAACTCGAACGTCATCAATGACGTAGATTGGTGTGTTTACGAATACAGCTTTAGCTCCAACATATGTAAATATCTACCTACAGTAATAAAGTACTTTGACTTCTGATGCTAAGTGCTGCTTTGCCGGGTGTTTCGTGTGCCGGCGGACCTCAAGAATATGATCCTGGCCAAACATTACTGGCACGAGGGCATCGTTTAGCGACGCTACAGGAAGCGAGAACGAAGATTAAAATCCCTAGCTAGGTAAGGGTCTACGAACGTACCCTATCACAGAGGCGCCTCCCAGCGGCGGCGATGAGAACCAAAGGATCGACCGGCCACGTCTTTATTCCACGGTGCTTAGACTGACAAACAGCACGTACTTTCTCTTGTACCTACCCATCTTGTTTCAATGTACTATTTTACAATATAATTTACTTTCGTTTAAAATAAACGTATTATTGAAGAGCTCCCGATATCCCAGCATCCTTCACGAGGACACAAAAACTCACATCTGGAAAGGGTCAAGGTCAAGGAAACCCAGGCTAGTCCACAGTTAGATAGTATTTTGTGCTTTTTGTAATAAATTATATATCTCTAGTTGTAAGGTATTTAGAGATATGGGTTTTTGTTAACCTGAAATAAAGGCGACCGAATGGCCGAGTCGGCAGTGACCCTGCCTACGAAGCCAAGGGTCCCGGGTTCGAGTCCCGGTGGGGGCAAATATTTGTTTGACGAGAACGGATGTTTGTACCCTAGTCATGGTTGTTTATCTATCGAAGTATAATATTTATCTATATAAGTATGTGCATCGTTGTCTAGTACCCAAGATACAGACAGGGAATCCTAGTTTGGGGCTAGATCAATGTGTGTAAATAGTGCCCTAGGTATTATTATTATTATGCATTATAATAGTAGTTTATGTGACTGCAACATAATGGAGGGCATGAATACTCGAGAGTGGGTTTATGAAACGAGCCGAAGGCGAGTTTCATAATAATATCACTCGAGAGTTTTAATGCCTAATTATGTACAGTTACATACACTAGTTTATCTACACACATATCATAAGCTCTCTTTGGTGTGTTCAGGAACCGCATGTTTGATCGGCATTGTGGCTCTGCAGTTGTTTAGCTTGTTCTGTAGCTCCAACTTCGGGCATCGACGTTCGAAATTTGAATGTCAGTACCAACTTCACAGACAAACTAGGGGCGGCACGAGGCGGGCGTCGGCGTTCGAAATTTGAATGTCATAATGTGTAGAAAAATTACACATAATGGTCATAATGTGTAATTTTTCAGATAAGAAATGAGTTTTTACCAAGTAGTTTAACATTATGCTGATCGTAACGTGCGGTTTTTATACGCAGTAAAGAGGGTTTATGATACGTGTGTAGATAAAGTTTATTATTATGATTTGTCCCCACTCACCTGTCTGTCGCTGTGTTTGTGCGCCAGGTTCTGGTGGTACTTGATCCCCCGCTCGCTCAGGAAGGAATACCCGCAGAGAGCGCAAGCCAGGTTGGACGGGTGCCGGATGCGCAGGTGGCCGAGCAGGGAGGTGTGGCAGCTGGAAAAGACAAGATAGATGAGATTGATTTAAAATACGATTATTGAATTACTGCTGAACTGATAAAAGGGAACACTAATTAAACTAACGGAAACTAAACGGAAAGGGAGCATAATTTTTTAGCCGAGGGCACTGTGTGTTGTGCATCAACAGCAAAGTGCTATGGATATTGACAATGCACTTCTCTGATTCGAAACTCTTTGCTTTAACTGGCCGTACTTACTTACTCTGTGATTCATTCCGGAAGAACGAAACTCTTTGCTTTCTTAGTGCTATGGATATTGACAATTCACTTCTCTGATTAGAAACTCTTGTGCTATGGATATTGACTATTATGATAATTCACTTCTCTGATTTGAAACTCTTTGCCTACTTAGTGCTAAGGATATTGAAAATTCACTTCTCTGATTCGAAACTCTGCTTACTTAGTGCTATGGATATTGACAATTCACTTCTCTGACTCGAAACTCTTTACTTACTTAGTGCAATAGATATTGACAATTCACTTCTCTGATTCGAAACTCTTTGCTTGCTTAGTGCTAAGGATGTTTCCAATTCACTTCTCTGATTCGAAACTATTCACTTACTTAGTGCAATAGATATTGACAATTCACTTCTCTGATTCGAAACTCTTTGCTTGCTTAGTGCTATGGATATCGACAATTTCTTCTCCGATTCGAAACTCTTTGCCTACTTAGTGCTAAGGATGTGGCCAATTCACTTCTCTAATTCGAAACTCTTTGCTTACTTGGAGCTATGAAATTGACAATTCACTTCTCTGATTCGAAACTCTTTGCCTTCTTAGTGCTAAGGATATTGACAATTTACGACTCTGATTCGTAACTCTTTGCTTTAACTCGCTATACTTACTTTCTCTGTGATTCATTTGAAACCTCGGTAGAACAAAACTCTTTGCTTACTTACTCTGTGTTAGCTACAAACACTTAGCTAACTACTATCCTACTTTGACAGTACTCTCGCCCGTTGCGCCTCCATGAACCCGAAGGGCAAATAGCGGGGCGGTATGCAGTATGTAGATAAGTTAGATTAAGTAAGTAAGACTCACTTACTCTACGGAAATTACTCTGCTTATAATAAGTAACTATGTTTACTGAATGACTACGACATTGTATGATAACAACAATCAGTCGAACCTAGATTTTAGCTATCAAAGTTTACCCAATGTAGGAGAAAATAACCAGGAACTTGATGATTTACGACAAGTCAACAACAGATTACGCCTGGAGCTAGACTCCGCAAATACAGAGGTGGACAGCCTTAATTTGGAAATCACCGCATTGAAGACCAGTTTAGACGGCTACAAGAAAAAAGTCGATTTCCTCAAAACACTGGGAATCGATGTTTTGGTATCCTGTACATACGATTGTCATTTGTATGTACAGGATACCAAAACCAGCAAATGTAAATATATATCTTGACAGACTCGATATTTTGTTAAACCAAATTTACGATAGCAAGAAAACTATTATTCTCTGTAGTGATTTTAACATTAATTTCCTTGTTGAAAGTAAACCACTGACCCGCTTAAAGAACATAATATTTAACTATAATATTGACATACATATAAAAAAACCAACTCGCCTTGGAAATTGTATTGAAAACATTTTAAGTAATGCAGCCAATGTTGTAGGTGCGACATATGAACTAAGACTATCTGACCATAACACAGCACAGACTATTCAATTTGACAGATCGGTTCCAAGTAACCCCCCAAAGACATGTTTTATCCTCGTCAACAATTACAACGAGGAAAACTTACCAAAATTTCAAAAGTGCATACAAGATATCACTTTTTCAGACGTTATTAATCAAACAAATGTGGATAGAGCATTTGAAAATTTTCATGATTTATTAATATTATTCCACAATCTATGTTTCCCATTAATTCGAATTAAAAAGACCCCCCAGAAACATACAGTAAAATGGATAACAAAAGGAGTAAAAAACAGTTGTAGAACAAAACGTAAATTAAAATATGAGTACTATTCCAACAAATCACAAACAGCAAAGGAATCGTATAAAAACTATAGTAGAATACTGAAAAAATGCATTAGACTATTGCAAAAGACATCTACGGAGAAATATATTCAAAGCTCAAAAAACAAGTGTAGAGCAACATGGAATATAATAAATAGTAAGCTGGGCAAACAAAACAAATAATGAAATACATGCCATTCAAGAAAACGATACTATTCTTAAAGATGGCAGAGAAATAGCGAATTCATTTAATAATTATTTTATAGATATTGTAGCTCAAGACCCTTTAAATAATAATGGAACCAACATGTCCTGAAGAAATATATAAAATAATTATGTCACTACGAAATACAAACGCAGCAGGATTTGACAAAATTAATACTAAAATCTTGAAAGCGATTGCTGTCTCTATTTCAAAACCATTATCATTTATAATAAACCTCTCAATAGTGCAAGGTGTTTTCCCAGAAAGAGTCAAATTCTCCATTGTGGTCCCCTTATTAAAGAAAGGCAACAAGACTGACAGAGGAAACTATAGGCCAGTTACACTTATACCAGTAATATCTAAAATTATAGAAAAAGTTATCTACAAAAGACTCATTAATTTTTTAAATAAAAACAACATTCTCGCGCCCCAACAAAATGGTTTCAGGAAAAACAAATGCACAACGCTTGTAAGTTTTAAATTAATGTTAAAAATAATAAATAATTTAAATGAAAAAAAAACGCGTTGTAGCTTTGTTCCTCGATCTTAGCAAAGCTTTTGATGTTGTTAATCATGACATTTTACTTTCTAAATTAGATAAATATGGCATTCGTGGCATGGCAAATCAATGGTTTAAAAGCTACCTAGAACATAGGAAACAAATAACAAGAATCTCCAAAGTCAGTCATCTCACAAATGCAGTAGAGTTTTATGACTCAAATATAAAGTATAATAATCATGGTGTACCACAGGGTAGTATATTAGGACCACTTCTATTCCTGCTCTATATCAATGACCTACCGCAAGCTGTCACACATGAGTGCGTACTTTATGCAGACGATACAACCATAATAATTGAATGTAAAGATATGACTACATTTGAACAGGACATTAACATGACGCTGAATCAAATTGTTGAATGGCTTACAATTAATAAATTAAAAATAAATACATCTAAGACTAAATTAATGCAATTTTCAACTAAGTTAGGTAACAAAATCGATTTGGACATAAAACATAACAGTAACAAAATAGAGCAAGTCAGTCAGACCAATTTTCTTGGAATTACAGTGGATGAGCACTGTGGCTGGGAAGCTCAGGTTGACATAATTTGTCAAAAAATCAACAGGTTTGTGTATTATTGCCTTAAAACAATTGAGACTTGTTACAAATGTGGATACTGCTGTTATGGTATACCATAGTCATGTTTGCTCAATCCTGAGATATTTCGTAACATTGTGGGGAAATTCTGTGACCATAAACAAGGCTTTTATAGCACAAAAAAATGTATTAGAGCCATATGGGGCTTGGGTTGGAGAGAGTCTTGCAAACAACTTTTCAAAGAAAATAAGATACTCACACTTCCCTGTCTATACATATTTGAAACATGCAAGTTTGTCAGGAAACATTTAGAACTATTTAAGCAACGGGACAACACTAATAGACGAACAGCGACACAAAGACCACTTGAAGTGCCTAGACCACGCCTAGAACTATTTAGGAGAAATAGTGTTTATATGGCAGCACAGATATACAATAGTGTTCCCAAAAGTATTCAGGCTCTACCAACAAAATCTTTCTCCACAAATTTATATACCTGGCTCGCTACTGAAGCATTTTACTCCGTAAATGAATATTTTATGAAATGCAAATAATATTAAACTTAATAAATTATAAATGACATTTTGCAATAAAAATATTCTTAGGTTTTAATTGACATTTAATGTTTTATTGGTTAATTGATTTATATGATTAGTTTTAAGGTTATGAATTTAATTATTTTATTGTAAATATTTGTGTACCTATGTTTTGCATGCCAATATCTGGCTAAATGTGCTGTACTTGTTAATTATACCAGCTGATGTAACCACATTTACGCAAATAAATGAAATCTGAAATCTGAATCTATGTATTCTTAGGTATTTGGCGAGCATTCTAGGTAGATTAGATTTCTGTAAACTAATCGGAGATTAGATTAGGTAGATTAGATTAGATTTCTAGGTAGATTAGATTTCTGTAAACCAATTACTCAAGTAGCTTAGTAATGTGCGTGCGCACAAATTAAATTTACTGAGGTACCTTTGCTCTCAGCTGGTACATGTACTGAGCTTTATAATTAAGCAACACATTTTACATTGCGATGTAACCCAGATGGATGACCCCTGAGGCGCTCCAGTTGTGGCTCCCTACGAGGTCCAGGGTTCGATCCCCGGCTGAGGGCAAAAGAAGAAAAAACCCAGGTCTTGGATGTTTATATGTGTGTGATGTCGCTGTGTCTGGTTCCCACGACACAGGGTGTCCTAGTGTAGGGCCAGATGCAATGTATGTGCCTGAATATAAATGTTTAAAAACTGTTTAAAACCTATGAATCCTTTCACAGACCGATAGTAACACGTAACAACCTTTGTAAGACTTGTAAAAATTATCAAGCAACACTATTCTTCAATAGCTTGGCCCTTCTGTTAGATATGATGTGATTATTTAAGGTAAGTATACATTTTATACAGTGTGTTACCAGCAGCTGGGCTTTTAATTAAGGACGTTAAAATAACGTGTGTCTGTAACGTAACCATAACATTAATTTAATTAATAAATTAAATTTCGGAGTTTGTTAACTTTCTAACAAAATTTTAATTGCCCGCAATGTAAAGCACGGTAATTTGACAAGTTACTGTCAACACGACAGTTGACAGATATACTTTGATTTTTGCACTAGTTGTCCCCCGTACCACGACATGCCTTGTACCAAGTAATTCAACGACATGAGTTAAGACTATTAGGTCTATACGTCTACTACATTCAAGCTGCAAATTTAGAAAGTTTAATTTTATTTTATTTTTTTTATTTATTCTTTGTATCTTAAGTAACATATATGATATCTTAAATAAACCACTGAGGTTTGTCTGAGCACAGAATTGTGGAGTTAATTAACATAATTATGATTTACTAATAATAATAATAATAATAATTGCACGTAGCAAACGATTGTCAACGGAGCATGTTATTATCAGTTTTAATAAATGCCCACATGCCGGTAACAGACTATCCAGGTGCGTACATTGCTTCTTCATACCCTGTGACATGGGAACCAGAAACAACGACGTCACACACATATAAACATCCAAGACCAGGAGTTTTTTCCCAGCCGGCGTCCGAACCCGCAAAGCCACAGACGACACGCATATCATCTTCAATCATCAAATTATTTTACACATATGTTTAGTTCACATATTTAGTACAGCTTCCAGTAATGACGCCTACTCACACAAAATGCGCATCGCAGTGCTTACAATTGTAGATCGTGCCTTCGTGCCTGTCCAGATGTCGGATCGAACGAATCCTGCGAACAACAAGAATGGATAACGATCAATAAATCATTTTATCTACACACGTATCATAAACCCTCTTTACTGCGTACAAAAATCGCACGTTACGACCAGCATAATGATATACTACTTGGTAAAACTCATTTCTTATCTGAATATTGACACATTATGACTATAATGTATCAATATATCGACAATTATGACATTCAAATTTCGAACGCCGACGCCCGCCTGCGTGCCGCCCCTAGTTTGTCTGTGAAGTTGGTACTACAGAACAAGCTAAACAACTGCAGAGCAATGATCAATGCCACAATGCCGGTCGAACATGCGGTTCCTGAACACATCAAAGAGAGCTTATGATATGTGTGTAGATAAACTAGTGTATGTAACTGAACATAATAATTAGGCATTAAAACTCTCGAGTGATATTATTATCAAACTCGCCTGGCATTATGTATCAGTCACATAAACTACTATAAAACATCCCAGACACAATAATTATTTTTTTTCAAGTATTTTTGATTGCTTGCTTCTCACACAGGAGATGCAGGTTCGATTCCTGACCGTGTACCAATGAGATAATTAATTTACCTTAAGTACCATTATATGGACGTTCTAATTGTGATGGAAAACATCGTGAGGAAACCTTATTTACTCCATAGCTGCGGCGATGGGATAGCCCCCTGTCACGAAAAATGGAGTATTGAATGACTGGCTCTTGTTGTCATTAGGGTTCCGTACCCGAAAGGTGCCAAACGGGACCCTATTACTAAGCCTCCGCTGTCCGTCCGTCTGTCTGTCACCAGGCTGTATCTCATGAACCCTGATAGTTAGCCAGATGAAATTTTCACAGATGATGTATTTCTGTTGCCACTGTAACAACAAATACTAAGAAACAGAATAAAATAAATATTTAAGGGGCTCCCATACAACAATTCTTTCAATACCACATACAAACTTATGGATGCACCTGGTTACGTACATGGAGTGTGAAAGTAGGCGCACCAATAACTTTGTAAACAATATTTTGCTATGTAAAATCCAAACTATTCACTCCACACCTGGTAAGGTTGCTTGCGCAGTACCACGGCACAATAGTAGGGATACTATTGTTCGGTGGTACTGCGCAAGCAACCTTCCCAGCAACCTTCGTGCGTAACTTAGACTCGCACTTGACCAGTTGTTATTTAAATGTCGGATGTCGGTACCTGCAGTGAGACTGGAAGTCGCATTTCCGACAGTTGAAGAGGAACTTGTGGCTGCTTTTATTGTGCTTCGTCAGCTGGTTCTTTGTGGGATAGCGTAGTTGACACACCTCGCACGAGTAGCTGCCTGATATCTGAGAAACATATATAATATAAACATATAGACGTTTACATATAGGCACATACATTGCGTCTAGGATACCCTGTGTCGCGGGAACCAGAAACAGCGACGTTACACACATATAAACATCCAAGTCCTGGGGTTATTGTTCTTTAACCCCAGCCGGAGATCGAACTCGGGACCTCTCGCGTGGTAGGCAGCTGCACCACAGAGGTCATCTATGCGAGATAGAGAGGGCTAGCCCCCTGTCACTCAAAATAGAGTATTGTCTAACTAGCTGAACGTGGCCTTAATTGTGCCTCTGTCAACTCGAATGGGAAAAAGCGTGAAATGTCTGTTCGTTTAGTAATGAGGGCTACCGTATGATTCTTTATAGCTGTAGATATAGGTAGAGCCAGGTTTGTCCCAGAGAGGCGCATTAGGTGAGGGGAGGGGAGGTGCGCGACGCGCGGGGGGCTGCGGCCGGCTGCAAGCATTTCGTGACTGGCCAGTCGCACTGGGTACCTCGCGTCGATACGACGTTCCACAGGCACCCGAAGTACATTCGCGTTCTAAATTGTTGTCGTCGATTGTTATTTTTTATGTACAAGCTTCTTTACAGACTTAATGGAAGGCGTAGTACAGTTGTCAGATTATTCATGATTAAGTTATCGAGACTAAAGGATGTATCAGACATTCTTGGTCACTTGATGTGAACTAACATTGTTAACTTATTGTTATAAATGTTTTGCATGCATAGAACATATCTACCACACGCTCAGATGTCGTCGAACACTCTTGCCTCATAATAATGATTATTTGTAGGGACAACAAGTTCGTGCGCGAAAGCACTTTTGCTGTCCCGTCCAGGTGGCATTGAAGGGACTAGAAAATTATAGTTAATATATTAATATAGTAATTAAAGCAGCTTTGAATTGAAGGCGCTAAGGCAACCGAGAATAAATCTGCAATATTTTAAGATTAATTGGCTAGAAACGGCGCTAGTGAGCGTTTTATTCGGCCAGGACTAAGTCCCTTTCTAGTCCCTTCAATGCCACCTGCCCCCCTACCCCTGATACGCAAGGCAAGAATTCAAGCTTGCTTTTCCGTCATTTGAACAGAACACAGTTAACTACTCTGTCGAGAAGAATGACAACTTCATACAAAAAACGCTAAGGCTACCATTACTACCCACTAGGTAGCTACATAATTTTGAAAGTGCATTGGAAATCTTAAGATGGTTCTTAAAAAGTGCTTTATCTGCAACAAGAACATCACAAAAAAAGCCCCCGGTATAGAGTGCAGCAGATGCGAAAAGTGTGTGCACGCAACCACCGAATGCGCCAACATCTCAACCAAGCAGATTGCTGCCCTGCGCGCCACCAACGGCCTAGAATGGAGCTGCGAGGAATGCCTAGGAGGTACATCGAAACGCTCGTCCTTCTTCATACCTGAAGACGAACCGGAGACTGATTCTGAAGAGGCAAAAAAAAACAATAACCATCGATGTCAAGAAACTACTGAATGACATCACCTTTGAAATGAGGAAAACTATTAAACAAGAGTTGGAAAGCTTTCAAACCTCCCTCGAATTCATTAGTGACCAGGTGAGCGGCATCGAAGAGACCCTAAGAAACCAGAACATAAAAATCAAACAGCTTGAAAACAAAAATATGGACTTAGTTAACCGAAACAAAAACCTGGAACTGAGAATCTGTTACGGGGTGGAGGTTACAAGCTCCGGAAATGGATGTCGAACTCTCCAGAGTTACTGACTGGTCTTCCGGATGACTACCAGCAGGATCCCCACATTTTTGAAAATTTGGAAAATCCAAATATGTTGTCGGTATTAGGCGTCCAGTACCAGCCGGTGTCAGAAATGTTTTCGTATCGGGTCGAGTTGGACTCCCCGAAGGTCTGGACGAAACGGAACGTCCTCTCAACGGTGGCTAGGACATTTGATCCAAACGGGTGGATCACCCCGGTAACATTTCAGCTCAAGTGTTTTATGCAGCAATTGTGGTCTGCTGAGTTGAAATGGGACGACCCGATCGGCCAGCAGGAGTTCGAACAGCAACAGCTAGTCACGTCGCTAGAAATAGCCGGAATACCGAAAACGGCTGAAAAAGAAGACGTTACCCTACTGATGAAGACTGTAGCTTCGAAGTTGGATGTCAACGCTGATGACATGCTGACTGCCCGTCGTACAGCAACACGCAAGGAGAAAGCAGGAAGTATCCTCGTCGAAATGCGCTCGAGAGCCAGCCGCGACCAGTGGGTGAAGTCTGGCAGAGACAAAGAGCCGACGGTAGGGGATATCCTTGGTCCGTCCACCCCAACAGGATCTGCAACCGATCGTGTCTACGTCAGGGAAGCCCTATCCCACCACATCAAGACTCTGCTTTACCAAGCCGGATCAAGACTACGGCCCTCCTTCCAGTATGTATGGTGCAAAGAGGGAAAGGTTCTGGCAAGGAAGAATAACGATACCAAAGCTATCCCAATCTACTCGGTAAAATACATTGATATCTTACTCGAATAACTAAGTTCTTATTGTACCAGCCTTTATATCCTACGTTCCCATCCTTAAAATTCAACTTGCCAACAAATCTAAATTCTAATATCACCGAAATATTTAACTGTACAAATATAAATAACTTTCTGCAAACCTTACCTCACAAAAACAAATTCATTCACATATCATGTCTCCATGTAAACTTGAGATCGATGTTGAAAAATTTTGGTAAACTACTTCAAATAATAGATGGATGTCCTAATATTGTGGAAATTGTCATAGTGACTGAAGCAAATATTTCTGATAATATTTCTAACCTGTTCCAAATTTCTGGCTATACAATGCATACACGTCTACGTAATTATCAAAAAGGCGGTGGCATAATTATGTATATTCGCAACAACCTCAAATTCACACAAAAATCTCACATAACCCACACGTTCGAGAATATCACCGGCACCGTTAAATTACCTACGAACGAGTTATTAACAGTCTGTGCAATATATCGCCCACCACATACCAACAAAACAATTTTTAATAGTGAACTACACCGGTTACTTTCCAACTATGCAGATTCTAATTTCATGATCGTACTGGGTGACATCAACATCGATCTCAAGCTACACAATTCACACAGAAACTCATATTTAGACATGCTGTCTGTGTGTGGTCTAACGTGTGGCATCACTGACTATACTCGGATCGAAAAGCGCAAAGATATGATCACTAAATCTTGCATTGACCATATATTTATTAGATGCCAAGCGTTAGATGCGTACACAGCGGCAGTTGATACTGTTCTAGCCGATCACCGTATCACGATAGCTAGCTTCGCTGGACCACCGCCGCCCGGCATGACTCATATACAGGCTGCTGCTAAGGCGAAAGTCATACATAATCGTGATGAGTTACTCAAAAACTTAGGGAATGTTGACTGGAACTTTACTTATAATTTGCAGACGGCAGATGAGATTTTTCAACACATAAAAAAATCCTTCCAAAAGGCCATACAGTCGTCCATAAGACTAAAGAAAAATCGTGAACTTATTAGAAATCGCGAACCCTGGATGAACCAAATAATTGTAAACCTTTGCGAAAAAAGAGACATTCTTTTTGGACTCTGGAGGAAGAATCCAACAAACCATGAAATTAGGCTACAGTATAACAAGACACGAAACAAATCCAATAAAATAATTGAATACTACAGGAACCTATACTACCAAAATAAAATTAAAGATAAGTAACCCAAAGAATTTATGGACACTAATAAATTCGATATGCGGCAGAATATCAAAAAGTATTGACGATGCGATAGCGGACGCTTTTAAACCAAAAAACCTTACAAATACTGAAATAGCAAATGAATTCGCTATTGAGTTTGACGAATCCGTAAAAAAGATCCTCCCGCAATGTAAACATACCATTCTCGACGAAAACAGCTTCAGCAATAACGCGGACGTCAGTATGAGGTTCAAAAAAGCTACCCCACGAGCAATCCACAAACTTATTCGCGGCCTGAACAGCAGAAAAGCGTCGGGTCTAGATAAAATCAAAATCCTCGACATCAAAGCAATCGGTGACAAAATTGCGGGTACGATCGCGCATCTTATAAACACTAGCATAAACACGGGTAAGTACCCAGATGATCTCAAATTGGGTTGCGTTTAAAAAAGGTAAAAGGGACAACGTTGCTGATTACCGTCCCATCACACTACTGTCGTCGGTCGACAAAATAGTTGAGAAGTTTGTTTGTGAGCAGATACATAAATTCTACCAATCTAATAATATTATAAACACTCACCAATTTGGCTTCCAGCAAAAAAAAAGTACAACATCGTTACTATCCAAATTCACGGATCACGTGAACAGCTCGCTTAACGATAAGAAACAGGTACTAGCCCTTTTCATAGATTTTTCGCGCGCTTTCGATACATTAGATCACAATCTGCTCACAAACAAACTTGGAAAATGTGGCATCAGAGGCCCGTTACAGACCTGGTGCGCTAATTACTTAAAAAATAGACAGTACTGTGTTAAAGTCGGCGAAAGTATTAGTCGTACCACCACGGTATCCCAGGGAACTGCTCAGGGTTCTGTACTAGGGCCCCTCCACTTCATAACATACGTCAACGATATGGTAAATGTCCTAAGCTTTAGCACCCCTTACCAATTTGCAGACGACACATGCCTAATTATCGCCAATAGTAACATAAACATAGCACTTCAAGGCCTCCAGTTCGATTTTGACAACCTCAATAAGTGGTGTCATGACGTAGGCGTTGCTTTGAATGCCCAAAAGACCAAATTAATGCTCATTAAATCGCCATATTTAAAGGGTAACCTGTCGGATGAGCTTGTTGCGCATACGCACGATTGTATGCACGATGAGCACATCAAGAAAGACTGTCAATGTCCATCGATTGAGATAGTTGACAGACACACTTACCTGGGGCTGGTGATTGATGGTACTTTTAACTGGGGTCCCCACATCCAACGAGTATGCGACAAGCTCAGGGCACTCATTGCCGCATTTTATGTAGTTATAAATCGTATACCATTCAAAACTCGAATAATGCTATACAATGCATTATTTGACTCCATAGTGTCTTATGGCCTCTCCAGCTATGGAAGTACCCACAAAACATATCTGGACCAAATACACACCTTGCAAATCAAACTTCTTAAAATAATTGTCCCACCTAATATCAGATACGAATATTCAGGTAACTCATCTAAACTATTCCATTACTGTAATACACTCCCTATTCACACCAATTTCATTATACATTACTGAAAGAAGAGTTCTTCAACAGCTGAACTTTGAATGCGACATTATGATATTGACTGAATGCTGGCTCGACGCTGATAAAACTCTCCCTACAATACCCAACTATAACCTACACTGCACACGAGTATGTCGTAACCAAAACGATGGCATAGTCGCGTACATCAGGAGTAACATTAAGTATACGATTGAAGAACCGGTATTGACTGATATAACTACTTTAATTATAAGGATAGGAGAGCAAACAGCAATTCTGGCAGTTTATCGATCACCATCTATACAAAATATAGAAAATTTCATCAACTCCATAGACTTAAGCCTACAGTCACTGTTTAATATTTATGCTTCGGAACGCACCTTCTCTTGTTGCGCGACTCGGAACGGAAACGGAACCGCAGCTGTCACTCGTATCAACGAGATGAAAAATTGGAGGTTATCTTTTCTCGTCGGGAGGAAAAAACATGTCTGCTCAGGCGTCGGGCCATTGATTGTATTTCGGTGTAACAATTGTCTAATACAGGTGTCGAGCCTGGTCGGAGTGTTAATCTACCACATCGTCGGGAAATAAGTAGATTCGCGTCAGCGGTTGAGTGATACGTGTTGTGATTGGACATCGTCGTATCGGACGGCGACTCCTCGTGTCGGCAGGCAGCACGCCGGCGACAGCGTCGGGCAGCGAATAGTGAGATTCAGTCCCGATCCTACCCAAACTTCTGCCCCTATCCCGTATTCCTGCCTCGAATCGAGCTTTCGATTTCCGGTCTACGACGACAAGGTAAAGTAACAATCAAGATTTTCTCTCCCGTGCTGGCAAAAACCCAGCCCCTCAAGATTCCACGCCGTTCGGTTGAGGCGTGGAATTAAACATTTTGGTAGCAGGCGCGGTTTCCTAGTGGGAAATCACCGATTCACGGACGGTTGTAGGGTTGTTGCCACATTGTAGTTGGGAGAAAAGAATATCTCAGATTGGCCGGCAAGTCGGCAATGAGTCTGTGGTCGGTATACCACAATTAAAGTTCATTTTCGGTTAGTGAAAGTATAAGTGTCAATTTAGTTAACAATTATTATAAATTTGTAGTCGGAAACTACTGTTTGTGCGCATAAAAGATTGAACAGTCATTCTGCGAAGTAACTAGATTGTATTACTTGCGGTAGAACGTCGGGTTCTATAGTACTGCAGTGTTATTTCGGTTTACAGAGCAGGGTCAGGCTATTTAAGGGGTATTAAGCTGATTTTGCTGACCTCAGTAGAAGTGTGGGTCATATCGGAGGGGCCACTTCTAGAAGGTCACAGCTACCTTCATTATATTAAAAATAGCTTGGATTTCGGAATCCAGTGTGGTTTAGGGTGCTATATTGTTTAGGTATATAGTCTCGGAGCCCACCACCTATTATTTTGTATTGTTTTCATAATCAAGTTTTGTGGGTTATTTTTGTATTGTGTTTTATGGTGGCATTCGCTAATTGATTTAGAGTGTATATTTATAAGGTGTATGTCCACAGGGCGACCATATTAAATATTGTTTAGGATTTAATTGTTTTAGTGGTTGCCTTGGTTTTTACAACTTAGTTTTAATTTCTGTGCCCAGCGCTGACGGGCAAGTGCTGGTCTCTGGCTGTGCTTAGTTCGGTAGTGAAGCATAGGACCAGAAACAATTGAATCGGTAACCATGGCACCTTCGCCCTTGACGGTACTGCGGTATGGTGTCCGTGAGGAGATGAGATGGCTCGCCCATACTCACAAGTATGTGGAGCGACCTGACATGGACGATGTCCTGCTCAAGCGTGTGGAGGACGCAATGACACGCGTCGGGAAGGTGTGTCGGCTGGCTGCGGAGGCTGAAGCCCTCGGGCTTACGGATGAGGCTTCGGTGGCTGCAGTGAAGCAGCTCTGCGCGGATGCTGACCAAGCGATGGAGTGCTTGGGCGACATCGAGCGTCGCGCGGAGAAAATGAAGCGGTCGCGACGGAATGACCGCGGGGAGGGTAGCGGAGACCCGCCCCCTAAGGGTGTTGTTGGACGGCTGCCACACCTGGAGATTCCGGCCTTCGGTGGGGCAATTGATGAGTGGCCGGCATTCATCAATTTGTTCGATAGTTTGGTCCACGGTCGGGACGACCTGGACAACGCCTACAAGTTGGCCCAACTATTGATGGCACTGCGGGGTGAACCGAAGGAGTTGGTCGGTCACCCAACGGTCACGGCAGGCAATTACGAGATAGCCCGGTCCATATTGTTTGACCGCTACCAGCACAAACGCCGGTTGGTTGATGCGCAGCTGGGGAAGCTGTTTAGCATCCCAAGAGTAACCCGGGATGTTGACATCCGGGTACAGGTGCTCAACCCTGTGCTGGTGGCCACTAAGGCCCTTCAGAACCTTGGTCTGCCGGTAGACCAATGGTCATATATCGTGTTGTATATGGTTTTGTCACGGTTGCCTGCAGCTGTTCAAAGTCGGTTTGAACAGCTGCATGGGGGCAGTAGCTCGGAACTGCCCACGCTCGTCCAATTAACGGATTTTTTGGAGGGTGAATGCAGGCGATGCGACACATTGGATACGGAGGCCAGTGTGCAGCGCCAACCCGCGCGGATGCGGGAGGGGCCGCGCCCCCCGCCCCCACGGGGGGGTGGGCGGTCAAAACAATTTGGCGTTTTGAATGCCGCGCCGTCGGGTGACGGCTGTGTGCACTGCGACAGTGCCGGTCATGACGTGACCAGTTGCGCCAACTTCAAGGCGCTCGGGGTAGCTGCCCGCAGGAAGGTAGTCTTCCGCCACCGATTGTGTTTCGGTTGTTGGGGCCGCACCCGCTGAGCGAGTGCTCACGCGCGTTCACCTGTGAGTGCTGCGGTGGCAAGCACCACATCGTGTTGTGCCTGAACCGGTCAGGCCCTTCGGACGATCACCAGGGCCGGACTCAGGTTGGTCGGTCACAGGGCCCAACCAGGGCCGGACCCAGTCCCCCTCCGGGCAACGGGAGTCACCAACGGGGTGACTAGGGTACCCGCGGACGGAACCCCCCCGAGGGGAAGGGGGCAGCGCAAGGGGGTAACAGGCGGGATAGCCGGGGTTCGGTCGCCGCTGTCCAGGGTCAGCGAGGACTTCGGGCCGCTGGCTCACCGCGTGTCACGGGCGGGTGTCAGATGGCACCTATGCACCGGTGCAGATTCCGTAGAGGAGGCGCTCGCTCGACGGGACGAGCTAGTTGAGCTCTTACGGGGTGGAGGTTACGAGCTCCGGAAATGGATGTCGAACTCTCCAGAGTTACTGACTGGTCTTCCGGATGACTACCAGCAGGATCCCCACATTTTTGAAAATTTGGAAAATCCAAATATGTTGTCGGTATTAGGCGTCCAGTACCAGCCGGTGTCAGACATGTTTTCGTATCGGGTCGAGTTGGACTCCCCGAAGGTCTGGACGAAACGAAACGTCTTTTCAACCGTGGCTAGGACATTTGATCCAAACGGGTGGATCACCCCGGTAACATTTCAGCTCAAGTGTTTTATGCAGCAATTGTGGTCTGCTGAGCTGAAATGGGACGACCCGATCGGCGGGTCATTGAGCTCAGAGTGGGACTCGTTCTTTTCGACCCTCCCTGGCATCAATCAATCGGATTTCACTGCCACGGAGGTTGGTCCCCACCAAACGATACACCGCCACCCTGCATGAGTTTTGCGATGCCTCGGAGAAGGGCTACGGAGCTGCGGTGTATCTGCGTACGGTCGACTCCTCGGGGGAGGTTGATGTGTGATTGGTCATGGCCAAGAGCAAGGTTGCGCCGTTGCGCACTCGCCTGACCATTCCCAAGTTAGAGCTTTCGGGAGCGGCTCTCCTGACTCGTCTGCTCAACCACACGATGACGGTTCTTCGTGGGTCAATAGCGTTAGAAGATACGATCTACGCTTGGACGGACAGCCAGATCGTGTTATGCTGGCTGAAGGCTTCAGTTCACAAGCTGGAGATTTTTGTGGCGAATCGGGTTTCGCAGATTTTGAATTCGGAGGTTCCCTTAATCTGGAGACATGTTCCAGGGGAAATGAACCCAGCAGACCGTGCGTCTCGTGGGTGTCACGCTCCGGAGTTGGTTGGACATCCCTTGTGGTGGGGTCCAAAATGGTTGACTCAAGCCGAATCGGATTGGCCAATGAGTCCACGCGTTACCACGGCAAACGGCGCCTTGACAGTCGGTGTCTGTACGACGCAACCAGAGCCGGAAGAGGAGTTCAGCCTGCTGGAACGGTACAGCTCGCTCGACAAGCTGGTCAATGTGACCGCCTGGATCTGCCGATTTGCGCGGAATTGTCGGAATTCTGAGGCGCAACGAGTGCGGACACAGGTCCACGGGAACGGAACCATGCGTTGTTCGCATTGGTACGGAACGTGCAGACGGTGCACTTTAAGTCCGAATTGGACATTCTGAGACGCGGACGCGTCCAACTGAAGGGAGCTGTGGCTCGGCTCAACCCGTTTATTGACCCTCAAGGATTGCTGAGGGTAGGAGGTCGGCTGCGGAATGCCAACCTGCCTTATGCGGCTCGCCACCCGTTGTTACTCCCTAGGAAAGGGAAGTTGGTCGAACTGTTGATACAGGATCGACACATTCGGAATGGACATATCGGATGCCACGCCTTCTCCAGCGCGAGTTCTGGATTCTATCGGGAAGACGCTTAGTGCGTAGCGTCGTATTTCGGTGCCTGCCTTGTTATCGGGCCAAGGCGGCTACGATGCAGCCCCAGATGGGCGATTTGCCCTCGGATAGGGTTAACGAAATCCGGCCCTTTGCGGGTGTCGGAACGGATTTCGCGGGACCATTCATGTTCAAGTCTTCACAGCTACGGAACGCCAGATTAGTGAAGGCATACCTGTGCGTCTTCGTGTGCTTGGCCACGAAGGCAGTCCACTTGGAGGTGGTCAGTGACCTCATTACAGAGGCATTTATCGCATGTCTAGATCGGTTCGTCTCACGAAGGGGCCTCCCGACATTAATCCCTTCGGACAACGGCACAAATTTTGTCGGAGCCAGGCGATATCTGCAGGAGGTCACTCAATTCCTGAACGGTAACCAGGACGCCATCGGTACGGCTTGCTCCCGACGAGGGATTGAATGGGTT
The DNA here is from genome assembly GCA_949825045.1 of Argyresthia goedartella. Classification (NCBI taxonomy): domain Eukaryota; kingdom Metazoa; phylum Arthropoda; class Insecta; order Lepidoptera; family Argyresthiidae; genus Argyresthia; species Argyresthia goedartella. Next base: position 23,024,594 of record OX463811.1, read on the forward strand.
TTCAGTCCGCCGGGATGTCCTCATTGGGGAGGAATTTTTGAGGCTGCGGTTAAATCGGCTAAGTCGCACCTGACGAGGATCATCGGTGAGACCTCTCTATGCTTTGAAGAGCTTGCGACGCTGTTCTGTAAAATTGAAATGACACTGAACTCGCGTCCGTTGTGCCCGCTCAGTTCGGATCCAAATGACTTGGAAGCGTTGACGCCGGGTCACTTCCTGATAGGTCAGCCCCTTAACGCCCTGCCAGAATACCCATTCGGTGATGTTAAGTTAAGTCGGTTAACTAGGTGGCAGATGTTGCAGCAGATGGCTCAAGATTTTTGGAAACGGTGGTCCCTTGAGTACTTGCACATCTTGCAGCAGCGCCTTAAGTGGACTGACCGGACGAGCCCCCCTCAAGTCGGTGATTTGGTGCTGATTAAGGATGCGAACCTGCCATCATTGAGATGGAGACGAGGACGGATCGTCAATTTGTACACGGGTCGGGATGGCACGCCTCGATCAGCAGAAGTCAAGGTGGGGGACTCGGTCCTCAAGAGAGCGGTCGCAACACTTTCTCGCCTTCCTATTGATTAGGGACAGGTTCGGGCCTGTCCGGGCGGGTGACTGTTTAATATTTATGCTTCGGAACGCACCTCCTCTTGTTGCGCGACTCGGAACGGAAACGGAACCGCAGCTGTCACTCGTGACATAAAAAATTGGAGGTTATCTTTTCTCGTCGGGAGGAAAAAACATGTCTGCTCAGGCGTCGGGCCATTGATTGTATTTCGGTGTAACAATTGTCTAATACAGGTGTCGAGCCTGGTCGGAGTGTTAATCTACCACATCGTCGGGAAATAAGTAGATTCGCGTCAGCGGTTAAGTGATCCGTGTTGTGATTGGACATCGTCGTATCGGACGGCGACTCCTCGTGTCGGCAGGCAGCACGCCGGCGACAGCGTCGGGCAGCGAATAGTGAGATTCAGTCCCGATCCTACCCAAACTTCTGCCCCTATCCCGTATTCCTGCCTCGAATCGAGCTTTCGATTTCCGGTCTACGACGACAATGTAAAGTAACAATCAAGATTTTCTCTCCCGTGCTGGCAAAAACCCAGCCCCTCAAGATTCCACGCCGTTCGGTTGAGGCGTGGAATTAAACAGTCACTAAAATCCTATAAACATATTATTATGATCGGCGATATGAATATAGACATAAAACCAAATAACACAGACACAAGAAGTACTAATTATCTAAATCTTACCGCAGAACATGGCTTATTACCAGCTCATAGCTTACCTACAAGAGGAAATAATTGCTTGGATCACATATTCTTATTGAAAACACAAAATTGCGCTTATGTCACGGTTCTAGATAACTCGGTCACGGATCATTCAACAGTAGTGCTTAACCTTAAAACTAAAACACCAAAACATCTAATAAGCGGAACCTCCAAAAAAGTTAATTATGAAAATATAATAAAACAACTATCGATTTCAAACCTAAGCGATATAACAACTATAACTGACCCCAATGAAGCTGCGAATATGATGGTGGACATAATTTCAAAAACTATATATGAAAACACTGAGACACAAACTATTACACAAAGATGTAGAACAATTAAGCCATGGATGACTGTTGGATTACTGCGTTGTGTAAGAAATAGGGATAAAATGCATGATAAATTAAGAAAAACCCCAGATAATCTTATACTAGCAACCACGTACCGCCGGTACAGAAATTTCTGTAATAATCTTTTGAAAAAAAATAAAATCTCATATGAGCGCACAGAACTAAAGTTAGCTTCAAATAGCACCAAGAAAACCTGGAAAACAATAAAAAAAATAGCCAATATGGATAAAAACAAAAAGAATAACCCGGAACTATTGGAACTTGAACAAACTACTGCTCAGTCACTAGAATTTATTAACAATTACTTTGTGAACATAGGGAAACAACTAGCTGAGAAAATCAAAAACAATCCTAACGGTATAGACAAAATAGTAACAAATTCTGATTGTAACACAAATCTAAACACTTTTGTACTCCTGGATACCGATGAATCCGAAGTTGAAACAACAATACTAAATCTAAAGTTAGACTGCGCTATAGGTTGGGACGAAATATCCACAAGGACGATTAAACTAGCCAAGAGTCTTATAGTAAAACCATTGACGCATATGATAAACAACTGTTTCTCAACAGGTATATTCCCTGACGTGTTTAAACGATCTCTGGTACTTCCAATATTTAAAAGTGGAGACAAAAGCGAAATTGGCAACTACAGGCCCTTTTCAGTCCTACCCGTTCTATCAAAAATAATAGAGAAGCTTCTTAATCGTAGGCTCCAAAAATTTCTACATGAGCAAAAGCTTCTATCAGGGTCACAATTTGGATTTAGAGGGGGTAGGTCAACTGTAGATGCCGTGCTCTCACTAACTGAAGAAATCGTTCAAAGACTAGATAAAAGACAGAAGTGTATAGGAGTATTTTTAGACCTTGCCAAGGCTTTTGATATGGTTTCAGTGCCCATTCTAATAAACAAAATGGAGAAAATGGGTATAAGGGGTATTCCCCTTGCGATCTTTCAAAACTATCTACAAAACCGAGTTCAACGCATAAAAATCGATAATTTAATTAGCAGTGACATGGATATAGCATATGGAGTTCCCCAGGGTAGCGTGCTGGGACCCACACTATTTCTCATCTACATTAATGGCCTTTGCCAACATAAACTAGACAACTGTAAAATAGTAACTTTTGCAGATGACACAGCATTGGTCTTTCATGGGGATTCGTGGGACCTAGCTCGTAGTCATGCAGAGACGGGGCTTGCTATTATTTCATCCTAGCTCAAAAACAATCTCCTCACTCTTAATATATCTAAGTCACAATATTTAACCTTCTCTATCATTAATAGAGGGCAACCACCCCCCGACTTTGAGATCAAAGTGCATAGTTGCAAAGATTACAGTAACATTAATTGCCAATGCCCTGCCATGGCAAAAAGCAACACCATAAAATATCTTGGAGTCATCATTGACGATAACCTGACTTGGAAGCCCCACATTAAAATGCTAGCAGGTCGATTGAGAAAGCTAATCTGGATCTTCAAAAAACTCAGACATATAGCACCACCCTACCTTTTGAAGACCGTTTACTATACGCTTGCACAATCCGTTTTAACGTACTGTATTCCAGCATGGGGTGGGGCCTGTAAAACACACTTGATCGAACTGGAACGAGCACAAAGATCGCTGCTAAAGGTTTCCACTTTCAAGCCATACAGCTTCCCTAGTGCTGACCTGTACAAGTACTGTGAGCTCCTCACAGTCCGACAATTATACATACACCAAACAACACTAAGACGCCACACAAATCTAAATTATAATCCCTCCAAAATATCCAGCCGTAGAACTGAATTCGTTTGCATAACTCCTAACTTTCAAACCGAATTTGCTGGAAGGCAGTACAACATACAAGCACCTAGTCTATACAATAAAATGAATAAAATTCTTAACATCTACCCCCTAAGCTACCAAGAAGTAAAAATCAAGTTACGAAAGTTCCTTCTAAAATTAAAATACAGTGAAACCGAAGATATTCTGCTAAGAATAATGTCACTTATAGCTAACCGATATTTACTACTCACCTGAATCAACCATAAAGAAAGATCAACCATAAATCAACACTTTACTACCTATAAAACCCTTCAGACACTTACATATTAAAGATAAAAGATAAATACTTACCTACTTATTGTAAAATCATTCAGCTAAACGAAACTAATCTAAACCTTGCAATGAAATTCTTATTTGTCAGGACTCGCAATATCATTTACATAAATATTGAAAAGTGTTAACAGAATAAATTGCACTAAATTATTGTATAATTTTAATATATTTTGTTAATGTAATAATTACATAATTCACACACTCACTTAACCCTATAGTGAGGCAACTTCCCAGAGACAACTTTTGGTGATAACCACTTGACTCTCGACATACAGGTTCCTAAGAATCTAGTTCAAGAGTCAACAAGTATGAACCAGATATGCACCATAAGTAGCCTTTATTGATTAAGTTTTATTGTCTAATGTAATTAGTTATAAGTTGGCTCAATAAATACTATTTTCATTTCATTTTCATTCAACAATACCCTACAGCACAGAATAGATCACCCCGTAGGTACGCGTCGTGCGGCCCAAGGTAAACTAACCACTACACGCGCAAATAATTTCTACGGTACACGGACGCGCGCCTACTGCATTCCGCTACCCACTGACATAAGAAACACCATATCTCCGCTAAACATAAAAGCGAAACTTAAAAAATACTTTTCCTCCCTTTCCTATCCCTAACCAATACCTAAGTTGTGTAACCATGAAAAATACATACCTGATATGTTTTTAATTTATTTTTAAAATTTTGTGTGTACTTACATAAACAAAAACAAGATGTGTTAAACATTGTACATATATTTTAGCGTAATAAGGATCCACATACAAACCTATATGGTTTCCGTGGACCTATTTTCAGATGTAAATTTATAATTTCTGCTTAAAATAAAAAAAAAAAAAAAAGGTGGCGCTAGAAAATAGTTTTTTTTTTGTATGAAGTTGTCATTCTTCATAATTCATAATTTCTTTATTGCACACAAATCATACAAAAAACAAGAGTTACATAAAAAAAGTGTACAAAGGCGAGCTTATCTCTAATATGAGATCTCTTCCAGCAAACCAGGCAAACAAGGGAAAAGTTGATGGTTGAGCAGGGGTAGACCTATGTGTAGAATATATAAAATAATAAATAAAATAAATTAAATAATAACTATAATAATATACTAAATACTTATTATATACTACAAATACTATTTTATACACTATACTAATACATATTTACATGCATACTACCTATAACTCTAAAGGGAGAGGTAATGTTTCTTCACACGACTTTTAAAGATATTCAGATTAGGACTGTCCCTGATGGTGCAGGGGAGTGCATTCCACAACCGAATGGCCCGGGCTCTAAACCCGTTCTCATAGAAAGCGGTGTTATGCTGTGGAGTTGTCAGCATGGAAACTGCGTGAGTTCTCCGAGGTCTGCTGGAAGAAAGAAATTGAAAACTGTCTCGTAAGAAAGTTGGGTAGCTTGGATGACGTAAAATGTTGTAGAGGAAATTGAGGATGTGTGAATCCCGACGAAGACGAATCGGCAGCCACATCAACTCCCTGCGATGTTGTGACACATGGTCGTATTTGCGCAGCCCGAAGATAAACCGAACCCCGAGATTTTGAAGTCGTTCGAGTTTGTTCAGTAGTTATTCGTTAGCACTGACCCAGCAGACATCAGCGTAATCGATGAGGGGTAGAATGAGAGATTGAGCAAGAGTGATTTTGGTATGTCGAGGCAAAAAGTACTGAAGTCTCCTGAGAGAGTGAAAGGTAGAAAATACTCGGCGACTTACCTCATTGACATGCGATGACCAGGACAACTGGTTGTCGAAGATTAGACCCAGGTTTTTAACTTTATCGCTATATACGATTGTGGTACAGATGGAATGGGATGTTGCTGCAACAAGTTAAGAGAATGTCTAGTACCTATTATCATGGCCTGGGACTTGCTCGGGTTGACCATGAGTCCGAAGGATGAAGCCCAACTTCTTATTCCCTCAAGATCAGCGTTGAGTGCCTCCACAGCAGAGTGTGCATCGTTGAGAGAGAAGTGGCGATAAATCTGGAGATCATCAGCGTAAAGATGATATGAGGAGGACAGGACGTCCGAGATGGTGTTGATAAAGATCGAGAATAGAAGAGGAGAAAGAATACCACCTTGAGGGACGCCTGTAAAGAGGTCACACCATTCAGTGGATATCTCTTCCGACCTGATACGCTGTTGCCTATCCCTCAAATAAGAGTCGAACCAGCTAGCAGAGAAGTAGGAGACGTTCAGAGATCTGAGAAGCTCAACGAGAATGTCAAAATCTACGCAGTTGAAGGCACTACTGAAGTCAAGTAAAGCAAGCACGGAAAGCTGTTTGCGGTCCATGGCTACCTGGATATCATCTGTGACTTTCATGAGAGCCGTGACGGTGCTATGACCCGGTCTGAATCCTGACTGGTACATGTTCAGCAGATTGTTTGAGAGAAGGTAAGAAGAGAGCTGGGTATGGACAATGGATTCAAGGACTTTGGAGAGGATGGGTAGGATTGAAATAGGTCGATACTCTTAAAGAGGTGGGACTGGAAGTTTTAGGGAGCGGGATGACTAATGCTTTTTTCCACATGGTGGGGAAGATGCCATTCGATAGGGAAAAATTTATAACATGTCTAATAGCTGGCAGTAGTTCATCCAGGATTGTTAAAAGCATTTTAAGGCAGATTTTATCACCTACGGCTTTCGAGCTCACTGCTAGTACCGCCTTCTTGACCGCATAGATTCCAACATTGCTCAAGTTGAATGGTGTGGTGTCGGGTAAGGACTTAGAGCACAGGCTCTGAAGAGTGGCTTGTTTGACAATGGGATCCATCACAACAGGTGGGGCAGAAAGGAACTGGGTGAGACCGTAGAGATCTACATTACCAGCATGAAAGTCCTGAGTCTTACCTATGCCAAGTGTTTATAGAAACTTCCACACCTGAGCTGGTGTGTAACTTTCAATATTCTCGTGGATGTGCCGACGCTTAGCATCACGACAGAGACGGTTGCAGCGGTTGCGAAGACATTTGTAAGAAAGAAAATTGTCATCTGTCGGATTCTTACGGTATTTACACTTGGCTCTGTTCCTCTTGGCCATTAGATAGATAGATAGTATCTGTTAGCTAAGGGGCGGGTAGGTGTTTCACTCTCACTTTTTTTATAGGTGCATGCTTGTCGTAGAGACCTAGGACTATGATATTGAACTTGTTGATTTTCTCGTCCATGGTCTCGACAGCGTAGGTAACTGTGTTCTGTTCAAATGACGGAAAAGCAAGGTTGAATTCTTGCCTTGCGTATCAGGGGTAGGGGGGCAGGTGGCATTGAAGGGACTAGAAAATTGTTCATGTAGAAATTTATTCTGACAGTCAGTTAAGCAGCTTTGAATTGAAGGCGCTAAGGCAACCGAGAAAAATCTGCAATATTTTAAGATGAGTTGGCTAGAAACGGCGCTAGTAAGCGTTTTATTGGGCCAGAACCAAGGCTTCCATATCAGCGATTGTCACCAAGAATATCTCCGACATAATCGCCACGCGAGACGCGAACCTAGAATAATAAATAAATAATAATACCTTGGACACTATTTACACACATTGATCTAGCCGCAAACTAGGATTCCCTGTATCTTGGGTACTAGACAACTATACACATACTTATATAGATAAATATTATACTTAGATAGATATACAACCATGACTAGGGTACAAACATCCGTTCTCATGGAAGAACACCAAACACTGCAGGCAGTCTAAGATGTTTATCTCAAGAAAAGAACCCAAAAAGGGTAAGTATTTATCGCAGTACCGACAATTTAAAACACTCGTAGTTGTGATAAAGGCCCTCGAGTCGCATAGTAAAACTTTAACCTTTTATTGTCTGAAGGATTATACATCCCACCAGATTTTCAACCTTATGGCTTGGTAATAAATGCGAAAATCAATGAAAAATTCAACATGCTCAGGCCTGATTAACCTCTTGAATACCACCGACTTTTCCGTTATAGGTTTTAAATTGTATTACCATGGCATAAGGTTCAAAATGGCGGAACCGTCCCAACTACCCTCGGTTTCTGAGAGGTTACGGGTTAATAGCAATAGTGTAAAAACGGCATATTTAGCTTGACGGCAGCTGCGCCTCTTTTGATTGGAGACTGACTGCCGAATACGGCATTTGGCGCCCTTGGAGCTATTGATATACTGTTGCTTTTCGAGTTTTATTACGCGATTCGAAGGCCAGTAAACTAAACAGACACCTATAATTATTTAAGCATCTACCAAACCCCTCATGCCCTCATGCCCTGGCGGAAACGAGCCAACACTTCTTGGGAGAAAGCGTAATGCATCCAAACATAAGAGGGCCTACACTAGGGATGTTAATATGGCATTAAACTTACATTTTGGCAAGTTTTCTAGCAAGTTTTCAAGACATTCTAGAATTTATAAGAGGAACAAGAAGATTTGGGGAGGGACATCTGTTGCACCAACAGTAACCAGTGCCCAAACACTGGGAATTGGGTGAAATAATCACAATAGAAGACCGATCACCTGCCTGTGGTTCAGAGGGTGTTCCACCTCAACATCTATCGATCTATCTAAGTTACAAATACTACTGATTCATTAATATTCACTTCAAATAGTGTGTGTGTTGGTTGTGTGTGTGCGTGCGTGTCTGTTGTGTAATGTGTGTCTCTTACCGTATCATGCAGCCTCATATGCTTGGCACATATCTGCTCATACTCAAATGTTTTTCCGCACATCGCGCACTTGTACTGAGCGTGCTTAAAATTATTACTCTCCATGCGTTTGTCGATTTCTGCTCTAGCCTCCTCCACGGTCAACACCTTCATATCCATATATTTCGATAATATAATCTCATTTTTACTCGGCTCTTTATTCTCTACGTTTTTCGCTTTTGTCGCTCCATTTCTGACGACTTTTTCGGCGGTTTTTGATGACTTTTTTCTTTTTTTAACTTTTTTTTTCGGTATTTCGTCGGCGGCCGCTGTGTCGTTGGATTTTATGTGTTCTGTGGCGTCAAAGTCATCGTCTGTGACGATTCGACCCTCGTGGTTGTCTGAAAATTGGCCTGGGTATTCAAAATTCTATTAGTTTTTTCAAAGTAGAACCATACAAGTATAGCTATGAAGCTCAAAGACGACATCATGAAACGTCATCACGCCTGTGTTAGAAAGAGAGTCATGTCATTCAAAGATACATTCTAACACGTGATGACGTATCATGCAGTCTACATGAAGCTTCAGGTATTGGTTTTACTATGATTTGTATTTCACCGTAAGATAGTCAAAACTGTTAGTTGATAAACTAACGCGTCAGTTGATCAACTATCGACAGATAGTAAACCAGACCGACAGGGTTTAGTATTTACGTTTCTTTTGTACTTGCATGCCAACCTAAGACGAAGACTAGAGGGGGCGAGCGCAGTTTTCCCTGGTATTTCGTTTGCAATTTAAGTTCAAACCAGTTTACTATTTAACGGGTTTAACCGTTAGTTTATCAACTAACGCGTCATATAGTAAGCAGAAGGCTACAGTTTTTTGTTTTTTAGTTGACCAACTAACGAGAAAAGAAAACGTTAGTTTATCAACTAACGGTTTTGACAATCCTACGGTGACATGTATATTGTTGGTCTATAAGTAATCTAATAATATACAATAAAACGAGTAATATCCATATATACATGGACGAATAAGACTAGAGGATTGACCAACGCATACAAAAAAACGTACCCTGCTAGAAAGCCAAAATCCTGTATTATTTCTAGATGTCGCTGTACCACGCAATAGATGCTGGGTGCTTAGGGTGACGGCGTAGTAAAATCCATCTAATATCGACGAAAAACCAGAGATGGCGTAAGCGTAAGCCTTGTTTCTTCTTTGGAAATGAACGCTTATACCGCCATCTTTCCTAAATTAAGCGCGCCACCACGATACTACCTTTACTAGAAAGAACTTTTGAACTAGTAGCTCTATCTAACAATATACAATGTCGTGTAGCGACAAAAACCTACCAGAACCTAACAGAAAACAACCAGGATAAAATTTAGAAATGACAGTTTATTAGGACTATATACAATGACTTTAGAAAAATGATAGGAAGATGAGGGTGGATGCGGAGGACACGGAGAGTAGGAGGCCGATGAAGCAGTAGTCGTCTGGTGGACCGGTCAGTGGAGGCACTGGTGGGCGATGTAGGAGTTGCAGTCGGAGAGTGTGGCCGGCGGCCTATCGGTCATCAGACCCCGACGAGCAGCAGGAGTAGGGGCCCTGGTAGCGTGTCGGCCTGAATTCACTGATGAGCAGGTGTAGCCGAGAACGGGCAGGTGAAGTGGAGACTCAACGAAGCGCTGACCAGGGTGCAGGTGTAGCCGAGAACGGGCAGGTGAAGTGGAGACTCAACGAAGCGCTGACCAGGGTTGAGGCTCGCCAAGTCAGGAGGCGTTGCAGTAGCGGCTCGCAGGATCTCGGGGCAGTGCGACCCCGGGATAAGGCCTTTAGATGACGCTTCTCGCTTGAGAGCTGAAGTGAGACTCCAGAATTTCAGAAATGTTCAGCTCGTATACCCTTTTTGGAGAGTTCTAAAAATTATTTAAATTAAAAGCAATTTTTGTGAGTGGCCAAGAGAGAAAAAGTATTTTTGTAAAAGTATTGAAGCAAACATATCAGACCGCTAACGAGTTTGAATGGACATTGCCATGAAAACCAGATAAACAACAACATAATAAATGTCAGATTTTGGTTTCAGGCTCGTAATAGAAAAATCAACAAGTTCACATAGCCAAAATTACATAACAGCGAAAGGGTAGCGCACCAGCGCGCACGAAGCCCGAGATTGCAGAGTTTCGGAGAAAGCCAAATACAAGGTCACCAAAGGTAAACCCCTTCGCTATCGATTTAGAAGTGCTGATAGTGTGAAAATACGAAGCGAAAATGATTTGTTAATGTGTTCTTATGGTTTAAAACGTTACAGGGTCCTATGAAAATAAAGGTGATACCAAATATCAAGCTGTACAGCTCAGCAAGTATCCAGCTGAACAGACCGGAAAATAGCACGTAAGTAGCATAACACTACATCATTTAAACTAAAAATCAAATTACGCTTCAAAGTACTACGGTTGTTTGTCCTCTAGTCTTATTCGTCTGTGATATATTTCACCGTAAGATTGTTAAAACCGTTAGTTTAAAAATTAACCTTTTTTTTCTCGTTAGTTTACAAACTATCGATAAATTGTAAACTGTACTGTAGTACTGCTTACATTGTGAACTGGTTTAAACTTAAATTGCAAACGAAATACCAGGACAAACACTGCGGTCGCTTAGGTGAAGACTAGAGGGGGCGAGCGCAGCGAAGCCCCCAAATAGTCTTCGTGTTAGGTAAACACATAAGAATAAAAGCAACGTAAGTCTGGTTTATAATTTGTCGATAGTTTATAAACTACAGAATTCATTTATAATCTAACGGTGACATATACAAGCTATTCGGCAGATGGATGCACAGCCTTAAAGCATAATTTTTACCATTTAAAATCATTTGAGCCAAACTTATCTTAGAAGATTTTTTATCGATGTTTTATTGTTTTTGGAGAATACCCAGAGATATTACGACGATGTATAAGCAATCAAAAAGTTTTGATTTGGGTGTCTATGGAAACATGGATTTTACAGATCTTTTAAATGCCGAAAAAAGGTGGTGAAACCTTTGCATGGTATTTATATTTCATAAGTTTTCCTATACCTATATTTTGTTGGGTGCATAGAAACTACTATACTACTCACGTTATCAATTGAGTCGTCGTGCGAGTCATTGAAGTCGCCCCCCGACGACTCAATTTCTAACGCGAGTGGTATAATAACTTTTTCCGACTTCTGAGCTAAAAATAGCACCTTCGCCGCTTGATTTTGGATTCTCAGGCGGAAAAATTCTATACCTAACTCGTTCGTAAAGGCTTTTTACGAACCTCGCTACGACCCTCGCCCTCGGCTCGTGCGGTAAACTTCTCGGTTCGTAAGTGTAAGCCTTTGCGAACTCGTACGAAATGCACTACTTTTACCTAATTGTTGGTCTATTTTCTCTTGTTTCAGCCTCTCGCCGACAGGTGGCGGCACCGGGATCGGTTCGTCTGCGTTGTAATATTTATCGAAGTGGTTTGGCTCGAAATGCTTCGCAGTTAGGGGCGGAATCAGGTTGAAGCTGCTACGAGCGACTTCCTCGATGTTCTCTTGTTTCAGCTGAAAATTAAAAAATCGATCAAGTGCGGGTCGGACTCGCACACGAAGGGTTCCGTACCATCGCACAAGAAATATTAAGGACAAAAAATCAAAACAAAAATAATAATACCAGTGAGTCGGTGTGTCTGTATGTCCGTCTGGCACCCTAGCGGTCAAATGGATGGACGAATTTTAATGCGCTATTCTGTAAATGGTTTTACGTTTTGTTAAAAAATATCAGCTTAAAAAGAAATATCGGTCAAACAGGTGGCCGGATTGTAATGCGGTTTTTTTGTAGTGAACTTAGATATCTTTTGTTGAAATCGGTTTAGTAGTTCGAAAGTTACCAGTTTAACCTAAAAAAACACCAAATCCCATACATTTTTTTTTTAAACAAGTGTTGAACAGTAGTTTATTTTGTGGTAAGACCTGTGGGCCTTAAAGTTATAGTTAAAATATTTCATTAGTTTATGTAGACCTCTACTGCTGGGCAAGGGCCTCCCAGTTTAGAGCTACGCCTTTTTCCCGGAAGAGGGGTAGGCAGAGACTAAAGACCTCCAGCCGCTACGATCCTGGCATACATCTCTCGCCTCCGCAACATAGATAAGTCTCTTCATGCAAGCTCGCCGGGTACGGGTACTTCGTATTTGCCCCTTCACTAACAAATATTTATAGGTCTTTATAGGACCTTCTTGGGCGTCCCCGTCCGACGGCTCCTTTCACACCCGCTGTATCAATCTGTTTCGTCAATCTCCTGTCATTCATCCTTTCAACGTGACCAAGCCATCTAAGCTGGCCTTTTTCTATTCTTGTCACTGTATCTTCTTTCAATCCACAGCGTTCCCTTATAACTTCATTCTTCAATCTATCTTTCAATGTTACTCCACACTTACTCCTCAAAGACCTTATTTCTACAGCGTTTATTCTGCTTTCAGTCTTCTTCTGCCATGTATTGTATTGTACTATACATTTATTCATTATTTATTTCAATAAATTCTTTTATCTACACACCTATCATGAACCCTCTTTACTGCGTCCAAAAACCGCACGTTACGACCAACATAATGATATACTACTTGGTAAACCCTCATTTCTTATCTGAATATTGATACATTACATATAATGTATCAATATTTTGACACATTATGACTTTCAAATTTTGAACGCCGACGCCCGCCCCTTGTTTATCTGTGAGGTTGGTACTACTGAACAAGCTAAACAAGTGCAGAGCAATGATCAATGCCACAATGTCGGTCGAACATGCGGTTCCTGAACACATCAAAGAGAGCTTATGATGTGTATGTAGATAAACTAGTTTATGTACAATCGAACCAACTGAATCATGACCCATTTGCCTGATAATTCGTTTGAAACTTTCAAACTTGTAAGATCTATCGTAATGTCAGTGTCTAATCAAATGATAACAAGTTCGTTACCAAGGAAATAAACCTTCAAGCGAATTTCGACCTACTTGCATTTAAGGGGTTTAGCAAAATAAGCTTATGGTGGGTCATGATTCAGATGGTTCGATAGTACATAACTGTATATAATTAGGCTATTTGCATAATTATTCTATGAAAAACTTCATATCGCCAGAGCGATGGGCTAGCCCCCTGGCTCGCAAGATGGAGATTGAACAACTGGCTAAAAGTGGGCATTTTTTTTGCCTCTGCCACTCTATATGAGAGATGACGCGTAGCATGCTATACGCTGTAAAAGTAAACTCTTTACAAGTTGGACCATTTGAAAGGATTTTGGTGAAATCTGAAACTATGAGCGTAATAAGTGTTTGCTGTGAACCATGACATCAATTTTAAAGAAACATAAGACTGCATCCAAAGTTCCAATTTCTTTATTACTGTAGATATTTACATATACCTGGCAAACGTTATTTTTTGCCTCTTCTCTACATTGGAACACCGTGGCAGAGATTCATCATTCGATGCTTACCCCCAGATTTTGAAAATATAAGGTTATAATAATACCTAGGGCACTATTTACACACATTGATCTAGCCTCAAACTAGGATTCCCTGTATCTTGGGTACTAGACAACGATACACATACTTATATAGAACAATATTATACTTAGATAGATAAACAACCATGACTAGGGTACAAACATCCGTTCTCATCAAACAAACATTTGCCCCCACCGGAACTCGCACCCGGGACCCTTGGCTTCGTAGGCAGGGTCACTGCCGACTCGGCCACTCGGGCCGTCGGTCGGGGTTACCCGGTATAATGCACTCTTCCCCTGACAGGAGAAGGTGAGAGAATGGGAGGTGTGGAAAAGTGGTGGGACGCCATAGCCCAGTAATGGGAAACACCACGTAAACAAGTGGCGTTATAATGAAAAACAAAAATCGGTCAAGTGCGAGTCGGACTAGCACTCGAAGAGTTCCTTACCATCGTAGAAGAAAAAAAAATCCTAAATAATAAAACCAAAACAAAAAGAAAAAATATATATCTTTTCTCTGGGAATCGAACCTGTAACTTCAAGATTGCGAAACCAATACGAAACCGACTGAGCCATCTCAAAGTTATTTAGAGCAGCGAAATTCATGGTGATATTGAATCATGATGTTATGAGGCATTTCGCAGGGGCAGGGATTAAAAAAACAGTCGCTTGTATGGGGACCCGCTTTAATTTTCAAAATTGTGTGTAGTTTATTATTTGTTGCTGTTGCGGCAACAGAAATGCACATTCTGTGAAAATCTCAGCTCTACCTATTTCGGTTGATCCGATATAGCCCGGTGACGGACGGATAGACAGACGGACAGCGGAGGCTTAGTCATAGGGTCCCGTTTGGCACCCTTCGGGTACACGGAACCCTAAACACCTTTATTAACTATATTTTCATATATATATAGACGAATTCAACGACACTAAATTTGTTAAAATCCGTCAAAACGTTTGGGCTGTAGAGCGTCCTTACGAAATTGTCTTACATACGCGCATAAACAGGCTCGAAAACCATTACCCTCCTTCTGTGCAGTCGGGTAAAATGTCTCACCTCTCCGCGGCCGCTCAGCCAGCGCAGCACCTCCTGCGCCCGCCGCCCGCGCGCGCGCAGCTCCGCGCACCGCTGCAGCGCGCACGCGCACCACGCACACGCACACGCGCCACCGGGCATGCGCGCGCCAGTCACCAGTCGGTACGTGTCGGCCAGCGGCGCCAGGGCGGCTAGAGGGGCGGTGGAGCTGAGGCAGAGGAGGCACGCCTGGAATGGAATGTAGACGAATTGTAGTTACACGCGTCACTGTCACCACTCTGCTGTATAGTATCTACCTCATACGCTGGTATCTATAGAAATATATTGGAAATATGTATTCATATTTTTAAATGTTGGTGTCCTAAGTCTGCAGGCGGCGTCCAAGGGAACTTTTTACCTCACAACAAACAAATAAAGTATCGTTAGAAGCGTCACATTCATAAATAATAATAGCTATACCTTAATGTACTTAATAGTAGTTTATGTGACTGCTACATAATGGAGGGCATCAATACTCGAGAGTGGGTTTATGAAACGAGCCGAAGGCGAGTTTCATAATAATATCACTCGAGAGTTTTAATGCCTAATTATGTACAGTTACATTCACTAGTTTATCTACACACATATCATAAGCTCTCTTTAATGTGTACAGGAACCGCATGTTTGACCGGCATTGTGGCTCTGCAGTTGTTTAGCTTGTTCTGTAGCACCAACTTCGGGCGTTCGAAATTTGAATGTCAGTACCAACTTCACAGACAAACTAGGGGCGGCACGTTGCGGGCGTCGGGGTTCGAAATTTGAATGTCATAATATGACAAATTTCAATTATGGTCATAATTTATCAATATTCAGATAAGAAATGAGTTTTTACAAAGTAGTTTAACATTATGCTGATCGTAACGTGCGGTTTTTGTACGCAGTAAAGAGGGTTTATGATACGTGTGTAGATAAAATGTTATAAAGGTGGGTACAGTTTGTGTTGTGGTTATTTATAAAAATAAAAATAAACTTTTATAAATAATCAAAATGCATATTGATTAAGTAATTAAATTTAATTTACTTTAGTTTAGTTTAAAAAGGGTTTGGCTCGAAAGCCAGTATTGTGTGCTGCCACCACACCACACAACCTGAAACCAAACCTTATGACACATAATCAATTTCATTATTGTATCAATGTATAGAGTTCTCTGACGTGTGTCAAATAAATGTTTTCTCTTTCTTCTTCTTTCTTTCTAGATAGGAGAATTGTAATATTTCCTGGCATTTTTATTTCTTACGCTCGCTTTGTCTTGTCCCCAAGTTTCAGTGCTAAACCACTCTATATTGCGTTAATTTCTGAATATTCAAAATTTTCAGTCATTGATGTTGACGTGGTTCGACCATTTCGCGACAAAATTGTTTTTAATATATCCCTTTATAACGAACCTGCCGTATATGAGGGTTTTACGTGGCGGACTTTGTTTGACCGTTTTGAGCTAGTAAATAATATAATTTAACCTCTCAAAAGCCGAGTGTAGTTGGGTCGGGTCGTGATATTGAACCTTATGGCATGGTAATAGAATTTAAAACCTCTAACGGAAAAGTGGCGTTCGCTAACGCCGGTGGCATTCAAGAGGTTGATAGTCTGGTAATATAATTAAGTGTACAAAAGTGCTATGTAGGGTGACTCATAACAATTTATTAGTTTTAACGTAGAATACAAGTCTGTTACTGTACGGTGTAGTGGCCGCACGTCTTGAAGATGTTATCGGAAGTTATGTTTAAGCTCTGGTAGCTATGATGGGTTCTTGTGGTTGTTGTAGTTAGTTAGAGAAAGATCACCAAAGTTCAGTAAAGCACTATATTGTCACTTAACAACACGAAATACAGATAAATTAGGCAAGTCTTTCTTGGTAGATGTTAACCCGATCAATATCGTATTGCTACTGCTTGTTTTTGTATAGGTACTAACGTCATGCTAAGTGCAACGCTAACAAATTAAAAGTAGGTCGTTATTAATTATGTACAAACTGTACATCTTGGAAGCCCCAAGAAAAGATAAAAGTATGATAAGAAAGATTTGCCTTAACAATAAAATTAATCAAAATTAAAAACTAAATTGTCTGCACCGAGAATAAAGTCCCGCCGCGATGCATCCGCTCGAGGCGTCATCGGTCTCGGATTGCCCCGTGTTGGTTTTTGCTGATTCTGCAGTTCTGTGCTTATCGTTGATAGCTCGATTTGCTCGCGCCGCTCTCTGACTGCATTATGTTTTCTCGTACATTTTGGAAGGCAGCGAGTCTTCGCCACCCACACGATGCCGATGATGATGAGGACGGTGACCATCGAGTAGCCAACCACGTAGTGGTGCAGATCATGTCTTGTTAAGTTGGCGGGCAGGCTATTTTCCTTTCTCTTCTGAAATTCAACCTGTTCTCTGAGTTTCTTCATGTCAGCATTTTCGCTCGTAAGTTGATAAGGCACCTTAGGATAGGTCAGGCTCACTATGTTGTTTACAGTAGAGTTTATTGTTGCTTCCGGAATGTTATAGTTTATTGTTGCATTACTTTTGTATTTGTTGTGTGCGAAGATGCTTAGATCATCGGACTGTAGCACACACCCCTGTGATATTGTTATGATAGCGGCAGATGTGAGCGTGTATGATGCGATGTCTTCGTTGCAGATAGTCCGTATAGTGCATGTCCCGCAGCATGTTGCCAGCCAACTGTTCGTTAGGTGCAACTCGATCCACTCTGTCTTGCATGACGCCGATTTAACGTCACAGGGCAAGGTCGTTGTGTGACCCAGTAACTTTGCTTCGCACGGAGTTTTGTCAATGTTGTTATGAAGATTGTAGATCGGCACATTCTGTTGACAGATGTACTGGTCTTGATTGTGTACAGTACAGGAGCGTAAATTTTCATCAGTTATCGACATGTAGGTATTCTTTTTGAAGTCTGTTGCTAGGTATGGGGTTCTCGGTTGGATTATGACTATTTCAGCGCCCATCTTGATCGGCAGTGGAATGATCCGATATAGAGCGTAGTCCCCTTCCGCCACCAATGGTATTTGGATTTGAAACAGAAAATAATTAGTTGTGACCCTAGCTCTGACCTTCAAAAGCTTGTATAATTCCTTGATGCTCTTCGTGACATCAGTGTCGCCCGGGATTGACAGGGTCTTCGGTAGTTGTTCGTTTATGTTTTTCAGTTGTTCCATTAACTTAGTAGGTGTAATCAAATGAACGTCAATGTGTCCTTGGTACACGTCAGTGAGGGTATTGAAAATTATTTCTTGTATTTTTTTCAAGTTGTTAATAAGCATGTAGGCTGACAGGGATGCCGAGCTGAAGTAGGTTGTCGCCATTACGACTTCTAATTCTTCTTTAATTGTTGCAAAGTTAATGTTGGTTTGATTGATAAAGCCGTCGATCATGTTGAACTGTTGTTGTATATTATTTTCATTTTTCTTGAGTAAGTCGTTTTGGAGTTCCACTATTGAGGTCTGATTTTTTATAAGTTGTAATAAGTATTTTTCGTTTTCTTGCACCGATTGAATATCATCTTGATATTTTTCCGCAAATCGCTGATCCAGCACTCCAAACAGGCTGTTTGCGACGTAGCCTACTCCGTCGATCAGTCCCCGTTTCTTTCTTCTCTCGCCTAGGTGGGCATGTGGAGACAGTAGCATAGTATTGTATGTTTTAAGTTCTTCGTTCTCGTAGTAAAGTTGATCCAGTGTCGTTTTGCAGTATCTGGGGTCCGTTTTTTGGCAGAAATTATTAATGTCGTTGAGATATCCTTCCATTCGTCGAATTCCATCCCAGTAGTTAGTTAAGTTATAATACATGACTAATGTCCATTCATCGTGTGTAACTTGAAGCGCTCCTAGCTTATCGTAGTAAATCGGCCGCTCGGGTTCCACCTTGGTTATTTGTGTTTTTGTTGAAGTTGCGTACGTTCCAGTGATGAATGTAAACATTAATAGCATCGTCGTCAGAACAGAGAAAGCCGCGTAGACCCTTTGAACCTTTCTTTGGGTTTTCATGTTATTGCTGTTCGGGTCCACATGTTTTTCGTCGTACTTTGTTCTGTTTTCATTCTTTTCCGATTCGGTAGGCAATAATGATAGTTTTGTTACGGGTCTTTTGATCGTTCCAGTTTGAGTTTTTAAAGTAGTTACGCGTACGTAGCCATCAGCGCCGGGGTGAACCTCCATCACACGTCCCATTGCCCATTTTGCGGGGGGGAGGTTGTCTTCCTTAACCAAGACAACATCTCCTATCTTGATGTTTTTGTTAGGCTTGTTCCACTTGCATCTAGTTTGAAGTTGATTTAGATAATCGTTTGACCAGTTTTTCCAAAATTGTTGTGCCATATGTTCAGTTAATTGCCAGCGGCGCCGTATGTCGATGCTCCTGATGTCCGTATAATCCGATAACGGTGGTGTCAACGTTGCGCCACCGGTGAGGAAGTGCCAGGCAGTTGTAAAATTCCTCTGGATCTTCAGTTAAGGGGCACAGTGGCCTTGAGTTAAGGCATGCTTCGATTTTCGTTAGCAAAGTTAGGAACTCTTCATAGGTTAATTTCTGTTCCCCCAGTACTCGGCGAAGATGGTGTTTCATGGATTTGACCGCAGCCTCCCATAGTCCTCCGGCTGTCGGCCATGATGGTGCGTTAAACCGCCAAGTCACCTCCATTTTACTGATTTCGTTGAAGAATTTTTCAGTCATCATCTTCTTAAAGTCGACGAACTCTTGTCGAAGCACCCTTGAAGCTCCAATAAAGTTGGTTCCGCAGTCTGAATATACACATTTCGGCGTCCCGCGCCTAGCGCACATTCTCTGGAATGCGGCGAGGAATGTTTCCGTACTGAGATCGGATACAAGTTCAAGGTGTACAGCCTTCGTGGCCAAACACACAAAGACTGCGATGTAGCCCTTGGATGTTTTCACTCCTCTTCCCTTGTTTAGTTTGATGTCAATGCTGCCCGTAAAGTCCACGCCGGTGTGCGTAAATGGCTTCGATGGGGTGATGCGTTGCTTCGGTAAGTCTCCCATCAGTTGATAATTTTTATGAGGACCGAAGCGACGACAGCGAACACAGTTGTGCAAGATGGATTTGACGGCTCTATTGCCCCCGATTATCCAGTACCGCTGCCGTATGTATGTTAGTGTGAGCCGCGCTCCGCCATGCAATGTCGAAAGATGCGCGTGCTCGATCATAAGTTTTGTAAATCTTCCGTTGCGTGAGAGAATTACAGGATTTTTCATGCCACCTGGTAATATTGATTTGTTCAGTCGACCTCCCACACGCATAATGTTGTTCTCGTCCATGTAAGGGTTAAGTTTATTGATGTTGCTTTTTGAAGGTAAAGGTTTATTGTTCTGAAGTAGCTTGTAGTCGACCTCAAATTCCTTTTCCTGCACGTATTTAATTATCAGTTCATTCGCTTTGGTCAATTCGTTTGTTGTTATGTGAGGTATTTGTTGACTTGCAGTAGATTGCGTTTTTGTGACGAAGCGCAAAATCCAGGCAATGACTCGGCGAACTCGGGTCAAATTACTGTTATTCACCAGTAATGTTTCTATAAAATGCTCGGGTTTTTTATTGATAGTTATTATGTTGCTGTTATGTTTCTCGCTTTCTTTGCTTTCTGTTAAGTTTGTATAGAGGCATTGTTGAGACGATGTTGATGTTTCTTGTAGGGTATATTCGGGGTCCTTTAGGAACTCTGGGCCCTGCCACCAAAGGCTAAAGTTGAGTAGTTTACTTGGTTGTAAACCTCTGGATGCACAATCAGCTGGGTTGAGCTCCGATTTCACGTATTGCCAAGTGTTAGCTGGCAATATAAGTTTTATTTTATTGACTCTGTTTGCTACGTAGGTTTCCCACCGCGATGATTCACCTTGTATCCATGCTAGCACCACTTGTGAGTCGCACCACGCTCGTTTGATTATGTTGTAGCCGGCGAGAGCTGTTTGAACTTTTTTCATTACTTCCGCTAACAGGAGAGCGCCACATAGTTCCATTCTTGGTAGGCTTATTTTCTGTGATATTGGCGCCACACGAGTTCTTGCGATCAGTAGGGTTAAAACAAACTCTCCGTGTTTATTTAGGACTCGGCTGTAGACAACGCAGGAGTATGCTTTTTCACTTGCGTCGCTAAATCCCAATAGCTCGATGTTGTTATTTAATCCGGCAATCCATCTGGGAATTCGCATTTCCGGAATGATTGGTATTTCACCTTTCAGTTTAAGCCATTCTGTTTTAACCTCCTTTGGTACCTCTTCATCCCATCTCAGGTTACTTATCCATAGTTTTTGAAAGATAAGCTTGGCAGTTAGTGTAACGGGAGATAGCCAGCCCAACGGGTCATAAAGTTTGGAAATCTCTGATAGGAGTGTTCGTTTTGTTAGTTTTGAGGTTTGTTGGAGTGGCCAGTTAAACTTGAATGTATCCGCTTCCGGGTTCCAGGTTAGACCAAGGGTTTTCTGTGATTCTTCGTATTTAAATTCAAAGTTGTTTTTTGTCGAAATTTGCTCTTTAGTTAGTTCCTCTAGCAGAGCAGGGTGATTTCCGCTCCACTTTCTTAGGTTCATGCCGCCTCTTTGTAGCAACATGATGAGTGATTTTTGTAGCTTTTTAGCTTCTTCCAGAGACGAATGACCGCTGATCAGGTCGTCCATGTAGAACTCTTGAGTCAAGGTCACTGCTGCACCTGGATATGGTACCTTGTCTCCATCATCACTAGCTAATTGTTTCAAAGTTCTCATCGCCAGCCATGGAGCACACTTAGTACCGTAGGTTAAAGTTTGTAATTTGTATTCTTGCATGTTTTCTGTTGGTGAGGCTCTCCAGATGATTTTCGTCAAGTCTCGTTGTTCTTCCTGAATCCAGAGGCAACGGTACATTTTTTCAATGTCCGCTGTGAAGGCATAGCGGTAAGTTCTCCACTTCAAAATCAATGCTTGAATGTCTTTTTGTAGGTTCGGACCCTTCTCTAGCAGGCTGTTGAGGCTGTAGCCGCTAGATGTCTTCTGAGATGCGTTAAACACTGTTCGAAGTTTGGTTGTAGTTGAACTTTCTCTCAACACTCCATGATGTGGGAGAAAACACTGAAGAGCTGATGTTGTGGTCTGTGATGGCGCCATGTGACCTAAATCTTCGTATTCTTTCATGAAATCTCGATACATGGTCGCTAGTTGTTGTTTTCTCTCCAGTCTCTTTTCAAGTTGAAGAAATTGCGAGATGGCTATGTTTTTTGAATTGCCAAGTTTTCTCTCAAAATCCGAACATAAGGGCATCTGAACAATGTATTGTCCTTGAGAATTACGCTGAACAGACTTCTTGTAAAACTCTTCACATTGCTCTTCCCTTGGCGTATCCGGTTGCTGCTGGGAGATGTCTTCGGTTTCCCAAAAGCGTGTTAGTTCTTGTAGGTCAATCAAAGTTACATTACAGCAGTATGATTTAGTTATGCTGCCACATAATATCCACCCCAACTGCGTTTGTTGTGCAATAGGGGCTGATTGATTGCCTTTCAGTAAGCCGTCCAGAATTATTTCAGCGTACGCTCCTGCCCCAAGTAAGAAATCTATGTTTTGAGAGATGTTATACTCCGGATCGGCGAGTTTTAAGTTGCTTAAATGAGGCCAGTTAGCCTTGGGGAATGACACGTTCGGTAAGTTGTTAGTTACTTTTTTCATAATCAGCGCTTGAGTTTCAAACGTGTAATCCGAGTTAATTGATTTACAGTTTATTTGAAGCCTTCCTTTGCATTCCCCTGAAGATGATCCAATTCCATTGACGCTAGCATTAAATTTCTTTCGGGGTAGTTTTAGAAGATGAACCGCCCTTTCCGAGATCAGGTTTACTTGTGCTCCTTGATCCAGAAGTCCGCGAAGATTTTGGTAAGTTCCGTCAATAGATTTAATATTCAATTGAACTGTTGTTAATAAAATCTCTTTATCGTTAGTTGGTGCGTGATTTGAAGTATTTGCTTGACCCGAATTGGATGATTGCTGAGTTGAGATGTTTATGTTTGCAGTTGTTTTCTTTGCGTAATGAAGCATCGTATGATGTTTCAAATTGCACTCTTTGCATGTTTTCGCTGATTTGCAAGCGTCCGAGCCGTGGCTAAAAAGACAGTTTTTGCATAAACGAAGTTTCGCAATTGTGCCGTTTCTTTTCGCTGTATCCATGTCGACGAACTTCGGACATTGCATCAAAACATGATTTTCGTTGCATAAAGGACATTGTCCATAAGTTGTATGACAGATTTTGTTAAATGTTGGTTTGTAGTCAAAATGTTTTTTTTCTTGAGTTTGTTTATTCGACGGGATGGAGAAGGGCTTCGTTGAGTTTTCTTTTCTTGTGCTTTTCTTTGCTTCAAAGGCGAGAAATGCTCCCTCCAAATATTTTAAAAATTCTTCAAGTTTCGGAATCGCTCGTTGATCAACCCGAGTCTTCACATAGTCCTCATAGGAAGTTGCGTCCAGTTTTTGCGACATCAAATACACAATGATGGGGTCCCATGTTTGTACGTCTAGGCCGATATTCACGAAACCGTTGACAGCTTCGTTTATGACGTCATGCATCTTTTTTAAGTTGAACGCGTCGCGTTGTTGTATGTTGGGCAAATGCATTATGGTGTTCATGAAGGTCACAAATTGCAGATGACGATTGTCGTATCTTTGCACTAAAAGTGCCCAGCATGAATCGTAGTTATCCGCGCTGATCGATAGGTGTTGAACAATCCTCTCAGCTTCACCATGAAGTTTCGTCTTTAGATGCTGCATCTTTTGCGCCTTGTTTATAGTGGGGTTGTTGTGGATTGTTTCCGTAAATAGATCTTTAAAAGAAATCCACTGTCTGTAGTCTCCTTTAAATTCCGGTATGTCGACTCGCGGCGCAGAGTGCTGATAGTGCATTGTTGAATGTAGTTTGTTTTTTAGTTGTTTGCGTAATTGTTCATAATCCTGTTCGCCTTTCAGGAAAAGACAGTTGTATGCCTCACACTGGACCCCCGCCAGACTTGCCTCAATCTCACAGTGCAGTTTGTCGACAGGTTCCCATTTCGACTTTAAGATGGCTAAACAATCTTCCAGTTCCCATTTTTCAGTGATCGACTGAAAATCGATTTTCGCCATGGCGCGATCAAGCGCTTTGATGTTAATTTCTTGCTTGAACATAAGTAAGTTGATGTTGTTTTCATTAGCCTCTGGGATCCCCGCCAAATCAAAGTTGATGTTGTAGTCGGTAGGGGTTGGTTTTAACCCTCGAAGAACTTGCAGTTTCTTCAAAATGTCATCTTTCGTTTTTTCATACATTTTCTTAGTCATAGCATAGACGTCATCGGTAAAGTACTTGATGTTCTTTTCAGGAACCGTGGCCTCAATTGTTCCATGCCTTTCTTCAAACTCCTGCCAGTAGTCGTCGAATTTGGAGAGCGTATTCGATAGGTAGTCCTTAGTCTTCCTTGATGAGCCGTCCTTCCCATAATTAATGCATCCTTGTTTGAATTTGTTAAAAAGTTCAAGTTGTAAAGTTAGATGTTCCATGATGTTCCTCAAGTTTGAACGCTCAGGGATTCGGTGAAGTTTAGTTGTCCTCCTTTCCCGTCCTGCAGTTCACAGTAACGCGAAAAGGTAAAGTTGTTATTGTTTGTTCACTTTCACGTCCTGCAGTTCACAGTAACGTGAAAAGGTAAAGTTGTTGTTGATTGAAGTAAGTAGTTTCAGTTCAGAGCTCGCTGGATAATGGATGCAAGTGATCACGGCCGTGAATCTCAATCCCCTCCGTCCCTGCACCGATGTTTACGACTTCTCAATTCAATTCGGTGATTCCGCTGGTGGAGGCCGAAAGAACCGATCCGTTATCAGTGAGGAATAGAAGGAACAAAGAATCGCTTAGTTTGTGGCACTTGCTTCTCGATGCTCGAAGGACCATAAAGATGTACGGTGTAGTGGCCGCACGTCTTGAAGATGTTATCGGAAGTTATGTTTAAGCTCTGGTAGCTATGATGGGTTCTTGTAGTTGTTGTAGTTAGTTAGAGAAAGATCACCAAAGTTCAGTAAAGCACTATATTGTCACTTAACAACACGAAATACAGATAAATTAGGCAAGTCTTTCTTGGTAGATGTTAACCCGATCAATATCGTATTGCTACTGCTTGTTTTTGTATAGGTACTAACGTCATGCTAAGTGCAACGCTAACAAATTAAAAGTAGGTCGTTATTAATTATGTACAAACTGTACAGTTACCAAGAAACTAGAGTTTATGGTCATGATCACTAAAATGTCTTTTCTTGCGGCGGCTCTGTGTAGCGGGTAGCTCCCCTCCCTCAAATATGGCGAGGGGGGTGATGGCTGGTGCACAAGTCTACAAGTGAACGGCTGCTGCTTGGGGGGACTGGTCCAGTCTGGTTTCTCGTAAGTTAAGTTCATTACAGCTTGTCTTTATTCTTATTTATTTTTTTGTTAGATTGTTATTTTGAGACATCTTATTGGCACTTATGGATAAGATGTTATAGTATTGTCATTAGATTAGATATTTTTTATATTGTACATTGTGTAAAATATATATATATATACCGAAAATATAAAAAAATACATCCTCGTAGAGTTTCTTGGTGCTATCTTCTCTGACGGGCGTATTTCCGAAGCACTGGTAGAGTTAATGGAGTTTATTTTTCCTGCGCGAGATTCAGCCATGAATCACCACTCGAAGGGGAGATTTCCTTTTTCAAACTCAAATCAGTTATGTGCAGTCAGCATCAGATATATGTGAGCAGGTTATCTACTCAAAAAGATCTACACATCTTAAAAAATCAGAAATATCGATACAGACAAGTGTCAAAATTATGTCAACAACCTCAGAGTTAACTTGGATGTTGGCATAATTTTGCCACGTTGGCTGTATCGATATTTCTGATTTTTTAAGATGTCTAGATCATTTTGAGTAGCTAATCTGGCCTTATATATCTGATGCTGACTGTACTCATTAGTTTAGTTGATCATATTGATCATATTTGTTATTTTTCAATCTGGTTTCAATGGAAGGGTATATATGTTATTTGTGTATTTGTATGTGTACAACGACTTGGACATAGTCTGTAATGTTGTGCATTAATCTGTATAATTTTTTTTCCATGGTTATGAGACTTAAGTAAGTGTTAGACTTATAAAAGTGCATTATTTTGCCTACTTGCAATAAAGATTTGATTTGATTTGAAGCAGACAAGTAGCTAAGGGGCGATTTTCGAAATTCCTTC
Source organism: Argyresthia goedartella (assembly GCA_949825045.1). Lineage (NCBI taxonomy): Eukaryota > Metazoa > Arthropoda > Insecta > Lepidoptera > Argyresthiidae > Argyresthia > Argyresthia goedartella. The sequence goes on from OX463811.1 coordinate 23,050,742, forward strand.
TACTCCGCAATCGCACTTTAACCGGATTTATTGCGTTGACCGTAAAATACATATATATATTTTCAAGGAGTAATTAGAAATATTACAAAATACTTTTTAATATTAAATTGTAGTCGCAGCTCGTCGGAGTACTGAATGTACATTAACTACAAAATGTATGTTTCGACCGAGCCGAAGAATCGGCCGGTTTGGCCCGAAACCGAAACATAGGCCGAAACCTCTTTTTTTGGTCGAACCTCTGGCACAGAATACTTACAGAAAGATTACTTCTCAAATACACTTAAATAAATAGACTGTCACATTACTGAGATCAGGAAGGTTGACCTCAATAGCGGGAACAGTTAATTTAGAGAGTAATAATAAAAAAGGAGAGTAGAAACGAAAGAGTCAGGTTGTGGGTTCTTTATTTTACAAATCTTATCTAGGCTAAACTTATATTTACAACCTACCTAAAATAACCTAAGAGAAATGGCTCTGGGAGACTAAGGCGCAATTTCACCACTGTAACTAAACTGGGTTAGGTCAAACAAAACTCAGTTGACGCACTTAACTGAGTTTAGAGCATTTCACCGTCATTACTGAACGCAGTTTAAGCCAAACGGAGTTTTAAATTCTGAACGCCCGATTTTGGACGGTTAAACTCTTTAACTGCGTTTAGAGCTGTCATAGCTGTCATGTCACTTTATAATTTTGCAGTTTATTTTTTGCTTTGTTATTAATTATCAAGAATGAGAAGGGCGTTGGCACTGGCTTTTGAAGATAGTGATGATGATGACGAATTTGTTGTTCGTCGATCGAGATGGATACGTGAGAGAGAAGAACACTTCGACACCCTTGATGATAAAGATTATGTACAAGATTTCGTCTCACGAAACCAACAGTTCTGTCTGTATTGGAGTCTATTGAAGATGAAATCGAGTTTCCTACAAACATGTAAGTACCAAAACGTGTTTTATTTCATACTACGCATTCGCCCGCCTTCGGTAGACAGCTTACTGTTAAGGCTGGAATGCCATATTATACCTATGTACCTATCAATAAAAAAATAAAATATTCAGAGTCAGAGTATCGATAAGAGGGCCTGTTCCACGATTATTTGCTTTTGCTTATCCCTTATTTTTGCATGACAACCATAAAGGCAGGTACCTAATGGATTTTTTATTAAAGAAATAATAGTGTCTCCCATTAACCAGTTGTTATGTTTTGTTCGAACAGGGTCAATATGGAAATGCTCTTCTTGTTGGAGATGCAGGCTACGCATGTAATACTTATATGATGACAGTATTGCAACAGTGTAATAATGCTGCAGAAAATTTGTACAATGAGTCTCAAATTGTTTAGAAAACAAGAAACAAGAAATTGTGTAGAAAGCTTGTTTGGGGTCTGGAAAAGACGTTTCCCAGCCATGGCCATTGGTTTCAATCAGCCGTCAATCAATCAATCAAATCAATCAAATCAGCCCTAAGGTAAGCGGACGGATTAGATGTCTTTCAGTAGTATTGTAGCGTCGTAGGAATTCTAGGCTCGAGCGGATGTCCGTGGAACCTCAGGAACGTAAGTAGGTGGCCGTAGATGAAGAACTCAGGAGGGCAGCAGGAACTCAGGGTCCGAGGATCGTTAGTGGAACCTCAGGACCATAAGTAGGCGGCCGGAGCTTAGGACCGCAGGAGAGTAGCGGGAACTCCGGGCCGCAAGTAGATCAGCGGTACCCCAGGCAGAGGTCTCGGGTACGGTATCAAGGTATGGTAGGCGAAGAGAAAAGGCTTCCGCTGCAGCTAGGGTTGGGCTTCCGGTCATCAGCTTCTTGAGAATTCCCGGGCCAGTGGCCCGGGAATTGGCCTTTTTTTCCTTTGCTCTGTTTGAGAGCTGAAGACGAACTCACCTTAGTTTTCAAGAGATTCATAAGGAAACCTCCTTTTCGTTCCAAAGTTCGTGTTTTAAAAAACTCGCTTATTCGAAATAATTAAATGAAGTACACTCCCAGTGGCCAATTAAATATAGTTCTTTACAGAGGTTTTGACCTACATGGTCTGTATGAAATACAAGTTTAAATTTTGACAATAGAACTCAATGTCATCTAAAAACAAAGTAAATAAAAATAAATAAATAAATAAGTCCCAAGCCTTCTAAAACCAAGAAAAACCTTAGCGCAAACGCACAATCCCAGCGCCGTATTTAAGTCGCAAGTTTAGCTGCGCTTGGAGAGTCGTGATCACCGAAGTAAAACACTACAACAGATCGCGGCGAAATCGCTGAGACAGGATTACCCTGAAGATATAATAATCCTGTCCCAAGAATCTCAGAGCAGCGCTACACAGACTTCAGGGTGTCGAGAAGTTATCAGTGACTTGAAGCTCAGACTTCTCAAGGAGCAAGTCAATCAGCTGCCTCAGCGGGAGTACGCCGAGGTTGCAAGCAGGGTATTCAGAGGTTGTGGTATCTGCCACAATTTGCAGTAATTAATTCTGCACGGTATACGAGTACGTCGATGTGAGTTTTGTTCTAAAGTGAAAGTTCTATCAGCATTAAGAGTATTTAGTTACCATAATTTTTGTGCGTGAATAAAGAATTCCTGAGATGTGAGTTACGTTTTATTTATATGAGATAGTGAAAAACTGTCAAAGCAAGCATATTGTAGGGAAAATCCTTCATCTTCCAGCCAAGGCAGGCCTAGGATAGGAAAAACCCTACAAGCTACTCTCGCTGCGCGACAATAAAGCGCAATCTAGCTCGCACCTGCGTAGCGCAGGTAGGTAGGTAGCCTACAACAATCGCTAAGCACCTACAAAATCGGTTCCCCGCCCGTGCAGGCTAGATTGCGCCGCATCACTACGCCTGAGAGCTTCTTTTACTCTGACATCACAAGGTCGTCCTGTAAACTCCTGTCTCGCTTGATCACGGTAGGGTTACCTACGTGCGATTATTTGTGTTTGTGAATTTTAGTCCACTCTATCTAAGAGAGGTGTTATTAGTACTTATTCAGGCTATTGGTAAATTCTAAGGCTAGGTAGGTACCTACCTCCTTACTTATGTAATTGTCATTTGTTTTATACTGGGTCTAAAGTGTTTACTTTTAGGTACAAAAAGGTATTTAATTAAAAAATAATCGAATTCTATTTGTGAACATTCCCTTACGCACCCTAAAATGTTAGAATCTTAAGTCACTGTTGTTGCAAAAATAACAAAAAAGTTGCTCATGAGGAGCGGCTAACGCGCGACGCGACTGCCGGCCAAGCGAGCGGCAACATACATACAGGGTTGTAACTGAATTCCCGCCGGTCGGGTTGGCCGATCGAGCGTACCTAAACTGTACAGTGAGACCCCCTGCCTCTGGTCAGTCTCTGAATATAATTGAAGGATCAGTAAAACACTGAGGTATGAGGTAAAGAATAATTAATATCTCATTTCGATTGTTATTGATTGGTCATCTTAAAGTTCCGTGTCCCTGCTAACTGAAATATATGAAAGGATATGAAATAGTTAACTTGTCTCACATAAACTTACCTTAATATCACTCCCAACCATCCTGTCTTCAACCTCATCTTCAATGGCAGGAACGTCATCCTCATACTTTATCGGATCCATACATATGAAGGCCGCTGCTGTCTTGCACTCTGCAGGCTCCATTTTAACACGGGAGCTACAAAATAGATGGTTATTCTCATCAATGGTGGTCTGACAACCAGGTTACTTACGGCAATGTCACATATTTTTAAACGACTTCAAAAAAGGAGATGAGGATTAAGTAGAACTTATGATGAAGACACAGATAGCCACCGGAACGGCTCAATACAGGCATCCCAGAGGTTGCGAAGTTTTTTTTTGTATTTTTTCATGAAGTTTTAGGTATAAAGCAAACTTATGATAAAATCTCACTGAAACCTGAGACGATTTATCTGTGAGACTTGACTTACTCAAATACATATTAAGATAAGTTAGATTAAGAATAGGTTTAGCTTAGGTATTTTAGAACTCTTCTACATTTGTTTTGTTAATGCATGATTTTATCAACAATTTCCGTAGGTAATTCATTTAGGGACATGGCCAGAATGTACCCCGATGTCCGTGTTCCGTAATAGTTATTGTGGTCCGGTAGAATATAATTATATAGGTAGGAAAATATTCTAAGGTGCGTAGGTATTTAGGACGAATTCTTTTTACAAGGGAGTCGATTCTGTCACATTTCTCACAGACAATAGCTACTTTAATTTTATCGAAAAAAAATATATCTTTAAATAGTTTGAAAAGACCGACTCATCATTGCCATATATTTGTTTATATTTTTTTGGCATCATGGTTTTAATTAGGCTTAATTGGAATCTGTATATGTTGTTGACATATGTTTTGAATGTGCGACGATAGCTACTTAAGGCGATACCTTGTGCGTGCAAAGGTCTCCGTTACTCCAGGCGGAAAGACCCGCAGTGTGAGAGGGACGGAATCGGGAAAAAATTAAGAAACGTAGTGCTAAACCACAGAAAAATTGTTTAAAAATAAACTAAGCTATTTTGTTACAAAAAAAATAAGGAAATTTTGCGAATACATAATATCTACATTTTGAACGCAGTTCCACAATGAAATTAGTTTGGATTTCAGAATTACAGGAAAAAATAAAACAATTTACAGGTGTTCTCGTAATTAAATTCTATCGAGAAAATTTCTTCCAATCGCGTTTTCCTTTAGTGAAAATCTTAATCAAATACTCAATAAACATTAACCGAAAAATCAAATCTGTAGATGACTTCATGGTGGAGTAAATGGATTCGAAAAAAACCCCATTTTTTTCGTATCACCTTACGCCGTATGATATTACTGAATCAGCTAGTGACATATACAACATTCGCAATATTCTATTCGGTAATTTATACTTAAGTTACTTTATTACGGTTGCTAAGTACAAGTGATGTATACTCGACATACTAAATGCATATGGTGAAGTAGATGTGATGGTGCCGGACCTCATTTACTGCAGCAATAACAGTCCGGCCGTCACAGACATGCGGAAATATCTCACCGCGTGCAATGTCTTGTGCGCGTCATTAGTAACATGTACCAACCTAGTATATAAGCAAGGATTGCATTCCCAATGAAACAGACAAAACCTTAACAAGCCTTTTATTTCGTCTTCGTCTCCCGTCGGTTGCCTCCTGTCGGCAAAGTGACGTACCAGGAGAGCCTCTCAACGATTATCAACGTTAGCCAGGACCTGACGATGGGACCATGGAGAAATCGAGGGATCTCTTCACATAACGACGATCAGAATGGCCGAGACGGCAGTGACCCTGCCTACGAAGCCAAGGTTCCCGGGTACGAGTCCCGGTGGGAGCAAATATGTGTTTGATGAGAACGGATTTTTGTACCCTAGTCATGGTTGTTTATCTATCTAAGTATAATATTTATCTATATAACTATGTGTATCGTTGTCTAGTACCCAAGATACAGGGAATCCTAGTTTGGGGCTAGATCAATGTGTGTAAATAGTGTCCAAGGTATTATTATTATTATTTCAAACCCCAACGAAAAAAGAGGGGTGTTTATATGTTAGCGACTGTCTGTGTGTGTATTTTTGACGACCTCTGCTGTGTTGGGATCGAGGCTGTGCTTCTTAAGCGTGTCCCGGATTCAAATCCTGTTTGAGGAGAATTAAAAAAAAACAGGTCTTGGATGTTTAATATTTTTGACGGTGCTGTTTCTGGTTCCCTCGATGCAGGGTACCCCAGTGTGGGGCCAAAAACAATGTAAGTGCCTGTGTGTGAGCGTAAAATGTTATCTGTCTGTGGACTTTCGCTCAATCTGGTGGACGGATTTTAATGCGGTATTCTGGCAGTAGACTTCCCTGCGATGGTCAGTGCATCGAAAGTTAACAGTTAACAAAGGTAACAAGTCCAAATTTTCGACTTAAGTTTTAATTTCTCAAGTGGTTTAAACTTAAATTTATATATTTTTTTAGTTATAGTTATCCCATTAGCATCGGGGCCTAGTGGTATTCTCACATAGGAAACGATCGTGCCGGTAGCAACATCTGGCCGAGCCATGCACTGGATGGGTGTCCGATCTATGTAGCCTCCATGTTTCGGATGACACAATAAGCTGTAGGTCCCGGTTTCTATCGCTACTCGATGGTAGTAGTCGTAAATCTGTGCCAGAGGCCCTAATAGGGCTGCATGAAACTTCTGACAGTCGGGTTGGCCACTAGCCCGACACCCCGCCATCAACCTGCATTGAGCCAGCGTGGTGGAGTATGGCTCAATATTACTCATATCCGGGTAAAGGCCTGTGCCCCGAGGTGGGGATATTAATGGGCAACATTTATTTAATTTGGATTTTGGATGATTCTTACCTGGACATTTTTACTCTGACATAAGAATGAATGTTAATGTAATAACAATTTTGCATGCCTGTATTATAAGTGAAATATATGATCTTTATATTATAATTTGGAAACAACTGTCTGTACCATATTTCTTGCAAATAAATATCATTTATCATGTAGTTTATTTCATTTGGATTTTGGATGATTCTTACCTGGACGTTTTTACTCTGACATAAGAATGAATGTTAATGTAATAACAATTTTGCATGCCTGTATTGTAAGTGAAATATATGATCTTTATATTATAATTTGGAGACAACTGTCTGTACCATATTTCTTGCAAATAAATATCATTTATCATGTAGTTTATTTCATTTGGATTTTGGATGATTCTTACCTGGACGTTTTTACTCTGACATAAGAATGAATGTTAATGTAATAACAATTTTGCATGCCTGTATTGTAAGTGAAATATATGATCTTTATATTATAATTTGGAGACAACTGTCTGTACCATATTTCTTGCAAATAAATATCATTTATCATGTAGTTTATTTCATTTGGATTTTGGATGATTCTTACCTGGACGTTTTTACTCTGACATAAGAATGAATGTTAATGTAATAACAATTTTGCATGCCTGTATTGTAGGTGAAATATATGATCTTCATATTATAATTTGGAAACAACTGTCTGTACCATATTTCTTGCAAATAAATATCATTTATCATGTAGTTTATTTCATTTGGATTTTGGATGATTCTTACCTGGACGTTTTTACTCTGACATAAGAATGAATGTTAATGTAATAACAATTTTGCATGCCTGTATTGTAGGTGAAATATATGATCTTTATATTATAATTTGGAGACAACTGTCTGTACCATATTTCTTGCAAATAAATATCATTTATCATGTAGTTTATTTCATTTGGATTTTGGATGATTCTTACCTGGACGTTTTTACTGTGACATAAGAATGAATGTTAATGTAATAACAATTTTGCATGCCTGTATTGTAGGTGAAATATATGATCTTCATATTATAATTTGGAAACAACTGTCTGTACCATATTTCTTGCAAATAAATATCATTTATCATGTAGTTTATTTCATTTGGATTTTGGATGATTCTTACCTGGACGTTTTTACTCTGACATAAGAATGAATGTTAATGTAATAACAATTTTGCATGCCTGTATTGTAAGTGAAATATATGATCTTTATATTATAATTTGGAAACAACTGTCTGTACCATATTTCTTGCAAATAAACATTATTTATCATTTATCATGTAATTTATTTAATTTGGATTTTGGATGATTCTTACCTGGACGTTTTTACTCTGACATAAGAATGAATGTTAATGTAATAACAATTTTGCATGCCTGTATTGTAGGTGAAATATATGATCTTCATATTATAATTTGGAAACAACTGTCTGTACCATATTTCTTGTAAATAAATATCATTTATCATGTAATTTATTTCATTTGGATTTTGGATGATTCTTACCTGGACGTTTTTACTCTGACATAAGAATGAATGTTAATGTAATAACAATTTTGCATGCCTGTATTGTAAGTGAAATATATGATCTTTATATTATAATTTGGAGACAACTGTCTGTACCATATTTCTTGCAAATAAATATCATTTATCATTTAGTACGTAATTTATTTCATTTGGATTTTGGATGATTCTTACCTGGACATTTTCACTGTGACATAAGAATGAATGTTAATGTAATAACAATTTTGCATGCCTGTATTGTAGGTGAAATATATGATCTTCATATTATAATTTGGAAAAAACTGTCTGTACCACATTTCTTGCAAACAAATATCATTTATCATGTAATTTATTTCATTTGGATTATGGATGATTCTTACCTGGACATTTTTACTCTGACATAAGAATGAATGTTAATGTAATAACAATTTTGCATGCCTGTATTGTAAGTGAAATATATGATCTTTATATTATAATTTGGAAACAACTGTCTGTACCATATTTCTTGCAAATAAATATAATTTATCATTTATCATGTATTATTCCATGGTGACTTACTTTTTGCTCTTATTCAGTAATTTTTTGGTATCCACAACCTTGATCCGCGGTGATGATGATGTCTTGACGACGGGCTCATCATCAGACGATGAGAAGCCGTCACTGATTGACATTGAGGTGGAGTCACTCTGTGGAATAATAAATAAAATAAAATAAAATATTTATATATAATAAAATATTTTATACTATAATATAAGATATTTTTAGCTTTAAATTTTTAGAACTATGATAAGTAGGGGGAGATGGTCAAGACCATTAATTACGTGAGGTGTTCTGGTGGAAGGTCTAGCCGAATCTCATTCAATCTCACGTGGGGGAGGGGAGTATCGGCAAGTATCACGTTAATATTGATTTAAATAAAAGTAAAACATATTTCATAGTCGCAAGAAAAATTTAATAAAATAGTGTTTTTTTTTATAAAAACACTATTTTAACACTAGTCATACCAATATTGTAAAATCTCCAATATTGGTATGACTAGTGGCCCTGTGGGCAGTAGATCTCGCTAACATTGGTATGTTTTTAGAATAGGTAATGGTGTAGTATATTTTTAGAACCGGCTCATGAAGCCAGTTTATTTGATACCCCACACGATAGGTTTCAAAAAAAAAACAAACAAAAATGAATGACGTCATAACTCAGGAACACGTGTGCCAAGTTTTGTGAGGATCGCTTGAAAACTGTGGCCCCTAGACCGGAACTGACAGACACAGATATGGAGACAGATAAAAGCAAAATCGGCCTCCTATCTTGTCGAAATGGAGGCGATGCGATTAAGGGACTGGCGAGAAGATCAAGCCGAATCTCACTAGGGACCCTGGGAGTCAGAAAATCGTCAAAAATGCCGCACATAAATACACATAATAGGGATGATGGTTGGTTAGTCAAAATAATTTAAAATGGACTGAGACCTGTTAAAACATTCAATTTGTTTGTATAAAAATACTGAGAATTGATGTCATCCTATCCTACAAATATTATATACGCGAAAGTTTGTGAGTATGTATGGACGTTTGTTACTCTTTTACGCAAAAACTACTGATTGAATTTAAATGAAATTTCACAATAATGTAGCTTATACATCAGAATAACACATAGTGTGAATTGTCCAAAATAAGTGACAAGTAAGTAGGAAAAAATTCTGCCATAAATACAATAAAAAGTGATACCTTATTTCTAATGCACATTTGGTCGTAACAAATTGATCCTTATCAAAATAAATACTTTTATCGCTTCTGGTATTTAAAGTAGATAAACTTTGTCTCTCACACTCCAACGTTTGGACAAATGTTTTAATAGTTACGACAATGTGATTTTGTTTTTGCGGGACGATGAGATTTTGTTTTGAAGTGTCGAGCACAGTCGTTACCATCCTTTACTGGCAGCCATTCAGGGTATTGTCGACCCCCCGTTAACTTCATTGTGGATAAGGCTAGAAGCCTGAGTTTTTTATGGCAAAGAGAGCTCAACATACTAGTAGATTGAACCAGTAGATTTAAAACTATGGCAAGTAAAAGTTCCTTAATTCTATCACTGTCTCACTCACTGATATCATCAAAATTCTAAGGTACAGGGGCCTTGCCCATGTGGATTACTCTAAAGCATTCGACAGCATCACTCATGATTCCATATTCAAAGCTCTCCATAACCAAAATATAGACCCCACTTATATTAACATTATCAAAACGATATATAACAATAGCTCTGCCAATATAAAGTTACAGTCATCTGGACCAACATTCAATATAGATAGAGAGGTGTGAAGCAGGGAGACCCTCTATCGCCAAAGCTGTTTACCGGCACCCTCGAGGAGGTATTTAAACAGCTAGCGGTCCCATATCAGGACAAGGGCATTGTTGTTGGTGGCAGAAGGCTCACAAACCTTCACTTTGCCGATGACATTGTCCTGTTCGCGTCAACGGCAGCTGAACTACAATTAATGCTCCAAACTCAAGGTTTGCCAAAGAGCGATGGAGCGAAGTATAACCGGTGTCAGGCTGACCGACCATGTTAGAAACACGACACTGCGCTCCATCACTGGCATTGCTGACGTCGGCGCAAAGACCGCTAGGCTGAAGTGGGACTGGGCCGGACACGTGTGCCGCATGCATGCCCAAAAATGGGCCAAACTGACCACCGAATGGGTGCCCACTGATGGCCATCGAAAAAGAGGCAGGCCGAGGCGTCGATGGCGGGACGACCTGGACAGGTTTTTGCTGAACTGGGAGGGGGCAGCACAGCACAGGGAGGAATGGTCTGAGATAGGGGAGGCCTTTGCCCAGCAGTGGGACACTATGCAAGCTCATTTGGCCTGCATAGTGTCCCACAGTAGGGCCTCCCTAATCCGGACCGCCACTGACCCGGCGATCCGGTGATCGCGGTAATCCGGACGCAGGCAGCGGGTGTAATCGCGGTGAAGCGGGAGGCATTTCACATCACGCCACCCGCGCCGCGGCGCTCGCACCTGTGCCCGACTGTGCCGCTGCGCCGAGCCAGTCTGTTGTCGGTCATCAATCGATCTGCGTGTTCTCGTATAGTGTTATATATCTCGCTGGTATAGCTCACTCTCGTGATCACGTTTCAAAAAATGGGGCCGCCGCGGCGTGAACATTCAACATTGACTTTAAAAGATAAAGTTTGAATTATAGAAATGATGGACTAAGGTGACAACTACCTGTGCATTGCTCGGAAATAGTATAGGCAGGTCGACTGTGGGCGATATTAAGAAGAACAAAGACAAGATTCCCATACCGTCAGTCTTTCATTTAATTATTGGTTTTATGTATTTAAGTATAAGATTAGCCTCAAAATTATTTTACAGACGACAATCCGGACACCTTGATAATCCACCAAGGAGCGATATTTTGCATGTCCGGATTAGCGAGGCCCTACTGTACTTCTAGCAGACCTATAAGCTTGAAATTTTTTACCTGGATTTATGAACTCATTCATTAACGCGCTCTAACATTATTGCATTCCAGCGAGGTGAAAACTTGGGTTGATCCGACAGTGCATTAGCCTCGGGAAGTCTCGCGTGAGAGTGTACAGCGGCGATAACCAACAATTTTTTAAAATATCAACAACTGCATTTTTGTTGATGTTATTACTTAAAAAATATTTTTTAATTACTTTTTTCTACCCTACCCATCCACAATCCCTATTTTCGGGAATGACAGATACATACCTCAGACATATCACTTCTTTGCCGTTTTTTAAGTGGCCGTTTTGATTGATTCTGCTTTTTATCTGTCTCTGGCGGTATATTTTGAGATGGCACAGCTTCCTGTTTTAGTAGTCTAGGTTCATTATCTGTAGCTTTGATGTAGTCATCCGAGGTGAAATGGTCTCTGCATATAAATGATGTTTGTGGCAACCTTCTGAGGTGTAAGGCCAACATCCACTTTCTCAGCTGTTTTTTTCCTCTAGGTACACTGAAAATGCAAAATGTTACATTCAAACATGTTTAGTTTTGTGAACAGGCAAATATTATTTAATCAAATTCATTGCCATATTCAGTCATTTAATGGTTCAGGATCATTTCTCATTGAACAAATGGGCCATTAAATTACTCTAAGTATGGTGGTTAGCTCTTTTGCGAAGAGGAATGCCATAAGAGTCCATAATGAAGAACTTAGACAGAGCATTGGCTATAGCATTTGTTAATGGATTGTCTGTTTTGGAGGAAACTTCTACAGCCTTCGCAATTTCAATTTTTCATTGCAGATTTAGGTAGCCCTATTCCTTGTATCACTGTGGGTATTTCCACAGGTCAGCTAGAATAATTTTAGACCATTTTGTATGACAAAGAACATTCTGTCTTCCTCGGATGCCCCTAAAATTGTTGATGTCTAAAAAGTTTAAAAAGCTATTAGTCTACAGACTGCGTGTTAGAGATACAGAGATATTGTGATACATGGGCACATGCAAAAGTGACATGATGGGTCTGATGGCTTCATATTTCTCATTTACTTGACACACCAACCTCACATTTCTTGTTGTACGCCACAGAAAGCAGTGGAAATAATAAAGATAAAGATTTACCTGTGCAAGAGGACATCATCACTGGATCTTTGGTTTTTACAACCGGCTACCTTACAACACTTGGTTTTGTGTGGAGCCATTCTAATACGATTTTAGGAGAGCTCTATCAGTCATCACTGCGATGTGATATTGGAGAAATTAATGAAAAATCGAAGTCTGATTGAGTTTGACAAGATTTTTGCGTGGACTCGGCAGGGGACTCGGTAGATTTATTGTTATCACATTACTGCATTGAAATGAAACGATCACATCACTGTATTGAAATGAAACGAATCTCCCGATTTGGTTGTATTTCGATAGATGTAAAAATATTGGAATATCAGGGAAAAATAAATAAATAAAACAGATTTCCTTCCCATATTATTATATTATCTACCACAGACAGTGTGACCATCTTGAAATTGGAAATCCTGCCATGCTAAAGAGGATAAACTGCCAAATTGTGCCACACACTTCGAATAAAGTGCCGAAAAAATGCCGACTTTTTGAAGACTAGAATCTAAACGTTTCATTTTGATTTACAAAAATGCTAAAAAAACGACTTAAAAAGGAGAAGGTTCTTAATTCGCCTTTTGTTTCTTTTTGTATTTTTGTTACGCGATTGTTCATTATGAATGGATTAGGATTATTTTTGAAGTAAAACTTCTATACGCACGCTTGACTTGGGGAGTAAGCTGGTGAATGCGTGACGAGAGCGTTAAGAAAAGTGTGATCGGGCGAGGCGAACAAGAGGTGCGCGGGCACATTTTCTTTCTCTCTTCCTCTCATAGCCAGACACAGTGCAGGAGTTGTATTTTTGAAGTATTAGAGCTAAAGAAGTTTTATTTCAGTTGTGTGGTCTAAAGCACACTCTTTTTTTTTTTGATCGGTAGGTCATACTTTGGAGGTAGCCCCATATAAATTTTATTAAAGTTTATTCAGCGCTTTTTGAAAAAAATCAACAATATCAAAGGCAAAATAATTCACAAAGTTAAAAAAATTAAAAAAATTGGTTGTCTGTGACGTGATAACGTCTTATAAATCGATGAACGCCTGGAGGTCTTCTCGTCCTTGCGGTAGACGAAGTAGCCGGGCAGCGACAGCTTGTCATTTCCGGCTAGGTGTGTCTCGCTGATGAGCATCACGTCGACGCGGTAGTCCCTCAGGAACACGTGGAGCAGCCGCTTCTTCCCTGTCAGCGACTGCGCGTTCCAGTGGACGACCCTGAGCGGCTCATGCATTGCGGAGCAGAGCGGTGAGTCTGCCCAGGGCAGTGGGGTCGCTGAGGAGGGCGAGCAGGGCTGTGAGGTGCCCCAAGTCCTGCTGCCCTATCGCCGCAGCCGGAGTGGCGGCGCCAGCGGCGGCCGCAGTCTCGCTGGCGGCGAGAGTAGCCGCCGCGGCGCCGGCGGCAGGTGGAGCCGTCGCCTTCTTCTTCTTGTTCCCCCCCCGCTTCGTCTTCTGCCTGGGGGCTCCGTCGTTCGCCTGCGCCATAAGCGAGGCGGGCGCCGTTGGTTCCTGCAGATCGGGACGAGGCAGAGGGGGAGGCAGCACCTTCTTGGGCCCGGGCGCGTTGGTGAGCGCCAGAGTGCCGGCCTTCTTGTTCCGCGCCTCCTGGCGGAACACGGGGCACGTCGCATTATTTGCCGTGTGCGGGCCACCGCAGTTGGCGCACGTCGGCGGCTGGTCTTTCGGGCGGGGGCATTCCCGCGCCGAGTGGGGACCGCCGCAACGTACGCACGCTAGGGGGCGGTGGCACATATGCGACGAGTGCCGGAATTGCTGGCACCTGTGGCACTGGGCCGGGCCCTGCTTCGAGCGCCAGGCCTCGATCTTCACCCCCGGCATGTACAAGAGCTCCGTGATCTCGTACACAGCGCCGGGGGCACGGTTTGGGTTCTTCTTCAGGCTGGCGAAGAAGATGCAGCCGGGTCTTCCTTTGCGCGCCCGGATCTGCTTACAGTACTCGGCCTCCACACCAAGTTCTGCAAGCGCCGCGACTATCTCCTCCGGCGCGGTGTTAGAAGACAGCCCGCGGATCGCCACCTTCTGGGTCTTGTCGGCCGGCAACGAGTATGAGAACCACCTCACACCGTGGTCCTTCTCCAGCCTGCACAGGTAACGTTGCACAAGCCGGTACTCGTCTTCGGCCGTTGGGGTAAAGCGCACACCCTTTTGGTAGGCGCGCGCGCTGGGAGCCCGGCCGAGCTCGCTGGCTATCGCCCTGAAGTGGTCGGCCCAGTTGGGTAGGACCTCCACAATAAGGGGCGGATAGCGCGGCTGGCGGGGCTGCTGTGGCGCAGCGCCTCCCGACGGGGCGGCGGTGGCGGTGGCAATCGCGGCTGCGGTTTGGGCGGCGGCAGTGGCAGGCGGCGTTGGGCGGGCGGGCGGCATTGGGCGCGCGGGCCCTATCGCGGGTGCGGTGGCGTGCGGGTTCGCAGGCGCAGCGGCGGGGCGCGTAGGGCGGGCGGGCACAGTCGCGGCGGTGGGCGGGTTCGCGGGCGCGGCGGTGGGGCGCGTAGGGCGGGCGGGCACTATCGCGGGCGCTGCGGCGGAGCGCGTGGGGCGGGCGGGCACTCGCGACGTGGTCGCCGACGGGGCGGGCGGACGCGCGGTTGGCGGCACCGGGTGCCTCACTGAACGGGGGGGGGACGCGGTGCTGGGGCGCGGTGCCCCAGACACGGTGGATGCGGTTGCGGCCGCCGCGGCAAACGACACTGTAGGAGAGCACTTATTAGGTAAAACACTCGTACCTGTTTGTGTTGAAGCACTCTCATAGTCACTCGCGGCGGCGGACAGTCCAGGGGATGGGGCGGGTGCCTGAAGCGCGCCCGTCCAGGGCGACAGCGACGGCATGTCGAGGCCCGTCTTCCTCGGCGGCGGCTGGTTCGTCGGTGGCGGGGTCGGCGAGTCCGCAAGCTGGACTCGCTTTCCATCTCCTCGGAGACGCAGCTCGTCGCTCGGGCTTTCGCTACGCGGGCGCCTCGTCCCGCGGGTTGGTGGCAGCACCAAAGGCCGCGTTTTTGCCTGCTCCACTAATTGCGCGTCGAGGAGCTCGGCGCCGAAGCAAGCCGTGGGCTTGCCCGACAGGGCAGCGCGGCTTGCGGCGACGTATGCCTCCATGGCACGAAGTAGGCCCGCCGAAAACAGGTTGGCTTGAGCGGCCCGAATTAAATATAATTCGTCCAGCTCAAGCTCTGCCCTCGGGGACACAGGACGCCGCACCACGGGCGACCCTTACTCCGTCGACGTGGAGATAGGGAGCAGGCCTTCCAGTGATGCCGATCGCTGCGCGCGGCGCCGACGCGGGGTTTCACCTAGCGGCGGGCTGTTCACATTCACGGCATCGTCACTATCACTTTCACAAACTCGCACAATGTCACTGGCACTATAGCCCTGAAAAGGGCTTTTGGGCTCGTCCATAGCGGCGGGCTATGGACGAGCTGGCGTCACGGAAAGGGTTACACACCAGGCACGACCTTAGGCAGAGCCGGCGTCCGTCCCGATGTGATAATCCCCTCCGTGAACACTCGCGGCGCGGGTATCGCGATCGCGGCGCGCACGGGCGCGTGTTACACACGTCCGCTTCGCACGAAGCGGCGGGTGAACTGCAGCGGGACGGCGAAGCGGAGATCCGAGTGCGCGACGGTTGAAACTATCCCTGTGACTGTTCCCGCCGGACGCCCGCAATTTATTCTGATTGGCGTACCGCGGGCGGCGGTGGGAGCAGCGATGCTATGAGCAGCGAGCGAGCGAGACGGCTTGCGTTTCTCTATCCGTCTCTTTCTATCTATCTTTCTCTCTCTACCTGTCTCTCTCTGCCAAGGAAACACGATTAGCAAACCTTTTATTTGCCTATACTATTTAAAGAGTTATTAAAACTTAATGCTAAATTACTTAGAAACTAAATTATAAATAAACTAAATTATGTCGCGAACAAAACTGAATAAAGATTATTATGAACATAATGTTAATTATGTTACGTTAGGTACGTATAGTTCATAATTGAATGAACTGTAAACACAACAAGTAATGACAATTTACAAAGATGAGTCCCAGTCCCGGACCACAGGTTTAGTGGATGTAGCCATTTAAAATTTTAGTAATGCTTTCCCTTATATTTTAATATCTTGAAATACTGCCAAAAACTGCCAGTTTCATAAAACGTGACCATAATCTGCCAGTGGTTAATTACTGGACTTAAACTGCCAAAAAGGCAGGAAACTGCCACATATGGTCACACTGACCACAGAGTATTCTACTCATAGAACAATTTTTAATTCTACTACACTTACCTGACACTTTTTTTTTTTGTAATGTTTTTTCGTTTATGGAAAAGGCTAAGAGCTTAAGCCCATACCGCCTGGTCTTATTTTAATTTATTTTCTTCTCTTCATATTGATTGAGGCTAAAAGCCTTGTATTTCCGTAAGTATTTTCTTCAGTCTTTATTATATATTCGAGGCACATAGCCTTGTCTAACGTATTTATTCTTTAACTTCATAATCCAGTACCTATGTTTAGGTCAATCCGTGTTGTCAAATCAGGTATCAATTTTCCTCCAGTATTTATAGGTCACATCCGAGTTGTCAAATCAGGTAGTAAAGGTCTATTCCGATGTATTATTATTTTTCAAATAACTCCAATGGTACTCTTGATAAAATTATAAATAGGGTAAAATGCTTCTATATTCTTAAGGAGATCCTGAATAGAGCGCGGGACATCCAGGGCTTCTTTGTAAATGTTCAATAAGCTGTCAATGAATACTAGTCTTTGTATATTGAATTGAGGGCAATCAAAAAATATATGATTTAGAGATTGGTTTTCAGAATTACAAAATGTACAATTTGGGGAAGGAATCATTTTCAATCTATGTAAATGTTCATTAAATCTGCCATGTCCAATTCTCAAACGAGAAATTGTTGTGTAAAAGTTTCTATGTAGATATTTTCCGACGATAAACCATGGTCTCTTAATGTCCGAGTTAATATAGCTGTACCATTTTCCTTTTATTTGTGTCGTTTCTCTCCAATGAAGCATCCATTGATGTTTAATATTCGTTCTAATGTCGGTTTTGCAATCTGAAGCTGGCAACTTAATGTTCTTGACAGGTATTTGGTGAATATTGGGGTTTTTTATTATAGAGCTGGCAAGTTTATCAGCGAGTTCGTTGCCAGAGACGCCAATGTGAGATGTGTTTAGTTGACAATCTAGGCCTAAAAATATTATTGCAAATCATCTTAACATAAACTTCTCTTCCACTGATAAACTCATAAATCCACCTAACACATTTTTCAGGTATTCCCAAAGAAGAAAGAATGGTACATAAAACAGAATGATTAATGTTATTGAATGCTCCTACAATATCGAAAAAAATACAGACAAGATGTTTATTACTGTTAACCGCAGCGTCAGTATCCTGGAAGAGATGCCCTATACTTTCTCTTGCTGACCGACCGCGACGAAACCCGAACTGATTTCTCGGAAGAATATGATTGGATTCAATATAAAACTCAAGACGTTGTTTCATAAGTTGCTCAAAAAGTTTACCTGCACAAGATGTTAATGCAATGGGACGGTAAGAGTCTACATCATTTGGATCTTTTCCTGCTTTTAGAATTGGAACCAAGCAATCTTGTTTCCACTCTTTTGGAATTATTGATTGTTCCCAGAGTAAATTTAAAATATTTAAAAATTTCACAAGGCAATCTGTTTCCAGTTTTTGAAACATTTTGTAAGAAATGCAATCTAAACCAAAGGTCTATGGTGAATGGATTGATAATGTAACTATTAGTGGGGTTTACGGAAGAAGTATTATTTATTTGCATTGGTTGTGAAACAAAGTCAGGTGTATATTTCCTTAAAAAAGTTATTTATCCAAAATATTTCATTATTATTATTTAGCTTCGTACTTTTACTGTAGGATTTATTAAATTTACGCATAGTTTGCCAAATTTTAGAAATTGGAGTGGATCTATTCATTTCAGTACAGTATTCCTTCCAACTATTTAATCTTTCTAATTTAATAATAAGTTTTTTCTCAGCCTGCATTTTTTTTAATTAATATAATTTAAATCACTAGGATCTTGTTTAAATATAATAAAAGCTTCCTTACTTTTTTGAACTGCATTAGCACACTTTTCATTCCACCATGGCAGAGGAGGATGCCGGTATTTAAAATTGCTTCCTGTCTGTTTCGAGCTATTATTATTCATATTTGAATTTTGGGCCTGACTTCTAAACATCGATTGATTAATAGCTTTATGAATGATATCACAATAGTCATAGTAAGACTGTAGAGGATCGTTATGGTTAATAATAAATTCTTTAAGCATAGTGTTGGCAAGCTTTGAAAGCTTATTCCAATTTACTAGCCGTAGATTAGGTCTTTTGAGTGCAGCTGTGTTATTTTGAGAAATAAAGTTGTTTGTAGAAGAATCAGTGATAGTGTTGAACAAAATCTCAGTTATTGTGGGTAGATGATAACTTCCCAGGGGATCATCATATACTGTCCAATTGCAATTAAGGCCTATAGAGGGACTGATTATTGTTAAATCCAAACCATTTGGTCTCCAGTTATTTGTACCTACAGTTGTTGGTTGTGTGTCATTTAATAACACTAAATTGCATTAATTTACAGCGTCGAGGACATCTCTTCCACGAGCACTGACAGATTGGCAACCCCAAATGGTGTGATGTGCATTGAAATCACCTGCTACTAAGCATGGTTGTGGTAAGGTATTAATAAAATTAACAAATTTTGTTTTTCTAAAAGTAGGACTACAATTTGTCGGGATATAAAGACTGGCCATTGATAATGAACTGTTATTAAAGTTTATTTTGATAGCAATATTCTGAAGTGAATCATCAAAAAATGTTTTTAATCTACTGTATTGTATGTTGTTACGAATGACTATGGCAACACTATTGTGTTTATTGCCACAATCATTGCGTTCTATTGAGTATCCTTTAATATTTAAACGTTGTGTAGGCTTGAGTCAAGTTTCGCAAACTAAAGCTATGTCAATATTATTTTCATACAAAAATTGAGTAAAAATATGACGATTACATAACAGACTTTGAGCATTCCACTGTACTATCTTTAATTTGTCTGTGAATTTGTACTAATGTTCTTGGTATCACTGGAGTTGAAAAAATCGCTTAAAACATCTAACACATTTTTAGAGGATATTGGGGTATCTTGTGTCTTATTTAATGTTATAATTTTTATAATGCTTTGCACTAAGAGATTCAGTGCCTTGTCATTTGAGTTTAATAATGTCAAGAGATCAAGAGGCTTCTTAGTGCCGAGAGGTGGGAAATTTCCATTTTTGAATATGTCAGCGAATGATGGTGTCTGAACTTTTTGTCTGTTTTCTTGTATTTTCTTTTGCTTAATTGGACACTGAGCTGAAATGCTAACGTGATTGCCATCGCAATGGAAGCATATGGCCTGTTCGATCGGAGTTTTACAAACTTTATATGAGTGGTCTTCTTTACAGATGGAGCAGCGCTCGGAGTTCTTGCAAAACTTTGCTAAATGGCCATACCTGAGACACCGGAAACATTGTTTGACTGGTGGAACATACTCTGAGATGTCATGCCGCCAACCGTCCAAATCTACGTAGTCTGGAAGAACTGACGTCGCGAAGGTGATGGCTACTGTCTGCAGCGGCTGTTGAATGAAGTTATCATCAACTTTGGTCCTTTTTGTGAATCTTCGAACAGATATTATTTTCTTGTAACTTGATAGCATTGTGAATATCTTTTTGTTTGTCAAGTTGGTGGGTACATTTTTAATTATACCAGTAATTTCAGTGCTTGAAGCTGGTATATTGGCCTTAAATTGGTAGTCTTTTAAAAATGTAGCATTGTTCAAGAAGGCATTAGCAAGGCTGGCTTTTTCGAAGTATATGGCAATTTTGAACTTGTTCATTGACCTAAGATATTTGATTCCTTTATTAAACCTTTTGATACAGCTAGATATGGACATTAGGTCTCGGGTTCCTATAGGTATATCCGCATTGGAAGACTCTACGAGTACTAAAAATTCTATAGCACCGGAATCCTCATTTACTTATCTGCGCTTTCGACCTCTGACTCGGACGACGACGTGGAGTCTCCTTCACTTTTCTCTTCAGCCTCATCTTTTTTTCTCTTTCTTGTTCGCACCTTCCCCATGATTGGTTTCTTTTTATTTGTCTTCAGACGCCTTTTATTTCTAAAAACCCCGATTGATACACGAGTAATCGATGAAATTAATAAAAACTTCGAAAATCCCGCCTGGTTATTTCAATGGTTTCCCACGCTTTTTCACTTTATTTTTATCCTGTTTTTTTCTTGGTGTTTCCGTCAGCGCAGCCCAGTTATACGTAGTATCTCATTATACAGGTTGTTTAGTGGCTTTAGTGCAACGTTTGCAAAATTCAAATGGCGGATAGAAGGGGTCATTTGCTATCTCCTTGGACCACAAAAAAAAATTTTGGCCAAATATATTTTTTTATTTTAATTCTTTTTTTTTTTTTTTTTTTTAAATCCTCCAGAATTACTCCTTTAAACTTGAATAAATAAAAAAGTTATTGATAAAACTTGCAATTATTTACCGTGATTGATTGTGTAATGTTGTACGGTTATATTGTAGTCAAAAATACTGGAAATTAACATTTTTTTTTTATAATTTACTCACAAATGTTTTTTCAAGAAGTGAAATTCTGTAACGAATCATCTTTTACTTGCTATAAATAAAACTTCGAGGCTTTTTTCTTGAAAGTTTAAAAAATAAAAAAACACTGGTCTATCATCTTTCTAATAATGTCATAATAGTACATTATGATACAAGTCTCGTCTCCATTAAGCCTTCGCCTTCGGCTCAGGCTTAAAAACCGACTCGAGTGTAATGACCAATGCTCACGTGTTTCATACGACGTTTTTCAACACACTTGCGAGGAAAAGTAAATAAAACTAACGAAATGCAATACTGTGAATAAACTTAACAAACAGAAACCCATTTAAAAGATGGCGGCCGTAATTTTATTTTTTCGCGCGCTCAGCGCTGCATGCGCGCGCAAGTCTGAGATAAGGGCACCGGCAAAGTAGCTAATCAGCCACATATTTATAAATTTTGAAATTGGGTATTTATAGGTAAAAATACACCGTCAAAATATAAATACCAACAAGCTAACAAGCAGTTTCATGAATTTTTTTAATTATTTATCACATTTTGAATTGAATTTTATATTTACGCAAATAACTACTTAGCTGTTTTCGAAACATTAATACTTCTTGCTAATATTTAAAAAGATATGTAATGAAAAGGCACTAGTGCGATAATGTAATGTAAAAGGCACGGCATGGGTAATATTCTGCATTATCAGTGTAAATACGCTGTAATAAGACCTACTTTACGAGCAGGTGTGTTGAAAAAACCATTACTAAGGTCATTAATTTGCCAACATTTTATCGGGCGTGCGGTACGCATACAGCCTATATTCGACAGGTACCTATGTAAAAGTACTAACAGACGATCGGATTTGGTCCGGCCCGTACCACGACATTGGTTCGCTCAAGACCATATTCGATCGTGTGGAGAGCGGTCCGCCGGACATTATTATTATTGACAACGGTCCGGTTGGTCAGGTGGTTTGCACATCGAACAAGGTGCGCTCCGGATCAAGTCTGATCGTGTGGACGATGCACCGTACCGTTCGGTGGTTTAGTCATAAATCTAGCTCCGAGCACGCAACAGGTATCGTCGTCTCTCAAAACGGAGTCCGACTCTGAATATTACGGAAAAAATATTAATTGTAGAAGTTTTAGAATTATATAAAGATTAGAGAAGAGAAGAGGATACGGGTCACAAAATATATTGTTCAAAGACGCCCGGAATCAATTGTTAGAAATAATATTAGAAAAATGGAGAATATACTACCCACTAATAATTCAGGAGTCATTCGAAGGTACATTCGAAAGTCTTCATCATCGAGTTCTTTAATAAGTCCCATATGGCTGTATTCGGTTTTTATAATAGAATTTAAATAGATAGATAGATAGATAGATAATCCATTTATTCACTGTAACACACAAATACAAGCAATACAGATTCTAACATAACTTAAGATATAAAAGGTAGAAAGAAACTATACATGTGCATATTCCACAGTGAATAGGCCCTGGCTCAGCATTTGTTGCAGATAACTGCAACGCTAGTAATTCTGCCAGAACCCATTTTACATTGTGAGTGGAAGCTTCAACTCATCTTCAGGAATTTTCTATTATCCTATCTTACACATCGCTTCTTAAGAGATAAGCTTGTATATTGTACGACTATTTTCAATCTATCTATGTAATTTTATTTGACTACTTTTCCAGTATTCGTGTATATTGTATGTCTCTGTCTGTGTGTGTGTGTGTGTGTGGATATGCATCTGTTGTGTAAGTATATGTGTTGTGCTCTAAAAGTATATTTATGATGAAATTAAACTAAATTAATGCCAAGTTACTAAACTAAACGTAAACTTCAGCAGTAACTGTAATGTTTATCAGCAAACGCCAAGCAAACATATAAAAATATAATATAAAATATGAAATTAGCATAAAGTTATACGGCCTTTTGACTTTTTAGCACCCTTACCCGAACTAAAGACCCGCCTTTTGTAGGCCTATGAGATGCAATCTATAGTGTTTTTAAAGGATGATTTATTATCTAGGTTCCTAATAGGCGGTGGTATATTGTTCCAGCATTTCGTGGCCATATAGCGAAAGCTACCACGAAATGCTGCAGTTCTGTGGTGTGGATCGGATAAAAGGGCTGTACAAGCTCTGCCTCAGCTCTCCTGTCGCCACTTGATTTTAGCCATTCTTTCCTTTTTTTCCCTTTTATTAGTAGCGGTTATGTGGTAGCGATGGCAGCCAAAACTAACGCGATTTTAGTTCCCAGGGTTCCGTACCCGAAGGGTGCTAAACAGAACCTATTACTAAACTTCCGCTGTCCGTCCGTCCGTCCGTCCGTCTGTCACCAGGCTGTATTTCATGAACTGTGATAGTTAGACGGATGAAATTTTAACAGATGATGTATTTCTATTGTCGTTATAACAACAAATACTAAAAAAACAGAATAAAATAATTATTCAACGGGGCTCCCATACAACAATTATTTCAATACCACATACGAACTTATGAATGGTTACGTACATGGAGTGTGAAAATAGCCGTATGTTAAATCGACGCTATTCACTCCACACCATCCCTACCATTGTACGGTGGTACGGAACCCTTCGTGCGTGAGTTAGACTCATACTTGACCTTTTTTATTTTTTATCGGAAGCGTGTCGGGTGGACCTCTTCTATCACGCTCAAAAGCGACTGGACTGGACAGTCCGATCGATATGTAGTCCGATAGTCTGTTGCGCAGATCGTACTGCACAGTCCGGTGTCCGGACCAGACCAAACCCTATCGTCTGTTAGTACTATAAGAATAAACATGATTTTGTAGGTAAAAAAATATTTTAAATTTTTCTTTAATCACAAAAACTATATTTAAAAAAAATACAAGAATTCTTGCTCAAATGAAGAAAGCTAAGGTATCGGTATTTTGCAAAAGGAAGCACTTGTATTTAAGCCAGGTTTGTGGACATTACACCAGATTTATTATTTCGTTTTAATAGTCATAGTATTACCGAAGTTATGACCTTGACCTTAACATGACCAAAACATATCGGCCATTTCCGAAAGACTGTAAATTTATCATATGGTATCGATGCTTATGATGACGTCACTTTTCAATATTCTTACAATAGTTTTTGCTGTTGAAGTAATATAAAATATTAAATTACGCATGTTGAAGAGTATAATATAGTATATATAATCGTATAGTTTTATTGAGGGATTTGTGACACGCCAATCTGAAAACTTTACCTACTTTTTATTTGGTTAATTTCTTCGAAAATAGCTTGGCACTTCAGTCTATGAGGATTAATCGTAGAGCAGTCGTGTTTGAACTAAACTGTAAATAACGATAAGGTGGTTTGCAAATATAGTGTCATTGAGCTGGTGATGGAATCAGGACTTAGCGACAGTACTGGAACTCAGTAACCACGAAATGTCAGGTAGTCGTGTTTGGACTCATTTTCACACAGAGTATACATTAATACTTAATAGTAGTTCATGTGACTGCTACCTTGCTCCATGCTGCTACATAATTGAGGGCATTAATACCCGAGAGTGGGTTTATGAAACGAGCCGAAGGCGAGTTTCATAATTATATCACTCGAGAGTTTTCATGCCTAAATATTTACAGTTACATACACTAGTTTATCTACACACATATCATAAGCTCTCTTTGATGTGTTCAGGAACCGCAGGTATGACCGGCATTGTGGCATTGATCATTGCTCTGCTGTTGTTTAGCCTGTTCTGTAGTACTAACTTCACAGACAAACTAGGGGCGGCACGCAGGCGGGCGTCGGTGTTCGAAATTCGAATGTCATAATTTGACAAATTTTTGTACATTATGGTCATAATGTACAATTTTTCAGATAGGAAATGAGTGTTTACCAAATAGTTTGACATTATGCTGGTCTTAACGTGCGGTTTTTTGACGCAGTAAAGAGGGTTTATGATACGTGTGTAGATAATGAATGAATGAATGAAATGAATGAATACTTTATTGCACAAAACAAACATACAGAGATATACAAAGAAAGATATATGTACAAGAGGCGCGCTTATCTCTATAAAAGAGATTTCTACCAGCAAACCCAGATAGGAAAGGAAAGTGGATTGTGAGAGTAAAACCTATTTGCACAACAAAATAATTCATACACAATAATAATATAAGTAGGTACCTAATACTACTACTACACCTAATTTATATAATACAATATACATACATACATATCATACACATACAAATTATATATACATACTATGGAAGAGAGAGGTAATGATCTTTCAAGCGAATCTTAAAAACGTTAAGTGACGGACTGTCCCTGATGGCACTGGGGAGCTTGTTCCAGAGCCTGATAGCACTGATCCTGAATCCTTGCCCATATGCGACTGAGTTGTGTTGAGGAGTTGCAAGCAGCGACCGAGTGTTTGATCTCCGAGACCTACCCGAAGAAAGAAAATCAAACCGATCACGCAGGAAGCTGGGGTAGCGAGGGTTGTGCAGAATATTGAAGAGTTGAATGAGAACATGGGTATCCCGGCGAAGACGAATTGGAAGCCACTGCAGTTCCCTACGATACTGGGAGACATGGTCATACTTACGCAGTCCGAAGACAAACCGAATCCCGAGATTTTGAAGTCGCTCGAGTTTGTTCAGTTGCTATTCGTTCGCGCTGATCCAGCTGACATCTGCGTAATCAATGAGAGGAAGGAGAAGAGACTGGGCCAGAGTAATTTTAGTATGACGAGGCAGAAAGTTTTGAAGGCGCCTGAGGGAGTGAAATGTGGCAAAGACTCGTCTACTAACTTCGCAGACGTGAGCAGACCATGAAAACTGATTGTCAAAGATAACTCCTAGATTTTTTGCCTGTACTGTACGGAATTATGGTCCCCATCATAAGTTACAGGAACAAGAGGCAGATGCTGTAACACACTGGGAGTGTCTGGAGCCGACAATCATGGCTTGCGACTTACTGGGATTGACAAGTAGTCCATGAGACAGAGCCCAGCCCCTGATGTTCTCGAGATCGGCATTTAATGCACCCACAGAAGAAATCATATCACTTGGAGAGAAATGGCGGTAGATTTGCAGATCATCGGCATAAAGATGGTAAGAAGAAGAAATGGCATCCGAAATGGAATTGATGAAGACGGAGAAAAGAAGAGGGGAAAGAATACCACCCTGAGGAACTCCAGAAGAAAGGTCGCACCACTCCGTGGAAGTCTCCTCGGTCCTAATACGCTGCTGACGACCTCTCAGGTAGGAGCCGAACCAGCTGGCAGCGGCCAAGCAGACATTCAGGGACTTCAGTATCTCAACGAGGATGTCAAAATCAACACAGTTAAAGGCACTGCTAAAGTCTAGTAACGCTAACACAGTGATCTGCTAGATATCCATTGCCGATTCAATGTCATCGGTCACTTTAAGTAAGGCCGAGACGGTACTATGTCCCGGCCTGAATCCGGACTGGAATTGATTCAACAGCCTGTAAGAGGAAAGATAGGAAGAGAGTTGAGTGTGGACAATCGATTCAAGGACTTCGGAAAGGAAAGGCAGGATAGATATTGGACGATAATCTTTAAATGAAGATGGATTTGAGGTTTTGGGAAGAGGGATAACTAACGCCTTTTTCCACACATTAGGAAAAAAACACTGAGATAGAGAGAAGTTAACAATGTGTGTAATGGCAGGTAGGAGGAAATCAAGGATGCTGTTTATCATTCTCGAGCAGATACTGTCGTCACCCACAGCTTTTGAGGAGATGGCAAGCACTGCCTTCTTAACCGTGTCAATTTCGACAAGACTGAAGTCGAATGGGGTGGTGGTGGGAGATGGCTTGGAGCGCAGATAATGCAGGGTGGCATCTTTAACAGAGGGATTCATTACAACAGGAGGGTCGGAGAAGAAACTATTAAGACCATTGAGATCGACATCACCAACCAATTGATTCTGAGACTTGCCAACACCAGGGTTCTAAGGAACTTCCACACTTGAGCCGGGGTATAATTTTCGATGCACTCATAGATATGGCGGCGCTTGGCAGAGCGACACATATGGTTGCACCGATTGCGGAGACATTTGAAGGCAGCAAAGTTTTCATCAGTGGGGTCCTTTTTGTAGAGGCTTTTGGCTCTGTTCTTCTTTGCCATCAATCGCTTAATGGGATCAGAGAGCCAGGGCGCAGGGAGATGTTTTACTCGAACCTTTTTTACTGGTGCGTGCTTGTCGTAGAGTCCCAGAATAATTGTGTTGAAGTGGTGAATCTTGTCGTTAACGGTCTCACTAGTGATGACAGGCGACCAATCAATCGAGGCGGCATCAGACTTTAGGACAATAGGGTCTATACCCCTAAAACTACGAGCAAAAATGAATTTACCTCTGCTTTTAGGAGGCCTAACCTTGTACGATAGATACACTAGGTCATGGAAAGAGAAAGGAGAGTTAAATTGACCATGGGCAGCAACTTTGTCTACATTAGAGGTTTTCATCATATCGAGAAGAGATGGAGTGCAATGGGGCTGAAAATGAGTAGCGTTGAGAGGAAGAATATGCAAATTGAAAGAATTGATAATGGCCTGGAGTTGGGCAGAGCGAGAGACATTCTTAATAAGACAAGTATTAAAATCGCCGAGGATGACAGTGTTATCATAAAGAGGAGTCAGCTCATTGAGCAGAGACTCGAATGTATCGAAGTAATCAATGTGAAGAGAGGGACTGTAGAGAACACCGAGCAGAACTTTATTATGGTGAAGACAGATTTCAAGGAAAAGATGTTCTGCCGACTCAGGGTACACATTCGGGGAAGCACTTACAACTCTACAAGGAATGTCGGAGCGGAGGTAAATGGCTACACCACCACCTGCCTTCCCAACTCTGTCGTTCCGATAGAGCCGGAAATCAGGCAATGAGTACATGGTGGATGGTAGGGACGGTTTGAGAAACGAAGCTGATATAAGAATTCCATCCACATGTTTGCCACTAAACGCCTCAAGTAGGTCCAGGTAACTGGAGTGGATGCTCTGGGCATTTATATGAACGAGGTTAAGATTATTTTCCAGGCCACCAAAGACAGTCGAGAGTTTGGCCAATAACGATTCCTCCACAATGGAGGTATCGTTCGCAACATTTGTATAATCATCGCTTGATGAACATGATAAAATACAGTTGTCAAAAATATTACGTATGCTATCCATATATAATAGTTTAAAATATAATATTAATACTTATAAATACAAATATATATGCTTGTTTTTACTTAATTATAAACATATAAAATATCTACTATCTTAATCACACCAAGTTACTTGCCTGAACCAGTCCCACACTGGGTCTGCTTGGAGAGGAATAAACTAGGCACATAGATGGAGAATTAACAGTAACACAATTTTCGAGACAAATACGTAATGCTGGGTCATAACATAATCTTAACTTATAATCATCATTATCAAACACAAAACAAAATATATGCATGACAAAAATTCAATGTTACAATACTTGGATCAAAACATGCAAAGGTGAAACGCAAAAATAGAGAAAAAAAAAAAAAGACAAGTGTGTTCAACAACAACAGATTGACAGATAAATATGAGTTTTTACCAAATAGTTTTACATTATGCTGGTCTTAACGTGCGGTTTTTAGCCGCAGTAAAGAGTTTTTATGCTACGTGTGTAGATAAACTAATATATGACACTATTGTTACTAGCTAAATGCTACTCTAATTACAAGCAACAACGGCATGCAATACAAATTTAAAAAATCTAATAAAACTTACGAAATTCAAACATTTTGGATTGTGGCTAAATTATTATATATACTACTCAAAAGAAAATTAGGGCCACTTACATTTTTCTGTTTTTGACAAAATTTTTAGATGTAAACTAATTAATAAGTGACTAATTAATGATGTCCGGCCTCCTTCAGTATCCAACCTCTTTAATGCTGGTGTTTAAGTCTTACAGCTGGCCAGAAATTGAAGCAAATAAAAAAAAACGAGTTTCAGGTCAAATTCCTTTCAGATGGAATCACAATTTTATTCTGTTAAAAAACTATTTCTGTCCATCTTTTGCTTCTTTTAACATCTTTTGTTAATAATGCCACGTCAACGAAGGCATATGGATACCATTTCTGCCACCAGAGCCGTTACATTGATTGCTGAAAGTCATTCACAGCGGTCTGTAGCTTTTTCGTTGGGTTTCTCTCGCCGAGCCATCCAAAATGTGTGGGATCGGTTCCAAGAGACTGGCAGTGTTGCAAGAAGGCCTGGATCGGGCAGGGTGCGAGCGACTACGGCACAAGAGTATCGCTACATCCGATTGAGTGCCCGTCGAGAGCGCTCTGTGACGGCACGTAAGTTACAAAATCGCCTACGGTTGACAACGGGGACTCGTGTTAGTGACCAAACGATACGTAATCGACTGCATGAAGACCAGCAAAGGTCTAGACGCCGAGTAGTACGAATTCCTTTATCTAGGGTTCAACGTGGAAATCGTTTAAGTTTTTGCCGCGAACATTCAGATTGGAGCATGAATCAATGGGGTATGGTGCTCTTCACAGATGAGTGTAAAGTGAAGCTTTGTAGTGATGATCGGCGGATTAGAGTATGGAGACGACAGGGTGAGAGATTTTCCGATGTCTGCATCAAGGAAATTGACCGCTTTGGAGGTCCTAGTGTGATGGTTTGGGCTGGGATTAGCTTACAAGGCAAAACTGAGCTGGTTTTCTTAAATCAAGGCACAGTAACTGCACAACGGTACATCGATGAAGTCATCAGGCCTCATGTGATTCCATTCTCACAGAGAGTGGGGCCAGGGTTCTGGTTAATGCATGACAATGCCCGCCCACACACAGCTCGGGCCACTCAGATTGTACTGGATGACACCCATATTCGTGTCCTACCATGGCCAGTGTATAGTCCGGATTTAAATCCAATAGAGCATATGTGGGACCAATTAAAACGAAGGGTTAGGGAGCATGAGCAAGAGGTTCACAACCAGCAACAGCTTATGGATGCTCTGAAACGTGCGTGGGAAGAGATACCTGATGAAAACATCAGAAACTTAATCGAGAGTATGCATTCAAGGCTCCAGGAGTGTGAAAACAGGAGAGGAGGACACACCCGTTACTAAACCATTAAAAAAAACAGCTTGTGTCAGTTTTTGTTTTGTTTTGCAAAGAGTTTCTGTTTAGTTTTTGCTGTTGACAATGGACTAATTTCATGTTAATTGAAATAAGTGAAACAATTGACTACACAATTAAATGGTTATTAGCATAAGTTAAAACAAAAGCCTTGTTACATGTTATTTTAATAAATATACATTACTGTTTACTATATTTTTCACGTAGCAATCAAAATACTTAGTGGCCCCTATTTTCTTTTGAGTAGTATACTTAAACAAAATTATAATATTATATTATAATATTTGGATGGTTCCTTTTTAATAATTTTATAGTACGATGTAATATTATATATTACGATAGTTCCTTTTTATTATGGCTGGCGGGCACGACGACGTATTTAATGTAAGTAGAGCTTGCCTAGTCTAAAATGATGCACCCCATCACTAAATATTATCTAACCACAAGATTTATGGTGGTATTTTATTTTAGACAAGCTACTATAATGTAGATTTTAACGTTGTTCTTATTCAAAAATAAATATAAATTTAAAAGTGGATTTTAAAATGTTCATTTTCCTTTTGTATTGTAATATTTCACTAGCCTGACACCCCTCCATCAACCTGCACTAAGCCAGCGTGGTGGAGTATGGCTCAGTCTTACTCGAACCCGGGTAAAGGCCTGTGTCCCTTGGTGGGTCCATTTAAGGGCTATATTTATTTATTGCTTTTTACTATATTTATTTTAAAAATAATATAGATATTCCCAACGAGTCACACTGTGACAGGTTAAGATACACCATTTATCTTATAACTGTGTTATTTTTTACTGGCTAAAGTGGCAAATGTATAATTGTAAATACATATATTTTGCTTTTTATGTTTATATTTTATTTATGATGATATTAACTATCAAAATATAAAACTTTATATCTTTTAACTTTCACTTTTACATAAGTGTACCGGAATGATGCCTTTTGTAATTAAATTAACACAAATAAGTAGCTCCTTGGGAATGAAGAAGCAGGTAAAAATCAATATTCAGGTTATTTTATTGAAGATGTTATTGTTTATTAGTATATTTAAATAAAAAAATACTACATCTTTGACAGCTTATAACTCGGAAACGTAACATTTTACGGTATTTTGACATTCTATACTTTATATTTGTATTGATGTGGACTATCGATTTACGAAGGTTTTATTCGTGGCCATCATTTTGAGAGAAACCAAAATGGCGGATGCTACTGTTACACTCTCCATATAAAATGTTCAATCCCTTTTCAAATACCCTCGTATTTACCCATCGGGAAAAAATAAATGGATATTTTCCTTATTCCTTCATAATTTCATAATATCTTTATTGCACACAAATGATATAAAAAAGTTACATAAAAATAGTGTACAAAGGCGAGCTTATCTCTAATAAGATATCTCTTAAAATCTCTGGTCTCTAAATATTTTGCCGCATAGTAAATAATACCAAGATTTTTTTTACTTAATACTATATATGGTTTGATAGCTCATTAAATACTGATAAATTAGAACGATTATTGGATTTAAATGCTTAAAGCCATATGACACAAATGCTAGTTTCTTCAGAGATTTTGCACTTTTTTACCCAATCAAAAACACGGACGTGATTCACTTTATCTTTTTTCCATGACTCTTAAAACCTTTCAAACTTACGTGAGATATTAGTCAGAACCCTCCCTGAACCCGTTACCTTCATTTTGAAGCATAAGATAACTAAGTCTGGGTAAAACTAATTTTCATATTCACATTTTACGTAGTGTACGTGTTGCCCACAAGATCAAATTTATACGTTTTTCTGAAAACGTAAAAAGTACGTAAAGTTCTATTTGGGAGCAGTTGGAACTGAAAGCTAACAGAAAAGCAAATGCTAGTTGCTAAGCATGGTCTAAAATCGGTTTCAGAATAAATAAAAAAAAACTTGTTGGTTATCTGGAACACTGTTTTTTTATTATATTTGTTGTAAGTGGTATTTTTGTCAGTTGCGGCGTTTTTGGGTTCGCGATTGTCTCAAGTTATAAGGTTTTTTATCATATTGCGATAATCGTACAAAATATATTGTATAGCAATTTGATTCGTATAAAATAAGCTTTTTAATCATGTATAATACGAATAAGAAAAAGTTTATTGCTGAGTTTCATCTATCAAAAACCTTGTGACAGAACTTAAGGACCGACTAGGTATATCTTCTTTCAATCCACAGCGTTCCCTTATAACTTCATTCTTCAATCTATCTTTCAATGTTACTCCACAAAGACCTCATTTCTATAGCGTTTATTCGGCTTTCATGCTTCTTCTGCCATACCCAACATTCGCTCCCATACATCAATCTCGGACTCAACACTCCATTATGAATCGCCAAACATGCCTTTTGGGACACCGTTTGGCTTCTCATCATGGAGTGCAGCGCCCCATTGGTTTTATTGCCCGCACTCACTCTGCTTTCAATATCACCCTCACATTTCCCATCTCTTGTAAACATACTACCCAAGTATATAAACTCATTCACTTGTTCCACTTGTTCATCATTAATCATAATCACGCATCCAGTTACTTCTTTATCCTTTTCTAAAACCATGACCTTCGTTTTACTGACATTCACTTTCATTCTCTTCTTATTAAGTGATTCGTTCATGAGAGTTACCATCTCCTGCAGCTCACCCACCGACGACGCAAGAATAACTTGATCATCGGCCTATAAGAGGCACTTGATAAGTAACTCTCCCATTTGCATCCCACAATAACACTCTTTCAAATCATTCAAACAAATATCCAAAAACAAATATCCATGAGATTGAACAGCCATGGCGATGCTTCACAGCCCTGTCTCACACCACGTTCGATGTTAAACCAGCCCTTGTAAGCACCGTTTATCCTGACGCATGCACTGGAGTCGACGTACAAGGACTTCGGTGAACGAATCATTTGGCTATCCACTCTATACACGGATAGTGTTTCCCACAAATCATTCCTCATCACTTTATCATATGCCTTTTATAAGTCTACGAAAGCGCAGTAAACTTTTTGCCGCAAAGCCAGATGTTTCTTTGTTACGCATCGTAGAGCAAAGATCAGGTCCGTACATCCCATTCTTCTTCTGAGTCCCCCTTGCGCATCCCAGATATTTTCCTCCGTTTTATTCATCACTCGTTCAATCAATATTTTTGCATACAATTTACCGACGATGCTGAGAAGACTAATGCCGCGGTAGCTTTTACAGTCCTGCTGTGAACCCTTCCCCTTATATAGTAGGACGATAACAGCCTTGCACCAGTCTCCTGGCACCCGACGAATCGTCCAGCATATATTAAAGAGTCGGTACAGCTGACTAGCCACGACGCCATCTCCTCCCCTCAGCATCTCTAATGATACTCTATCATACCCTGCCGCTTTACCTGTTTTCAAACTTTTCATCGCACATACTATTTCTTTCATGATTATATTATCACTTTCGTACTCAACATCAGTCAATGTCGTCTCCTCAGCGACAGCAGCGGGTATGGCATCTACTAGGGGTGAGGAGTAATCAACCTTGGTGAGAGCAGCGAATCCGGCAATTCATCATTTGATTTTTCAAGTAGCGATTCAGAACGAGTAATATGTTCAATACATAAACATTAAATTACAGTGTGTCAATACCAAATAATTGTGTTTTTAAGAACCCGTATATTATCAAACACAACAAGTTAGCGCTCCTGCACACGATAACTGTATTTGTATTTGTACCCGACTGTACTTCTTGTCACGCACACAAAGTCACTTAGCGCCGCGCGCACAACTGAAACGCTAAATCGACGATCGATTATACACAATCGATGCTACATCTCTAATGTTTTGATACAAAAAGTTTAGTAATCAGGGGGCGATCGCGGTAAAAAATATCAACCGAACCATAGCTGAACCATGACCGAAACACGACTTTAAGGACTTTTCGTATCGCTGTTGTTTCGTAATGTTTTGACAGATGGTTGAACCGAAGTTCGATTGGAATTGGACCATAACCGCTGTCAAACGAACGGTTGTGTTAAAGTTATTGTGGAGCTACTTTTTCAGGACTGGTTTAGAATTGTTGAGATGAAAAGTGGGTGAAAATCGTGAAATTGATGTGTCTGGACTTTGGAAATGGCATACGAGTGTGATAAAGCTATAGCGCGAGCCCAATCTAAAACAGAGAATCGGATTTTATCAAGCGATATTGACGGTCGAAGGAGTTAGCTTGTGGACAAGTTAATTACTCAGTTGACCCTTAATTTGCCACCAACCAGTGCTTTGGATGTGGTCACGAAGGTTAGTAACACTATACAAAGTACTAGAATGTATCACAGCACATTTACTTTTCTTTGGACATGATCAATTTTTATTCCCTGTTTACCAAAAACAGAACTAAGTGAGCTTAGTAACAGTGCTTACATTTTGTTTCAGGTGCTGGTTATTTAGCATTTTGCCACAGGCTCCTAACAGACGATTGGATGAGAAAGCCGGAAACACTGTTTACCAGTCAAGTGTCTCCAAAATTGTAAAACAAGTCACCTTAGCATTCAACAAGCCAGAAATCTTAAATTTCCCTTTCAACTTCGTGATAGAGTGCAAATTAAAAGGAAGTAAGTAACTATATGTTAACATCATTCAATTCAATTCAAATCAGCTTACATTTACCTACGGCTGGGTATAGGCCTCCTCTTTACCACACTATCTACTCTGGTCCTGAGCCTCCCGCAGCCACTGCTTGCCAGCCAGCGTCTCAGCATCCATCTATCCGGTGGTCTGCCTATCTGCCTCATACATCATACAATTCCTATTTATTAGTTTGCCTATCACAATTTATTTTAGATTATTACTTTTGGTTTGGTAATAAACAAAAAAAAGCATACCAAGATTGTGTGGCTTATAAGTTTAAATATATACTTTACTGCACAAAACAGAGAATACAAAAAAATATATAAAGGTAAAACATGTACAAAGGCGAGCTTATCTCTAACAGGAAATTTCTCCCAGCAAACCTTGATTGGAGGGGTAAAAAAGAAACTACAGGTAGAGCTACATATGTGCACAACATTAAATACTACTACTTACCATATATCAAATACATACTAATACATGCTTATACTTAGCATTGATGAGAAAGATAGTGTTCTTTCAAACAAACAATTTAAAAAAATGTAAGTTGACGGACTGTCTCTGATTTGATTTGAAGTTGTACTAATTATAATATAGGTATAGGACAACTGTGGTGCTGCTACCATGTACGGTTGTTGCCCTGCCTACCATGAGAGAGGTCCTGGGTTCAATCCCCGGCTGGGGATAAAGACAACAAAACCCAGTCTTGTCATCGTTGTTTCTGGTTCCCACAACCCAGGGTACCCTAGTGTGGGGCCAGGAGCACTGTATGTGCCTGTATGTAAATGTTTATTATTTTCAGATTTTTCAAAAAGTACAGATTGCCAGGGGTTCTGGCTTGTGGAGATGGTACTCATATATCTATAGTTACCCCTAATGAACATGAGGAGAGATACTATAACAAAAAAGGATGACATTCTATGAATGATATGATAGTAAGTCTATTGCGGGGAGCGCAATTGTTGATAGATTAAGGACTAAAATAAATGATATTTAAGTAGGTAAATTTGTTTTATTCATGTCTTGGTACTTAAGTTATCTCACTTTAATTATTCTCACATTAGAGACCTTTGCCCAGCAATGGGATATTATATGTTAGTAATAATAATTAAATATTTTTCACACATCTTCTCTTTGTTGGGTACAACACTGAAAAAAGAAATAATGTACAAGTTAGTAGAAATATTTTACATAAAACTATATAAGTATACTATACTTATATGATTGCATGAATTAATAAATTATAGCTAATATTTTCTACAGCATATTTACAGGAAAAGTAAATATGGTTTAGAAAACTCGTGGGGAAAATGTCATTAAAATTATACTAAGGGCACTTTTAAAATTAAAATTTATATTAAGTAATGATTCAGGGCATATTTCCTACATAACTATATCCTACTGTTTAATATTTATGCTTCGGAACGCACCTTTTTTTTGTTGCGCGATCGGACCGCGAGTGATCGGAGCGGAACTAGCTAGCTGTCACTTGCATAGAAACAAAATGACGAGTTAGAGGTTACTTTTTGCACATAAAGGTCGGCGCCAGCATCGGGAAGCTTGGTTGAATGTCAATTATAATAAGCACGGAACAATCGTCGGGAAATAAGTAGATTTCACGTCATCGGAGTGAGTGCTTCATGTTGTGAAAGGTTGAAGTGATTCGGGGATCAATTCGTCGCGTTCGGACAGCGACCCTTTGTGTCGGCAAGCATCACGACGGCGACAGCAGCGGGCTGCGACGAGAGTAAGATTCGACTCCCCTCACCTCCCACCCTGGTGTTCCTCATCCCGTATTCCTGCCTCGAATTGAGCTTTCGAATTCCGGTCCACGGCGTCCAGGTCAGTACTACTTGTGACATTCCACATGGAAAACAACCCTACCAAGATTCCACGCCCTGTCGGTTAAGGCGTGGAATTTAACATTTTGGTAGCAGAGCGTGGTTTCCTAGTAGGAAATCGATTCACGGACGGTTGTAGGGTTGTTTTTTTGCCACATTGTAGTTGGGAGAAAAGGGTATCTCAGATTGGTCGGCAATCAGTTTGTGAGTGAGTCTTGTGGTCGGTATACCACAATTTAGGTTCATTTTCCGTTAGTGAACGTATAATTGACGATTTAATTAACAATTATTATAAATTTGTAGTCGGAAACTACTCGGTGTGCATAAGGAACAGTCATTCGGTCGGACTATAGTATTGCAGTCGGGTTCCATAGTATTGCAGTGTTATTTCGGATTACAGAGCAGGGTCAGGCTATTTAAGGGGTATCAAGCTGATTTTGCTGACCTCAGTAGAAGTGTGGGTCATATCGGAGGGGCCACTTAAACTTACAAATAAACTTCTTTCTTTCTTTCTTTCTTTCACTTCTAGAAGGTTCACGGCTACCTACATTATATTAAAAATAGCCTTTTTTCTTATAATAAATGTTTGTGTGTTATTTTTTATTGTGCTTTATGGTGGCATTCTCTAATTGATTTAGAGTTTATAGTGATAAGGTGTATGTCCACAGGGCGACCATATTAAATATTTTTTAGGATTTAATTGTTTTAGTGGTTGCCTTAGTTCTGACAACTTAGTTTTAATTTCTGTGCCCAGCGCTGACGGGCAAGTGCTGGTCTCTGGCTATACTTGGTTCGGTAGTGAAGTATAAGACCAGAATCTATTGAATCGGTCAACATGGCGCCTTCGCCCTTGACGGTACTGCGGCATGGTGTCCTGGAGGAAATGAGATGGCTCGCCCATACTCATAAGTATGTGGAGCGGCCAGACATGGACGATGTCCTGCTCAAGCGTGTGGAGGACGCAATGACACGCGTCGGGAAGGTGTGTCGGCTGGCTGCGGAGGCTGAAGCTCTCGGGCTTACGGATGAAGCCTCGGTGGCTGCAGTGAAACAGCTCTGCGCGGATGCTGACCAAGCGATGGAATGCTTGGGTGACATCGAGCGTCGCGCGGAGAAAATTAAGCGGTCGCGAAGGAGTGACCGTGGGGAGGGTAACGGAGACCCACCCCCGAAGGGTGTTGTTGGACGGCTGCCACACCTGGAGATTCCGGCCTTCGGTGGGGCAATTGATGAGTGGCCGGCCTTCATTAATTTATTTGATAGTTTGGTCCACGGTCGGGACGACCTGGACAACGCCTACAAGTTGGCCCAACTATTGATGGCTCTGCGGGGTGAACCGAAGGAGTTGGTCGGTCACCTAACGGTCACGGCAGGTAATTATGAGATAGCCAGGTCCATATTGTTTGACCGCTACCAACACAAACGGCGGTTGGTTGATGCGCAGCTGGGGAAGCTGTTTAGCATCCCCAGAGTAACATGGGATGTTGACATCCGAGTACAGGTGCTCAACCCTGTGCTGGTGGCCACTAAGGCCCTTTAGAACCTTGGTCTTCCGGTAGACCAATGGTCGTACATTGTTTTGTATATGGTTTTGTCACGGTTGCCTGCAGCTGTTCAAAGTCGGTTTGAACAGCTGCATGGGGGCAGTAGCACGGAACTGCCCACGCTTGTCCAATTGACAGATTTCTTGGAGGGTGAATGCAGGCGATGTGACACACTGGACACGGAGGCCAGTGTGCAGCGCCAACCCGCGCGGATGCGGGAGGGGCCGCGCCCCCCGCCCCCACGGGGGGGTGGGAGGTCGAAACAATTTGGCGTTTTGAATGCCGCGCCGTCGGGTGACGGCTGTGTGCACTGCGACAGTGCCGGTCATGACGTGACCAGTTGCGCCAAATTTAAGGCGCTCGGGGTAGCTGCCCGACGGAAGATTATCTTCCTTCACCGATTGTGTTTCGGTTGTTTGGGGCCGCACACGCTGAGCGAGTGCTCGCGCGCCTGTGAGTGCTGTGGTGGCAAGCACCACATAGTGTTGTGCCTAAATCGGTCAGGCCCTTCGGACGGTCACCAGGGCCGGACTCAGGTTGGTCGGCCACAGGGCCCAACCAGGGCCGGACCCAGTCCCCCTCCGGGCAACGGGAGTCACCAACGGGGTGACTGGGGTACCCGCGGACGGGACCCCCCCCCCGAGGGGAAGGGGGCAGCGCGGGGGGTAGCATGCGGGATAGCCGGGGTTCGGTCACCGCTGTCCACGGTCAGCGAGGACTTCGGGCCGCTGGCTCACCGCGTGTTACGGGCGGGTGTCAGATGGCACCTATGAGTGGCGCGAAGGCTGGGAGCCCACCACCTTCTGCGCCACCCTGCCCGTCGCTCTGGGAGGCGAACAGTCGGATGTCGCCCCCATTCCTAGAGCGCCCCAGGTTGGATCCGCTCTCCCCCATTCATCCACGGTACGCACCGGGCACACCGTACACCGTCCGGTATGATCGGATACCGGGACAGCGAGGGTCTGATAGCGGGACACATACGGTCTGATATGCCGGTTGCATATCAGCAGCCGAGTTACTCCGAGGCCGACGGAGGTCTCAGCGGGTTCGGATCCCGCGGAGATTCCCGCTAGGGACACGCCGCCCACTTACAGGGTGCCGCCACTCCACAGACGGTCATGCTCCCCACCGCCTCGTGTGATAGCGTGGAGTTCGGACGGCAAATCTTTTGTGGCACGAGCACTATTGGACTTGGGGGCCCAGGGGGTGCTTAGTCTCGTGCAACCTTGTAAGACGGTTGGGCATTTCGGTAAGGGAGTATCCACATTCCATTCGGGGAATTGGGAACACGGAAGTCGGTTCCGTTAAGGGAGTATGTCGGATTACTCTCTCGTCACGGGTGGATTCATCGGTGAATCTGACGGTCACGGCATTAGTCATGCCTAATGTGATGGGCTCCCACCCTCACGTACGGTTGTCGCCCTCGGTGCGACAGTTGGTCGCTGGGTTGTCACTGGCTGACCCGGAGTTTGATATTCCGGGCCCAGTAGACATTTTATTGGGCGTTGATGCCTTGGGATACCTGTTAGTGCCAGGTGTCCACGTGTTGCAGGCGACTGGTCTGATTTCGGTCAACACCAGACTGGGCCATGCGGTAATGGGTCTGGTCATGCCGGATGCCCCACGCCTAGCGACTAGTAGTCCCTTATTCGGTTCTGTACTCTCGGAGGTGATACAGAAGTTTTGGGAGGTGGAGGAACCACCTACGGTCCGCCGGTTGGACCCGGTTGAAGAAGAGTGTGAACAGTTTTATCGGAACAATACTGGTCGCCTTCGGTCAGGTCGATTTCTCACACGTCTTCCATTCCGGAGTGATCGCCCACCGCTGGGCAGTTCACACCATGCAGCCGAGACGCGGCTTCTGTCGATGGAACGACGCATGAAGCATGACGGGATTTTCCGGCAGAAGTACGTCGATTGCATGCGGGAATACGAGTCGCTCGGCCACATGTCGGTTTCGGGTATCGACTGGAAGCGTGAAGACCACTGCTTCCTGCCTCATCACGCGGTCTTGAGGACCTTCTTCTTCTTCTTCTTCTTCAGCATTTCACCGTCCACCGTTGGACATATGCCTCCCCAGTTGTCCTCCATCTTGTGCGGTCCGCGGCCATTCTTTATGTCGTCGGACCACCGTGTCGCAGGTCTTCCAACGCTTCTTTTTCCTGTGCGGGGTCTCCAGAACAAAACTTTAGAGCTCCATCTTCCGTCATTTCTGCGACAGATGTGTCCAGCCCATTGCCATTTAAGTCGCGCGACTCGTTTTCCTATATCGGTAACTTTAGTGCGTTGGCGGATGAGCTCGTTTCTTATCATGTCGCGGCGGGACACTCCGAGCATCGACCTTTCCATCGCTCTTTGTGTGACTCTAAGTTTGTTCATCATCCCGGCAGTAAGCGTCCATGTCTCGCAAGCGTAAGTCATCACCGGGAGAACACACTGGTTATAGACTCTAGTCTTCAGCGATTGAGGGATCTTGGAGTGGAAGACGTCCTTGAGCTTTCCGAATGCTCCCCAAGAAAGCTGGATTCTTCGGTCAATCTCGCGATCCAGCGAGTCCCGTCCCAGTCTGATGATCTGCCCTAGGTAGTTATACTCCTCCACTTGCTCCATCACTCGGCCGTCTACTGTGATCGGATCTTGGGACATATCGGTCGTGCCTTAGTCTTGTCCGAATTCATTTTAAGACCTACCCGGATAGATGCGTGGCACAGATCGTTGAGCATCTTTCCCAGTTCTGTGGGGGTTTCACCCAGTATGAGGATGTCGTCTGCAAATCGGAGGTGATTCAGGTGCTCTCCATCCACATTTATACCCAGTTCGTCCCAGTCAAGCGTTTTTAAGATATCTTCTAGTGCGTTAGTGAAGAGCTTCGGAGATATGACATCGCCTTGGCGTACGCCTCTTTTGACTGGAACAGTATTTGCACTGTCATCGTAGCAGAATTGTAGAGGCTCGTCAGAAGCTGGATGTATCGCTGGTCGATCTGACATCGCTGCAGACACTGCACAACAGCCCAGTGTTCCACGGAGTCGAACGCTTTCTCATAGTCGATAAAGGCAAGGTAAAGTGGTTTGTTGTATTCTTGCGTCTTCTGTATCACTTGCCTTATCGTGAATATGTGGTCAATGGTACCAAAACCTCCCCTGAACCCCGCTTGCTCCCTTGGTTGGTACTCGTCAAGTCATTTTTTTTCATTTTTTTTTTTTTTTTTTTTTTTTTTTTTTTTTTTTTTTTTTTTTTTTTTAACTAATGGCAATCTGTCCTGCTGTTGCCAGACAATTTCTGCCAGTATCATGTAGTGGAGGCACATGTGAAGAGACGCGGGGCAAATCTTAAATTGGCTGAATACATTTTAGTAGGTGTCTATCCGAAATAAAGTTTTACATTATCGTTTAGTTTCATGCAATTTATACATAACACACACAAGATAAACTAAGGGACAACACAATAACATAAAGGGAAGGAAGGGGATACATATCTATTATAATTTTATTTTGTTAATATGGATAAATTTAGCTAATAAAAATACTATCTTTGGGTTGGGGAATAGAGAAAGAAGGTGGCGAATATTAGTAGGGATAGGGAGACCGATTGAGGGTATTAGGGAGTACAAGGAATCAAGGCCATAAATGGGGCAGTTAAAGAAAATATGGTCAACGGACCCATCCTCAAGACCGCACTCGCAAATGGAGGAATCTCTGATTTTTATCTTCTTTAAAAACACTGGAGAACAGCAGTGACCTAAGCGTATTCTGCATAAAATTGTCACTAATATCTTTGGTAGTTTTTTAAAATTGAAAAACCATGGTTTGCTTGGAATACTTGGCTGAATTGAAGCGTAAAAAGCTCCTTTATTTCGACTTGATTCATGCCACACATCTGACCAAGTCTTCTGAAGATCTTTACCAGGAATGCTGAGCAAGTCATAACAGTGGTTAGAGAAGTACTTTCGATTACTGTTATTATCTAAGGCCGCATGTTTAGCCAACTCATCAACGTGATCATTACCAATAATGCCAGAATGACTAGGGATCCAAACCAAAATTACAGCAAAATTTTTTTGGGAACATTTATAAAGGATATTTTTGATTTCCATAATAATATTACTATGCACTTTTGATTTAAATTGGTTTTGTTGGAGGGCTTGTAAGCAACTTTTGGAGTCCGAAATTATTAAAGATTGTCTTATATTATGGGATTCAATAAACGAGCAAGCTTCCAAGATCGCAAGGCATTCTCCTGTGTACACTGAGCTTTGAGGCGGGCTCTGAAGTTTAATTTCTATTTTAGAATTTTGAAAGTATACTGCGAAACCAGTCGGAACAGTCTCTTCCAGCCTGGAGGCGTCAGTATAAAAATATTGCCAGTCTTCCCATCTTGATCTTAAAACCGAGGTGAAGGACGAGTTTGCTAAAGGAGAACCTTTTACAATATTAAGATCCAAAATAATTTTCGGAGACTCGTCAAGTCGAGAAGTGATTCTTGTCGTTATGACACGAGAGAACACTTTATACACCTGACTGAGCAGTGATATTGGGCGGTAGTTTTTCAGGTTGGTTTTTGAACCTTTTTTGTGGAAGAGAACGACAATACTGTTGCGCCACTTGGTTGGTACTTCTCCCGTGAAGAGAGCTTCGTTGAAAAGCCATCATAGCTCTTTTAGCACTGCGCGTCCTCCTGCCTTTAGTAGCTCCGTGGTTATCCCGTCGTCTCCTGGGGCTTTATACTTCTTAAGCTTTTTCAATGCCATCTTAATCTCATATGAGCTGATTTCGGGCAAGTCTTCAGTATAGTGCCTTCTTAACGGTGCGCGTTTGTCTTTCGTATCCACAGATGTTGGTTGAAGCATGTTCGATGTGTATAGCTTCTCGTAGAATTTGGAAATGATGTCGAGGACCTCGGATGTCTCAGTGGTTGTCTCTCCATTTTCGTTTTCCAGTTTTGTCAGTTGGCTGGTGCCATTAGTTGTGACTCTGCTGAAAATCTTAGGACCTCTGTGCTTCTCTATAAGACGCTCGATTTTCTCAGTGTTCCTCTTTCGGATGTCGCGGCGTATCGCTTTGGATATCTTCCTGTTTAGCTCGCGATGTCCTTGTGAGTTGAACTGGTCAGCTGGTAAGTTGCGGCGTTCTTCTAGCATTAGTTCCGTCTCTGGGGACAATACGTTCTTTGATTGGGCCTTTCTTCCTAATGTATCTTTCGCCGTTTTGGTGATAGTGTCGATGAATTGGCTGTATTTAGCGTCTATGTCTTGTTCGAAGTATTCGGCATCGGTTCTTCTAAGCGTTGTCAGTAGCACTCTTGTGAATTCTTCATGGATGTCGTTGGGAAACTCGAGTTGGGCTAACGGTTTCTTCAGAAGTTTAGTTCTCTCAAATCTGGTATTAATCCTGAAGTTGGCGCGTACCATTCTGTGGTCACTTCCTTTTAAGGTGTTGAGGACTGTAACATCTGTGATTATTTGTTTCTTGTCAGCACAGATG
This sequence comes from Argyresthia goedartella, assembly GCA_949825045.1. Classification (NCBI taxonomy): domain Eukaryota; kingdom Metazoa; phylum Arthropoda; class Insecta; order Lepidoptera; family Argyresthiidae; genus Argyresthia; species Argyresthia goedartella. The sequence continues at coordinate 23,094,437 of OX463811.1, forward strand.
AAGTCAATTTCGTTCTTAGTTTTGCCGTCTGGACTAATCCATGTCCACTTTCTTTGTGGTTTCTTCTTGAAGAAAGTGTTCATGGCGAAGAACTTATTGGTCTCCAGGTAGTTAACCAGAGTCTGGCCGCGGTCGTTTCTTGTTCCGTACCCGTGTTTTCCGACACATGCTTCTTCATCCGTATTCATGCCTATCTTGGCGTTGAAGTCACCCATTATGATATTGAACTGTGTTTTCTTTCCAGTGTTTAGAGCCTTTGTGATGTCATCATAGAAAGCCTCCACTTCTTCGTCATTGTAGTCTGTTGTAGGTGCGTACCCTTGGATGATTCTTAGGGTGTATCGCTTGCTTAATCTTATAATGACATAGGCTACCCGAGTAGAAATACTGCTGACTGTGATTATATTATTTGTTAGTTTCTTATTAATTAAGAAGCCCACACCACCTGTCGACTTATTTTCTTCCCCTCGGTAAAACAACATGTTACCTGAGTTCAGTTTTATGGTATCTTCTCCGCGTCTCCTGACTTCGCATAGACCAATGATATCCCACTTTATGTTGGTTATTTCCATTTCAAATTCCTCCAGCTTCGCTTGCAATCTCAGTGTCCGTGTATTATATGTAGCCAGTAGTAGGTTGGTGTGACAGCCGGATCTCTTCCAGGGATTCTTAGCACCCCTTGCTCCACCGTTACCGTGACCGCTGTCGTAGCCAGGAATAGTGGAGCCGCTGGGGACTAGGGGCCGGGGCTTATTGGGACTTTCCATGGGGGAACTTTTGCTTTAAGCTCACCACGCTAGCAAGGCGGGTTGGTGAGTCAGTTCTTTTAGAGGGTATTTAGTCCTCACGGTCGCTGGAGGCCGCTTCCTCTCGGGGAGGGTCAGGATATTTACCGCCGCCTGACGCTCGGCGTTGCTGCTCATTTGGCACCACCCGGGGGACACGTGTAGGGTATCTGTCGGTATGACCTACGGACGCGAGCAACTGTTATCCACCGTCTTGAGGACCCCGGAGGGCAAAATACGGGTAGTGTTCGATGGATCGGCATCAACATCTAACGGCATGAACCTGAACCAGTGTTTGCATTCAGGGCCGAAGTTGAACCATGACATCGCGGATGTTATCACACGGTTCCGTCGACACAATGTTGTGTTTGTAGCTGACATCCGGATGATGTTTAGACAGACGGTCATTCACCCTGACGATAGAAGGTATCATCTGATACTGTGGCGAGAGAACCCAGATCAGCCCATCAAGGTGTACGAGCTGAACACCAACACGTACGGGCTACGGTCTAGTCCTTATTTGGCGATTCGCACTCTGCGGGAGTTAGCGGATCGAGAACGGTTAAATTTCCCTAGAGGAGCAGCGATCCTGGAGCAGGATCTCTACGTGGACGATATCTGTACCGGTGCAGATTCCGTAGAGGAGGCGCTCGCTCGACGGGACGAGCTAGTTGAGCTCTTACGGGGTGGAGGTTACGAGCTCCGGAAATGGATGTCGAACTCTCCAGAGTTACTGTCTGGTCTTCCGGATGACTACCAGCAGGATCCCCACATTTTTGAAAATTTGGAAAATCCGAATATGTTGTCGGTATTAGGCATCCAGTACCAGCCGGTGTCAGACATGTTTTCGTATCGGGTCGAGTTGGACTCCCCGAAGGTCTGGAACGTCCTTTCAACGGTGGCTAGGACATTTGATCCAAACGGGTGGATCACCCCGGTAACATTTCAGCTCAAGTGTTTTATGCAGCAATTGTGGTCTGCTGAGCTGAAATGGGACGACCCGATCGGTGGGTCATTGAGCTCAGAGTGGGACTCGTTCTTTTCGACCCTCCCTGGCATCAATCGGATTTCACTGCCACGGAGGCTGGTCCCCACCAAACGATACACCGCCACCCTGCATGGGTTTTGCGATGCCTCGGAGAAGGGCTACGGAGCTGCGGTGTATCTGCGTACGGTCGACTCCTCGGGGGAGGTTGATGTGCGGTTGGTCATGGCCAAAAGCAAGGTTGCGCCGTTGCACACTCGCCTGACCATTCCCAAATTAGAGCTTTCAGGAGCGGCTCTCCTGACTCGTCTGGTCAACCACACGATGACGGTTCTTCGTGGGTCAATAGCGTTAGAAGATACGGTCTACGCTTGGACGGACAGCCAGATCGTGTTATGCTGGCTGAAGGCTTCAGTTCACAAGCTGGAGATTTTTGTGGCGAATCGGGTTTCGCAGATTTTGAATTCGGATGTTCCCTTAATCTGGAGACATGTTCCAGGGGAAATGAACCCAGCAGACTGTGCGTCTCGTGGGTGTCACGCTCCGGAGTTAGTTGGACATCCCTTGTGGTGGGGTCCAAAATGGTTGACTCAAGCCGAATCGGATTGGCCAATGAGTCCACGCGTTACCTCGGCGAACGGCGCCTTGACAGTCGGTGTCTGTACGACGCAACCAGAGCCGGAAGAGGAGTTCAGCCTGCTGGAACGGTACAGCTCGCTCGACAAGCTGGTCAATGTGACCGCCTGGATCTTCCGATTTGCGCGGAATTATCGCAATTCGGAGGCGCAACGGGTGTGGACACAGGTCCTGACACCACGGGAACGGAACCATGCATTGTTCGCATTGGTACGGAACGTGCAGACGGTGCACTTTAAGTCCGAACTGGACATTCTAAGACGCGGACGCGTCCAACTGAAGGGAGCTGTGGCTCGGCTCAACCCGTTTATTGACCCTCACGGATTGCTGAGGGTAGGAGGTCGGCTGCGAAATGCCAACCTGCCTTATGCGGCTCGCCACCCGTTGTTACTCCCTAGGAAAGGGAATTTGGTCGAACTGTTGATACAGGATCGACACATTCGGAATGGGCATGTCGGATGCCACGCCTTGATGGCGTTTCTCCAGCGCGAGTTCTGGATTCTATCGGGAAGACGCTTAGTGCGTAGCGTCGTATTTCGGTGCCTGCCTTGTTATCGGGTCAAGGCGGCTATTTGTGGCAAGGTGGAATTTAACACCTACCCAAACAGATAGTAAAGTATAGAATTACCTGCTTCGTCAATATATTATTTCACAAATTCATTTGAAGGACTGCTATAGTATTAATACTATAGGGGTCTGAGCATTTTGCAGAGCAGCCTGGGAAGTCTGTGCAGCCTTTGCCCTAAGATGTTCAACTCTCAATCCCATCAGCCTTGATACGTCCAACATGCTTATGCTGGCTGGAATATTAATAAAACAATTTGCTGTACATTTTCCTTTAGGATATGAAAACAATTAACATTGTTATTCTTATTTATCTAAACTTTGTACACCTTCTTACAAAAGCATTATATTCTGATAGGGACAAAGTTCAGATAAAGAAAACTACATACCTTGATTCATTCCTTTGCAGTCCTAACTGCTCTAAAGGGGTTGAGGATGTCTGCGCACTCCCCCCACGGGTCAGGTCAACGAACCTCTTCCCGAAGAATCGCCTCTGTCCACACCTGTGGACAGGTCTTGGTCAGAGTGTCTATAAGACTCCAACCCAGGTCATAGGATGGCCCTTGCGGGCGGTGGCCTTCATGTGGCGCTGGTATGCAGTGGGTGATCGCCGGCCAGGCAACCAGGTCACGTGGCAGGCGGCGGCGGTCGGGCAGGCGCGCGTGGTGCGGCGCCAGTTCGGCGATGTGCGGGTGTTGTGAAGCATCCGCACGCGCGAACATGCCCTTCGCCAGCCTCTGGAGAAACTGGTCCACGGTTTCCCATCTTAGGTCCCTCTGGATTGTCGCGTTCCTCATGTAGCGGGGGGCGCCGACGATGGTACGCAGAGAGAGGTTCTCTTGGGCTCGGAATCTCCGTTTGTTCGTCTCCGAGCACAGGGCGTACCATGCTGGGGTCGCGTAGGTGAGGCGGGATCTCGCGTAGGTCTTGTAGATCCCGAGCTTCGCCCTCAGAGGGAGGCTGGAATACACTTATTTATAAAGCTACATTTCTATCCACTTGAATCTTTTATCTGTAATTTTTCGTTCACCTCGTAAACACTTCAAATTCCACGAATTCCCACCCAAGTGTGGTCAAAAATAGAGTAGTTAACAACAAAAAGGCGAAATCGACGGTCGATTATACACAATCGATGCTACATCTCTAATGTTTTGATTACGACAATGGTTCGGTTATGTATGGTTTAGCTTCGGTCTCCACTAAAACTTTAGCGCGATACCGAATTTCATTGAACCGAACCAAAGTTGAATTACAACTGGAACTGAACCAGAACCATACCTTTGACGTTCGTTGACTATACAAAATAGCGCGATCGGCCCCCTGAAAGAATGTCAGCGCATAAGAAACGAGACAGCAGAGAGAGCAGAAGTAATGAAGGCCACCACAGACCGTAGACTGGAAGAACGCGTCATCGACGTAGATTTTATCAAAAACGAACTCAACATCGTACGCAAAGAAATATGCCTAGAACTAGAAGCGTTAGGCGTCTATAAAATGAGACTGCAAGATTGCTTCGCTTTCATACGAGACACCGCTATTAATATTTCCCGCAAATGCCTCATGGTACGAGATGGCAGAGTCGGTATAGATCTGGTCGTCGACGAGGTTGATTCAGCTCTGCATAATGAGATCAAAGTCATCCTCGAAGCCCAAGCGTTGCTGACGAAGGCCCTGGAGCAAATGAACGAGCAAATGCGACGACTCCGTGCCACTAGATACAACCTTGACAGAGATTTGAAGTACAAACAGGATGCTATAGATATTGACACGGGCTCTATAAAACTGAAACCCATCTACCTTGGTCTATCTATCTACGAAGGTCACGCCAACCTGGACCCGTCGAGCATATCCCCTGAAGAATACAATGCATACTCCGCTAAGAACTTTAAGAAGAAGAAGAGATGGTGCGAGAGAAGTGACCAGCGCTCGACCAATCCGAGTGTTTACAGACTTACAAAAAATGCAACCACGAGTTCCGCGAACGGATCAAGGAAACGAGGATAGAAAAAGCAAAGCTGGAAGACTTGCACCGACTAACTTCGGAAAAGATCTGGGCTATGCAGGAAAATGTGATTAAACTGCAGAAGGCTCTAGTTGATAAAGAAGGGTTTACTGGCCTGGCGCATACAAGACTCGGTAGAAGGGCCCAGAGAGTTGGTGCCGAATTGGTGCGTGATCGAGCAAGCCAGTCTTTGTACTATGAGTGTGAGATGCTGCGATTCAGTACTAAGCAGCTTCAGCAGATGTTGCATGAAGCGACGTCGTCGCTGCGCTATCTGCTGCAGACTCAGATAAAGCTGGAGGAAGACATCAATGTTAAGATGAACACCATCAAGATTGATGAGGTAGACTGCATGACGCTACGGGCTGGCATGGAATACCATTTTTACTTATTAATAATAGCTTAATTTATTGATAGACTTGATACGGTTAACAATTTTTAGGTATATAATAATTATTATGTAATTCAATACATTTAAGTTTACTTTCAGTGTTCTAAATCATTTAGAATTTCATTATTTACGCTGTTCTTCTTGTCTCTAGTATGAAATTAGTTTTAGGATAATATTAATATACTGACTTTTCGCTGTATTTTCATTTTCATTCCAAAAACAAGCATCAAAATCTTCGGCACTTCCTAACAATTCTATGAGTTAATTCAAACTTTAATTCCCGTGAATTAATACAGCTAGTCTAGACTATGCAATCTTAGGTCATTCACCCCACAAAATAGTCGCCTTTGATATTCTGATTAGGGTATTTCAACACCTGCATAATTTAATACAAACTTGCTCATAATTACTAAGAGTACGCGGAGAGCATAGATTTAATATTGCACAGGTAAACTGAATCTTAGCAACGATTAAGTGAGTTAACTAGAGTCAGGCACACAATTTCAGTTTCGTTCCGACATCTAAATCGGATTTCTGGAGAAACACTCAATCCGTTGCGTATTTTTACCCGACTGCACAAGAAGTATGGTACTGTTTTTCGAGCGTATGTATGTTTGTATGTATGTAGGACCATTTCGTTAGCACGCATTACAGCCCAAACGGCTTGACGGATTTTAATGGATGAGTTATCGTTGGATTCTTCTCAGTTGTGGGACGTAGATTATGTACATAGTTTTAGGAAAAAAGCAATACATTTTAGATCGCTTAATTTTGTTTACAAAGAAGTGGTGCGGCTACGTTAATACTTCATGTCCGTAACCGTTGGGGTTGCGGTTAGCGGCCGTGCCCAATAATAAGCATGGAAAAAAAAACTCACCGTGCCGCAACCGCAACCGCAACCGCAACCGCTTAGTGCGTAGGCCCACTTAGTGTTCGTCTTTCTGTAGTATAGAATCTACACTACTGAATGACTTTGGGAATGACAATGTAGTGTAGATTATTCGCAAAGTAGTGATAATTTTGCTCAAGATCCATTATTAACCTACGAGCCGTTTACGATGTAGTGAATAATCCTTTCCTTTCGTATTTTCTCGGAAATGTTCGTTTTTGTCTTACTACTTCACCGCACTCAGTACCCATCGAGACAACGTAGGGAACGGTCGCATTGCAAGAGGAAGTATCTATATAGAGTAGTTAATACCACAGAAATATTTTGTTGATATTTATGTTAGATTTTGTGATAAACTTCATGGACTCGTGTATTAATGCAGGCCACCTATATTTTTTTTTTGACTTTACATTTCACTCTTGTCTGTCATTTTTGTAAATAATAAACATTGATTTTATTCGATCCACATTAACAATTTATAACAGACATGCCGAAAGCAAAGGAAAAGGAAAACGTTTAGATCGGCAAGCCTGCGAGGTTATTTTCAATATTTATTTATATTTCTTAACTGAAAATGATAAATTCAAACATACCAACTATACTGCTTACTTTTGTAAAGTCCAAAAACGAGTTTCGGAGGCCAGTGGAATTTCTCAACGAACAGTAAAAAAAATATTGCAAAAAGAATACATAAATCAATCCACCTCCAATAGTCCGAAGTCGGCAAAGTTGGGTAGACCAAATAAATTATTTTGTCTAGGTCTTGACGATTTTGACTACAACGTTATACGCCGATTAGTGTATAATTCCCATTTGATATACAAACAAGTACCTACAATTAAAGCCCTGAAGTCCAAGTTATCCGAAGCCATACATTTTAAGGGATGTGACTTTACGCTAAGAAAAATTCTTAGAAAAATGGGATTTCGGTATAAAAAAGTTGAAAACAACAGAAAATTACTTATCGAGAAAGATGATGTTCGTTTAAAAAGAGTAAAGTTTTTAGCCGCGATAAAAAAGTACAAATTGCAAGGGAGAGAGATTGTTTATATGGATGAAACATACATCCATACCTCACATTTGGCAGGTAAAAGTTGGGCTGACTCGTCAGAAAACGGAGTGAAACAGTTAATTTCTAAAGGACAACGTCTTATAATAGTGCACGCTGGTAGTAGAAAGGGGTTTATACCTGGGGCATTGTTAATGTATCAGTCTACTGATAAAACAGGTGACTCTCACAACGCGATGAACGATGAAAACTAAGAAAAATGGCTTCGTAATCAACTCATTCCAAACTTAGCTCCACATTCGGTACTAGTAGTAGATAATGCTGCATGTCATAATAAGTACGTAGAAAAACCTCCTAATTCAAATACCAGGAAGCAAGACATGATTGATTGGCTATCCAAACATAACGTTTCGATTGATCCGTCATTAACAAAACTCGAAATATATGAGATTATTTGCAAGTACAAACAAGACTTTGTAGAATACTCTATAGATAAACTTATGAACGAATATGGACACAGCGTACTAAGATTGCCACCATATCATCCTGATTTCAATCCGATTGAAAACATATGGTCTCAAATAAAGGGATACGTATCCAAAAGAAACATCAGTATGAATATGACTACTGTGAAACAATTGGTACAGGAAAAGGTTAATATGATTGGTTCCGATGTTTGGGCCAAAGTATGTGACCACGCCATCAAATGCGAAAAGGAGTACCGAAAACACGAATCTGAGTTGGAAAATTATATGGCTAGTTTTGTAATCACCGTTCATGAAAACTCTGACGATGATACACCAGAAAATAGTTCTGATTCTGACTGTGATATGGAAGTTGGAAGTATTGTTTCTGTACTGTCCACCCCGCTCCTCCTCCTCTTATCCCGCTGTCATAATCGAAGTCGTTCATCCAATCAGAAAATCATATTTATTTATATTAATTTCTCTGCTGGTTTGTTTTGTTTTATGTTGAGGTGGCTTTTTTGTTATGTCATAGTATTTTTAATTAATTACAAAAATCTATTGTTATAAAAAAGGTCTGCAAAATCCTACTGTAGTTTTGACTTATAGTTAGACTTTTGGGGTTCCAATCCTTATAGAATCATTAGATCATCCCAACCGGAATTTGGTTTTTATCATTGCGTTTTATTGAAATAAAACGTCCTCAGTAACTAGTTATATTTTTGTTTACCTAACGAATTCTTTATATGATAGAATCGTGGTGGTTTTAACATCTCAGTGTAATACGTCAAACGGGCAATTTGACATTTGACATTGATAAATAAAGTATGCGATTTATTTGATACCTACACGTAATTTAATAATACAGTAATTCATAGACACATCGGCACCATTCGGGTGTTATCGTTGTTCCGAGTTTTGCCGATAGGAAAGGATTATTCACTACATCTGTACTTTGTCTGTAACATGATCTCTAGGTACATTTCGCGCTAAGTTTATTTAGCTCTGCGCGAGAGCTATCTCTCTCACCCCACCTTATCCTCGCTCTGAGCCAAGGAAACTTGTACTAGATGTCAAAAGTTAAAAATAAAATTAACACGTTAAACGCCAAGGCGAAAATACGCTTTTTACATATATTTATTTTTCTGCAATATGTTGCAGTATGTCAAGATACGTGCTTATGTCTTAGTTAGGTTTCGATCTGAGGCCTTTCAGAAATATTCCTGAAAAACGTGCTGAGGTCACCGGTGGCCGTAGTGGCGCTGTAATGTAAAAAGTACCTTAGTCGTTATCATGGTGCCAAGAGGCCACGAACTCCGGTCACCCGCACCCCTCAGTCGCGTCGCGTCATTCATGGTAGATGCACGTAGTAGAAAATGGCTGAGTTTATTGATTTAGACTTCGATATATCACAGGAAGATATGCGTAGCATAGACTTGTTAGAAGCTAGTATATTTCAAGAGATTGAACGAAGATGTGCTTCGGAGTTGGTGGAATCAAAAAGTGAAGACGAAATAATATGTCCACCGAAAAAGCGCAAACGTTCTCGTCTTATCGTTCAAAGTGAATCTGAGAGTGACGTTGACTCTGTGGCTGACTTTGTGGCAGAAGAACTTCGGAAACTCCCTGACGATTCGCACCAAAAGTGGTCACATCCGAAAGGATACCAGCCATCAGTCATCGCCTTTACCGAGCATACTGGTGAGTGAGTCAAAAGACCATTTTACTTACTGATTTCATTTCATTTATACTTTATTGCACACAGTAAATAAAACAGGTAACAATTTAGTGAAAAAAATAGTATAAGGGCGTGATAATCTCTAAAAAGAGATTTTTTCCAGCAAAGCTAGGCATGACAGGATAGTTGTAAAGAAAGGGATGTCAGTGCACAATTTTGATATCTCATTTACAATAATTAATTAAATATATAATTAATTAAAACAAAAAATACCAAATTACTAACTAGGTACCTACGCAATACATATACAATACATACATACAGTATCTATCACGCAAGAGAGAGGAAGTGCTCTTTTACTCTTTGTGTACTTATCCGTAGGTGATCTATATCCTTCTCCAAATCAAGCTAGGGCTTGTCATGTGTGGTATCATTTTTCAATGTGCAAATTTTGTTGTTTCCAGGCATGAAACAGCCATTTCAAAAGCAGCTGAAACATTCAACACCAGGCGGATAGTACAGTCTTGTCGTTCCAGACGAGATTTTTCAAGAAATTGCTGTTCAAACAAATACATTTGCTGAGCAAACCAAGCCAAACGCAAAGCCTAGTTCACGAGCACATGCCTGGATTGCACTAACGAAGGACGATATAAAACAGTTTTTTGGACTAGTTTTGTACATGGGGCTAGTGAAACTGCCAAAACTTTCCCTTTATTGGAGTAAAGATCAAATTTTTGGTCAAAACTTTCCCCGCAAAGTTATGAAATAAATTTGAATTAATTTTACAGAAACTACACTTTTCGAACAATGAGACAGCCGATTCTTCAGACCGCATTGTAACGGCACCAGGGCTAAGGTCGAGCCACCGCTAACAGTAGCTATGATCGTCTATTCTATCTATCCCAAAATGAGAGGACCCGATTCAGCTGTAAGATTTGTAAGTTAAGAATGATAAGTCTGAATTTCTCGTTCGTTGAGAAATTCGTTAGGCGTACAATAGTCGAACGAAGTTTGGTTCAGGAAGTTACAGTTTCAAGTTAGACAGAGAAAGCATATATGTCCGCGAGCCGGTAATTCGCATCAGTCAGCGGTGTATTGCGCCAAATCAATCGTTGTTATATTTATGTGTGATGGTACCTTTTGGGTTTTGAATATATGGGCGCTAGGAACTTCTTTTAGTGGTCGACCACAGTTTATAATATTTGTTTGTGATATCGTATAGATATCCGTCGTAGTTTTACGACGTGAGTACTCAATGATATTTCATGTGCTCGCTAGTAGCGGCTTGTGGTGGTCCAATTATATATTTGGTTCACGGCAATAACGATCCGAAAAGTCCGGTTTCCACAATTGCGATTTGATTTTCCGAAATGGGTTCTGAACTAGCGGTTACCTCAAAAGGTCCGTAACGTTTTGAAACCTTCAGCTCTGCGCAATTTGAGCTGGATGTTATCGAAACGTAGGCATTATTGCTTTAGGAGATCTAACCCACACCATAGCGAAGTGCATAGTTCGATAAATACCGAACTATGAATTCCACTAGCCGCAGCACGCCTCGACTGAGCCTAATCATATATACCGACTCAGCCTACACATTAGACCTGCAGCGAAATTTACATTTAATTTAATGATGCAACTTGAATCCAACCTGACCCAAGGCAATGCAAAACACCTACCCGGTCCTAAACAATGAACTTTAGACTGTAAATTGATCTCTTCGCGCGTCCCCGACAACACTCAAATGTCAAAATATCAACAGGATAGGTTATCTGTGTCGACACCGGTTTAACTTTGTTCTGAATTTGTTATTTCCATCCGCGGAACCTCATCGATCAAACAGTCTCCCTATGCCCTGCCAACCTAGGTTTAGCCGCAACTAAACTCCTGTCTAGCCTAGTCTAAAACCCTAGTGTTATACCACGTCCATTATCGACACCACTCGAAAATGGTTGAGTTTGATTTGAATGTGCTTGTATGTTTAATGACTGTGTGTGTGGGAATTTCAAAACTCGCTACTCGAAAGGAATGAGGAGAGGATTAGCCCGCGAATATCCTAAGAGCCAATCCAGGAACCCTATGGTGAAGGAAAAAGGAATTTAGGGTCGCTCCAAGCCCAGACTCAGACTCAGATAATTTACCTAAAAGTTCTTATCTAACGACCCAAGGATAGTTTTGGAATTTGGGGTAGGTTGATATAAAGGATAGGAACCGAGGTATATCTCGGCGCTTCAGACACTCACGAAAAACCACTGAAACTTCGCAATCACAATTTCGTATAGTTCTGACGCGTAACACGGCAGACAAAACTGTTTAGAACTCGTGAAAGACGACTGTCACAGTAGCTAGACGCTGAGACTGAATGCCCTCCCTTCCCCCGCAAATCGTATTTATACGCCCCACATGTCTGAAAGAAAAAAACAGCGTCCTTTGCGAACACGCTCTGCCCAAGCGAAGCTTCTTATCACTAACTACACAGGGTCTAATTTCAACCATGCCATGCAGATCCGCCGTTCTACAAATTGTGTGTACGCATATTCACTATGATCAACCGTAGGTCATCACTCAAATCATTTGGTACTGCCGATACACAGAATCTGTTGATCGCTGACCAATAAAAGCTTGTTGCGATTAATTAAGCATACCCGACCGCTAGGCGCGCGAGCAAAGACCACTAGAATGCTATTCATACTAGTCGTGTCAGACTCTCCATTCCATACCTCAATCGCAATTGTATATTTGCAATCAACGTAATAGCTTTCTCCGTATCGTTCCATAATAACCTTTCATTATTTAGTTATTCATAATTGTATTCAACGCGCAGCCAAATCGGCTCTGATCTCTACACATCTCGCAGGAATGCGACACAAAAAACCTGACCTGTAAACTTCCTTGAACCATCCCACGCGTCGGCTCTGTTTTTTTGCCAACTTGTCACTGAGCTACGCAAAACCCCCAAACGTTATCTGAACCGATTCTCGTATTCAAAACAGCGCGGCGTTGGGCTAGCCCTCTATCACGCAGAATGAAGTATCAAATGTACCGACTCTCGTGTACCATTACAGCCCCCTCCCAGACCTTGAGACACTGTTTATCTCAGTTAACATGGCGCAAGGATCTCATTACCACTATGCTACCCATGCTTTGTCCATATCTACTCTATATGTACGGACATCTCAAATCATGTACACAGACCGAGGAATCTGTCAATTATGTATATAATATTTACACAACTCGACTGAGTTCTCTCCTGTCTTATCTTATTTATCTATCTAACTATACAACCTCGCTTACCCGCAACTTATCCTAATTCGTATTACTATATATATACAAATTGTTTTTTTTTGTTTTTTTTTTTGTTTTTGTTTTCAAACCATGCAAGATTCTTAAATCTACAAAGTATTTACTCAAATTTACAGCTTACAGCTTAATTATATAACTTTTATACACTATCTTATTTATCTACGCCCTTATTCGTCCTCACATAATACCTGGCTATATTTATAGTATTGAAGTTACCTAATATCTCATTTGAACCCGGATCTACTAAAGTATAACAGTTCGGATATATCACTGCCGAAATAACATAAGGCCCTTTATACAACAATGAAAATTTCCGCATGATTTTATGTTCTTTATTTGAACGCACAAAAGTCTTAAGTTTCACATAATCACCTATACGATAGACTTCTAACTTACGCCGTTTGTCCGCCTGTCGCTTACGTCGTTCACTAGAACTTTTAGAGTTTTCTATCGCTACATTCCGCACCTGTTCCGTATCTCGCACACTATGGCGTAATAACCATTCATCGCCTAATTCCTTGTCAATAGTTAACGGTTCCCGCCTACCAAACGCTAACTCATTAGGCGCAAAGCCTGTGCTTGTGTGTTCGATATTATTATAGCAATTCTGAATGTCCGGTAACACGTCGACCCAACTACGATTACTTCCGCCGCAATAAGTTCTAATCAGTCGACCTAGCTCGCGATTCACTCTTTCTACGCTATTAGAATTTGGACAATACACCGACGTATGAGTGACCCGAATCCCCAGCTGTTTGAGTCCAAATTCCCAAACTTTCGATATGAACTGTGGTCCTGAGTCCGTAATTATAGTTTCGATAGGTATTTCCCTATGAAATCTCTTTGTACAAGCGAGCACGCTCCTACCTGTCGCTTTTCGCATTGGATATAATTTTATTACTTTACTGTACACGTCTTGAATCACATATATATATTGATATCCGAATTTACCTACGGGCAATGGCCCATAAAGGTCCGAGAAAACTTTCTCACCCAACCTTTCCGCCAACACCGGTGTACAAGGACCAACGGTATTGTTAGTACTTGGTTTGACCTTTTGACATATGTCACAACTTCTTATCACCGCGCTAATCACCCTACTCATATGAAGAAAATAATATCTGTCCTTCATCAGTGCTAATATTTTATATCTGCCGTAGTGACCTATTTCTTCATGTATGTGTAAAATTAGTTCCTCCTGTAGTGATTTCGGAATTACTAGCAACTGTACGTTCCGCTTCGGCACGTGAAAATATAACGTATCACCTACTAGCTTGTAATTTTCAAACCCTCTCGTTCCCGTATCTACCACACTACGTCTGATACAACCGCTAATTCGATTTAACCGCTCATCTTCGCTTTGTAATCTTGCAATGTCCCGTAAACTCGAAATAACACTTGCGGTATTCGATGCCTGAAACCAGAATATCCCCGGCTGAACATTTGTACTGTCAATCATACCTCCAGGTCCCGCTATTTGCCTGCTTAGCGTGTCGGCAATTTGATTATCAGTCCCTCGCACAAATTCTATGTCGTAATCGAATTGCTCTAAAAACATAACCCACCTAGTTACGCGTGCCCCCAATAAAGTCCACGACTTAATGAACGTCAAACTTTTATGATCAGTTCTAATAATAACTTTTTCTCCCCGCAAATATATCTCAAATCGCTTTAAAGTGTATATAACTGCATACATTTCCTGTTCACTGATAGCCCATCTAGTCTGAGCCCCCTTAAATGCCTGCGAACAGAACCCTATAATTTGTTCCTGGCCCGAATCATCTAATTGATAAACATAGCCCCCAATTCCTATAGCGCTGGCGTCACATTGAACATAATATGTTTTTCCCGCCAATGGCTGACTCAAAATTATACTTTCTAAGAATTGTTTTTTTATCTCGTCAAAAGCACTTTGCATCTGCGCACTCCAGACGAACTTGACTCCAGACCGTTATAAATTGTACAAGGGCTGTGTTAACGTTCCAAAATTTTTTATAAACCACCTTAAGTAATTTATGAACCCCAAAACCGCCCTCAATTGCCTGACAGTTCTGGGTGACGGATATAATTTAAGTGTTTCAATTTTGTCCGGGTCCATTTGCAAACCTTGTGTAGACAAAATATGCCCCAATAACTTGACCTTTTTTTGTGCGAACTCGCATTTTTTTAGTTTGCATGTGAAGCCCGCGTCTTTCAATTTACTCAGAACCGTGTCCACTTGAGACAAATGCTGTTCGAAGTCACCCCCAGTTAAAATTGCCAAATCGTCAACAAAATTTAAACAATATGACCTAACCTCTGGCCCTAAAATTAAATCCATCGCCCTCGAAAATGAACCCACACTGGTTTTCAACCCCTGAGGTAAAACGTTGTAAACATAACTTCTGCCTTGATATACAAAACCCGTGTATCGTTTAGATTCGTCTGATAATGGTATAGAAAAATACGCATCTTTGATATCAATAACCCCTATGTAGTTTATCCGGCGCCCGGATTGCAATATCTCACTCATTAAAGGTGTGGTTTCAACCTCCCCAACCATTCCCGTGTTTAATTGTCGTGCATCTAGCAGGATACGGACCTCTCCTGATTTCTTTAATGCACAAGTCAATGGACTGCTGAAATCCGTAGATTGCCTGCTAATAATACCTATCCGTTCCATTTCCTCCAATCGTTTTGTTACTTTATCGCGATATGCGAACGGTATGGGATAGCTTCGTTTTACGAAAGGCGTTTCATCTCTCATTTTTATCTCATGTATATATTTATTTGTCCGACCTACCCTATCGCTTAACAACTCTGCATGTTTATTTAACACCGGCAATAACTTTGTTTTGTGTTCAACAGGTATTGATGAATTATTCACATATTCCTCTATCATATTTCTACTGGTATCTTGGTTCTGTACTTCCATTGTACAACAGCAAGAATCCTGATTAGGGCCAGTACCTAATGGTATTTCACACATCCGCCCGGCGCTTCGTATAATTAGCCTCTTATTACCCTCACACATTAAACTGGCTCGCGTCTGTTGTATAAAATCAAACCCCAAAATTAAATCTTTAGGCACCCTTGTTAATACTAGCATTGGAGTATCGATAACGCATTCACATATTGTTAATGGTAACGTTACTAATTTATCAACCTTTTCCTTACTGACTCCAAATGCACCTGTGATTCTCAAACTTGGAATCGGTATTTCCGTCGGTTTTCCCAATTGTCTGCATACTTCTTCGTACACTCTCCGACTTATTACACTAATTTCGCTCCCCGAATCAATCAAACTCCTTACAACAATATTCCCAATACGCACATCTATCTCAGGTAATGTCAATGTACTACATAAATTGCGCCCACACTCAGTCGAATCGTCGTCTCTGAATATCGTATGTAAACGTCTGTCATTTCGATCTCTACAATTCGACCTAGATTTTTCATCCAAACACACGGCATATCCATGCGCTTTATGCGCTAGTAATTGAATAAATTCATTCACACCCACGTTCGAATCCAAATTACACAAATCATACAGTCTATGCTTTTTCCCAATTTGATCGGCTGTCCACCCAAACCGTAATAAATATCTGAGCGCGAACGACCCGCGCGAGTCCACTAGTTTTTTGAATTCTGATTTATCGCATTATTCCTGTCACTTGAACTTTGCCCTGCCTCTGTATTATCTGAACCATCATTGCCCCTTTGGAACTCTATTGCCTTGAAACTAGCCTGAGGCTGTCTACCTCTACCGCGAAAATAACCGCGACCGCGCGTCCCAAATTCGTTTCGCGCCTTCGTTCCCGCGTTATAATTATCCCTACGACTCACCGCGTTATAACGTATCGTATTTACTCGCATAGCTCGATATTGCCCACGCATGTAGCTATTCCGCCTTACGTTATTCGTATCCATTGTCTCCGAACCATGCAACGCACTTAATCCCCCATCGACATTCCGTTCTAAATGCCGAAGGAAGTCGACCGCATCTCGTATAGTCATTGGTTCCTTTCTAGCAAAAAACGCTACCTGAATATCACGCGGCAACTGTCTGAAAATCGTGTTGATTTTCTCCGTATCAGTAAACGGTATCGTAAGCTCATATATGCTATTCAATTGAGAGGCAAAGAATTCTTCCATACTTTGTCCTTTTTTAGAATCAAACTTCGCAGTTAGGAATCTTTGCTTAATTAATTCCTGTTCATTATCACCCCAGAATACCTCTCTGAAATCTTTTTCAAAATCCGAATAGGTTCGCCATGAGTCTCTGTATATGCTCATTCGAACTTTTGCAATTCCTACCAAACTATCCGTTGCCCATATCAAAGCCCTAGAACTATCTCCCGAGACTTTAATATAAGCCTTTAAATCTCTTAAGAAAATCATCGGATTTTCCGAACTCCGCCCATCGAATGTCGGCAACTTCTGAGTCATTTTCACTATGCATGATTGACGTTTTTCTACCGATTGTTCAAACGTCTCTAGTTCCTGTCTGTCAGTCTGTCTGTCCGAAGTCCTACTAGTATTGCTTGCGCTAGAACCCCTTTCCAAACTGTCTAATCTATTCACTATTTCAGATAACAATTGCGTCACCTGTCCTGACGCCATTTCACTTGTATGCGAAAGTGAAACACGCCTAGCGTTTTTTCTAAGCCGGCCGGCCATTATTCCTGAACACTAAACCGCCGTAGCTCGTCTGAAAACAATGCCCCCTTTTTTTTGCTTATTTCTTATTTACAAAACTGAACTGTTTAAAATCGTTTCTACGTTGTGTTATTTTTAAAAGTAACGCGTTACACCTTGATTCTTTTAGAATATCTAGGTATCAGACTATCTAGGATATCCTTCGGTCTCGGCACCAGAAATCTGTAACGGCACCAGGGCAAAGGTCGAGCCACCGCTAATAGTAGCTATGATCGTCTATTCTATCTATCCCAAAATGAGAGGACCCGATTCAGCTGTAAGATTTGTAAGTTAAGAATGATAAGTCTGAATTTCTCGTTCGTTGAGAAATTCGTTAGGCGTACAATAGTCGAACGAAGTTTGGTTCAGGAAGTTACAGTTTCAAGTTAGACAGAGAAAGCATATATGTCCGCGAGCCGGTTATTCGCATCAGTCAGCGGTGTATTGCGCCAAATCAATCGTTGTTATATTTATGTGTGATGGTACCTTTTGGGTTTTCAATATATGGGCGCTAGGAACTTCTTTTAGTGGTCGACCACAGTTTATAATATTTGTTTGTGATATCGTATAGATATCCGTCGTAGTTTTACGACGTGAGTACTCAATGATATTTCATGTGCTCGCTAGTAGCGGCTTGTGGTGGTTCCAATTATATATTTGGTTCACGGCAATAACGATCCGAAAAGACCGGTTTACACAATTGCGATTTGATTTTCCGAAATGGGTTCTGAACTAGCGGTTACCTCAAAAGGTCCGTAACGTTTTGAAACCTTCAGCTCTGCGCAATTTGAGCTGGATGTTATCGAAACGTAGGCATTATTGCTTTAGGAGATCTAACCCACACCATAGCGAAGTGCATAGTTCGATAAATACCGAACTATGAATTCCACTAGCCGCAGCACGCCTCGACTGAGCCTAATCATATATACCGACTCAGCCTACACATTAGACCTCCAGCGAAATTTACATTTAATTTAATGATGCAACTTGAATCCAACCTGACCCAAGGCAATGCAAAACACCTACCCGGTCCTAAACAATGAACTTTAGACTGTAAATTGATCTCTTCGCGCGTCCCCGACAACACTCAAATGTCAAAATATCAACAGGATAGGTTATCTGTGTCGACACCGGTTTAACTTTGTTCTGAATTTGTTATTTCCATCCGCGGAACCTCATCGATCAAACAGTCTCCCTATGCCCTGCCAACCTAGGTTTAGCCGCAACTAAACTCCTGTCTAGCCTAGTCTAAAACCCTAGTGTTATACCACGTCCATTATCGACACCACTCGAAAATGGTTGAGTTTGATTTGAATGTGCTTGTATGTTTAATGACTGTGTGTGTGGGAATTTCAAAACTCGCTACTCGAAAGGAATGAGGAGAGGATTAGCCCGCGAATATCCTAAGAGCCAATCCAGGAACCCTATGGTGAAGGAAAAAGGAATTTAGGGTCGCTCCAAGCCCAGACTCAGACTCAGATAATTTACCTAAAAGTTCTTATCTAACGACCCAAGGATAGTTTTGGAATTTGGGGTAGGTTGATATAAAGGATAGGAACCGAGGTATATCTCGGCGCTTCAGACACTCACGAAAAACCACTGAAACTTCGCAATCACAATTTCGTATAGTTCTGACGCGTAACACGGCAGACAAAACTGTTTAGAACTCGTGAAAGACGACTGTCACAGTAGCTAGACGCTGAGACTGAATGCCCTCCCTTCCCCCGCAAATCGTATTTATACGCCCCACATGTCTGAAAGAAAAAAAACAGCGTCCTTTGCGAACACGCTCTGCCCAAGCGAAGCTTCTTATCACTAACTACACAGGGTCTAATTTCAACCATGCCATGCAGATCCGCCGTTCTACAAATTGTGTGTACGCATATTCACTATGATCAACCGTAGGTCATCACTCAAATCATTTGGTACTGCCGATACACAGAATCTGTTGATCGCTGACCAATAAAAGCTTGTTGCGATTAATTAAGCATACCCGACCGCTAGGCGCGCGAGCAAAGACCACTAGAATGCTATTCATACTAGTCGTGTCAGACTCTCCATTCCATACCTCAATCGCAATTGTATATTTGCAATCAACATAATAGCTTTCTCCGTATCGTTCCATAATAAACTTTCATTATTTAGTTATTCATAATTTTATTCAACGCGCAGCCAAATCGGCTCTGATCTCTACACATCTCGCAGGAATGCGACACAAAAAACCTGACCTGTAAACTTCCTTGAACCATCCCACGCGTCGGCTCTGTTTTTTTGCCAACTTGTCACTGAGCTACGCAAAACCCCCAAACGTTATCTGAACCGATTCTCGTATTCAAAACAGCGCGGCGTTGGGCTAGCCCTCTATCACGCAGAATGAAGTATCAAATGTACCGACTCTCGTGTACCATTACAGCATCAACAAGATACGACCTCTAATTGATGTTCTGAACGATTCATTCGAAAAGTGCTATGCCCCGAAAGAAAATGTATGCGTAGATGAAAGCCAAGTGCCATTTAGAGGTCGAATAATTTTTCGACAGTACAACAAAAGCAAACGCCATAAATACGGAATGAAATAATTCAAACTGTGCACACTTCCTGGCTACACTTGCAAGTTACAGTTATATGCGGGTAAAAACATCGAGTTGTTGAACACAACCCCTACAAATGTTGTAATGAATCTATGTGAGAATATACTCAACAAGGGCCATACCATCGCTACCGATAACTGGTACACGAGTTTAGAGTTGGCAAATAAACTTCTCGACCAAAACACACATTTGGTTGGTACTATAAAAAAAATAGACGAGGTTTACCAAAACAAGTGATCGAATTCATACTTAAACCAGGTGAGTCGAAGGGGATGGAAAATGAGAGAGGAATCTGCTTTTTGAAATGGAAAGGTAAAAGAGACGTGCATATGCTATCAACCAAACATTCCAACGGATTCAGAACTATAAAAAAAGGGGAAAGTTGTCAGAAAACCAAAGATGATTTTTGCGTACAATGAAGCCAAAAGTTCTGTTGATATGTCGGATCAAATGACTTCTTATTCGACACCATTACGCAAAACCGTAAAGTGGTATAAAAAACTAGGGATGGAGTTGATGTTGAATACTGTTGTGGTAAATGCTTGGGTGATGTACTGTGAAAACAGAAATTGCAAAGAAGGAATCGCCGAGTTCAGAAAGAAATTAGTAGAATACCTCACTAATTCAGGAAAGGAAATGGAAGAAAAAGAAAATGAAAGACCTAAGAAACATCAACTATCCAAGAAAGAAGGAAGTGTAAGAAGCACGAGATGTTTCTGCGTTCCATGTTATACAAGGAATGCTAAAATGTCTGGCTCAAAATGGGTTTAAAATAAAACCAAAAAGGTCGCAACATTCTGCGCGTCCTGTCTGGGTAATCCACATTTGTGTCTACCTTGCTTCAACAAGATTCACCGTTAGGTTGTGTCAAATATACTAGTGCTACCATAAGTATTTTTTTGTAATAATTCTAAATAAATACGTAATTTTCAATATATCGTAATTTTATTGAAACCAAAAGTAATGTAATCCAATTTTCCCGTTATTTTATTGTTTCATAATTTACAATGGCATAAGGCTCAAAATCGCGATGCCTTAAACTATTATCGTATCGGCTATCGTGGGGTAAAGTAAAGCTAAACCATGTTCTACTTATATTCCTAGTTCCATCTCAATCAAATTCGCAGTAGTATCAGCATTTAGTGGTAAGAAACATACTTTAACCACATATAAACTTTTCTCCATAGAAAATAGCTTTAGACCTACAAAATCTTAAGTTAGGCGAAAACCACTGTGGCGAAATTTTCTACAGCGCCATACCGGTCACCCCGTTACGCCCAATCCATAGTTGACGCGACCTACGGCGCACAAATTCACTTTGAAGATAGGTCTGCTCTGAGGTCACCCGTAGGCAACGCGGCGCCTAGATTAAGACGGGGTGAGGTCACCGGTGACCTACATGGCGTTTAACGTGTTAAATGAAGTCCCACCGAGGGGCACGGGCCTCTACCCGATTACCAATAAGATTGGGCCATACTCCACTACGCTGGCGGGTTGATGGGGGGGGTGTCGAGCTTGTGCCACAAGTTATCAAGCTCCCTATTAGGGCCTCTGGCACTGCTTTACGACAACTATACCTTGTGCTACGAATTAAGAGCGCTGGGCGACGTTGGCGGGAATGAATGCGCATACGTACAGTATTTGAAAAGTGTACTACTGCGCATTCAAGGCCAACGCCCATAACGTGTGGCGCGACGTATACCGCTGAGTAGAGATAGTAGCCGGGGCGTGTCTTCTGAGAAGACCGTGGGGTACAACACTGGGCCGCGTTGTGCCTCTTGTGAACCTCTTGAAAAGCCAGAGCTGTGAATTACCCCATTGCTGCGGCGATGGGCTAGCCTCTTGTCATGCAAAACGGAATAACGATAATCTGGCTAAAAGTGGGCACAATTGTACCTGTGCCAGCCCATATGGAAAAGGCGTGATGCTATGTCATGTTATGTTATGTTATGTTATGTTATGTTATGTTATGTTATGTTATGTTATGTTATGTTATGTTATGTTATGTTATGTTATGTTATGTTATGTTTTGTTATGTTATGTTATGTTATGTTATGTTATATTATGTTATGTTATGTTACCGTCATCTCCTTCTCCAGACTCAATGGATGTTATTGACATGATACCGCAAGAGTTTGAAGTGGATACAAATGAATTTGATGTTGATGGAATTAAAGTTAGTGTTCTATATAAATGTAGGCATAGGTATACTATATGCTATGGTGGGTTGTTACATGAAGGGTTTACTTTTATTTTGCAGGATCTCACCAAAGAAATACTAGATGTAAAAGACCTGCCAGAGGATGATTATAGCGATATTTATCTGGTATGTTGTATAATTAGGCATTTAATTTGTTGTGTGCAATAATATTAAAATATATTATTATTTGTTTCAGAATAACAAAAAAAAGATTATCATCCAGCAAATAGACTTACAGGCCCACACTGGAACGTCCACTAATAAATCTACAAATATTGCGGTAGGTAGTATTTTAATCTTTTAAAATGACATGTTACAGTTTTTCTTAAAAGTTACATTAACGAAACAAATACAATTTTTACATTAACATCTTTGTTTAAGATTGTGCAGTCGGAGGATTCTCAGGGAGACTTCTCCCTGAGAATCCTCCGACCTCCTACCCAGTCACCTTACCTAGTGCCGACACCTAAGCGATCTGCAAAGAAAAAGGAAGGTCAGGTGTGTAATGTCATAATGTGTTTAAATTAAAGTATGCAGGTATTTTAATAGTGCCTCCTCCATGCGTTGTGATTAAACCCTTAACTTTTTAACTCTCCCTCTCTATCTCTCATTGGTTAAGTAACTTCCTTTTTTCGTACAAACAAACATAACTAAATTTATATACTCTTATATTGTTTCAGACGGACAAGAGCAACTCTTTCAAATTTTCAGAGGCTTCTTTTGATGATATGCACAATTTCCGGGTCCTAGAGAATCAGCGATTGCAAAGAGAGCATGAACTTCGGATGAAGAGCATGGCTGAGCTACACAGTCAAGTGATGACAAATCTAAAGCTGCAAGAAGAATATCTTAAAAAAATGTTATCATCTTAAAACTACTAAGTACTAACTAGTTAGTTAGTATTAGTAGTTTAAGATAAGGTTTTAGTTAACTAACTATTAAATAATATTAGGTGAAATAAGAGTTATATTTTTTATTAAAATACATACCTTAGAAGTGGATTTGTATGAATATGGCTAACTGCATTCCCTCTCAATGTATTTTGATTTGTGATTGGTGCAGCTGGTTGGGATTGGGATGTCTCATTATCTTCTTCATCCGTGAAAGCCTCCTCTTTCAGCTCAATAGCTATATTGTGTAGCACTGCCGAGGCCACCAAATAAATTTTTGTATTTTCAAGAGACGTCCGGACCCATTTAGGAGACACCTGAACCTGGATTTCCACACACCAAAACATCTCCAATCGTGTTTCGTGTTCTTATATGAGCATAATTATATGCTTCTTCCTTAGGAGTCGTAGGGTTTAGCACCGGTGTAAACAAATAACGGGTGCAGGCGTACCCGGAGTCCCCTGGCAATCTGCCATGAAATGTTTGACCCTCTTCAAAGCATTCTTTCAGCTGGCTTTCATTGAAAATCCGAGAGTCGTACGTGCTACCTCGCCAATGTGCAACGATGTTATTAATTTTCAAAGTTGCATCACAAACAGCCTGAAATAATGACAAACTATGAATACCTTCAAAAGTTAGGTAATCTAACTTGTTAGTTAGTTAATCTACAAACAATAGGTACATACCTGAACATTCAGAGAGCTTAATCCTTTTCGATTTATATAAAACTAGCTGTGCCCGCGACTTCGTCCGCGTGGAATAGTTATTTTGGGCATCATTTATTTTTGCAAACAACCTCCTCAGCTTTATAAATTATAGCTGTTACCCACAATTTTTAAAAGAACATAATTATTTTATAGTACTTCTGCGTAAATTATATTTTTAGTTTTTTTTTCTTGTGGCAGAAGAACATATTGGTTTTCTCCGCAACCTGATCTTGACAACGCGACATATAGTTGGCCGTGTGAAAAGCAGTCTTGACGTAAATCAATTCCTACGTGTTTCAATGTTTGCCCCTGTGATTTAATAATTGTAACGGCGAAAAATAGCTTAACGGGAAATTGAATTCGTTTAAAATTAAAAGGTAAATCATTTGGAGTCATTGGGATGCGAGGTATAAGCACTGTTTGACCAACTGCTGGACCAGTCAAAACTATTGCAACGATCACGTTATTGCGAAGAAATTTGATTTGAAGTCGGGTCCCGTTACATAAATTTGGTGGTTTAAGATTTCTAAGTAAAATTATTGGGGCACCTATTTTTAACTTGAGGGAATATGGGGGAAGGCCACTTGGGTTCAAAGAATTAAGAAACTCCTGTGGGTAATGGACCGCATCTTCCTGATCCATTACATTATCAATAGATGTATAGGTAGCTATGTCTCCTGGAAGTTTACTTAAAATTAGGTCATTAATTTCATCCACGCTACTGTTTCTCGCTGCCAATATTGCCCTTTGACACATCCATTGATGATCTTTATTTTCTATTTCGCTGATTTCAGGGTAAACTTTCGATATTAAGTCCTCAATGTTACTCACTCTTTCTCCTAAATCGCGATCAATTTCAATTTAATTTTCAAAATGAGGTACTTTCCCGTCTCCTATTAAAAGTAACTTTGAAGGAAAAGTTATACTACCTCCCCCCAAATGTGCTCTCATATTTGTAGTTAATTTCAAGATGTTCACAAACTTCCATAATGGGGATCTTTTAAGGCAAGACTTTACAATGTCTGCTCTTGTTCCCCTTACTATTACTGGTAAAGTTTGTCGAAAGTCCCCAGCAAACATAACAGTAATCCCACCCATGATTTTATCACAGCTTCTAATATCTCTAAGAGTCCTATCTAGAGCCTCTACATGAGCTCTATGGATCATGGTACATTCGTCCCAGATTATTAAACTGACATCTTGTAAAACTTTTCCCAAAGGGCCATTTTTACGTATAGAGCACACGCTATCTTTCTATAAAGAAACAGTTAGGGGTGGTTTAAAAGTGGAATGAGCTGTGCGTCCACCTGCTAATAAAGTTGCAGCGATACCTGACGACGCTACTGCCAAAGCTAGCTTTCCCTGAGACCTTACTTTTGCTAGTATAAGATTAGTAATAAAGGTCTTGCCGGTTCCACCGGGAGCATCCAAAAAAAATACTTTTCTTTCACTAAAATGAACACTTCGCATAAAACAATTATACGCGGTCACCTGGTCATTAACTAATTTTGGTTCATTTTGAGTAATATAATCATTTAATTCATTTAGATCAAACGGTTTTCGCAATGCTACTTCTAACGGATCCAGATGATTAAGTGAATTAATCCTTTTTGATACAGGAAGCCCAAAATCGGTTAGTGATTTATCGCAAATCTCATGAATTTTATCTTCAATTTTGATTAGTCCATCATTGTATATATCATCATTATATGCTAATGTCATATCCTGATTCTCATTACGCATTCTGTTTAATATATCTTTACATAAAGCATTACGAAATGTATTCCATAACTCTAAGGGGTCAGATGGTTGGCAAAATATAAGAATGATGGTAAATAATTCTCTTAATTTTGTGACTGGCTCGGACATGACAGCATCTGACATTGTATTTTGCTAATGTTCATCTCCCTCCAGTAAACCTAACTCCTTGCAAGCGCCTTGATAAGTTTGGCAAATAACACCATTCACGGTCCTTAGATGTTCAAATGACATTGGACCGCGAACATGTTGCAGTAACATTCTTAAATAAAAACATTCAGTTTGAGTTGGATGAATGTTGTAGACACGGCCTAAAGTTGTGTCTTTTTTAACACCGGGATATCCTTCAACATCTTGCCCACGTTTTCTTCTAGAAAATGAATTTCTTTCCCATATGTAATAGTGGGGTACTTCATGATATAAAAGGGTTTTTGCAAAATCGTCACTTTTGCAAAGATCATAGAACGCTGTAAGTGTCGTTGATGAAGGATTATTAACGCGATCTTGAAGGTTTGCATTATTATGAAAATAAACTCTGTCCATTTTCCAAATGAACTGCTAAATGAACTACTGCCGGAAAACGTTCATGAATAGGAAATTGGAAAATTCTCCAGAGCGTTTCCGAGGAACTTATATAGCGACCATTTAGATATTTTGCTACTTCATCGTTATTACTTTGAAACGAAAATGTGGCTTGATCAGAACCTTTATGAATATACTTACAGATGTACTTAATAGCTTTTACCGATTGACAAAACTCTACGTTAATGTGTGCATTGAAAATTCGTGATAGCACTGGATTATAGGGAACAACCCACCTATTATCCACGCTCATTTCTGTACCTTTGACACGAATTATTGCTGTGTTTCCACCGTTATCTGGAGACCTGCGCCTATAGGTTGGGTAACCATCATCCGCGGTTTGTGTTTCAGAAATAAAATTCCTAGGGTACTTTTTAGAACAAATATTTTCTTTCATACATGGTGACGCAGGGTTATGAAATCCGCAAGGACCATGTATCATATTTTTTATGACAATATTATGAAGAATTGGATCTTGTTGTTTGTCAGGTATTTCAGCCGATATTATTGCATCTATAGAATCTGGTTGTACTTTGTTAGCCAGCCACAATAAAATGTGGGCGTGTGGTAAACCTCTTTTTTGCCATTCTACGCTATAAACAAAGGCTTTCGATGGTCCAAAAATATTTTTGTTTGTTAGTATGACTATCATGTTTTTGAGTTTTAAATGAAATACTCTAGAAACCAAATCATGTCTGTCGTAAGAATGTTGATCGGGTAATAACTCAATTTTTATTTCCGGCCATTCGGAGTTACATGTAAATGAAATGAAGAGATCTGGTCTTCCAAATTTCCTGACATATGTCATGGCATCTTGACTTTTTTCGTTCATGTATCTGGGGGATCCTGTAACGGACGACGGCAATATAACTTGCTGGCCAACATTAGAAGCGTTTATATTCGTATCATTAACCACGGCATCTCTTAAATGAATGTACTCTTCTGCTCTCAATTTTTTTTTATTTCTTTTGATGAAGTCTAGCCTCTCAGAAATCATTTTAGCCGCCATATCAACACAATATTGGTTGAATAATCCTTTGAAATAATGTATGCTGTTAAAGTCATTTATTCTCACCATGAGCCTAAATGCATAGAATTGCATACATGATACAGTTTTAGATCTAGCAGCAGTATTCTGCTGTGGAATATTTATACAGTATCCGTCATTACCAAAGGGAAACAGTAAAGGATACTGAAGTGGGTCATAAGATCTATGAATTACAGAAACTCGTTGAAGTCCACCATCTTTTGCAGTCAAGACAATATCTCGGGGACCTTTGTCTTCATCTATCGAAAGTACAGCTACTTCATCTACTATTGGCGCATTATACCGACCTCGATGCTCGTTAGGAGGTTTCACATCAGCATGAATAATAAGTTTGAAGACATTCGGTGGTCTATTTTCCAGATTGTATTTAAAACTTTGAATATACGTATTATGATCGTGAAGATATGTTTGGAGAACGTCGATAAGATCGATTTGCAAGCTTGGATTTAAATTTGAGCGCAAGGATACCTAATCTGCATGGGAAACAAAATATATTTGCAAAAATTCGGGTTGTGCCTAGGGCTGCCACCTTTCAAAAATCTTAGACCCGGAGATTTTAGTCATATAATTATTTATTAAAAAAAACCCAGATTTTAAGTATGGATCATTAATTTATTAATAGCACAATGTATATTTTATAACATTTAAATGACCTCGCTAGTGCTAGGCTGACTTGGTCCAGCTTGACATTTAAAACTATATTTTTGGTTTTGGAGGGCTAGTTTCAACATCTTTTCTTGCTCAGGTTTTTTTAAAAACTTTAAAAATTCTTGACATTTCATGTTGTAATTAATCTTTACAATTAACTCTGCCTTCACCATGTCCACCATTAAGCAGTTTCGCTCGTCTGTCCACAAATTTCCCATTAATGAGAAAACGCGTTCTACAAAAGCATTGCTGATGGGGATTGAAAAAAAATTTCCAATTATTTTAGGCAGTTCCGTGAATGTTGCAGTTTTAAATATCTGAACCCATCGTAAGTCAACACACAGTTTTGACTCATTGGATTGCACGAACTGAGGAAATACTTGGTTCAGATTGCTGATTTCATCGTAGAGTCTATCTTCGTCAACATTTTTTAACCCAAGTGATTCAACAGCTTCTACAGCATCTGCGTAATTCACTGAACTTGTAAGATCAAATTTGGAAAAGATTTTGAATACTGAATCCTCAAAATCATAATATTTCTGTATATATTCAATAGTTCTTCTATATACATCAGTTGCTTCTTTTCTTAATTGCTCTTGTTCAGACTGCCCCAAAAATTTCATGTTTTTCATTATTTTGGCGCCAAAAAACTCGTCACGCAGTCGGCTTTCAAGTTTTTCTTTAATATTTTTCATGATTGGATGTAATTCAGCAGCTGTCACAGTATTTTTTTCAAGCAACAATATGGCTTCCGTCATCATATTCATGTAGTGGTGAATGAAATATAAATAGCATTCCTGTAGTGTGATCTTCGTGTTATCGGATTCGCCACACTCTCTTACGAATTCCCAAATCACTTTGTGGCATGCTGCTTCTCCACGGCTTTTAAAATACGCTGTTATAGCGGGCCACGACAATATCAATCGGTCAACTGCTCTTCCCAAACTTAACCATCTAGTTGGCCCATGTCGTAAAACTTTTCTGTATTCTATTTCTAACTCCTCAAAAAATGTTTGCAATTCTCTGGTGCGTTTTGCGCTGTTCGAAAATTCGGCATACACTTTCATTATCAAGTTTTCCACATCATATGTTAATGGTTTCATGGCGTTTCTGGCAGCGTTGTGAAGAACGTGACAATTGCAGTTTGCTTTAACCACTTTGGTGTCAGAATATTTCTCATTATTTTTTTGGTACACGGAATTGTGTGCACCATAATTCACCGATGCGTTATCTGCAGAGAATGCAGACAAAAACGTTGAGTCTAAGTCATGTTGATGCATAAACTTTTAAATATTCTCAAAAATTTTTTGAGACGTTTCGTTGGGATCCTCAAAAAAATCCATTAGTTTATCTTGAACACCTTTTTCTTGGTCAAAGTATCTGATGACTATTGGATACATTTTCTGGGATCCTTTATTTGATGCGTCGATAGCAATCGAAAAGTGAACTCCATTTCCAGATTGAAATCTTTTTAGGTCTTGAATTGTTGACTCTATTGAGTTCGGTGCTAGGACATTCAAAACAATGGATTCAGCTTTGGTTCTGCCACAGTGAACTTTTTGAGATAGTGATGAATCGGCATAAAGAGAGGCATTTAATTTAATGCCGCAATCCGTGCTCAAGTAACTGTGATGGTGGTTAATTGCATGATAAATCGACGCAATTTCTATTATCTCTACGTTTAGCTCTTCAGAAGAATTCTTCTTTGGCAGAAATGCCGTCATCAATGAATTTGTATCCTTGCTGCTAACTTTTCTCTTGTGCGTTTCACTGTTGAGATGAGTCGATAAAGCCTTTTCACCATCCCATTTCACTGTAAATTTTATGTTACAAATTACACATTTCGCGTGTTTATTGTCCACTTTTCTTACCCAATGTCTGTACCTCTCATTTTGTAACCACGATTGATGAAATTTGATTCGTACTTCTTTTTCTTCTTCGGTTGTGATTGTCCGTCTTCTATTATGCTAATTACACAATCAACACTCACTAAACATACACACACACACTACTTTTTATTTACTAATGTATTGTTGACAAATTCGAAATTAAACGTTCCGAAAACAATCTAGGTATCATTTGCGCAAGTGTAATTTACAAATACTGACGAGATTGCGCGCGCATGAACCCCGCCCTTGCTCCTTGCCTTCGTCCCTGTTACCTACCCCTCCCTTCCCTATATATATGCTATGGTGGGTTGTTACATGAAGGGTTTACTTTTATTTTGCAGGATCTCACCAAAGAAATACTAGACGTAAAAGACCTGCCAGAGGATGATTATAGCGATATTTATCTGGTATGTTGTATAATTAGGCATTTAATTTGTTGTGTGCAATAATATTAAAATATATTATTATTTGTTTCAGAATAACAAAAAAAAGATTATCATCCAGCAAATAGACTTACAGGCCCACACTGGAACGTCCACTAATAAATCTACAAATATTGCGGTAGGTAGTATTTTAATCTTTTAAAATGACATGTTACAGTTTTTCTTAAAAGTTACATTAACGAAACAAATACAATTTTTACATTAACATCTTTGTTTAAGATTGTGCAGTCGGAGGATTCTCAGGGAGACTTCTCCCTGAGAATCCTCCGACCTCCTACCCAGTCACCTTACCTAGTGCCGACACCTAAGCGATCTGCAAAGAAAAAGGAAGGTCAGGTGTGTAATGTCATAATGTGTTTAAATTAAAGTATGCAGGTATTTTAATAGTGCCTCCTCCATGCGTTGTGATTAAACCCTTAACTTTTTAACTCTCCCTCTCTCTCTCTCTCATTGGTTAAGTAACTTCCTTTTTTCGTACAAACAAACATAACTAAATTTATATACTCTTATATTGTTTCAGACGGACAAGAGCAACTCTTTCAAATTTTCAGAGGCTTCTTTTGATGATATGCACAATTTCCGGGTCCTAGAGAATCAGCGATTGCAAAGAGAGCATGAACTTCGGATGAAGAGCATGGCTGAGCTACACAGTCAAGTGATGACAAATCTAAAGCTGCAAGAAGAATATCTTAAAAAAATGTTATCATCTTAAAACTACTAAGTACTAACTAGTTAGTTAGTATTAGTAGTTTAAGATAAGGTTTTAGTTAACTAACTATTAAATAATATTAGGTGAAATAAGAGTTATATTTTTTATTAAAATACATACCTTAGAAGTGGATTTGTATGAATATGGCTAACTGCATTCCCTCTCAATGTATTTTGATTTGTGATTGGTGCAGCTGGTTGGGATTGGGATGTCTCATTATCTTCTTCATCCGTGAAAGGCTCCTCTTTCAGCTCAATAGCTATATTGTGTAGCACTGCCGAGGCCACCAAATAAATTTTTGTATTTTCAAGAGACGTCCGGACCCATTTAGGAGACACCTGAACCTGGATTTCCACACACCAAAACATCTCCAATCGTGTTTCGTGTTCTTATATGAGCATAATTATATGCTTCTTCCTTAGGAGTCGTAGGGTTTAGCACCGGTGTAAACAAATAACGGGTGCAGGCGTACCCGGAGTCCCCTGGCAATCTGCCATGAAATGTTTGACCCTCTTCAAAGCATTCTTTCAGCTGGCTTTCATTGAAAATCCGAGAGTCGTACGTGCTACCTCGCCAATGTGCAACGATGTTATTAATTTTCAAAGTTGCATCACAAACAGCCTGAAATAATGACAAACTATGAATACCTTCAAAAGTTAGGTAATCTAACTTGTTAGTTAGTTAATCTACAAACAATAGGTACATACCTGAACATTCAGAGAGCTTAATCTTTTTCGATTTATATAAAACTAGCTGTGCCCGCGACTTCGTCCGCGTGGAATAGTTATTTTGGGCATCATTTATTTTTGCAAACAACCTCCTCAGCTTTATAAATTATAGCTGTTACCCACAATTTTTAAAAGAACATAATTATTTTATAGTACTTCTGCGTAAATTATATTTTTAGTTTTTTTTTCTTGTGGCAGAAGAACATATTGGTTTTCTCCGCAACCTGATCTTGACAACGCGACATATAGTTGGCCGTGTGAAAAGCAGTCTTGACGTAAATCAATTCCTACGTGTTTAAATGTTTGCCCCTGTGATTTATTAATTGTAACGGCGAAAGATAGATTAACGGGAAATTGAATTCGTTTAAAATTAAAAGGTAAATCATTTGGAGTCATTGGGATGCGAGGTATAAGCACTGTTTGACCAACTGCTGGACCAGTCAAAACTATTGCAACGATCACGTTATTGCGAAGAAATTTGATTTGAAGTCGGGTCCCGTTACATAAATTTGATGGTTTAAGATTTCTAAGTAAAATTATTGGGGCACCTATTTTTAACTTGAGGGAATATGGGGGAAGGCCACTTGGGTTCAAAGAATTAAGAAACTCCTGTGGGTAATGGACCGCATCTTCCTGATCCATTACATTATCAATAGATGTGTAGGTAGCTATGTCTCCTGGAAGTTTACTTAAAATTAGGTCATTAATTTCATCCACGCTACTGTTTCTCGCTGCCAATATTGCCCTTTGACACATCCATTGATGATATTTTCTATTTCGCTGTTTTCAGGGTAAACTTTCGATATTAAGTCCTCAATGTTACTCACTCTTTCTCCTAAATCGCGATCAATTTCAATTTAATTTTCAAAATGAGGTACTTTCCCGTCTCTTATTAAAAGTAACTTTGAAGGAAAAGTTATACTACCTCTCCCCAAATGTGCTCTCATATTTGTAGTTAATTTCAAGATGTTCACAAACTTCCATAAGGGGGATCTTTTAAGGCAAGACTTTACAATGTCTGCTCTTGTTCCCCTTACTATTACTGGTAAAGTTTGTCGAAAGTCCCCAGCAAACATAACAGTAATCCCACCCATGATTTTATCACAGCTTCTAATATCTCTAAGAGTCCTATCTAGAGCCTCTACATGAGCTCTATGGATCATGGTACATTCGTCCCAGATTATTAAACTGACATCTTGTAAAACTTTTCCCAAAGGGCCATTTTTACGTATAGAGCACACGCTATCTTTCTATAAAGAAACAGTTAGGGGTGAATTAAAAGTGGAATGAGCTGTGCGTCCACCTGCTAATAAAGTTGCAGCGATACCTGACGACGCTACTGCCAAAGCTAGCTTTCCCTGAGACCTTACTTTTGCTAGTATAAGATTAGTAATAAAGGTCTTGCCGGTTCCACCGGGAGCATCCAAAAAAAATACTTTTCTTTCACTAAAACGAACACTTCGCATAAAACAATTATACGCGGTCACCTGGTCATTAACTAATTTTGGTTCATTTTGAGTAATATAATCATTTAATTCATTTAGATCAAACGGATTTCGCAATGCTACTTCTAACGGATCCAGATGATTAAGTGAATTAATCCTTTTTGATACAGGAAGCCCAAAATCGGTTAGTGATTTATCGCAAATCTCATGAATTTTATCTTCAATTTTGATTAGTCCATCATTGTATATATCATCATTATATGCTAATGTCATATCCTGATTCTCATTACGCATTCTGTTTAATATATCTTTACATAAAGCATTACGAAATGTATTCCATAACTCTAAGGGGTCAGATGGTTGGCAAAATATAAGAATGATGGTAAATAATTCTCTTAATTTTGTGACTGGCTCGGACATGACAGCATCTGACATTGTATTTTGCCAATGTTCATCTCCGTCCAGTAAACCTAACTCCTTGCAAGCGCCTTGATAAGTTTGGCAAATAACACCATTCACGGTCCTTAGATGTTCAAATGACATTGGACCGCGAACATGTTGCAGTAACATTCTTAAATAAAAACATTCAGTTTGAGTTGGATGAATGTTGTAGACACGGCCTAAAGTTGTGTCTTTTTTAACACCGGGATATCCTTCAACATCTTGCCCACGTTTTCTTCTAGAAAATGAATTTCTTTCCCATATGTAATAGTGGGGTACTTCATGATATAAAAGGGTTTTTGCAAAATCGTCACTTTTGCAAAGATCATAGAACGCTGTAAGTGTCGTTGATGAAGGATTATTAACGCGATCTTGAAGGTTTGCATTATTATGAAAATAAACTCTGTCCATTTTCCAAATGAACTGCTAAATGAACTACTGCCGGAAAACGTTCATGAATAGGAAATTGGAAAATTCTCCAGAGCGTTTCCGAGGAACTTATATAGCGACCATTTAGATATTTTGCTACTTCATCGTTATTACTTTGAAACGAAAATGTGGCTTGATCAGAACCTTTATGAATATACTTACAGATGTACTTAATAGCTTTTACCGATTGACAAAACTCTACGTTAATGTGTGCATTGAAAATTCGTGATAGCACTGGATTATAGGGAACAACCCACCTATTATCCACGCTCATTTCTGTACCTTTGACACGAATTATTGCTGTGTTTCCACCGTTATCTGGAGACCTGCGCCTATAGGTTGGGTAACCATCATCCGCGGTTTGTGTTTCAGAAATAAAATTCCTAGGGTACTTTTTAGAACAAATATTTTCTTTCATACATGGTGACGCAGGGTTATGAAATCCGCAAGGACCATGTATCATATTTTTTATGACAATATTATGAAGAATTGGATCTTGTTGTTTGTCAGGTATTTCAGCCGATATTATTGCATCTATAGAATCTGGTTGTACTTTGTTAGCCAGCCACAATAAAATGTGGGCGTGTGATAAACCTCTTTTTTGCCATTCTACGCTATAAACAAAGGCTTTCGATGGTCCAAAAATATTTTTGTTTGTTAGTATGTCTATCATGTTTTTGAGTTTTAAATGAAATACTCTAGAAACCAAATCATGTCTGTCGTAAGAATGTTGATCGGGTAATAACTCAATTTTTATTTCCGGCCATTCGGAGTTACATGTAAATGAAATGAAGAGATCTGGTCTTCCAAATTTCCTGACATATGTCATGGCATCTTGACTTTTTTCGTTCATGTATCTGGGGGATCCTGTAACGGACGACGGCAATATAACTTGCTGGCCAACATTAGAAGCGTTTATATTCGTATCATTAACCACGGCATCTCTTAAATGAATGTACTCTTCTGCTCTCAATTTTTTTTTATTTCTTTTGATGAAGTCTAGCCTCTCAGAAATCATTTTAGCCGCCATATCAACACAATATTGGTTGAATAATCCTTTGAAATAATGTATGCTGTTAAAGTCATTTATTCTCACCATGAGCCTAAATGCATAGAATTGCATACATGATACAGTTTTAGATCTAGCAGCAGTATTCTGCTGTGGAATATTTATACAGTATCCGTCATTACCAAAGGGAAACAGTAAAGGATACTGAAGTGGGTCATAAGATCTATGAATTACAGAAACTCGTTGAAGTCCACCATCTTTTGCAGTCAAGACAATATCTCGGGGACCTTTGTCTTCATCTATCGAAAGTACAGCTACTTCATCTACTATTGGCGCATTATACCGACCTCGATGCTCGTTAGGAGGTTTCACATCAGCATGAATAATAAGTTTGAAGACATTCGGTGGTCTATTTTCCAGATTGTATTTAAAACTTTGAATATACGTATTATGATCATGAAGATATGTTTGGAAAACGTCGATAAGATCGATTTGCAAGCTTGGATTTAAATTTGAGCGCAAGGATACCTAATCTGCATGGGAAACAAAATATATTTGCAAAAATTCGGGTTGTGCCTAGGGCTGCCACCTTTCAAAAATCTTAGACCCGGAGATTTTAGTCATATAATTATTTATTAAAAAAAACCCAGATTTTAAGTATGGATCATTAATTTATTAATAGCACAATGTATATTTTATAACATTTAAATGACCTCGCTAGTGCTAGGCTGACTTGGTCCAGCTTGACATTTAAAACTATATTTTTGGTTTTGGAGGGCTAGTTTTAACATCTTTTCTTGCTCAGGTTTTTTTAAAAACTTTAAAAATTCTTGACATTTCATGTTGTAATTAATCTTTACAATTAACTCTGCCTTCACCATGTCCACCATTAAGCAGTTTCGCTCGTCTGTCCACAAATTTCCCATTAATGAGAAAACGCGTTCTACAAAAGCATTGCTGATGGGGATTGAAAAAAAATTTCCAATTATTTTAGGCAGTTCCGTGAATGTTGCAGTTTTAAATATCTGAACCCATCGTAAGTCAACACACAGTTTTGACTCATTGGATTGCACGAACTGAGGAAATACTTGGTTCAGATTGCTGATTTCATCGTAGAGTCTATCTTCGTCAACATTTTTTAACCCAAGTGATTCAACAGCTTCTACAGCATCTGCGTAATTCACTGAACTTGTAAGATCAAATTTGGAAAAGATTTTGAATACTGAATCCTCAAAATCATAATATTTCTGTATATATTCAATAGTTCTTCTATATACATCAGTTGCTTCTTTTCTTAATTGCTCTTGTTCAGACTGCCCCAAAAATTTCATGTTTTTCATTATTTTGGCGCCAAAAAACTCGTCACGCAGTCGGCTTTCAAGTTTTTCTTTAATATTTTTCATGATTGGATGTAATTCAGCAGCTGTCACAGTATTTTTTTCAAGCAACAATATGGCTTCCGTCATCATATTCATGTAGTGGTGAATGAAATATAAATAGCATTCCTGTAGTGTGATCTTCGTGTTATCGGATTCGCCACACTCTCTTACGAATTCCCAAATCACTTTGTGGCATGCTGCTTCTCCACGGCTTTTAAAATACGCTGTTATAGCGGGCCACGACAATATCAATCGGTCAACTGCTCTTCCCAAACTTAACCATCTAGTTGGCCCATGTCGTAAAACTTTTCTGTATTCTATTTCTAACTCCTCAAAAAATGTTTGCAATTCTCTGGTGCGTTTTGCGCTGTTCGAAAATTCGGCATACACTTTCATTATCAAGTTTTCCACATCATATGTTAATGGTTTCATGGCGTTTCTGGCAGCGTTGTGAAGAACGTGACAATTGCAGTTTGCTTTAACCACTTTGGTGTCAGAATATTTCTCATTAATTGTTTGGTACACGGAATTGTGTGCACCATAATTCACCGATGCGTTATCTGCAGAGAATGCAGACAAAAACGTTGAGTCTAAGTCATGTTGATGCATAAACTTTTCAATATTCTCAAAAATTTTTTGAGACGTTTCGTTGGGATCCTCAAAAAAATCCATTAGTTTATCTTGAACACCTTTTTCTTGGTCAAAGTATCTGATGACTATTGGATACATTTTCTGGGATCCTTTATTTGATGCGTCGATAGCAATCGAAAAGTGAACTCCATTTCCAGATTGAAATCTTTTTAGGTCTTGAATTGTTGACTCTATTGAGTTCGGTGCTAGGACATTCAAAACAATGGATTCAGCTTTGGTTCTGCCACAGTGAACTTTTTGAGAAAGTGATGAATCGGCATAAAGAGAGGCATTTAATTTAATGCCGCAATCCGTGCTCAAGTAACTGTGATGGTGGTTAATTGCATGATAAATCGACGCAATTTCTATTATCGCTACGTTTAGCTCTTCAGAAGAATTCTTCTTTGGCAGAAATGCCGTCATCAATGAATTTGTATCCATGCTGCTAACTTTTCTCTTGTGCGTTTCACTGTTGAGATGAGTCGATAAAGCCTTTTCACCATCCCATTTCACTGTAAATTTTATGTTACAAATTACACATTTCGCGTGTTTATTGTCCACTTTTCTCACCCAATGTCTGTACCTCTCATTTTGTAACCACGATTGATGAAATTTGATTCGTACTTCTTTTTCTTCATCGGTTGTGATTGTCCGTCTTCCATTATGCTAATTACACAATCAACACTCACTAAACATACACACACACACTACTTTTTATTTACTAATGTATTATTGACAAATTCGAAATTAAACGTTCCGGAAACAATCTAGGTATCATTTGCGCAAGTGTAATTTACAAATACTGACGAGATTGCGCGCGCATGAACCCCGCCCTTGCTCCTTGCCTTCGTCCCTGTTACCTACCCCTCCCTTCCCTTCCCGCTCGATCGGCCGGCCGGTCGCAAGCACTGGCTGTATACTCAGTCACTCACGCGCCGCCGCGCCTCGCGGCTGTGATGGTGCGCTTTCGCCTTCACCGTCTGGTCTAACCCGGAGATATCGATGTCAAACCCGGAGCCCGGATATGCACCATGCAAACCCGGAGAGGTGGCAGCCCTAGTTGTGCCCCTTCAGTTGGAAGTAAGTTACCGATCAAGTGATAAACTTGCCCTTGGACCTTAAAAGTGGGCATAAAGTTTCCCTCACGAATCTCTTTGGCTCCAAATGAAGTCATCTGAAATAGTGTATTATATTGTCTTGAGTGATTTAAGAAATGCTTTGTTGATGGATGTGAGCCTGATATCAGTTCTTTTAAAACTGTAGTTGGTGGTACAATCATAAGCAAACGCAGCATTTAATAAATTATGTTGCCTGCGAGTTCTATTTCTTGCTGATCGTGCATTTTGCTGCACTAATCGATGGGATCGTTCAGTGCTCGATTCCCGATCGCGGTTAGCCGAAGTTCGGAAATTTTGTGAGGCTAGACGCTGCGAACGTTCAATGATCGATTCTTTAGCACGGTTTTGTTCACTGATTGCTCGTTGAGTAGCCAACCTATGCATATTTTCATCCTCTGTTTCATTGCTGCGCAAAACTCGCAGCCGCTTTGCAGTGACAGTCTGCCGAGAAAGCTGAGATCTTTTTCTAGGCATTATAGTGACGAAAAAATAACGTAGGAAATGAAAACTTAACCAAACCGTAACTCGTAATCAAGAAAAAAACAAACGTAAGGTAAATAATTAGGAAACTAATTATTTTTACCTTTATTTAGTACTCACGTAAATCGGATAAAATATATGTCTAAAGAATAACCGTAAAACGATAACTGTATGCTTAAACTATAACCTAACCTAATAAGAATATTTATGTAGATAACACCTATTTACAGGTATTATATACAACAAAACAAAAAAAAAGTGTTGATTATTGCTAAATTATTATAAACAAAATACTGTCCTTAAAACAAACAATACTATAAAGAAAACTATAACACCTACTTATAATTAATTATCTACATCAAAATTAAAAAAAAGTGTTACTAATTGTGTAATTATTAGAACCAAAATGTTATCCTTAAAACAAAATGAAATAGTATTTAAAAAGTATTATTACACGACGATATTGTATCGCAAAAACAAATAACGCTGCATACAACCGTTCAGAAAGGAGCCGACCTCGCGTCTGAGCCGCGCGGCGCCGGGCGCGAAATGGTACCTCGCCTCGTAGAGCTACACCCCCCTCTCCACGTCGCTCGCAAGCAACGCCTCACCTCCTTGCAGCGCGTCATGTTTTTCACATCATGCGGCGCGGGCGCGGGTGAATTTTATATCGGTGTTATTTTAAAATTGTAATAATTATCTTCTAACATGTTCATTGAAATTAAGTGATGTCAAAGATAATTTTGTCCACAATTAAATAATCTTAATCAACAACACATTTATTTGGATTAAGATTAATATTATTACGATGATACAACTCTTAACAAATAATGCATTAATTTCGACCCAATTTGATTACCATTAAAACGGTTCTAGTGAGTTAATCTTAAAAGATAGACATATACTGTCGCAGACACTTTTTCAGATCATTTCAAGAGGAATAATTCTTTCACACATATATTTTTGGTATCTTGAACCGTTGTCACAGCGGAAGCCCTCAAGCATGAATAATTTTCCCCGTTTTTTTAACATTTTCCGTTATTTCTTCGCTTCTTATAGTTGCAGCGTGATGTTATATAGCTTAAAGCCTTCCTCGATAAATGGTCTATTCAACACAAAAAGAATTTTTCAATTCGAACCAGTAGTTCCTGAGATTAGCGCGTTCAAACTAACAAACTCTTCAGCTTTATAATATTAGTATAGATTGACCACTAGGTCCCATAACTTTAGGTATTTTTATGTGTGTACAATCTATGGCACCAACAACCGTTTTAAATCCAGCTATTGCCTCGAATTTTTCCATACACTTGAGTTGCTCATTGAGAGAAAGGGGCATTTTAATATAATGAAACCTTTTCTCCAACATTGCCCTTGCTACTCGTCCACATACTGTTGTGACAGATTGCTGGCTTAGTCCATGAATATCTGCCGCATCATCTTGTATCTGAAATATTACAATTCATAACCATTTTATTTGGGTATGTACCGCCGAATTAAAAGGACAATTTACATGCCTAATTGTGTTGTTACTTATGTATATTACTTATGTATATTTATCACTTACTTGATTGCGGCCCCAATATCTTAGCTATCAAGATTTGGAGAATTGAAGATAAACCACTCCCTCGTTTATCCATAATCAAAGAACTACCTATCAGTTGATCCAAAAACATAACACCTGTTTTGGAAAATCGATATTTTATACTAAATTCTTCATCGCTGTACAATTCAAATGGGTCCTCTCTACTTTTGAATGTTTACACTTTTCTTGCGTTTTGCATATCAGTGATGAGGTTCGCCAGGTTATAAATTTCCTCCACTGCCTCAACAGCTCTGGCCATTTTTATTAAATACCGAAATAAATCAAACAACAAATCACGCGCACCATGCGCGCACCGCACCTCATTAATAGGTTATTCCGACCTTAAACAAGGGTCGGGTTTGGAATAGCGGTACAAAGGACTGTTACGCCGAGGTTATGCTAGGTTTAAGTTATTCCTAGTTTATTAGTAAAAATTTTGATTATTCCTAGGATAATCCTCGTCATAACTTTTATTCCACGTTTATTAGTAGGGGTGTTAGGGTTTAAGGGCCACATAAAGAGAAAAATATAAAAACTAGGATAATCGAAGATCTGGAGTACCTGGTGACCCTGATTAGAAAACACAAGAGTTTGGTTTTCTCTTGGTATAGATTTGGTGTATACCGTTTTCATATCTCCCGGATATCTCCCGAAAATCTAATAAAATAAATCAATATGACCACGTTTCTACAAAAAGAAGTGAAATCCCACCAAAAACATTCTGTAAAAAACTAGCCAAGTCTTGATGGAGCTGCTTGTTTATCTCTAAAAAGTAATGAAATCTAGTCAATGTCGTGCCAAGTCTAAGGTTCCTTACTGCAATTTCTTTATTATTATAGTTAAGTGGGGGCTTCCGCCCCCTTATCGACACTCTGACCCTTGGCCGTTGAACATTATTTATATGTTAGTGGGTACACATCAATTTTGAACTGCCTCGTATTTAATTACATTAAAAAGCTGCAAGTTTCCTGATAGGGACTTGTTATGAAATATTAGAAAATGACTGCAGGCGCTTTCCGTGATCGTTTAATGCTGCTTGTTAAGGATATACAAAGGAATTCTATTTTAAGCAAATTAGTATGTAAAATAAAAATAACTTTGCCATGACTTATTTTTTACTCACCACCAGATGCAGACTCCTCGGATTCAACCACAAACCGAGTATTATTCTTTCTCGATACCTATCTTGTGCACTGTGAACGATTCGTCTTCGAAAAAGGAGTTCTTCATAGTAAAAACACAGTTTTAATTAAGCTAGAAAAACCTCAAACTCTAAAATACAACGCAAACAGACATTTGAAAATATAATATAATATAATAATAATATAATAATATAATAAATCTTTATTCATAGTAAAAACATACATAACAAGGAGATAGTTTTTCGACTACTATCATAACTAGGCTAACAGGTAGCCTGTATTTATGATTAAGTAGGCCCGTGCCTCTTACGAGGATCGTTACAGTGATTCGGTGGCGTCATGTTTTAAGCAGTAAAAGTGATACAAGCAATAATTAAAATAAGAACAAACAAAATTAAATTTAAACAATGTGCTTGACAAAATGTTTCCTCAGAAGGAAGGACACAGAATAAAATTTTAATAACTAACATGCTGCATGCCTCAGTTTGAGGCTGTGTGGTGTGTGTGTGTGTGTGCGTGTGTTGTGTGTGTGTGTGTGTGTGTGTGTGTGTGTGTGTGTGTGTGAGGGTGTGTGTGTGTGTGTGTGTGTGTGTGTGAGAGAGAGAGAGAGAGAGTGTGAGTGGATAAGTACGTAACCAATTATATTACACTATAAAAAATTCTGTTTCATCATACGTTAAGGTTTTTAGTAGTGTAGACACATTCTTTTTACATTCATATGTGGGTTTGTTAAATACAAAATTTATGTTATTTATCTTATTATAAAGTTTTGGACCAAGATATAAGTGATGCCTTTTTGTAAAACTAAGCTTTGGCAAGGGAATATTACAAATTAAGTCGTTGCGACGTTTGGAGGTTTCGTAGAAGGGTGTATTGATATGCTGATGAATCACGGTGTTGTAAATAAAGAGCTGTCTGACTGTTAGGACGTCGCAGTCACTGTATAATTTTGTAGTAGGGTAGAGGATAGGACGTTTGGTAGCCACCTTTAGTACTCCGCGTTGGGCAACTTCCAGTGGTTTGAGGTGTGTTTTAGTGGCACCACCCCAACACGGTATACAATAAGTAATTATAGATTGGACTAGAGCAAAATACATTGTTTTAATTACATTTGGAGGGGCAGTGTTGCGGATAGATTTGAATACGTACATTAATTTCCTAAGTCTAGATGTAAGCAGATCAATGTGGGTTTTAAAGTTCAGGTGTTTATCCAACGTGATTCCTAAGTATTTAATTATGTCAGTACGGACTATGGAGGGGCAATGGCACAATAGAGGATCGTGACAGGAGTGAGCTTGGATAACAATCGGTAATTTAGGTTGATTGGCGGAAGTGGGAGAAAAGGGTATAAATTTTGTTTTAGAAGTGTTCAAAGTTAAAAAGTGTGCGGAAAGCCAGTTGGCGACAACATTAAAACCTGATTGAGTTGTATTTTGGAGATCGGCCCAACTAGAGCCATTAAAAAGGAGAACTGTATCATCGGCGTATGTAATAATAGTGCCATTTTCAAGTGATATGTTACACATGTCATTAATAAATATGAGGAAAAGTGTGGGCCCTAATATACTACCTTGCGGTACACCGTATGATATTTGCGATTCGTCACTCATGTGGGGGCCTATTTTTACCATTTGTGATCGGCCCGTAAGATACGATTCGAATAAGTTGTGCTGTATGCCTCTGACACCGATAGAATATAGTTTGGTTAGAAGAATAGGGATCGGTACGGTGTCAAAAGCTTTTGCTAAGTCAAGGAACACCGCGAGAGTTTTCTTATTGCTGTTTATGTTTTTGACAATGTTATCCATTAGCTTTAGAACTGCATCAACGGTAGAGATGTTCTTACGAAAGCCAAATTGTTGGGGAGAGATTATATTATTCGTTTCTAGGTAATTGGTAAGTCTATTATTAATAATGCGTTCCAAGAGCTTCGAGAAGGTAGTGAGCACAGCGATTGGGCGATAGTTTGTAGCGCATGACCTATCTCCACTTTTAAAGATAGGGTGGATGATCGCCTTTTTAAATGCAGAAGGGAAGGAACCGTTTTGAAAGCAAAGATTGAAAATGTGACTAAGAATAGGGGCGAGAGTTAAGGAGTATCTTTTGATAATTGTTGGAGAAATACCATCCCAGCCAGTAGCAGCTAGGGGTCTTAAGGAGTTGATGGCGCCAATAACTTCATTTTCGTCTGTGTTCAGCAAGACGAAAGAACCAGGAATGTTAGATAATTGAGGAGGGGGTTCATTGCAGCCCGTAGGATGAGGTGAACCTGTAATATTATCAGCCAATGCTTTTCCGATATTAACAAAAAAGTTATTAACCTTGTTACATGAATGTTTGGGAGAATGAGTGGGAGAAAGAAGTTGGCTAGGCACGGATTTAGTTTTTGTGGTGTTTGAAATTCTTTTTATTGTATCCCATAAGCGTTTGCTATTATTACCAGCTTTTTTTAATTCGTTTGTATCATACTGTCTTTTTATTTTTTTCAAAAGTTTTGTACAAAAGTTTCTATAGCGGATGTAAGTTAATCTTAAAATCTCATTATCTTTGTTCTCTTTATGCTGTTTATGGAGATGATCGCGGTTACGCATGCATCGAAGGAGTCCAGGAGAGATCCAGGGCTTAAGAATTTTTTGCTTTTTGGAGATGGTTTTAACTGTTGTATTTTTATTTATTATTGTAGAGAGACTGGTTATTAAATTATTTGTAGCAGACTCTGGATCAATAGAGGAATGGACAGGAGCAAAGTCAAGTTGTGCAATGTCTTTATCAAGGCCATCATAG
Source organism: Argyresthia goedartella (assembly GCA_949825045.1). Classification (NCBI taxonomy): domain Eukaryota; kingdom Metazoa; phylum Arthropoda; class Insecta; order Lepidoptera; family Argyresthiidae; genus Argyresthia; species Argyresthia goedartella. The sequence continues at coordinate 23,138,449 of OX463811.1, forward strand.
TTGATAATAGAAATTGTTCCCAGAGACTTATCTCGTGTAGGTTTAGAGTCAAGCATAAAGAGGACTGGGCGATGATCAGTTGTGTATGAGTCGAGGATAAAAGTGAGTGATGGATATTGGGTTCTAAGCATTAGGTGATCTAGACAGCTATTTTCTCTAGTAGGTAGATCGTGTGCTGGCAGTAGACCATAGAATGAGAGGCGGCTAAGATAGTTATGAGAGCGTGAGTCCAGAGAAGATGGGATAATATCAACGTTAATGTCACCCGCTATAATTAGGGATTTAAATGATGATAGTGTTGGAATGATTTGGTCTAAAGTTTCTAAAAATAAATCAATGTTGTAATTAGAAGGAGAGCGGTAGATGCATAGTATAGCTATATCAGAATCTAATTTCAATAGAAGCCCAGAAGCCGATCCTTTAAAATCAAGTTCTTCTGAGGTGTGAGCGAGTTCGGACCTAACATAAACAATAACACCATCACTTTGATTCTGATGCATAGTTGTTAAAATAGGGGTATAGTTTACTAGCGTAGGTATGTAAGAATTAGAAAGGCAACTTAACCAGCATTCTGTCAGAACTAAAATATCGCAGTCTATGTCTAATCGTGTGAGTAGAGTAAGAAAACTATGGAAGTTGCAATTTATTGAGCGAATATTGATTGATAGTATTTTAAGTTTATTGTTGGGTTTTGTAATATGCGTATAGATTTGCTCTGGAGTACAGGATAAGACAGTGGATACACAAAAGTTATCTAGATTTTGCATAAAATCGTCGCTTATTTTGTTCACGGAAAAATAAAAATTTGGAAATGCATTGTTAGGAGGGTATCGATACTTGTATGTTTACTATTTTGGTAAGGAAGCCGGTAATTGGTGTAAAAATATATTAATCTATATGTGTTGCAGTCTCTTTGGGTAAAATATTGATAGTGGGATTTTAGTGTCGAAAGTAAAGTAGGTATTGACAGTCTGATGTTAACGTACTGAATTAGCATTGTTTTGTTATTTGTTTGTGTAAATTGAGGTGTGTTTTGTGTTTTAATGTAAGTTGAATAGTATCTTAGGTAACTAAAAATATAAGTAAAATTACGTAGTAAAATAGGACAATCGGGTAGTCATTCAGAAATAGGGTTTTTTAGGGACAGTATATGTGCTTCGTTTTTAATTTGGAAATATGGACTGTCGTTATTTTCTTTTATGAAGATTTTTCCTTCTGTTGTCCAGCAGTAGTTGAAGTGGCTCTCTTTTACAAAGGTTCTGGTGAGGTAGAAGAGCTTTTTTGCAGCAGGCGTCAGCAGCTCGCCAATGTAGATCGGTGATTTTGGCTCCGGGAGTCCTAGGTGTGTGTTGTCCAGCTTGTTGTTCTTGTTCTTTTTGTTGTAGTCCCTGGCCATATTTAGATATTGTGCTTTGGTCAATGTGTTGGTAAACTCAACGACAACTGTCGAAAGTTGTTGCTCTTTCTTGGAGGGGGATCTGGAAACGTCTCGAATGTCGCTGCGGTTAAATTGAATATTAAGGGTTTTGGATAGCTGAGTTATCATCCCGTACAGAACCTCTTTAGTTTCGTTATTCTGTTTAGGTACGTCTCGTATTTCTATTGATGATTTGGTCATGTATCGTTCAATGGTGTCAATTCTGCTCTGTGCTGTGACAATTTCGGCTGATAAGGACTTGTTTTCCCTTTCCAACTTCGCAATTTTTGCGTCAAAACATGTCATTTGGTCAGAAATGTGATTCATTGCCTTTTCGATGTCTGAATTTGTGGTCTCAATGTTTGTCGTTTGTCCTTTAATATCCAGTATATGCTTTTCCAAGTTGTCCATCCGTTCAGACTGGCTGGACATCATCCGCAGTATCACATCCTTGAGGTCGGAGAAGTCGCTAGGATTTGAGTCACTGGAGTCCCTAGGACGCTTAGCTCTTTGTGTAATAAAACCCTTAGGGGAGTGCAGTTGAGTAGTTAGTTCACTTTCTAAATTTATTAGGTCACTTTCAGATCTTGATTGAGCTCCTTGCTGCGTTGATTTTGGCGAATGATACATATTTGCTGGTCCCGCGTCGGCGCGCCAAATAGAAAAGTAGGCCTATTTGCACGGCAAAATTCTATAGCGGCAGTGATAAGCGGGCAGTAAGGCTAAGCAATCAATTTAAAAACTGGTTTGCAAGAGGTGGTCCGGTCACTGCGGGAACGCCTGTGGGCGTGGTATGGTGGGGTATTTGATCTATTTATCAATGAGAGTGGTAATCCGGTAGTGATAACATACACGTCGTGCACACTATGGTTGGTCCTTCCGTCTTCTATGTAGTATGCGGGGCGTGACATGGGTCGAGGTGTGCGTGAGAGTGGGAATTTCTCACCTCCGAGGCTCCTTGTGGTTGATGTGCGCCTAGTACTTTGTTACGTTAATTTTGAATTTAGATTTTTGATTTTATTCCACAGAAATTAACTACGACAGAAAACACGTCCACTTCTATTCACATCCGAGGGGGAAGGGGAAATAAATTTCGTTGTTCGCGTTTTGCTATTGCTTGTCAATAGATTTGTCTCGTGTATGAATCAATTTTCATAAAAGATACCTAAATAGGTACTCACTAAAAAATTATTAGTCGTACAAATATATAGTACCTAAGTATTGTGTAAAAATGGATAGAATTTCTATTCGTAGCGTAGATATTAACAACTAACAAAACGCTAGTTTAAAGAAATCAATATTCTGACATTTGTGTCTCAATATATCTATGACAATCTTGTGTATGTAAAAAGAAATATAACTAATTTTCAGAAGTACAGTGATATACACAATTTTAATACTAGAAATAAAGACAAGTTGGTTGCTTATGTAAGCCGACTACATAAAATTAGTAATTCTTTTAAAGGCAATTGTATACGCTATTACAATAAGGTCCCTACTGATATTAAAAACTTACCTTTAGACAAGTTTAAAATAATAATAAAACAGAAATTGTATAAAAAAGGTTACTACAGGATATCTGATTACTTAGAGGACAGATGTCCATGGGAATAGATTGTTTGAGTAACAGGCTGTTTCGATATATAATTAGCATTCATTTTGTAATTTGACAATATTTTATTTAAAAAAGGAAACGCAAAAGATGCGACGACTGTGGAGTTTCTTCGGTGAGCTCTTCTCCACAGATTCCGCCATTGGGTTAGTGAACTCACCCAAAAAAATGTAATGACGGATCTAAGTGATGTAACAACATCCTATGGAAATAAATGATTTTTGATTTTGATTTTTGATTTTTTAAAAATATTGTAATTGGTTGCTATACCAAAAAAATATGCCGTACTGTTGCGGATTTTTGCTGTCAACTGTCAACCAGTGCTCTTGTGCTCCCAAACATTTAACAGTTTTTTAATCCCAAATAACAGTTTTGTACCCAAAAATTACTCCAAAGTGATGGTAAAGTGCTAAATACCATGTAGGAGTGTTATCCAAGTGCAAAACCAACTACAACAGTACAATCATTGCTTGAAAAACATAGTTCGCAGAACCCTATTTGTGCATCTACCCACCAAATAATTCATATTTTTATAGCTGCGTCCCAAAACCTACAAAAAGATAGGTGCTTATCTTATACCTTGTTTAACATAGGTAGGATGATCTCTGACAGCTTGTCACTGTGACTTTACTAGGCATGGGGATAATGTCGATATAAATTATCGATATTCTAACTAAAGTTACTGAATGTTTCAAGCAAATCAAACAAAAGGATGTTGTAACATGTTTTTATTCTTGTTAAATCGGTACACAGCCCAAATCACCATCATCAAAGTCTGATTTGGACTCGCTGGAGAAGACTTGTAGATTTATAATCATTTCTTGGGTAGATTGGTCGAATCGTACGTCACGCTCCCAATCTTCTTCCGTAATTTTTCTTGTTCTGTCGATGTCTTTCTTCCAACTGTCCAATGTGACACTGTCACATGCATCAGTAACGTCAGCATTTATTTATTTATTTATTTGCCGTAAAAGGCGCTGTTGTATTATGTCTGGTTGCGTAACCTGTAACAAAGAAATAAAATACATATAAAACACACCATGGCTTGTTGGAAGAGATGTGTTATTAGCTAAGAGATGTACCGTGCAACGTGCCGATTCCCAGAGCATCAGCAACTCTGTTGCACGCTTGCATTAACGGCAACAACGGTCCGCCATTTTGATTCTAGCGTTCAAAGTATTCGCGCAAGCGAATCACAAACTCCCGGCTTTCACTATTTAAAACAGTTTTCTTTGTTCTTTTTGGCATACTGTATCCAAAAACAGAACAAACTTAACAAACAAATAACAGCAAAACTCAACAAATTAATAACAATAACGATAACCGAATGGAGACTGAATGAAAATACGTGGCGTATACAAGGCATTGGCACTCGTCCTGAACAAGATGGCAGATGCAATCAAACAAGATGGCGGCGTGGCGCGGTGAAGCCCACTACACACTCACGCGCGAAGCCCGCGAAACATGCATGAATGAATGAATGAATGGGATTTCATTATTGTTTCGCGCGCGAATGTGGTGCGCCCATGAAGCACTAATCGTTAAAAAATCAGTTTGCTTTTAACAAAAATAAAACTATTTTTAATTGTTTTAAAAGTATTTAATTTACCTTGTTGTTTGCTATCTATTTTATTTACACAATATCATCAATATTCTATTATATTTTTCAAGTCAAGATCGATAACTTGTCTTACGATAAGTGTAGCACGTCACTATTTGCCAATAAACTATGTTAATTGTCTCTATACATTTTAACGTCGAAGAATACGATACTTCATAGGCGTGTTTTGACACTGACAGCTGTCAGAGATCATCCTATGTTGAACAAGGTGGGGGAAAGGAATGCACGGCCCAGTAATGCCCGGCCCCGGAATTGCCGACCCCGGAATCGTGGGATTTGGGACGCCAATTCCGGGGCCGGACATTACAAGCCGCACATTACTGGGCCGAGCGTTTCGAGGCCGTGCACTGCCTGTTCGACCACGGAATGTCCGGCCCCGGAATTGTGGGACGTCTGTCTCTCATTGGCTGGAAATACTATCCTGATTGGTCGAACATTTTCGATTTAACTTAGACGAATCTAAGGCTACGGTCATAGTAATGAGGTTTTTTTGTAAGCAAATTTAACATTCACTTGACACATATCATAACCTAAAAATTATTCATATTTGGTTAGTTTTAAATAAAAACAAACTCAATTCTGCTATTTGTTAAAAAAATAACACTGTGAAGACTGTGTTCAAGTGCATTATATTTATTGAGTCAAATTTGACTAGAGTAGGTTATTATGGCTAGGAGAAGGAAAAGTAAAGGAATGGTGGTACCTTACTTGCGCTGGTCTTCGTCCCAGGAGATAGTTTATGATTTTCACATTAATCCAACTAGGTTTTTACAAACACTACACTGCACCGGTGCTAGGTTAATAACACAATCACTAGGTAGCGTAATTAGCGTTTGTAGGAATTTTCTTGTGGGGGGCGTAGTGGTTTGCTCCTTGTGCGCGCGCGTCTCGATCTGAACTGGTTCCGTCAGGAAAGGAGCGAACGAAAGGATGCGAAAGGAAGCGTGAGTGTTTGAATGAGTGATGAATGCGTAGTGAGTGTAGCAGTACTTAAATAGTAGATAAATTGGTAATATTTTATATTTTGGCGTAGACAAGTCTGCCGGCCTAGAGGTTTCCTCTATATTAAGCTACAAGTTAACAGAGAATGTTAAAAATTAGTAAGTTAAAAAGTTAACAACAAAATAGATTCAAATGCCAAAAAACCAGGACTTATATACTAATTTAAGATAAATTGAGTTTAGTTTATTGAGTAGGCAAAGTACAAACCTGGATTACTGGACGTATATAGCTTCCAGAGGCAGTGCGAACTTTAACAGCTCTAACTACATTGTCCTTTCCGGGATAGAGTTCATCAATAACTCCAAGAGGCCAACAAAGAGGATGAGCATTATTATCTTTTATAACCACGACTGTGCCTAGTTTAATATTATCGGATGGCTTGGTCCATTTTTCTCTTTGTTGAAGCGAAGTGAGATATTCCTGACTCCAACGTCGCCAGAAATCATGTGTGAGTTTACACAACATCTGATAACGTGATAAAAGATTATCAGGTTGATCTACAAAATTTTCAGCGGGCAAAAATTTTATAGGAGTGACATTTAAAAAATGATTAGGAGTTAGTGCGGTTACATCAGGTTCAAAACTTAAAACACATAGAGGTCTGCTATTTAACAACCCTTCTATTTGCACCAAGACTGTCATGAATTCTTCGTAGGTTAAGATCTGAGAGCCTATAGTTTTATATAAGTGAGTTTTAACGCATTGAACGTTTGCTTCACATAGGCCATTAAAATGTGGGCCATACGGGGGGCTATGTTTAAATTGAATTTTATTATTTGATAAATAATTACCAATGTATGTTTGGTGAACTGTGGACTGTAATAAATCGTAAATTTCATTAAGTTTGCGCTTGGCGCCTATAAAATTTGTTCCACCATCGCTATAGATCATGGAAACTGGGCCTCTTCTACTAATAAAACGTTTGAAAGCTGCGAGAAATAGTTCAGAACTGAGGTCTGAGACCAATTCCAAATGCAATGCCTTGGTAGCAAGACATACAAATAAGCATACATAAGCCTTATGGCTTTTAATTCCTCGGCGTCTTATATGCGTTATATAAAAAGGACCAGCATAATCCACAGCGGTGTAGACAAAAGCTTTGGTTTGCGAGACTCGAAATGACGGTAAGTCACCCATGCGTGGGAAAGTGAATTTAGGTTTAAGTCTGAAACATCTGTTACATTTATGCACGCGTTGACGAACTAAATTTCTAGCAGATAATATCCAGAATTTCTGTCTGAGCAATGCGAGTAAAAGTGATGGACCAGTGTGGAGGTTAGTTACATGATAGTTGTCAACAATAAGTTGAGTAATTAAATCCTTAGTAGGAAGCAAGATTGGGTGTCTTTGACCAAAATCGAGTTGAGAATTAGATATCCGACCACCGACTCTAAGAATGCCTTCTTGGTCGATGAAAGGGTTAAGTTTTGATAACGAGTTATTTAACAACTTTTTATTTTTTAACGCGGCAAATTCTTTGGAAAAGTGTTTGTTTTGAACATAACGAATTATGTAGTCTTCTGCAGTTTCGAGATCTTGAACGGTAATTTGTCCAGTGGAGCGCAATTTTCGTGAGAAACGGAGTACGTATGTCATCGAGCGTAGTAATGTTTTCCAATCGGAAATTATTTCAGCCTTCAGTCAATGGGATGAGATTCATGCGAGTTACTGACATTTTGAGCAACTAAACTTATTGTAGGTTTTGTTTCCAAAGTTTCAAAACAAACATTTGGTTTGACTGCAAAGTGTTTTACAGGCCAATCAGAAATTCTTTCAGCAGTCCACGAAGGACCATGAAACCACAAGTCATTGTTCACGAGAGATTTAGCCGTTACAGGACGAGAGATAATATCTGCGGGATTCTCCACGCCTTTGACATGAAACCAATGTTTCGCGGGAAGTTTTGAATTTATTTCAGTAATTCTGTTCGCGACGAACGTGTGAAATTTATAAGCTGGAGAGTGAATCCAGGTAAGTGTAATAGATGAATCTGAAATGGCGTAGATTTCAACTATGTGACATCTGCGTAAGAGTGTGTCTCGAACGACGTCAATGAGATTTGCGAGAAGAAGCGCGGCGCAGAGCTCTATTCTAGCGAGAGGCATTTTAGCCAGTGAGGCGACACGTGACTTCGAGGACAGTAAATAAACTGAACCAGGTGAGTATGGGTCAGGACTAACCCGAATATAAACGTTAGAGCACCTTTCGCTTGCATCCGCAAATCCAATGAGAGCGACGTGAGGCGAGTTTAAGCCAATATAGCTAGGAATTTTAATTCTTTCAAGATAATGAAGCTCATTATGAAATTGGGTCCATTTATTTAAAATAGTGGGAGTAACTGGATCATCCCATCCCATCTAAGAGTTTCATAAAAGCGACAACAGGGGAGATAAGACCCAGAGGGTCGTATAAACGAGCGGTGACGGAGAGAATAGAGCGCTTTGTGCACTCCTGAATATCAGCGTTTATAGCAAATTGAAAATTGTCAGCAGCAGGCTGCCACTGCATACCTACAATTTTATGCGTCGTGGGAGAATCAGAGTCAAACTCTATAATGTCATCACCTTTGTGAGAAGGAGAAATTTTGTCCATGAGATCAGAGTTGTTGGATATCCATTTAGTAAGATTAAAACCACCGGAGGCGAACATTTGGACCATTTCACGGTAAGTCTTTTCTGCGTTAGCTACACCATCAACGGAGGAGATATAGTCATCCATGTACATATGGTTTGCAGCTTCCACTGCGGCGAGCGGGAAGTGCTCGTGGCTGTCGTCGGCCAGCTGACGAACGACGCGCATTGCAAGGTAAGGCGCACTAGATATGCCGAAAGAAACGCGATTAAACTCTAATGTATCGATATTTGATTGAGAATGAAATCTATAAAGAATGCGTTGAAAAGCGTGATGTTCGGGAGTAAGTTTTAATTGAAAATACATTTTTTCAATGTCTGCCGTCATAGCGACGGAGAACATACGCAAATTTATTAAAAGATCGAATATGTTAGTTTGTAAATTCGGACCTTTATAAAGTATATCATTTAGCGATTTTCCACTAGTAGTTTTACTACTCGCGTCATTAACTATTCGCGTTTTAGTAGTCGATTTATCGGGGCGATAAACGGCGTGGTGCGGGATGTATTAAGAGCAGGGGGTGTCTCTTTGGCACTCTCAACCTTAGTTAAATAACCTCGGTCGATGTAATTTTGTATGGTGTCATTATAGTTTGAGCGTAAGTCCGGATTAGCGTCTAATTTTTTCTCTTGACTGAGAAGGCGGCGTTTCGCGATCGAATAGGAATTTCCTAATTGAGTAGGGTCCTCTTTAAAGGGCAGATGCACGGTATAACGCCCGGTGTCATCGCGTGAGTATGTCGACTGAAATATTTTTTCGCATATCTCATCATCAGGACTTACATGTTTTTTATTTGGAACATTTTCGAGTTCCCAGAAACGTTCAGTGAGCATTTCTAGCGTTGGCGTTTGTTCTAGAGAACAAAAGAATTTTTTATTATTATTTGTGTTGCGAACAGGAGGACGAATGTGCGTGGTCTGGGCCTTGCCCATAGCTAAGTATCCAAGAGTAGTTTCTACTGCGACTACCGAAGAGTGTGGAGAAGTAACCTTAATAGGTCCCAAGAGGAACGGGAAGAGCTCGTTTCCTATCAAACAGTCTACTTCACCCGGCATGTAGAAACTACAATCGGCCATAGGTAAGTCATTGAGATGCGTGAGATGTGAAGTGTCTAGCTCCGCGTTCGGTAATTTAATTTAATTATTAATTTAATTAATTTAATTAATCGAATCAATAACACGAGCTACTATATCATACGAACACAAAGGATCGAACCGTGAATGAATTTTAAAAGTCGTGAGTCCATGCGACGAACTTTCGGTTTGACCGATTCCTTTGATCGTTGTTGAAGCGGGAGTAATTTTTAAGTTTAAGCGATCACAACAATTTTTCGAAATAAAATGACTCATAGAACCCGAATCGATAAATAAACGAATGTTGTGGCGTTTGTTTTCATTGTAAACATAAACCGAAGCGGTCGGCAAAAGAACCGTGCTATTATTTGCGGTAATATTACGAGAAGTCGTTACTGATAACGAAACGTTGTTTAAATTAGCGCGCGCATTCGCAACGTTCAAACTAGAAGCGCGTTCAAGCGTTTGCGGCGCTGGAATAGGATGCGTTGTCCAGCGAAACTCGGGCGGCGGCGGCGGCAGCGGAGTAACTAAAGCGCGCGGCGAGTGCGAGCGAGACAGCTCGTAACATTCGACGTTATCTACGGACGCGTGCATCGTGACAGGCGGAGCGTTTGGCGGGTGAGTAAAATTTAAATTATTATTATGCAATAACGTGTGATGTTTTTGGCGGCAAATATTACAAGTGTGTTGTGACTGACACGTTGTAATATCGTGAAAGCCTAGACAATTTTTGCAAAAGTTGTATTTTGCAACGATATTATTACGTGAAAGCGGAGTTTCACTAAGAAAATACTGACACTTATATAGTGCGTGCGAAGGGTGAGAATTGCATAGCAAGCAATTCGATTGCGTGACTTGAAAGCGTGGTGCGTGAGTGCGTGCGGGAGCGTTTTTAGAGTAAGTGGTTTGCGAGTTTTGCGAGTAAGTTGGTTGCACGTTTTGAGTGTGAGTAGCATGCAAGTTTTGAGAGCGAGCTGAGTGTGCGTTTTGATTGCGAGTGAATGCGAGCGGTGCGAGTGGTGCAAGCGATTGCGAAGAGCGAAATTGTGGTGCGTCGTTTTGAGTAGCGTGAGTTTGCGGTGCGAGATATGCGTGCGTTTGCGATGAGTGAGATGGTTGCGAGTACAAGTCCGTTTCCTCGGTATTTACAAGAAAAGCGTGTGTTTGTTTATTTTTATTTATATTTTTATAAGAATTTTGATTTTTATTTGCGTATGCGGGCGTGCGTAGTGTTTGTATTTTACTTTGTTCTTTTATGAACTGCGTGAGTTGCGAGAATGTAGGTATTTCTGTTGATGTGTGTGATTGCTCAAACAAATTAACAGTTTCTTTATCAAGTTTGTTAAGCGCGATGTGAACAAATAAGAAATCAGACAAGTCGTCTATTTTTAATTTTTGCAGCGCAGCTTCTGCAGAACAAAACTGTTCTAAGAATGCGTCCAGCGGTTGATTAGGTTTAAAATGTAACATCTGATCAATATAAAAGGTAGATTGGATCCTAGTGTCTTGGTATTTTTCTAGCAAAGATTTCCAAATAATCTTATAGTTACTCGCAGTGGGTGGAATCCCTGAGCAAACTGTTAAAGCCTTGCCCGTCAATTTACCTACTAGGTATTGAACCTTTTCCGCGTCAGCTAAGTGTGTATTATCATGTATGAGACTTAAAGTTTTCGTAAAAGATTGACCATTTGCTAGGAGTGCCATCGAATGACATTAAACTAAGCGGAGGTAGTTTTTTATTTAACAGATCATGTTTATGTTCGCTTTTTGAAGCCTTTTCTTTGAGTTTATTTTCACAAACTTTAATTTTACAATAAAGATCATCAAAAGATTGAATAGCCGAGTAATCCGGTTTAGATTTCGGATTATTAATCAACTCAGCTGATACTAATTTATCAAGAGTTTCGATAAATTCAGTTCTAGTTTTTTCTAGCGATTGAACTTGCGTTAAGAAATTTAATCTACATGTTTCATCGGAAACCTTTAGGCTCAAATCGTATATTTTTTGGGTAATTACGAATAAACTTTCCTTTTTAGCGGTAAGACGAACAATTTCCATCATTATTTCTTCGTCATTATTTTGATTTCGCGTCATATTTAAGCGTTATTATGTTTCGCGTAAACAAATGTGAGACAAGTAGGTAGTAAGTTAGTTACAAGGTAGATCGAGTTCAAAAACGGTCCGCGGCGCGGCTGCGGCAATGAGAAACCGCGTGTTTGAACAGCGTGGGGGGCGGGGGGTGAGGTACGGCTCACTAGTATGAATATTTTGAAAACTATGAGTTTGCGGCTGATTTTGTTAAACAATACATAAACTATGGTGTGTATATGAGATAATAATAGCGGTATTATGAGGGAGAATTATGTGCATTTATCGAAAATTACGAGAAAACCCGGCCACTGTAATGGCGGACATGAATGAGTTGGCGTATCAATTTTATCAAAATTAGCGTGAAATATAAGAAAATTATGTATGAGTTGCGTGTGATGCGTTTTCTGAGGGAGTAGGTATTCGGCTAGAAGTCCAAAACACTTGGGAGAAGGAAAAGTAAAGGAATGGTGGTACCTTACTTGCGCTGGTCTTCGTCCCTGGAGATAGTTTATGATTTTCACATTAATCCAACTAGGTTTTCACAAACACTACGCTGCACCGGTGCTAGGTTAATAACACAATCACTAGGTAGCGTAATTAGCGTTTGTAGGAATTTTCTTGTGGGGAGCGTAGTGGTTTGCTCCTTGTGCGCGCGCGTCTCGATCTGAACTCGTTCCGTCAGGAAAGGAACGAACGAAAGGATGCGAAAGGAAGAGTGAGTGTTTGAATGAGTGATGAATGCCTAGTGAGTGTAGCAGTACTTAAATAGTAGATAAATTGGTAATATTTTATATTTTGGCGTAGACAGTGGCTAAATTTCAATTGGGTTATAGGTTAGGTTAGAACTTAGAAGAAGCAAAACCGAAGCGTAGCGGAGCGAAGCGTATGCAAATAAAAAAAAACATTTAATGATATTAATAGATTTTATGAGATAGAGACACTATGAACACACCCTAATCTCTGATGTAGCAGTTGTCTATGGTACTCGGGACGCCAATTCTGGGGCCGGGCATTACGGGGTCGAGCACTATTTTGTACGGCCACGGAATGCTCGGCCCAGGAATGACCGACCCTGGAATCGTGGGCTTTCGGGACGCGAATTCCGGGGCTGGACATTCCTGGGCCGGACAATTTGGGCCGGACATTACAGCGACTCGAACAAGGTATAGCCAGAATGACTTTTGTTACGATTTCAGGAGTGCTGCCATGTGCCGAAATGAAAAACTCATATTCAACTCTCAGATAAACGTAACTCTTCGCTTAAATAGATATAACGTCAAATTTGGATTGCGTCACAGATTTACGAAACTCCTTCTTACTCTGAGGATTGCGTACTCTTTTGTTGATGTTTTGGTTTGTTTGGTTTATTTTTACTATACAGAATTAAAAAATAAACTTAAAATGACGTCAATTTCGTACGGAGTACAGATTGACAAATTTATCTGTAGAATGAAGGGATGACGCCACCATGGAAAAGGGTTGCCACATATTACATAAATTGCTGCAATTGGTGCAAATAGTGGATGTAACACACGATTATTTTTAGCGATTTATTAATTTAGGATTGATACATAAATATAGCCGTTTTGGTAGGCAAATAAAAAATATACATATGTACATAACATTTATTAATCAGTAAAATCCACAATATAAAGCACTTGGCACTTATCACAACTTTTAACATCTAAATACGTAATTTACAAGAGGTCTACTCGACCAGACCGTACGATCGACAAATGATTAAGTATAAATATTGCTTATAAAAATATTGCATTCAAAATTACATTGCATTTCAAATTTTCGTTTTATTGAAAACTTTTCACACAGTAATTATGATCTAATGAAGCCGAAGTATATGCTCTAATGCCATATGTATGGTCGAGTGGATAAATTCCACTAATTTCTTCAAAATCTGAGTCACTGTCACTATCGGTATCAGACCCACTGTCTAAATTTTCTATAAAGGGCTTATCTAAATATCCGTCGTTTTGTCGATAATCCTCTTCAATTTTATGCACGTGTGCACAATATTTTTGCCATTCTTAGGCATCAATAGAACTGAACGCTTCGGTTACTAGTTTCTGCATATTTTCATTTTTGTGCTCTATATTTACTTCTGCTACTCTCCGTTTCATTGAACTCCATATCATCTCAATAGGATTTAGGTCACAGTGACAGGGTGGCAGCCATAAACATTTGTGCCTATGTTGTGCTAATAAATTATCAACGTCATATACAGGGTCAGGATTGTATCGTTTGACAATCCCCAGCAACTGAGGTTTGGTCATTTCTGATGAGAATTCGGAACGATTCTCATTTAACCACTTTTGAATTTCGGGTTTGTTTGTGTTTGTACTTGGAGCCTTATTAACCCGAATGCTATGGTATGGAGCGTTGTCCATTAGTACCAAAGATGGTTGTTCAAGATTGGGTAGTCAATTTTCGGTTAACCACTTTTTGAAGTTTGTGTTATTCGATTGTTGGAGACAAACCATGTATGAAAAGCTGACAAGGTGTCCTGTATAGGGTTTGCAAGATCCGGAACTTTTTACTATCCGGATATTATCCGTTTTGAAATTTGATTATCCGGATATCCGGATATTTAAAAAAAATAAAAATACATAGTAAAATGTATGGAAATAGTTGTTTATTTAACTAAATGGACTGCGGATATTTAAAAAAATAAAAAACAAAATAAAATGCATGGAAATTGTTGTTTATTGAACTGAATGGACTGATGTGATCGTATGTAACAATAATAACAGCTTCATAAGTAATTTGGAAAGTTAAATCTTAACGAAATAACAATGATTTTCTTATCATTATTAAAGATTTGCAAAATCAACAATATTAAAATCTTATAATAATATTCTCATACTTAACTAGAAAGACTTATTAACTAATGCGTTATAATACTACGATAAAAAAAGAAACATTTCTTAAAATTTTAATAGAATAACATGCAAAATCAACACACGTTAAACTTTTATTATTTGAAATAATTAAAATTAAACTAAAACGATACAAAGATGTTTATTTGTGGAATGAGGAGAAGGCACGTAAATATAAATTATTTTTGTAAAATTATTGAAAACTATTATTTATTCACCTGACTCTTTTGGTAGTATGATCTCAAAAAACTTAAAGCATCGAGAGTTTTATCATGCATTAAACTACGAATTTTATTACACATGTAGCCTGCGGCGGAGAATACTCTCTCAGCTTCTACGCTGGTTGGTGGTACAGTCTTCAGTAATTTGTACACTCGCGACAAATGTAGACCCCGTTCGCCGCCACTGTTATATAGAGCCATCTCAACTCGGACCTTCGTTTCCATGTCTAGTTGACTAGAAGAATCACTATGTGCTGATGAAGTTGACGGTGTTGCTGAAATGGCTTCATTTATTATTTTCTGCAACCTTTATTGAGAAGGTTGTGTTCAAATTAGCAGAACCTTCTTCAGTATGCGATTGGGATTGTGCTGTTGAGTCATCGAGCGTAGGTTCCATCGGCTCCGGCTACGGTTTTCGCGAAAAGTATTGCGTATTCATTTTAGCGATGAACTTTAATATCTCTTCACTAGCAGGATTCTGGAAAGGGTAACTTGAAGGACCTTCTTTATAAAATTGGCACAATTGTGCAAGTATTTTAGTTTGCCACTTAATATAGGAATTCGTCGTTCACTGATCCTTTTCTTTAAAGACACCATGAGCTCGTCGCTGACGCAGCTGTTTTCTTGATCAAGTTTTTCAATCATAAACTGCAATGCAGCTTCTGCTGTCAATAAATCAGCTTTTTGTTCGCAGATTGCTTCCACGGTGGCTTTTATAATGCACAAAGAACTTGATAGGTTTTCCAACAGCTGTATCTCTTCATCAGTGAAACGTATTTCATTGTTGTAGTCAATTAGTGCTTTTTGAACACTGTTCTTCAGTGTCAGAAAATTTTGAATCATTACAGCGAGGCTGTTCCATCTTGTTTTGACGTCCAACGATAATTTTATATTAGCCTTTTCACCTTCTTGATCGTATTTGTATAAACGCTCTGATCTAAGTGGAGACTTGAAAAATTTTACAACTCTTCGGACCTTTGCGATAACATCTTTGTAATTCTGAGTTATTTCTGGAGCATTCTCAGGGGAAAATTTTGCAGGCGTTGGTACTACAATGAAACCCTCATTAGCATCTTCCTCGTCAGAGCTGTCTTCATGATATGACTCTACGTCGCTTGTTTCTGGGATGTGCTCTACCAATCGCTGATTATTTTTATAAAGCACGTCAAGTACTGCACACTGAATTCCGTGGGCTAGACAAAGCTGATGAAATGACGTGCTTTACCGAACCATAGCTTTCATAACGGATGCACCATCCGAAGCTAAACCACAAACATCATCTTCTAGGGATAAATCGTATTCAGCCAGTCTGTTTTCAAGAATTTGATAGGAGTTGTCTGCATTAGCGCTTCCTGTTATTCTTGCGAGACCCAGGTTTCTGAAATTTTTGTCTTTCAATTCTTGACAATGAATGTTGACATTCATGTAACGTATGTTTCTTAGTGAAGTCCATTCTTGCTGTGAACCTGAAATCACGCGATTTGAGTACTTCTAATTATTTTTTAACCTCTTGCTTTAACTCTTCGCTCCGGGTAACCACAGTTTTTCTTATAGTGTGGGGAGAATGTGGTAATTTGAGTCCACTTTTGTTAAAAAGCGTTCTGATTGAGGTTGATCTGCAAATACAGTTAAACGAAAGTCCATCTAATGCAGCTAATTTTGAAACTAAAACTTCAGCACTCTCCTCGCTTTTGAAGAAGTCAGTCATCTTAACTTTCTTGGTCGGAGATTCGGAAATCGTTTCAGTCTCCCGAGTTGAAGCTGCAGTTGATGTTGATGCAGTTTGCTGAGTAGATGCGATTGAAATCGGGTGAAGTTTAAGATGCTTGTGCAAAGGTGAAGTAGAGCCGGCTATTTTCAGTATTTTTTTGCATTGTTTGCATTGTGCTTGCAAACCATCTGTACTGCGCAAAAAATGTTGCCAAACGGAACTTGAGTCCGTTGACTTCATGTACTCCTTAAATTCAATGTTACTTGTCATTTTACTGCATTTGTAATATTGAATTACAATCTGAAAAATAAAGACAAGTGTCTATTTAAAAAAAATGGAATAAGCAAGGCAAAGACGACATTTAATAGATAACTATTTAAATCTACATCTCAGCAATGGTCGGACAAACGTAATAGGTGCCATTTGACATTTAAGAAATCCATAGCAAAAAAACAGCGCTACTCAACATTGAACCTTATCTCCATGACTTAAGTAAAAGTCAAATGGCACCTAGAGATCACGCCACGAAAGAAGTCCCGCGGATTTTCGGTCTTTCTCTTTCACTCTACAATCTAAAGTCCATGGAGTGAAAGAGAGAGACCGAAAATCCGCGGGACTTCTTGCGTGGCGCGATCTCTATTACGTTTGTCCGACCAAAGCTTCAAATTAAATAATCCGGTCTTATTCATTTACTATTAACTTTAATGATAATATACCGCATATTTTTTCGCTCTTATCTTATACCAATCAAGTAATATTTTACTCAAAATTCTGAATTACATAAAAACATGCTGCCTACAAGTTTCAAATCAAATCAAAAATACCACGTGAGTTTGTGTTATAGTTGTAGGCTACAACTACAACACAAACTCACGTGGTATTTTTGATTGCACATTGCAGTTCATTTATTCAAACTACAACTGTTTTTCACAAATGTTATTATTTTATGTCAATAAATAAAATATATAATTTAGATGTAGGAAAAATAAACGATGATTTTTAGAAACTTACCTCATAGTAACACAATTATTCGCGTGTTATGTGTCACCAAAAAAAACAACAACACTGTCACTTCCCAAAAGGGTTTACCTGAGACTGAGAAGGACCCTCCCCTCTGATTACCTATTCAAACGCTACTGCAACGCGATTGGCCCGTTTAGCACGATGACTCTACAATGCGGGCACGGCGCAGGTAGCAACTGCGTGGTAATTATTAATTGCTATAGTTGGACAAATTTAAGAGGTGTCGTTTGACGTTTACTTAAGTCATGAAGATATGGTTCAATGTTGTGTGTGCAGCCGATAATTTTTCTATGGATATCTTAAACGTCAAATGGCACCTAATAACTTTGTCCGACTGTAATGTATGAAATTGAATCAAAATCTCTATCTATATTTAACATTACATTAAATAACTCTTTGAAATTGTCATTAATTTATACAAAGCAAAAGCAAAAAAGAGACATAAACATATGTAGGTAGATATAGCAAAAAAATAAATAAAAAAAGTTTTATTTTTTAGGATATTTTCATGTCAATCTGACATAACTTTAAGATCCGGATAACCGCATTTTACGACAGAAATTATCCGGATCCAAAAACTGTACGGATATCCGTATAATCGGATATCCGGATCGCAAACCCTACGTCCGAGCAAGACGTGTTCTTATCGCTTTTTCTTACGGGTACAGTCGTTAACAAAAATGTCTAGTTCTTCGCGGAGAAAATGTTTAAGGAGTCAGGTAAATATTTGTTAATTTTAAATTTAGATATAATTAATTTTTATTATGTATCTATTTCCTATAAAAATTAAATAATATTAAAATTAAATGAAATATTATATCCTTGTTGACGTTTATGTATTATTGTTTTAGACTCGAGAAACTATTGCTAAGGTATACGAATTTCTGAAAAAAGATGCGAGAGATATATTGCAACTAGTAAGTGATCCAGTTTGCAGTGCAAGTCCAATTTTAATATCTAAATTAAGTGAACATTTAAACAGCGTACGGAAAAGAACAGCAATGGCAGTGAGGGGTATCAGAGAGAACAATAACTAATATATTGGCTGAAGGAAAAGAATCTGAATCTAAATTTAAATCTCCGCATAAAGACCGCAAAAAACGTTCAAAGAAGTTAGAATTAGACAACTTTAACGTTGATGTTATACGTTCAACTATTCAAAATTACCATTTAGAACACCACGAGTTACCTACCTTGCCAAAGTTGAAAAGAATATTTCAAGATAAACTTAATTATGATGGAAGTATTTCGACTCTGCGCACAGCTTTGTTAAAGTTGGGATACAAATGGCGAAAAACTGTGGATAACAGACGTGAAAATGTTGTTTATTGAACTGAATGGACTGATGTGATCGTATGTAACAATAATAACAGCTTCATAAGTAATTTGGAAAGTTAAATCTTAACGAAATAACAATGATTTTCTTATCATTATTAAAGATTTGCAAAATCAACAATATTAAAGTCTTATAATAATATTCTCATACTTAACTAGAAAGACCTATTAAAAAAGAAACATTTCTTAAAATTTTAATAGAATAACATGCAAAATCAACAAACGTTAAACTTTTATTATTTGAAATAATTAAAATTAAACTAAAACGATACAAAGATGTTTATTTGTGGAATGAGGAGAAGGCACGTAAATATAAATTATTTTTGTAAAATTATTGAAAACTATTATTTATTCACCTGACTCTTTTGGTAGTATGATCTCAAAAAACTTAAAGCATCGAGAGTTTTATCATGCATTAAACTACGAATTTTATTACACATGTAGCCTGCGGCGGAGAATACTCTCTCAGCTTCTACGCTGGTTGGTGGTACAGTCTTCAGTAATTTGTAAACTCGCGACAAATGTAGACCCCGTTCGCCGCCACTGTCATATAGAGCCATCTCAACTCGGACCTTCGTTTCCATGTCTAGTTGACTAGAAGAATCACTATGTGCTGATGAAGTTGACGGTGTTGCTGAAATGGCTTCATTTATTATTTTCTGCAACCTTTATTGAGAAGGTTGTGTTCAAATTAGCAGAACCTTCTTCAGTATGCGATTGGGATTGTGCTGTTGAGTCATCGAGCGTAGGTTCCATCGGCTCCGGCTACGGTTTTCGCGAAAAGTATTGCGTATTCATTTTAGCGATGAACTTTAATATCTCTTCACTAGCAGGATTCTGGAAAGGGTAACTTGAAGGACCTTCTTTATAAAAATTGGCACAGTTGTGCAAGTATTTTAGTTTGCCACTTAATATAGGAATTCGTCGTTCACTGATCCTTTTCTTTAAAGACACCATGAGCTCGTCGCTGACGCAGCTGTTTTCTTGATCAAGTTTTTCAATCATAAACTGCAATGCAGCTTCTGCTGTCAATAAATCAGCTTTTTGTTCGCAGATTGCTTCCACGGTGGCTTTTATAATGCACAAAGAACTTGATAGGTTTTCCAACAGCTGTATCTCTTCATCAGTGAAACGTGTTTCATTGTTGTAGTCAATTAGTGCTTTTTGAACACTGTTCTTCAGTTTCAGAAAATTTTGAATCATTACAGCGAGGCTGTTCCATCTTGTTTTGACGTCCAACGATAATTTGATATTAGCCTTTTCACCTTCTTGATCGTATTTGTATAAACGCTCTGATCTAAGTAGAGACTTGAAAAATTTTACAACTCTTCGGACCTTTGCGATAACATCTTTGTAATTCTGAGTTATTTCTGGAGCATTCTCAGGGGAAAAATTTGCAGGCGTTGGTACTACAATGAAACCCTCATTAGCATCTTCCTCGTCAGAGCTGTCTTCATGATATGACTCTACGTCGCTTGTTTCTGGGATGTGCTCTACCAATCGCTGATTATTTTTATAAAGCACGTCAAGTACTGCACACTGAATTCCGTGGGCTAGACAAAGCTGATGAAATGACGTGCTTTACCGAACCATAGCTTTCATAACGGATGCACCATCCGAAGCTAAACCACAAACATCATCTTCTAGGGATAAATCGTATTCAGCCAGTCTGTTTTCAAGAATTTGATAGGAGTTGTCTGCATTAGCGCTTCCTGTTATTCTTGCGAGACCCAGATTTCTGAAATTTTTGTCTTTCAATTCTTGACAATGAATGTTGACATTCATGTAACGTATGTTTCTTAGTGAAGTCCATTCATCTAGACTTGCTGTGAACCTGAAATCACGCGATTTGAGTACTTCTAATTATTTTTTAACCTCTTGCTTTAACTCTTCGCTCCGGGTAACCACAGTTTTTCTTATAGTGTGGGGAGAATGTGGTAATTTGAGTCCACTTTTGTTAAAAAGCGTTCTGATTGAGGTTGATCTGCAAATACAGTTAAACGAAAGTCCATCTAATGCAGCTAATTTTGAAACTAAAACTTCAGCACTCTCCTCGCTTTTGAAGAAGTCAGTCATCTTAACTTTCTTGGTCGGAGGTTCGGAAATCGTTTCAGTCTCCCGAGTTGAAGCTGCAGTTGATGTTGATGCAGTTTGCTGAGTAGATGCGATTGAAATCGGGTGAAGTTTAAGATGCTTGTGCAAAGGTGAAGTAGAGCCGGCTATTTTCAGTATTTTTTTGCATTGTTTGCATTGTGCTTGCAAACCATCTGTACTGCGCAAAAAATGTTGCCAAACGGAACTTGAGTCCGTTGACTTCTTGTACTCCTTAAATTCAATGTTACTTGTCATTTTACTGCATTTGTAATATTGAATTACAATCTGAAAAATAAAGACAAGTGTCTATTTAAAAAAAACGGAATAAGCAAGGCAAAGACGACATTTAATAGATAACTATTTAAATCTACATCTCAGCAATGGTCGGACAAACGTAATAGGTGCCATTTGACATTTAAGAAATCCATAGCAAAAAAACAGCGCCACTCAACATTGAACCTTATCTCCATGACTTAAGTAAAAGTCAAATGGCACCTAGAGATCACGCCACGAAAGAAGTCCCGCGGATTTTCGGTCTTTCTCTTTCACTCTACAATCTAAAGTCCATGGAGTGAAAGAGAGAGACCGAAAATCCGCGGGACTTCTTACGTGGCGCGATCTCTATTACGTTTGTCCGACCAAAGCTTCAAATTAAATAATCCGGTCTTATTCATTTACTATTAACTTTAATGATAATATACCGCATATTTTTTCGCTCTTATCTTATACCAATCAAGTAATATTTTACTCAAAATTCTGAATTACATAAAAACATGCTGCCTACAAGTTTCAAATCAAATCAAAAATACCACGTGAGTTTGTGTTATAGTTGTAGGCTACAACTACAACACAAACTCACGTGGTATTTTTGATTGCACATTGCAGTTCATTTATTCAAACTACAACTGTTTTTCACATATGTTATTATTTTATGTCAATAAATAAAATATATAATTTAGATGTAGGAAAAATAAACGATGATTTTTAGAAACTTACCTCATAGTAACACAATTATTCGCGTGTAATGCGTCACCAAAAACAACAACAACACTGTCACTTCCCAAAAGGGTTTACCTGAGACTGAGAAGGACCCTCCCCTCTGATTACCTATTCAAACGCTACTGCAACGCGATTGGCCCGTTTAGCACGATGACTCTACAATGCGGGCACGGCGCAGGTAGCAACTGCGTGGTAATTATTAATTGCTATAGTTGGACAAATTTAAGAGGTGTCGTTTGACGTTTACTTAAGTCATGAAGATATGGTTCAATGTTGTGTGTGCATCAATTAGCTCCTTCAGACACAAGCTCAAGGCACATTTGTTAGCAGCACAAAAAACCATACTATAGGACAGAGCACAGTTGACTTCACCAAATACCTCTACATAGGTATACATATATACATAATAGGTCTACCCAAACTCGCACTCTCTCGCAGTCTCACATATTTCCACTACTTAAGCTACACTACTCACTTACCCCAACATTTAACATATGACTGTATGATTGGATTGTTTGTATGTCTGTTTTTTAACATATGATTGGCTTTATTTATATTATTTTATTTTAATTTCCGATCGTTTCTTGTTGTTGCATTTTGCCACTGGTGCATAATTATGCTTGAGCTCTTTCTGCGTATTTACTTTTACTCAGATTATAAGTTTAGTTTTAAGTTTCTAGTTTTAGGAAATGGTGTGAGCTGAAAACCAGCGTTACGAGCAGCTCACTGCTACACGTAACACATGCTGAGCTCAAACCATTTTGGCATCTAAAAACCTCAACCCCGAACTGTACTATGGTTTCTTTTTCTTTCTGTATATCCTTGTGTTTATTTGTCAAATAAATATATTTCTATTTCTATTTCTATTTCAGCCGATAATTTTTCTATGGATATCTTAAACGTCAAATGGCACCTAATAACTTTGTCCGACTGTA
This sequence comes from Argyresthia goedartella, assembly GCA_949825045.1. NCBI lineage: Eukaryota > Metazoa > Arthropoda > Insecta > Lepidoptera > Argyresthiidae > Argyresthia > Argyresthia goedartella. The sequence continues at coordinate 23,161,109 of OX463811.1, forward strand.
ATGTATGAAATTGAATCAAAATCTCTATCTATATTTAACATTACATTAAATACCTCTTTGAAATTGTCATTAATTTATACAAAGCAAAAGCAAAAAAGAGACATAAACATATGTAGGTAGATATAGCAAAAAAATAAATAAAAAAAGTTTTATTTTTTAGGATATTTTCATGTCAATCTGACATAACTTTAAGATCCGGATAACCGCATTTTACGACAGAAATTATCCGGATCCAAAAACTGTACGGATATCCGGATAATCGGATATCCGGATCGCAAACCCTACGTCCGAGCAAGACGTGTTCTTATCGCTTTTTCTTACGGGTACAGTCGTTAACAAAAATGTCTAGTTCTTCGCGGAGAAAATGTTTAAGGAGTCAGGTAAATATTTGTTAATTTTAAATTTAGATATAATTAATTTTTATTATGTATCTATTTCCTATAAAAATTAAATAATATTAAAATTAAATGAAATATTATATCCTTGTTGACGTTTATGTATTATTGTTTTAGACTCGAGAAACTATTGCTAAGGTATACGAATTTCTGAAAAAAGATGCGAGAGATATATTGCAACTTGTAAGTGATCCAGTTTGCAGTGCAAGTCCAATTTTAATATCTTAATTAAGTGAACATTTAAACAGCGTACGGAAAAGAACAGCAATGGCAGTGAGGGGTATCAGAGAGAACAATAACTAATATATTGGCTGAAGGAAAAGAATCTGAATCTAAATTTAAATCTCCGCATAAAGACCGCAAAAAACGTTCAAAGAAGTTAGAATTAGACAACTTTAAATTTGATGTTATACGTTCAACTATTCAAAATTACCATTTAGAACACCACGAGTTACCTACCTTGCTCAAGTTGAAAAGAATATTTCAAGATAAACTTAATTATGATGGAAGTATTTCGACTCTGCGCACAGCTTTGTTAAAGTTGGGATACAAATGGCGAAAAATTGTGGATAACAGACGTGTTATTATAGAGCGGCATGACATTCAAAAACTACGGTTTTCTTACCTGAAAAACTTACTCAGATACCGTCAACAAAATCGGTGTATCGTATATACAGATGAGAGCTATATCTTAACTAGGCAAAACAAAGGATGGGGTAATAAAGATGGACCACCTTTAAAGAGAAACATGTCTAAAAGACAACGAATTATCACTGTGCATGCTGGTTCAGAACAAGGTTTCGTTCCTAACGCACTACTGACCTTCAAAGCAAATAGTGTTTCCGGTGATTATCACTCTAACATGAACGCAGAAAACTATGAAAAGTGGCTAAAAGAACGTCTTGTACCGAATCTGCCACCTAACTCTGTAATTGTGCTTGATAATTCCTCATACCATAATGTTCAAAATGACAGAGCTCCAAATTCTAATTCCAAAAAAACAGAAATGCAGAAATCGCTCGACAGAAAAACATAAAGCTTTTAATCTAGATATGAAAAAAAAATGAACTGTATGATTTGATAAAAAAAAACAAAGAAAACCATATTTGTTATAAGATTGATGACATACTTCAGCCATATGGCATAAAAGTTCTTCGACTGCCACCATATCATCCTGATCTAAGCCCCATAGAAAATGTGTGGGGAATTAAAAAAAAATATATTGCTTCGCATAACGTCGACCAAAATGTGACGGGAATAATGGAACTAATAAATGAACGTTTAAGTCAAATTGATGGAGAGATGTGGGGTAATACTTGTCGACATGTACAAAAGAAAGAAGAAGAATACTATCGACATTTTGACATGGAGTCAGAAATCGTAATCAACCTTGGTGAGAGCAGCGAATCCGACAATTAATCATTTGATTTTTCAAGTAGCGATTCAGAATAAGTAATATGTTCAATACATAAACATTAAATTACAGTGTGCCAATACCAAATTATTGTTTTTTTAAGAACCCGTATATTATCAAACACAACAAGTTAGCGCTCCTGCACACGATAACTGTATTAGTATTTCTCCGAGGCCTGCTGGAAGAAAGAAATTAAAAACAGTCTCGTAGGAAAGTTCCCATGGATTGCCCATCTCTACTACTCACGTCGTGATTGGACGATGTCCACCACAACCTTCAAGCTGTAATCCTCACCATTGAAACCTTCATGAAAATGAAATTTGAAAATGCAAAAAAATAGTCCAGAAATAGTCCTAAATAGTCCACCAAGAAAGAAAATTAGTCCACTTATAGTTTCGAAGTTATAGCTATAAGTTGGTGAGGATAACATCTTGACGTCAAGCTGTAATCCTCATCTCTCTTGCAAGCAAACGGAAGGGCCTATTGACTTGGTTTCGGTTTCAAAAATTAGTCCAGAAATAGTCTACACGGCATGCCAAATTTCAGAAATAGTCCTTCAACGATTTCAGAGTTATTAAGTCATCTTGGTGAGGATTACAGCTTGAACATTCGATAACATCAAATATCTCCTGACCGCCTACGACTACTAGTTTGATATTTGTGCCAAAAAATAGTCCAGAAATAGTCCACCGAAACAATAATAATTTCCACCTGGTTTACTTTGAAGAACGGCATTATAATGCAATGTTTAATTTCCCATACATTTCAATCAATGTACAGTCGTGTACAAAATAATAATGGGGTAAACCCTAATAAACCGGTTTATACCAATTAATCTCCATAGTCTAGTGGTTTCATATCATACTTGCTTCTCACGCAGGAGATGCGTGTTCGAATCCGGTGCGTACCTTATACCATTGAGATAAATAATTTAACCAATGTACATTATACAGGCGTTCTTACGGTGATGGAAAACATTTTTAGGCAACCTTTTATCTCCATAGCTGCGGTGATGAGCTAGCCCCCTGCTATAGGCACCTAACTACCTACCTTCCTACAAAGGTACAAATCAACAAGGTACAAAAAAATATGGGGTTACAATTTTATTACCCCACTGCGCAAGACCGGCTGCGCTATACGACAACCAGTGTTGGATTTTGGTGTGTTGAAAAGGATGACACAAAATACAAAAAGGATAGTATTTTGTAAAAAAGTATAGTACGCTCTAATACTAATTTAAAAATGATGAAAATATTTAAAATCAACATCATTTATTAGTAATTTTCAAGACTTTACTGCCACTCTTCATAATAATTGAACTCTACTGACTACTCGTTGGTTTAGTTAGAGATCTAGCAATTATACTTACTTTATTTTGACAGTTTTTTTTAGATATGATGATAAATCATAATTTATAAGTCCATTACATGTGACTTATATACAGGCTGTAAAATAAAAGTGTAGTCAAATCAGAGGTTGTTAGAAACATCTTTCTGAACAACTTTCACTATGAAACCGTTTTTATCAGTGCAATTTTATTTTTCACCACTACAGGGTATTGTTATGTAAAGCTACCCCCGGTTAAGGGACTATAGTACCCATCATTATGAATAACTTTCCCCAAGAAATATATGTATATGGGTCTCCCATAGTAACATGTAATCAGCTGATTGGTCAATTTAATGAGGGACGATTTTTTTCCATTTGCGACCATATGTTTCTGGAGGAAAGTTGTTCATGATGATGGGTACTATAGGCATAACTTTACAAAACAACAGCCTGTATATTCATTTTTGGAAGAAGTTAAAAATAAAAATGCTCTGAAGATGTTTTATGGCGAAACTATGATGTCCCTACAAATTTATGTATATGTAGGGACATCATTGTTTAGGGAAGGGGTTAAACCCCTGAAAATTTGACTACACCTTTATGTATACTTATACTCGGGAGGTGCCAATTATTTAGACATAAGCACTTAATTAAATACCTAAAATTTAAATGATTAAGACTGAAATTAATCAAACAATGTTTGATGTTATGTGATGATTATATGATTATACCAATGAACCGACTGTGATTATTGTGATTAAAACTAAGTTATATATATAAATATGATATAAACATATACATATATATATATATATATATATTGAAAAAAGAACAGATCCATTTATGTTCATTATAGTTATATATATATGTATATAACTATAATGAACATAAATGGATCTGTTCTTTTTTCAAATTATGTTTTGTGAGTACAGAAGCTAGCATGTTATCCTTTACACATTGATTGTCAGTTCTTAACACTTTCCTCCATTGCAATGATGTCATTATTGCAGAGTACAGAAGCTAGCATGTTATCCTTTACACATTGATTGTCAGTTCTTAACACTTTCCTCCATTGCAATTATGTCATTATTGCAATTGTCATGTACCGATTGACGTGATTTTTAAACACTCGTGCCTTAATTTCCACAGAAAAATGCTTTAAGATGTCTTCAAAAGTTTCAGCAAAATCGTATTTCGACGAAATTTTGCCAGCACGTTCGCGATACCAATTCCGCCATTGTTGTTTACATCTTAGCTCAACTATATAAATATATAACATATATATCATAGCTACAACCGAAGCTCGAAGACCCGTTCAAGATGCAAATCGCTGTCACGCACTTATGTACAGCAAAAAACTCATTTATGTTTCAGTCTTCTAAGGGCTTTTGACAGCCGTTATAAAAAGTTTATACTAAACACAACTTAAGCACAACAAGCAAAAGGCAAGTAACGTACTCAAGCAGGCCAAGCTTATTGCCTGTCAGCCAGGTTGCCCCTAACCATCCTTGTTTTATTAAGGTTCTATTTAAACTGTATTTAGCGGTTATCAAAACTCTGGAGAATGTCCGGCTAAATGGGAGAACATAAAAGTTAAGTGTCGTGAACGTGAAGGACAGAGCTATGCGCTCACTTTCTTACAATATTACAATACCGTTAGTTTTCAAAGATTAAAAACAGGCCCTTTGATTTAATTAACCGATATAAACCGGTTTATTAGGGTTTACCCATTATTATTTTGTACGCGACTGTACATGTATTGAATGTATGGGAAATAAAACATTGTATTTTTAATGCACTTCTTCAAAGTAAACCAGGTGGAAATCATTATTATTTCGGTGGGCTATTTCTGGGCTATTTTTTGGCTCAAATTTCAAACTGAAACTCGTAGGCGTTCCGAAGATATTTGATGATATCAAATGTTCAAGCTGTAATCCTCACCAAGATGTCCAATAACTCTGAAATCGTCGAAGGACTATTTCTGAAATTTGGCATGCCATGTGGACTATTTCTGGACTAATTTTTGAAACCAAGTCGATAGGCCTTTCCGTTTTCTTGACCGAGAGATGAGGATTACAGCTTGACGTCAAGCTGTAATCCTCACCAACCTATAGCTATATCTTCAGAACTATAAGAGGACTATTTTTCTTTCTTTGTGGACTATTTCTGGACTATTTTTTGGCAGTGTCAAATTTCATTTTCATGAAGGTTTCAACGGTGAGGATTACAGTTTGAAGGTCATTGTGCACCGCCAAAAGAGGAAGAAAACTGTCTGTGGTCTGTGGCACCGACCGAGCGAACTGTCAAGGTGGTGACAAGAACATAAATAACCAAAAAATCATCGAATCCAAATCGAACCCAGACCATACGCCTGCTGTTCAGTAAAATGGCAAAGCCCGTCGATTTGGAGCTGAAAAAGGCATTTGTCGAGCTGCAAACCAAAATGGTGGAGACGAGTAAGAAGATCCAGGTCATAGACAACCAAATTGGGGTCCTAAAACGGGTTTTACAGCATGTTGATATTACGCAGCGGGAGATCAGCACCTTGCCACCAGAAACCAGGACATACGAGTCTATTGGACGAATGTTCCTGCTAACAGACCTCGCTGAAGTTAAGACCAACCTCAAAAACCGCCAGACTCAATACAATACCCGGACAACTGACCTGGAAAAGAACAAGCAATATCTCGAGAAGAACCTGAAAGAAAGCGAAGATAATATTAGAGAAATGGTGCAACAAAGGAAGGTACAGAGTGAGGTTAAGTAATTGCTTGTCGTTGGGAGATAGATAGTTGAACAAATCCATCGCAACAGCTGAAGGATTAGCATAAATCTATTTGGCATTACCACCTGAAAAGAAGCCTCATGAAAACATGGCTTATTGTGCTGATTTTAAAATAATGTGTTTATTGGCAGAAAGGACTCTAAAATTATATTAAGAATTGATAACTGTTTACACAGAGGTTCTGTATTCTATTTAAAAATTAACATAAAAGCTTGTTTTAGTTTCATTTAAGACAGATAACAAAAAATAAATTTTTTATGTCTTGCAAAATACCTTTTTGTGAGTATGTACAGTTCACGCTAAGCTTCTTTGGCTCTGACTGAACTGTCACCTCTCTCTTGCTCCACCTTACCCTATATGAAAAAGAAAGGTTACAGATTGATCAGAGCCAAAGAAATGTGGGCCGGCCTTTTGTTGACCTGTGAATTGTGACTGGTGGGGGGAAAGGTGCACGGGTACAAGAGAGATGTACGCATGGGCGAGAGAGAGAGAGGCAACAGCTGGCTCCGAGGCCAAGAAACCGGGCAGGGACTGTACCTACCAAAATATGTGACTTATTATTTGGCACCTGCTGGGCTTTTGCCAAATTATTCTGTAAGTCAGGTTTTGGCTATTGCAAATTTAATTTAACTAACATATTGCTACATGTTACTAATATTTAGCTTATCTATGTTTAAAAGAGTGAATTTTTTGTTCTGTGTTTTATTTTAATTAGTAATTTCCTATCGTACTAAAAACTAAACTAAACTACAGCATCAATTAAATTACAGTTTCCGGGTCCATCATTTCCAATTGAAAGAGGTGTCAAGCAGGGCGATCCTCTCTCCCCTAAACTTTTTATGAGCGTGTTGGAAGAGGTCTTCAAGACACTAGAGCCAGATTGGGAGAGCAGGGGTATAGACGTCGGTAGATAAGGGGGCAAAAAAAAAAAGAGCGCCGAAAAAAAAAATTTTTTTTCTTGAAAAAAGAAAAATTTCGACTCCAGCGAAATTTTTGTGAAAATATTTTTTTTTACTATTTCTTTTTATTTCGGAATCGTGTAGTGCTGCTCTTTGCCATCATTTTTGGTCATATACATTTTCCTCGTGCACCTCACCGATTTCGAGATATGCGTCACAACGATGTTCGTCATATCGATATCTCTATAAATAATGGTGCTAGGGAAAACATGCGTATGACATAAAATGATGGCCGTAAGGCACCCTAAACGATGCGCAAGTGAAAATATCAAAATTCAAAAAAAAAAAAAAAATTGTCAAAAATTTTGTAAGTGCCCCCTTACCCACAATGCTTTCAGCGACTTAGAAAAAATTCGCGAAAATATTTTTTTTTACTGTTTCTTTTTACCTCGGAATCGTGTAGTGCTGCTCTTTGCCATCATTTTTGGTCATATACATTTTCTCGTGCACCTCACCGATTTCGAGATATGCGTCTCAACGATGTTCGTCATATCGATATCTCTATAAATAATGGTCCTAGGGAAAACATGCGTATGACATAAAATGATGGCCGTAAGGCACCCTACACGATGCGTTAGTATCAACATGTTTGTATGGAGAATGTTGCATATTTTTCGCGCGGACATTATCCAACCTTGTTTTTCTAATGCAGAACAGAGAAACGAAAAAAGTTACGAACTTTGAGCTCCTTTAACTGACTGTGTAGACGTATACATGTCGAGTTAAATTTTATTCGTTACACTATATAGCACTAGAAAAACAAGGTATGGTTATCCATACCATACCATATGGATAGCCGCGCGAAAAAAAAGCACCACTCTTAATCATTGCACTTTGCAATTCAAACAAAAAAAAGATTGTTACGGTTGACGCGACGGGTTAATATAATAATTCAATAATTGGGACAGGTACCTGCGCCATTGCGCATAGATAAACCGCCTGCGTATAGAAATACCTATATAACATTGCGTTCTTAATAAATAACATTGATGTGTTTCTTCAAACAATGCATTCCACCTTTCCCTTCATACTTACCGGCTTAGGACGGTCAAAATTACGACAGGTATGTTTAGATTTAATAATAAATATTTTTCCCACTGTCGTGACTTTGGCGTATTTAAAAGGGTGGAATCATCATTATGTACAATAATGTCTGATTTATCGCTAACAACCTGTAACAAGAAATACCAAAATCACAGTAAAAAATACAAAATAAAAGTAAAAGCAAATCGTGCAAAATCAAATTCAACATAATAATATAATAAAAATCTGAAAAATCAACACTTAATATAACTATGATTTGACTACTATATTACACAATCATCGACGGGCGAACTCAAGTAAGTATCACTCATTGCCTTGGACAATTAGGCGAACAGCGGCAATTGCTAGGCTTGATGCCGCGTTTTCCCAAGCCGGGATAAACTCTATGAATATCCCGGAGGAGACGACGAAAACGAGCGGCATGAGATGGTAAGTGTTTTAAAACATTACTGCGATACATGAATTCGCCCATGTACCACTTCAACCTACGGTCACTGCGGCAAGTCCGACAGTGTCGTTTCAACTCCAGCCACTGGCGCTCCAATGTGTTAGTGTGGACTTTCACTAACACATTGGTAGTGCCAGGTACTGAGTTGCCTAATGTAGGGTGGACTGGGAGCGACCTAGTGCCTGCCACGAAATTAAGGCTATGGTTAACGTATGCGTGTCCACGCATCCCTAGGCGAAGGTCTACCCCCAAATAAGATCGATGCATGTCGGACATTATAAAGGTATTTTGACGCACGTTGGCCGCGATTATAGCGTCTAAAGTTGCCCGGGTTTTATCGGGAATTAACTCAACGTGTAAACGTTTAGTAAGCCGACTCATGCAACCAAACGACCACGTTTGACGTCGCAAGAGTCGACCACGGTGATATTTACGTGTATACAAGTGCGTCTCATCTACCTCTACAATGTCGACATCACCGCCTATCATTTCGCGATCATGCGCCTCAGCCACTTCGCACACCTCCCTTAAAAAATGATACACTTGTATCGCCGATTTCCTGGTTACCCCGACGTGTACGGCGGCTGTTGTTACTTTTATCTTTTCGAAAAAATACATGATTAGCCTCAGGGTATCCAGAAAACTGACGCGACTGCGTTCAAAAAAAGTATTTTTTAGGGTTCCGTACCCGAAGGGTTCCAAACGGGACCCTATTACTAAGACTTCGCTGTCCGTCCGTCCGTCCGTCTGTCACCAGGCTGTATCTCAAGAACCTAGCTAGCTAGAGAGTTGAAATTTTCACAGATTATGTATTTCTGTTGCCGCTATAACAACAAATACTAAAAAACAGGATAAAAGAAATATTTAAGGGGGCTCCCATACAACAATACCACATACAAACTTATGGATGCACCTGGTTACGTACATGGAGTGTGAAAGTAACGGCACCAATAACTTTGTAAACAATATTTTGCTGTGTAAAATCCAAACTATTCACTCCACACCATCGCTTCCATTGAACGGTGGTACGGAACCCTTCGTGTGCGATTTAGACTCGCACTTGACCGTTGTTTAAAGGATTTGCTGAACGGTTGCAATTGTTCCTACGACAACGCCAACGGAAGCCCAGTTTATAACTGGTCTTCGATTCCTTAACCATGGTGCTTCTGCAACTTTGACAGCGTATTGTCCGAGTTGAAATCAGCAACCAATCCTCAGCTGCTCTTTGGGCAGTCTCCTCGTTAGAAATCATAACCACGAAAGTTAGGAAATTAAAATTTCTAGCAAGAAGTAGCTCTCTAGGACTCATTGGCATTGTCGTTGAAAACAGAAAGTAACAAGCAAGAAATAAAAAATAGAACGATACCGCCAAACTCGTTACGATCCGATCACGTGCACACTTCACAAACACTGATGACTGACTGACCATAATAATGTACTCTGTGTGACTGACTAATGCGCAGATGCGCAGGAAACTGCCACATATGGTCACAATGAATACTATCTCAATATTCCTACGCCAGGTAAACAATACACTTATTCTAAGAAAAAAGGCAAACTATAACGGCGTCTTTGACTCTTAGCTTATCTTTAGTTCGCAGTTCTTTATAGACTACAGTTACGCTTATCCCTATGTGAAAACAATAGACTCCTATCCTGCGCATGAGTGCGACAAGGAGATAAGATATCACTCTCTAGCTCCTATGATTTATCACCGAGTTCGGACAGACGAAAACATTCTACTAGTATACGTCGCGTCACACGTTGTGGACGGTTTTTATTGTGATTTTGGTATTTCTTGTTACATGTTATTAGCGATAAATCAGAAATTATTGTACATAATGACGATTCCACCTTTTTTAAAGTCAAAGTCACGACAATGGGAAAAAATATTTATTATTAAATCTAAATATACCTGTCGTAATTTTGACCGTTCTAAGCCGGTAAGTAAGAAAGGAAAGGTGGAATGCATTGTCTGAAGAAATACATCAATGTTAATTATAAAAAAGTGGTGCTTATTTTTTATTATAACCATACCTTGTTTTTCTAGTGCTATACACTATATAACTTTTTTCGTTACTCTGCATTAGAAAAACAAGGTTTGGTTGATGTCCGCGCGAAAAATATGCAACATTCTCCATACAAACTATGCATGTTGATACTTGCGCATCGTGTAGGGTGCCGTACGGACATAATTTTATGTTATATGCATGTTTTCCCTAGGACCATTATTTATAGAGATATCGATATGACAAACATCGTTATGACGCATATCTCAAAATCGGTGAGGTGCACGAGGAAAATGTATATGACCAAAAATGATGGCAAAGAGCAGCACTACACGATTCCGAGATAAAAAGAAACAGTAAAGAAAAATATTTTCACGAATTTTTTTTAAGTCGCTGAAAGCCTTTCGACGCAAATGACCAGATACGCACTTGGCCAAAGTACGCATTGTACCTGATACGCATGTTACCAAACACGCAGATAGCCAAATACGCGATGTACCAATTGTCCTAATACGCAAGTGATCAAAAACGCAATTGACCAAAAATAATACGCGGGTTACCAATAACGCATATGACCAAAACAATTTTACGCGATAGGCCAATGTGGGTCAAAATTACGCCTTCCGGCTCAAAATGTTGAATTTGCAAAAAGTTAAACAATAAATGCCAAAAAGCGGTGGTATTGTAGATAAGGGGGCAAAAATGTTTGACTCGAAAAATATTTTTTTTAGAATTTTGATATTTTCACTTGCGCATCGCTTAGGGTGCCTTACGGCCATCATTTTATGTCATACGTATGTTTTCCATAGGACCATTATTTATAGAGATATCGATATGGCAAACATCGTTATGACGTATATCTCGAAATCGGTGAGGTGCACGAGGAAAATGTATTTGACCAAAAATGATGGCAAAGAGCAGCACTACACGATTCCAAAGTAAAAAGAAACAGTAAAAAAAAATATTATTACGAAATTTTTCGAAGTCGCTGGATGAGTCGAAATTTTTCTTTTTTCATAAAAAAAATAATTTTTTTTTGGGCCCGCCCCCTTTTATGGCGGACTCAAAAAGTTATAATTTTTGAATATTTTACAAGGAATACAGAGCTGCGCTCCCGAACAAAGATAAATAGATGTAGCTCAGAAGGCTGCCCAACTAAAATGGGACTGGGCCGGCCATGTTGCTCGGATGCTGCCGAATAGCTGGGCTAAGAGAGCCACAGACTGGCTCCCAGAAAATGCAAAGAGAAAGCGTGGCCGACCCAGGAAGAGATGGAGTGATGGGTCAGAGTGTCGATATTGGCGCCCCCTTATCTACACTCCAACCGTGTCCACAGCATTTGTGTGGTCCAATCCAATCGGCCCGGTTGTTCACTAACTGACGATAGGTGGCGCTAGTTGATATGTGCAAGTGTATTTATTAATATCGCTTCAATAAAAAACTTTAATGGATGATTTCATACACCACTGTTTTTGGCTGCTGCAACGCCACATTTAGTAAACAACTAGGTACTAGGTACTATGTGAATGCCTCTGAACAAAACCGTAATAAATGCAGATGATTATTCTAAAATTCCCTGGAATTCGAAATTAATTTTAAGCTTTGACTCGAGCACGCCTCAATGTTGCACACATTTTTAGATTTGCCGAGATTTAGAATTTTATAACCAGCCATGAGATAATGAATTTAGAACAAATTAAGTGTTAATGCTGATATACTCAAGATGTTGCTGTTAAACAAGACGACCCCGTAAAATAAGAAATAATATTACATATTTATTTGTGCAAGTAGCCTGACCGAGATAAGGGTAAGCAAGTAGGTAGTACCTGTTAAATGTATTAAGTGGAACAGTGGGTAGTTATATTACAATGGATAATTGTGTTATTAGGGCGAGCGAAGCAAGCTCGCTACTAGGCCACAATCCAGCAAATCGTTTGGTACCATTTATGAGTAGCTCCGCATGCGCGACTGATCGGACGTGCATACGGTTGAATTAAATAGTGTACTTATTAATATCGTAAATTTAATGGGTACGAAGTGTGATGGGTGTGATTCGGCGTTGTACGATATACTTTTTATGGAGTGCTCGCAAGAGAGGTGTAAAAAGCTATATCACCTAAAGTGCCTTGGATTGACCAATGAGCAGTTCGAAGACTTAAGTGAGAACTACAAGAGTTCCTGGATATGCCCAGCGTGTAGGTGCAGTATCCCCAAAATGGGTAATTCGGAAACACCAGTCAAGTTTGGACAAGCGATATCAGGGATGAACGAGACCTTTACGCCGAGTAGCTTTGTCAACCTTCAGCCGCGAGGTTTGCGTAACGTGGAAGAAATAGCTAATCTCAATAATAACGCGGAAATACTTCGGGTTCTGAAGGAGGTCAAGATGGAGATGAAGTCTCAACAAGATTTACAGGTGAGGAGCTTCAACCGTCTTCAAGAACAACTTACAACGATCGAAATTGAAATGAAGGACCTTCGCAAAAATATGAAGGTAGTTGAGGAAAACACCAAAAAGCTGGAACAGTTGGAAAACCTTATACTAAATGGGCAGAAGGAGGTCACGAAAGAAACTGCTTTGCCGACGGAGGTTTCAACTATTGTAAGACCATCATTCGCTAACATTGTAAAGCAAACCGATCAAAAGATAGCAAAAAAATTGCCTGCAAAGGAAAGTCGGGCCATGAAAGGGGTGGATTTATCGGCGACGGTGACTAGCAACAGCGGCATGGAAGAAAAACAAGAGAACCAAGAAGGTGCTTGGCAAACGATAAATCGGACCAAGAAAAGGTACCCTCGAAAAGAAGTTAGACAAGGAGGATGTACACAGTCTGTTGAAATTGAAGGGACGGAGCAGAAAAAGTATCTTCATGTGTGGAACGTAAAAAAAGACACATCAGTGGAATCAATGGCAGCATTTGTTAAAAAAATCTGCGGTGAAAAGGCGGAAACAAAGGTTGAAAGCTTAAAACACAAAAAAGAGAGAGGCTATGCATCTTTTATAATAACGGTTCCAGAAAGTTTATATGACAAACTATGTGAAGATAAAAATTGGGCGGTAAGAATAAAGTATTGCGAATGGGAATGGTTTTTTCGAACAGACCCGAAGGAAAAGAACGACCAAACATGATTATTACGTAGTGTACTATCAAAACCCTAGAGGACTGAGGTCTAAACTTGACGTTCTACGTTCCGAATTCCATGCCTCGACGGCAGACTTATTCGTATTCTCGGAGACAGGATGTATAGAATATATCAACGACGCCGAAATAGTTCCGCAAGGGTTTCATATTCTTCGTTGCGATAGAGCGGACGGACGTAAGCACGGAGGAGCGTTTCTCGTGGCCACAGATCGTTTGGAGATGCGTCGAGTCGCAGTGCCGGGTAGTGTAAATGTTGACACTCACACATACGAACTTGTTGCCGGAGCGGTGTACAAACAAAACAAATTGATATTCTTATTATGTAGTATTTATATCCCACCGAGGAGTAGTGAGTCTGAGTATATAGTTATGTTTAGAATAATTGAACAATTTTGTGATGCGTACAGCAACGTCATCGTTATGGGGGATTTCAATTTAAATTCCTGTACTAAGGAAACCGCCACTTATTATGAGTATTGGGTAGCCTATTGTGGGTTCATTCAGAGCAACATGGTACCTAATTGCGACGATCGGCAGCTTGATTTGGTACTGAGTAAGTTCGGCGGGATAGGATCGAGCGTGCGCGTGCGCGCAGCGGACTCGCCGATGGTGAAGGTAGACGTGTATCACCCGCCGCTCGAGGTCACAGTGTCGCTGTGCGGCCGGCCGCCGCCGCCGCCGGGCGAGAGCGCATCCACTGATAACTTAGCACAACACGGTAACCAACAACCTCAGAGCGAGCCGACCGGTTGGAATTTCAACAAGGCAGATTTTTTTGTACTGTACTCTGCTATAGTAGGGGTGGACTGGAGACCGATATATGGGATGGATGGCGTAGAAAATTGTCTAGATTTCTTTTATAGCACTTTGAATAAAATTTTTGATGACTGTGTTCCGAAAAAAAAGCGGCAATGTATAAACTCTGGGTATAGCTATCCTGAGTGGTACACAAAAGACTTGATTCGCGACATTAAATTAAAGGCTGAACTGCATAAAAAATATAAATCTAGCAAATCTACTGTAGATTACGAAAAGTTTTCAGTTTGCAGAGCGAGGGTTAAATGTTCTATACTATTAGCCCAAGAACAGTATAAAAATCGCATACAAAATCATTTAATAGAAGACCCAAAGGCATTTTGGAGCTATATAAACTCTATGAAGGGGAATAGGTGTCCACAAAAAATCGTTAAGGATAAAAGAGTATTGTCAGCGGAGGAGTGCGCCGAGGAGTTTGCGAATTACTTTCACTCGGTTTACAGTACGGAACGCGCCAAGCTTGACGTCACCGCCGCTATGGCGGAGGCGGAGCCTACCGCGGCAAGAGTGCAGGTGGACCGACTACAGCTCGGGGAGGTTCGTAGCGCGCTGAGGCGGTTAAAACCGAAACGCTCGGCGGGGCCAGATGGCATTCCGGCATATCTTATCCGGGATTGTCGTATGACTTTAGCAGAACCGTTATGCTACATTTATAACCTATGTCTGACAGCCTCAGTCTTCCCAGATAGGTGGAAAGTAACACGGGTAATTCCAGTACCAAAGGGGAGGGCCAGTGCAAATGTAGATGGGTATAGGCATAGGCCAGTGGCAGTGCTTTCAACGCCGGCAAAGGTTTGGGAATCTGCTATCCAACGTGCAATCACAGCCCAGATTGAGCCACAACTAGCGGATGCTCAGCATGGTTTTCGCTCATCTCTTAGTACCACCAGCAATCTCCTCAACTTTATGTCTCAAGTTATCCCAGCAGTTGACAGTGGGGGACAGGTGGATGCGGCGTACTTTGACTACAAAAATACCTTAGATTTGGTTGATAATGATGTGCTGTTAAAGAAGTTATCGGACTTCGGTTGTACTCCAAATCTGTTACGGTTCTTTATTAGCTACATGAGCGATAGAAAACAATATGTGGAATACAATGGCCATCGTTCGGATACATATTTCACCAGATCTGGAGTAAGTCAAGGCAGTAATTTGGGCCCTATTGAATTTATAATAATGATAAATGACTTGCCGAAAGTTGTAAAAAATGCTAGTTGTTTATTATTTGCGGATGACCTAAAACTCTCTTACCAAATAGGTAGTGCGTCAGACTGTAAGAGATTGCAAGAAGACATAGACCGGGTAGTTCAGTGGAGTATGGACAATAGACTGGAGTTCAACGTCTCCAAATGCGCTCTTATATCCTTCACAAAGAAAGTATATCCAATCATCTCAGACAACACATTGGGAGATAAGAACATAGAGAGAGTTGATGACGTCAGAGACCTAGGCGTTCAGTTGACTTCTGACCTCAACTATAGTTAGCATATTGAGAATATCTGCAAAAAGGCTTTTAGGAACCTAGGGTTCATCCTTCGAATGGGGCGTACCTTCACAAACATTACAGCTAGTGTAAGTCTCTATAATGCTTTGGTTAGGAGTCAGCTAGAGTCAAACGCAATAATATGGGCACCCCATGATACAAAATATCGGCTTATGGTCGAACGCGATTAAATACAATTGGATTTAATTTTGTATTTTTATATTATTTCAAAAAAATATGTTTCAAAATCTGATTCATCATTCTTTGTTGATATTTCGTTTGCATTTAGGTGATTTTTTGATTGATTGGTGTGTTTTCATTATTAAAATTTATGGGCCTCACCCGAATAATAATAGATGCTTGGTTCAAGTACAGTTGGGTTTAAGTTTTTGTGGTTAATAAATTAATTGTTAGGTTAACATTCAGATATCAGATAATCACTTAGTGTAACGGTTTTACATAAGAAGTTAAACAGTTTTCAAAATTTAGTTTATTTTGTGGGTAAATTCTGAGGTTCAGACAGTATTTTGTTGCAGTTTTGAGATATTTTGATCAAAATATCGGGAATAATTTGTTGCGTTGAAATAAATGCCTTAATGGCTGGAATTTTTCCTTCAATTTAGCAAAGCGGTCAAGTACGATTTGGACTCGCGCACGAAGGGTTCCTTACCACCGTACAATGGTAGGGATGGTGTGTAGTGAATAATTTGGATTTTACAAGCAAAATTTTGTTTAAAAAGTTATTGGTGTGGCTATTTTCATACTCCATGTACGTAACCAGGTGTATTTATTAGTTTGTATGTGCTTTCCAGATAAATAAAAAACCTTGGCAGTTCCGGATATGCTTTCCAGTAATTTTTGGCTTGAGTTCTACATTCTTTATTTTTTCATAATTTAGGAAGTCGTTTCGGAGATAAGGAAAGGGGAGTAGTCATTTTTTGCACTTTTTTGATCGTAACTTTTGAAGTTATCAAAACTTAAGTTTAAAAAAAAAAAAAACTTAAAAAAACATATCCATACCATATCATTATCTATAAAAACGGCAAAAAATCACGTTTGTCATGTGGGAGTCCCCCTTAAATATTTATTTTATTTTAATTTAATTATTTATTTTTAAAGTGAATAATATAACTCAATATTCTGTGAATATTTCGAGCGTCTACCTGTTGCCGATATCAATATTGAGCAAAATAATAACGTTTGTTGTATGAGAGCCCCCCTTAAATATTTGTTTTATTCTGTTTTTTAGGATTTATTGTTATAGTGGCAACTGAAATCTGGCATCTGTGAAAGTTTCAACTGTCTAACTATCACGGCTCATGAGATACAGCCTGATGACAGACGGACAGAGCGGAGGCTTAATAATAGGGAACCCTAAAAAATGACACAACACATACATATTTTAAGCAAGTCGTTATGTATACTGCGCCCGTCATCTAGTGCATTCCGGAACTCACTTCAGAAAATGCTTGTAATAAAATATAATACCAATATTGGCAATACTTACTCTCTTCTATAGGTCAACCGGAATCTCATGGCAATTGGGGTAATAAAAAATGTTGTGTGCAATACTGGGGAAATTGGATTAAACGATCTTGATACTGTTTAATTTTTATTTATGTCTAGCATTAATGAACATGAAGTATATTAGGTATGTTTATGAAGAATGTTGTTATTCATCGGTTTCTTATATAACATTTAAATCATACTAATAACTTAACATTCAGACCTAGAAAACGATTCCAAGAACTTCACTTGCTTTTCTTGTTCTTTATCAGATAAAGAGGTATTTATCGCTCTTCCAGCATTACAATTATTCTATCTTGCTTCCATTTCTCTGCACCAATGTGTGAGAAAGCTTCTTCTTTTATTGATTTAATGTCACTTGCAGGCCTATTTCCATTTTTATCAGCAACTTTTTGCTTTATTATACCCCAAATCATTTCTATGGGATTCAATGTGCAATGATAAGGTGGGAGCATTAAAACTTCGTGACCCTGCGATTTTAATACTTCATCTATCTCATATAATGGCGCAGACATGTTTTGTTTCACTACTTCAATGACGCCAAAGATCATCATTATGTAAATAATTTGCACGAAGCCATTCTTTTATATCAGCGATACCATTGGCTTGTGTGGGCATTTTGTTCATCCGTACGGAATTTTAACTAGTATTATCCATAACAATTAAAAGTCTTGTCAGATTCGGAATTAGCTTCTATGTCACCCATTTTGTAAAATCGTCCTTATTCATATCGTAGTGATAGTCACTAGATGCACTTGTTGACCTGTACCCCAGGCAACATTTTGGTATAAATCCATTTTATCCACCAGCGTTTACAATGATCCACCTCGCTCCAAGTGAAATACTTTTAGATGAACCTGCAATATCTTTGCTTTGTGAACACATGTATACAGAACATGAACCGTGAATATCATCTAAATATAATAATAAGTATCATCTAAATAAATCACATCCAATTTATTGTGCTCTTCTTTTTCCTTTATACGCTTCAAAAACTTGTATCTTTGAAGTTTTATGTCATCTCTCTCCATCAAAATGGTCCTTTTTGATTGGCATTTAACATATTCAAAACCAATCTCCTTAAGTATAAGGCTATAAAAAATAATAACATTTATCATGTTATTCAAATGATACATTCATCATCAACATTATCATCAGTCTACGTATACGCCCCACTGCAGGTCACCAGCCTCCTTTTACGAGTGAGAGTGAGAAGGATTATTACTTAATATTACTAGTTTGGGGCTAGATCAATGTGTGTAAATAGTGTCCAAGGTATTATTATTATTATTATTATTATTATTTGCTTACCGCAAAGATTATCTCCGTTGCAATCAATATCTTTTCGAAGAATTTCTAATAGTTTCATTATTGTTGGAATTTCCTTCCGAACTGTATAGAATTATTTTACTTAAAACTCTTAAATCGAAACTGTCCAAAGTTGATTTCCTCTCCTCTTTTTACCAGGCCTGGAAAAATACACCATCCTTCGATGTGTCCTCACCTACGATTCACCGTATAATAGTACTGTAAACCCCACAACAAAACACACAAAACAATAAAGTAAGAAAAATATTAAAACAACAAAACACACAAAACAATAAAGTCAGAAAAATATTAAAAGTATCAAAACAACTCAGTCCAAGTTACTGGTGTACAACTTGTGGTGGTGGTCCAACTGTACGACGCGCTTAATTTCGCGTTCCGAGTCACGTCAACAAAGCCATCATCGCTCACGTGACGTCAAGATCAACATGCCCGTTCCGAGTGGGAAATGGCGACCATCATAGATATCCATTCGGAACGCTTTCAACGCGACGGTAGACGTTGACACGGACAGGTGACTATTATTCTCCTAGCGCCCAAAGACCTTTTAAAAATTATTCTACGAGTTAGCGGTAGAAGCCCACGGTTCCGTTCCATTTCATCAGCTAGACGCTCGGGGGCCTTTTATTCAATAAGCCCTCATTTTTAATTGCTCATACACTTTAAAAAATTTCGTGGAGTGATAAATACTAGTTTTAGAATGAAAGTGTCAAGTCTGTAATTTTCTATGGACTATCAAGGGTGACAACAGAATAATATATCTATCTATCTATCTATCTATCTATCTATCCCTTCGCATGAAACAATTTTTCCTGTCAGCCCTGGGTTTGCTGGAAGAAATCTCTATATAGAGATAAGCACGCCTTTGTATACTAAGTATGTTTGTAATTGTCCATTAATGTGTATATGCAATAAAGTATAAAGTAAATAAAATTTCATGTGTCATTTTTGATGTTCCTTGTTTGAAGCACAGAGAAAGTAATCACAGAAGATGGTAAATAGTAAGTAAATCCAAACTATTCTTTGAAATCTTTGACATATTAATTTAAGTGTGACATATCGATTTCCCATCTAATTCCAATAGTTTTTTTTAATGACCTCTTAAACTTACAACAACTTTCAAAAAGTATGTGGGTTTCCACAATAGCTTAGATTTTAAAAGGCTTACGGGCTCCTACATTCAGTTTGATTTTAAAAAGCTTGTGGGTCGCAATAGGATGTAAACATAACGGTCAAGTGCGAGTCAGACTCGCGCAGAAAGAGTTCCGTACCAAACACAGATTTGAAACGTTGTCATGTAAAAAATAGACTATCCCGAAATTAACACTGATTTGTAGAAGCATCTGTAAAAGGCAATATGGGTATGCTTTTATAAGGCTTACGAGGCTTTGTTAGCTTTTTCTATAAAAAATAAATACAAATATTACTATTCATTGATTTTTTTGACTTTTATTTACTAACACCCTAATGGCTAACATTTCAGCTACGCATTGATAAATATATAATGCCACTTTGACTTGAACATGAGACTAATTATAACTTTTTATTAGTTGATGAGCTGATATTTTAAAAAGGTTGTAATGAAAAAATACAAAATTGTTTAGTTTTTATTTTCATAGGCTATGGATATTTAATCGCACATCAACATACTGATTTTCACAGTACAAAAGGATCAGCAAAAATACTTTTTATGTTTTAAGTATTTTTTGTTGTTCTTACATATTCTTAGCTTCGCTCACCCCCTTTACCTTTCACCTAAGCTACCGCAGTATTTTATCCTGATATTTTCTGTAAAAATCAGTATATTTGTTATGCAAATCAGTATTATTGATGTGCAGTTTAAAATATCCCTTTTTCACATAACTGAAACTTTAGTTTCGTAAAAAACTATCTATTCCGCAGAACATACACTCACATAACTTAAAAATATCAATTTTACATAAACCATTTTCATTAGCAATTGCGACCCACATTCCCTATAAAAGGTTCTTTGGTTTTGACATCTTTCCTAGCTAAAACAGTATTATTCCTTCATTTATCAATATAAAAAATCCCACATTAGTACGATCAGTTTTAGGTACATTTTCGAATGTCGAAATCTCTGGGCGTCTACCATGCGAACCTTTTCAAAGTACAAAAAAGTCTGGGTGTTAGGAGGTTAAAACCCAACTTTTGTTAGTTATTGACGTTATTGTCATTTCGAGTCGTAGTTTCTATCAGCGCATTCCGAATGGCACCATAATCGATTATAGGGTCTACGAGGTCGTTCCGAATGAGTTTTAGCGTGACAACAATAGCCCAAAATGGTTGATATGACGTCATGAATTACATCATAAACGCCGCTATTTTGTGCTATCATCGCCCGTGCTCTGAGCGTAAGCACTGTGAGCGAGCTATCAAAAGTGACAGCTGTCACGCTGACACCTGGCATTCAAACTTAGAACAGTAACCAGCATCGACTTTTGGCGCTCCATAATTGTTTATTTCCTCACTTATTCACCCAACACAAAGTTAATGTAACTGTTACGACTGTCTACGACTCGAAATGACGATAACTTACAAGAGTGTCAGTGTCAACGTCTACCGTCGTTTTCAAAGCGTTCCGAATGGATATCTATGATGGTCGCCATTTCCCACTTGGAACGGGCATGATGGTCGTGACGACACGTGAGCGATGATGGCTCTGTTGGCGTCACTTGGAACGCGACATATATTAGCTTTGTTTTGGGTGAATAAGTGAGGAATTAAACAATTATCGAGCGCCAGGAGTCGCTGCTGGTTTCATTTCATTTTTTAACTAATGGCAATCTGTCCTGCTATTGCCAGACAATTTCTGCCAGTATCATGTAGTGGAGGCACATGTGAAGGGACGCGGGGCAAATCTTAAATTGGCTGAATACTTTTTAGTAGGTGTCTATCTGAAATAAAGTTTTACATTATTGGTTAGTTCCATGCAATATATACATAACACACGCAAAATAAACTAAGGGACAACACAATAACATAAAGGGAAGGAAGGGGATATCTATTATAATTTTATTTTGTTAATATGGATAAATTTTGCTAATAAAAATACTATCTTTGGGTTGAGGAATAGAGAAAGAAGGTGGCGAATATTAGTAGGGATAGGGAGATCAATTGAGGGTATTAGGGAGTACAAGGAATCAAGGCCATAAATGGGGCAGTTAAAGAAAATATGGTCAACGGACCCATCCTCAAGACCGCACTCGCAAATGGAGGAATCTCTGATTTTTATTTTCTTTAAAAACACTGGAGAACTGCAATGACCTAAGCGTATTCTGCATAAAATTGTAACTAATATCTTTGGTAGTTTTTTAAAATTGAAAAACCATGGTTTGCTTGGAATACTTGTCTGAATTGAAGCGTAAAAAGCTCCTTTATTTCGACTTGATTCATGCCACACATCCGACCAAGTCTTCTGAAGATCTTTACCGGGAATGCTGAGCAAGTCATAACAGTGGTTAGAGAAGTACTTTCGATTACTGTTATTATCTAAGGCCGCACGTTTAGCCAACTCATCAACGTGATCATTACCAATAATGCCAGAATGACTAGGGATCAAAATTATAGCAAATTATTTTTGGGAACATTTATAAAGGATGTTTTTGATTTCCATAATAATATTACTATGCACTTTTGATTTAAATTGGTTTTGTTGGAGGGCTTGTAAGCAACTTTTGGAGTCCGAAATTATTAAAGATTGTCTTATATTATGGGATTCAATAAACGAGCAAGCTTCCAAGATCGCAAGGCATTCTCCTGTGTAGGTACACTGAGCTTTGGGGCGGGCTCTGAAGTTTAATTTCTATTTTAGAATTTTTAAAGGATACTGCGAAACCAGTCGGAACAGTCTCTTCCAGCCTGGAGGCGTAGGTATAAAAATATTGCCAGTCTTCCCATCTTGATCTTAAAACCGAGTTGAAGGACGAGTTTGCAAAGGAGAACCTTTTACAATATTAAGATCCAAAATAATTTTCGGAGTGAAGAGGACAGTTGGCAGGGGGAAACAATATAATGGTAATTTATCTTTTCGGATGATTGGGCAGGAGTCCTCGATGTTTTTAAGCTTTCGGAAACTATTGAGAATAAGAGGAGGACTCTTACATTTCCAATATTCATTACGAATATTGCAAATATTATTAAGGGATTCTAATTTAAAAAAAGAGGAGGATTTGAGAATAAATAAGCCCTATATATAAACCGGTCAGAGAGATGTTGTCTCCTTAGAATCAAAGAAGGATCTCCGCACTCCACCTGTAAGGCATTGATAGGAGATGATTTCATGCATCCAGTTATAATTCTAAGTGCCTTAGATTGGATACCATCCAATTTGCAAAGAGCCAGTTTACTACAAGGTTCTAAAAGGTAGGATCCATAGTCAAGTACACTCCTAATGAGGGCATTATACATCAATTTCAGAGTAAATGGGTGGGCACCCCACCATACCCCAGAGAGAACTCGAAGAATATTTATTGTCTTTTCGCATTTATATATATAATTTAGATGAACGGAACCAGATAATTTTGAGTCTAGGAATACGCCTAAGAATTTTACAGAATTACGAACAGGGATAGAGGAATTGTTTATTTTTAAATCTATGTCAGTAATGTCCCTCTTCCTAGAAAACACTACCACAGTGCTCTTAGAAGCTGATAGATTGAGACCATTGGATAGCAGCCAAGCATTCAATGAGTTGAGAGAGACTTGCATTGACTCCCCAGCATCTTCAACACTTGAGCTAGGAATGTACAGACACAGATCATCAGCATATTGTAAATTTTGACAATCGTTATTTAGGGAAGTATGAAGAGAAGCAGTATAAATATTATATAGTAGAGGACTGAGAACAGATCCCTGGGGGAGGCCTCTCCACACCGTACGGGGTTCAAAGCTCTCGCCAGGGATACGAAGTGAGATTGATCTGGACATAAGCAGACTGCCAATGCAGTTTCTCATTCTTACAGGGATGTTCAGCTGTTGTAACTTGTACCTGAGCACCGAAAGAAGTACATTGTCATAAGCAGCAGATATGTCCAAGAACACAGCTAGGACAGATTGCTTTTTGGAGAAAGCTAGCCGAACATCAGTGATGAATATGCTAAGACTATCAGATGTACTGTAGCCTTTGCGAAAACCAAATTGAGATTGAGCAAGGATACCCTTAGACTCCACAAACCACTCCAATCGATTCTTAATGAGATGCTCTAGGGTTTTTGCCAAGACCGAGGACAGGGATAGCCCTGTCCTCGGTCTATAATGATCAGCTACATCCGGGGACTTACCGGGTTTCAGAAGGGGGATAACGATTTGTTCCTTCCAAGAGTCTGGAACATAACCTGTATTATAAAAAATGTTCTCAAGTTTTAACAGATACTTTTGGTAAAGCCAGATAAAGCTGGCAGGCCTGCATTTGTTAGAAATTAATATGGGAATCCATCCATCCCAGGGGCTGAGTCGCGGACATGGGATAATACTGATTGAAGTTCTGCAATGGAAAATGAAGCATCCAAAGGGTCATTGATAGTAGGTAATGTATGGGAATTGCAAAATTCCTCTAGGAGAGGGACATAGTCAGGAGCCAATTTATTAAGGAAATTTATAGCAATATGATGCGGGGAGAGTTATGATGAACACAACCCCTTCTATACCTGTTAATATAATGCCAAACCAAACTAGCTGGAGTTGATGGAGAAAGAGTGGAACAAAATCGTTTCCACCCCTGGTATTTTTTCTTTCTAAAGAGACGTCTGGATCTAGCCACTATTTTACGATAACTAACTAGGTCATCAACGGTCATAGCAGATATGTAGATTACTTCAGCATTATTGCGAGCTTTGATTATTTCTGTACACTCTATATCCCACCATGGTGGAGAAGATACTTTTTCAGAAGCCGAGTTCTTAAGCGGGATCGATTCATCATCAGCAGATGATATAGCGTTAGTGAATTGAGAGTTGCAATCAACAGCATTGCCCTCATGAACATCAGGAAGAGAGCTGGTGAGTAGGCTAAGTTTATCAGAATAACCATCCCAGTTGGCTTGAGACACACGGTACTTTAATAAGGGGTTGAAGTCCCTGTGGGGGATGGATGACGAAGGAATGGTCATTTTTAATGGGAAGTGGTCACTACCATGTGTAAGGTTCAACCTATACCAGAAGATCAGGGAAGCCAGGTCTGGGGAACATAGTGACAAGTCAACACAGCTTTTGTTTTGATTTGGGGGAGTTAATCGTGTAGCTGAACCATCATTCAGCAAACATAGGTTTAAATCATCAAAAAGATCTACTAGGGCCCTACCAAAACTGTCGTTGCGAGGGGAACCCTAAGCCGAGTGATGGCCATCAAAGTCACCTAATATTAGATAAAGGGGTTAAAACCAAAAATATACGTCTTAAATCTGGAAGAAAGGTTAGATTAGGATGAGGGGTATATATGGAAAGAATAGAACTTGAACAACAACGCCTACTACACTCATTTCATTATTATCGGGGGGAATAGGAATTGAAATAGGACAAACACAATTATTTACAAATATGGCTGAACCGCCCCCACTGCTATCCTGCCTATCATCTCGGAAAGAGCAATAGCCGCGCAGGTTAAAGCGTCTTCCTAGCTTAAGCCAGGTCTCCGTGATGGCAAAGACAAGAGGGGAATGTTTATTTATTAAAAAAAATATGTCATTTATTTTTAATTCAGCGCTTCTCGCGTTCCATTGAAGAATGGCCAGTGGAGCCATTGAAACGGTTTACAAATGACAGGAGTTGTGAAGCTACGTGGTCAGGTATAGAATTGTTACTGGAAATCATTGAGGTGAGGAGTGACAGCAGTAATGATATAACATTATCTGCTGGAGAGGACTGAGTTTGAGATTGGCTTTGTAAAGCACAAACATTCTATGGTTCGGGGATTGTGAAAGAGTTAATAATATTCTGATGAGATATCTTGTCATACCCGGACGGGGTGAATTTATTAGGTTTTGGGGATTTGAAGATAGTTTTTCTGTAGCCAGAAGAAGAAGGAGCAGAGAAAGGTGGAGAAGACTGGGTTTGGTAAGTTTGGGAGGCTGATACCTCCGCATAGGACCTGTATGGAGCAGGGAAGCATTTAGATGATTCTTCATAAGATATGTTCTTCTCTGCCATAATAGTTTTAATGTTCTTTTGTCTTAATTACTACGGACAATCTTTACTTGTGGCCAAGTGATTGCCACAGCAAAAGAGACAAGATGGGTTCTTGTTGCATGAATCAGTAGTATGGTTTTCACCGCATTTCGAGCACCTAGGCTTTGACCTGCACTTTGGTTTCGTGTGCCCATATCGGCAGCATTTGAAGCATTGGACTGTGGGGTATTGATACAGTTTCACAGGTAAGGATGTATAACAAGCAAAAACTCTAGTAGGGAGCACTTGCCCATCAAAGGTGGCTATGACCGATTGGGTAGGTTTCCATTCTGATATATCCTGAGAAGTAACCTTCCGGTTAATTCTTCGGACCTTCAGTATTTTTCCTATTCCATCGGGGACTTGAATGTTTAGTAGGACCTCTTCACCAGTCCAGTCCTGCGGGACATCACTTATTACACCCATGCGGGTGATATTATAGGTGGGAATGCTGGCAATATATCCTTTGTCAAATAGTTTGGTACAGATCAGGAAGCAGTTAGCTTGCTCTGGTTTAGTGAACTCCACAGAGACTCTATTTCTCCCAACCCGCTTGATCCCATCAGGTTTGATACCAATAGTGTTACTGTTCATGAGAAACTTTCCGAACCTGACCGGGTGCATGGTAGATCCAGAACGTTCATCAGTATCGGATCGGGATACATGAACTAGGAAGGGAGCTTTATCGGAGGTCGAGTACCTCATTCTGCCAGTGCTTTTATGAATCTTATTTACTGGTGTTGATTTTTCGATTGCACTCGGGTCTTCAACACGGGGACGCTTAAGTTTCTTAGCCTGCCCATCACAAGCAATGTCCTCTGTGTCAGATGAAGATTTGTAATAATTATTATCGCTCACGGGCGAGAAGGGCGGAGCAGGGGGAGATGAGGCGTTGGAGGACCCATCGAATAACTCCTAGGAAGCTTTATTTTTGTCAGGGGGTTCAGGCTCAATTTCATCCATGATTAAGGAATGTTACATCCCCAAACACGGAAGAAAAAACAAACACTGTGTACCACTTACCAAGTAGAAAGCACAAAAACAACAAGACAAACAATAACACAGGACAATCACAAGATATACAGATACTAAAAAGTACTAATTTCAAGCGGAAATCGGCAAAAGAAACTAAATTTTCAATTCTCCAATGTGCTCACCATCAACACTTTCTAGTGAATCCTCGCTGCTGGTTGCTGTTATACGTGTCAACGTGACAGCTGTCACTTTTGATGGCACGCCCACAGTGCCGACGCTCAGAAGCATGGGCGATGACAGCACAACATGTCGGTTTTAATGATGTCGGTCATGACGTCATACCAACCATTTTGAGCTATCGTTTTCACGCTAAAACTCATTCGGAACGACTTCGTAGACACTATAATCGATTATGATGTGATTTGAAACGCGCTATAAAAAACAAAGATTCCCTTATTCTACGATACACATCGAAAACAATATATCTCGCTTGAGGTCTAAGTGGCTTTTTCCCCATTTTAACAAAAACAGGAAATTGTCAAGAAGATATCATAAAATCTCAGCAGCGGTTAAAAGATCTGGCAATTTGATTTTACAGGTGGTTTTGAGGTGACAATTGACATTGCCATAATAATATAAAAACCACATTAGTTTAGAACAATTTAAATGACCACAAAAATAATTTCTTCCTACCCAAAATGATCACCAGAAGTTGCAGAAAATACTGCAGGGCAAAATAGCTGCGGTAGCATTTTTCCCTCCCTGGGGTTACAGCTCAGATGAATGAAACTCTTTGTTTCAACATGTAGCGTCAATTTTGGATTTGCGTCCACTTTCTTCATTGGTTTGGTCTTTTTGGTAATAGGTGAAGGGTAAAGGAGGTGAGCGAAGCGAAGCCCCCTTTATCCTTCGTGTTAGGTTGAACATGTAAGAACAACAAAAAACACTTAAAACATTTACTTTAGTACATAATACATAAAAATAAGTTTGGTGATCATTTATCCAAACACAATTTGGTGATCGTTTGCTAATTTTGGCAGTCGTTTCGAATTATTGGTAGTAAAATAGGTACGTTTTGGTGTTCGTTCAAACATTAGCCATTGTTTTATGCCAAGAGATTCCGGAAGACCAAAATATATATTTATGTATATAAAAATCAATGCGCTTTTAAAGTCTTCAACTTTTGGCACAACGTCATCGTCACGACAAGACACACATGAAGTATTTACTTCAAAAAAATAACGGCGATTTTTTTAGTTCACCTGTGGCAACATTAGTATGTTGACGGCCATGAAAAAGAATTCAGTCATGCGAACAAAAAAATGTGAATTGTTAACTTTGTTTTTATGATATTTGGGCTAAAATCCAGTGAAATTAATCAAACTAAGTGTGGATTCGATGAGGGCAATCATGACAATGTAATGTGTGGCGTTAAAAATCTGCATTTTAAATTAACAGCTAGTAAAAAAGTGGTAATTATGCTAGGAGTGCTTTTTTTTGTCATTTGACGAAGCTGCCGTAGGTATTTTTTTGCTTTTTACATTATTGATTACTTTTGTCCTGCCTCGCTTATTCAGTTGCGCTGTAACGTTCCTCCGTGCCGAGTTATTTAGAGATATTTCATACCGAAATGTTAACCAAAAAGTTGAAATAACATTGTTTATTTGGTGTGTTTTATTTTCTGTGGTTGATTGTGCAAAGTTAGACTGTGTAGAAATGTTGCATTTGCTTGTTTCTACTCAGAGGACGCCACAAAGAGGTCTACATTTAGTTTAGTCTCTGTTGTAGTAATTTCATTTATGCACATAATATTTAGGCACATACTGCACACTTATTATTTTCATCACCCAAATCTAACATAGGTACAAGTCATGCCAAGTTTCGGTTTGAGAGTAGATAAGGGCGCCAAGGAAAAAAAAACTTAGAATCGACACTCTGACCCAAGTTTCTCTGTGTCTGAGTGCCGAAGGGACTAACCTATCACTCTCTCTCATCCTATGCGAGAAAGACCGGTTACCGTCTCTATGCGGCCCTCAGATTAATTTAGTTTTGTTCTAGATATGATACTATACATAGCAAGCAATGACTGAATGATTTTTGCTTTCTGGGTTCCGTTACTAAAAACTGAATCTCAGTAAATCTAAAAGTACACATTGAAATAAGCACAAGTCCAAAAACACAAAGAAAAAAGCTTGTGATGCAAAAATATAATCAAAAATTGCATTATTACAATATAATTCAGTTTAATGCACACTTTCATCTATATATTCTCATCTTACATTAAGCATACAACGAAACGTAACACATTTTGAGGTTATTATTGTGTGAGTCATACAAAAAGCAAAATTTTATAGATTTTCAAAAAATCATCTGAAAAATTATTGAATTCCGACAACTGAAACTTTTAGACCCTGTTTAAAATGACCCAGACTATCTACCAAAAAATCAAGAAAGCCCTAGCAAACCTCAGTTTTCTTAAGTCTAGCCCAAGTTTTTTACCCTAATTCAGAATGGGCTCAAAAAACATCCCTGTGTTTTTTCTGACATTACATTCATTTGTTATATTAGGTATAAATTTTTGCCTTACAAATGTGTGTGCAGCTGTTTATGTAGTGTGCAGGCTGATAGACATCAACAAATATTGAAACAATAAATTTATTCAAGTAACAAGACACAAATTATTTATGTAGATGTAAAATATGCAACACTTTCATTTAAATAGGATTAATCACCCTTAATATGTATTAAGATGCCAAATAATATCCAGAATATATTTTTTAAGGGAATAAATCACACCAGGATGCCACAGATACGGAACTATCAGTTTCAAGTTGCTAGTAGTTCATTGCCTGACAAACATCTATGACCTCAATAACCTTATTTTACCAACTTGATTAATGCCCCAAAGTAGAATAGAACCCCACCATGGGACCTCTATTTGAGATTTATATTTATGATATTTGGCTCTTCCTTTTAGGTTAACAATAAAATGGAGACAGACATAGATCCGCTAAGTACGGAATACAATGCCACCTTCGATAATAGTCATGTTTCTGAGAAACCTTGTAATGCACAAGAAAATTTGGACCAAATAGTCACACAATCCCTTTTACCAACTTGATTAATGCCCCAAAGTAGAATAGAACCCCACCATGGAACCTCTATTTGAGATTTATATTTATGATATTTGGCTCTTCCTTTTAGGTTAACAATAAAATGGAGACAGACATAGATCCGCTAAGTACGGAATACAATGCCACCTTCGATAATAGTCATGTTTCTGAGAAACCTTGTAATGCACAAGAAAATTTGGACCAAATAGTCACACAATCCCCGGTCAAAGTTGAAAATAAGGAAAAGTCCGAAGAATCTTACATTAAACTGGAAATACCAATAGCAAGTGCAACAGAAGATGTCATTACACCAGATGATGTGGCAACA
Organism: Argyresthia goedartella; assembly: GCA_949825045.1. Lineage (NCBI taxonomy): Eukaryota > Metazoa > Arthropoda > Insecta > Lepidoptera > Argyresthiidae > Argyresthia > Argyresthia goedartella. Next base: position 23,191,387 of record OX463811.1, read on the forward strand.
TTAACTGACGAAGAACCACTGTCTGAAATCAAGCTGAAAGTCCCCAAAAAAGAGAAAAAACTAAAGAAAATCAAAGCAAAGCCGAAGAAATTCAAAACTGAAAAAGAACCAAAACGAAAGAAGAAATGGCAGCGACGGACATACACCACAGCTTATGAAGACGAGAATGGGATACCATTCTACGGCTGTTCAGTTTGTGAGGTCAAATATACGTCGCTACTAACACTACAGGCACACGTCACAGAACATAAGGACAGAGTTACCAGCTGGGACCTCAGAGTGAAAAACCAGCAACTGAAGAAAAAACACAGGAAAGAAAAAAAGAAACTTAAAAAAATAAAAATTGAAGGTGTTAAAGAGGAAAATATTAAAATGGAAGTTGAATGTGAATTGCCTCTTAATTTGAATGAGTTTGTAGAAAATCTCAGTAAAATGGCCAATGAAAATGAGACTGGCAATGTTGCAAACCTTAGTATTAATGAAAACATTAATCTTATAAGTACAGGGACATCAAATATTATAACTAATGTTACGGAATTGTCAGCCACCCTTACAGCAGAAGCTAACGACAACACTCAAAGAGAACCAGTGAACACAAATATAGTGAACGAAGAAAATAGTAACAATGAAGCAATAGAAAATGGAGTTAACGGAAACAGTTTAACGGATAACATTGTTGACAAAGAAGCTGAGAATCTGGAGAAGATTTTCAAATGCGGCGTTTGCAGTAAACAATTTAGTTTGGGGTATTACTTGAAGTTACATGTCAGATCTCATACAGGTGAGCATAACAAAAATAAATAAAAATATTTCATTACAAAATATCTAGGCAAAAAGCATAGCACTATTCAAGATATCATTTTTATGATACTTACATTATGCTTAGCTTATTCAAATATACAAAAGTTCAAACAGACTAGTACATATATTTCACACAATATGTTTAAATAGGTGTTATTTTGTATTTCCTTCAAAAGGTAATTAAAATAGTGAGCAGACCAATTTTATACTTTTTTCTAAAACATAAAATTTAATAAGTTTCACGCTTTACTTTTACTGCATATCTTTGAAATGAATGAATGAAATAATTTCTTTCAGGCTTAGAGCACAGATAGGTACTAATTTATTATCTTGTAATATCTTAGACCCATTATTATGCTTAAAATAGTCTGTTATTAAAAAAAGTATAAAAATGTGGCTTATGTTTAAACAATCACCAAAAACGCACCTATTTTACTACCAATAAATTCGAAACGACCACCAAATTGTTTTAGGATAAATGATCACCAAACTTCCTTTTATGTTTTGTGTACTTGTTTATGTTTTAAGTATTTTTTTGTTGTTCTCACATGTTCAACCTAACACGAAGGATAAAGGGGGCTTCGCTTCGCTCATCCCCTTTACCCTTTACCTAAGCTACTGCAGTATTTTGCCCTGATATTTTCTGCAACTTTTGGCGAACATTTACCTATTTTGGGTAGCATTTAGCCATTTTGGGTAGGAAAAAAATATTTTGATGATCATTATATTTGTTGCCTAAAAATATTCATAGATGACAAGATGACACCCGTTGAAACACCGGCGGGTGACAATTTTACCCAATTCCCAGCCCGCACCAAGCATCGCTTTCTCGCATAGGGTATGGTGAGATATGGGAGAGAGAGGTAGAGAGAGAGAGACAGGCTTGGCTCGGACTATATGTTTACTTTTCATCAGGCGAGAAGCCATATCACTGCGAGACATGCGGCCTCACGTTCATCACGGCGAGCAAACTGGGCAGACACCGCAAGCGCACGCATCTGTCCATCAAGTTCGAATGTCGCATCTGCCACAAGATATACACGCGGCTCGAATTCCTGGCACGGCACTTCAACAAGTACCACGCAGAGGACAAGATCGAGGGCGAACTATATGGTGAGCCCACACACACACACACACACGCATCTGCCACAAGATATACACGCGGCTCGAATTCCTGGCGCGGCACTTCAACAAGTACCACGCAGAGGACAAGATCGAGGGCGAACTGTAAGGTGAGCCCACACACACACACACACACGCATCTGCCACAAGATATACACGCGGCTCGAATTCCTGGCGCGGCACTTTAACAAGTACCACGCAGAGGACAAGATCGAGGGCGGACTACACGGTGAACCCACACACACACGCACATCTGCTACAAGATATACACGCGGCTCGTATTCCTGTCGCGGGACTTCAACAAGTACCACGCAGAGGACAAGATCAAGGGTGGACTACACGGTGAACCCACACACACACACACATCTGCTACAAGATATACACGCGGCTCGTATTCCTGGCGCGGAACTTCAACAAGTACTACGCAGAGGACAAGATCAAGGGCGGACTATACGGTGAACCCACACACACACACATCTGCTACAAGATATACACGCGGCTCGTATTCCTGGCGCGGAACTTCAACAAGTACCACGGAGAGGACAAGATCAAGGGCGGACTACACGGTGAACCCACACACACACACATCTGCTACAAGATATACACGCGGCTCGTATTCCTGGCGCGGAACTTCAACAAGTACCACGCAGAGGACAAGATCAAGGGCGGACTATACGGTGAACCCACACACACACATCTGCTACAAGATATACACGCGGCTCGTATTCCTGGCGCGGAACTTCAACAAGTACCACGCAGAGGACAAGATCAAGGGCGGACTACACGGTGAACCCACACACACACACATCTGCTACAAGATATACACGCGGCTCGTATTCCTGGCGCGGAACATCAACAAGTACCACGCAGAGGACAAGATCAAGGGCGAACTACACGGTGAACCCACACACACACACATCTGCTACAAGATATACACGCGGCTCGTATTCCTGGCGCGGAACTTCAACAAGTACCACGAAGAGGACAAGATCAAGGGCGGACTACACGGTGAACCCACACACACACACATCTGCTACAAGATATACACGCGGCTCGTATTCCTGGCGCGGAACTTCAACAAGTACCACGCAGAGGACAAGATCGAGGGCGAACTTTAAGGTGAGCACACACCCACACACATCTGCTACAAGATATACACGCGGCTCGTATTCCTGGCGCGGAACTTCAACAAGTACCACGAAGAGGACAAGATCGAGGGCGAACTGTAAGGTGAGCCCACACACACACACACACACACGCATCTGCCACAAGATATACCCGCGGGTCGTATTCCTGTCGCGGCCCTTGGCACTTCAACAAGTACCACGCAGAGAACAAGATCGAGGGCGAACTGTAAGGTGAGCACACACCCACATACATCTGCTACAAGATATACACGCGGCTCGTATTCCTGGCGCAGCGCTTTTCAAAAGCTGGCACTGGTTTCATTGCAACCAGCTTAACGGCGAAGGGACAAGTTATCTAAAACCCATTCTACATAGCCACGAGTCTAGCTTACCCCTCCCTCTCTCTCACACACACACACCCTAACACACCCTCACACACACACACACACACACACACACACACACACACACACACATATTTTCTCCCTAACATTTTGGTAAAAAATTTATCAAAAGCTAGCTCTGATTTCATTGCTATACTAACTTAACGTCGAACGGACAAGTTATCTGAAACAGATTCTACATAGACATAAGTCTAGCTTACCCCCTGTAAGTACGTAAATTCTTTAATTTTTTATTTTATTTTCAATTGAAAAGCAATAAATCTTGATTAACTTTGAGTTTTTCTCCGAGACGACCCCTGTGGTGGTGCGGTTCCAAGCTCTGGCTCCCAAGCAAGAGGTCCCGTGTTTGAATCCCGTCTAGGGAGGAGGAAAAATAAATGTTTATATGTGTGTGAGGTCGCTGTTTCTGGTTACCGCGACACATGGTATCCTAGTGAACGGCCAGAAGCAATGTATGAGCCTGTTTACACATGTTTATGTTTATGTCCATCCCCAGACTACAACGCCATCCTGCCGTACCTGAAAGAGCTGCAAGAGGAGTTGGAAACCAAGAAGGAGACGGAGAAGGCCATGAAGAAGGAATGCGACGATATATTCGGGCCGCCGCCGGATCTTGGCGACACAAAGCCGAAGCGCGAGGCGACGTGGAGTGTGAATATCGACGATATTAAGATGGTAGGTGCGTCTGCCAGGCCGTATGGGAGAATGCGTGACGCCTTGTTGGCTTCTACTGTTGGTCGGTTGCCCGTTGCCCGCAACTTGATCTGCGTGTTTCTAGGAATTATCATTTACCGAGATAACGTTACCCTCCTTCTCGTGCAGTCGGATAAAAAGAAACCAAAATGTTAATCTAGCTTATAAACTATCTCTGTACTAAATTTCATTAAAATCCTTTCAACCGTTTTAGCGTGATTGAGGCACAAACACGCAAACATCCAAACATCGCTACTTTCACATTTGTAATATTAGTTGGATAATTAGGTAGTTTGAGGTATATGTAGGGAAGAGGCAAAAATGACGTTTGCTAAGTACATGAAAATATCTACAGTAATAAAGACATTTGAACTTTGAACTTTAAAAAACCAAAAAAACACGCATGTTGCATATTTGTCACGTTTAAACAAATCAAACGAGTCCGAACTCGAGGCGTTCACTATTAGCCGGCGAAGAGTTCCAGTATCCTCCTTCAGGTCCCATCATCAGATCAGCTCAATACCCTGACTAATCCATCATCTGCTCACTGAGACGATTCTAAAGAGCCCAAACTCGGTTGGATTGCGTTATTTTATTACAGAGAGTCGGTTGCGACCCTGCCTACCATGCAAGGCGTCGCGGGTTCGAACCCCGGCTGGAGATTTAAAAAAAAATCCTTCAGGTCTTGCATGTTTATATGTGTGTGATGTCGTTGTTGCTGGTTTTCACGACACAGGTGATAGTGTGGGGCCAAAAGCAATTAATGTGTCTGTATCTGTCACCTTAAGATTGTCAAAACCGTTAGTTGATAAACTAACGTTTTTTTTCTCGTTAGTTGGTCAACTATCGACAGATAGTAAACTGTAGCGTACTGCTTACTGTATGACGCGTTAGTTGATAAACTAACGGTTAAAACCGTTACATAGTAAACTGGTTTAAACTTGAATTGCAAACGAAATACCAGGGCAAACACTGCGGTAGCTTAGGTGAAGACTAGAGGGGGCGAGCGCAGCGAAGCCGCCGAATAGTCTTCGTGTTAGGTTGACATGTAAGAACAAAAGAAACGTAAATTCTAAACCCTGTCGGTCTGGTTTACTATTTGTCGATAGTTGATCAACTAACGCGTTAGTATCTTACGGTGACATATATAAAATAGGTTTTTTTTTAAGCCTTTAAGGTGTCCCACTGCTGGGCAAAGGCCTCCCCCTCTTTCGTCCTCACTTCCCTGGTCTGTGCCACCTCCGGCCACCCCGGCAAAAACTTGTCGAGGTCGTCCCGCCATCTCCGTTTAGGCCTGCCTCTACGCCGGTATCCGTCCTGTGGCACCCAGTTAGTGGCGATTTTCGCCCATCTATCTGGGTGCATGCGACTTACGACTTAAAATAATATATAAAAAAATATATATAACCTTGTAAAATGATCAGTTCCCCAAACAAAAATCCCATATTTCACTTCTTTCAAAAAGTACCGATAGCGATCACCACAATTTATCGAAATCGGTTCAGATAACCGTAACAAAGTAACAGATACTTTAGAATGACGTCTGTCGTACCGGTGTTAGCTTATACCATCTCCTGACATATGCCATCACATGTGATATCACGTGATGTCTCTTTCACGTTTTAGGATTTGAATTTTATTACCATGGCATGAGGGTTGTGTTGCTAGATAGCAAGCAGCTCTTGTAAAATAATCACGTTCTGATTGGCCAAGTCAGTTTGAAATTTGCGAACCACTTTCAAAACATCAATTCGACGTAAGATGCACCCTTCAATGTCAAAGTCGAATTCAAAATATTTATGACTGTAAATTTACTTAGTAAACGTATTTTTTTTCAATTTATTCCTATGTAGTACCAGGTGTATAGTATGTTCCAAAAGCAGATACTTCTCAGAGAAAACGCACAAGAAACTTTGAGGTAGTTCTGTGTCCCCATACAGTCCCGTCATGTAAGTAACCTCTAACATTGTAATTGCTGACTTTCTCGAGTCTAAACGGGGGCGCAACCAGTCGTTCATTATTTATTATTAGTTTATCATTACAGCTATCGCTCAACTTAGAAAATGTTGCAAGGTTCTTGCGTACATAGCTGCAGCTAGTATGTCAATTTCTCTAAAAGTTTTCTCGAATAGTCTGTGCGTTATTAATTATACATTTCTCGAATAGCTCTTTTCTGTAATATTACAAATAGTATGAATATCCGCTGCTTTCCCCCACAACAAGATACCATATGACATGACATTATGAAAGAAACTACAATAGCCTAGCTTAGATGTAGCCACATCCGTGTTTTGTCTGATGTTCGTAACAGCGTAAGCCGCAGATCTTAAGCTACCAGCTAATTTATCTATGTGGGGTCCCCACTGCAATTTGTTATCAATGGTTATTCCAAGAATCTTCATATCATTAACTAATTCTAATGTGTTGCTGTCTAACACTAAACTGGTCTCAACTTGCCTGACATTCGGAAGCGAGAATTTGATTTAAAATCTTCTTTTGTCTTTCTATCTTGAAGACAACTAAATTATCATCAGTATACAACACTATGTCAGTCAATTTCTCCACCATAGAAGCGAGCTCGTTAATATAAGCTAGAAGTCCCGTAGCTCTGACCTATCTCTGATATCTATAATTTTCTATAACAATCCATGTCATTGATGTTCTTAAGGATGGTTGTTACAGATGTTCTATTTCACGATAAAGGTTTGACTTTCAAGTGTGCTTAGTCTCTGGAGCGGTCAGCCAGAGACTACGCACACTGACACAATGTGCATGTGCACGGCTAGCAACAAACAAACCCAAACCTTCATCGTGAAATAGACCATCTGGACTTCAAATGACTTGACAAATCAGAGTCAGAGCGCAATTATTGGTGTCAGCAGCTGTCATTCAAAGCGGCTGTCATTGGTGATATGTTAATTTTACAGAAACCGGGGGTATGTCAAGAGATGCAGAATCAAATCAAGCTACTGGTTTCATCATTATAATCTAAACAAACAAACAAAACTTCTCAGGAACTAGCGGAAGTGAAGCAGGAGATCAAAACAGAAGTGGAGCCGTACCCGGAAGTGGACCCGGAACCGGAGCCGGATGTGTGGCTGCCGGACGTGACGTACCCGGACGAGTACAACGACGCACCGGTTGCGGAACCGGCGCCGGAGCCCGTTCCTGCGCTTAAGAATGAGGAGTGAGTTTTTTTTAAAACTGCGGCGCAAAATGGTTCGATCGTTTTTGTAGGGAGACTGGACTGACATGCCTGCGTTCGTTTTTGTAGGGAGACTGGACTGGCATGCCTGCATTCGTTATTGTATGGAGATTTTTGCGGCGCGCAGTAATAATTTATCGGTTTTATCTCTGGCCGCAAAAATCAAGATTTTTCAAAATGGCGGACAATTTGGTATGCCATAGATACAAAAAAAAATGCCCTCCTTCTCAATCGGGTAACTCTCAAGAGGCAACCTCTCTCGGTAATGTCTCTGGAGAATGTTGAGTGGAGTATTGAGCAACTGGATCAAGGTGCAGTCGTGAGTTCGCCGTTAGACAAGAGTGTATTGTATGTGGGTACAGACAGAATGAAGACGATACCAGAGTGCTTGACGGGCGTCAGTCTTAGCCTGTTACTGTTAGTGAGGGGATATTGCTTGAAAACATCGATTAATCGAATCAATCGAAACACTCTTGGAACATTTGTGAATTGGATAATAAATAATAATAATACCTTGGACACTATTTACACACATTGATCTAGCCACAAACTAGGATTCCCTGTATCTTGGGTACTAGACAACGATACACATATTTATATAGATAAATATTATACTTAGATAGATGAACAACCATGACTTACAAACATCCGTTGTCAGCAAACAAATATTGCCCCCACCGGGCCTCGAACCCGGGACCCTTGGCTTCGTAGGCAGGGTCACTGCCGAGTCGGCCATCCGGGTCGGTCGTGGATGGCAGCAACTTTGGATTTTTTCAATTTCGATTCTTCCCGATGGTTTTGGTAACATCCCTACCTATACGATAAAATGCGCTTTGTCCCTTTCTCACAAACACAAATTTCAAAGTGACAGACAAAGACAAACGAATTACAACGGCATTATAGTTCAAATAGCTTTATTAGACGTGTTTAAAAAGGGGTTTTATGGAGTTTTAGGTTATCTCTCATATCACTTTTAGGCAGCTGGTCACGTCCGAAGGAGATACTTGGCACCTACAGCCCTTCACGTCCTCCCGGGTAGTGCTAAGGAGCAACAAGTAAACTTACAGGCTCTCGAAAGAGAACCTGTCCGAATACAGTGAAATCTAGAAAAACACGTGACATTGACGAAATTAACCTATACCCTTATTCACATAAAAACGAAGTAAACTGACAGCATCAAATGTCAATTCTTGAAATAATGTTGCCATGTACAGAAAAGTGATGTTATCATTCATTCTAAATAGAATGAAAAGCCGTATATTTTGAATAGAGTGATTCTTTACAATCAGAATTTGTAATGAATGTTTGTCACAATTTACGGGCCCTCGCTATTGCTATTGCCATGCGATTCGGTACGCGACTTGCAACCCAGGTATATTTGTGCTTGTTCCAAATTTAAAATACTTTTATTCACTAGAGAATAGAAGAGCGTTTCATTCACCGTTATCGATGAATAAAATGCCCATTTTCGAGTGGCAATGGTATAAAAACATTTTGATTTTTATTTTATTCACAGTATAGCTTGTTCAAACTTAATGCAGTCAATAAGATATAATTGAGACAATAGAATGAACTAAATCATTATTAACCCCATCACTATATTTTTTCTACCAAAAAGCGGTAACACTGGAACTGTCGTTTTACTTCGTTGTTATGTGAATAAGGGTAGAGATGTGATACCGTAATTAATGAAGAAATAATAATAATAAGATTTTATGAACTGTAATGTAAACACTCGCTGTCTCGCTCACTCGCGTCGGCCACACGTCATCCGCAATTGTTGACTGTCCTGTCCTGCCTAGGTTTTCTGAAAAAAATATTTTTAAAGATAAGAACGCCTCTCTAGCGTTCCGTACCCGGAGGGTGCCAAACGGGACCCTATTACTAAGCCTTCGATGCCCTTAAGTCCGTCCGTCCGTCTGTCACCAGACTGTATCTTATGGACCGTGATAGTTAGACAGATGAAATTTTCACAGATGATGTATTTCTGTTGCCGCTATAACAACAAATACTAAAAAACCGGTCAAGTGCGAGTCTAAATCGCGCACGAAGGGTTCCGTACCACCATTCAATGGAAGCGATGGTGTGGAGTGAATAGTTTGGATTTTACACAGCAAAATATTGTTTACAAAGTTATTGGTGCGGTTACTTTCACACTCCATGTACGTAACCAGGTGCATCCATAAGTTTGTATGTGGTATTGAAAGAATTGTTGTATGGGAGCCCCCTTAAATATTTATTTTATCCTGTTTTTTAGTATTTGTTGTTATAGCGGCAACAGAAATACATAATCTGTGAAAATTTCAACTCTCTAGCTAGCTAGGTTCTTGAGATACAGCCTGGTGACAGACGGACGGACGGACAGCGAAGTCTTAGTAAAAGGGTCCCGTTTGGAACCCTTCGGGTACGGAAACCTAAAAACAGCATAAAATTAATATTTAAGGGGGCTCCCATACAACAATTCTTTTAATACCGTATACAGACTTATGAATGCACCTTGGTTACATGAATGAAGTGTGAAAGTAGCCGGCCGCACCAATAACTTTGTAAACAACATTTTGCTATGTAAAATCCAAACTATTCACTCCACACCATCCCTGCCATTGTACGGTGGTACGGAACCTTTCGTTCGGAGTATGACTTGACCGATTTTACTTGAATTTTCCACGTTTATTTGTATTCTACTGATTTATTAGGCAATCATTTATTGGAGTAAATACTACATCAAAACCGTGCCCAAAGAATTAACATTAACATGCAGAATTTTTCATTGGTTTTGGATTTTAAGCCATAATGTTGAAAATATGGTGAGCAAATAGTGTTCAGAGCCTCATAAATATTGAACTTGGACGTAACGCGGCTCTGTCACCCCGTGTGAGCAATAGTAGTTTATGTAACTGCTACATAATGGAGGGCATTAATACTCGAGAGTTATCACTCGAGAGTTTTAATGCATAATTATGTACAGTTACATACACTAGTTTATCTACACACATATCATAAGCTCTCTTTGATTTGTTCAGGAACCGCATGTTTGACCGGCAGTGTGGCATTGATCATTGCTCTGCAGTTGTTTAGCTTGTTCTGTAGTACCAACTTCATAGAAAAACTAGGGGCGGCACGCAGGCGGGCGTCGGCGTTCGAAATTTGAATGTCATAATTTGACAAATTTTTGTACATTATGGTCATAAGATAAGAACCAGTTTTTACCAAATAGTTTTACATTATGCTGGTCTTTACGTGCGGTTTTTAGACGCAGTAAAGAGGGTTTATGATACGTGTGTATATAAAATGGTTAACGCTGTGTTTTTTTTTTATTGAGCTTATATCCGTTTCCAGTGTATCGGACGACGAGGACTACTTTCCGGACAACACGTGGCTTCCGGCGCCGGCGCCGCGGCCCGAACCCAGCGAAAAACGCGCCGTCCGGCGGCACAGGACCAAGGCCGACGGGCCGCTGCAGTGCGAGGTACCGGCACCTAGAATACCAGGCGCCGAGTTTCTTGGCGCCTGATTGCCGCCAGGAGGGGGGGTGGCGGCGCATTGGAACAAGAGAGATCCATACATGGGCGAGAGGGAGATAGTGGCCCCACTAAGGTGCCAAGAAGCCTAGCGATATCTGTATCTATAGTCAAGACAATAATTCACCAAGCCAAAAACTAAAAAAAAAACGGCCAAGTGCGAGTCGGACTCGTGCAGGAAGGGTTCCGTACCATTATCTATAAAAACGGCAAAAAATCACTTTTGTTATATGGGCTCCTCTTAAATATTATTTTTATTATTTATTTTTAAAGTGAATAATATAAGTCAATATTCTGTGAATATTTCAAGCGCCTACCTGTTGCCGTTATCAATATCGAGCAAAAACGAGCAAAACTATCACGTTTGTTGTATGGGAGCCCCTTAAATATTTATTTTATTCTGTTTTTTAGTATTTGTTGTTATAGCGGCAACAGAAATACGTCATCTGTGAACATTTCACCTCTAACTAGCACGGTTCATGAGATACAGCCTGGTGACAGACGGACGGACGGACGGACAGCAGAATCTTAGTAATAGTAATAGTACGGAACCCTAAAAACTGACTCCCCGCTCGGAATGCGAATGAAGTCTGTGTACATGAAAAGTCCTCATCAAAACTGTTGCTGCACGGAACCACAAACCAAAACGTCATCTGTTTATATATGTTTTTTGTATTTGTTGATTTTTTCAAAAAGCGCTAAATCTATTGTGATAAAATTTATATGGGACCGATTCTGAAGCATAACCTACCAATCAAAACAAGAATAAAAAAATCGGTTCATAATTGACAGAGTAATCGCGTAACAAACAAAAAAAAAGGTCAAGTGCGAGTCGAACCCGCGCACGAAGGGTTCCGTACCACCGTACAGTGGTAGGGATGGTGTGGAGTGAAAAGTTCGGATTTTACACAGCAAAATGTTGTTTACAAAGTTATTGGTATTTTCACACTCCATGATAAATATAAATTTTATTCTGTTTTTTAGTATTTGTTGTCATAGCGGCAACAGAAATACATAATTTGTGACAATTTCAAAGGTCTCAATATCACGGTTCTTGAGATACGGACGGACGGACGGACAGCGGAGGCTTAGTAATAGGGTCCCGTTTGGCACTCTTCGGGGTACGGAACCCTAAAATCAGACGAATTGAGAACCTCCTCCTTTTTAAAGTCGGTTGAAAAGGTCATCTTGTAAACCGAGCAAATATAAGATCGACAGTGACCAACATTCCCAAGCCCAACTAACCATAGATAGGTACCTTTTTCATTGAAAAGTTTAGTTTTTTTTTGCAGCCCGCGGAATGGACAAACTGTCGCCTTTGTTGACAATAATTTAAAAAATACCTGCTTACATAAACATTTACGTTACGTACATACATTGTTTCTGGCCCTGCACTAGGATACCTTGTGTCTTAGGAAGGAAACAGCGACGTCACACACATATAAACATCCAAGACCTGGGCTTTTTTTCTTTACTTGTCTTGTCTTCTTTACTTGGCGATTTAGTACCCATGTGGTACTAAATCGCCCGCAAAGAAGATTGGTTTCAAAGGCCACATGCGAGCTCACGAACCTGCGTGCTTCCTTTTGAGGATCCACAAGAAGAAAGCTACTGAATGAATCCCCACATTCACCCACGTCACCACATAACATAACATAGCGTCAATACTCCATTTTGCGTGACAAGGGGATAGCCCATTGCCGCAGCTATGGAGTAATTAAGGTTTCCTCACGATGATTTACATCACCTTTAGAACGTCCATATAATGTACTTGAGATATACTGCTTGTCTCATTGGTACGTGGTCAGCGCCGGATAGGAACCCATATCTCCTGCGTGAGAACCGAGCGTGAGACTACTAGACCACGGAGCTCGTAGCCACGTCGCCGATTTTTTTCCCAATCCGCAGATCTGCCACAAGCCCATCCGCACGCAGTCCTACATGCGCATCCACCTCCGAACGCATTCCGGCGAGCGACCGCACAAATGCCATCTTTGCGGGAAAGGGTTCATCACTGCGAGCAAGATGAACCGGCATGTGATTACGCACGCCAACTGGGACAGCCGTGAGTACCTAAAACTCATGAGATGCTCGTTAAAAATCAAGATTCCGGCCATAAAACTCAATATTTAAATAGCGCCATGTAGGAATGTATGATGTAGCTAATCTCGACAGTGTCGCCATCTAGGAATTACGCACTCCAACTGGGATAGCCGTGAGTTTACCGCATCAAAATGTAATAAATCTGCAAGGACTTAAATTATATTTATATTTGATGTTTCTTGCAGGTTTATTACGCGCGATGTAGGATTGTACTAAAGCTTGAATATCGTGGGTGACGTCATCTAGTAGCGGGTGGCTGGCAATTAGAATGGCCGCACAAGTGTCATTCTTGTGGGAAGGGGTTCATCACTGATGAACAAATATACGCGGAAACGCTTTTTACCAAAACCTATTGATAGATTAAAGATAGATTTACTGCAGAAAACTTCAAATGTAAATATGAAGTGGCTAATTTCGTGAGCAGCGCCATCTCGTGGCTCATCATCATCATCACTAGCCTGTCATGGAACCCACTGCTGAGTATAGGCCTCCTCATATACACGCCACTCGACCCGGTCCCGTGCAGCCCGGGTCCACTGCTTTCCTGCTATCCTCACTATGTCATCGGACCATCTGACAGGTGATCTGCCGACTGATCTTTGGCCTCCTCTTGGACACCACTCGGTTACAGATCTGGTCCATCTGCCGTCTTCTCGCCTTGCCAGTGTCCTGCCCACTTCCACCTGAGCGAAATAGTATCTCCTTTGCGCACGCTCCGTTCTATCCGAACAGGGTTGGAGAGTTTATGGGGTCGCACTTGGAGAATGGCGGACCTATACAGCTCCTGGAGGATATCCACATATCTCTTGTCACTTCCGCAACGATCGAGGGAATGGAAGACGGCCCAGTGCTCGACACCGTCGAAAGCCTTTTCGTAATCAACAAAGGCGAAGAACAAGGGCCGGATGTAGTCTCTACATTTCTCCATCAGTTGCGTGACTGTGGATATTGTTTAAAGTGGAATATCCTCTTCGGAAGCCGGCTTGCTCCTCGGGTTGATGTTCATCTAGGTGACGACTCAATCTGTTGCACAGGACTTTGGCGAACAGTTTATAGACCTGTAAGAGCAGGCTAATGGGTCTATAATTTTGCAGATTGGCCTTATCTCCTTTCTTGTGCCTTCTGCTCTGTTGCCGAGTTCTGTGTTATTTCCCTTCTCATCGCTAAGAGGGTCAGAGTATGTGGTGTTCGGTTTCTCTCCTCATTTCTCCGACCTCTTAATATTTCCTTGTAGTGTCTCGTTCAGTGAGTCCACTTCCAAATTACTTTCCGTCAGACCGTCGACAGTGTTCTTGAGCTCGAGTTGAAATTCCTTTTGCAGTTACTTTTAGTCAACTTTGTCTTGTCCCTCCCTTTCTGTAAATTGATCCTCAGGGTGGCTCGCACTAAACGATGATCACTGCAGGTCTTACAGCTGTTAAGGACGGAGACAATCTCGTTCTTGGTCTTTCCGTCGGGGCTAACCCAAGTCCACTTCAATGAAGGGCGCTTTTTGTGAAAAGTGTTCACGTGTTCGTGTTTTTCAAGGATGTTAACTAGAGTCTGCCCCCGGGGTTTTCGAAGGCCAAGTCCGTACTTCTCAACCGATCTCTCGGTTTCTAAAGGTGGACCCACTTTCGCGTTGAGGTCACCTAATATCACCGAATAATGGCAAGGGTTCTCCTTTTTTGCCCTCTCTATGTCTTCATAGAAGTCTTCTATTTCTTCTTCTGCGTGTTCCGAGATGGGTGCATAGGCCTGGATTACCTGCAAGGCATATCTTGTGTTTAGAATCAGATTAACAGAGCAAACTCACGTGGACTCGCTACTCACGTTTCTGACTAAATGAGATATCCTTTTATTGACGGGCAACCCTACACCCCCGTAGGAGGAGTCCTCGTGACCTCTGTGCTAAAATAAGTGGCCAGTGGGTAATCTCTCTAGCTCCTCCCCTGTGCTCCGTACCTCGGCTAGTCCAATAACATCCCACTTGATCATCTCTATTCCCTCTTGCAGTTCTGCCAATCGTTCATCTGTTCTCAAGGTCCTTGTATTAAACGAAGCAAGGGTCATTGAATGTTGGCAGCCGGATCTCTGCCGAGGATTCTTAGCACCGACTGCCCCGCCGGAACCGTAACCGCTGCGGGAGCTAGGAATAGCGGGGCTGCCTGGGACTGAGGGCCGGCTCGAATGTGCGTTAGCATTGGCACACAACAGTTACCGGGAGGGACCACTTGGAGGTGTGAACTCGGAATCGGGTGTCTCAATCTGCTGTCCCAATGAAACGTGGATGCAGCCGTCTATCAAGAGGTGCATGGGAGGTGCATGAATGGGAGGGGAAGGGATATCCTTAATATGTTTTCCAAAGTGTTGGAATACTTTGGACAACATATTAAGGATCCCTTCCTCTCTCATTCATTTCGTGGCTGGTGGCTGTCAACTAGAATGCCACACAAACGTAATCTGTGTCTAGGCGCGGCTGCCAACAAATTTAAGAGCTTTGGAGGCGTCTTGATCTTGACTGATGATCTAATGGGTATATTGCTTCATCGAATTGCAGAGATCGTGAGCGAGAAACCTGAAGCGACTGTTAAAGAGGAGGCTACCTCGGATCGAGATGAAAATGAGTAAGTATTGAAACAAAAAGCCACATCTTATTCTATATTTCCAACATCGACGACGATACCTTTGGAATTGTCGTGTGAAAAATTGAGACCAATCACAATCGCTAGAAGTGACTAGCACGTGTCAAATTATCGTGTTATATTGGTTAGGGAAATTTACAACAGATGGCATTGTAGCAGTGATTAGGAATTGGTGAAAAGTGTATAGAATCACAGGGCGCTCATTCCATACAGATTAGAATTAGTAACCCTTTGTAATCCAGAGATGGCGCTGGGAGTTACGAATGTAATTTAAACGCCAAGGCTTCAGTCATCGTACTTCTAGATGGCGCTAATCTTAGAATGTAAAAAGAAACATGTTACTGAATTGCAATTAGGTTGGTTTTTGGTGCAACAGTGCTGCACCTAGCGATATAGGCCTCGAACTGAAGATGCTTTCGTAGCATCTCTGATCACGCCGGGATCATATTTTGTTCTTCGTGGTCTAGTCTGTATTATCTGTATTAAAGTATCTGTGATAGGATAAAAGTTGTCGAGATTTTATTTTATTATTTAGCACAACACAATTTCCGAAGATGTAAGCAAAGTTTTCGAGATGTAAGCAAAAATTAAAAAAAGCGGGACCTTTTTGTGCCCTCCCTAAGGCTCACCTCAGAGGGGTCAGGACTTTTAGTATTTTTGTCCTCTAACTAGTCCATACAAAGTTCCGAAGTCAGATTTTCTGCTTCCGACTTTTCCATCTACAATAATTGCTCACAAAGTCCATTGTTTGAGTGTCCTCTACTAATATTAACCACATTCAGCATGCGCCTAACGAAAAAAAAATTGGGCCGCCTACAACGCCATCTGTTGATAATTTAAAAATGCCTGGTGACTGAAAGTATCCCATCGTCCCAATGTAATAAAATATGAAAACATTGCAGGCCGTCGAAGAAGAAGAAGAAGGGCGACGTGAAGCGACGCAAGCGCAACACGCTGCTGGAGCCCAAGGCGGGGGCCGGGGGGAACCGGCGACGCAGGAAGCGGCCGCATGCCTGTCCGCACTGCAACAAGAAGTTTCTGTATGTGGACGCGCTGCAGGTGATGGATATAATCAAATGACTGTAACTTTAACATTTAGTACATAAACATTTACATACAGGCACATAAATTGCTTCTGGCCCCACACTAGGATACCCTGAGTTGTGGGAACCAGAAACAGCGACGTCACACACATATAAACATCCAAGACCTGGGCTTTATTTTTTTCACCCCAAGCCGGGGATCGAACCCGGGACCTGTCGCTTGCTAGGCAGAGCCACAACCGCTGCTCCACAGAGGTCTTTATTTGTATTATTATTATAGGTAGCATAATAGGTGTTGGACTGTATTACTAGTTTAAGGTACTAGCTGAAACCGCGAAATTTGTACCGCCTAACTGGCAAATGAGTATGCTCTCAGTTGCGGAAGCAGGCGGAGTTCCAAACTTAATTTATTTAAAAAATGTTTTGTTTCCTGTATTTTTTTCGTGAATTATTCCGATATTTTACTAATTATTCTGCTATTCAAGGCGGAGACTAATCCAAAAAATAATAGATCATTGAAATCGGCGCAGCCGTTCTTGAGTTTTAAGAGGTGTAACTAACCAGTTTATTTTTTAAATATATACCTATTTACATTTTACAACTACAACACGAAAGAGCTAATAATGCCGAGAACGTTCTCAGCTCATGTTCCACCATACATTCTAAACAGTTAACTTATGAAAGTTACCTTGTGGGTCTAAACACGTATCATAAACCCTCTTTACTGCGCTTAAAAACCGCACGTTACGACCAGCATAATGTTATACTACTTGGTAAAAACTAATTTCTTATCTGAATATTGATACTTATGACCATAATGTGTCAATTTTCGACAAATTATGACATTCAAATTTCGACCACCGACGGCTGCCCCTAGTTTGTCTGTGAAGTTGGTACTACTGAACAAGCTAAACAACTGCAAGACAATGATCGAAGCCACAATGCCGGTCGAACATGCGGTTCCTGAACACATCAAAGAGAGCTTATGATATGTGTTTAGATAAACTAGTGTATGTAACTGTACATAATTGAGCATTAAAGCTCCTGAGTGAGGCGATTGCATAAGCAAATCGTTTTCAACCTCTCACCGACACAATCCCTTTTGGGGCATCGCTATTTTGAATCTCATGCCATGGTAATCAAATTTAAAACCCATAACGGGAAAATGTCGCGCCGGCAAGACATGGGTCGGTGTGCGGTTATCCGACTTCACGAAGGAGCTCCCGGCAAGACATGGGTCGGTGTGCGGTTATCCGACTTCACGAAGGAGCTCCCGGGAAGCGTCATTCTGTGAAGTGGAGCTGATGAGGACCTCAGATGACCACCGGAACTGCTGCTAGGTATCATACACGTTGAGATATGATAATAGTAGTTTATGTGACTGATATATAATGGAGGGCATTAACTCGAGAGTGGGTTTATCACTCGAGAATTTTAATGCTTAATTATGTACAGTTACATACACTAGTTTATCTACACACCTATCATAAGCTCTCTTTGATGTGTTCAGAAACCGCATGTTCGACCGGCATTGTGGCTTTGATCATTGTTTTGCAGTTGTTTAGCGTATTCTGTAGTACCAACTTCACAGACAAACTAGGGGCGGCCGTCGGCGTTCGAAATTTGAATGTCATAATTTGTCGAAAATTGATACTTTATGGTCATAATGTTTCAATATTCAGATAAGAAATTAGTTTTTACCAAGTAGTATAACATTATGCTGGTCGTAACGTGCGGTTTTTGGACGCAGTAAAGAGGGTTTATGATATGTGTTTAGATAAATAAATAAAATTTGGCCAGTAATGTATGCTCGTCAAAATGCGTAATCGTCGTTACCAGGAGAGCTTCTCAACAATTGTGTCAACGTTGGTCAGGATCCGATGATGGTATCATGAAGAAATCAAGCGAACTCGTTAATTAATAAAGACATGTATGGGTAAAGTTTCACTGTTTGTTCAAATGATTGTGTTTGTATTAGTGCGTAACTCGGCTTTCTCCTCGTGCGCAGGTGCACTCGCGCCAGCACCTCGGCTCGCCGCCGCCGCCGGAGTGCCGCTACTGCGAGCTGCGGCTGGACGACGAGTCGCAGCGGGGCGAGCACGAGGCGCGGCACGTGGGCCCGCGCCCCTACGAGTGCACCATGTGCGGGAACACCTACAAGAAGAAGGAGTCCATGGTGGGTTGGTGCCGCTAGAGGCTTGATAGAGAGTCGATAGTTGTTGAATAGATTGTCCGTAGTGTCTGTCTGGATAGACTGTCAGTAGTGTCTGAATAGATTGTCAATAGTATCTCATAAGTGCGTGAAAATAATCTAAGTAGAATAGAGCGTCAATAGTGTCTGAATAGAGAGTAACTAGCTTCTGAATGAAGCGTCGATTATGACTGAATATAGCTTCAATAGTGTCTGAATAGAGCGTCAATACTATCTGAATAGAGAGTCAGTTGTGTCTGAATAGAGCGCCAATACTATCTGAATAGAGGGTCAGTTGTGTCTGAATAGAGCGTCAATCAATAGTATCTGAATATATCGTTAATAGTATCTGAGAAGAGCTTCAATAGTATTTGAATAGAGCGTCAGTTAACTCTGGATAGAGCGTCTATAGTATCTGAACAGAGCGTCAATAGTGTCAGAAAAGAGCGTGAAAATATTCTAACTAGAATAGCGCGTCAATAGTGTCTGAATAGAGAGTCAGTTGCGCCGGAATGAAGCATCGATTATGTCTGAAAAGGGCCTGGACATATTCTAAATAGAATAGCGCGTCAATAGTGTCTGACTAGAGAGTCAGAAGCGTCTGAATGGAGCGTTGATTATGTCTGAATATATAAAGCTTCAATTGAGTCTGAATAGAGTGTCAATCAATAGTATCTGAATATATCGTTAATAGTATCTGAGAAGAGCTTCAATAGTATCTGAATAGAGCGTCAGTTGACTCTGGATAGAGCGTCTATAGTATCTGAACAGAGCGTCAATAGTGTCTGAAAAGGGCGTGAAAATATTCTAACTAGAATAGCGCGTCAATAGTGTCTGAAACGGGAGTCAGTAGCGTCTGAATGGAGCGTCGATTATGTCTGAAGATGGCTTCAATGGTGTCTGAATAGAGCGTCAGTACTATCTGAATAGAGAGTCAGTTGTGACTGAATGGAGCGTCAATCAATAGTATCTGAATATAGCGTTAATAGTATCTGAAAAGAGCTTCAATAGTATCTGAATAGAGCGTCAGTTGAGTCTGGATAGAGCGTCTATAGTACCTGAACAGAGCTTCAATAGTGTCTGGAAAAAGCCTGAAAATATTCTTAGTAGAATAAAGCGTCAATATTGTCTCAATAGAGAGTCAGTAGCGTCTGAATGGAGCGTCGATTATGTCTGAATATAACTTCGATAGTGTCTGAATAGAGCGGCTATACTATCTGAATAGAGTCAGTTGTGTCTGAATAGAGCGTCAATCAATAGTATCGGAATATAGCGTTGATAGTATCTGATAAGAGCTTCAATAGTATCTGAATAGAGCGTCAGTTGAGTCTGGATAGAGCGTCTCTAGTACCTGAACAGAGCGTCAATAGTGTCTGAAAAGACCGTGAAAATATTCTAACCAGAATAGAGCGGCAATAGTGTCTGAATAGAGAGTAAGTAGCGTCTGAATGGAGCGTCGATTATGTCTGAATATAGCTTCAATAGTTTCTGGATCTCCCGTTGCACAAGTTTTCCTAGTATAACAAACAAGCTATAATAAACAAGCTAACGAAAAAACCTAACCTTCCTACCTACAGTAAATAAAGACTCTTAATTCATATTTTTCCATCAGATCTACCACAAACGCATGCACACGACCGAGAAGAAGTTCCAGTGCGACGTGTGTCCTAAATCTTTCAACGCACTGTGCAAGCTGCAGCGGCACCTCATGTCGCACCGACCCGACAAATACGTTGTGAGGTATGACGTTTGTGATCTGTTTATTGTATACATAGATCAATTGAGTATTTAAGTACTGAACATATATAAAAATACTTCGCTACACAAATTGTGCTAAAAAGTGGAAAATAATAGTAAATAAATATTAGGGATCTTTCTCTGCTTACCTCGTTACCTCGCAGGTGGTGGCGGGTGTGCCACAAGGCCCAGTAGGCCGGGTACTATGCAGGCGGTGGCGGGTGTGCCACAAGGCCCAGTAGGCCGGGTACCTTGCAGACAGTGGCGGGTGTGCCACAAGGCCCAGTAGGCCGGGTACCTTGCAGGCAGTGGCGGGTGTGCCACAAGGCCCAGTAGGCCGGGTACCTTGCAGGTGGTGGCGGGTGTGCCACAAGGCCCAGTAGGCCGGGTACTTTGCAGGCGGTGGCGGGTGTGCCACAAGGCCCAGTAGGCCGGGTACCTTGCAGGCAGTGGCGGGTGTGCCACAAGGCCCAGTAGGCCGGGTACCTTGCAGGCAGTGGCGGGTGTGCCACAAGGCCCAGTAGGCCGGGTACCTTGCAGGCGGTGGCGGGTGTGCCACAAGGCCCAGTAGGCCGGGCCCAGGCCGGCCCCAGATATTAGGGGCGGCCAATCGTGACAAAAAATTCACTGATTCAAGTGTCAGCACGCCTTGTTTAGAATTTTAGAAATTCTGTGCGCAGCTCTCAAAGCGTGGGGCACTCATTTTGAATTGTTAACCTAACATAACATAGCGTTACGCCTTTTCTCATACGGGGTGGCAGAGGCACAATTGTGCCCACTTTGAGCCAGTTATTCAATACTCCATTTTGCGTGACAGGGGGCTAGCCCATCGCCGCAGCTATGGAGCAATGAAGGTTTCCTCGCGATGTTTTCCATCACCGTTAGAACGGCCGTATAATGTACTTAAGATAAGGTACGGTCAGAAATCGACACTGCATCTCCTGTGTGAGAAGCAGGCGGGAAACCCGTTAGACCACGGAAATTGTTATTAACACATAATATTTTTTATCTACACACGTATCATAAACCCTCTTTACTGCGTTCAAAAACCGCACGTTACGATCAGCATTATGTTAAACTACTTGGTAAAAACTCGTTTTGTATCTGGAAAACTACACATAATGGTCATTATGTGTAGTTTTTCTACATATAATGACATTCAAATTTCGAACGCCGACGCCCACCCGCGTGCCGTCCCTAGTTTGTTTGTGAAGTTAGTACTGACATTCAAATTTCGAACGCCGACGCCCGCCTGCGAGAAGTTGGTACTACAGAACAAGCTAAACGACTGCAGAGCCACAATGCCGGTCAAACATGCGGTTCCTGAACACATCAAAGAGAGCTTATGATATGTGTGTAGATAAACTAGTGTATGTAACTGTACATAATTAGGCATTAAAACTCTCGAGTGATATTATTATGAAACGAGGTTTTAAACCCACTCTCGAGTTTTAATGCCCTCCATTATGCAGCAGTCACATAAACTACTAATTCATTGAATGCAATAAAAAAAGGGTCGCTTTAATGTTGAAAACTGCGTTCGACCGTAAGTCGTGACTAAATCTGTGACCATCCTTACTCTCAAACTTATACTCACAGATATACTAACGCGATTTCTTACAAATAGACATTTCAAGTGTGGGAAATCCGTCACTTTTCGATTTTTAAGTTAACTGAATAAGTTTGGTAGATTCACCGCGGGCGCGACTAAACAGTTGTTACTCCTGCAGGTACGAGTGTCCAGTGTGCGCGCACATCTTCAACACCAAGTACCATGTGGAGATGCACCTCGGCACTCACGAGAAGGAGGGAGTGTGAGTTTTTTTTTTACCTAGTCACTATTTACACACAATGATCTAGCCCCAAACTAGGATTCCCTGTATCTTGGGTACTAGACAACGATACACATACTTATATTGATAAATATTATACTTAGATAGATAAACAACCATTACTAGTGTACAAACATCGGTTCTCTTCAAACAAATATTTGCCCCCACCGGGACTCGCACCCGGGACCCTTGGCTTCGTAGGCAGGGTCACTGCCGACCCGGCCATTCGGGTCGTCTAGTAGTTGCTGGTGTAAATAGAGATCGGATATTCGGAGACATGTTTGCCTTAAGTTATTTTGTTTTTAAATGAATCCCGGACTGCTAGTTAATCCGGGAATGCATGACTAAACGGATGCATAGTATGGAAGCGACATTTAAAAAATGGTTTATTAATAGACACTGTATTCCAGGATCGCCTCTCGGATGCATATTTTCTAAAATTTATTCTTAGGGTTCCGTACCCGAAGGGTGCCAAACGGGACCCCATTACTAAGCCTCCGCTGTCCGTCCGTCCGTCTGTCATCAGGCTGTATCTCATGAACCCTGATAGTTAGACACGTGAAATTTTCACAGATGATGTATTTCTGTTGCCGCTATAACAACAAATACTAAAAAACAGAATAAAATAAATATTTAAGGGGGCTCCCATACAACAATTCTTTCGATACCGAAGCAATATATAATATATGGCAGGATGACAGAAAATGTATCCCGCTTGGTGGCGCTGCTGTAGATGGAGACCTGTCAAAATCAAACGATGTTTACTTTCGTCCTTATTTGGGTTATTTTTCATTGTTTTTAATATTTAGCTTATTTTTCATTGTTTTTAATATTTAGCTTTGATTTTTACCTAAAAGTGGTTGATAGATATGGAAGCTGGACTGTTGACGAAATAAAGATTGAATTGACCCTAGCATAAACTGTGGATTTTAATTCTCGGCGTATTCTTGCGGTTCACAGCTTTTTTCTGTTGGTATCGCCAGGGAAACGATGTCCGGTTGTTCTAGAAGCACACCCAGGTCTATAACACATAATGAAGGCATCGTTTACAGATGTGATATTTATATTTACGAACAGTTGCTTTTCATCTCAGTTCCAACCTTCCAAGCAACAAAAACTAAATTACAGGTCTACATCTGCACCAGCGCTGCCTGGTGCCGATTTGTGGAACACTAATTTTATCTGTCAAATTATCCTTCCATTCAATCGGATTGACGACTTTCTACTTTCTTTCTAGTGAAGGTAGTATTGTGGTGGTGCGCTTAATTTAGGAAACGTTAAACGTAACGTATAAACGTTCTTTACATGGCGATCGATCCCGGGTTCGAGTCCCGGTGGGGGCAAATATTTGTTTGATGAGAGCAGACGTTTGTACCCTAGTCATGGTTGTTTATCTATCTAAGTTTAATATTTATCTAGATTCAAAAATGTATAAAGCACACTTTGTGCAAAAAGGCCTACTTCAGTTCATTACACCCTATATATTATGTACTAATAATTAGGCACCTACCTAATGTTTTATTAATTTATTATGCTTGCTTGATTATGTTATGACCTTCATTAAGTCTCAATCTTTGTGCTATTATGAATAAAAATCTTTGAATTGAATTGAAAAATATCTATATAAGTATGTGTATCGTTATCTAGTACCCAAGATACAGGGAATCCTAGTTTGGGGCCAGATCAATGTGAGTAAACAGTGTCCAAGGCTTTATTATTATTAGTATTATTATTTTTATCTTTCTTTTTCTCTCCTATTCATAGAAGGTTATTTTACGGCACGGGCCTAAGCCGAGTGCATAGTGATGAATGAATGATTAAGATGAATTTCCCATGAATTTGCGGACGATCCTGCAAGTGTTTAAAATAACGGCCTTTTGCAGCTTGCAGCAGCAGCAGTATATGTTGATGGATGTAAATGTATTGTTTTTAAGTACGAGTGTAATGATTTGGGGATGATACCGGTTGTAGATATTATAATGGGTACTGTTTTCACTGTCTTTACCCTCCATTGAGCCTGGATCTCTATTGAAAGATCATTGTATTTAGTTATCTTTGTAGCTTGCGTGCTGTTAAGATTGTGAGTGCTGGGTATAGCAATGTCTATAAGGTATACAAGTTTGTTAATTTTATCTAGGACTGTTATATCAGGTCTATTGTAGTGTATTGTTTTATCGGTAATTATAGTTCTGTCCCAATATATTTTATAATTTTCGTTTTCTAATATGGATGAAGGTTGATATTTGTAGTAAGGAGTTTTTTCCGTGATAAGTTTGGAGTTATAAGCTATGTATTGATGGATTATCGCGGCAACTGGGTCATGTCTGTGTTTATAATCTGTTTGAGCTAATGATGAGCAGGCACTGGTGATGTGTTGGATGGTTTCGGAATTTCTATGGCACAGTCGACACATATCTGTAGGTAGGTTGGGTAAGCGAAGTATGTGTTTTTGGTAATTCCTGGTGGCTATGACTTGGTCCTGAATTGCGAGCATGAAAGCTTCAGTCTCTGGAAACAACTCCCCTCGTCGCAGCCACGCAATCGACGCATTTTTGTCGACATGTGGCTGCCGCAGGTCGAGGAGATGTCTTCCATGCAGAGACTTCTGCTGCCATACTGCAATTTTGTCAGTATTTTGTACAATTTTTTCATTTTGTTGTTTGTTTTTTGCGTGAAGGTTGAGTGGTGTGTATTTTGTATCTGCTTCTGATATTGTTAAGCCGGTAGGTTAGGTCAATAACTTTGAACGTCAATTTCAGTGCTTTAGGGGCGTTTTCAGCAGGCTGAAAAGTCATTTCAGGCCGTTTCAGAAGTTGCTCTATCACATATCTAAAGATCGAAATTTCACCCAAGTTGCCATCGTTTTCAGGCGACAGAAACATGTTTTCAGTCCGTTTCAGGGCATCCTCTATCAGATGACGCCATAACCTGAAACCCCGTTTTCAGGCGTTTTCAGGACCCCTTATGGGCCTCTGAAGCACAAATCCCGTGTGGTCTGCGGAGTGTGTTCTCGCGCGGAGCGCGAGAACCACTACGGTTGCGGGGTCGAGGACTTATTGTTGCCTCATGCCCGCGGCGTCAACTCGGGGGGTAACGTCCCCCCCGGTCTTGGGTGGCCCCTACTTGTCAGGGGCCTCGCGTGGCCTTCGTTGTGCTGTGCTTTCGCCGTCTATTGGCATACACTAGCGACAACGGTGCGGGAGCTTCTTCTTCTTCACTGTGCCGTGCTTTCGCCCTCTTCTGCGGGCTTACACTGGCGACAGTGGGATGAGCAGCAACTCTCTTGGGAGTGGTCTGCCTTCAGGCGGACGTGCGTGATGCGGAGCAATGTCGTGGAGATGGAAGCACAAATCGTTATATGGCGAAATATCCGGTAGGAATGACAGAGATAGCACTACTAGAAAGAGATAGCTATACTCGGAACATTCGAGAAGTGTGTGACAGAGATAGGACTACTAGCAAGAGATAGCTATACTCGGAACATTCGAGAAGGGAGTGACAGAGAGTGCACCATTAGAGAGAGACATATATGGTCTCGAATCTTCTCGGCTCCCACGCTGGTCCTTACTAGAATATTCGCGATATGTGTGGACAATGTGTCCAGAGCGGCTCCGCGGGATATAAAAGGCGCCGACGGCCGGCGCGAGTTAGTTACATTTTAACTGCGATCGAGTGATCAAGCAAGGATAATCGGAGAGAAAGACTCTTTGTGTGAATAGTGAGTGAATAATTAGTGAAATAGTGTGTGTGTTTTAATTAGTAGAATTTAAGTACAGTTCGTGTGAATTGTAAGTGCGTAATTTGGGTAATAAAGTGAGTGTTTTATTTAGTGGATTAATTCGTGTTTTTCTATCAAATACGAACCCCACGCTCGTAACAATATGCATTGATGTAGTGCGGAGTTTTGGGACCGGTGATGGAAGAATATTCTGAGTGATTTAATTTGCTTGTTAAGTAGGTTTTGGATGTCTATAATGCTTCTTCCTCCTTCTAATCGTGGCAGGGTGAGACGCTGAAGGCAGTATTTTGGGTGATGTTTTCGGTTTTTATTATTATTATTATTATTATTATTATTATTATTATTATTATTATTATATCGCCATCGTTCGGATTCGGATTTTATCTTTCTAGCAAAGTATATTTTTCTGCATAGGGTGGTCTGTCCTCTCGTATTGTTGGACCATGGTTATACCAAATTGGGGATTAGAACGGATTTGGCAATGGCTAAATACTTGTATGTCTTTCTGCGCGGTAGCTCCAATCCAGGAATTGTGGAACAAGTACGGCTGCACGTGCCAGGTCATTATTTATCTAGGAGGCGGCGGCCGGAACTGCTGGATGTTCCGCGCGCGCGCACCTGGCCGCTGCAGCCGGCGACGCTCGCGCGGGATATTTTTAATTGCTCAACTCAAGTTCCGGAAGTCCACATTGTATATTTTATTTTACAATTAGGAATCTTACTTATAATTTCTTATTTTTTTTGACTAAATTTGTTAAGTTATTTTTCTGTCACATTAAGCCCGTATAGATAGATTTAAGATTTATAAATAAATAAATAAATGCCAGCGAATATAATGATCACCAAAATATTTTTTTCCTATCCAAAATGGGTAAATGATCACCAAACGTTGCAGAAAATATCAGGGCAAAATACTGCGGTAGCTTAGGTGAATGGGGTGAGCGAAGCGAAGGTTAGGTTGAACGTGTATGAACAACAAAAAATACTTAAAACATAAACTTAAGTACATAAAACATAAAAAGAAGTTTGGTGATCATTAATCCAGACACAATTTGGTGGTCGTTTACTAATTCTGGCGGTCGTTTCGAATTTATTGGTAGTAAAATAGGTGCGTTTTTGGTGACCGTTTAAACATAAGCCTACATAAATGCCAGATACAGTTACTAAGCCATTGACCTACTTGGCACGCGCGAGGCGTGCGTTTGTGACCTGCTCGTTTGCCCTCTCTCGCTCGTCCTCACCCTCGACGCGTCAGCAGGTCAGTGACGGACGCTATGACGTCATTACAGCGAGGTGCCAAGTTAACTTTGGTGTGTAGTACAACAGAGCGTTGCCCGCAGGATCCTGCAAGAGAACCGCGGCGCCGTGCTCGCGATGGTGATGCAGAACGCGCGCAAGATACCCCTCGACCCGGACCCGGCCAGCAGCCTGCACGAGCCGCCGAAGGACGAAAGGTGACACGCACACGCACACACACGCACTGTTATAGATGGGTCTCTGTATGGGTGACCCTACAGATACAGCTGACATTGCATCACTAAAGTGCTTAGGTTTCCTGCGGGCAAGTCGGTCACAATCCAATATATTTTCTAGACACTTGTCGTTCTTCATAAAACTTCATAGAGCTGGTGAGGGCGCGGACAGTGACAACGCTCTGCGGGCTGCGGCGCCTCTGATTGATCTGTTTGGTGATGCATGGAGGCTTACTGTGCGAGAATGTATAAGGTTTTGCGAGATGAATGTGTGACTGTGTTTAATTTGTTTATCTACACACGTATCATAAACCCTCTTTACTGCGTCTAAAAACCGCACGCATCAAGACCAGCATAATGTAAAACTATTTGGTAAAAACTCATTTCTTATCTGAAAATTTGTACATTATGTCCATAATGTACAAAAATTTCGAAATTTGAATGTCATAGGCGTCCGCCTGCGTGCCGCCCCTAGTTTGTCTGTAAAGCTGGTACTACTGAACAAGCTAAACAACTGCAGAGCAATGATCAATGCCACAATGCCGGTCAAACACGCGGTTCCTGAACACATCAAAAAGAGCTTATGATATGTGTGTAGATAAACTAGTGTATGTAACTGTACATAATTAGGCATTAAAACTCTCAAATGATATTAACTCTCGAGTATTAATGCCCTCCATTATGTAGCAGTCACATAAACTACTATTAATTTGTAATTTGAAATATTTAAATTGAAGTTTAATTTTATAGCTGACATTTAGAATTAATTGACTGTGTTTAAATTGTGTTGTCT
Organism: Argyresthia goedartella; assembly: GCA_949825045.1. Classification (NCBI taxonomy): domain Eukaryota; kingdom Metazoa; phylum Arthropoda; class Insecta; order Lepidoptera; family Argyresthiidae; genus Argyresthia; species Argyresthia goedartella. The sequence continues at coordinate 23,219,794 of OX463811.1, forward strand.
TATTTGTAATTTGAATTTAATATTTAGTTGACATACGGATTGAAGTGAAATTGATGAGTTGTAATTTAATTTCTTATTATATATTTTATCAATGGTTATCTTATTCGGTGTGTGTACAACGCATTAGAATTATTTCAAAATGTTGTACTTACGAAATTTGACAAATAAATTAATTAATTACGACCTCTGTCGCGTGGCGGTTGTGGCTCTGCCTACCATGCGAGAGGTCACGGGTTCGCTCCCGGGCTGGGGGTAAAAGAAAAAAAAACCCAGGTCTTGGATGTTTATATGTGTGTGACGTCGCTGTTTCTGGTTCCCACGACACAGGGTATCCTAGTGTGGGGCCAGAAGAAATGTATGTGCCTGAGTGTAAATGTTTATGTTTATATAATTAAGAAGTTTTCCAACGTTTTAAATGTGACCTAATATATGTATTACAGCGGGGAAATGCTGCAAGCGCCATGGGAACCTTAGCCTCGGCAATATCCCGGGGTGGTTTATTCGCGAAGTTGTTTCTTTTTGTGTTTTTATTTAATTTTAAATTCATATATGTATAATAATAATGTTAATATATGTATTATAAAGCTATTGAGTTAAGATCCAAAACATTTCCTTTTTAAAAAAAAACTCTACCTCTAAAATACCATCTCCCGTATAACAGCACGCACAACATCTCCTCGACCATCACCATTTCCACCGTAGTATGAGGACGTTCGCTTTATTTCTGAACGTCGATGAAGCTCGCTGAGAAAACTCGGTTGTTGCAAACACAACCAACTATAGCTTCAATTCGAGTCGATTATTGACTTCTTTTATTCAATTTTTCCGTTCACATTCCAGATCCAGGATATGCAACATCTGCGGCGAGATCTTCGACCACTTCTTCTACCTGGAGCAACACCTCAAGACTCACGGCTCCAAGTTCTCAATCGAGACGACACAGGTACAGTGGGCACAGCGGCGGTTACACGAATGAACTACTCTGACTTAGGTTCTTTTTTCGATCGCTGTCCTAGAACCTTTGCACGCGGCGTATTTTTTACACGCGTTAGGGGAGCATCTTAGCAGATTATATGCGTTTGTATCGATTTGTGGAGCGCGCTCGCTAGCAGATGCCGACTAGACTTCGCAGAGGCAAAATGCATTTTGTTGATGAAAAATGAACGCACGTTTGTATCGCGACCAACGCGCGTTCGTATCGCGACCAACGCGCGTTTGTATCGCGACCAACGCGCGTTCGTATCGCGACCAACGCGCGTTCGTATCGCGACCAACGCGCGTTCGTATCGCGACCAACGCGCGTTCGTATCGCGACCAACGCGCGTTTGTATCGCGACCAACGCGCGTTCGTATCGCGACCAACGCGCGTTTGTATCGCGACAAACGCGCGTTCGTATCGCGACCAACGCGCGTTTGTATCGCGACCAACGCGCGTTCGTATCGCGACCAACGCGCGTTTGCCTTTGTGTAATTTGAGCGTACTAATCGCGATCAACGTTCGTCCGCGCTTGTGCAAAGGCTCTTAATAAGTTACAGCAAATTTAACTTTTACTTTTTATAGAACTAAAACTATTTGAATATTAACTAAGAGAACAATTTATAATGACCACCAAAAAATGTTTTTCCTACCCAACCCAAAATGGGTAAATGGTCAGAATGGTCACCAGTTGCAGAAAATATCATCAGGGCAAAATACTGCGGTAGCTTAGGTGAAGGGTAAAGGGTGTGAGCGAAGCGAAGCACCCTTTATCCTTCGTGTTAGGTTGAACATGTAAGAACAACAAAAAATACTTAAAACATAAACTTAAGCACACAAAACATAAAAAGAAGTTTGGTGATCATTTATCCAAACACAATTTGGTGATCGTTTTACAAATTCTGGCGGTAGTAAAATAGGTGCGTTTTTGATGATAGTTTAAACATAAGTCATTAACTAATAGTTACTCAAGAATAACTTAAAATCACCGTGTCTGTAAGTGTATGTGCGTTTGTCCACAGGAAGAGAAGGCGGATACGCGCAAACACGTCTGCCCCGTTTGCCACAAAGGCTTCAAGCTCAGCTACTACCTAAAGCTTCACTCATTCACGCACACTAAAGAGAAACCCTTCATATGTCAGCAGTGCGGCAAGGGATTCATTACTAAAGGTACGTGGAGATCGCTGCTCCGTGCTCTAATAGGTTTCACGCTCGCTTCTCACGCAGGAGACGCAGGTTCGATTCCTGACCATGTACCAATGAGATAATTAATTTATCTTAAGTACATTATACGGACGTTCTAACGGTGATTGGAAAACATCGTGAGGAAACCTTGAATACTCCGTAGCTGCGGCGATGGGCTAGCCTCCTGTCACGCAAAATGGAGTATTGAATAACTGGCTCAAAGTGGGCACATTTGTCCTCTGTCACTCCATATGGGAAAAGGCGTGACGCTATATATATATACACAGTCAGGTCATAAGTTCTGTCACACAATAAAAACTTTTGAATTTAGAACGCTGGCCACAAAAAAGTTTATTGAATTCGAATTTCGAATTTTTCATGAAAATAAAAATGTGTACTTTTTAGAATTTTCCTCATTTTTAAATATGGAGTGAACACTTAAAGAAGACCGTGTCGCAGTTATTGCGCTGCATCGTTGCGGTTACGCGCCAATTCAGATTTTCGACTTACTGAAAAATTTGAATATAACCAAAAGATTCGTTTATCGTACCATAAAACGATACAATGAAGACTCTAGTGTAGATGACAGGTCAAGAAGTGGTCGCCCTCGCTCTGTTAGGACTCCAGCAGTGATAAAAGCTGTGAAGGCGCGAATTCAAAGAAATCCCATACGTAAGCAGAAACTGTTGGCCCTTCAGATGGGGTTAAGCAGGACCACGGTGAAAAGGGTGTTAAATAAAGACTTAGGGCTTAGGGCATATGGAAGAAAAACAGGACATCGTTTGGAGGCTCGTTTAATGGACCTGAGACTGAAGAGATGCCGCGCTTTGTTGAAGCGGTACGCGGGAAAAAAGCATCGGGAAATTCTTTTTTCGGATGAAAAAATTTTCACCGTGGAAGAGAGCTACAACAAACAAAATGATAAGGTGTACGCACACAGCAGTGAAGAAGCGAGCAACCGTATTCCGCGTGTCCAACGAGGTCATTTTCCATCCTCGCTCATGGTTTGGTTGGGAGTCTCTTATTGGGGCTTAACTGAGGTACATTTTTGTGAGAAAGGCGTAAAAACGAATGCAGTTGTGTATCAAAATACAGTCCTCAAGAACCTTGTGGAACCTGTTTCTCATACCATGTTTAATAACAGGCACTGGGTATTCCAACAAGATTCTGCGCCAGCTTATAGAGCGAAAAGCACACAAGACTGGCTGGCGGCGCGTGAAATCGACTTCATCCGGCACGAAGACTGGCCCTCCTCCAGTCCAGATTTGAGTCCGTTAGATTACAAGATATGGCAACACTTGGAGGAAAAGGCCTGCTCAAAGCCTCATCCTGATTTGGAGTCACTCAAGGCATCCTTGATTAAGGCAGCCACCGATATTGACATGGACCTCGTTCGTGCTGCGATAGACGACTGGCCGCGCAGAATAAAGGCCTGTATTCAAAATCGCGGGAGTCGTTTTGAATAAACTTTATTACTATAAGAATCTATGTTTTATTAAGTTGATTTTGCTATATAAATGTTTACATAAATAATAAACATGTCTAAATTATTTGATATTGCACATGTGACAGAACTTATGACCTGACTATGTATATATATGTGGAGATTTATTTTAAGGGTTGCTTATCCAAGACTTGCCACTCAGGAGATAAAGGTTCCAATTTTGAGGGTTTCGTACGCGACCCTATTACCAAGCCGCTTCAGCAACAAATACTGACTGGTTCACGTACGCGTTTTTAAATTAAAAGGGACTTGATATTTTTGCATTTTTTCCCTATAGCTCGGTACGGAACCGTTCGTGTGGGAAACCAACTCACATTTGACCGGTTTCTTCAAAGTGTTGTTATTACAGTTAACTATATAATAGTTTTATATTTAAACGAGTTTAACCACGTTCACAGGCAAGCTAAAACGCCACCTCGAGACTCATGCGGGTCTCAAAAAGTACCAGTGTCACATATGTTGCAAGTTCTTCACCCGGCCGAGCTACCTGCGTATACACGTGCGGACTATACACGGCCACCAGGTACAACCTAAATCATATATATGCGAAATCAACTCACCTAAATTGATACTGACATTGTTTAACTGTTCGACTTTGTACAGCCCTGTAATGTTGTGTATCGTACTTGTATATTAAATAAATAAAATAAAATAAATAAATATATTATACACGCGCGGACTACACACGGCCACCAGGTATTACCAAACATATAAATTATAAACTTGTGGACTATAAAAGGCCACAGGTAGAGCTTACCTTAAACATTATACACGTGCGGACTACACACGGCCACCAGGTATAACCTAAATTATATATTATACACGCACTGACTACTCACGGCCACCAGGTATAGCCTAACTTATATATTATACACGCACGGACTACACACGGACACCAGGTTTAGCCTAACTTATATATTATATACGTGCGGACTATACACGGCCACCAGGTATAGCCTAACTAATATATTATACACGTGCGGACTATACACGGCCACCAGGTATAGCATAACTGATATATTATACACGTGCGGAATATACACAGCCACCAGGTATAGTCTTACTTATATATTATACACGCACAGACTACACACGGCCACCAGGTATAGCCTAACTTATTAGACATGGGTAGTTCAAGAATGATTGAAGTAAATGAAGTTGTTTATTTTGAATAATAACCTTCCTTATCACTCAATCACCAATCACTCGAATGTGTCTTACTTGATTTAGTTAAAAGCATCTCTCTTCGTCATCCTTCGCTCGCTGACATCGCTGTTTGCTATACGTCAATGAAATATAAAAGTTGCGCCGTTCACCAAAATCATATTTTAGGTTGCACTATTCTTGAAGGTTCGTCGAAGCGTTTTTCCATCCCTTCCTCATTAACTCGTTCTGTCTGATATGGTGGACTAAATGCACTACTGAACTACATGATAGACGTAGTTCACTAATAGAAAAGATACACTTCAATCTTTTCTTTTCACTGACACATTTTGCGCATGTCTATAACTTATATGTATATTATACACGCGCGGACTACACACGGCCACCAGGTATTACCAAACTTATAAATTATAAACTTCTGGACTATAAAAGGCCAGCAGATATTACATAACTTATACATTATTCATGTGCAGACTATACACGGCCACAGGTAGAGCTTAACTTATACATTATATACGTGCGGGCTATACGCGGCCACCAGGTATAACCTAAATTATATATTATACACGTGCGAACTATACACGGCCACCAGGTATAACCTAAATTATATATTATACACGTGCGGACTATACACGACCACCAGGTATAACCTAAATTATATATTATACACGTGCGGACTATACACGGCCACCAGGTCTAGCCTAACTTACACATTATTCATGTGTAGACTATACACGGCCACAGGTAGAGCTTAACTTATACATTATATACGTGCGGACTATACGCGGCCACCAGGTATAACCTAAATTATATATTATACACGTGTGGACTATACACGGCCACCAGGTATAACCTAAATTATATATTATACACGAATAAAATAAATAAATCTATTATACACGTGCGGACTACACACGGCCACCAGGTATTAACAAACTTATAAATTATAAACTTGAGGACTATACACGGCCACCATGTCTAGCCTAACTTATACATTATTCATGTTTAGACTATACACGGCCACAGGTAGAGCATCTCGTAAAAAGTCTATCGTAAGAGGAAGTGTATAAAATGTGTTTTTTTTCTTTCAGGACTACAACTTCAAATCGGACGTGGACTTTGACATCTCGATGCCGCTTCAGGCGATGTCGCACGACAGCGTCTAGTGTCGACCGGGTCATTTCGGGTGTAAACATAAACCGTTACACACAGGCACATACGTTACTTCTGGCTCCACACTGGGACACCCTGCCTTGTGGGAGTCAGGCCAAGACGTGTGATCGCAGCCAGCCGGGATTGGAACCCGGGACCGACACCACTGAGGTGGTCAAGATATACAGACCCGGGGTGTAAGGGCAAGCCACAGACGAGTGGCTATATTTTGTTTAACAATCGTGAGTAGGGTAACCTGTAGATCTATTCTGTGTCTGGGAAATCAATCCCGATAGCATTGAAATGAATGTTTTGAAAGCCGTATGCCAATTTCAAATGGCTTATGTTTAAACGATTACCAAAAACGCACCTATTTTACAACCAATAAATTCGAAATGACTGCCAGAATGGATAAATGTCCACCAAATTGTGTTTGGATAAATGATCACCAAACTTCTTTTTATGTTTTGTGAACTTAAGTTTATGTTTTAAGTATTTTTTGTTGTTCTTACATGTTCAACCTAACACGAAGGATAAAGGGGGCTTCGCTTCCCTCACCCCCTTTACCCTTCACCTAAGCTACCGCAGTATTTTGCCCTGATATTTTTTGCAACTTTTGGTGTTCATTTATCCATTTTGGGTAAGAAAAAAATATTTTGGTGATCATGATATTTGTTGCCATTTCAAATTGGCGTTGGTTTATCATGTAACTCGGACATATAGGAGTTTCTATCGCTTTTGAAAAAATGACAAAAAATAACAAGATTACTTCACACGAGTATTTTATCGCGAGTTTGCTTGTTTATGCCATGTAAACAATCAACGTGTTACTACAAAAAGTGTTACACATAGTTTAACATTCAAAACAAAAGTTTAACCTTTCATTTTTGTCTCTAAACAAGTGTTGAACGGGTGTCAAGTAATCGTGTTGTGATTTGTAAACGGGTAGTAATTAAACGAGTGAATGTAAATTTAAGTTCTAAGTGACACAAGTAATTAATTTAGGTTATTGTATTACTAAGTGAGCGACTGACTGCGAGTGACGAGAAAGCAACAGAACAGCAACTAACAAACATTATTTGAGTTACTAAAAATACAAAATGAGAAGCTTTTCTTTGCATACTCCGCTCCGCTCCGCTCCGGGGTTGCTTCTTCTAAGTTCCAACCTAACCTATAACCCAATTAAATTTAGCCACGATTACCTACTCTAGCCAAATCTGGCTTTCCTTTGCATACGCTCCGGGGTTGTTTCTTCTAAGTTCTAACCTAACCTGTAATCAAAATTAAATTTAACCACAATAGCCTACTCTAGCCAAATTTGGCTTTGTGTTCCCTTATTGAATTTGCCCTCTCTGTAAGAATTTTAATATCTGAAATGCCCACTTTTTGTAAGCTCATTCTGGATTTTATTATTATCAGAAAAATATGCCCAATTCAGTGTTTTTTTCGCTCATTTCAAGTATTTCCACTGTCATGGTCACTCGTTCAATTAGTTTTTTATTCGATCGTTTTATAATACCCCCTTGTAAATTGTTCAAAAATTGAATTTCCTGCATTACAGTCCGAATGACATGATAAGCTGCGAGCTGTAAGGAATTCGGTGTATGTCACGAGATACATGGTCGTGCAACGGATTATTGCATTCATTTGTGTAAACTATGTTGTATTTTGAATTACCCGCCTGAAACCCATCCATATGGGCGCCGTTGATACCGTGGTACTTATTACTGTAGATACCAAATTTTTTAATGTAAATTGTAATTGTTTCGTGAGATAGAGAAAGTTGTACATAAAAGTGTAATTTAATAGGTGTTTTTGATTGTTGCTGTTGACGAAGTTGAGGTTTTTTTTAATACAGGGTATGACAGAAATTCATTTATTCATAATTCTGAACAAATGTCAAGATACCCATATTATCATATGAAAGGAGATGGCAACATCGATGTATAGACCGCTGCCCCAGAGATGAACGGGCGTTGCCTGCACTTAGCCGTACACAGTTCTTAATGGATGAATATCACAATTTCATGTTTCAAAAGTTTCCGGAATCTCCTGTGCGAGAAGTTGTTTGTTTATTAGCAGATCTTTAGATAACAGATGAATTTTAAAAAAAGGTTACAAATAAACTAAAACAATATAACTCTTTCAATATTATGTACCTATACAAATTTCAATGTGATTTGATGAACGCAAATAAACGGTTTTGCAAGCCCTAATAACATCGTGATTGCATTTTTTGGACATAGAGATGTCGCTAGTTTCTATGTAATATTTCGAACGTCCAAGCTTGTCTGAGTCTGTCTGATCCGAGAAAAATAAAGCAATTGACTATTAATTATTTAATTATTTGATAGAAGTTCCACAAAATAAATGGAGAGTGGCTAGTGAGAAGGCTTTGCACATTGCTGAGCCATCTCCTTTTGTACTTTATGTCAGATATAATGAAACTTTTAGAGCCCTCTGCGAAATAATAACCTGATTCGGGTTTACCTCCTCAAATAGGGAGATGACGTCGCGAGAATCGTGTATTGTTTTAGTATGTTTAAAGATTACAGGTGATGGTAGACATTAAAGTATTAGTTGTATTTGTAAGTTTGTTTGTATGTTACTGTATCGTTAATTTTGTGCTGTGAACGAGTTTTAATTAATGTTACACAGACTGTTCTCGTACCGTTAAGTTACATCGCTATTTTTGAAAACTTTGAAATGGGCAGTTGATGGGTTAATAAAACATTTATTATCATGGATTGTGCATAAAATGGCTAAATTATCAGCCGTTGTATTTATAAACCATCAACATTTGTCCTGAACCCACTTTGTCGTCATTTTAATTTTAATTGTTCCTAAAAAGTGTTTTGACTGATCTGTCAACTACCAGATCTCTAAGGCGTCGTGCTGCCCACTTGGATCACGTGACGTGACAACGATCTTTTGGGTATGATCCTTTGATTCCGATTGCACGGGTTCTCTGTTTACACGGGTTTGCCCCTACGAGCAATATTTAGGGTATTTGTAAAGTTACGACTTGTAAGTCACAGTTTCAATGGTTACTTTCGTATTTCTTGGTGTTGTATTAAATAAGTAAGTTTTAAGTTATTGTTGAGAATCTTTTAATTAAATATTAAAATTGATTTTTTTATGGTTTTCCTTGCCCTCGCAAAAGTATAAAATTATATTATCTGTGACCGCACCTCATTGGTCTATGAACACAGTCGCCAGTGGCGGCATCTGAGGAACTAACTATCGTAACACTTCCCAGAGAACACCAGCTTTACCAATTCACTTTCACACACACGGCACACAAACAGTTCAAATCGTTAACATTCTTTTCTATCGGTTTATTTTATGTGCCAAACCTCATTTACCTCAGCAATAACGGTTCGGCCGCCACAGATAGGCGGAAATATCTCACCACGTACAAGATCAAGCCGAACGTAACAGTAACGCTAACTTAACTCCCAACGTCCTAGAATGGCCAAAAGTTCCACAGCCAGAAGCAATCATTCCATCATATCGAGCACTTCGCCAGGACAGTGTAAGTACTATAACTAGCACATGGAAAGGCCTATCCATGAACGCTGACCCCACTCTGCAGTTGATCAGCAGAGCGACATTCAGAATAACACTACATCATTGCCACATGACCAGTCACTGGAGATCGACTCCCAGAGAAGAACAACTACGTCATCGCTGAGGAACAGGACAAAGTACCATTATATATTGCACAACTACAAGCGAAGAACACAGTTAAAACTGATGCCGTCTACATTCCTGACCTTGCAAGAAACGTTATTACAAGAGTAAGCAAATTGGCTGACAGTCTACAAAGCCCATGCAACTGCTGAAGTCGCAAAAACGAAGATTGTGCTCTCGTTATCTATATCGAATTGGTGTCACGTCTTACCTATATAGTTTTTTTTTTTTGTTACGTTTTGTATTTTAGAGTTTAATTTTTGTTTATTTTTTTGTAAATGGCAATAACAGTCCGGCCGTCACAGATATGCGGAAATATCTCACCGCGTACAATGTCTTATGTACGTCATTAACCCCTCCTTTGCCGAGCGCCCTTCATAGTCCACTTTTCAATAACGCCATATTTGCGGGCCGCCCTATACAGACCCAGCAGCAGCGCACGCTGCCGCGTCGAGCAATATGAGTAATTTCAACCAATGGGGATCGGTGTGACAAGGAAAGTAACAAAATTTCGTTATGTAAAGGAATGAGATAGGTATTAAAACCGTCGGACCTTAACCAATCGTAGTAAAAGTCCATCAACGGAATGCATCATGCGGCACAACTTCAGTCCGGTTCAGTCGTGGGTTTGAGGCAGCAGTGTTCAAGTTTTTTTGGTGAAAAGTGTTTTGTTTTCATCGCAAAAGGAAAGAAACGTAAGTAACTAGCATGTCTGTTTAATCCTGTAGGTTGTTTCCGTTGGAATTTGTACTAATATCGATGACCTAAACTTGCATGGCGAAAAATTTCCGCCTTGCTGGTTTCGACAAGACAACAATTGATGGCTTTTTGTTTCTATTTACGGATAAAACTATGTTATATTCATATCTAAGATTCATAAACTCGAAGTGAAAACAATAATTTTGTGCGTAGATCGTTTCTGAGAGCTGAAATCGTCAATCGAAAATCTTGAGTTATCATCTGGACTATAGTGTCCGCAACGCCAATGTATGTTTTGAAACAAAATGGCGGTCGGTGGCCATGAGATAACTTAGTATGGATACGCCTGTACAGCTATTGATTCTTGAGATTTGGTTTTGATTAACTCTTGGTCTGCATTTTGTAAATGTTGCATGTTACTGTTTTTAATGGGTTAGTGTTAACGAAAGGGTATGCGCAAAAGACTTATATATTTTTTTTTATCTTTTTTTTTAATTTTTTTGTTTTATCGAATCTTTAAGGGGGGGGGGGGGGGGGGGGGTTGTTCAATGCGTTAATACAAACATATTTTGTCATATAAACTTTTTTCTTAGATGCGTATTTTCGACTTTATTGACACTTTACGGGGTTTCACAGGATTTAGATTATTTTTAATGTTTTTTATTTTTTTTTATTTCATATATTTGCTTTTTTTTTGATGCATAGATCTTATTAAAGGTCGTAAATACTTAAGTTTTTGTTTCATACACTTTTCTCTGTAGTCAGTAATTTAGCCGTAATTTTTTTCGAAATCTCCCAACACTTATTTTTTTTTTCAGAAAGGTACAAAATTTTAGTCTAGTAAACCACATATTATTTTGCACTCAGCTGATAGGTGGCGTCAATTTAAGCCACAATTGTCAAAATAACTTTTCTCTATTGTCAATTTTTGGCTAGAGTAGGTTATTGTGGCTAAATTTAAATTGGGTTTAGGTTAGGTTGGGTTGGAACTTCTAAAAAGCAAAACTGGAGCGAGCGCAGCGCAGTGGAGCGAGCATATGCAAATAAAAACAAAATGTATCTAAAAAATACCCCTTCTACCTTTTGATTCTAATTTTGGCCTCGTCAATAAAGTCGAAAATAAGCACTTTAGAGAAAAGTTTATTTAACAAAATAGGTTTGTTTCAATAATATGAATAATCTCCTATCAAAATAAGAACAAATACTCAACAAACAAAAAAACATCAAAAAAGTCTAAGTATATCTTTCCGCATACTCTTTCCTTCACACTGACCTTCTACATCTCAGGACTTTGATAATGTGTGTCTGTATGCTTACTTATATTTTCAATACACAAATATTAACCATTTAAGTTATTTGTTTGTCTTTTTGCGCCTGTTTGTGTGTCTGACTGTGCCTGTTTTTTAACGCTTTTTTAACACATTTCCGCATTCTCTAGTGTATAAGATATGGTGAGGATAAGAGGAGGAGGAATAGGGAGGGGGAAAGGTGGAGGACGAGGAGGAGTAAGCTCCTCTAGGGAAATTGAGGTGGACGTCATTGTGGAGCCATGTCCCTTGGAGCCTCCGACGCCGGCTCGGCGAGCCAGGACCCACGGCGGGAATACCGACAGCCGAGGGAGGGTCGCAGCGAAAGGCAGGGGCAGGGGCAGGGGCAAGGGCAGCGGCAGGGGCAGGGGCAGAGGTAGTATGCCAGAGGAGCAGCAGCGGTAATATGTTTTGTTTGTTTATTACTTTAAATTGTATGTTTTACTTGTTTTGTTTTTTTAACTATTTTTGTATGTAAGTTTTGTTGTTTGTGTTATTGGAGACGAATAAATTTACTTATATTCTATTCTTTTTTGTATACTTTTATTTTTATAATTTAGTTCTTTCTTTCAGATTTTACTGCGGTAATATTGTCGGAGGCGGACTCCCAGAGGGAGAACCGTTGGAGTCCCTCTTGCACATTAAGCGCCAGCGGATCTGGGATCCCCTCCAATCCCTGATCACAATACACGAGATGCCGCCTGCTTCCTCCGCTTTGTTGGCGCCATCACCAGTGATGTAAGAAACATTTTTTTAGCGTAGTCTATACTGTGTTTTTTTTTAATTATTTTTTTAAGATATTCCAACAATATGTTCGTAAAAAGCTCTGTGTTTAAAAAAAATCACATATATTTGAACATGTTATTTGTTATCTTACCATTGCTAATTTATTTTATTGATATTTTAATAAGTAATATTTTTTTACAAGTAAACATTTTTGTATGAAGCCAGGCTACTTGAAACTTCAAATAGGTACCTACCCTAAAATTTTGGTTTTTCGTGTACTGTAATGTAATGTTTCGTGTAATGAGAATTTAATTACAAACAACAAATGTTCTTTTGACACAATAAAGTAAATAGCGTAGTAGCGTTTCTGAGATAATTCAGTTTAAATATGTAATTTAGTCATTTATCTAGTAGTTTTTATTTGTATTCTAATACGGTTCGATACTTGTCAAATTTATATATTTATGTAATTTCTCATTACAATATACATTAAATTGTATTTTGTATATGACTATTGAACATAAAATAAAAAACACAAAAAATACAGAGAATTAATTTGCAAAGGCAAGCTTATCTCTAAAAAGACATCTCTTCCATCAAACCCATGATGTAACCCCATAATTGTAAACTATTTTTTAAACATCTGTCATATCTACCAAAGATCAGAATTTCAAAGTCGCATCCATACTTTTTTCGCCAGTGGTATTTCTGTTTGTATGAAGAAATTGATCATTTTCAACTCTTCAAAACTTCTTGTTTCTAGTATGCTAATTAGAAAGTGTTCATTGAATTAGTTAGGTAATTTAATGTAGTTTTTGAATTAGTTAGTTAATTTAATGTAGTTTTTGAATTTATTGACCATTTTCAGCAAATATGTCAAGCCCATAATTTTACTATGTGACTGGAGAGGTGTTTAATATCGGGTCATACACACCAACGACAAATCATATCTGTATAGGGTTCTTGATTTAACTAGTTAAAGACCTAAACTCTCTAAATTAGCTTAGACAAGCCACTGTAGTCACAAAAAGGGTCTAGAAATAAGCTGACAACATAACCTATTTTAGAACACTTTTTTGATAATGTTATTTTAAGGTCATGGCTATAAATCAATTTTTGTCTTAATTTTTCCACAGGACCATGTCATGTTTATATGTAACTGTGTAAATAATATAATGTTGTAAATAAAACCAACAATTCAAGCTCTTCCTGTGTTTAATTTTGAAAATTCAATAGTTTTTGACAAAAATGAGAAGAAAAAATCCCTATTTTCAGAATACTTTCTTTTCATTACTCATACTCTGAAAGGGGGTCATTGTTCATCCAGGCACCGTGCTGAAAGTGGTACATGCCTGCTCTAAAGCAGAAAAGTATTAAAAAATATATATATGAATCGTAGTTTATATTGAACAACGCAATGGTAGTAACCTATACAGCCATAAAACGGAAGTATTTTTTTAATGTTATGCTCAAAGTAAACGACATCAACGGGGGCACCGAAATTACTTTTTTTATGAGTAGTATTTTTAAACTTGAATTATGTTTGTTTTTTAATAAAATAATTTTGATTTCAAGTGACTTTGTTTTTTAATAAAATAATTTTGATTTTAACTGTTTACTTTCCTCGTATTCGTAATGAAAAGTAGAGTGTTTTACTCGGGTGATAGCACCCATTTCTGCCTCGAACTATTGGCGCTCTCACTTCGTTCGAGCGCCAAAACATCTCGTCAGGAATGGGTGCCTTTCAGCCCTCGGTTAACAATCTACTATTACTAACCTAGTATATAAGCTAGGATTGTATTCCAATCAAATAGACTTTAACTGAGCATGCATTGATAAGCCTTTTATGTCTCGTCACTGCCAAAGAGAATATAATCATTACGTCACTGCATGCTCAATCCGTCTCCCATTGGTTGCACACCCTGTCGGCAATTTTTTTTTTTTTTTTGCTATAATAAAGGTGAGTATAAAGTTCATATAGGATAGATAAATAACGCCTTATTTAACGATTAGCTGATTTCTACAACTTCATCTGCGTGTTCCTAGGAAGTATAATTTACCGAGATAACGTTGCCCTCCTTCTGTTGAAGTCGGATAAAAAATATCCTATATGTTAATCTAGCTCATAAACTATATCTGTGCTAAATTTCATTCAAATCCTTTCAGCTGTTTAGCGTGATTGAGGCACAAACACACAAACATCCATACATCGCCAATCGAATAATTTACGTCTAAAGCTGTTGAACGGTAGTGTTTTATTTCTCATTTCCTACCGCCTTGTGAACGTTGCCAATGTATGCTGATGCTGGGTAGTCTTGATACTGTAACTGTCATTCTTGTACTTGAATATCAAATTAAAAAATAGCCTTGTACAGGTAAGGATTGTGTCTTGAGTGCACTGTGTTGAAGGAGGTCGTAGAATGAGGTCTGCCTGAACTAAAAGTCGTGCTACTGGCGCCACGTCGGCTATAGCCACAGAGCACTGAAACATCCCGCGCGCACCCCTACTTACTAGAGACGGCAGTAATAGCAATATTCGTGCTGCGCAGTTGCGCCATAGTATAAATAAGAAATAGTAAGTTCACTCGGCCCCTGTTCGCATAATAACTAACTACTCTTGCTCAAACGGCTAGGGTTGTCGCTTAGCGCCGCGGGTTGCGGTGCAGATTTGTTGCGTCGTCGCTCGTCGCTCGCTGCGCGGTAAAACAAGTACCTACTTATAGGTGATGCCCCGTGTTCTGCCTCTGAGTGCCGCTTGGAGGGGGTATACTTCGCGTATTGTAAAAAGATCATGTCTGAAGTTAGGCAAACGTGAAAAAAGCGACTTTAACGCGACTGCATAATGCAAAACTCGCTCCCGGCGCGCTTCAGGCCTGATCTTTTTAGAATACGCGAACTGAAACATCCCGTTCTTTATTAAAAATCATTATAAAAAGTTATTATTTCTTTATTAAATATATGAAATATGATTGCATGAAAATAATAAATAATAATCTGCGCGCAAATCACACAAACAAGTTAACACGTGCCGCCCGGATGAATGACGTTGACTCGTCGCATGCAGTGTTGCCGTTCTACAAAATTTTAAGTCGCTAGATACTCTGAAAAATTCCGCTAGATATGCGATAAAATCTTTTCTGAAAATCCGCTAGATGTCCCTAGATTTTATCTGTTATATAAAGCGCTGTTGCCTAAGTCTAATCTAGTTTTATACTTTTGTAACTCATGCAAACACCTTTTATTACACTAAAATGAATAAATAAATAATAATCTAACAAAACTGTTAATATATTGAACAGGCAAAATAAATGAAACATGTTTATTAAAAAAAACCAGTAACCAATAAAACACCTAATTCTTAATCTTTAAATAGTTAAATATGTAGGTAAGCATTAATTACTTTACAAAAAAACTTGATAATTAGCTAGGTACTTATACCTAAAATTCAAAATCAAGGAAGAAGACATCTGGGTGTTCAATTATAATGTCAGCGGAAGATGAAGCCTCTCCAAGGTCTCTGGTTGCTTTTGATCTTCGTTTGGCAACTTCTTCCGGAAGATCATATGTAGAGCAATTTTTGTTTTTAATTCTGAGTTAATTTCTGATTAGAAGAATATAATTTAGCGTTTTGTCAGAAAGTGTATTGCGAAGTTTGTTTTTCACAATATTCATAGAGCTAAACACTCTTTCCACTTCTGCGTTTGAATGCGGCAATGATAATATAGCGATAGCGAAATCACGTAAATCCTGAAAGGTATTTATTCCTACTGCATTTTTATATGCAGCCACTTTAGCCCAAAAGCTATTAGGATTTCCATTTAGCGGACTCCAATCGACAAAGTGAATAGTTTTCCACTGCTGCAAAATTTTGTCTATTTTTTCTTCTGAAATTCTCATTTCCTTTGCAAGATCTAATATTGATTTGTTTTTCGATTGTTTTAGTGCCTCTCCCTCGCTCAATGGAGCCATTTTTTCTAGGGTTTCATAGATAGTCGGAAGCCGTTTTTGTATTTCTTCTCCTAATTTCACATTAAAATCAATACATCGTGATATTTCTGAAAAAAGTCGCCTAGCCTACGGTTCAAAAGACGCTAAAAGTCGCTAAATATTTATTTGTCGCTGAAACGAAATTTTTTCCCGCTAAACAGTCACGAAATCCCCTAGATCTAGCGACAAAGTCGCCAGAACGGCAACACTGGTCGCATGCATTGCATAGCCTCGTCTCGTACCACCCGAAACAACCCGAAACTTGGCAATGTGTGCGTGTGGTGAAGTGTGCTTATACGGAATGCAATGTAGCTGTGTGTGTGCGGCTGTTGTCGCTGATTTGTTTGAAGTGAACCTGGCGTGGTTGCGCTCAGCGCAACCGCGGTAGGAAAAGGCCTTCAGTTTCTATTTGCACGTTGTGGAGTGAACATTATCAAAAAAGGAATAGAAATGCGTCATTGTGCTGTGATTTGGTGTCATAATCAAAGTAAACATTTAGAAGTAATTTTTAGTTAATTGAAAAATGCGATTTGAAGTTGGCTTGAAACAAAACCTCAACCGAACCGGCGCGATTGAGGATTTGTTTTGCTAGTGAATGCGTTAGTGATGTGTAGCGTTGTATGGCGTCATATCGATAGAGTGCATCAATATCCTTAAAATACCAATGTATTTTTGAATTACCATTTAAAAATAGTTAATTTTGGCATAACTTTTACTAATTTTCCTTTTTTACCTTAATTTTTAGGTTTCCTATGATACCTACATAAAAGATAAATGGATTTTAGCGACTGGTTTCCTCAGAAACATGATAAGATTTGTTCGTAACATTTCGATGCTGGAAGTTTCATGAATAAGAGTACAAGAACGTATCTATCTTTCGATGCTATTCCAACATGGAAACTTCACCCTATTATGTTATTTAGTTTGGAGATTAACATATTGGGAGCAAGTGTTTGGCATCGTAGAAAATATTATGTACTTTTAAGATGAATCCGTCTACAAATACCTATAAAATGAGCCAAAATGCCGATATAATTTTATTTTCAAGGCAGTGATGGTGCTTCGGCACAAGATTTATTGGGTTAATTTTAATAAACAACATGATAATATTAATCCTTTTCTTTTAACATCTACCTTAGTTAAATGCATACGTATAAAATACTAAAATACTCTTATTTTTGTATAATTATTTGCCAAAATAATATCAAAAATAACGATATTGGATTTCTGGTCATAAAAATATCGATAAAATATCGACCCCACAGATATCGAGAGATAGGCCCTTGGCGCTGAGCTTGTATGGGAACTAGTGTCGCCGAAAATTAAGAACACGCACACATCTACACCACTCATACATCAATCCTTCCGCTTTTATTGGTGTATGCAATGTCATGCACCTATCGTCCGAACACACCCACACTACCACAGGTACACTAGCTAGCCGAGCTAGTGGTGGGACATGGCAAGGACAGCGTGTTTCATCAATCGATTATAATTTATAGACAGTGGTATCTATGCCGGTTTTTTAATATGACATATTTATTTTACAAGAAATACCTATTACTATGTTTACAGGCTGTAACACATACGGGGTGCCAAGCCGAAAATGGTTGTTTGGGACATCATTTTGAACAACTTACTCAATGAATCTGATTTGATCAGAGCAACATTATTTTTTTTGCTTCGCCATACAAATCAGTTGACCGCTTGGCCCAAAATGTACTGCAAAGTAAAAAATAATGTTGCTCTGATCAAATCGTTTTAATAGAGAATTCAGATTGAAGTCCTTAACAACCGCCTTTCGGCGTATATACCCGTTCTGTATAATCCTGTACAGTACAATACTACCTATTGACCAGAAAAACGTAAATATTTATTAAGAACTAAACGTTTATTTAGGCGTAGCATTTTTTGCTAAGTAATGCAGTCTTATATTAGTATATTTTTCCATTAGAGCTTTGATTAGTAATATTAGATGATTACCCAATGGGTTTCGATCGAGTTGGTAAAAAATCTATTTCTTTCTATCGATTCATAAACATAATTCTTACTATCTCTATCCCCATCACTATACATCGTCTCTGCGTGCGTGTAATAGTTCGCCTCCGTACCTCGATGCATATTTACTTTCGTATTTAGATAAGTGTGAAATATTCATTGCGTGTTAGCTTGGCAATATGTAGATTAAGATACAAAACAAGCAATGGATAATAAATCTAGCGAGAACAACATGACATTGTCACTTTAATGAACAACTCGTGACGATTTTTTTCGTGAATGAATTATTTCCGTAATAATGTTTATTTCTTGTGTTTTAAGAAGAAATAATAGTTGGAATGAGACTTAGAAGTGATATGTTACTCCGCCGTTCTTGGAGTTCACACTCCCGCTTCTATTTTTGCACGTAAGTATTTCACAGGCCGGCATTTTCGAAAAGCAGCGGAAATTAATTCGTCACTGCGGTCGCCCGGTGACTACTGAGAATTTTCAATTACAAGACAATCGGGGCTAGATTTGTTCGCACGTGCCACGCCCCTCAACCATCTCTCGATATCTGTGATCGACCCCGATCGCAGCACTGTGCACTTGTAGCGCACAGATGGGTGACAATGCCGATACGTCATTTATGTAGTAGTGCGTTTGCTAGTGTGAGTAACCATGCCATCTCTAGTATGATTCAGTGCTCTGTGGCTATAGCCGAGACAATTTTTATATTAAAGGAGGCCTTATCCCGTACGAACTAATTTGTATAATGCATATCTTATATATAAAACATATTTGGCGTGTGAATGACAAATTTTGTATTTGATGTATGGCGGTCAAAAGGTTAACCAGGTAATAATGGTCCCATATAATTTTCGCACCTAATGCTATAGGTAATAGTTGTATAATACATGCCCACTTTATTTGTATTATTACCCATAAATACATCTGTGATCTTTGAGGCCGATAGGGAAGCCACAACTGACATAAATCACAATTTATCATGTCTTCCCGCTTGCCATCACAACCTGTCGCGAACGTTACTTAACCTGCTCGCTCGCGCTTGCCCTAAACCCTAGATGCCTAGGCCTAATCCTATAAATGGGATTAAGGCGATACCAAAAAAGTTTTTTTTTTCTAATTCATTTAATCCACTTTAAAATCATCTACAGATTAGATTTTTGGGTTTACGTTTATTGAGTATTCTTAATGAAAGAAAACACGATTGGATGAAATTTTCTCCATAGAAATTAATGACGAGAACACCTCTAAATTGTTTTATTTTCTCCTGTAATTACGATACCATTGCGGAATTGCATTCAAAATGTGGTTACTATGTATTCGTAAACTCTTGAAAATCTTCTTGACAATATAACGTAGTTTATTTTTAAATTTATGTGGTTTGGCGCTACGTTATTTAAGTTTGAGTCGAGGGCATTGTTTGCGCTCTCGTTTACATTAGTATTCATTTTTAATACCCTTTTATAAGCTTCACCTGTAACTAATTATGTAAACAAATCTTGCAAGTTAAATTTGACCCACTTCTAGTTTTTAGGGTTTTTAGGGTTCCGTACCCGAAGGGTGCCAAACGGGATCCTATGACTAAGCCTCCGCTGTCCGTCCGTCCGTCCGTGCGTCACCGGGCTCTATCGCATCAACCGAAATAGGTAGAGAGCTGAAATGTTCACAGAGGGTGTATTTATCTTGCCGCTATAACAACAAATAATTAAACATTATTTATACGAAATAAGAACGAAAGAAGAAGAATGAAAAGAACCATATAAGAAATTATTGGTATGGCCATTTTCTTAGCCATTTTGTTTGGTTTGTTCATTGGTGAAAATTTGACTCTCCCGATCTTATCGGAAAAGATCTTTACATGCAGATATTAAGTTTTGTGCTTAGTTTTTTTTGTCATTATACGATTAATTTCGAAGGAGGCTCGGCAGATAGCCTCCTTCGAAAACAGGCAGGATAAAGAAATCGATAGACGCATTTCTAACGCCTGGAAGAGCTACGGTCCATTAAGTAGCTTATATATGAAGGGTAACCTTCCGCTTACCCTCAAGGGCAAGCTCATCGACATGTGTATCCTGCAGCGTGACCACATTTAAATTGGTCAATCTACTTTTGCGGCTTTCGAAAACTACCAAAATCTACCACGGCCTTGGTCAAAATCTGTCACAAATCTACCTTCTTATCCTAACATGATAGGTAAATAAAGTAGAGATGAAATAAAACTAAATGGCATTATTTTCCCTCTGTATCTTTATTATATTTAACATCTTTGTACAAAATTTTGTCTACCATGCATTTTAACATTTTTGTATCAGGTATGAAATCTGTGCATGGTGTGACGCCTTGTCTGGCATGTAGAATCGCAGCTACATTTTTATTTACAAACCTATTTATATCTTTGGTTTTTATCCTATTTATTTCTGAAAAAATCTCTCTCATTGAACGTTCAAAACTGGTAGAATGAGCATGTCTTTGGCGAATTTTGATTTTTTTTATACTTTAACAATTTACTAATTTCCTCCCAGAACTGATCAATATTTATTGCAGGAGCAGATGCACTACTGGATTTTGTCAACCACTTAGAAAATTAAGAGTTTTGCTCCCACTCCGTTCGATATTGCCTTTCGTATTTCCTTTTCATGGCGATAAATGTATTAATAAGACGAAAACAAAGAACAATTTTATTGCTCACGTCACGATTTGGGCTGTGTACAACCAGACAACGCGCGCGCGCCTGCCCTTCCTCACTCAAGCCACCTGCTCACTCACACCCACCTGTCATACATATATTTGTTTCTTTCTCGCATATCCATAACTCCGTATTTGTGAAAGAGAGCGCTGACAGTCTGTCGGTAGATAATACTGCGAATGTAAACGGGATTCCCAGGGATACTTGATGACTTATTATTAATCTTTGGTATACGAAATATAGGGTTTCCATAGTACTAGATCCAAAATCTACCAAATCTACTGGCGGAAAATTTAAAAATCTGTAAATCTACCAAAATCTACCAAAATAATTTTCACTACCAAAACAAAGTCCAAAACGAGTCAAATCTACCAAAAAAGTAGAAATCTACCACATGTGGTCACGCTCCTGCCTATCCTAATCTACGGCGCTCAGTCATGGTCTTTGACCGAACTTCAGAAGTCCAAACTCAAGGTTTGCCAGCGAGCAATGGAGCGCAGCATCCTAAGTGTTCGTAGGACGGACCGCATAAGGAACACCACACTGCGCTCCTTAACTGGCATCGCTGATGTGGGTGCACAGACCGCTAAGCTAAAGTGGAACTGGGCCGGCCACGTAAGTCGCATGCACCCAGATAGATGGGCGAAAATCGCCACTAACTGGGTGTTACAGGACGGACACCGGCGTAGGGGCAGGCCTAAACGGAGATGGCGAGATGACCTCGACCAGTTTTTGCCGGGGTGGCCGGAGGTGGCACAGACCAGGTTAGTGTGGACGAAAGAGGGGGAGGCCTTTGCCCAGCAGTGGGACACCTTAATGGCTAAATAAAAAAATCCGATTAATAATTGCTCATTCGAATTATAATAAATAAAATTAAGTTATTTATCATATTTTATTTTTATAAATAAGTTACTCGATTTCTATCCACTTCCGGTTTCAATTAGCAAAGAGTATCGTTTACCTGAGTACAAAAATAGTTCAATACTGACATAACATATACAAAACTCTTTTTCAATGTATGGCCTTGAATGTAGTCCTACTATTTAATATTTTATTATTAAAAATTATATAGGTATACTCGTGCAAAAGACTGTCGTTTTATGTTTTCCCGTGCACAGTGGTATGGAACCCTTTGTGTGCGGGTCCGACGCCCTACTCGAACTTGACCGGTTTTTCTATGATCACGAAACATGGTATTCAGATAATATGATACCATCGAGCTGGTCTGATGATGGAGCTCGAAGGTGGGAGAGGGAATCCTAGGATGTTTACTTGTAAAACTGTAGTATATGCATACCGGCGCGGGCGCGGTGTCGCTCCCCGCGCCCCCTCATTTGGGTCAACCAGTAATAAACGGACCGTCAACCGAACCGCCGTGTTTCCTTTATATATCTACATACACTTCACTGGCGACGATCTACCCGCGCGTATATTAAAAAAAAACAGGTTAAAATGTCGTGCATCGGAAGTCTTACCGTTTTTGACCACAATTCGCAAGAGTGGAAGATATTTTTGGGAAGACTGCAGCAGTATATAATTTTAAATTCGGTTGAAGACGTCAAGAAGGCACCGTTATTACTCACTCATCTATCGGATGAGACCTATCGATTGGCTACAGATCTCGTACATCCGGAGAAAGTAGAAATTGTGGCATTCGATGCTTTAGTTGAGGTGCTGAACAACCATTTCTCGCCGAAAAGATGTACCTTCGCCGACAGGGAGAAGTTTTTCGAGGCGAGAAGTACAGCAGGGGAAAGTGTCGAGGGTTGGGCGGCGCGCGTTCGAGGACTCGCTGTGCACTGCGAGTTTGGTAGTGCATTGGACATGCTTCTAGTCAATCGTTTTGTACTGGGCATGAACGTAGGGCGTGAGCGTGACCGTTTATTCGAGCAAGACGCCATGACGCTTTCATTCGCGAAGGCACTGGAGGTAGCCCAGCAGGCGGCGAGTGCACGCCATGCGCGGGCATCGGCCGCGGAGGCAACGGCGGCAGCGCTCGTCAAAGAGGAGCCGGTGTACCGGGTGAGCGGGTCAAAGTCCACCACCGACCGCGGACGAGAGGTTCGCAAGTGCACCGTATGCGGCATGAAAAATCATGATGCTGAGCAGTGCAAGTACAAAAGTTACAAATGTCAGAAGTGCGGGTTAATTGGCCATGTAAAAAAAGTGTGCAAGAGTAAGTTTTCGCGAGTAAATAAAATCGTGGAGCAAAATAGTGACAATTCGGACGAAGCTTCGTGCTGCAAGGAATGTCAGAACTATAGTTTGGGGTATGTTTCTTCAATAAAACCTATAGAAATAGAAGTAGAATTGGGTGGCCAGCTTGTTACCATGGAATTAGATTCCGGTTCCGGTTCTTGTGTTATTGCGGATACTATGTATAATAATCAGTTCTCTAAGTACCCGTTATTACCTAGTAATGTTCGTATGTGTTTTTATAAAGGACATAAAATCGCGCCTTTAGGTTATTTTAATATTGATGCTACTTTTCACAATAGAACCAAGCGTATCAGTATTTTTGTTGTAGAAAACGGGGGTCCCGGTTTATTAGGACGTGATTTTATGTCTGCCTTTGATATATATTTTACCGCACGGATAAATAATATTAGCGAGGACAAAGATGTTGATCTTTTGTTGGAACAATACCCTAACTTATGGCGTGACGAACTCGGTACTTTTAATAAGTTTAAGGTCACTCTAATATTAAATGATAAAGCTAGGCCTATGTTTTTTAAGCCACGACCGATTCCTTTTGCCCTAAAAGAGAAAGTTGAAGCCGAACTAGACCGGCTTGTAGGTTTAGGTATTTTGGTACCGGTCACTCAGTACGCTACCCCGATTGTGCCAGTGCTCAAGGAAAATGGCAAGGTAAGGATTGCAGGAGATTTTTCAGTTACTCTAAACAAAGACTTAGTAATTGATAAGTATCCACTTCCGCGAATAGAGGAAGTGTTCGCAAAACTTGGCGGGGGCGAACACTATAGTAAGATAGATTTAAAAAACGCATATAATCAGTTTTTATTAAGCGACTCCTCACAGGAGCTTACCACCATAAACACACCAAAAGGATTGTTTAAATATACGCGTCTCGTGTATGGTTTGGCTAACGCCCCGGCAATATTTCAAAAAGCCATGGAGACGTTACTGTCGGGTATAGATGGGGTGAGCTGTTGGTTGGACGACATCTGTGTTACAGGGCCGAACAAAGCATCACACATAAGTAGGTTACGAGAGGTACTAAATAGACTAGATAAGGCCGGTCTACGCTTACAAAGGGAAAAGAGTGAGTTTTTTAAAAATAGTGTCACGTATTTAGGTTATACGATAAGCAAAGAAGGGCTTCACACCTCCGCGCAAAAGGTGAAAGCAATAATTAATGCCCCAGAGCCTACAAATGTAACTGAGGTAAAACGTTTTTTAGATGTCATTAATTATTACAGAAATTTCATTCCGAACGCGTCTAGTTTGTTAAGTCCGCTGCATGAGTTGTTGCGCACGGGAGCAAAGTGGGAGTGGGGCGAGCGGCAACGCCGCGCTGTACGACAGGTGCAGCGCGAGCTGGCCTCGGAGCGCGCGCTCGCGCACTTCGACCCTGACGCGCAGCTGGTGCTAACAGCTGATGCTGGACCCGCTGGTCTAGGTGCCGTGTTATCGACTCGCGATGCTACAGGACAGGAACGACCGCTGGCGTTCGCTTCTAGGTCACTAACTATTAGTGAGCGTAACTATAGCCAAATAGAAAAGGAAGCGACATCGCTTATCTTCGCGGTTAAAAAGTTCCACCAGTACTTGTATGGCCGTAGTGAACCGTTCATTCTCAAAACTGACCACCGGCCGCTTGTATCGATTTTTAATAATAAGAATGGTATTTCAATAACGACCGCCTTGAGACTGCAAAGATATGTTGTACAGTATATATCAAGTGATAATAACGTGGTGGCTGATTATTTCTCCCGTGCTCCTTTAGCAGAAACTACCTGCGACAGTGAGAAGCAGTTCGATACTTTTAATTCCCTACATTTTCTTAACGCAATATCACCGGCGGTAATTTGCGACGAAATAATCCAAGCCACAGGAAAAGATGCTGTATTAAAAACAGTCATTAGGTATATGCAAAACGGCTGGCCGCGTAAGATTAGTTGCGACCAAATTCGACCTTATTTTCAATGCAAAACGGACCTGCAGTTGGAAGGTGGAATCGTATTGCGCGGACATAGGGTCGTCATTCCAATGACGCTGAGGGAACGCATGTTGAACGAACTCCATAGTACGCATCTAGGTATTGTTAAGATGAAAGCGAATGCTAGAAGTCGAATGTGGTGGCCGGGCATCGACGCAGACATCGAGCGCTGCAGTGGCGCGTGCGTAGGGATGTGACTGAGGGGAAAAAAATCGATTAATAAATAATCGATTTTTTTTTACTCTACAAAAATCGATTTAAAAAAAAACGATTATTTGGTCAAAAATAATCGATTTTTTGTAATAATCGATTTTTTTTTGTATTTTTAGGCTAGATATAAAGTCTTCAGTCAAATGAAACGTTTAATTGTTTTTTTTTAATTAAAATATATTAATAGTTATTTACCATGCATTTTTAGGTAATGCCTGCAAAAATAAAAGTTTCGGCAGCCTTTTACAAAGAATTCGGCTGCGAGTTTTTCTCATTACGTTGCCCGCCTTCGAGAACAGTCTCTCTGCTGGTGCCGATGATGCGGGCACCAGAAGGTGTTTCTTTGCTAGGGCGCTTAAAGTCGGATAGGCTCCCTCGTAATCCTTCCACACCTTAAAGGCATCTTCCTTTAGGTCCTTGAGAGGCGCAGCTATATACAGGTCTAATTCTGTCGCGGTCCTGGAATTTTCATTGGCCCTCGTAGAAGTCGTCGCTAAGAGCCTTTTGTGTGACTGCCAGATGTCGCCAGTGTCAAAAGTGTCAACAACAGAAGATGACACTGACGGCGTACTTCCGGAAGGTTCATTGGTTTCTTGAATCGATCGTTTTAAGTAAGTAATGGTCCTTGCCAGGGCTGTTCCGTCGTCAAGATGAAGTTTTTTAAAACGTGGATCTAAAAACGTTGCTACAGAAAATAAATGAACTTTTTGAATGTACTCAAATCGTTTTTTCAGTTCATTTATTAGAGAAGTTTTTAATGTCATTGTTAGATCGTGGGACGTTTCAATTCTCTCCAAATACTCATTGAGACACTTGATCATGGGAATCGCTTTGCTGGCGCTGACGTATTTTTCACTGCTCATTTCTTTTGTGACATTTTCGAACGGCTTCAGAATTTTTTCTATTTCTTTGAGCACTGTTATGTCGGTTGCTTGAAGCATCGGTGGTGCATTCGGATGGTGCAACAAAATGGCACCCACGGTCCCACTCATTACAATAAATCTTTCAATCATGTGCAGTTGCGAGTTCCATCGTGTGGAGACGTCTCCAATAAGATGTTTAATTTTTCCTTCCGGCACGTTGTCATCTCTTTGAGCTTTCCTTAATTCGTCTGCCCCATTTCCGCTTTGATGGAACCAAGTGACAATCTTGCGAACCTGTTCAATGAATGCCTTTACTTCAGTGATGGTAACTGAATTTTCCACAACGAGGTTCAATGTGTGAGCTATGCATCGAACATGCCGTGCTCGTCCGAATGTCAGCTCTATGGCTTTGACAATGTTTGCACCATTGTCAGTAGTGACGGAGACAACTTTGTCGTTGGGAATCTCCCACTCTCTAACAATGCGCTCTATGGTGCTGGACAAATAGTCGGCGGTATGACTCTCTGATAGCGGCTCACATGCAATATTAAAGGAAACCATCTCAAAGCCTTCGACAAAGTGAAGAGTAACTCCTAGATAACTCTTTAGTTGCATGTCTTTCCATTCGTCTATAGTAAAAGACACGTTGGTGACAGTTTGTAACTTCTTCATAATGTGAGCTTTTTTCTCCTCGTACTTTCCGTCAATTATGCTCGTCATTGTTTTTCGGCATGGAACTTTGTACAATGGTGCTACCAACTTCATTAGTTTTTGGAAACCCTCTCCTTCGACCACTGAGAAAGGCAGACTATCGCGGCATATCATTTCAGCTATAGCATCTGTTATTTGCTTGTTTTTTGCGCCGCCCAATCCGTATTCAGAAACTTTGGAGAATGATGCTTCTATTCCTGTTCTCCGACGTTTTGGCGTTGACGACCCCGTAGGTCGGTCTTCAAATCCTAAATATGTTGGTATCGTGGTATCTCCTGAAACCTGACTAGTATCACTGGATGTCGTTGGCATAGCAGATTCAGGTGTTATATTTAACTGCAGTGTAGCCTTCGGCGCAGGATTCTGAAACACGTTTTTTTTGTTCAAAGCTACCAGGTAGCCTCTCCCACTTCCCCCTTATACTTAACGAAAGTACTTAAAGATCGACAACAGAAATTGTTCACGCTCAATCGATCGCTGTTGTCAGCACTAGTCGCGTGCGTGTCCCAACACTATTGTTTTTTTAATGAATTTCTATCCAATATGGCTTTGCGACTTTTGCGAGAAAGCATGTCAAATACATAGGTAGTCTTTTCACCTGTTTTTACAGTTTTTTAAAACATTGTCATGAACAGAACAGCATACACATTCTGTGAATATTTCAACTTTCTAGTAAATCTTTACTCCCTACCTATTACGTTCATGAGATAGATAGAGCCCGGTGTCGGACAGACAGACAGACAGACGGACGGACGGACGGTCAGCGGAGATTTAATAAGTAATAATGTCCGGTTAGATGTGCCGAGCCGGCAATATTGCCATTTTTACCGGCAATATGGCAATTTTTTGTATGGGGCAATATTGCCGGCAATATTGACCCACACATACAAAAAATGGCATTGTGCCGCAATGTTGCCGGCTCGGCCGGCACATCTAAAGTTTGACACGCTTCATACAAGTATTCAATAGGTACTTACCTCATCATTCCTAATTATTGCAGAATGTTTGCGCTCCATGTGCTGTTTGAGATTCGTAGTATTACTGCACGTCTTAAGCGATTTTGGGCAATATTTACACTTTGCATAGCCAGCACTATTCATGTCAAAGTACTGACGCCAAGAACTTTTCGGTTTCGACATTTTGCACTCACTCAAAGTTCGTTTTTTCAATTTACTTAGTTCACTTAGTTCTTTCAATTCAAATCTACAGTACAAACTCAACTCAACTCTACGATATACCTACCTATACCTACCCTTGTTTTGTTGGAGAAAGAAAATACAAATAATTCCACTTTCCAACCGGACATGTTCAGGTCAAACCTAATAATTTTACAACACTCACCGTTGGTACATCACTTCATACATTTGACACTCAACGTTTAAACAATGCGTTGTAATACGGGTTGATAACTGCCAGTACGCCATCTAGGAAATTTGGTACTAACTACCGTAACGGGTTGACTTGAATGACGGGGAGATGAACAGGTAACTAGGTTAATGCAGGTATAGATGGCGTTAAAAAATAAAAACAGCTTAGTGAATTTTGGCCAGTTGGCTGGTGGTGCTGCCACCTTAGCGCTTTCGGAGTTAGATCTAGCGTTTTTTTGGGACACTTAGCGCTGATATTTTAATATTAACTCCTAGCGGAAAATAGTTTTGTTTTCTGCGACTCTATTCATGTATCAGTTTATTCTTAATCGGCCACAGAGTACATTATTATAATTGATACTGGTGGCCACGCGCCACGCCACTTTTCAAATGCCTAGGCACAAATTCTTGACGTTGTTCACACATTGGTTGATGAGCCCAGCTTTGCTAATACCAACTCTTATAGCGGGACCTAAACCGGGCAGTTCTGCTTTTTTTCATACAAATTTAGTATTGGAAATGCGGAACTGCCCGGTTAAGGTCCCGCTATATGAGTTGGGTTGGTATTAGCCTACCAGCCCATCAGTCAGCATTGGCCTGGCCATTCAAGGAAGATGGAGGTTGACATTTGGAAAAAAAATCGACCAAAAAAATAAATCGATTTTGAAAAAATCGATTTTTTCCAAAAAAATAATCGCTGTAAAAAAATCGATTTTTATTTTGAAATAATCGATTTTTTCTATAATCGATTATTTTTTCACAACCCTACGCGTGCGCCACCTGCATCTCATTACGCGCCAAGCCGCCGCGCGAGGCTCCCGTCAGCTGGCCGCGGCCGCCGGGAGCTTGGAATCGCGTACATTTTGATTACATGACAGTGGGGCAACGGGTATATCTGGTCGTGGTCGATGCGTATAGCAAGTGGTTGGACTGCTTACATATGAATAATGGTACTGCTACGCACGCACTTATCTCGAAGTTGACACACTTATTTTCCTATTTCGGCATTCCGAACGTTCTAGTTTCAGACAATGACGTCAAAATTAATTGCGCCGAGTTTAGACTTTTTTGTTCCAGCAAATGGAATTAAATACATGAACTCCCCTGTGTACCACCCAAACAGTAATGGTCTGGCCGAAAATACAGTAAAAAATTGTAAGCGCATGATTAAATGTATTTTAAATGAAAAAATGTGTCAAAAGAAAATTCATGACGCCTTGTATGAGTATCTGTTTATTTACAGGAATACCGTGCACTGTACTACTGGAGCTACCCCTGCCAAATTAATGTTTGGTAGAAACTTAAGGTCACGTCTTGATTTAATATTACCATCTGCTAATAACACCGCTCACGTGCAATCACCAGCGCCGGAACATCGCCGGTATTTCAACCTTGGGGACAAAGTTTGGGTTCGGTGGTACAGTGCACGAAAAGAAAGTTGGCAATTGGGTGTTCTAAAAGAAAAAGTTGGCAACAAGATGTTTAAGATATTTATGTATAATTATAATTCTTATTGTGTACGCCATATGGACCAATTGTTAAAGTTTAAAGGTCCTACTGATTGCATACCTGCTGTCGGTGACTTAGAGGACTTAGATACATCTGCACAGTCGACTACATTTCCCACCTCGCCGGGGTCTGAACCCGTGGATAATTGTACACCTGAAGTTACTTTGGAAAATAAAGATAATGATGAGTCAGTCTCAGATGTGATAAGGGAGACACGCGCGGAGGAGGAAATGTGGGCAGATTGCGTAGGCGAGGACGGTTCCCCGCCGCCGCCGGCTTCCCCGTCGGTCTCCCCCCCAGGCTCAGCGCCGGGGACGCCGGTGCGGTTGCCGGGCGCGGTCGATGTCACTGCTCAAGAAACCACTGAGCCGACCGCGACCGCCCTCCCAGAACCGTCGGCAAGACATCTCTTGCGTCCAAGGAAAAACGTTAATTATAAGTTTTAAGATTAAGAAAAATAGTATCAAATTAATTTAATGTTATGTATTTCTTTGTCATTAGGTTTCAAGATTAGTTTCGGAGGAATGTAGTATATGCATACCGGCGCGGGCGCGGTGTCGCTCCCCGCGCCCCCTCATTTGGGTCAACCAGTAATAAACGGACCGTCAACCGAACCGCCGTGTTTCCTTTATATATCTACATACACTTCAAAAACCCATCGATTTGGGCTCATTTGATTGTAGTGACAAGTCCTATTCATCTTTCCTGGCGATTTCTCACCATCATCACCCGATGGAGCTAGAAGGTGATAGACGGAAAACTGGTATTCTTACTTGTAAATCCATCGAGTTTGGCTCATTTGATTCACCTCGACAAGGCCTATTGATTTCAAAAGGATGTTTTTAGTTTTTAAACTACACACTTTTTAGTATCACTTTTGTCACTGTTAGGGTCATAGCCCCTAATTAAGGTGTTACGAAAAAATGGGGTTTTTTTCGAATCCATTTACTCCACCATGAAGTCATGTACAAGTTTGATTTTTGGGTTAACGTTTATTGAGTATTTGACTAAGATTATCACTAAAGGAAAACGCGATTGGATGAAATTTTCTTGATAGAATTTAATGACGAAAACACCTCCAAATTGTTTAATTTTTCTGTAATTTTGAAATCCTAACTAATTTCATTGTGAAACTGCTTTCCAAATGTAGATATTATGTCTTCGCAAAATCTCCTTAAAAAACTTTTTAAGAAAATAGCGTACTTTATTTTTAAACAATTTTTCTGTGGTTAAGCGCTACGTTATGACATTTTTTCCCGATTCCGTCCCTCACACTGCGGGTCTTTCAGCCTGGAGTAACGGGGACCTTTGCACGGACGAGGTATCGCCTTAATATGGGGGTATATAGGTAGGTACAGTCCGCTCCAAGGTATCGCTATGACCAATGTCAATAGCGTAGGCTAAGATTTTTTACATTTATAATTAAGAGCATACATTGATTCTAGCACCACACTTGGATACCCGGTGTCGTGGGAACCAGAATTAGTGACGTCACGCATATAAACATCCAAGGCTTGGAAATTTATTTCTCTTGCTACCTCACGCCGGGATTCGAATCCGGGAACTCGCTCGGAAGGCAGAGCCTCGAACCGCAACGCCACAGGTCGTCAGTCGAAAGAAAGGCCTACCCCGACGGCCGTTAGTTTGGCCTCGTAAAGTATTACCCAGCCCAGTTAATAATTTCTTACTGATTGATGTTTTGGCAGATTTGCTCCGAATGGACCACCAAAATGATTTATTTGCCAAACTTAGCGATAGCTGTAATATTAACCTAAGAAATAATCACAGACTACTTGCGCCCCGATTTAGACTCGCGAAGGTTAGCATTTCTTTCAAGGGGCAACCCAATAAACACCAAACTTCTGAATAGTAGCTGTATTGCAGACCACTGTGGAAACATTAGCAGCATAAACATTCTGAATAACAGCATTTTCAGAACATCCTCGACTGATATAACTCTAAATTGGGCCCAAATTATTCAGCACCCAGCTGAATAAGTTACCGCTATTGCTGAATAATAGAGCTATAACAGCGTTATATCGGGTAACAGTTACCCTAACAGCTGGACATTGACAGATTATGGGCACACTTATTACCAATTATTCATCACTTAGAACGAATGTGGACCAAATTATTAGTTCTATGCAGATGAGAGTAATTCTATGAGCGAAACGGTGAATTAATATATCTTCTTATTCTTTATTGTACGTCCTGACATTCGCCATGTATTCTGCAATTGGATCGAGTGGACTTTGAAGATTGATTGTAGTGTGCACAATGTTCTAGTATAGCAACTATTTTTAGTGTTTGTGTTTGCAGCAGCAATAATTTCGGTAAGTAAATGCAGAGTTTCCGTTATTTGCGCTAAATCTTACTGTGAAAGCAAGTTTGTCGTCGAATAACATGTACATTGCCTTGAAAATTTTCACGCGCTCTCAAGATATTACTGTTAAACAAATTAATCTAAGCGTAAATATGGGCATTGAATAATCAAAAATATGTATTATTTTGTTTTTTTATAAGCAAAAAACAGATATACCATTATTACGTGTAAACAATCTAAATTCAACTTATTCCAATAACCTTAATCGAAAATAACATCAAAACAGTTTGTGATAAAAATAATTATTAAATCGAAATTATATTAAAAAATGGCGGACTTATAATAAACCATAATAAATACAAACAAATGCTATGTGCTATACAGATGTTCACATGTGGTTCATATTTCAGCAATCAGTCGAACAACCAACTTAACAGCTATGAGTCGATTAGAAGAGTAATAGTTGTTTACATTTACGCCAATGATCTACCCGTGAACCAATATATTGTAAGCGATCCGAACATTAGAGATACGCAGTATATGTGTTTAAACCATAATTTGGCATTAGGCCTTGATTTTAGGTCGGGCCGTATCTTGATTCTGTATCTCTGACAGGTATTTCGATTGATTGCTTGCGCAACAATTTGTTGTTATACTAACGACTTAATTAACTCTTTCAAATCCTACAAGCAGTAGGGTACGATTCCTTTTTAGTGCAATTTCGGACCGCACTCTCCCATTTTGAAACGCAGGTTATTTTTTTATTTTCACGTTAAGGGCTTTATTATCTATTATATTAATTAAATAATATCTGTGTCAATAATAATATGTTAGCTTGGCTTCTGTCACGTAAAATGGAGTTTTGAATAACTGGCTAAATGGGACCAGAAAGAGACCAGACTTTGATTTTACCGGAAATATGTTATACCCACAGACCAGATATCGAGATAGACGCAGCAAATACGGTAGAATGTATGAGAACCAACCGTGTAACTTTTTCACTACCTACTGTGACGTCACGAACGCCTTTTAGTGATGGGTTGACATGTTAATCGTGATACAGAGTCAAAGGCGCGCCGCCAAATCTATTCAAAATGAGCGCTGCTGTGGGAACCCCCTACCTTCCACGACCACATGCCTACCGCGTTGCCTTTTTGTCAGTAAGCCGGCAGTGTTTCGAGCGGGAGATCGTATCGTAGCATCGCACCCGGATATCACATCATAAAGTGTTAAAGTATGTATTTGTCTGCAGTACCTATTTACCTTTTATTATTCATGTGTAAATCCGTCCAGCCCCCTTATTCAGTAACTCGAATCGATCTTAAACTGTGGAATAGTGTCAGATTTCCTATAGTTATGTACAATCAATTGACACTGCGTTGCATTTGACCTGGATTAAAGTTACTAATTAAGGGGGCTGACTAGAATAATGTAGGTAACGTAAAACGGGGTGTATTGATAACCAAGGATAAATAGAAATAACTCTTAGGCCCACTACTTCGTAAAGTATTAGAGAAGAGAGATTGGGAGCTATCTCTATTCTCCCCTGGGTATCAAAATACACCCCGTTTTACTACAGTATTACCTACTTACTTGTTCAGTCTTGATCTACCTACCTACTTATCTTTTTTTTAATCATTCACCTATCTTCTACTCATTCCTCTCTCGAAGTGAATCGATGTTTTATCGACAGAGGAATGAATTACTAATCGATTTTCTATGTAATGCTGAGTTACACGAAAAAAGC
Organism: Argyresthia goedartella; assembly: GCA_949825045.1. Taxonomy (NCBI): domain Eukaryota; kingdom Metazoa; phylum Arthropoda; class Insecta; order Lepidoptera; family Argyresthiidae; genus Argyresthia; species Argyresthia goedartella. Next base: position 23,253,787 of record OX463811.1, read on the forward strand.
TTAAATTTTAAGTCATGATTAAACTAATTTATTATCTACGTTATTCCACTACTAAAATATAGATTGTAATGAAAATGCAACTCAGAATTATCATTCTTCCGTCAAGAAAATCGAATCGTCCAGCGATTTTGCAAGAATCGTCGCATTGTACAACACTATCTGATTAAATCGACAGAAAAATGAGCAAATCGACTGTACCATGCAACTGTAAGGTTAACGAAAGTATAGTTTGCTTCACTGTTCATTGAGGGCTACGAAAGAGATATCCCTGAATTGTGTAAAGTGGAAGCAGCAGTGGATGAAGTCCATGGGAAATATACGCTATGGTTCAACCTATCTCAGTAAAAACGGGAGACGCTACTCGAAATTAAAAATAATTGATAATTAAATAAATTAGGCGAATTTCAGAAATAAAATTACTTACGTATCAAAGGTAACGCCGTCGTTTTCTTTGGAAACAACATAGCTTGAGTTTTTGCAGTTCACAACGGCACAGTAAGGCATTTTTATGTTTATTAGTACACGGCTTACATTCGAACATAGTCATAGTCATAGTACTTTATTACTGTAGATATTTACATATACTTAGCAAACGTCATTTTTTGCCTCTTCTCTACATTGGAGCACTGTGGGAGAAGAAGGGCGTAGAAACTCCCACAGATTGATTTTTAGATCTCTTTTAAAAATAGGTTGTGCTTAACTAATACAAATATGAAAAACATAATTGTTATGATTAATAAGCAGGAATACATAATTACAAAACTATTAACAGCAAGGTCTGTGTTGAGCCAGATTAACCCCATACAGTCCTGTCATTTAAGTAATCTTGAACATTTTAATATCCCTTTTTCGACAAAGTCGCTTTAACATGCTTTTTAAATTGCTCAAATGGCAATTTCAAAATCTCCAGAGGTATCCTATTGTAGTAGAGAATGCACTGACCCTTGAAAGAATTGCTAACCTTCGCGAGTCTAAAACGGGGCGCACATAGTCTGTGATTATTTCTTAGGTTAACATTACAGCTATCGCTAAGTTTGGAAAATGTTGTAAGGTTCTTGCGTACATACATAGTCGGTCCATAAGTTCTGTCACAAATATTTTGCCGCATAGTAAATAATACCAAGTTTTATTTTATTTAATACTATATATGGTTTGATAGCTCATTAAATACTGATAAATTAGAACGATTATTGGATTTAAATGCTTAAAGCCATATTACACAAATGCTAGTTTCTTCAGAGATTTTGCACTTTTTTACCCAATCAAAAATACGGACGTGATTCACTTTATCTTTTTTCCATGACTCTTAAAACCTTTCAAACTTACGTGAGATTTTAGTCAGAACCCTCCCTGAACCCGTTACCTTCATTTTGAAGCATAAGATAACTAAGTCTGGGTAAAACTAATTTTCATATTCACATTTTACGTAGTGTACCCACAAGATCATTTTTATACGTTTTTCTGAAAACGTAAAAAGTACGTAAAGTTCTCTTTGGGAGCAGTTGGAACTGAAAGCTAACAGAAAATCAAAGGCTAGTTGTTAAGCATGGTCTAAAATCGAGGTTTCAGAATAAATAAAAAAAACCTCGTTGGTTAGCTGGAACACTGTTTTTTTATTAAATTTGTGGTAAGTGGTATTTTTGTCAGTTGCGATTGTCTCAAGTTATAAGGTTTTTTGTCATATTGCGATAATCGGACACAAAATGTATTGTATCGCAATTTGATTCGTATAAAAGAAGCTTTTTAATCATGTATAATACGAATAAGAAAAAGTTTATTGCTGAGTTTTATTTATCAAAAACCTTGTGACAGAACTTAAGGACCGACTAAGTACATTATATTTTCGAAAATAAATTGACTAGCTACTGTTAGTATGTCAATTTCTTTAAAAAGCTCTCTTAAGGAGTCTGTTCGTTTTAAATTATAAATTGCTCGAATAGCTCTTTTCTGTAAAATAAAAATAGTTTGAATATCCGCTGCTTTCCCCCACAACAAGATACCATAGGACATCACACTATGAAAGTAACTAAAATATACTAGCCTAGATGTAGCCACATCCGTGCTTTGTCTGATGTTCCTAACAGCGTAAGCCGCAGAACTTAATTTACCAGCCAATTTATCTATGTGGGGTCCCCACTGCAATTTGCTATCAATGGTTATTCCAAGAAACTTCGTATCATTTACCAATTCTAACGTGCTGTTGTCTAACACTAAATTGGTCTCAACTTGCCTGACATTTGGAAGTGAGAATTTGATACACTTGGTTTTACCAGCGTTTAACAATAAATTATTAACTGTGAACCAATTCAAGGTTAAAGACAATACACCATTAACATCATCAAAATCTCCTTTTTGTCTTTCAATTTTGAAGACCATTGAAGTATCATCAGCAAACAACACTATGTCAGTTAATTTCTCCACCATGAAAGGCAGATCGTTAATATATACCAGGAATAAGAAAGGGCCTAATATGGAACCTTGTGGAACGTCAATTTTAACACCCGATCCATCAGATTTTACGCCGTTAACATTGCCTTTTGAATTCTATTGCTTAGGTATGATCTTAGTAGATCCAACGCTTTATTTCTAACTCCGTAATGATTTAATTTAATTAATAGCGTATTATGATCAACACAATCAAACGCCTTCGACAGGTCGCAAAAAACTCCGATAGCATCCTGTGCGGCCTCCCATGCAGAATAAATATGAGATACAAGGGTAATACCTGCATCCGTAGTCGATTTACCCCTAGTGAAACCATATTGTTTAGCGTGGAGTTGCTTTGTACGGTTGAAGTGTGAGAGCATTTGATTGAGTATAATCTTTTCAAATATTTTACTTAGTGTTGGAAGAACAGATATTGGTCTGAAATTTGAAGGATCGCCCTTATCTCCCGACTTGAACAGAGGTATCAGTTTACTGTGTTTCATGAGGTCTGGAAAAGCCCCATCGTCAACACATTTATTGAATATATAAGCTAAGTGTGGGGCTATAACTAGAATTACTGAACCAATGACTTTGACTGATATACCCCACAGGTCTTCCGTATTTTTTAAATAAAGTAATTTAAACGTTTTGACAATGTCCTGGGGATATACATGATGAAATTTTAAATATACATTACTGGCGCTAGTGTTATTTTTTAATAAAGTCTCTGCTTCATATGGAGATGAATTAAAACGGCCGTTGTGAGTACGGGTACATTGGTGAAGAATGTTTCAAAAGCTCGAGCAACATCAGCGTTGGATTTAACAACATCATCACCTATATTAAGGCAGAAATCATTGTCCCTTGGTATAACTTTGCCAGTTTCGCGGTTTATTATTTGCCAAACTGTTTTCATTCTATTATTTGAATTTTGAATTTTTCTATTAATGTGTAAAGTTTTTGCAGTTCTACAAACCAACTTGAAAGTTTTGGAATATTTTTTAACATAGTCATGTAATTTTCGATCAAAGTCATAGGTTTTTTGATCATAAAGGTCATACAATATAACTCTACTTTTACGAATTCCAAACGTTGCCCAGTCATTAAATTTAGATTTACCGTTGTAGTCACTGACTTTCTTTAATTTGAAAACTTTATTGAATTCTGTCTGAATAATATTGAAGAAGTCTGAGTAGATTTTGTTTGGGTTCTGTTCATTAAAATCCGGTACTGGCAAATGTATATCTAAGTTTTTCGTATATGTCTCTAGTCTATGGGATGTAATAGGCCTATAAAATGATGGACCAGTCTTATGCTTAATAGCAATTGGGAATGAAACTGTTTGACCACTGTGATCGGAGGTAAGCAGTTAATTACACTTTTACTTGTGAATGCACAGTCACAAAAAACGTTATCTAAGCAAGTTTGGCTGGTAAATGTAATTCTAGTCGGCTCTAGAAATACATGACATAAATTAAATGATTTGAACAGAGTTATTAATCGTCGCTTCAGTGTTGTATCTACAAGCAGATCTACATTAAGATCGCCACAAATAATTAACTTTTTTCTGTTATTACAAAGTTTAATGAGGGCTTCCTCCATAATTTTCTCAAATATTTCGAAATTGCCATGGCCTTTTTCATCCCTCGGTGGCCTGTAGACACAAACAATAATATGGCTATCTAACTCAACACAGGATACCTCTATTTGTCTTTCAACAGTAAGTGCAAGAATATCTTTCCTTTGTTTCACCTTAATATTATTTTTCACTAAGATTAAAGAACCACCTCTATCAGCAGTCTTTCTATTGTAACAACTGACAATTTTGTAATTATTTATGTTAAAAGACATCATATTTTCCTTCAACCAGTGTTCTGTAACACAAATAATATCAATGTCAGAATTTTTTAGAAATAATTCTAATACAAGTTCTTTGCCAGGTAGCCCCTGGATGTTTTGATGGGCAATATTTAACTGGGGCTTACATTTTGACATATTTAGTGGCTCTTGTATGCTAGAGATTTCCTCTATTGTCTTATGAACTAATTTAAATTACTTGGAACAGATTCCAATGTTGCATGCAAAGTATAATTAACAGGTGAATTCCCAATAGGGGTGAATGTCATATTACTCTTAACATAAGCTAAGCCGAACAGCCAAAGAGTGGCTGAGCTGGGATGAGTGGAGTCCACCTATTAAAAACACGCGAAGTAGGTAGACTTTCGCTGTCTATCTCGATATCTGGTCTGTGGTTATACCTCATTGCAGTGTAATAATTTTCCCAACATTTTTAAATTATTATAATTATATGCACACATATACGTAGTCCTAAATTTGAATAGTTATTTACACAATGTTATTTTACAGGTTTATTCACAAGAACAACAGTTAACAACAATAATGTCTCAACCAGCAGAACTCCTAGTCTGTAGTGTGGAGCAAATTGAGATGGTTTTAAAAAACCAAGTCGTGATATTAGAACGACTGATCACCTCACCATTCAATCCAACCACGAAAATATGGCCCGCAAGGTTGCATCCTTGTCGATTCAATTAGAGCTTATACAAAAAGCAGTTGATGTAACATTATTGAAAGATGTCTTTCTAAACGAAAACTCAAGTTTGTCAATCAAGTCCGAGTCAATTGAAACCAAAGAAGAGTTACAAAATTTTGAAATTATGTTAGCAGACAAGATATTTAAAAAATACCCTTGTATGGAACCAAACCAGGAAGTGGTATCACATGCTTGTATATACTGATAGATCTGTTGTTTAGCTGGGATCTCCTGTGTCTTGAAGAACTCTTGGTCAGGCGAAAGCAAAAGTGAAAACTCCAAAATACCAATGAAGAAGGAGTTGCTTTTTTGAGATGATCCATTCGTGGGATCCAACTTTTACAGATGACGACAGTATAGAGCATCTAACATTTTTGGCACACTAACTGTCGAAAATTCATGATTTCTGCAGCCAGTGATGAAACGGGTGTCGATCGATAGAGTCAATTTATTATTATTTTACAAACAAATATCTGTAATTATAAATTTCTAAAACGATATGCTTTTCGAGAAATCTTCGACAAAATCAACTTTTTTGCACTTTGAATTACGATTTCTCGCAAAGGATATCGTTTTAGAAATTCTTAACTGCACACATGAGTTTCAATAATTTACTCTATCGATGTACATCGGTATTTCATCTTTGACCGCAGGTATAAAGATTTATAAAAAGCAGTATACCAGCTTTTATAGAAAAATGTTAGAACCCTTTTCTTAAGACAACTTTAAGGAATGCTTTATAGCGAAGAGGTATGACAGGTTTGAGAACATCTGCGAAGCCAGCTCACAAAAGCACCAAGCCTCGTGCTAATGATGGCGTCGTCACTGGCGATGTCGGTGGCGATGGCGATGAAGATGGTGATGAAGTTGGCGATGTCGTTGGCGCGGGCGATGTCGGTAGTGATGGCAATTGAGTAAAAATTGAGGAAACTGATACCTATTTATCGAGTTATTTCTATTATCGAGTTTATATTGTATGGTTTGAGTTTCAATGTAGAATTGATTTCTTATATTAAAATTAAGATATTTTTATTATAGTACTTCAGTTTAGACAACTAAAAGTCACCTTTATCCAAAAAATATTTTTTAGTTTCAAGTTATGTTTTTCAAAGATATTTTTTACACTGGGACGTGGGACTCAATTTTTACTGACGACGGGTCAGTAAAAATTGAGTCCCACGTCCCATCTCAAAAAGAAGTTGCGAATGATCTTAAAATAATTTGAAATATTCTAAGTATTTTTTTACCACTGAAGTTGGGCCACCATACATGGTATTTGTAATCTGAAAAACGCAATGTATGTCAGCCTCCAATCGCCCCATGCAAGTGTGTACAGCGGCCATTTAAATTTGTGTGTGGAGTATATCTTACTCTTATTTTTTTAAAACGTGTAGGCCATTAAACATTAATGTTTCATGAAATTTTTGGAAAAATAAAAAATAAAAAAAATTGCAAATGAAGCATTTTTCATGGGACATTGATCAGGACATTACATCACTATGGAATTAGGGATAACTCTTTAGATCTTCTCTCTTCTTATCTAAATAACAGGATACAGAGAGTTGACATTAATGGAAAACGATCTCCAGGGTCTGTTGTTACTATGGGTGTACCGCAGGATTCCATACTCGGGCCATTCCTGTTTTTGGTTTATATTAATGACATGCCACATCTTGTCAGAGATAATCATGAGATTGTACTGTTTGCAGATGACACTTCACTTTTGTTTAAAATGAAACGACGCAGTTTGAACTTTGACGATGTGAATAATGCAATCTCAAAGGTAGTCAATTGGTTTAGTGCTAATAATCTTTTACTGAACAATAACAAAACTAAATGTATTCGGTTTATACTCCCCAATGTTAAACAAGTCTCGGCTAATGTTAATGTTAAAGGTGAAAATTTAGAAATTGTAGATAGCACGGTATTCCTAGGAATCACCTTAGATAATAAGCTTCAGTGGGGCCCACACATAGATAAGCTATCAAAAAACTCAGTTCCGCAGTTTATGCAGTTAAAAAAATCCGTCTTTTTACGGACGTGGAAACAGCTAGACTAGTTTACTTCAGCTACTTCCATAGCATTATGTCTTACGGCATACTGCTGTGGGGGAACGCTGCAGACATTAACATAATATTTGTGCTGCAAAAGAGGGCTGTTCGTGCAATCTACAATGTGGGTCCCAAAATTAACATTATGACAGTGCCGTGTCAGTATATTTATGAAAACCTAATGTACGTCCACAAAAATATTGATAAATTTCCTAAGAATAGCGACTGGCACAATGTCAACACTAGAAGTAGGAATAAACTAGCTATAACTACTACTAGGCTCCATAAAGTTAATGTATCTTTTAAAGGGCAATGTATTCACTTTTACAACAAAATACCGACTGAGTTACAAGAATTGTCTGTAAATAAATTTAAAAATGTTGTTAAAAATCACTTATGTAAAAAAGGTTACTACAAAATATCAGATTATGTAGAAGACAAGAAAGCTTGGGAAGGTGTTTGCTCCAATTCTGTAAAAAATAACCTATAAAGCTGGAGGTTTCTAGTCGCCTCTTTTCCTCCAGCATCTAAAACATTGAGGTGACGGAATTCAAATTGAGTTCATGTGTTAGTTTAAGATTTGACATTCTCCAAATGTTACCTATGTGTTTCTTATGGAAATAAACTCTTTTTGAATTTGAATTTTGAATCGCGACGCGTCATTTGACCGTTAATCTGCTTGAGTTGGGCGCTCACTAGTTTTTATACAACTAAAATTGAATTAGACATTTTTGCGTAGTAAAAGTTTAACCAGTTGTTAATAGTGTTAAGTTCTACAAAGTGCGTCTACTCCTATACTGGTAACATATGTAGAAAACCTAAAAAGTGCATAAACACAACCGTCAACGCGTCGACCACTCAACGTGCCCGTGATCATCTGTTCGAGCGAACCGTTCACGACTATAGCTTGTACGCCAACGGCACAAGCATCACTCTCCCGTGCGGCAGTGACCAGTGGCGGCCGACGACGGCGCTCAGCGTGACTCACCGCGATACTGCATCCCGCAGCCGTATGAGTAAACCAAAGAACAGAAGCGAACACTTTGTGCGTGCGGTGCTGTCTCTGTGACAACGCTCGACTATCCGCCATCCTCGTCGCTAAACAAAATGTCAGTGGGGCCTTATATGTGTTGTGCAGCCTGTTGTCAAGACATACTTGAAGAGTAGTACTACAGCTGCATAAGCTGCCAAAACAGACTCCATAAGCTATGCGTGTATGACTCACTAAAAACCGATTCATCTAATAAACAAAATCTTACATGCATATGTCCCGAATGCAAGTGTAAAAAGCCAAAGGTTGACAACACAGACACCCCGGTACGCACAACTCCTCATCCAGATCGCATGAACGTCACCTACAGAAGAGACCGACCCACTGAATTAGACGCGTCTGTAGAGTTCGGAGAAGCATTCGACGTGACAATTCTACTCACAGAAATTCGTCAACTTAGAATAGCGGTAAATGATCTAACGATGCAAAATTCGGAAATAGCTTTACTCAGGAAAGAAGTTACTGAATTAAAAGCACAACTCTCCCTATTACCCATGTCGCAGACATCCAGGTAATTGTGAGAAACAGCTGGAAATTTGGGACCGCGAAATAACTTATCTCCGCTCCACTGTAGCTGAACTTCAACACAAAGCTGCAGCCCAGGAACAGAACGGAATCAGAAATGAACTAGAAATAGTTGGAAAACCAGAGACTGAACGCGAAAACCTGCATCAGCTGGTATTGATCGCCGCCACCAAGCTTGGTGTCACGCTTGTTGACACTGACGTTGACGGACTACACCGAGCCGGTCCAAGGCGATCACCGTCGATTCCCTCTGCCTCCAACCCCAAAAATCTACCTCGACCTATCGTGGTGAAGCTTACTCGCCGGACGAAGCGCAATGAGTTAGTGAAGGCCTCAAAAGAAAGGAAGACACCAACGTCTCAAGACATCGTTCCCGGGACCAGCACTTCGGTCTGCATGAATGAGCGACTAACCAAGTTGAACAGAGCTCTTTTTCGACTCGTCCGAGAGCGTGCAGCTCAACATAACTTTCGCTACTGCTGGACAAAAGATGGCTGCATTTACGTTCGGAAAGCCGAAAAAATGTCAGCTATCCCAATACGAAGTGAAGAAGATATCACCCAGAAAATTGGCATCCACACGGCTTCCCCGTCGGCAACAATCAACCAGCAATAATTATCCACATGCAAAAATACTTTGTACCTTCATATTATTATATTATCGTTTTTATATTTCAATCATAATATCGCACTATTTAACATAAATTCAAACAGCAGGAATACCACACACAGAAACAAAATAAACCAACTCATGAATCATAATAAATATTTGCATCAAACAAGCTCATCAAGCATTGCAGCACATCCAAAAATAAAAAAACTGTTTAACAAACTCTTCATCCAATAATTATAGGCCTAAATAATATCGATAAAGATATAGAATCACTAGATATTGCCTGCCATAGCCTGGATGAGATTGAGGCTGCCCATACTCTACTGAACTTATATAACTTTAAAATACTTAACTTTAATATAAGAAGTATAAATAGAAACTTTGAGCACTTTATAGTTAATCTAAAAAGACTAAACACCACTTGCAATGCTATTATTCTCACAGAGTGTTTTATAAATGAGTCGTCGTTAGTCCCGAATATCCCAGGGTATAACACTTACCAAACAAATAAGGTTATAAATAAAAACAGCGTTTGTCAGAGATACCTGGTGTGCCACTGTCTCCGAACTTAATTTTGGTGAGGCTGACGGCCTCTTAATTAACATTCACAATACCATAACAATTTTAGGTATTTATCGATCACCATCTTTTGATAAAATCGACCGCTTTCTCTCTGAACTTGCAAGTCAACTAGACACTATCAAAAATAAGCACGTCGTAATTTCAGGCGACATCAATATTAACATTTTGCCAACCAATGAGAGAATGTCATTGCAGAGAATTAAATACTTAGATCTAAATGCTGAACATAGTCTGCTACTCGCAATCACCAAACCAACCAGAGGAAGAAGCTGTCTTGACCATATTTTTGTTCGATCACAATGTTCTGTAATAGGTATTGTTTGTGAGACAGATGTGACGGACCACTCTTTTACTCTAGCCGGAATAATGCTAAATAAACCAAAATTACAACGTCTAACTCGTATTCGACTTAAGAGAGATTTTAATGGCATTACATCAGACCTAGCGGATCAAAATTGGAAAGACGTCATAGACAATGAAGATGTAAACGAGGCTGCAAAAATATTTACAAAAAGGCTATCGACCATAGTCGACAAACACACCGCTATAGTTAAAACAAGTCGATCTTGCTATAACCTTAGGCCCTGGATCACTAATGGTCTAATGCGTTGTATAAAACACCGCGATCGTTTACACGCTGAGACAAGGAAAAATCCTAATGACGTAGTCAGACAACTTATTTACAAACGCTATCGCAATTTTTGCAATGATCTTCTGCGCAAAGTAAAGACTGAGTACGAAAATCGAGAACTACAAGACAGCCAGGGTAACCCTAAGAAACTATGGAAAGTAGTCAAAGAAATCTGCAACATCTCCAAAACTAGCAACGATCCTATAGATCTTCTAAACATCCCAGGGTCAAAGGACCAAAAGCAGTCATTGGATCTGTGCAATGACTTTTTTTCAAGGGTTGGACAAAATTTGGCGAACACTATACTTTCAAACACTAAATCTAGTGAAGCGGAAATAGCAACATTAATAAAATCAAAACAAAACCCGATAAACTCTTTTTACATGGAGCCGACAGATGCCAGGGAAGTTGATACGCTTATTATTAATCTGCAGAATGACAAGGCTCCCGGCAATGATGGTCTGAATAACTCGTTAATAAAAGAAATTAGATACACAATAATTGATCCACTCAAAGCAATATTTAATAAAAGCCTATCAACAGGAATCTTTCCTGATGAATGGAAAATGGCGTCGGTCTATCCAATACACAAGGGTGGCCTAAAGAACACACCAGATAATTATCGTCCCATCTCCCTGCTCGGGGCATTATCTAAGCTACTTAAAAAGTTGGTGAATCGTCGTTTAGTCAAATATCTTGAGACCAAAGGTTTACTCTCGGAGAGGCAATTCGGTTTCAGACAAGGCAAGTCAACTGAAGATGCAGTATCTTTATTGACCACTGTAATATCGTCACAGCTGGACAGGCAGCTCAGCAGCATAGGGGTCTTCTTAGATTTGGCCAAAGCCTTTGACACTGTCTCCGTCCCCATACTTCTTAGTAAGCTGGAACTACTGGGAATACGAGGCTTGGCTCTGGACTGGTTGCAAAGCTATTTATCGGATCGGAGGCAGTGTGTAGGGATTGGCCATCAAAGAAGTGACAGCAAAACGATGAGTTTCGGGGTGCCGCAGGGCAGTATACTCGGACCAACTCTCTTTATCCTGTACATTAATGATATACATAGTTTGCTGCTAAAAAACGCTGAAATAATTTGCTATGCTGATGATACAGCACTAATTTTCCATGGAAACAGCTGGAATGATGCTTTCTCCAGCGCCGAGTATAGAATGACGATTGTAGCCAAATGGTTAAAAAATAATCTTCTGACACTAAATACAAGCAAAACAAAGTTTTTATGTTTTCATATAACTGCATCATCAGCTCCTCCACCCCAGACTGTCATCACTGCACACTCATGTGACAGTGCTGATACCTGCAACTGCGACGCTATCTCCAAAACACATGAGATAAAATACCTCGGCGTCATCGTTGATGGAAACTTAAATTTTAAAACGCACATAGAGAAACTATCAGGCCGAATCCGCAGAGTAGTGCACATCATGCGACAACTACGTAACTCAGCAACTATGGACACAATAAAAACTGTTTACTTTGCTCTCTGCCAATCACAACTTATATACTGTATCTCATGCTGGGGCAGTGCAGCAAAGACAGCAATAATAAAGGTGGAAAGAGCTCAACGGTCTGTTCTTAAAACTATGCTGAGTAAGCTTTATAAATTCCCCACAGACACATGTTGTTCTTTGGTGCGCGGCCACCATCACGTAAAGGGTTTAAACTAAGATACAAGGTGCTACAGTAAATCTACTATTTAGTACTTCAATTAAAAAAAATAGTACTTAATTACTTTATTAGTAATAACATAATTTTGTTGGCCGCGCCGCAAAGCATTCTTTCCCGCGCGGCCACTCTCAGAACAGATGGTGCGCTTCACTTTTGTTTGATTTGATGAATTATAAATAAATCTACTTTAAAAGTACTTTTGAATGCATCCTAATTATTTCCTTATTGATATAGTTTAATACCAGTAATACGTAATGCAATATATTTGCAACAATAAGCGCCTTATGAAATATAATAGCAATACTATAAAGTTAAAATAATAAAAAATACAGCGTCACGCCTTTTCCCATACGGGGTGGCAGAGGCACAATTGTGCCCATGTTTAGCCATATATTCAATACTCCATTATTGCGTGACAGGGGGCTAGCCCATCGCCGCAGCTATGAAGATTGAAGGTTTCCTCACGATGTTTTTCCATCACCGTTAGAATTTCCGTATAATAACGTACGTATGATAAATTACTCATCTCATTGGTAATCGGGGATGGTTGTGGAAGACCACCTTAAGGATTCTTTTCCCGTGCAGACTAACAGATTTTTCTTATGTCGTCGTCATGCGAAAAGTCATGTTGGCTGCAAGGGAATTATCCTTAAAAGTGGTCTTCCACAACCGTCCCCGATGGTACATGGTCAGGAATCGAACCCGCATCTCCTGCGTGAGAAGCGCGGGTGATACATCTTAACTTGAGGTAGTTACATACAAATACAACAAATACAAATTATTTATTGATCCAACAAACAAATACAATAAACTTATGTCTCTGTTACCTAAACTAGGCTTTCACATCCTACTAATATTATAAACGCGAATGTTTGTGAGTATGTATGTATGTATGTATGTATGTATGTGTGTATGTATGTATGTATGTATGTATGTATGTTTGGATGTTTGTTCCTCAATCACGCGATAACGGCTAAACCGATTTGGATGAATTTTGGCATGGCGATAGATTAGACCCAGGAAAAGAACATAGGCTGAGATTTGATCAGAGCAACTTTATTTTGCTTATCTCAGAATACGGAATGTAACAAAAACGGGGTCACGAGCCAAAAGGGGGTTGTTATGGACATCAAACTGAACAACTTTTACTATGGATCGATTTGATCAGAGCAACTTTATTTTTCTTATTTCAGTATAGAGGGTGTAACAAAAAGGGGGTTATTATATTAGACTACGTGGACGGAGTCGCGGGCAAAAGCTAGTTACATTATACACAAAATAACTAACTAAATAGTATAAAATATACTGTGCACAATCATATCTTTTTTTTTCGTTTTTGTAACTGCACCCGTTGGGTCTAGGTCATCATAACATTCCCAACTATTATTTAATCGTCTACAATGAGACACGTAGTGACGCATGTTGCGCTTAAACTCAATAACAGATAACAAAAAATAAGTTTTTTCTTGTAAAACCAAATTATTTGGGAGATGGTCAATGTTAATTTCCTCATCTAAATCCAACTCAAATATTAACAAATCAGATAGTGTATACTTAATAATAAGTTTTCCATTACAAGGTATGTCATGATTCATACTTTTACACTTTTCATCTAAATCAAGTTTTAACATCGATTCAGCTGCTTCTCCAATTGATGACACGCCGTTTTCAGAAATAATTAGTACATTTAAGGGCATGTAGGAAAGCTTTCGAGTATTCAGAGGATTATTTTGTTCGCAGATTTCAACTGAACATACTTTTTGAGATGTAACGCTTGGAATGTCGTTAATCAAAATTTTATCAAGACTAAAAGAAATATTAGTCATACAGTCGATTGTTGTGACTTTGTTATATACAGTTTTGTTATAATAATATTTCTCTATTATTTTAGTTCTTAATGCAGCAACATTGATAGTATAATCACTTGAAGCTATTGCCTTAACTAACATGGCATAATCACTGCTTAAATTGTCAAAAGCTTGTTTTAAACAATTCCTATCGATGTATCCTACAACACAAGTGTGTAACATGGCATCAAAAGCACAAGTATTCTCTAAAATGACACCCCTCACACCTGATGAACATACATTTCCATTTTTCATTAGATCAATTTTTTTTGTTGTTTTTGTTTTTTTATGCATTTCCTGAGATTTTGGGGGTTTTACAGCTAATCCTTTCCAGTTTTCTATCAAAAGTGGGTCTTCCGAAAAAATTGAATCTTGGGGGAAATCGGCTGTTGATTTTTTAATGGTCATAATTGATTCATTTTTGTGTTTTACATCTTTGCTAAGACCGTTTCCTTCTGAAAAAGTAAGATCACTTATTGCCTGCTTAAGCTCTCCAGATAAAAAATCAAAATGCCTCATGAGAAACTCATCAACTCTTAGCCTTTCAAACGAGTATTTCATCAGAGTCTTAAGGTTTTTAAAATAACTCTCTACATCAGAACTCGTAGGAGTCTTGTTAAAAGTTTCACGGCAAAAAATCATTACATTTGACCATAAAGGCAAACGAGACAATAATCTTCGCAAAAAAACAACAAATGCAGGCAAATAGTACAAATTCTCGCAATGTGATTTGTCCTCGACGAGCTCTATTCTAAGAGTTAGCTCGTCAACTTTCTTATTAAAATTAATCATAAAATCGCAGCTATCATCGCAATCTATTTCAGTATTATCGTGTTCAAAGCTATTAACATTTTTCGTAAATTCATTTTTCTCTATAACACTATCTAACTCTTGAACAGGAACCGTTGATAGATTTTTTAGAGCAATATCACATAATGTCGATTGACCGTTATCGTATGTTCCAGAATATTTACATAATGAAATGACTAAAAGATTATCTACAATGAACTGCACCTCTACCAAAGACGATGAATTTTTTATCCAGATCAAATATTTCATGTAAAAATGTTTTATTCGTTTATCTACATATCTAAAACACTTTGAATTGTATAACGCCTTTATAAAATGAGATGTATCTAAGCGAATCAAACAGTATCTACTATCAACTTTTTTTTTATCCAATATACCGAAACAGTAAGTAATGTACTCACGAGTTGTTTTAAAGCGTGTAAAAGCTTTTATAATAGCCCCTAGCAAAGCCGCAGAATCGTCGCACACAACTTCATGAGGTGGACTTTTATCTTCTACCCATTTCTTAAGCCAAATGTAGATGTTTTGTAAGCTGTGAGAATCGGTAACCATTTGTGTAATTGGTATACAACTGCCAGTTGTTTGCATAACGGCTACATATAAAAATATGTGTTTTGGACTGGTTTTGATGTTATCTGTTGGTAGCTTTAACGGTTTCATTAAGCTTCCAGTTGCGTCTATACTCAGCTTAATGTTCCTTTTGCAATCTGTCGCCAGTTTGTAGTATTTATCCTGTACATTTGTCCAGTAATGCAAGATAAATGGAATTATTGATAACGTTTTAATAACTTCGTTGAACGGTGGTGACATTGCCATCATCCACAAAGCCACAATTACAATTCCGTGTAAGTATGATTTCTGCTTAGTGTCGTGTCTGATATTTTGCAATGATTTTAAAGATGGTATTGTTGGTGGTTCATAGTTATCATTCGCATCCATGGTTTCATTTATTATGTTCTGTCTAAGGATACATGGGTACTCCTTTTTCACTTTTTGTGATAGTTTGTCTTTCATAAATTTTGTTATTTTATTCTTTATTTTAGGGTCGTGTACTACATTCAAATCCCCTTCTGTAATTTTGCATTCAAACGAAGCAGACGTTTCACTGGTTGCTGTAGTCTGAGCATTAATAACAGCTCCACATTGCTTACATTTGCCACTAAACTTAATAAAATTGTCTTCAGTTGCGTATCTGTTCTTATATATCCATGTGCAATGTCTCTTGGTATTTTTGAACAGAAGTTCGCTCATAATATTCGTCCATTTGTTCTTTGGCATATTTGGTCTCTTTTGTTTTGTTATAGATGGTTTATTCTTGTCATGGCGTGAAGAATAATGAACAATTGGTTTAATTTCCAGCCATGTGCTTGAATCTACGTCGAATGAAACAGTTTGTGTCATTTCATTATCAGTATTTGAGTCCGAATAATCATCATTATTTCCCAAAGAAGCAGATTCAGATGCATGATTGGAATCACTATCCTCGGTATTTAAACGAAAAAATAAATCATAATTTTTTTTTAGAGATAAATAAAGAGCCTTTACCGACATACGGAAAGAAAGTTGCCGACGTATATCCTGATAAATCTTGCTTGAAGTGGAAGGCAGATTCGTTTTGTCTTCCAGCAACTCTTTATACTTCAGAAACTCCGCCTTTTGTTCGTCAAGGGACACGGACAACACTTTGCCTCTTTTTTTTCTATTATCTGCCATAATTGTGTTACAGATTATTATTTATTATTGAATTTATGCAACAAATGCTTTACCACCTCTGACAGTTGCAAGCACACTGGAGATTCACACAGTAGACAGAAAAGTAAATGTAGGTATTCGGAAAATAATTATATGTATTTCTTGTATGTACCTCAATTGCTCAAGTTACGATAAAGACTGACACACATTTACTGCAATTTATGCCTTAGTAGTATTGCTATTATATTTCATAAGGCGCTTATTGTTGCAAATATATTGCATTACGTATTACTGGTATTAAACTATATTAATAAGGAAATAATTAGGATGCATTCAAAAGTACTTTTAAAGTAGATTTATTTATAATTCATCAAATCAAACAAAAGTGAAGCGCACCATCTGTTCTGAGAGTGGCCGCGCGGGAAAGAATGCTTTGCGGCGCGGCCAACAAAATTATGTTATTACTAATAAAGTAATTAAGTACTATTTTTTTTAATTGAAGTACTAAATAGTAGATTTACTGTAGCACCTTGTATCTTAGTTTAAACCCTTTACGTGATGGTGGCCGCGCACCAAAGAACAACATTCGAACATGCGGTTCCTGAACACATCAAAGACAGCTTATGATATGAGTGTTTTATTTCTCATAATAATAACTTTAACTTTTTGGGGCAACCGACGAAATAATATGATAGTGACATGATTCACAACTTGATTTTGCAATTCCCCATTATTATTTTTGTATTAGATCACTGCCATTCTCAAGGTGCGAATTATGCCTACCTCCCGACGCTATGTCAATTAACAATGTTATTAATTAGAACAATCTGTCTTTATTTTGAAATGGATGTTCAAATATAACAAACCATTTGAATGAGACAAGGTAGTCAAGCACAACCGACCACTCAAAGTTTAACGAAGACTCAGTCATGTCACTACGGTCCCTAGCTCGGGAGTAGGACATTTAAGTGTCACTTAATCTGAGCAGTGGTAGTGCATTTGGTCATAATTGTCTGTTTGAGGGTGCTTTGACCTGCTGAGGGTCAGAATTCGATTGAAGGCCTCTTTCAGGGCCTCCCGCACGCTGGGCTGCCAGTCCCGCGTGCGTCACGCATAAAAAATACGCGCGACACTGAAAGCGCACCAATGTCGCTTTATTAACATAACATTTACTTACAGGCATATACATTGCTTCTGGCCCCACACTAGGATACCCTGCGTCGTGGGGACGAGAAACAGCGACATCACAAACATGTAAACATACAAGACCTCGGGATCTCGACCGCAGCACAACAGAGATGGTCGATTATGTACATCATATATTAAGTTAGCTATCTTCCTAAATCAGCCCGTCTAGCTTTAGCAGGTTAGCCCCTACTTAGATCAGTCAGTCAGTCAGTCAGTCTTGTCCATTTATACAGAGAGATATATTTACATTTATTTATAGAGAGAAATAAGGAGATATAGAATATCAATGAAGAAGCAGTCATTGTCTTGTATAAAGTATGCGAGTTCTTTTTCACTAACATAATAGCCATCTACATTCCACGACACAGACATCTGTTGCTAGCGGAATAGCGCCCTAAACTAAACCGTACATGCATTTGAGCATCCATTCCAAACTTACAATAATAGCCCAAGAGACGTACACTTTAATAATTATATTTATTAATTTTTTAAAAGTCCACGATTATTTTACATCTTCACACGAGTGTCCGTCACTTGTAACTTGCAACATGTTACTTGTAGCCCGTCAGTTATCACTTATCACTTGTGACCTGCAGTTAGCTTAGCACTGCGTGTTCGATTCACGCTTTCACTCCACTCTCACTTCACGTCACTGTCGGTGCGTCGACCACGGTGGTCGTTAGCTGCTTAGTTCGTTTATAAGTTCAACTGTCTCTTCCGCCGCCGCCAGCGCCGGTTTATCTGCGGACCGAAAGGGGACGGTTCAGGAAAGTGGGTTTTGCAAAAAACTGTTTTGATTATTGGATAATTAGCCTTAAAAATCATTAAATGATCAAACGGATCTTAAGCACTATAGACTTCCCCACGTTGTTAACGCTCCTTGTTGTTAACTTTCCCACGCGGTAGAGAGACTCACCAGTGGCAGTCGCCCTCCTGCGGCGGCTGTGACGCGGCGAACGGCGGCGAATCCCCCGCTTAGTTGAGATTCCCCCACGTTGTTGAGGTACTTCCCCGCGTGGTTGAGAGACTCCCCCGCGTGGCTGAGAGACTTACCCGTACCAGACGCGCTCCTGCGGCGAGTCTCCCACGTGGTTGACTCTCCCGCGTGGTTGAGAGACTTACCTATGCCAGTCGTGCTCCTGCGGCGGCAAGTCCTCCACGTGGTTGAGCCTCCCCCACTTGTTTCAGAGACTCTCCGCGCGGTGAGAGACTCAACCGTGTGAGTCGCGCTCCTGCGGCAGCTGCGACGCGGCTGGCGGTAGCGAGTCCCCCGCGTGGTTCAACGACTCCCCCGCGCGGAGACTTACTTGTGCCAGTCGCGCTCCTGCGGCGGCGGCGACTGAGGCGCGGCGGACTGCGCGGAACCGCCGGTTCCGCGCGGTTTAAGGACTCCGCCGCGTGGTTGAGACACTCCTCCGCGCGGTCGAGAGACTGACCTGTGCCAGTCGCGCTCCTGCGACGGCAGCGGCGGCGGTGAGTCCCGCGCGTGGTTGAGACTCCCCAGCGTGGTTGGAAGACTTCCAAGTGTTTGAGATATTCCTCGCGCGATTGAGAGACTTTCCGCGCGGTTGAGAGACTTCCCGCGTGTTTGAGAGACTCACCCGAGCCAGTCGCGCTCCTGCGGCCGCTGCAGCGCGGCGGGCGGCGGCGAGACCCCCGCTTGGTTGAGACTACCCCGCGTGGTTGAGACTCTCCGCGCGGTTGAGACTCCCCCGCGTGGTTGAGAGACTCTCCGCGCGGTTGAGGCTCACCTCGAGGTTGAGAGACTCACCCGTGCCAGTCGCGCTCTTGCGGCGGCTGCGGCGCGGCGGGCGGCGGCGAGTCCGAGTGGTTGAGGAAGTCCCAAACGAGGATGGTGTCGTCGTGCGAGGAGGACACGATTTGGAACTCGTCGAACTGCAGCCGGAACACGCGGCCCGTGTGCTCCTGGGGGAAACAACAACGGAAAGAAATCATTTATCTGAGGTATTCCTTCATATCTTTCCTAAACATCCCGTGACTACAGGTGCGTACCACGAGTATGCGCAGGCGCAGGTCCTGGTGCGGAGTGCGCACGTCGAGCGCGGCGGGCAGGTCTCACACCTTGATCATGCCGACGTACTATGACTACGGGTGCGTACCACGAGCGTGCGCAGGCACAGGTCCTGGTGCTGGGTGCGCAAGTCGAGCGCGGCGGGCAGGTCCCACACCTTGATGACTACAGGTGCGTACCACGAGCGTGCGCAGGCGCAGGTCCTGGTGCGGGGTACGCACGCCGAGCAGGACTCACACCTTGATCATGCCGATGTACTATGACTAGTGTGCATACCACGAGCGTGCGCCGGCGCAGGTCCTGGTGCGGGGTACGCACGCCGAGCAGGACTCACACCTTGATCATGCCGATGTACTATGACTAGTGTGCGTACCACGAGCGTGCGCAGGCGCAGGTCCTGGTGCGGGGTGCGCACGTCGAGCAGGACTCACACCTTGATCATGCCAACGTACTATGACTGACTACGGGTGCGTACCACGAGCGTGCGCAGGCACAGGTCCTGGTGGGGGGTGCGCACGTCGAGCAGGACTCACACCTTGATCATGCCAACGTACTATGACTGACTACGGGTGCGTACCACGAGCGTGCGCAGGCACAGGTCCTGGTGGGGGGTGCGCACGTCGAGCGCGGCGGGCAGGTCCCACACCTTGATCTTGCCGTCGTACGCGCCGCTCACGATGCGCTTGTTGTCGAACCTGTTACAATACACGCACATATCATCAGGAAACAAACTCCAACAATGCTTACACTAATCATTGACGTAATATGTTCAGCTTCCTAGTACTATGTTTTTTTGTAAACATAGGATTAACTGTTCCGGTTGAATAAGCGTCAAGCCTCAAGTCTGTTCGATTCTTTTACCAAGATGTTCTTTGTTTTTTTTTCTGTCGGAGACGCCACAGACACTGACCGTATGCAGCGGACGAGTTCCTCGTGCCCCTCGAGCACGCGGATGCACTGCCCGCACTCAATGTCCCAGAGGCGGATGGTGTTGTCGGAGCTGCCGGACACGACGAGGCGCTCGCGGTACTGCAGGCACGCGATGCCGCGCTTGTGTCCGTTGAGTGTGCGCACGAACTCGCAGGAGGATGTGTTCCACACCTGCGGGCAACGTAGTGCGTTATTGAAATTAGCACCTCTATTCTCTATCTCGGACATTTCTTTCGCAATCCCTTTCAAATATCATATTTTGAAGGATGTTTGCATATTTCCAGTTGACGTTTAACCTATCAGAGCGCGATTATTGGTGTCAGGAGCTGACATTTAAAGCTCAGGTTAGTCGAAAGGAATCGGGATATGGCAAGAACAGAGCCTGCTAATTTCAAGCATGATAGTCCCCACTGCAATTTACTATCTGAATATTTGTAATAACTCTAAACTATAATAGTATTTTATCTACACACGTATCATAAACCCTCTTTACTGCGTTCAAAAACCGCACGTTACGATCAGCATTATGTTAAACTACTTGGTAAAAACTCGTTTCGTATCTGGAAAACTACACATAATGGTCATTATGTGTAGTTTTTCTACATTCAAATTTCGAACGCCGACGCCCAACCGCGTGCTGTCCCTAGTTTGTCTGTGAAGTTGGTACTGACATTTAAATTTCGAACGCCGACGCCCGTCTGCGTTAAGTTGGTACTAAAGAACAAGCTAAACAACTGCAGAGCCACAATGCCGATCAAACATGCGGTTCCTGCACACATCAAAGAGAGCTTATGATATGTGTGTAGATAAACTAGTGTATGTAACTGTACATAATTAGGCATTAAAACTCTCGAGTGATATTATTATGAAACTCGCCTTCGGCTCGTTTCATAAACCCGCTCTCGAGTTTTAATGCCCTCCATTATGCAGCAGTCACATAAACTACTATTATGTGACTATTTCATAATGACAGCCATTAAAATAGGAGTGAGGGTTTATAAAACGAGGCGACAGGCGGCTTTCATAATAACATCACACGAGTGTTTAAATGCCTAATTATGTGCAGTTACATACACTGCTTTATTTTAAGCTCTCTATGATGTGCTCAGGAGCCAGGCATTGCGGCATTGACATTTAATTTTGAATAGAACGTCATCTCGACTGATATTAGAATTGAGGTCAAATCAAATAGCTCTGTTTTTCAGAGATGTTCGAAATTTGAAAGTGATAAGAATATCGAATTAGATGTTATTACGAAGCAATAACAACATTTCCTCAGAGAAGAAGTGTGTTCTAACAAAACAGTTTATCTTTAAGCTGGTTAATTAGCGGTTGTTAAACGCATTATAGATGGTTTATGATATGTGTGTAGATAAAATAGTCTTATCGTAACAGGCTAAGCTAACTTACTTTTTGGGTTGATGCCTTGTTGGGGTTGTTGATTGATACACAATGTTAGCTTGAACACTAAAGTGGCTTTAATTCACGAATAGTTAATGAGGAAATGTTGAAATGTTATGAATGCACCCGTCACGCGCGGTTCCGTAAAATGCACTGAAAATAAGTAATCGCGAGTGGCCGACTATACAGGCGTCAGCAAAAGGTGTTCGGTTCCCGAACATATTCCCGGGGGGCAAAGATAAGCGTTCTGGGTGCTTTCATGTTAAATGTTAGTAGTTAATGTGGTGATTAAACAATAAAGAAAATTACAAATCATGTTACAATATAGGAAATTATGTTAATGTTAGTACTTATGTAATTATGCAAAATATTTATTCATCACTAAACACTATTTTGCGAAACACTGGGGATTTCCCATTGTCCATGTTGAAGTCATTCGCTGGTGCACTATGACGATGTTGATTGTAGTTGTGTTTAGCTGGGGCCTGGGCGGAGGCGGGGGAAGGGGCGCTCACAGCCGGCTCGCTCGTCGTTGCTGCTGGTGCCTGGGGTGTTCTCCAACTACGACGTGATCGACGCCATAACCATGCCAGCACTAACAGTACAATGATACCGTAGATCAGTGCGTAGTGGTGAATATTATGGTATGAGACCTGGGTTCCATCTTCATCACTTTGACTCTGTTTCATTAGCCTCAGCTTCGCTTCTATGTCCTGAGATAACCGATCTCTTTCTTTAGTTTCATTTGTCGCATTTCCATCTTGCGTCTCTATCGTAATGTTAATTATGTGATTGATCGGGGCTATGATTGAAGGTTGAAACTCATCTTTAATGTTTAATTGACTTCTGTAGTGTTTGTGCCCGTAGATCGTAAAGTCCTTTGTTTTGATTATGCAGTAATCATCGAGGCTAATGACACTTGTATGTGTCAGCTGGTGTGCGGTAACGCGATCTCCGCATATTGTTCGTAGTTGGCATTGCTCGCAACAGAAGTATAGATAAATGTTTTCTTTCATAAGTCCGACCCAGTTATTTTTACACTTAGCGACGTTTATTTCACATTTGCTCTCTGTTTGCACACACAAATCAATATCAGACTTCATCTTGTATATAGGGTTTTGAAGGTTGCACATGAATGTTGAACTGTCTTCGATTATGCATTTCTGTATATTCTCCTGTGTTACGGGTATATATCTGTCCTTTTGTAGGTTTAGCGCCACATACTCGGAAATCGGCACGATTGATATCATATTTGATTGTTGCACTTGCGGCACTGGAATGACGTGGTACAGATCATACTGTTCTCTGCTGACTAGGGGGATTCTGATTTCAAAGATGAAATAATCTTGTGTCATTCTTGCTCGAACTTTTAGAAGTTTGTAAAGCTTCGTAAAGTCTGTATGTATGTTTTCAATCGGTAATGTTACTTCGCTCGATAATAATCCAGTTATTATATTTAATTGTTCTTGAAGTTGTTTTGGCGTCAATAAATGTAGGTTAAACTGTCCCTTAAATATGTCTGATATGGTATCCAGCATCATATTCTGTATTTCTCTTAACATTTGTAGTATGTTTGTCGCTGCAATAGCTGTCAATGTAAAGTCTCTTTCTTTCTCTGCAATGTTAATCTCCTTCAGAATATTTTTGTTGCTGCGTCAAGACTGTTCAAATGTTTATTAATAATTTTATGTTGTTTTTCCATGATTTCCTCCGTTCGTTTTAGTAGATTATGTTCCGACTCCAACACTGTCGTCTGATTAATCCATAATTTCTTTAGATGAGATTGATTTTTCTTAATAAGCGCTATGTCGCGTGAGTACTGTTCTGCGAAATGTTCGTCTAGTACCCCGAACAGGCTATTAGCAAGGTAACCGACACCGTTGATAAGACCTCTACGGCGGCGGCGTCTCGCTTGCTTCGTGAAATGCTGAGTTGACAAAAGCTGGTCGTAGTACTCCAGCTCATTGAACTCATGTCTCAGTTGAGGTATGATCATGTTACACTTATTGTTTATTTCCAGACTGTTACACATATTTTCGAGATATTTTAAGAGTTTTTCTGTTGTTTGTGTTCCGGCCCAGTATGGACTCATATCATAGTATGTCACGAGTGTCCATCGATCTCTTAGTAGTTGCATTTTTGCGAGCGGGTCGAAATAAAGCGACTGGTTGTTGTTGAGTTTTGTGACGTTGCATGTTGCGCTCGATCCCGATATGAATGAAGCAAAAAATATTATTGCTGTTACCACCGCGAATAGTTTGGAGAGCGGCTTGCGGCTACACTTTGTTTGCTGACGGTTGTTGTTATTGCTGTACTTTGCATTTTTCTCGCTGTCATCTTGTTTTTGTTCTTCGGATTGTATTGGGAGCAAGTTGAGCTTGACTACGGGGCGTTTGATATATCCAGTCTCTGTTTTCAATGTCACTACCCTCACGTAACCGTCTCTTCCTGGATGTATCTCAGCCACTCTGCCCATTGCCCATTTTCCGACAGGCATGTTATCTTCTCGAATGGTCACTAAATCGCCTACTTGGATGTTTCTTTTTGTTTGTAACCACTTATTTCTCGCTGTTAGTTGTGTTAGATATTCGTCTTTCCATCTCTTTGTTGTAAAATCTGAGTTGTTAGGAACCATCTTGTTCTCGCATCCTCTCTGGTTTCTATCACTGTTACACCTGCTCTCCCGGTTAAGAAGTGTGCGGGAGTTAAGAAATCCAAGTCGTCCGTATCTTCTGTCAGGGCGCACAAAGGCCGGGAGTTTAAGCAAGCTTCGAGTTGCGATAATATTGTTGAATATTCTTCAAATGTTAGGCGTTGTTGTCCGACTACACGTTTCAAGTGGTGTTTGAGGCTACGCACTGCTCTTTCCCAAATCCCTCCTGCGCTTGGCCAAGCGGGCGCATTAAAATGCCATGTTATGTTCATGTTTTCCAAAACTCCTCGAAAATTGTCATCCAATGTTTGTTTCACTTGTTCATACTCTTCCTGTATTATTCTGTTAGCGCCGACAAAGTTAGTGCCACAATCACTGTACAGGTGGCCGGGGGCTCCTCTCCTGGCGGCCATCCTCCTCAATGCTGCTAGAAATGCTGAGCTGGTAAGGTCTGACACCAACTCCAGATGAATGGCTTTGGTCACCATACAAATGAACACGGCGATATAGCCTTTCAGTGACCTTGCGTTTCTTGTTCTGTTCGCCTTTATCTCCACAAACCCGGTGTAGTCGACCCCACATTGGTAGAAGGGTTGTGCAGGCTCTACCCGAGCTGCGGGTAAATCTCCCATTATTTGGTTTTGTTTGCTCGGATTGTTTTTTCTGCAAGTCACGCAGTTACGCAACTGTTTCTTCACTGCGTTGTTTCCTCCAGGGATCCAGAACTGCTGCCTGAGATTCGCCGAGGTCAGGCGTGGACCTCCGTGGAATGTTAGTTGATGAGCTTCATCTATCAAAAGCTCTGCCAGTCGACTCCCTCGTGGTATGATTTTTGGGTGTCTCCTTTCCTTGTTTATGTTCGCGTTCTCCAACCTCCCACCAACTCGTAAAACTCCTAATTCGTCAATGAACGGATTCAAGCTCAAAATGTTACTTTTCGCCTCTATTTGTTTATGTTTTCGCAATCGTTCGATTTCCGCTCCATACTCTGCATCTTGCACGTATTTTACGATCAGCGTTTTTGCGGCGGCCAACTCGTGTAACGTGAGATAGCTTGGCAATTTGTTACGTTTACTCGGTGCAGCTGTCCTTAGTAGCCAAGCTACAATACGTGTTATTTTATTGAATGAGCTATGATTGTTTAAAAGATCGTCGATCAAATGTTTCTCTCGTTCCATAACGACTGTTGATTGTTTTTTGCACATCTCCTGTTCTGTTGTGTAATTCTCCGGTTCGGTATTTTCTTTCTCAAATGTTGACAGCCAAGAAGGCCCATTTTTCCACAATGTGTTGTCTTTTAGCTGTATAGGGTATTGACCCCGACTCGCTGCGTCAGCAGGGTTTTCTTTCGTGTTCACATACCTCCAACTTTGACCCGGTATGACTTCTGTTGTTTTTTGAACTCGATTCGCCACATATGGTTTCCATCGGCTCGGCTCTCCTTGTAACCAACCTAATGTCACCATCGAGTCCGTCCATCCATAGATCTCAAGTTTATGTTGATGTAATGCTTCTGCAATTTTTCTCATTAGTTTTGCCAGTAAATAGGCTCCGTTAAGCTCCATTATAGGAAGTGTTGATGCTTTTTTGTGTGGAACGAGTTTTGTTTTGGCTGACACCAGAACCACTGTTTGTTTGTTGATAATCTTAGCATAAACCACACAGGCGAATGCGACTAAGGATGAATCGCAAAAGCCGTGAAGCTCTATTATATCTCCCCTTCTGCTTCCAATCCATCTGGGAATTTCGATTTCGTTAATGAGGTTAAGTTCCGCCTTTAACCTTGCCCATTCCTTCTGAATGTTTTCCGGTACTTCGTCGTCCCACTTAATGGTTTCACTCCATAGTTGTTGGAATAAAAGTTTTAGTTTTGTTGTAATGGGGGCCAGCCATCCCATTGGATCAAACAGTTTCGATATCTCGGACAACAAGCTTCTTTTTGTATGTTTCCCTCTCTGTTCTGGAATGCTGTATTGAAACGTGAAAGTATCTTTATCTGAGTTCCAGCATAATCCCAATGTTTTACTAATGTTGTCTGTTTTAAAATTGAAAATTGTGTCTTCTGTCCGGTTACGTTCCTCTTTGATATCTGCCAGTAGTTGCGGTTCACTTGCGGACCACTTCCTGAGATTAAATCCGCCTGATTTCATCAATAAGTCCAACTCTCTTATCAGTTTCTTTCCTTCTTCAATCGTATCTGATCCATGCAGCAAATCGTCCATGTAGAATGCTGATTCTGCAACTTTGGCTGCTTCAGGATATTGCTCTCGTGAGTCCGCTGCCAATCTTTTCAGAGTCATCATTGCTAAGAACGGCGCGGCGCGTGTTCCGTACGTGACTGTTGATAGACTAAATATTTGTATGGGTTGTTCTAAGTCTGATCTCCAAATAATTTTCTGGTATCTTTGGTCTTCTTCATTTATTAGTATCATGCGAAACATCTTCTCTATGTCTGCCGTGTAAACATATTGGTATTGTCTCCATCTGAGCAAAAGTGTTTGTAGGTCAACCTGTAAATTCGGTCCTGTATACATTAAGTCATTAAGACTACATCCTGTAGATGTTTTGTTTGATGCGTTGAATACAACTCTATATTGCGTTGTCAGCGAGTCGATTCGCTCGACCCCGTGGTGCGGCATGTAGTACTCAGGTGTCTCGTTGCTATTTGTCGGTTTCATATGATTTAAGGCTCCGTACTCCTCCATAAATGTTTTATAATCCGTCGCTAATTTACTTTGTTTCTGAAACTTTTTCTCCAAATTTTTAAATTGTGCTAAGGCAGTCTGTTTAGACGACCCTAGTTTTGTCTCGATGTCTTCTTTGAGTGGTAATCGTACTTCATATCTCCCATTTTCTTTTCTGGTAGTTATTTCGTTGTAGTATGTTATGCAATGTTGCTCTTCTACTGATAAGTTTGACTGTTCATTGATCTCCTCCAACTCCCAAAACCTTTTAATCTCATCTAAATCGTGCCTCACTATGTTGCATTTGTATGTCTTGGCGTTTCCACACAGTAACCAACCAAGATGTGATTGTTGTACGAGCGGCTGACGTGAGTCATTCTCCTTAATCATTCCGCTGAGTATAATTTGTGAATATATTTCTGCTCCAAGTAACACGTCAACTGGGCGGCAAATGTAAAATTCCGGGTCGGCTAATGAAATATTTTTGAATGATGTCCATTCCGGCTTTGCAAATGTTTTGTTAGGTAAGTTACCGACCAGATTGTTCATTATGATGACGTCTGTGTTAAAAGTGTAATTGTTATGTATAGATTTGCATTCTATGTGCATCATTCCCTTTCCTTTCTCTTTCCTTTTTCTTTCTCTCCAATACCACAAACTGATCCCTTGCAGTTGACACGTTTAATTTTTAATAACTGGGCTGTTTTCTCCGTAATGATGGAAATTTGTGACCCTTGGTCCACCAGCGCTCTCAGGAGATGATAAGTACCATCGCTTCCCTTCACTTTTATCATGGCGGTTGACAACAAGTTGCTGTCATGTTCAAATCACTTTGTTTCGACACGTGTGAGTTGTTATTGCAGTTCAGTGCATCGTGAATTATTGTGATGTGTCTCTTGTTACATTTGCGGCATGTTTTTGATGATTTACATTCGTTGCCATTGTGGCTGAATAAACAGTTGATGCAAACTTGAAGTTCTCGTACTTTTTTTAGTTTTCTATCATTTTGTAATTCTAGGAAGTATTTGCAGTTATACAGGCCATGTTCGTTGTTGCATAGTGGGCATTTTATTGTCGTCACGTTGAATGTTGATTTTGTTACTGGCGGTCTTTCTTTATTGTTCGAAATATTTGTTCGAGTATTATTTGAAGATGATGAACTTGGCTGATAATGATGATTGTAAGATGCTCTTTGTTGATTGTTCTCTCCTTTTCGTCGACTTGTTTCCATAGCGGTGAATTTTCCCTCCAGGCAATCAATAAAATCGCTCAATATTGGTAGCTCGCGGCGATCTTTTAAAGAGTCTATGTACTCTGAGTGGCTTTCGCTATCCAATTTCAAATCCAATATATGTACAATTAGTGGGTCCCATGTTGTTATGTCTACTCCTAAGTTCTTGATCGCATTGAGTGTTTCTTGGGCCACATCGTGCATCCTCTTGATCTGTTCTAGGGACTGGTGTTTCATGTTTGGTATTTCTAATAGTGTGTTGATATACGTTGTGAAAATAAGGCGTTTGTTGTTGTACCTATGGTTCAGAATGTCCCAGCACACGGTATAGTTGTCAGAGCTAATATTGAGGTGCTGTATCAGACGCTCAGCTTCTCCACGTACCTTCCCTTTCAGAAACTGCATCTTTTGTGCGTTAGACAACGAAGCATTCTTGTGAATAGTTTCAGTAAAGAGGTCTTTAAAAGACATCCACTGGTTGCAATTTCCATAATATACCGGTACCTCCATTTTAGGGGTTGTTTTGTCTCTGTGGGTTTCTGACCACATTTTTGAATTAAGGTTCTTTTTCAGTTTATTATACTGCTTCTCGTTGTTGTTAAATAATGCCTCGAACTGTTCATTATCCTCTTCATTAAGCAAACCTTCTAGTTCCCAATGCAATGAGTCGATTGTCGACCAACGCGTTTCCAAAGTCTTCAGAGCATCTTCAAACTCCCATTTCTCTGTTATCGCCTCTACATCTATGTTCGATATTGTTCGCTGAAAAGCCTTGTAGTTAGCCGCCTGCTTACGTAGCTTGTCGTCTAATTTTTTGTCAATGTTGGTGATCTCCTTCGACGTTCCAGATGTTTGTTGTTGTAGCTTCACATATTTCTCCAAATAGGCTAATGTTTCATAGTAAAATATTTTTGTTGTCTCGTAATGTTCTCCCTTGAAATAATCGTGCGATTTATCTTCATACTGACAAAGGATGAGATGATTCGCGTGAAATTCACGAAACAGCTCCGTCAGTTTCTCAATCCTTTTACTTGCTATGGTTGGCTTACTCTCAGTTTTTTCTTTTTTGAAGTTGACCAGCAATTTCTCCATGGCTGCCGTCGTCTCCACTTGTTTGCTCATTAATTCCTCCATTGTTGGTTGTTAATGTTTTCTGTCGCTCTTGGAATGTTAAGATAATTGTTGTTGTTTAATGTTAATGTTCTCCGACTCTCTCGAAATGTTTAGATGTTTGTTGTTCGGCACTCACTCCTTTTTTGCTGATTACCCGGCGAGCTTCACACGTGAAGTTTGCCCTTCTCACCAACTGGTGGAACCCGCTTCTGGGAAGCCAGTGAACCGATTGCAATCACGCACGAAGTCCAACCGAGTGGCTCGAAGGACCAATTTTTGGGTTGATGCCTTGTTGGGGTTGTTGATTGATACACAATGTAAGCTTGAACACTAAAGTGGCTTTAATTCACGAATAGTTAATGAGGAAATGTTGAAATGTTATGAATGCACCCGTCACGCGCGGTTCCGTAAAATGCACTGAAAATAAGAAATCGCGAGTGGCCGACTATACAGGCGTCAGCAAAAGGTGTTCGGTTCCCGAACACTTACTTACGGTTACATTAATAATTAGGAATTAGTGTTCGCACTCACAATTATGTAAATAGCTGTACATTACTTTGGATATAAGAAAGAAAGTTATTATGTTAAGGTCTGTCTCGGTGGAGCACGTAGGAACACATAAATCACAAAATACAACTAAATATAATATCTTGAATAACTAACATGTGTAACTACTGTGCTTTGCTGAGACGGGTCAATAAAAAATAAGTGTCTGTTGGTTCTGTACTTTAGAGCGAGCGACAGGGATCACGCATAAACCGTGTAGGTTTCCGTGATCACTCCGTAAACATTGTCTAAAATAAAACAATTTGTAACATGGATAAATAAATAAAAAAAAAAAAAAACTTAGTTCAGTTTAGTAGCCCTTGTAGCTGACGCAGTTTGTCATAGATACTGCACAGTTTGCAGTCAACTATGCTTGCTGAGCTAAACTAAGTCAGCTTAGCTTTCAGTCTGCAACCGGTTTAATGTGGACAATGTTGGGGTTATCTTCACATTGGACAAAAGAAAACAATTCAACTAATATATTATAGGTCACTACAGCCACTTGTCTATGGCTTGGCTATGTCAAAGGTTTAGAAATGAAACAGTCTGCCCGCAGTTGAAGAGTTCAAAAGGAGTGAATTTGTAATACTTTATAATACTTTATTGCACAAAACAGTGAAAACAAAACAAATTTAAAAGAAAGAACATGTACAAAGAGATACATCTCTAACAAGAGATTTCTTCCAGCAAACCTAGAATGGAGAGGGAAAAAAGAAACTAAACTATGTGCACAACAATAAAAATGTTAACAAAAATAATATTCACATAATACTAAAAATAATTCTATATATAAATATGTAACATATACATAAATAGTAGATACAAATAAATACAATACTTATCATGGAAGAGAAAGATAGTTTTCCTTCAATTCATAGGATTCCATGTAAAGAATTCTAAAATTAGTTTCGTTCGGTCCGATAAGTGTGCGTCAGGTCCTAAATAAGGGGTTACCATGCCAAGAGTTACCATGGCTGAAGGCCCTGGTACTTGCTGACCATGCCCCGCGCAGCGTATGGCAGGAAGCCGAAACTAGGACGCATCATCAGCGAGCTCGTCTTCGTTTAATATTAATTTGTTTAACGCTCATTCTCATTTCCGCTCTTGTAATAATTACTTGTTTCTTATAATTAAATAATAAACTTTTTAAAAAGTGAGTTTCCTTCACTAAACCTATAACTGGCGCAGTCGTCTATTTTCGTGGGAAGACCGAGACAGGAACCTTCAACCTCAGGTTCTTTGGTGCGCGAATAGCCTCTTCACGCATAACTTCGAGTCGCCGCTCCACGAACCGAACCTTTGCTCAAGAAACCCAGGGAGATACGCAGGAGCCCGGAGAATTGTAATCCTGCAGCGGAACGAGAATCCGACGAGAAATGCAGAAGGTGCTGGGGTGAGTGCTCTTTAACTCTCAAGTTCCTTTGCTCTATTTCCTGTTGTTATCCTATTTCTAAGTGCATTTTTCTTTGTGTTTTGTCCGATCTATTGGCTATAATCGCTGTAGACTCGTATACATTTCACGCGCATTCTATTTTTAGATTAGGTATTTTATTCGTTTGTCCACTGTTAACCTCGTAACAATGGCGGAATCACATTTCAAGGTATTATCCGCATTGATACCTAAGTACGACGGTAATCAGAAACGTTTGAATTATTATATCAATGAAGTAGATAAAATTTTAAGTTTATTTGATTTACAAGGCCCAGTATCTGATTTAATAGTGCAGCTAATTAAAAATAGATTAGAAGGAGAGGCCCTAGACGCCATCGCGAACGAGCCGAACGTCCATTCGTGGGATTCTGTTAAGGAAGTTTTGAGAAGACGTTTAGGTGACCCGCGTAATGAGGTCCAAGTGATGCAGGAATTAACCCATTTGCGTAGAAATAGGAATGAGGATTCCGCGTCGTTTGGGAAGCGAGTTAGAGAGGTATTAGATACCGTGTATTCGGTCGGCGCGCACACGGATAAAACCTATTACGAAAAAATGGCTATCGAACAATACATCAATCAGTTAGAATTTCACGTATCTATAGGCGTGAAGATAACGGCGCCCGCGACTTTGGAGGCCGCTATCTATACAGCGCGACAGGAAGAGGCTAGGCTTGCGAACAACCCGCCTTCCAATCCCGTTAATTCCCAAAAACCCAGAGATCATATTAAAACTTTTCATCAATCGAATAACCAACACCCAAACACATCATTTAGCCCTCGTTTTAACCAACCCGGGCCTAGCAACAGGTCATTCCCTCCAATGTTCAACACACCTTTTACACAACAGCGTAGTGACCCTAGCAATAATACCTGGCCCACACAACAGTCGGCGGCACCACCTATGCAGCCATGGAGGAACCAACAATTTAATACTAATTCTGGTAGGTTCCGCAACTCCGGTAATTTTAGGAGTCAGCAGCAAAATATTCCCCGCGAACAAGTGGACCCACCACAAAAGGTATCGGACGTGACGATGAGATCAGTAGGTAAACCTAAACCATCCCCATTCACATCGCATGAATTATTTTACATGCCAAACAACCACGCATCGCTCCAGTATAACTGTAATAATGATCAGGTACTTTATGAACCCCAAGCTTATGAGTCTTACGACTTCAACCCGACGTGCGACGAGCAGCCGTGCGAGATCACAGATATCGAGGATGAAGGGGTGCGTAATACTCAAAATTTTTCAGAGGGCCCGAACAACCAAGACTCAACCTAGTTAAATTAAATCACCAAGACAAGGACCACCTACCTTATATAGAATTACCGGAATTTAAAGGTAAGTTTTTAATTGACACAGGAGCTTCTCACTCTTTAATTTCATATAGTGCTATTTGTGGTACTACTTTTGAAAATTACATAGTGAAAGACCCCTTTAACATCAAAACCGCACATGCCGTTACCAACCACGACAATGTTGTATATTTGCCATTGCCACCCGTGTTTAACAGTGACCTAACTCATAAATTTTTGATATTCGATTTTGATAATAAATATAGAGGCCTTATTGGTCTCGATTTACTCAAAAGTTTATCTAGCAACATAGATATTAAAAACAAGGTGCTTCGCACAGCGACAGCAGAGATCCCGATTTGTTTTGATTATCCCGTAAAAAAAATCAAAATAGAACCTAAATGCGCTAAAGTCGTAATGATAAAAACGCACTATTTAAATGGCGAATATACACACGGAGAGCATGAATGGTCGAAAGGTCTTAAGTCACCAGCTGCTATAGTAAAAGTCAACAATGGGACATTTAAAACCACAGTTTTAAATTACAATGACGATAAAAAGTATATTTCTAACGCGGAACCATTTGATTTAGAACGTTTTACAGGACACAAGGAGAGTTGCCATTTAAATTCGATAAAAGTGACATCTGAAATCGATCAAATTTTGTGTGAAAATTTAAAAAAAATTAAAACTGACCACATGAACGAGGAAGAGAAACGCGAAATTAATAGAGTTTGTTATCAGTATAGAGATCTATTTTACACAGAACAGATTCCTTTGACTTTTACTCACGCAGTTAAGCACGAACTTAGATTAACTGATAACTCCCCAATCTTCGTAAGGAGTTACAGACAGGCACCACGGCAGCGAGAGGAAATAAAAAACCAGGTGAGCAATCTGCTTAAACAAGGCATCATAAGGGAGAGTATATCACCATGGTCATGTCCCGTTCACATCGTCCCAAAAAAACCGGATGCTTCAGGTAAGGTAAAATGGCGTCTGGTCATCGACTATAGGCGACTTAACGACCGCATTGTAGAAGACAAATATCCCCTCCCTAACATCAACGACATTCTCGACAGGTTGGGCAGAGCTCAATATTTTACTACACTTGACCTCGCGAGCGGCTACCACCAAGTAGAAATGCACCCAGACGACATGGAGAAAACCGCTTTTTCCACAGAGAGAGGTCATTACGAGTTTTTGAGAATGCCTTTTGGACTCAAAAACGCGCCTAGTACGTTTCAAAGACTCATGGACCATATTTTGAGAGGCATCGAAAATGTTTTTACTTACTTAGATGACGTAATTATTATCTCCACATCCCTTCAGGAACACGCTGAAAAGCTCAAACAAGTTTTTGACAGATTTAAATTACATAACCTAAAAATTCAATTAGACAAATCAGAATTTCTAAAAAAGGAAGTCAGTTTTCTTGGACATAATCTAACTGATGAGGGCCTTAAGCCAAATAAAAACAAAATTAATGCCGTTCTTCAGTTTCCCATCCCCAGGACGCAAAAGGACATTAAAGCATTTCTAGGACTAGTAGGATATTACCGAAAGTTTATTAAGGACTTTGCTCGACTGACTAAACCACTGACTATTTGCCTCAAGAAAAACCACAAAGTTGTTCATACTCCAGAATTTACAGAAGCTTTCGAAAAGTGCAAACAGCTTTTAACTAATGACCCTATACTTCAATATCCTGACTTTGACAGACCTTTTGTACTAACTACTGACGCTTCTGATGTCGCCCTGGGCGCAGTTCTTTCTCAAGGGACCGTAGGGTCCGACAAACCCGTAGCATACGCTTCACGAACTTTATCTGACACAGAAAGCCGATATTCCACCATCGAGAAAGAGCTTTTGGCTATTATTTGGGCTGTAAAATATTTTAGACCTTACTTGTATGGACGTAAATTTACAATTTACACAGACCACAGACCCCTTACTTGGCTTATGTCCATTAAAGACTCTAACTCTAAATTGACTAGATGGCGTTTGAAATTAGCCGAGTACGACTACGTGGTAGTGTACAAGAAAGGCAACCAAAACACCAACGCTGACGCCCTTTCAAGAGCCAAGATATTTCATAATAGCATAGAATCTTTAGCGGTAAACTTTGACGACAATGAAGACGACGACATTATAAACAGAATGTTTGACAACGTTCACGAAAATAACGCTTCCCCGACCAACAATCCTGACCCAGGTACACAAACTATCCCGATATCCCAAACTGAATCTGACACCATGACTGTAGTATCAGATCCTGACCAACTGATTTCAACGAATCACACACAACCAGATAATGAGAATCAGGGTATCCCCATCTTATCAGATGCTATAGATAGACAACTTAAGCAATTTCACATTCGATCGACCCCCGGTTCTACATTTAGGGTTGAAAATAGATCTACAAACTCAAGAGTCGTTATAAAGGACGTATTCATCCCCATTAATAACACAGAGCAGGAAATTATAAAGTTCCTCAAAGAAAACACCATAGCAGACCGTAGTTTCCATTGTTATTTCCATAGCGAAGATCTATATCTAGCATTCTCCAGGGTATACACAACAGTATTTAATGACAGAGGTCCTAAGTTATTCAGGTGTACTTCACGGGTTACCCTAGTCGAAAACAAGACTGAACAAATTGAGATAATTAAGAAGTACCATGAAGGTAAGACCGTGCATCGTGGCATTCAGGAGACCCACAAACAAGTACGTAGAAACTACCATTGGCCAAATATGTTACTTACCATCCAGGGATACATTAACAAATGTGAAATATGTCTCCAATCCAAATATGAAAGAAACCCTCTTAAACCACCCTTAGCTTTGACAGAGACACCAACAAAGCCTATGCAACATTTGTTCATGGACTTATATTCAACGGGAGGAGCAACGTTTCTGACTCTTATAGATAACTTCTCTAAGTATGCCCAAGCTATCCCACTTTCAGCCACAAGTAGTATTCATATTGCAGACGCTTTACTACAAAACTTTGCGACTTTAGGATTACCTTTAAAAATTACTACAGACTCGGACACGAAATTCGATAACGAAGTAATTAAAGAAATATTTTCTACACATAACATAAACATTCACTTCACTACCCCATACAACCCTAACTCAAATTCTCCAGTCGAACGATTCCACTCCACCATTGGCGAACTTATAAGAATCCAGAGGATGACCAACAAAGATGACATGATCCACACTCTCATGAGGTACGCTGTTATAGCATACAACAACGCCATACACTCCACAACAGGATATACCCCACATGAGCTTTTATTCGGCCATACAGTGGCTAGAAACCCTCTCGAAATACATTACACTAAAGAATTCTACCAAGACTACGTTCTGAAACATAGATTAAACGCAGAAGCCGTACAGGAATGCGTTGCAGCTCACAGCGCTGAAAATAAAGAACAGGTAATTAACAAAAGGAACCAGGCCGCAGAGGAGATAACTTTTAAGGTAGGTGAAACCGTCTACAAACAAGTAGCGAAAACAGCACGAAATGACAAGACTAAACCAGTCTTTAAAGGCCCTTATAAAATTATACACTTACATCCTAACAATGTTGCTGAAATTATAGGAACCCATCCAAATTCAAAATCCATTAGAGTCCATTTCAAACTCCTACGCAGACCTCGCCTTGTTCCAGGACGCTCATCGCTGGAGCCATCGTGCTCTACGCATCAGCCACCATGAGAATTGAACCCATTGAGAATTCCAACGGAATCCTCCTTCTCAAACAGGGAAAGGTCCTCAAACAAGTAGATACCTTTAGTTTAATATGCGTTTATAATATAACTTCGCTCCAACTTTCAACTTCTAAGCTTTTGTCCCTTTTTGTAAGCACTAAAGCTGTCGAAGCTAAATTAACATCGGTTGAAATGCATAAAACATATAAGGACCAAATTAGCCACACCATTAGTTTAATACATAATAAGTTAATATTTTTAGCCCCATTTTCTAGGGTTAAACGCGGCCTTATTGACGGATTAGGCTCAGTAGTTAAGTCAATCACTGGTAACTTAGATCACGAAGATGCCGTTAAATTTGAACAGGAAATAGCGAATCTTAATAACAAAGTGAATCTTGCACAACATTTTCAAAAAAGTTCCGTAAATTTAGCCCGTAAAAGTATGGAAGAATTTCAAAAACAACTAATTGGAGTTAACGAAAACCAAAATAGAATACTTGCTGCTCTAACTAATGTTACTAGTGGTTCTAACGTAGTATATAATCAGTTACATTTTTTAGATATTTACGTTCAAATAGATTTTAGTTTACAGATAATATTAGATAAGCTCATGCTCCTAGAAGATGCCAAGACGTTTTCTCAATTAGGTGTAATGCATCCTAGTATAATAAGTCCTCAAACCTTAATTTATGAAATGCTGCAGCTAAAATCAAAACTGTTGATCACCCCAGTTGCAGAGACCAACATAGATAATATTTACCCTTTAGAAAGGTCCATAGAGGTTAAAGCCTATAGTACGGAAAGCACTTTGAATTTTGTCCTAGAAATTCCCAGCATTGATCCAAATTCATATGACCTTATCCACCTTTATTCAATTCCTAATATCAATAACCTTACCATTATCCCTAAATCCAAATTTCTTATACTTGGGAACGAGGAGTACTCTTACCTGGAAGACACCTGTCAGGAGATAACCGATGACACACATCTTTGCAAGCAGCTGGACACTCAGAATATGAAGACATCCGCAGACTGCGTGATATCCCTCATCCAACAAGAAGCTGGAAACTGTACCTACGCTAAGATGAATCTCAATAAAGTAAAAATTCAAAAGATAGACCCCAACACTTGGCTCACGATCATGAAGCAGGAAACCATCGCTAAGATCACATGCAACGAGAAAACATCTTATAAGAAACTCACGGGCACAAATCTTATCTCCACTACAGATCAATGCAAAATTCATCTCTTTAACATGACACTGCAAACCCACAGCAAAAGGTATCTAGCGCAGGAGGTTATCCCACTACCGAGCGAAGCTCACATCATCCCAGAAAATATCCAATATGAACTACATTTGGAAGACATCTCACTAGACAGCATCCACCAGTTAATAAATAAAGCAGAGAACCTCGAGGAACACAGCTTCATCCCGGACTGGACCGTCATCATGGCTACCCCCAGCTGGAGCACAATTTTCCTCTACATCATCGGAACAGGATACGGAATCTGGAAGTTTTATCTGTACTACACCAGAAAAACTGAAAGCAATCCTGCCCCATCACCCAACCAGGATAACACCCCCTCTGGAAGCCGGGGACCGTGCTTCTATCTGAAGAAGGGAGGAGTTACCATGGCTGAAGGCCCTGGTACTTGCTGACCATGCCCCGCGCAGCGTATGGCAGGAAGCCGAAACTAGGACGCATCATCAGCGAGCTCGTCTTCGTTTAATATTAATTTGTTTAACGCTCATTCTCATTTCCGCTCTTGTAATAATTACTTGTTTCTTATAATTAAATAATAAACTTTTTAAAAAGTGAGTTTCCTTCACTAAACCTATAACTCAAGCTATTCGATTTTTTTATCTAAGTCAGTCTCTACTTTCGTTCGCCAGACACCGGTGCACCGTACCTTGATGGTGCGGTCGCCGCTCGCGCTCACTATATACTTCTCGTCGAAGTCGACGACGTTGACGGCGGCGCGGTGCCCGACGAGCACCCGCCGCAGCATGATCTCGGTCGTCGACGACATGTCCCACACCGCTATCGAACGGTCCTGCAAGGGAGACATTGTCGTTTTGGAAAATATGGCAAAACACCTTTGGGTAGTTATGGGAAATCAAATGGTTTGGTTGGAATTTTGGAAGGTGTCCATTGGGAAAGGTGCACTGTGGTGAAGTGACATTCGGGGAAAATATATTCTCAGAAGAGACATTCTGTGGTACATTCAGGAAAATAATCATTTTGGGAAACAAACATTCAGGGAAAGTTACATTTTGTGAAAAGGTTATTCTGGGACAGCGATATTGTGGGAAAGAGATATTCTGAGAAAGTAAAATTATGGGAAAGTAAAATTATGGGAAAAGACATACTGGGAGAGATATTCTGTAATAAAGAACTTCTGGAACGTGACATTCTGTGAAAGAGACAATCTGGTAAAGTGACATTCAGGGATGTGGAAGCCACATTCTGGGAAAGAGATTTTCAGGGAAAGTGAAATTATGGGACAAGACATTCTAGGAGAGATATTGTAGAAAAGAGAGTTTCTAAGACGTGGTATTCTGTGAAATAGACATTCTGGTTAAGTGTCCTTTAGAGCGCGACACCTGTCGGCATTAGCGTCCATGTGCGCATCCCACACGCGCACCGTGCAGTCGCTGGAGCCGTTGATGATGCGCCACAGTCCCACAACAACAAGTCCCGACACACAGGGAAACTGCCCTTTTGTGTGCCATTTGAAAAAGTGTCCTCATGAGAAAGTGTCCTTTTGGAAAAAGTATTTTGGCTTAGTGACCTCTTGGGAAAGTTTCATTTTGGACAAAGTATATTTTTGGGTAGTGTCCTCCTAGGAAAGTGCCCTTTTGGAAAGAAGTATTTTTGGCATAATGTCCACATGGGAAAGTGTCCTCTTGGAAAAAGCATTTTTGGGATAGTGTTCGGCTGGGATAGTGCTTGTCCCCTGCCGGCATTAGCACTATAACTTGCTGCAAATGACCATCATGCCGTTGCTGAAGCACAGATCCAGCACCGCCTAGTAGTGGTTTGGGAAAGTGTCCTTTTGGAAAAGTGGCCTCCTGGGAAGATGTCCTTGTGAAAGTGTCGCTTAGAGCGCGTCCCCTGTCGGCATTAGCACTGTACCAGTGTACCTTGCTGCAGGTGACCATCATGCCGTTGCTGAAGCGCAGATGCAGCACCGCCTCGCAGTGGTGTATGAGCGTGTTCAGCATGGCGCCGGTGTGCG
Organism: Argyresthia goedartella; assembly: GCA_949825045.1. Taxonomy (NCBI): domain Eukaryota; kingdom Metazoa; phylum Arthropoda; class Insecta; order Lepidoptera; family Argyresthiidae; genus Argyresthia; species Argyresthia goedartella. The sequence goes on from OX463811.1 coordinate 23,293,725, forward strand.
CGTCCCACACCCGCACCGTGCTGTCGCTGGAGCCGCTGATGATGGCGCGCTCGTCGTACTGCAGGCAGAGCACCGAGCCCGTGTGCCCTTGCAGCTCCTGCCGTGGCGGGGCACAACAATCAAATTCAGTATTACTACACGCCAACGGTCCTCCCGAGTAAACTTAAATTTGTTGTTCCACAGAGGACACTCAGATTCAACCCTTCATTAAATGGGCCTAGAACCTCAACTAACTATAGACAAAATTCATTTATGATACGAGCAAGCAGGACTGTTAACTGTTTTAGCAAGTTGTTGGACATTGACATATTTCATACCAATATTGTCAAGGCAAGGCGGTGCCTAACCCTTAACTTTTTTAGGGATAGTTTTTCTCTTTTTTAATATCGTTTTTGTGTCAATGTTTGTGACAAATATGATGAGTGTTCCCATGTTTAATTTTTGCTCTATTTCTAAAAGTGAATAACTGTAATTGGCTTTCTATTTCTATTTTAGCTTTTAAGGAAATTAGGTTTATAGCTGTTGGTTTTCCAAATTTTAAATAAATAAATAAAAAAGTAGCCTTGGTACCTCGCTTTGATGATGCCATAGGGTCCGGTCACTGTCTTACCGACGCGTCGAGGACGAGGTCGAGCGAGAGGGAGGGAAACGCATTGCAACGCAGGGTGCCAAGATAACTTTGTGGCGTTGTCTACAGTCTAGTTGCAACCATTCCTCTAACGATACATGCGATAAGATCTCCGTGGTCTAATGGGTTTCACGCTCGCCTCTCACACAGGAGACGCAGGTTCGAATCCTGACCATGTACCAATGAGATAATTAATTCATCTTATGTACATTATCGGACGTTCAGTGTATCGGATGAAACGTTAAGTTGTAGCTCTCGGCTATTATAGTTACGTGGTAGTGGTCGTAAAACCCCTCCATCAACCCGCACTGAGCCAGCGTGGTGGGGTATGGGTAAATCGTACTCATGGTAAAGGCCTGTGCACTTCGGTGGGGACATTAATGAGCTACATAATACATGCGTACATCATCTGTTTGGTTTTATTTTGTGTTGATTACGTGTTTTCTTCCAGTTCATGTCACCTTCCTACTGTACTGTACTGTACTGTACCTACGTGTACTTTTGTTTTGTTGTGAATCAACGTATGTCTAAGTCTAAAATCACTAAGGGCGCATGTGAAAGCGTCCTACAAGGAGATGAGCTGACCCCTAATTCTCTACCTACACGATACCGTTGAAATTGACGTTTGAAGGATAATAACCTGGAGTGAGCGAGCCAGCGGTGGGTACATACTACGCTCGCTGTCTCGTTAACTCGCTAGGTAACCACGCTCACTGTCTCGCTCACACACTCACGCGACACTTCTTCTGAGGTTGCGATCGGCGACGATCTTGCTTTAGTATGTGGCTAGTTTGTTATGACTTATTATATGAGCACAAATGCAGAATACTTCGTCTAGTCGTACATTGAGAGACAAGATTACGAACCCAAACATTTTGTAGGCAGGCTTATGATCATAAAACATAACAGGTTATATCACAGTATCCCTCTTTATTCTACCATAATTTTAAATTTGTCATGTTATATTAATATATTTTGGAACTTCTACAATCCTCAATTAACCTAGTCTTGGTGCAGGCAAAATAGTTCATCTAGTTCTTAATTGATGCAAAAAAAATCGGCTACATTGTGTTTAATGTCAGTTAAGTCAGAAACTGGACGTAAATAAGGATTTGTGTTCAATATTTGAATTTAAATAAAACTTGTCATCAGCTTCGTTGACAGATGGTACAAAAAAGAATAATATACTGAGTTCTGGTCACTATTTTTGTTCATCCCTGGGTAGGTGTAAACCAATTTCTAAAGAGGTTAAAAAAACATAATTTCTAACAGTAATAGAGGGAAGTCAACACACCAAATAGACAAAGAACTGTTACTACCAAGGTCTACCATCCAGTCACTCATCCAGCATTATAAACAACACAAATCAGTAGCATGTTTGAAGAAGATCTGCCGTCCCCGCATCACAAGTGACGCAGAGAGCAGGGTTCTGAAGGAAATAATAAAGAAAAATCGACGTGCCCGAGTATGAGAACTCACTGTGCAACGGGGGGACATGATCCAGAAAGATGCTTCAGTCGACACTTACAAGAGTCCTGAAGATAATGGGGTATGGTTACACAGCAATATGTCAGCGGCGTCAAACAATATGGAGCGATGAATCGCAATTTGAGGTGACTGTTGGGCTGTTGGCGATGAACGAAAAAAGATAATCAGAAATAAAAGTAAGGCCTAAAATAAGGACTGTATCAAGCGAAAAGTGAAGTTTCCAGAACCAGTAATGATATGGGGTTGCATGTCGGCACAGTGATTGGGTCGGCTGCAATTTGTCAAGGGAAAATTTAATGCTACAAAGTACCAGGAAATTTTCAAAACGAATCTATTACCGGCCATTCAGAGTTTGCAACATCAAGATACCTTAATTTTTTAACAAGACGGGGCTTCATGCATGTCACACTACAAGGACAATGAAGGCATGGCTCAATTCTAAGCTGGTTCCTACGGTGATTTGGCCGCCAAGCAGCCCAGACTTGTCCCCGATCGAAACTTACTTTAATAAAGAAAAGATTGAGGAAATAATATCATTCAAGATCAGAAAATGATTTAAAACAGAAGCTTTGGGTAGTTTGGGATTCCATCACCCATGAAAAGTGTGCAGAGCTGGTGGCGTCAAAGCCACTGCGGATAACTAAGTGGTAGACCAACTGCGTGCGTTAGGGTGGACGAACTAATTTGCTTTTCAGGCATTTTTTTATGATTTATGAATTAAGAAGCTATATTAAGTTATATTCAAAAATAAAGTATATTTTAGACTGGAAAATATGTATTATTCAGATTTTTGGGTACCTTTGGGTCGGGCATGTCCTGGGGCGGTTTATTTTTTTAGTATTTTGTTTTTTATTATGTTCCGTTTTTGTGTGTGTGTATTTTTTAATTATTTGGTAATTTTAATTTCTTAGCTTATTGACGACGCACTTTGCGGATTTTTGCAAAGATAAGTTTACCTTTTTGTCTTATTTGTATCGTTATTCAGATTCATCTTAATTTCAGGCTCCGTAAAAAATTATAGCACATTTTACCCCTAAAGAGGAAGTATTCTGCATTCTGGTTCGTTTGTCCAACTAAAAATAATATTCCTCTCATCCATACCTTGACGCACTGCAACGTCTTCCTGTCCCATATCTTGATGGTGTTGTCCCTCAGCCCCGACACGATCTTGTTATCGTCGTACTGCAAGCAGTACACGCCCTTTGAGTTCTCCGACCGGCAGTTTATCCTCTGCAATGGGAAAATAATCGGTCAGGTGCGAGTGGGACTCACTCACGAAGGATTCCACAGCATCGTACAAGAACAACGCAGAAAGGCACGTCTCTTGAATGGAGACCTTCCGTGTAGTACGTTAGTTGTTGCTGTAGCGGCAATAGAAATACCTATACATATAGAAATACTCTCTACCTAATACGGTTACGTATCTACTCCCCCTCCAGAAGGCAAGAGCGTGCTTATCATTAATACAGGCTATTAACTAGCCTAGCAGTGAAAGCTCTAACTATTACTACATTACTACCATAACCACCTTGTATAACTATTAACATTTGATTGGACTCTAAGAATGTAATGTACACAAATTTATTGTACCCACCTTTTGTTCAATAAATAATTTTGATTTGATTTTGAAAAGTAGTGCTCCGTAAATTCAGAATTAATTTATTTACGTAAGACGGTTGTGTTTCTAACTAATTCGGTTACGTATCTACGGTACAGAGATATTGAGCCCGCTGACGGACACACGGACGGCTGAGGCTTAGTAATAGGGTCCCGTTGGGCACGCTTCGGGTGCAGAACCCTACGTGACCAACTCTTATTTCCCCGGTATTAGATGTTTGTAAGTTTATAACTTCGTCGGATGTTTATAACTTCGTCGCTGTTTCTGGTTCTCACGGACACGGTAACCTGCGCTGCCCGTCCTAGCAAGTACGCAGTAGTACGCACAACCGCGTACAGATGGAGCTATCTGTGCATAAGTTCCGACAGCTGCGCAGAGATATCGCCACGTTACCTGCAAGTTGTGACTGTTGCCGCGCCAGTACTCCTTACTACCGATGTAGTGAATAATCCTTTCCTTTCGTATTTTCTCCGAAATGTTCGTTTTTGTCTTACTACTTCACTCGCACTCAGTACCCGTCAAACGGGCAATTTGACATTTGACATTGATAAATAAAGTATGCGATTTATTTGATACCTACACGTAATTTAATAATACAGTAATTCATAGACACATCGGCACCATTCGGGTGTTATCGTTGGTCCGAGTTTTGCCGATAGGAAAGGATTATTCACTACATCTGTACCGAAGTTTATGTCGACAGTAACGCCATCTATGCAGTAGTTCACACAACTGCATACAGATATCGCTGTGTCTTTGTATTTGTTCCAACAGCTGCGCGCTACCTGCAAGTTGTGTCTGCTACTGCGCCAGTTGATCATACTAGCCAGTTTTATCGATGCTAACGCCATCTATGCCGTAGTTGGCACAGATGCGCACAGAAATCGCCACGTTACGTGCAAGATGTGTCTGCCAGTGCGCCAGTTGTTCATACTAGGGAGTTTTATCGACACCAACGCCATCTATGCAGTAGTTCGCACAGCTGCGTACAGATGGCGCTGTCTATGCATTAGTTCCGACAGGCGCCACATTACCTGCAAGTTGTGCCTGCCGCTGCGCCAGTTGTCCTCTATGGAGCGGATGTCTTGAATGATCTTCGGGTAGAGCTGTCGGTAGAAGGAGTGCGACGGGTGCTGCCAGCCAGGCTTCGGTTTGAACAGGTACTGGATCCTGCGGAGGGATGCGGTGTTTAATATTTTGTTTATTTATTTATTTTTTATTTATTTATTTATTATTAGACACATCAACAAAATACATATTTTTACACTTAATTGATTTACAAGTTAATGACAAATTCTGATATATATTTCTTTTATAGACATGCACAACATTTACAGTTTGATCACGCAACAACGTTAAGATAATTAATATTAAATTTAAAAAATAGGCTTATACAATACAATATAATACATTAGGAATTGGGAATTGGGATTGATACAATAGAAATTGAGATTGCTTATTAACTATGTGGTTATTTTTGATTTAAATTTAGGTTGGGTGTCGTGGAAAATATCTATATCGTTCTGAGCGCACAACATATTGTATGAATGAAACATTCTTGGTAGTGGCGAGTGCTGGCCCAAGTTGGTCCTGCATCGCGGTAAGGTGAACGTTTTGGTGATTGGGTTCCGTGGTACATTGTAAGGGACTGAAAGCTGCACCGCACCAAGCAAATCATTACAGTCTATTAGGCCATTAACTAATTTGTACAAGAATACCAGGTCATGAGCTTTCCGGCGACAGTACAGCGATTGCATCTCGAAGAAGGCTAAGCGCTGATCATAAGGGCATCTGTGGGAAATCCCCCGGGCTTTGTAAGCAAGGGCCCTGGTGAACGTTCGCTGCAAACTTTCGATGCGTTGTGAGTGTATACAGTACGTAGGGTTCCAAGCTGAACTTGCAAATTCCAAATGACTTCTGACCAGCGCGTTGTACAAAAGAATTTTGGTACTGACTCTTTTGAATCCAGCTGCGTTTCGCCTCATAAAGCCAAGCATCTGAGCCGCTTTTTTAGAAATCGCATCGACATGAGGGATAAAAGTTAGTTGGCTGTCTATAAGGACTCCCAAGTCACGTATTTCCTTTACCTCTTGCAGACGAACACCGTTGATTGTGTAAACTGACTCGACAGGCTTAATTTTCCGAGTGAATTTTATATGGTAACATTTTTTGGCATTGAGACTCATTCCATTGTCAGTACACCATTGCAACAGTCGGTCTAGGTCACGTTGAACCATGGCGGTGTCGTTGCTGTTGTTTACCACTCTGTAAAGTTTGAGATCATCGGCAAAGAGAGAGCACTTGCAATTTTCCATATGCGATGTAACATCATTGATGAAGATGAGGAAGAGAACCGGGCCGAGGTGCGATCCTTGAGGCACGCCGGATGTGGCACAGTACACATGCGACTCGTAGCCGTTCACGGCTACCACTTGTGGTCTCATTGCTAGGTAGGATGAAAACCATTCGAGAAGTGATCCGTGTACACCGAGGGACTCCAGTTTGGTGAGTAGGAGTGAGTGATCCACCTTGTCAAATGCACTGCTGAAATCTGTGTAGATGGCGTCCACTTGTAGTCCCTTATCAACTTTTGATGACAAGTCCGATATATAGGATACTAAATTAGTTTCTACAGAACGTCCTTTCCTGAATCCGTGCTGGTGATCCGATATTCTTGTTTGGATGTAATTGGTGAGGATGGGACAAACAATGCTTTCAAACAGTTTGGAAAGACACGACAGCATTGAGATAGGACGATAATTCTTGACGTTGTCCATATCACCTTTTTTGTGGACTGGTACAATTCTGGCCTTTTTGAAAACTGATGGAAATTTACCGTCTCTGATGGATGTGGAGAACATTATCGCAAGGGGAAAAGAAATTGCAGGTCCGCAGCGTTTAACAAATAAAGGTGGAATATTGTCAGGCCCTGCTCCCTTGAATATATCTAGTTGTTTTATGTGTTGTGTCTCTATCCAGCACTTCTTGGGAGAATGTGCAATGTATTCAAAAATAAGAAGGCGAACACTGAGTACATGGGTCACGGGAAGCCCCGTCACAAAACGAGTTTAAAATTAATCTGCGGACGGGATAATTGGACCATTTGAGTTACCGGCAATTCTAAATGGTCAAGCTTACAAACTTGCAGTGTTTGCAAAGTAATCTGCCTCTTTTACTTGAGGATACGACGATAACAATGCGTCATAGATCGTGGCTCCAGCACGACGGTTTCCCAGCCCACCAGGCTAGCCTAGCCCACACCACCTGAATTTACTGAGACAAGTTTTGAGGCCACCGCGTTCCTCAGAGCTAAACCTGTTAGATTTTTTGTTATTGGGGATGTTTAAAAGACTTCTCAAGAATTGCGACGTATATATCTTCGTTCGGTTACGGTAGATAGACCTGGTTCCTTTTTCTATTGTTTTCTCCAACATATAACCTGGGTTTAATTTCTGGCGAAAGAAAAAATGTAAATCAAGCCTAGTTTGCATTGGCTTTTGACAGGCGCCTGTGTTTTTGTCATGTGTTCCCGTTTTTGACATTTGTCGCACTTTCGACAGATTCCATGTTTTGGCAGTTACGGTAGATAGACTATTGCTTTCTCCACCATATAACCTGGGTTTCATTTCTGGAGAAAGGAAAAAAGTAACTCAAGCCTATAGTTTGCATTGGCTTTTGACAGGCGCCTGTGTTTTTGTCTTGTGTCCACGTTTTTGACAGTTGTCGCATTTTCTACAAATTCCATGTTTTGGCAGTTCCATGACTTTGACAGGTGTCACGACATTTGCCAGGCCACTCACCAGCCGCGCCGCTCGGCCAGGCCGCGCCACAGCGAGTCGGTGCGCACTTTGCGCTCCAGCAGCTTCTTCCAGAGCATGCCCTCCGAGATGACGCGCTGCCACTCGCGACACACCAGCTCTGCGGCGCACAGCGAGCGCGCGTCCAGGTACGAGAGGATCGTCTCCGCCACGTGGTCGAGGCCTTTCTCTGCGGGGCGAAGGAGATTGCGTCAACAAAGATAAAATCAATACGCTTTGGAACTAATGTATTTAACTAACGAAGCCTGAGTCCTGAATTACAAAAGTCGGGCTCGCCCGCGAAGGGTACCATCCTACAAGAAACCTTAACCACTAAAAATAATAAAACAAAAACAAAATGAGAATTATATTGTGTCCGAAACCCAGAACCCTAAGAAACCGATATCAAACCAATTGCAACACCAAAACCATGTGATAAGCCGCGAACTCTATGCTTATATTTGCATCATGTTATGGTTTGTTATATCGCGGATGGTGTTAACAAAGATCTCTTGTATGGGGACCCCCCTTGATTAATAAAATCTCGTTTGGTGGCGACAGAAATACACATTCTGTGACAAGTTCATGATATAAATCCCGCTGACGGACGGAAGGACAGGCGGACGGACAGACGGACAGCGGAGGCTTAGTAATAAGGTACCATTTGGCAACCTTCGGTTACGGAACCCCTTTCATCATAAGAGATTAATAATATTTTAGGAAAAAATAAACCGCAATCCGTCCTGTTATGTTGAATGAAAACAAAACAGAGTGGAAATTACGTCATGAATACTTATACCATGGTCTTGTCTCAGATGAACGAAACTCTTTGGTTAATTGCTTTTGTCATTTACAAATTCATGACAACACCTGCGACGCCATGACACTCTGAAGCGTTATCGGAAGTTGTATGAAATTTTGAAATTTAAATTTATTATTTTTTCACTAAACATTTATACATACAATGCTGAAATATGTTTGAATTTGTAAATGATATACACAGTCAGGTCATAAGTTCTGTCATACAATAAAAACTTTTGATGAAAATAAAAATGTGTACTTTTTAGAATTTTCCTCATTTTTAAATATGGAGTGGACACTTAAAGAAGACTGTGTCGCAGTTATTGCGTTGCATCGTTGCGGTTACGCGCCAATTCAGATTTTCGACTTACTGAAAAAGTTTAATATAACCAAAAGATTCGTTTATCGTACCATAAAACGATACAATGAAGACTCTAGTGTAGATGACAGGTCAAGAAGTGGTCGCTCTCGCTCTGATAGGACTCCAGCAGTGATAAAAGCTGTGAAGGCGCGAATTCAAAGAAATCCCATACGTAAGCAGAAACTGTTGGCCCTTCAGATGGGGTTAAGCAGGACCACGGTGAAAACGGTGTTAAATGAAGACTTAAGGCTTAGGGCATATCGAAGAAAAACAGGACATCGTTTGGAGGCTCGTTTAATGGACCTGAGACTGAAGAGATGCCGCGCTTTGTTGAAGCGGTACGCGGGAAAAAAGCATCGGGAAATTCTTTTTTCGGATGAAAAAATTTTCACCGTGGAAGAGAGCTACAACAAACAAAATGATAAGGTGTACGCACACAGCAGTGAAGAAGCGAGCAACCGTATTCCGCGTGTCCAACGAGGTCATTTTCCATCCTCGCTCATGGTTTGGTTGGGAGTCTCTTATTGGGGCTTAACTGAGGTACATTTTTGTGAGAAAGGCGTAAAAACGAATGCAGTTGTGTATCAAAATACAGTCCTCAAGAACCTTGTGGAACCTGTTTCTCATACCATGTTTAATAACAGGCACTGGGTATTCCAACAAGATTCTGCGCCAGCTCATAGAGCGAAAAGCACAAAAGACTGGCTGGCGGCGCGTGAAATTGACTTCATCCGGCACGAAGACTGGCCCTCCTCCAGTCCAGATTTGAGTCCGTTAGATTACAAGATATGGCAACACTTGGAGGAAAAGGCCTGCTCAAAGCCTCATCCTGATTTGGAGTCACTCAAGGCATCCTTGATCAAGGCAGCCGCCGATATTGACATGGACCACGTTCGTGCTGCGCGCGGGGGGTCATTTTGAATAAACTTTATTACATAAGAATCTATGTTTTATTAAGTTCATTTTGCTATATAAATGTTTACATAAATAATAAACATGTCTAAATTATTTCATATTGCACATGTGACAGAACTTATGACCTGACTATGTATATGTCGCAGTTAGTTGGTTAAATCAAACACTTAACTAACTCTCTAGACCGTTAATTAAATACCGATATTTAACCAAGTCACTAAAATTCCGTCAGACAAGTGAGTGAACGAAACGTTTAACGAGTTGTCTAAACGTTCCTAGGCAACAAGACATATACAATATAAATATATTTTTATGTGTACTTAAGTTTATGTTTTAAGTATTTTTGTTGTTCTTATATGTTCTATCTAACACGGATAAAGGGGGCTTCGCTTCGCTCACCCCCTTTAACCTTCACCTAAGCTACCGCAATGTTTTGCCCTGATGTAAGCTGTGCAAATCAGCTGTTGTCGTCACGCCATCTTGTTTTCCAACACGCCGGCTTTCGGTAAGGCAGATTGTTAAACGTTTTAAATCAAAATGCTAGTGACTTGGTTAAACGTCGGTATTTAATTAACGGTCTAGAGAATTAGTTAGTTAGTTAAATGTCTGATTTAACCAACCAACTGCGACATATATATCGGCATTATGGATCAGTTTTTCAGTTACAAAGCCTATTGATTGTTGATCTAGCAAATAAGGTTAATTTCGTACTGACACATTTTGTAGAATTCGTAGGATTGAATGATTGGATTGATTGTAAATTTGCGAAATACATTATTTCATAATTTCTTTATTGCACACAAATGATATAAAAAAGAGTTACATAAAAAAGTCATTGTTTTTCATGACAAGATATATGATTTCTTGTTGTAATGTGACTTTTTTTATTGACCTGTGTGCAATAAATAATTGTATCTAAAGAAACACATATCAAAAACCCTCTATAATGCGTTCAAAAACCGCAAATAACGACCAGCTTAAAGATTTTTTTTTTGTTAGAACACATTTCTTATCTGTGAAAAAGTTATTATTGCTCCATTATAACATCGAATTTGATGTTCTTATTACATTCATATTTCGAACATCTCTGAAAAACAAAGCAAGTTGATTTAACCTCAATTCTAATATCAATCTAGATGTCTTTCTATTCGAATTTAAATGTCAAAATTGCAATTCCAGTCGTAACTCGTCTGTCGGCTCGTTTATTAGACCACCATCGTATTTTAATGCGATTCAGTATGAAACAGTCACATAAACTACTATTAAATGTCAATAAGTATACTCGATTTGTCCTTAACTGGCCTACGAGGTAAACAAAGATGACGTGATCACAAAAACTCGATATTTCACATGGATCACTCGATGACGGTTTTCACAATCAAGAATCACTCACAAAGACTACTTTAAACATAAATACACTAAATTTCACTAAAACTTGTCGAAATTCAGCTTAGAAATAACATTATTTCCCAAAATTCTAATTAAGAGAAAAATTACACGCAATTTGTTTGACATTTCGTTTAGTGAAAGGGAAATGTTTTTGATAGAACTAAATTGAATGAATGAATGAAATACACGGCAACGAAGGTTGTTATTAAAATATGTAAAAAAAACAAATGAAAGTAGGCGTTAGCACATGCCGAGTTCCTGTGCAGCGGGGCTTTGTCATCGCAGGCATGTACCACGTGACACAGTGGACTTTTTTTAGGTTCATAGACAGAGGTACCTTCATTTTTTAAACTCGGAATTTTGATCTGAAAATTTGTTGTAGAACAGTATTATCTATCCAAAAACCATTTGTTATGTAGAAAACTGTAGGGTGCATACTTATCGAGGAAATAAATATTAAAAAAATAATATATGGAGAAAATTACGTTTTTTTTTTCTTCTAAAAATGGTCATTTGGTGTCAGAGCGAACAGAGCGCCATTTATTAGATTATGAAAAAAAAACCTGCTTAGAAAGTATCAAGTATATTATCATTATAATTAACGTAAGGCAATAAATGAAGACCTTTGCATCGGATATGACACGCACGAGGCAGAGTATTTCTTAATTTATTTATTTAACTTGTTAATATGTGTATGAGATAGTTTATCTGTGTTTATTATTTACCTATGTTGTTGCTTATCAATTAAAAGTAAATGTTTGACAATAAATACATTTTTAAGCAAACCCGAAGTTGGTTTTATTTAGTTTCATGTTTAATAATAGAAATTCAGTAGAAATTGCTATTTTAAACAATATATCGGATCACTATTATAAAACAGCTTTTAAAATCAATATAATCAATTGAAAACTCAATCATGAAATTTCATATGATAAAATTCCTGAATAAATTTCGTAGTACATTCAAGATTCACTTCTATCAAATCTCGGCAGTTCATTCACTTATTCCCTTCACTACAAATGTCAGATTTTATGATTTGCTATTGACTCTATCGAGGTTTGCCATGTAGGGACAAATGGACTATATGTAATATGCGACGACCTGTTTAGCCTACGAAGCTGACGGTCCTGGGTTCGAATCCCGGTAAGGGCAAATATTTTTGTGATGAGCATGAATATTTGTTTCTTAGTATTGGATGTTTTCTAAATATTTACATAAGTTTTTATCTCTATTAAATATATCGTCGTCTAGTACCCAAAACACAAGCATTGTTGAGCTTAGTATGGACCAAGTAAGATGTATGTAAGATTGTTCACCAATATTTATTTATTTATCACATAAATAAAGCAAAATAAGTCTTCTGCGCATTCGAAGCTATTAGGCAACTAACCTATATTTATCTCGCTTCCGTAACAAATGAAAACTACCTAAAGAATGTTCATTGATAATGTCTCAAATTAGTGACCTATGTGGTCTTGAAAAGAAACGGCCCATATATTATACACACATTTCATATATATCATAGACACATTCCATATATATCATAGACACATTACATATATATCATAGACACATTCCATATATATCATAGACACATCCCATAAATATCATATACATGTTGCCGCCATCTAGGCAATGTATGTATTACCTGGGACATTCAGGCAATGTGTAAAATATTATTAATATTAATGTTCATTATGTAATGAGTATGTACTCTACCTAGGTAATAAATACAATACCTACTCGGACACCGGCAATGTGTAAAATACAGTGCAGTGGAAAATACAAAGCTCTGCGGTAGCTTAGGTGAAGGGTAACGGGCGTGAGCGAAGCGAAGCCCCCTCTATCCTTCGTGTTAGGTTGACCATGTAAGAACAACAAAAAATACTTAATTTTAAGTATTTTTATGTTAGGTTGAACATGTAAGTACAACAAAAAATACTTAGTTTTACCTAAGCTACCGCAGTGTTTTACGCTTTTACATAAATTACCGGCTGCGCATTGGGTATTATATATAATACTTAGGCAAAGTATAAAATAAATAATATTTCATACATTACCTGCGTAACGTTTTAGGCATTCTATATATTGCCTAGGGATTATATATAATACCGGATTATACACATTGCCGGTAACATACAAATTCCATATATATCAGACACAGATCCCATATATATCATATATACATTCTATATATATCATATACACATCCCATATATATCATATACACATTCCATATATATCATACACAGATCCCTTATATATCATATAAACATTCCATATACATACAAAAATAATAAATAAATTTGCGTGGAGAACCCACTCCTCTCATTCCAACCCAAGCCTGTCAAAAAGTACTTTTATTCATTATGTGAAACATAACTCAGGATTATTCCTGTAAACATGTTTTTCACGCAGTTTCTCAATAGAATTTCAAATCAGCGTCGTTTCTGTGGGGACTTCATTTAAAATTCTGATTAGTTATTTTTAAAAGTGAAATTTTCAGCAAATCGAGTAGCGATTACCTATACTTTAACAGAGAAAATTTATCTTCCCGCCTTTTACCAGAAGGCGTGGGAGAAGCACAGTTCTGTCCAAGTTTAGCCAGTTATACAGTACTCCATTTGCGTGACAGGGGGCTTGCCCCACGCCGCAGCTATGGAGACTGAATGTTATGTATTAAGCTCATATAAACGTAACTCACTGGGCAGTAAACTGATGAAGTCTCGTTGTAGCATCGGCTTGAGATACGCGTTGATGTGGCCATGTTGGTAGTGGCACATCCGCGCCAACAGCTGCTCCACGAATTCCACCTGCAACGCGACGGAATAGGGTTGAAATTGCAAACCGAGCCTGAAGGAAGGAAACGATAGTATCTAGTGTTCCATTCCCCAAGGGTGCCGCCAAACGGGACCCTATCACTAAGGCTCCGCTATTCGTCAGTCTGTCCGCCTGTATCTCATGTACCGTAATAAATACTAAGTTGAAATTTTTACAAATCTATCTATGCTCACTGCCTCGCTCACACGCTTGGTAACTTCGCTCGCTGTCTCGCTCGCACACTGAACGACACGTCCTCTGCATTTGCGGTCCGCAACGGATTGCCTCTTACCTATTTTGATGAACCGAATGGCCGAGTCGGCAGAGACCCTGCCCACGAATCCAAGGGTCCCGGGTTCGAGTCCCGGTGAGGGCAAATATTTGTTTGATGAGAACTGATGTTTGTACCCTAGTCATGTTTGTTTATCTATCTAATTATTATATTTATCTATATAAGTATGTGTATCGTTGTCTAGTACCCAAGATACAGGGAATCCTAGTTTGGGGCTAGATCAATGTGTGTCAATAGTGTCCAAGGTATTATGTATTATAATTAGGCGAGAGGTCCCGGGGTCGAACCCCGGCTGGGGGTAAATGAAAAAGAAAACGCTGTTTCTGGTTCCCACGATACAGGGTATCCTAGTGTGAGGCCAGAAGGAATGTATGTGCCTGTATGTAAATGTTTAGCGGATTGAATTGAACCATACCTGATCAGTCTCGTTCCAATTTGAGAAGTAGTCGAGGCACGAGTCCCGCTCAACCGTGTAGCTGGCTCCGCTGCTCACAGGCCGCGTCGCCGAGTCGAGCGACTTGAGCGACGTCTGCTGCTGGTTACAAACAACACGTTTACATCACCTGCAACTCTGTACAAGTTGCAGGAGTCGATGGTTGCCAGTGCGCCACAAAGTTATCTTGGCACCCGCGAGGCATGCGTTTTGCCTCAATCTCTCGCTCGCGCTCACACTCGACGTGTCAGTGGGACAGTGACCGGAGGCTATGACGTGATCAGAGCGAGGTGCCAACTTTAGCGGATAGTAAGTGTAGGCGCTACGACCCCCTAGTAGAAGAATATAAGTGTACGAGTTGCTCAGAGTTCTATCAGTTAATGGGCTGGAAACATGTACTTGTGTTGATATAGAGAGAAGGTATTTTTGAATGTATTAGTTGTTCAAATTGAGTAACTATTTAATAACTGGCTAAAAATGGGCGTAATTGTGCCTCAGCCACCCCGTACAGGAAAAGGGGTGAAGCAATGTTTATTTGTTTGTTAGTTGAGCACATGCTTGGCTTGTCTCTGAAAAACTCTACCATGAATGGAAATAGTACATTTCGTAGAGTTCGCAAAGGCATTCATGAACCGAGAAGTTCACAGTACGAGCCGAAGGCGACGGTCGTAGCGAGGTTCGTAAAGAAGCCTTATCGAACAAGTTACGAATAGAATTTTTCCGCCTGAGAACCCAAAATCAAGCGGCGAAGGTGCTATTTTGAGGTTAGAAGGCGGAAAAAAGTATTTCTGTTTTGAAAATACTCTAGTATGGTGGCAAAGCTGTAGTACTTTTAGCTTCCACTAGGGCAACTTATTTTTGTTTTAGTTTTTTGGCAATACCTCAGGGTGCTCTTTCCATTAGATAGATAGATAGATAGATAGATAATTCATTTATTCTTTGTTCGGTACAAACACAAAAACATTATTGGTTATTAACATATTACAAACAAAATAAAATTAATTAAATAAAACAATGAAAATAATTATAATTAATACAGCAAAAATATGGAAAGTATGTGGCACCGTGATTGTACCGCGACAATGAAATGGCCCTGACTCAGCAATGTCACAGACGAATTTTACATTACAGATAAGAATTAGTAACCTTCATAATCCAAAAGGTGGCGCCGGGAGTGATGATCAAGGAGTTGATATTTTTTGTTGATGGTTTTGAAAAATCGTAAATTTTATAAATTTAAGCATTTGTTCAAAATATTGTTTTAATTAAAAAAATATTACTCATGTTAATAAGAATTTTATTAAAAAAATCCCAAATTGTTGCAACAATTCCCAAAATTTTCCAAACTTAGCGATAGCTGCAATGTTTACCTATGAAATAATCACAGACTAGTTCCGCCCCAGTTTAGACTCGCGAAGGTTAGCAGTTCTTTCAAGGGTCAGTGCATCTCTACTACAATAAGATACCCCTGGAGATTTTAAAATTTGCTATTTGAGCAATTTAAAAAGGGAAATATTAAACTGCACATCAAAAATACTGATTCGCACAGCAAATATAAGGTCAAAATAATGTGGTAGCTTAGGTAAAGGGGGTAAGCGAAGCGAAGCTCCCTTTATCCTTTGTGTTGGGTTCAATATTTAAGGACAACAAAAATACTTAAGTACTTATTAAATATTTAAAACATAAAAATGTTTTTGCTGATCCTTTTTTGCTGTGCAAATCAGTATTTTGATGTGATTAAAAACTAGCCATTTAAAAATAAAGCAACTTTGTCAAAAAAGGGATATTACAATGTTCAAAAGATTACTTAAATGAAGGGATTATATCGGGTTAATCTAAAGATCAACACAGACCTTGCTGTTATTAATTTTGTTATAATTTATTCCTGCTTATTGATCATAATAATTAATATTGTAATATTTGTAGTAGTTAAGCACAACCAATTTTTAAGAGATCTGAAAATCAATCTGTGGGAGTTTCTACACCCTATATCTCCCACAATGGTCCAATGTAGAGAGAGGCAAAAAATTAAGAGTTTATGTAAATATCTACAGTTATAAAGAACTTCAAAAGTTTCGAAGTTCCTATCTTGTAGCCTGCTATAACAGATTTTAAGGTTTCTTAAAAAAAACAACTACTTAGCACATTAGAGTGGTTCTGTAGTGTCAGTCATGAATCATGATTAAATTTTCTAAGAAATTTGATTCCAAAATACTAGGGTACTTTATTTTACCATTTTCTAATAATTAGAGACATTCAGTGTTTAAAAATGCTCTGGAATATGCTTTTGCATGTAGTGTCAGTCCCATTAGCATTTTGTTCAAAAAATCATATATCACAAAGTTTTATGAGCACATTTTTCACTACAGAGGAATAATTGTAGGATCAACCACAAAACCATACTTAATCTGAAACCACTAACATAGTAGTATTGATATTATGCGGCAAATTAAAACACATTTTGGGTCAAATCTAGAGTCAGTCACATACGGCACAGGCTGTTGATATTGATTGGGCATCAGTAGGTTCCTCCTTCTGACACTTGACTTCTTATGTTTTATGATGGCACCGGGTGCACACCATATTTGCTATAGTATTGCATGACATAAATCTGTTTATTTGCGTTTTAAAATAAGTTACTAAACATAATAGTTCCACTGATTTGTCTGAACCTTACCATAGCAGCAAAATAGCTATGAAACTTAAGAAACTGCGGCATTATAGTTTTTATTTTAACACCACTGCATGCACTCCTGCAGTGCGGCCAACTGAGTCAAAATCCTTTTTTACACAAATGTAAAAATATAATGTTCCAACCGCATACCAATCAATAATGCCTCTATCAAGCAAAAGTGGTGTAAAAAACGGAAATACCACTATCACATAATGGATGTGTTGCATAGTCAAGACTAGAAATAATTAGGTTGATATCAGTTATGTCATGGATCAAACAAGTTGCATTCTGGCACCCCCATTCCAATATATTTAGTGGAATTGGTATTAGAGAATTGATGGACACACAATCAGATATGAATTGATTATTGCCATGGGTGGCCACCTCTGTGCTGTTGTAGCTAAGGCTGCGCTTCCCAAGCTGGAGGTCCCGGGTGCCAATCCCTGATGGGTAGTAACCCCAGGTATTGGATGTTTATAAGTATGTGTAGGTGGGCCCCACAAAACAGAGTATCCTAGTGTGGGGCTAGAAGCAATGTATGTGCCTCTATGTAAATATTTCTGTTGAATGCAGTGCAATGACATATATGTCAATTGGATAAACAAAATTGCAAAAAAAACACATTTAGCTATTTGGTTTTAAATAAACAACCTAGATTTTGCTATTGAGACTATTGTAAGTCGAAAATGAGTAATCTATTGCCATCCTATTGGCATTAAACATATTTCATTATAATCGGGGCCCAGTATTATGAAATGCATTGAAAGTGGAACAGTAGACATTTGTAAACCAACTTTGAATGATTTCCTCAGTATTTCAACTTTATATTCAAGCAGACTGCTTGAATATAAAGTTTTTGGTGTATTTTCTTGGTGTTTATAGAACAAGAAAAGGATCACAAAGATTGCTCGTAACATCATATGGATAGATTTTTGAATGCCACAATGATTTGCTGTGATGCATGCTGAAGCTGATAGATTGTAAGGCATGAAATTGGGGTTTTAATTATGATTATTTCAATTAGGGGGAGTGTAATAGTAAATGAGGGTAACAAGTAAGTTTTTTGAGGGTTTAGAATAAATAAATACTGTTTGAGAAGTCCGCAATGCAGTCGTAAAAAAAATAAAGTAGGTGCCTCGTCACTATCGAATCTTTACTGATTTAAAAAAAAAACATTTTCTTTGGGAGTTTATATTATGACGGACAAACGTGTCTTAGAAAAGTTATAATTAGGTATAAAGTTTCGTGGAAGGATCGTCAAAATTAAATAGGTAACGAAATGATCGAAATAAAAATGATGAGAAGGGAAAAATGGCGGACGTTCCATGACAGAAAGAGCCTGCTCCATTTAACGTTATTGGGCTTACCTGATTAGGATACGTGTCCTCTATCATTTTTTCGAAATCCATGATTGCTATTTTATTGAAAACATCAATAAATTGTCCACTAAAATCACCAATTAACACTAAAATCACAAACACGAAATACTGCTCGTTCGCATGACGTTAAGCATTTTTATTTTTTAAATTACACAAGTTTTAAGGTAAGCCTCGATCACGTCAGTAAACAGCCTAGGCCGCAGCCACACATTTATGGCAGTTGAGTTACGTACATTCGTAACAGCGCCATCTTGTATTAGAAAACTAAACAGCAGCATGTGATATCTTTTCTGTATATTAGTTTTGCTACTCGATACTAGATGTCAGAAATATAAATAGATTTGGCTTTAGTCGCCATACCGGATGAACGTGGAGTGCTAAAAGCATAGAATAATACTAAAAGGTTGACATGTTTCAAGGATCTTTTGGCACTTGGATGACACATTGATGGCCCCATAATGACACGAGGTTCATTTCCAATGGGGAATAAAAATGATCACCAAAAGTTGCAGAAAATATCAGGGCAAAATACTGCGGTAGCTTAGGTTAAGGGAAAAGGGGGTTAGCGAAGCCCCCTTTGTCCTTCGTGTTAGGTTGAACATGTAAGAACAACAAAAAATACTTAAAACATAAACTTAAGTACACAAAACAAAAAAAAAGTTTGGTGATCATTTATCCAAAACAATTTGTTGATCAATTTACCTATTCAGGCAGTCATTTGGAATTTATAGGTAGGTACCTAGTGAATTTTCGAATTTTTTGGCAATCGTTTAAACACAAGCCGTTTTTTAAATACAGAAGACAATGTTGAAAACTTGAAAAGTAGGTGTTACTTAGTTTATAATTTACTTGAAACTACTTGGACTACTTGTTTTCTAGGATAATTCATCAATTATTTACCTTCTGACATAGTCAGCTTTACAACCCTTTAACGTCCCTCACCGGGTTTTCGACTCGTCCTTTAACTGCTTTACAGTACAATTACTATACATATGTTACTCGCAAAAACAGAAACACCACAATTTCACCAAATATCGCAAGAAATGGCCACCGAACCGATAAACTCAAAGTGACAGATTGTTTGTTATGGGTCTCACGAATGCAATCCAAAAGATCCTTGTAGCACTGTAGAGAGCTACAAGGATCTTTTGGCCCTTGACGATGATGGTGATGACACATTGATGGCCCTTTTTCACACGAGGTTCATTTCCAATTGCAGGCGCGTGTCAAAGATTCTTGTAGCACTATAGAGAGCTACAAGGATCTTTTGGCCCTCTGATGACACATTGCCGGCCCTTTTTCACACGAGGTTCATTTCCAATTGAAGGCGCGTGTCAAAAGAAGCTTGTAGCACTGTACGTTCATCTGACACCTACGCTCGCCTTTGCTCCCGCTTGGTGGCGCTGGCGTAATTGGACGCAAGGAGCTTCGTTTATCTTAGGGTAAGTTTGAATACACGTCACGTGATCTTTCAAATGCACTTGAAAATGACAAAATGAACCTAAATTAGTTTAGGATGGCCTATAGTATCGAAAAAAAATGCGTCAACAAACACGCCTTAAGGCTTGTGTATCGGTAAAATTAACAATATTAAAATAAAGTTCATTAAAGCTCGCACTGCAGCATGGCTGCATGCAACACGTCAGTCGTTGCGGCAGAACAGGGAAAAAATCATGTTTTTTTTTTTCAAAAATGACAGATTATTTTATACTATAATTGTTACGATATTTTATGACTGACTCTTGATTTGACCCAAAATGTGTTTTAATTTGCCGCATAATATCAATACTACTATGTTAGTGGTTTCAGATTAAGTATGGTTTTGTGGTTGATCCTACAATTATTCCTCTGTAGTGAAAAATGTGCTCATAAAACTTTGTGATATATGATATTTTGGATGCCCATTTTTTGACGCAGGAAACATATGAATATTCTTTATAGATCCCTATTGGGATCAGTAAGTTTTAGGTGAAAAACATCTATAGGTATATTTAGGTTAGTTTTTTTGTATATTTCCCATCGACATTAATGTTTTCAAACTACAATATTTAACTAAAAGGATATCATTATAACATATCTATTTTCGGCATATGGGAATTTTCTCCTTGAGGAATATAGCGCTTTAATGATGGGCATATAACTATACCCATCGCCTTAACTTAGCAGACATCAAATGGTTCTTGTTAAAACGGAAGTTTTTTCATTTCGGCGGCAGGC
Organism: Argyresthia goedartella; assembly: GCA_949825045.1. Taxonomy (NCBI): domain Eukaryota; kingdom Metazoa; phylum Arthropoda; class Insecta; order Lepidoptera; family Argyresthiidae; genus Argyresthia; species Argyresthia goedartella. The sequence goes on from OX463811.1 coordinate 23,314,537, forward strand.
TTTACTAGGGCCTCCATATATTATCAAATGAATCATATGAATGATTGATAAGTATATCAATATCTTTAACACATACTCATTATGGGCGAGAGAATGATAGGATCATGTATATGATAGGGGCCTAGGATAAAGGATGCGGCAGTGAAATAAAACAATGTATTTTTTATCATGTTGGCATGTGAATGTAAATGTAAAGTAACTTGTGTGTTTTGTACATCAAACGTGGCATAATGTCAGTATATTTTACTTATTTTACAAAATAACCTTATTAATTATTACTATTGTCTAACATTGGCACATATAAATTATACAATATGAAATAATGCAATAGTCAACAAATCAATATATTAATTTATGTTGTAAAGAATGCATGGCGTGTCTACCCATGGGAGGTCTGGGCGGCTCGAGGGAGATAGAGTAGTGCATAGGTATCTAATCTCTTCAATTAAATATATTTTCTTGTCAGTCCGACTTGCTAGCCATGTAAACATCCAGGGTTGGCATCCCCTTATGGCAACTAATATATATTTCTCATTACTCCACTGAAATTTAACGGGCGGGTGGTGCCTCCGTGGTTTGATATCATTGTCGAATTGCGGCCTGTCCTGACTACATATTCACTGTACGATCTCCCTCTGATTTAAAAGTTGGTCCGCCCTTGTCAGAATGATGGCCTTAATCATGTACCAGCTTTAGAAAACTGACGTTCACGGAACCTACGGATCAAACTCATCCCTCAATCTGTCGAATAATCTTCCCCAATCAATCTTTATCGACGTCCTCCCTGTTGATGATGTCCTTCAAAAAGTATTCGTGTTGCGGCGCGGTGACTTTCGTGAACTTGGTGATGGCCTCAGCATTGCAGAAGCGGGTCGGGTCCCGATTCTTCTGCGCGACGGAGACAATGCCGCGCAGGTAGTGGCGCTCGATCTGGCGGTCGAAGCTGGGGAAGACGAGGCCGCCGCCACTATCACCGCGACACGCGGCTGCCGTGCCTGGTGATGACGGACAATATTTAGTAGAGCTGGTTGGGCCAAAGCTCTGGTTTCCTCAAAAAGCGGCAGCGATATTTGGCGACATAAAACAGCGGTGAAAAACCTCACTGGCACATTGTCTATATAAGCCAAATGGCGCGACATGTTGGTGTTGATGAGACTCGAACGTTTTTTTTCTTCCAAATAGCGGTGTCACATTTATATTAAAATTAACGTCAAAGTCCATTTTACAATTTGACTCATACTTGGCAGTCTCCGAAAAAGACAGCTGTCGGTCTCGAACATTCCACTTGTCGTTAGCCGTCTTTTTACGGCCACCATATTATGTCCTCCTAAATGTCGCACGTCGCCTTTGGAGGAAATCAGAGCTAGAGAGGTCAAGTTTGGCCATCCACCACACAGTTTGTCAGGCATATTGTTGGGAATGAACAGAATTACAGACCCATCCAACAGGGAAAAAATAACAAAATGGCCAGGAATGGCGCGTGGATGTTAAGCCCTTAAAGATAATTCCATTTAATTTTTCCCTTCGCCGTTAAGTTTCCTGTATAATGCACCAACTGTCAAAAAAATGAGGAAAATCAATGGCGATGGCGAGACTCAGATCATAATACCCTTATAATACCCTACTTTCAGAAAATAAGATAGTGGGTATGTAATTGCCTTGGGGTTACATATCAGTTTGCTGGCTCTCAATATTGCTTTCATTCTTTTAAATACCTACTTGGTTTTAGTATAGTGTTATGATGCCTTGATAATTTGGGGTAGGTATATTTCAGTCACTGATAAGATTTTATCTAACTTTTAGGTAGGTAACTCATTTTTTTTAAAGCTAGCAACACTGATTTTAATTCTACAACTTGAAGCAAAGGGAAAGTTATATGGGAAGATATTTACAACTGAAATTGGCGCACAGATTTTTGTCTAGTTAAAATAACAAGTTTGTTTAGGTTAGGAGTTAGGATCTAGTTAACATTTTTAAGTTGGGTTAGAAGACATACCTCTGGTTAGGTTAGCACGAGCAACACCAGAACATCTCTTTTGAAATTAACGTAACACCAATAACAAACGATGACGAAATGATCAAGAGATATTGAATCAGCTACAGTTAGAAGACTTACCATCAATATACCCCGCGCACAATTTATCGCTAGTCAGAAAGGCCTGATGGTCTTGTGGCGTGTATCGCTCCTCCTGGCAAGTCTGTCGGTCGATGAAGGGCAGATTTATCGCTCTGAGGTGGTCCGAGGCCTGGTCCTTCTCCGTGATGCCCCATCCGACTACCTGCCAAGTTATACAAATACATTTATCACTCCGTTTTTCGAATTTAACATTAAAGCTAAGCCATCATCTGCAGACATATGCCTCATGCAGATTTCCTTTTTATAAAGGTCTAATAGTATAGTGAGTGCAGCTTAAATTTCATTGCATTCCTTCAGCATTGCCCCCTCTAGTTGCAGAAGGAGGCATAACATTCCCAGATGCCCCTGCTCCTATGTTAACACAAATGTTGTTTTATATTTGCATACTCTTCGGTCCGAAGCGGCGCTTCGCTCCGGTTTTCATGCTTCTAAGTGCTAAACTATCCAACAACCCAATTAAAATTTTGCCACAATAACCTACTCTAGCCAATAGGAGGGGACAATCTTGAAGGAGGCATCTGGGAATATACTAGTGTCATTCTGTGCGCTGCCATTTCCCTAATCGGCAGAGATAAGATGAGTGCCATGAAGCCCATGAATGACAGTCAATATTTTGTACTTGTTCAACTTACGAAATATATATATATATATTTTCTGTGTTAATTATAATTATTTTCATTGTTTCATTTAATTTCTTTGATTTTTTTTTAACAAAAGGGGCACACCATATCTGGAGACATCACGGGGCGCGGCGCCCCATGTATCGAAGATCTTAAATCCATGCCAAAAAGAAGTCAATAAAAACAGTTTTTCTCACCTTACCAAAATTCCCCGGGCTGAGTTGTGTTTTATCAAATTGCGGTTCGAAGTCCAGACATATTGGCTGCACATAGTTATTGTACACAAACGGAGTGACCAGTATGGCCACTGCTATGTCTGACTCGAAGTGCGTCGCCGCACCGGTGTAGGCTTCTGGGATGTACACGTTCCTTATCTGGAGGGGCAATGGCAACGTTTGGAGGGGCAATCGAACATGAATGTGGTAGATGACTTTTTCTGTTGATTTATTATGAAATTCCCCCTTGGGACAATCATCATAGTGATAGCAAGTGCAAGGAATCTTTTGGGTCCTCCATAAACATGCGATCACCTATATACATAGTTGATATCATTGCAACCATATATTTCTTTTTGACAGTTGTCATGTACAAAGTAGCGAAACGAAAAAATGGCACATTCTACAAAAAATCCTAGTGATTTTATACCATTTGATTCTTAGAGTACAAGCTCAATTATTTTGATTCTACAACCTTACAATTTTAAAGTTCAGCTATAAAATCACTACTTAATACAATAGTCAATCAAAAATAAAATTTTCTTTATTTTCTATAAATATTAATATATGTTTATAAAACGTCATTTTTTCCGCTTCTCTACTTTCAACCACTGTGGGAGCAGAAGGGCGAGGAAAGTCCCACAGATTGATTTTTAGATCTCTTTTAAATATAGGTTTTGTTTAACTACTACAAATATAACGAACTAATTATTATAAATAATATACAGGTATAAATAATTACAATATTATTAAGCGAGTTCTGTGTTAAGTTAGATTAACACAAGACACTCTTGTTATTTATGTAATTTTTAATATTGTAAAAGATAAAATAAAAGATCCCTTTTTAGATAAAATTATTTTAACAAGGTTTTTAAATTGCTGAAATGGCAATTTCAAAATCTCCAGACAACTAGCAAAAGTACTTACATCAGAGCGTTGTGCAGTATCCTGGTCGGCATTGTTCTGCTTGTAGTAAGGCCGATAAGTCTTGCCCGCCGCGATGCTGTACCGGCGCGGGTCTGGCCGGTTGATGCTTTCGGAGAAGCAGTGTGCGGCTGTACACAAAACATAAAATCTACTTTTATACCTACTTTTATATCTCCACGACATTGCTCCGCATCACGCACGTCCGCCTGAAGGCAGACCACTCCCAAGAGAGTTGCTGCTCATCCCACTGTCGCCAGTGTAAGCCCGCAGAAGAGGGCGAAAGCACGGCACAGTGGAGAAGAAGAAGCTCCGGCACCGTTGTCGCCAGTGTATGCCAATAGACGGCGAAAGCACAGCGCAACGAAGACCACGCGAGGCCCCTGACAAGTAGGGGCCACCCAAGACCGGGGGGGACGTTACCCCCCGAGTTGACGCCGCGGGCATGAGGCAACCATAAGTCCTCGACCCCGCAACCGTAGTGGTCCTCGCGCTCCGCGCGAGAACACACTCCGCAGACCACACGGCTTTTATACCTACTTACATGTGTTGCTACTTTGGAAAAATTTTAGCTAGGTATAGCCACATTTACGAAATTGGTAGCTACAAACATATATTTGGTATATGAATCTTTTAGCTACCACTTTTAGCCACTTTTATGTACTTAATAAAATATACTTTACCATTACCAGTCTATTTGTAATACAAAGAAGTTAGTAGGTAGCCCTTTAAAATGTACCAAACGAATGTTGTAAATGTTTAAAAGCAAAAAAAAACATAATGAAGCATCTTGTGAATCTTGTGATGTAGACAAGATTCCCAAGATAAGTCATTAAATTTTATTTATATTGATTAAAAATTACTTACAATTTACTTGTAATGTATTATTTGTAAAATTAATAAAATGAGTTTAGCCTTTTTGTTTATTTTTTTGTATTTAATTACGTTCGGTTTAGCTAATTTTCCTTTGGCAAGGTGGCAACACTGAGGGGGAAAAAAACTCAAAACTCAGCGTAGGTGGCAGCACTGTTGAGTGTTACTAGCGAGCGGAAGGCGCGGGTAATGTTATTGTGTGAAATTAGTGAAAAAGCGGTGAAAATATACGGAAATTGGACTGTTGCTCAGTTAAAAGCTGAGCTAAGGAAGCGTAACGCGTCTACGGTTGGTAAAAAAGCAGCATTGGTCGAAAGGTAAACATTACAGAGTGAGATAATATTTAGTTGAAGGTTATCTTTGATCGCATTGAATTACACTCATATTTTACTTTATAGGTTGGAAGCTTACGACCGAAACAACATCATCGGGGTCGATGATGAGTTAGAAGATGAAATTCCGATAATTCCTTCCTTGGAAAACTTCAGGGATGTTAATGCAAGCACAAATCTTCCAGCTATTACTAAACACCACATTCAGGAATTTGCGGAAAGGTAGGTAAAACATTATTCCTTCCGCCCCCTTATCGACACTCTGACCCATTATTGCCCTTGTATTTATCACGCTTTCTGTTTAGTACAATACCTCATCATCATCATCAACCTAGCGTTTCTCCCGGTTGCTCATCCCCGTTTAGTACAATACCTAATTCATTTTATTATTTTTGTTGCAGGTTCAGCGTGCCACCCAAAGGCAAATTACTCTATGAAAATAGGGGCTTGGTCACTCTTAGAGTGGTTTTTGAAGGAGAACATGTGTTCTTTCGTGCGCAATGCAGGGCACAGATGAAGAAATTAATAATAATAATAATAATAATAATAATACCTTGGACACCTTTTACACACATTGATCTAGCCCCAAACTAGGATTCCCTGTATCTTGGGTACTAGACAACGATATATATACTTATATAGAGAAATATCATACTTAGATAGATAAACAACCATGACTAGGGTACAAACATCCGTTCTCATCAAACAAACATTTGCCCCCACCGGGACTCGAACCCGGGACCCTTGGTTTCGTAGGCAGCGTCACTACCGACTCGGCCATTCGGGTCGTCAATATATGCGGTTTCAATAAAAATGGACAACCAGTCAACCATACTGGAAACACATTGTGAATGTGCAGCTGGCAGTGGAAGTGAAACACATTGCAAGCACATTTTTACAACGTTGCATGGAATAGAAGACATAAAAAACACAAAAACGATCATAATGCACAAGGTGTGCACTCAAGAAATCATGTCGTTTAAAAAACCGAGAAAAATGTTTTTTGACTCTCCAATACAATCTCATGAGTTAGTTACCTACAAAAAAAAGAAAAACATATCAGTACTTTATGATCCACTAAGAGCTGAAGATATTATGGATAATTATGAGGATTATGTCAGGAACCTCACCATCAATATTGCTTCACAAGTGCAACATAAAATACCTTTTTTGGGGACTGTGAAACTAGCAAACCCATATGGAATTGTTTCTGATCATGATTACTCAACTGCTAGCCCAGAAGACCAACTCTTAGAGTCCCTTCTTTTAAAAAATGTTACCCCGGAGCAGGTTGAAATGGTCAGACAATCGACGTCTGCACAAGGTGCATCTAAAGAATGGCACAATCAACGCAGTGTCAGAATCACTGCCAGTGTATTTCATGCTGTGTGTCACAGCAGAGAAGGCACAAGAAAATTATTAGCACAAAACATTTTGTACCCTAAGAAATTTGTGTCAAAGGCCACTACACATGGAAAAGTTAACGAAGCAGTAGCACTAAAACAATATGAAACATTACTGAGTGCAAAAATAGAAAAGTGTGGTTTATGCATCTCCTCTACGCATCCATTTCTCGCAACTTCACCTGATGGACTGCTACAAAATGAGACTGTTCTAGAAGTAAAGTGTCCATTTGTGCCACGAAGGTGTCCCATAACACCAAACACAGTGCCCTACCTATATTACTGTGGTGATGATTTGAAATTAAAACCAAAACACAGTTATTATACCCAAATTCAGGGGCAACTATTTTGTACAAATAGGAAATACTGCAATTTAATTGTGTATACATTTGTGGATATGGCAGTTATATTTGTAGATAGAGATGAAGAGTTTATAGGGAATATGGTGTCAGAACTGACAGCATTTTACAACATCTATTTAAAACCAGCTGTTTTGGACAAATATCTGTACAAATATTATGATACAATAATAAAACCAAATTGAGAATAAACGGTCTTTTATTACACATTCACATAATTGATTTTCTATAATTACAACACATTAAACACACAAAAAATATTTTGGAAGCAAGAGGTACATAATTATGGTTCAATTCTTCTTTTAATATTTTATATGTCTTTGTTAATCCAATGAGGCGTTCAATATGAACACGTTGACTGGCCAATTTTCTATCATCAAGAACTTTCAAACCAGGTATTTGGCTTTTTCCTTTTAGAAATGTTGGAGTTATTAATGTAACATCTTTTCCAATGAACATATCTTGAATATTATAGCCTCTGTCAGCCAAAATACTGTCTCCAGGTTCCAATAAGTTATACAATAAGTTGCTTCTTTCCACAGTTTGCCTATCACTTACTGAACCAGCATATGCCGGTGAGCAATAAGATAGTAAACCACCAGGTGTAGCACCAACTAATACTTTCAGTGTGTTGTTATGTTTATAACTGCTCCAAGACGCTTGTTGTGATATAGGATTTCCAGGTTTCTCCATCTTCATTTCAGTGCCATCAATTATCACTCGAGTAGTCTTGAATGCTTTTTTAAAACTGTCTGGCATGTAGTACTCTACCAAATCTTTTGATGGCCATATGTTTAACTTTATCCAGAGTTGATATATGAAATTAATCCATGTAATAAATATGTTGGATACAGTGGTTACACTAGTTCCAAAAAACTGTGCAAGTTCAAAATTGCATTTATTTAGCCTTAATTTCATCATTGTCATAGGGTGTTCTGAGCGACTACCTCCTAGTGTGGGGGTGCTGAAGTGATGCAGAAGGATACGTCCGACTGCACAACTTCTGCTTCCTCCTGGTGCACCCTGGTAACAGCGGCTAGTGACTGGTCCCCGGACTTCTTACTAGCCGATGGCTAAAAGTAGCTCCGGTTCTGTCGGTTAAAGTGGGTGTACCCGGCAGACTATCTACACTCACCTGCGTCTTGTGGTCTGCGCAGTTGACCACCGTAGGCCAGGATGAAGGGGTCCTGGGGGGTTGAGCCGAGCGTTGCTGTGGATTTAGCTTCGTAAGGCAACACGCCCTCTTTGGCCTGGATTTCAGGCAAAACGGTAGCCTCGCCCGTAGCCGCGGGTTGGGGTAACGGCCAAGTGTCCCGTCAGAGGGCCACGGCTAGGGGTGTAGGGTCCGCTAAGGCGTCAGTCATAGCGGAGGGATGGGTCATGCTGACGGGGTAAGCTTCGGTGACTACGGCGGTGGGACCATGTCGCTGACACCTTGGTTCCCATCGTCCACAGAAGCGAGCTCCCGATGTCGCGCCAAGTACCAGCCCTATGCTCCTATATCTACTCGGTACTCCTAGCGACTGAAAGCTGTTCCAAGCGAGTAGGCGCTCCCAATTGTGCGGGCTCCGTGGAGGGTGGGAAATCGAGTAGACGAATCTCTATACATTTGACCATGGATCGTGTCAGGTCAAAAAACCCATCTGGAACGCTTCCAGCGGTGAAAACCGCAAGCGTCTCCAAACAGGTGCGAGAATCTGCCTCGGCAGATCCTCAAGCCTCAACTGGGCGCACTGCCACCATCAGTGACCTACCGGTGCAAACCGGTAGTGATTCCACTGTGGAGGTTAGCTGCAAAAAGCCCGAAAGTGAGTCGAGAGGCAGGGCCAAGGGGCAACCCGGTGCGCGGAGCCATTCGACAAACATCGCCGAGCATTTCGCCAGCGCCTGGACGACGGTTGGTCGAAAGGGTAAACCACCCAAGCAATCTTTGCAAGGGAAGGGCCCATCGACTAAACGTCCAGATACGGTGCAAACCGGACCAGGGCGTAAGGCGAATCGTCGGTGGAAGAAAAAACAGCGTTTGGCTGCCACATCGGCCGCTGCCGGCGTAGATGGGGTTCCATCTGCCACGGTGACGACCGATGGCGGTCCCGCTGTTAATACAGCCGGAGCTGCGGGTAAGGTGACCGGCTCCCGTGGTGTCAAAGGGGCAACCCTAGACTCAAACGGGGCTAAACCTACCGTAGCGTTCTCTGGTGGTCCAACTTCTAACAAGAAGTTGAAATCTGCCAAGAGATCCGGCAAAAACGAGCGCGCGTCTGCTAAGAGGGCTCGACTAGAGGATAGTATTTCTCCTCGAGTGGAGCCTAAAAAGCAGTGCACGGAAGCGCGCAGAGCTGGGGTCACCTATGCTCAGAAGGTGAAATCTGACCAGTACATCGCCGTAACTGACGTCGCTACTGGTCATATTTCACAGGATCTGTCAACGCTCATCCTCAACGAGATTGATGACACAATCTTGAGGAAAGCGTTGGCGGATCCGAGCAAGGAAAACCCCAAATTCGGTGGCAAGCCTCGTTACGAGGACGGCCACCTTAAACTGTTCGTGGAGGACGAGTACTCCCTGAACTGGCTGCGGGAGTGTGTCTCCGGTGTGTCTACACCATCCAACGTACAGTTGGTGGTGAAACGCCAATCGGAGATGGTCCGCAGGGTTCGATGTGGGGTGCTCATACCCAACGAACGAGGCAAGTGGAAGTCTGCGCCCGACGTCGGCGTAGTCCTCCACTTTATGAACAAGTGGGCACAGGTTGACCGATGGCTCCTCCAGAAAGTGGATGAGCAGCAGGACAACCTGTTTCTCATCACAGACGTCCCTGAAGATGTGGTGCCGACCCTGCTGGGAAGGGGCAGACAGCTCCTTTTTGGTAGTGGTTCGGTCTACCTCAAATTCCAGGGACCCGGTGGGAAATTTGTGAAGGAACCACCGGTGGTAGCGCAGACCAGCTCTAAGCTGGTCATCACTGGGGTTTCATCAAGAACAGCCAAGCCCCAGAGTTCCACTCCAGAGCGGCAGCAAACAGGCCCCGATGCAGTCGGGGAAAGTTCTGCTGCTCAACCGCAGGACGAGCACGCGCACTGGGAGGCCATGCTGCTTGGTGAAGGCGATGAGCCAGAACCAGCAGTGGTGCCCTCTGAGGGCGAGGAGCTGTCCATGCGGCTGGAGGAGGAACTCGTCTTGGAGGTGGAGGAGGGGTTGACCAAAAATGGCGTCCCTCTCCCGCGATTGTAAAATCCTCCAAGCCAACCTCCAACACAGCCAAACTGCAACGGCCCAGTTAAGACGCTGGTTGGGGGCAAACAGCACTGCCGTGGCTCTGATCCAGGAGCCGTGGATCAACCGCGGTAGCATTCGAGGGCTCGCCAATTTGAGAGGTAAGCTTTTCGGTACAACTGATCACGATAACCCTAGAACGTGCATCATAACTACTAACAACATCCCAGCACAGCCATTAACAGAGTTCTATTCCAGGGACCTGTGTGCCATAAGGCTGCAACTGCCCGACACAGCTAGGTGCCGCGAGCTCGTGGTGGCCTCCGCCTACATGCCTGCGGAGGACAACCCGCCTCCACACGACCTGTGCCGGCTGGTGGACCACTGCGAGAAGTCGGGCCTCCAGCTCATCGTTGGGGCCGACTCGAACGCGCATCACCCACTGTGGGGCATGTCAGATATGAACAGCAGAGGTAAGACACTTGTTGAATACCTATTTACTACAAACCTCAATGTGCTTAACATAGGTTCTGAACCAACTTTTGTTACCAAGCGGAGCTGAACTATCGTTGATATTACCCTGGCAACGGCGGACATATCCGACGACGTTGGGGACTGGCATGTGTCCAACGAGGCGTCATGCTCTGATCATCGATGGATACGCTTCGAGATCAACGCAGCGTTCTCCCCAACTGTCCCTAAGAGAAACCCACGCAAGACTGACAGAACCAGGTACAGAGCTATCCTAGGTGAAAGACTTGCTTGGGCTGAGACTCTACCAGATCCGGAGGGACCCGAACAAATCGAACAACAGGTAACAGATTTTACAAAACTTCAATAGACTGCTACCATTCAACTTGCCCGCTTAGCACACCAGCGCCTACCAACATCAAGGGGCAGCCTTGGTGGGGTCCTGATCTAGATAGGATGCGTGCTAAGATCAGAAGACTGCTAAACAGGGCGATGAACACCAGTGCTGATGAGGATTGGGACAACTATAAAGATGCCAAATCCAAGTACAAGAAACGACTACGGTTCAAAAGCAGCAACTCATGGAGGAAATTCTGCAGCGACATTAAAACCGTTGATCAAGCAAATCGGGTAAGGCAAATACTAGCTCAACAAGGCAACTCCAGGCTAGGGTCGCTTAAAAAACCCGATGGAACATATACCTCTTCCACCACAGAAACACACAGTCTCTTGTTGGAAACTCACTTTCCCGGAAGTAGAACTATTCAAGAGATTGTGTGGCCGGAAGAGGTTCACCATGAAGCTGTCGACCACTTAGACATAACTAATAATATTATCACTGCTGACAAGGTGAGATGGGCCATTAATAGCTTTAAACCTTTTAAATCAGCAGGACCAGATGGAATCTTCCCAGCACTTCTACAGTGGGGTGGGGAACCCGTCATCAATATAATGGTCCGAATCATGAAAGCATGTCTTAGATTCGGATACGTTCCCAAAAGGTGGAGAGTAGTAAACGTAATTTTCATACCGAAGCCAGGAAGGAGCGACTACACTAACGCTAAATCTTTCAGGCCGATTAGTCTCACCTCGTTCTTGCTTAAAACTCTCGAACGTTTGTGCGAGAGACACCTGAGAGATGGAGCGTTAAAACATATACCCTTACACAAGAATCAGCATGCATATAGTTTGGGTAAGTCTACTGAATCGGCTCTCCATGCAGTTGTATCCACAATTGAAGAGGCGATTCAAAACAAATGCATCTGTCTTGGAACTTTTATTGATATAGAAGGTGCCTTTGACAAGACGCAGTATAGCAGTATAAGTGCATCTCTAACAAGGCATGGGGTGTCAACAGCTGTAAACAACTGGGTCACAAACATGCTTAACAAACGTATCGTGCGTCTAGCTGGAGAGTCCCTATCGGCGGAGGTAGTGCGGGGATGCCCGCAGGGAGGAGTGCTCTCCCCGCTTCTGTGGAATCTGGTCATTAACGACCTGATTACCAAGCTTAACGCTAATGGATACTACACCGTAGGATACGCCGACGATTTGGTAATCCTCATCACAGGTAAATTTGCGAGCACAGTATGCAACCTTAAACAAACAGCTCTTCGCATCGTGGAGCGCTGGTGTTTAGAATATGACCTGGCGGTTAACCCAACAAAAACGGTAATGGTCATGTTCACTAACAATAGGGCTCTTGGTAGGTATACCCTACCTAAGCTCTTTGGAACGGAACTCCAGCTAGCAACTGAGGTGAAGTACCTGGGCATAACCTTGGACAGCAAGCTCATCTGGAGTAGCCACATCGACAACAAACTAAAGAAGGCGAGTATTGCTTTCTGGCAGTGTCGGAGAATGGTGGGGAAAAAGTGGGGACTTTCTCCCAACATCATTCTTTGGCTGTACGTAACGGTGATCCGTCCTCTTGTCTGCTACGGAGCTGTGGTGTGGTGGACCAGGACCAAACTAACCACAATGGTAAGCAAACTCCAAAGCTTCCAAAGGCTGGCCTGCATGGCTATCACAGGTAGTATGAGAACTACTCCAACAGCAGCAATGGAGGCCATGCTGTGTCTTCCGCCACTCCAGCTGTATATTAAGCAGGAGGCCGCGTCATCTGCGGTGAGACTCAACACCTTAGGACTTTGGAGGAAAAACAGGACCTCACACACCGCCATCCTAGGGGAAGTTTACAAAAAAATTCCCATCTCTATGGCTTGCAGTGACAGAATCCCTAAACAATTTGTTTTTGACAAAAAATACAATATACAGTTACATGAAGACCATCGGGTTGAGGGGCTCGACGTTAAAGAGCTCAGAATTTTTACCGATGGTTCAAAAACTGAAGCAGGCACTGGTTCAGGCACCTTCTCGGAGGACCTAAACATCAAGATAGCCATTCCACTGGGTGCCCATAATACTGTATTTCAAGCTGAATGCATGGGCATCATCTCGGCCGCTAATGCCATAGCATCGAGAAAGGTAAGAGATTCCTCCATTCGAATCCTCTCGGATAGCATGGCCGTCATACAAGCCCTAAATAGCAACACTATTAACTCAGGGCTAATCTACGAGTGTCACAAACGACTAATGGAGGTATGTCAACACAACCGCGTAATCCTTCAATGGATAAAAGGACACAGCGGATCAAGAGGTAACGATGCAGCGGATGAGTTGGCGCGTAAAGGATCTAGCTTGACAGCGTATGGTCCCGAACCTATCATCCCTCTTCCCTTCAAGATGGTACGCTCATTTCTGAGAGAGTCGACCAGGAATGATCATGCCACTCATTGGACAAACCATGAGGAGTGCAGGCAGGCTAAGCTGGCCTTGCCGTCCCCTAGCGCTAGGCTGGCTAAGACCTTGCTTCGACTTAGTAGGCCGCGCATGCGACTGGTAACTGCAGCACTTACTGGCCATGGTTTCTTTAATAAACATCTATATGTCCTAGGTGTTACCGACAGCCCCCTTTGCAGAGCCTGCTTGGAGGCAGAAGAAACGGCTGCTCACGTCCTCATGGAGTGCACAGGAGTAGCGGACTACAGGGCTAAACACCTCGGTCAATCGAGGGACCTTCCAGGGATAGTCGGTAACGTAAAGGGCCTACTGGCGTTCCTGGAGGAGTTGGGTTGGCTCGAATGATGTCGCATTCCCACCCACACGCAAAATAGGCGCTTTCGTCGTCGAGTTGCGGAAACCAGCCCGTCTTACAATTGACAATTGACAATTGACATCATTGTCATGAAGAATTGATTTTCGGTGCTTATGTGTTCAACACGGCTTTTATAATATTTTATTAAATGAGCCATCGGACTCAATGTGGAATATACAAAGTAAAACTTGCTATAACTCTCAAACCCAGTGTAGAAAGCTATAAAAGCATCATTATCTTTGTACTTTTCTATACATCCATAAATATGTATGAAGTTCACTTGACTACTTTTTCAGTCTTTGATCTATGACTCACATCCACTGGTAAATCACTTGAAAGATGGGCACTAGAGGTGCTGGACTATTTCTTTTTCCAAGGGTAATTGAGCTTCTGTAACTAAGACTCCATCTTGATTTCCGATAACAGGGTCAGGGATTGTAGGCGTTTCAAAACGAAGTTTCTTCCTGCTATTTCTATTTATTAATCTCTCAGATCTTTGTTGTGCTACGAGGTTGGGCGATTTCCCTTTTGTGAAAGAAAATATTGATGGAATGGCAGTTTTCTTTAGCACTTTATGCAAATTTGCAGAACCTGTAACACAAAAGTATTCATAGGTTATGATTATGTACCTAGTATCCGTATGTTGAACATCTCAAGATTTCCAGACTATATTTAATAAGTATTTGCAATACTTTATTTGCATATTATATTAAGCTTAACTTAAGTCACCTGTGTAGGAGTTTTTCTCATAAAAATCCTCTGGTTTGAAATGGTCCGAACACAACCTCGTAAAATCACTAGATTTCCAGTTTTTTCGGCGAAGTGCTTTTTCCCAGAGTTTCCTTCTTTTCGCATCTCTGGGGAACCGGTGGGTACCTGTATTTTTGCAATTAATTGCAGCACAAACAGTCATTTTAGGCTTATCCTCGCGAATATATGGGGTTTGTTTACTTCATTACTATGTAAAGTGACAGGTCAAAAGTATCACTCAACAGTGGCGCCGTCTATAGTGAGCAATTGTCAGTTTTTTGCCTCATTGCTGTTTCATAAACAGGAAGTTCGGATGAAGAAACGATGTCTTTCTCGCAAGAACGGTACTTCGATCAACTGCTTTTTCATGACTTTTAATTTAACACTTTTTATTACAGTTCTTTAGCCAAAGGATGACAATGGGATCACTATCAGCTATCTATCTGTTCGATATGAAACTGCTTTTTTCTGACGGTTTTTCCCGGTCTTGTGTCATGGAACCTTTTTCACTAAAGCCAACCTGCAGTTCGCTATATTTTTAAGTGATTATGATCGTCGGTTTATTCATTTTGTTAAAGTCACCTTTTATCGCGCCGCCTTGGCGTGTGCCAACTATTTTTAAAGAACGCCGACAATAACTCATAGAAAGCGGCTGCGAGCGTAAACCCGCAAGTGAATTTGCTAGTAAGTAAAATAATGTGTTTGTGTTGACTCTGCTGCGCATACCGAAAACGGTTTTTCGTCCTTGGAACGAAAGTAAAGTACCTCAAAATGAAACTAAGTATTTATGTATCTAAGCATGGTTTACGATGGTTTACACTGTAAGCACGCAAATAGCCCGCATTCTCCCGCGTTCATTATAAACCGGCGAAAGCGCGCTTACGTCATCCACCTGTCAACTGTCATATGTCATGTCACTCTCTAACAATAGAAATTGTTTATCCTCTACTTTAAAGTACTTTACCACCTCTCGCGCTACGTTAAAATTAAATTAAAGCCTAGATATTCCAAGAATAATTCTCAATTCAATTCACATTTCACAAAACATACCAAATGTCAATTTGACGTTTCCACACATACTGCACTACCTCTCATGAGGTCTCAACGTTCACTCTGCTGAATTGTATGCGCATTATGGACCGACCTATAGCGCGCTCACAACGCAAATAGCGCTCGTAAGCGCATTGTAAACCGCGCTTTAAGTGAACCAGCGACAAAAAGACGGGTGTTGTGTGATAATTTGTTTACATGTAAACAAATTATCATCAAAATCATTGTGATCAGAATTGTGTCAAATAGTGTTTAATTTCACTTTATTTTACGTGTTAGGTAGATATGTTTCATTAAAATTATCTTTGCTACAGTTCGATTACTTTAACGATACCCCTCGACACTTCTCGGTTTTAATCGCTGAAAGTGATCAAGATGTCCTGGAAACTTGAAATTTGGCACAGAGGTGATTTGTGATTTAAAAAATAAACAAAAAGCAGAGAAGTTTCAAGCGGTAAAGTTAAAATAATTGTACCGTACCTAGATAGATAGCCGATGAGGTGGAACGCCCGCTGAGCATAGGCGGGTGATTGGTCCACTATTGTGACTATTTCACCCAGTTCCCAGTCTACCTAGCTTATTTGTATTATTGATATTCGTATTTTATTATAATAACAACAATTGCGTGCTGGTGTAACGTGCGGGCGCGACGCAGACTGGGTCAACGCAATATACCTACCTGTCACAACAATATTCCTCCTCACGATACTGCCGCCGCAGATCTGCGCGAGCGGTCGCTCCTGGTTCAGGCTGTGCTTCTGGTACACGCCCACGTGCCAGGGGAACTCTTTTAAATGGATCGGGGTGCCTCCGATGGTCAGGGTGTCCGCTTGAGCGGTCTCGCGGCCGCAGTCTGTGGCGGGAAATAGTTATAATTATTAAAAACATACCTTAAACTTGGGCTTGGACTTTCCCAAATAAACAAATCAAACTGCGCTCTTATTCAGTAAATTAAATCTACGTCAAAACCAACCCGGTTAGTCGGTCGAACAGTATCATACCCAGCATACATACTCAATGAAACGCAGATAATCAAAAAATACTTGCGTTCGCGTGTAACAATAAACCCAAATAAACAAATCAAGCTGCGCTCTTAATCAGTAAATTAAATCTACGTCAAAACCAACCCAGTTAGTCGGTTGAACAGTATCATACCCAGCAATCATACTCAATGAAACGCAGATAATCAAAAAATACTTGCGTTCGCGTGTAACAATATAAATAAAGAGAGCCGGATTAAAACTTTTTTTTGACAACTTGTTTATATAATTCTTGGATGTTTATATGTGTGTGCCGTCGTCGCTGCTTCTTCCCACGACACAGGGTATCCTGCCAGACCTGGTAGTCAGGTGCTTTATATAACAGTGCGTGGTGGACCCCCGCGGCCCTCTTACGTCCGATGTAGGAGCGCGGACACATATGTTCTAAATTTATTATTTCTTTAAATATTGTCAATAATTCTTAAAAATAATATTAATACACTTTTCAGTTACATCATTAAATTGTTCGAAGGTTTGACTAATTTTAAGGGCAATGCCATTCGTAATTGACTCCGTTTAAAAATATAAAAGCTGGCTTTAAACACCATAACGACCAATCCTGGATCAAAAAACTCAAAAAAATAGAAAACCCTGGATCAGACTTGTGGCGACTAGCCGAATCCATAAAATCAACATCAGCCACGTCTTTATTGCCTCCTTTGAGGCGTGAAGATAATTCACTAACTTCTACGCCTCAAGAACAGTGTGAAGAACTAGCTTCCGCATTCCAGAAAAATATGACATTGACGTCCGAATGGCATGATGAAGATACTGAAGCGGCAGTCTGTGGTTCACTGTCAATTCTTAATAGCTTCAAATCAGATTCCTTTGAAATTAACGCTGTGCACCCTAAAGAAATAAGAAAACACATCCACCAACTTAAACTGCATAAAGCCCCAGGATTTGATAACATTGTGAACTCCTTGGTCATAAAACTTACCCCAAAAAGCCTTAATTTTGTTAACAAAAATGTTCAACGAAATGTCTTTCCCTAGCTTACTTTCCCAATGCATGGAAAACAGGAAAGGTCATTCATTGCAATTAAAAAGTCCGGCAATGATGCTATTACACCATCCAGCTACCGCCCAATAAGCCTCCTTCCGTCCCTTGCTAAGCTTTTCGAGAAAATTATCAACACACGTCTGATTAAATATTCCTACAATAGATTAATTGCTAGAGTCCAGTTGCTGAAAGTATTTCTCACAGTCAAAATCAAGGTCAATCGACTGGCATGTTGCTATTAGACATACAAAAGGCCTTTGATACAGTTTGACATAAAGGTCTTTTACATAAGTTGATTGCAAACGAAATTCCGTTACCACTTGAAAAAATGATAGATTCCTATCTCGCTAATCGTAGTTTTAACGTACATATTGGTCGCGAGTGTTCCTCTTCTCATCCTGCTCATGCTGGAGTTCCCCAGGGATCCATACTGGGCCCTTATGTTTTTGTTATGTACCGAAACGAATAAAAATATTATACCCAAACAAACCAGAACAAGCTTAGCGTGTTTTACGGACGATACCGCTTGTTACACTTCTATTCACGATGTCGACTTGATAATCGATAGATTACAACTCGCTATAGATGGCTACTTCAATAAGTGGAAACTAAAATTAAATACCACAAAAACTGAAACTTCACACGTGCGAGAGCTAAACCTACTAGACAACTGAAGATAGAAGGCTACCCTATTCCATGAAGTACTTCTGTGGAATACTTGGGAGTAGTTTTAGACCAAAAATTAAACTGGAATGAACATGTTTCTCAGTTAATATTAAGAGGTATGAAAGCTTTCAGCGCATTAAATCCCCTTATGAACAGGAGTTCTATTCTTAGTAGTCATACAAAACTAATAATTTACACAACTCTTATCAGGCCATGCATTACCTATGGCTGCTCTGTCTGGAGTAATGCATCTAAAACAAACCACCAAAAGCGCCAAGTAGTACAAAACAAAGCGTTAAAACTTACCTTTAACACTCCATTTCGAACTAACCTTTCAAAATTACATTTCACCATAAAGTTCCGAACTCTATTTTAGTTTATATTAAAGCTTACCAAAAAATTCTATCTTACCACAAACCCAAACAACTATAACAACTTAATTGCGGCCATAGGTAAGGCGTGCCCGCGTAAGTATCGTTACAAATATTTAACGAAGCTACCACATCACTATGCGCTGGCGTCGCCGCCACGCGAATATCACCCGTATTGACACCGCAGTGACCGCAGCTCGCCCTGTTTACTTGTCTTACGCACATCTACGCAAATTTTTGTCGAATGACCCGCGCTTTTTGTAAAAAAAAAAAACAAAAAGCCAGCAGTTTTTGACTCGACACAGCGCCAACTCCAGAACCAATGATTAAATATCACTGGCAAACTATGTAATTGTTTATGCAATAATATGTACACTGCACAAAGTGAACATAGTTTATTTAAGTTTATACATCAGTAAGGGGTAAAGAAAAAATACCAGTTAATTGTTCTAACCATTGTCAATATTTTTGTCGATACGATGTCAATAGTTTTAATAAGTTATTATAAGTACCTGTAAATATATTATGTTATGATTTATTAGACCTAGGATCTTAATGAACACTGCGTTCTGATATATGTAAATTTTATGTGAATAAAGACCTTTGAAAATCAAAATCAAATCAATCAATTGACTCCGTTTCAGCTTGGCCATAAATGCTTTTGTATGTCCGGATTTCTTTCCGGATTTCTGTGCGGATGTCTGGATTTTCGGCTCTCATTCTCCTTCCTCTACTTTCTATTTCTCAACCGATTCTCGAGAATTTACGTAAGCAGATTCAATAATTATATGTATTTTTGTCAATACGGTTTTTTTTTTTTTCAAAATGACGCATGGGGTTACAAAGTTATTGGTGCGACTACTTTCATACTTCATTTGGGTAACCAGGTGCAGTCATATATTTGTATGTGGTATTGCAAGAAAATGCAGCCAGTTATTTGTTTTTATAATTATTCCCCTTGTCCATCCGATAATCTTCAAGGGGTAGGGGGTGTGACGGGGTAGAAAATAATGAAAAACAAACGCAAATTAACTGTGTCGCTCGCGAGGTCCAGCTCACAGAGTCACTATTAATGATTAAGTTACAGGGTGGTCCAGAATGCCCTGAATGGCTGAACGGAATGGGAAAACGGTGGTTCGGCCATGCCTTCACCCGACTTGGCGGGGGCACGGTAGTGCCATAGGGATAGGGGCGGATACGATGATTTCAATGTGACGGTTTCAATCTAACTTAGTTACTACTAACGCCATCTACTACGGAGTAGCGTTACTAATAATAACTTCTGGTTGGGGAACACAATCGCTTTGCCATCTTGAATGATAAATACCGTAAACTCTATTTATAATTACTTTCCAGTCCTATTAAACGACTATTTGTAGTAAAATTTCCAATATTATATCCTTGTATTTATCTAGGTAGCAATCCCGCGTAAGTACTTATAAATTATTAATATAGTAGGTAGGTACTGTGTTAATTTCTTATCATAACGAGGATACTGCCTTACTATAACTCGATATGATGTGCCTATCTTATAAATTAAACTACATAATTTCTTGACCGAATCCGATTTATTTTGTCACAACACTGGGAAATTGCTGTTATTCTATCGACATTGTGCTGTAGATAATGGGAAAGATTTCGCAAAACTTTTTGGTAGATGGCACTGGGTGTTTGTGACATGTAAAACATTTTCAACTTCAACTTCAATTTTTAATCTTGGCAATCGGTCTTGGATTAATGTTGCCAGAAAATTTCTGCCAGTGTCGTGTAATCAACATACTACTCGGGCGAGATAAGTTTGCACCGGCTCGAATGACGTTTGTGCTAAGTGCACAGTATTATGATTTATTAATCGATTCCATTCAGTAATATGTATTATTAAATCGAATCGATATTAGGCTTAGGTTGAGCGTTGTCTGTCAGTTAGTCAATTCAGCGTTTTATTAACAACCCCTTGACAGTGTCAGCGAGCGGGAGGCGGTCCCTGGCTTTCATAGGTTTTAAGCTTTACTACCATGCAATGAGGTTCAAAATAGGGGATATTTTTTAAGGCCGCCTAATAACTCCGGCTATAAAACGTTAAACTGAGTGGCTGACAGACAAGGCACAACCTAAACCTAATATCGATTATGTACCTACTCAAATTTCGATTTAGTAATATGTTTAACTGTACTGTACACACTGTACTTAGAACAAACGCCATTCAAGCCAGGCGCCAACTTAGCTCGCTCGAGTAGATCATGTGAGAAGCGGTACAAATATTGTCAACAGCAAAGTTCTATGGATATGACAATTAATTTCTGTGATTAAAAACTCTTTGCTGAAACTTGCTTTACTTATTTACTCTGTGATTCATTTTAAACCCCAGATAAACGAAAATCTACTTACTCTGTGTTTGTTACAAACAATCAGCGCCCTCTACGTGGAACTACTTTTAAATATTCAGGTATGTTTTTTAAACAGATAACGCAGGCTTAATACCAACTCATAGAGCAGGATCTAAACTCAACTGAACTGCTTTTTTATACTATGAGCAACGATGAGCAGGTCTGCGGCAGGGCTCTTCAAGTTGCCGCTCAAAAACCGAACACTTTTTTTTGTATGGACTTTTCCTAATATTAAACTATATTTGACAGCAGCAAGTCGTTTTTTGCACGTCTGCTATGTCAAATTAGACGATCATGAAAAAGCCAGTAGATATTAGCCTAAACAACATTGTTTGGTAATTTATAGAGTTTTTTGTGCATTGCTTGAGAGTTTTTCGAGCGACTAGCAGGGCAATGGCGGTTCACCTTTACGACGGTCTTATTACGATTTTTAGCAGTTCTGTTTAAGGCCTGCTTGTGAACTGCACGGAATAGGGATGTTTTCTTAAAAAGCTGGTTACTTACTATAAAGATATTACATTATTTCGATATTACTATATCACAGGATACCCTATGGCCACACGGCTGAGTGGCTATCTATGTTAAGGTAACTAAATAGAAATTACGCCTAAAACTATCTAATATCGAGTAGCTACTACTGGTACTAATAATAATAACATTTGGTTGGGTTAGTAAGTCGCTTTGTCACCTTACGCTAAAAATCTTCAAAGTTTCATCTCGCAATTATCGGTAGGAATCTAGCAGGATCAGGTCGTTGATATCTGCCACCGTGATCATTTTGAAATCTTGTTTCAAGCTGGTGAGGCGCGTTATGTCTTCCACCGCCGCCATGTTGAAAACTCGCTTCAAGCGGGTAAGGCGTTCCATATCTGCCATGTTCGCCATTTCGAAATCTTGTTTCAAGCGGGTAAGACGTTTCATATCTGCCACCGTCGCCATTTTGAAAACTCGGGTTAGAGCGGTAGGGATACGGCGCAGTGTACCAATAATTACTCCTATAAACCCGGGTATCATTACCTTCCACCAGAACCGTAATATTTGTTCCAAGTTGTCTTATACCTGGTAAGCAGGTGGGTTTCCCGTTCCACTGTCCATCGATGCACTGCATGTCTAAGTTTGTGAATGGAGCGTAGTAGTTCTTGTTGCATTCTGGCTCGACCAGGGTGCCGGATGGCTCGTATTCGGAACAGGGACGGGTGCCTGAAAACAAAAACGATCGCATTTAAAGTTTGTCTGATCAAATCAGTTTGATGGTGTGATGGTGAAAGCTGTTTAGAATGATGCCCCTACCACAGACAGACGAGTACATAACTCCAAAACTGATAATGCGCATAGAAATCTTCGGCAGTTGTCGTATTCCCGAAGACACCCGAATCATATAATCGTATGAGCCCTAAACATTGCACTTGCACTTTGTACCTTGTTCGCAAGAAATAGAAGTCAATTTCTTGTGTAAACAATCGAAAGCAATGTAGATATCGTTTCCCGAACGCTCGGAACTACGACCCTTGCCGAATAGTGGCGAAGATTTCTATGCGCATTATTTACACATGACATTATTTCTTTCGAATAAGGTACAAATTGCAAGTGCAATGTTTAGGGCTCATACGATTATATGATTCGGGTTTTTCGGGATATGGCAACTGACGAAGATTTCTATGCATATTATCAGTTTTAGAGTATTGTATAATAGATACTGCGTGTCCCTACCACACCTCAGAATAGGACGATATATTTCTGTTATTGAGTCCCTGTGAATTATTACCTCGAACGTTGCCGCCGGCTTTGCATTTGAAATTGACCGCCACGTCATTTAAATTAAGTTTGCACGTTCCTGTAAAAGAAAAAATATTAATAAGAAACCAGCTAAATTCTTGGGCCACACCATGGGCGTACCCAGGTAGGGGCTGCTGCCCCCCCCCCCCCCCAGAAGATAAAATAAACGTCAACGTTTTTTGATTCAATATACCTGACCCTCTAAACAGGTATGAGCCCCCCCCCCCCTCCTAGCTGAAATCCTGGGTACGCCCTTGGGCCAAACACAACCTGGGGATCTGTTCCGTAGTTACCATCAGTCATATAAATAATATGCGGACTTAGATGGCTTTTATTTCTTTGATACTATCTACATATTAGTGAGTTCACGATAATTTATTAGCTTTCAAGTACTTAAGAGCCTCTGAGCTAAGCCGCGGCCAGATAGACAGACGGAGACTTCAGTGAAACTATGAATAAGGGTTGTTGATTACGGTACCCTAAATATGCGGAAGCTATAGCAATCCGATAAAAGCTGTCTGATTTCAAGCGATCAATAACAAAAATAGTTTTAAATATTTCGTCAAGCCAAAAAATATAAAACCGTTATTGGCGTATGTTAGGATTAAATTATTTCCTTAAATTATTTGTATTCAGCTGTGGATTTTTCACGATCAATAAATAAATAAACAAAACACTTACGGATACAGCTCGGCAGTTCCTGAACCCAAGTACCCGAGTCACAGGTTGCCGACGCCTGCCCCTTCAGTTTGTACCCGGTTCTGCAGGTCGCGATGAGGGTAAAAGTCGGGTAGCTCTGACCGGGTTTTGCGCCGGGTTTTCCCAACACTTTGTAAGTGCCGTGGTCCGGGTAGTTGGGAAGCTTGCAGCGGCCACCTGGTGGGCTGTGGATAAAGATACATACAGGATGAAATACAATGGTGAAGTCAAATTTTAAAGCATAATCATCAACTTATATTGCTTCTGGCCGCACACTAGGATACACTGTGTCGTAGGAACCAGAAACAGCGACGTCACATACATACATATAAATATCCAAAACCTGGGCTTTGTGTCTGTCTTTCTTGCTCTCCAGCCGGCACAGCCTCAACCACAACACGACAGAGGTCGTCAGTTGATAATGATTGCACGGTTGCACGGCGCATGTACGATTGCGCCGACAACAGCCGCCACGCACATCTCCACGACATTGCTCCGCATCACGCACGTCCGCCTGAAGGCAGACCACTCCCAAGAGAGTTGCTGCTCATCCCACTGTCGCCAGTGTAAGCCCGCAGAAGAGGGCGAAAGCACGGCACAGTGAAGAAGAAGAAGCTCCCGCATCGTTGTCGCCAGTGTATGCCAATAGACGGCGAAAGCACAGCACAACGAAGGCCACGCGAGGCCCCTGACAAGTAGGGGCCACCCAAGACCGGGGGGGACGTTACCCCCCGAGTTGACGCCGCGGGCATGAGGCAACCATAAGTCCTCGACCCCGCAACCGTAGTGGTTCTCGCGCTCCGCGCGAGAACACACTCCGCAGTCCACGCGCTTGATTTTGAGCAATTCATTTCATGAACGCCATTTTGTGTACATAAGACCGACAAAAGACCTCATAACTTTCAACGTCAGTTTTGTATATAATTAATTAAGCAACGGCTATCTTTTACAGACTAAAGAGTTTTAAAGCCAGGAAAATTATAATTAGGTTTTGTTGTACACAGTTCATTGATCAACCTTTCTGATCCCGACTTGGTTTGCTGGAAGAGATCTCTTACTAGAGATAACCTCGCCTTTGTACCCTATTTTAGTTTATAGCTTGATATTTGAATTATTTGTATGCAGAAAAAGAAAAATTACTTATGAATTTTGGAATTCCTAGATGACAAATGAGCTAAAGGAATTTCTGCAAATAACACTATGTCAGTCAATTTTTTCACCATAAAAAGCAGATTGTTAATATTTCATAAAACTGACGAATATCACGTGCGTTTTGACACTTCTCTCTATTTTGACCAACATGTTATCATCCGTATTTGAGACGGAGCATCTGTCTCAATGAGATCGCTGATGCGCCCAACATGAGTACACAGTAAAATTATGTTTGGGCCATACGTGTTTGTAAAATTATGATCTGATGATTAAAATACAATAATTATCTTACACCGACGATGTTCGCTTATCGCAGAGATCTTCAGCTTCATCAGAGCCATCAGCACACTCTACTTTCTGGAAAGATAAAGGTAAAATAGAGGTAAACATTTTGAAACTTATGAGTGGTAAAATAAAGGTAAGGGAGAGGGGGGTTACCACAACGTCTTATGCCGATACAGATTAGGAACCTAATTCCGCAAAACTACCGTGACCGTCTTAAAACAAGTCTTGTTATTAGGTAAATAAAGCCCTTTATGGCGAATTGTAATGGAAATCGTTGCCATGGTGATGTTCTTGTTTTGACCCTAATTTGAATCGGAAAAAGATTGTGGTAACCCCCCTGGTGTCCTTTTAACAGTGCAAAATTATAAAGACATTAGCGCCATCTGTTAGTGAATAGCGGTAGATAAATAAGTAAGCGTTTTTTAGGTCATCATGATGCATCTATTGCGGTAAAGTACATTTCAGCTTTAGATTCCCTTGTGTGTGGGACATTGCAATTCCCGCTTTCAAAAAATAAGTTTACTACAACCTCGTCACAATACGAGATACATTAATTTCATATGTCACCGTAAGATTGTCCTATATACCTCATGTACATACATAGTCAGGTCATAAGTTCTGTCACATGTGCAATATGAAATAATTTAGATATGTTTATTATTTATGTAAAAAATTATATAGCAAAATGAACTTAATAAAACATAGATTCTTATGGTAATAAAATTTATTCAAAATGACCCCCGCGATTTTGAATACAGGCCTTTATTTTGCGCGGCCAGTCGTCTATCGCAGCACGAACGAGGTCCATGTCAATATCGGCGGCTGCCTTAATCAAGGATGCCTTGAGTGACTCCAAATCAGGATGAGGCTTTGAGCAGGCCTTTTCCTCCAAGTGTTGCCATATCTTGTAATCTAACGGACTCAAATCTGGACTGGAGGAGGGCCAGTCTTCTTGCCGGATGAAGTCGATTTCACGCGCCGCCAGCCAGTATTGTGTGCTTTTCGCTCTATGAGCTGGCGCAGAATCTTGTTGGAATACCCAGTGCCTGTTATTAAACATGGTATGAGAAACAGGTTCCACAAGGTTCTTGAGGACTGTATTTTGATACACAACTGCATTCGTTTTTACGCCTTTCTCACAAAAATGTACCTCAGTTAAGCCCCAATAAGAGACTCCCAACCAAACCATGAGCGAGGATGGAAAATTACCTAGTTGGACACGCGGAATACGGTTGCTCGCTTCTTCACTGCTGTGTGCGTACACCTTATCATTTTGTTTATTGTAGCTCTCTTCCACGGTGAAAAATTTTTCATCCGAAAAAAGAATTTCCCGATGCTTTTTTTCCCGCGTACCGCTTCAACAAAGCGCGGCATCTCTTCAGTCTCAGGTCCATTAAACGAGCGTCCAAACGATGTCCTGTTTTTCTTCGATATGCCATAAGCCCTAAGTCTTCATTTAACACCCTTTTCACCGTGGTCCTGCTTAACCCCATCTGAAGGGCCAACAGTTTCTGCTTACGTATGGGGTTTCTTTGAATTCGCGCCTTCACAGCTTTTATCACTGCTGGAGTCCTAACAGAACGAGGGCGACCACTTCTTGACCTGTCATCTACACTAGAGTCTTCATTGTATCGTTTTATGGTACGATAAACGAATCTTTTGGTTATATTCAAATTTTTCAGTAAGTCGAAAATCTGAATTGGCGCGTAACCGCAACGATGCAACGCAATAACTGCGACACGGTCTTCTTTAAGTGTCCACTCCATATTTAAAAATGAGGAAAATTCTAAAAAGTACACATTTTTATTTTCATGAAAAATTCGAAATTCGAATTCAATAGACTTTTTTGTGGCCAGCGTTCTAAATTCAAAAGTTTTTATTGTGTGACAGTACTTATGACCTGACTGTGTATATCTTTCTTTGTATGTCTCTGTATGTTTGTTTTGTGCAATGAAGTATTCATTCGTTCATTCATTGTCAAAACTGTTAGATTATAAACTAACGCGTTAGTTTGTAATCTATCGACAAATTGTAAAACCACACCGACAGGGTTTAGTATTTACGTTTCTTTTGTTCTTACATGTCAACCTGACACAAAGACTATTCGGGGGCGAGCGCAAAGCTACCGCAGTGTTTGCCCTGGTATTTCCTTTGCAATTCAAGTTTAAACCAGTTCACAATTTAACGGTTTTATTATAAACTAATACGTCGTATCATAAGAAGCACGGTACAGTTTAAAATTTATAGATAGTTTGTAAACTATCGAGAGAAAAAAACGTTAGATTATAAACTAGAGGTTTTGACAATCTTACGGTGACATATACAAATGGTACCTACAAGTTAGGGCTTCCAAATTTTGGGATCTCTGACTACCGGTATTTTGAACGGTAAATGGAAAAAAAATACCGGTATTCGAGAAATACCGGTATTTTTGCAAAATATATAGAATTTTAGTAAAAATACTAAAATATCGTTTTAATACCGTTATTTATTCAATGTTACAGAAAAATATCAATAGACATTAAAGAGACCAGACAGGACAGTCTTTTCTTCTGTTTTCAAACTCGGAATATAAGGTTTTTTTGGATCCTGATGACCTGAAAATTAAATGTTAATGTAAATACGGTGTGCAACAAAAAAGGAGCAGCAGAAAGGGGCTTGTTAGAGACATCAATCTAAACAAGTTTTTGGATGATATAAATAATGTAAACAAGGTGTTACCGGTACAAGGATACCTTTAAAATAACGGTATTTACCGGTTTCAGTCCTTTGTTCAGTGTTTAGTCCAGTTTTGTTTTCTAAAAGTACCTAGCGAATTGGTAACGGTACAAAAGACCTTAAAACACCTGACAAAAGTTAAAACAACCCTGCGCGCCGCCGCCGCTGCCGTCTCTATTAATTGCGTCATCTCTAATTTTAGGTTATCTTTCGATTGTTTTGATAATTTAGTAGTCGAAACCTAGCGCAGAGCAGTATTCTAGTCTAGATAAATATTCAGTTGAATTACTATTTTAGTTCCTTGCTTCATGATCCAAGAAATATGAAAGAATGGAAGAAAGTCTAAACTTGACGAGAAGTAAGGCTGCTCTACAAAGTTTACGATATTGCTCTACAATACCAATAAAATATACTTTGTTCGGTACTTATGTACATGGTCACTTCTTAACCCATAACACTCGTACACACTAATGTTAGCAGTTGAAACTAACTTTATAACACTTTTTCGACGATACGACAACCGGACTGCAATTGACGAAAACTGAACGACTGAGTGAATGATTGACGCGTGCAGTGCGGCGAATTGATCTGTGAACGCGGAAGAGCGCGCGTAAATTAAAAAATTGAGCGCCGATTTTCGTAATTATTAGATTTTATTAAAAATACCGGAACTACCGGTAGAGATAAAAATCTACCGGTGTTTTTTAGTAGCTTGTTTAGGTCCGATACACCGGTACTACGGTACACCGGTACACCGGTATGGAAGCCCTACTACAAGTATATGCAAAGTATATAAACATTCATAGTAAGAGTTAGTTATGGTGTTTCTCCCTATCTTTTGGTTAACACATATTTCAAGAGCTAGCAACACTGGTTTTGTTGCTACCAACTTAACGACGAAGGGACTGCAGCTGATATGCACTCGTCCGACTGACCGATCATGCAATTATCGTACTAACAGTATATGAAGTCCTTCGACCGTTAGACACTACTATGCTGGGATGTCCCAAGTACGCCCTTTCTCGCCTCGCCAGTGGTAGATTTGTAGATTTACACATTTAGAGACTTCAGCATTGGCAATGGGGTACTTTATAAGTAGGTTTTTTTGAAAATCCAATAGATGGCGCTGAAAACCTATTTTTTCCATTGGGCCATAATGAATGTGGTAAAAATGGGCAGAGGGTAGAAACAACCAAAAAATGTTTGGTAATATGGTACTTAAATAATAATATTTAGTTAAACTAAATAACTAAATATTTGAGAACATTGATTTCTTTAAATCAAATCGATTTGAACGCCATCTATCGGATTTAAAAAAAAACATTGAGAATCCCAATCTCGTTTTTTTCTTTCGCGCTTGATGAATGTGGTTGAGGAAATGGCAAAGGACACTTAATGCAAATAATTATTTTTTGGAAATCCAATAGATGGCGTTGCATTGGATTGTATTTAAACCATCCATGTTCCTAAACTTTTTTCTTTACCTCCATTTATCTCGCTAACGTGACACTTTATTTAGGTTACCATATTACCAAAATTATTTTGTTTTCTATCTATGACTGCTAATATCTCTCACCACAGTAAAACCACGCAGTCAAGTTTTCACATTTTGTGGATTATATACGGTACGATTGGCGAGGGCCCTTAAAACACTTAGACATGTTGTCACTGTACTTCAGTAAAATTTAAGCGGTACTTAAATTAAGCGTTCGTCTGTGCATTTAGCTACAATGCAAGTTGAGATGTACTTATTGCATCACGTAACCAATGTCGTTAGTAATACCATGGCCGAATAACACTAGAGGACAGACAACCGCAGTACTTTGATGCGTAATTCGATTTTTAGTTTAAATGTATATTGATTTAGTTTAAATGATAGAGCTACTAGTTCAAAAGTTATTTCTATTATAGGTAGTATCGTGGTGGCGCGCTTAATTTAGGAAAGATGGCGGTATAAGCGTTAATTTCCTAAGAAGAAACAAGGCTTACGCTTACGCCGTCTCTGATTTTTCGTCGACATTACTATGGATTATACTACGCCGTCACCCTAAGCACCCATCATCTATTGCGTGGTACAGCGACATCTAGAAATAATACAGGATTTTAGCTTTCTAGCAGGGTACGTTTTTTTATATGACGTTGTCAGTCCTCTAGTTTTATTTATCCATGGTAATACCACGTTTTTTTCCTAAAGTATTGTATGAGTCAGCTGTAAGTATAGGTATAAACTAAAAAGGGTGTCCCGTAAACAATATACTAATACCACGTTTTTTTCCTAAAGTATTGTATGAGTCAGCTGTAAGTATAAACTATAAAGGTGTCTCGTAAACAATGGAAAATTGATCGGTGCAACTTAATTTTTACCCGACTGCAAGGAAAAGGGGAGGGTGTGTGGAAAGTGTTTGACCTGTATGTTATATGCATTTACGTACCCTCTACCCATATTTACCACATTCATCATTGCCCAAAGGAAAAAAATATATGTCTTCAGCGCCATTTATTGGTTTATGAAAAAAGCCTGGTCATAAACATTTACAATGGCGCACTCACCCCGTTGCAATGGCTGCCAGCGTCGACGCACGCTCCGTAAGCGCACGGCTGCAGGTTGCCCGGGCACGTGTTGTGCCCGCACGCGCGCGTAGTCTCGTCGGAGCCGTCGGCGCAATCAGGCTTACCGTCGCACTTGTCCGTGCTGCTGATCCAGGTTCTGTCGGTGCATTGGAAGCGGCCGCTGATGATGGAAACACATAAGATTAGGCATGTTCCGGTTTTTGAAGCCAACGCCATCATTGCTATCGTTGCAACAAATACAGTTCGAGCAACGCTACACAGATGGCGCTACTTATCTACCTGTCTCATCCCTCCTCCCTACTGCTGTAGGTGCAATCGGGGTGAAGTTGGACTAGAGTTGCAATTTAGATTCCTCGCATATTCCTATTTTTTATGGTAACTCCATCTATGCTTTACTGCGGGAACTATAATAGTTCGCGCAACTCTACACATATGGCGCTACTTGTTTTGACTTACTCTATTATAGTTAAGGTAAAGTTTGTTCGAGTTGTCTGCGAAGTCACGGCGACCGTTGCACTTGGACGGAGTCGCCATCAGATACCGTAATGTGAGTTCTTTACATCCTATAATTTTCGACTTCAATGCCATCTACGATTTACTGCAGGAACTATAATAGATCGAGCAGCACTAAACAGATGGCGCTACATGTCTACTACTTCTTACCCCTCTTCTTTAACGCCTCCATTACAGTCCGGGTGAAGTTCGTCCGAGTTGTCGGCGCAGTCGCGGCGCCCGTTGCATTTGGCATCTCCGTCGGCGCATGCGCCGTACGCGCACCGGAACCACTGCGGCAGGCATCTGCGGGGTAGGAAGGAATGGAGGACTAATAAGGATAGTATGCATAGAGTATATAATTTACTACGATAGTATGTATCTGGTATCAAGAATGTTACCAATCTCCACTGGAGAGACTTTTGCTAGAAGCGAAACGCCGCCTATCCAATCGATAAACGTTTGATTCGTTAGCAAGTTAGTCACTAACTTATTGTTGATGCAATTCGCCATAGATCTCGGTTCTTTCATTGGGCCAGCAAATAATTTACTTACCAATAACAGAGGCGTCATTCACTCTAGTCAGAGAGATAATTAAATTAGAAGCGAGTTTGAAACAAGCAATTATAAAAATAAACTTTCATTGGTTGTAAAACGCTATCCTAAAACCCTGATCTGGGACCAGAGACTCGATGGGTCTGTCTCGTCTTATTATAGAGTTCCCATGGCCACCTACCCGCTTCATCATCAGATCACTCATTATATTTAAAATTCGCGTAAAGAAGCATTTCCTATCTCTTATAGGTAGTATATACACCGTGACATTTTAGTGGTTTTAAAGCGGAGGCTAGGTGAAGTAGGTATCATATTGTCTTTTTTTTGTTTAATCAAGGCATATATTTTTTTATTTACGAAAACTATCTCGACGCAATCTCGACACAGTGAGAAACATTAGTAGTCCTCTTTTATTAAGCACGGCGGGTCGGCAACGCCAAGGGCCTTCAAAGAAGCTAGCCGCCTAGCGCAAGCGCATGCCATTAGCCAATCATCGCACTTGCACGCCGCAACCCATGCTCTCTGCCCCCGCCCCCAACCCTTTGATTTACGGCGCGCGCGTCTCTAGTTACCCACAGCACGTCACTCGTGCGATAAAAAGCCCGCGAAAATGGATCGGCATTACGCTTAAATCAATTTCAAAAAATCAAGCTCAAATTTTGAGTATCTTAGTATGGTGCAACAATATGCTATTGCGATAATTCGCAATAGCATATTGTTAGCCGTAGAGCCGTCGAGCTTCACACCAAGAAGTGTTGATTACAACACAGCAGAAGCTCGACGGCTCTACGCACAAGCGGACCATCTGAACCATCTCAGAATGCAGGGCATCCCAAACCCACAGGTTCCTTCAATAAACACTTTCTGGCGGCTACTCAACGATTGATTGATCATCATGGACAGTTTAGGGTACCAGAGCATGCTCAAGCCCGAGGTCGACCCCACATTTACAGACCAGACCTCGATGAGGACATCATCGAGTACCTCGAACGCGATCCTCGGCGAAGCACTAGAATGGCTGCGATTCGGTTCAACGTGAGCTAGTACTACGTGTGGAAGCTGTTGAACTCAGAAAAGTTACACTCGTACCATTTTAGGCGTGTTCATGCCCTCCACGACAACGATGGACCGGCCAGGATTGCGTTTAGTCAGTAGTCAGCTGTTGGCAAATCAAGATAAAAACATTTTGTGGACTAACGAGTCAACTTTCACGCGTGTTGGACTATTCAACCAACGCAATGAACATTATTGGGCTTTTAATAACCCCCACGTGATCCGCGAGTGTTCTCATCAAGTGCGTTTTAACATTAGACTTTGTTTTGTGGTCCGAGCTGAAGCGCCTGGTGAACACTCGGAAATACGAAAATCGTGATGAATTAAAGACTGCGACAACAGACGCTTTTAATGTAGTAAGACGTGACAGAGACACTTTATTAAAGTTAAAACGTAATTGCGTGAAACGGGCACGACTTTGTATTGAACGAAATAGCCTGCGCGTATTTGCTCCGTTATCATATCAGTGAGTGTAAATAACTAAATTAAAAAGGGAGTGTTTTGTAGTAAAGTTCGTGAGCTGTGTGAAAAATCTGCAATGTTGGTAAGTACCTACCAAACGCCTTTACCACTTTAACTAGGTACCTATTTAATCTAATAGCATATCACGATTTTACCTACGGAATGGTTAGGCGACGCGCTACTACTAGTTCACAATTTTTTTTAAACGAGATTCCTCAATTATTTTTATTTTACGACTAGGGCCGGTATACATTGTCGAAATGGATAGTACTGTTAATTGCAAATCGCCTCCCTGCGGCTTTAAAATAAAACCACTTAAAAGTCAGGGTGTATGTAGTAGGGCCTGTCCATATTTTGACAACATAATTTCATTGGGTTTGGACTTTTTTACCAATCAATAAGGTTGAAAATCGCGGGACATTTGTGAAGGTCCGCCCTATCCATATTTATTGAGAACAATTTAAATCACCACCAAAATATGTTTCTACCCAAAATGGGTAAATGCTACCCAAAATGGGTAAATGATCACCAAAAGTTGCAGAAAATATCAGGGCAAAATACTTCGGTATCTTAGGTTGAACATGTAAGAACAACAAAAAATACTTAAAACATAAACTTAAGTACCTACACCAAACATAAAATGAAGTTTGGGGATCATTTGTCCAAACACAATTTGGTGATCGTTTACTAATTCTGGCGGTCGTTTAGAATTTATTGGTAGTAAAATAGGTGCGTTTTTGGTGATCGTTTAAACATACGCCATATTTATTTATATTTAGGATGTATATTTTAAGTATGATGTAGGCGTATGATGTATTTGTGTTGGTGAATATATTACGCATTCTCCTAAGAAGTGCTGGCTGCTTTCCTCCAAGCCACAGTGAGGGCAAGATGGGTCCTGTACGAGCCTCAATAATGATAGGCATCTATTTAGTTTGCAGTGACCTGTCACCACACCTACCAGTGTTGCTAAGTTTTCCCTACTGAGACTACTCGAACGGCCGAGTCTATATAAGTATGTGTATCGTTGTCTAGTACCCAAGCTACAGGGAATCCTAGTTTGGGGCTAGAACAATGTGTGTAAATAGACATCTTAGACTGCTTTTGGTGGAATATACCTTGCCTTTGTTGTTCTTCCATTGTTGTATAAATAAATCTGTATGGAGTTGTCAAAGTTCACTCGAGTTAAGTCTTATCTTAGTTAAGTCGCCTTGTGACACTGTTTTAATGTATAACTTGTTATTTGTGTGCAATAAAGAAATTATGACTCATGAATCAGTTCCATGTCATGAAAACATTGCATGTCATCTGATTTACATAGGCAGGCAAAATTTCACCTGGATTGCAATCCGGGAAGTGGATCAAATATACCTTGCCATATTTGCCCGGGACAGGTGAAACTGAATAAAAGCTTTGCATAGAACTTAGCTGTTGGAATTCTTGATGACAGCCAAGGCTAATAGTTTGATAGTTAGTTAGTTAGGGCTCATTTTTATACGATTACCAAAAAATTCGAAAATTTACTACCAATAAATTCGAAATGACTGCCAGAATAAGCCAGGTAAATGATCACCAAATTGTGTTTGGATAAATGATCACCAAACTTCTTTTTATGTTTTGTGTACATAAGTTTATTTTTTAAGTATTTTTTGTTGTTCTTATATGTTCAACCTAACACGAAGGATAAAGGGGGCTTCGCTTCCCTCACCCCTTTACCCTTCACCGCAGTATTTTGCCCTGATATTTTCTGCATTTTTTTGTGATCATTTACCAATTTTGGGTAAGAAAAAATATTTTGGTGATCATTTGAATTGTTCTCGTTAGTTAGTCACTCACTTGTTGTTGATGCAAGTCGCCATGGTCTCGTCGCTGCCGTCCGGGCAGTCGGGCTGGCCATCACACTTGCGGTCGAAGGAGATGCAGCTGCCGTCACGACAGCGGTGCGTCAGGTGACCGCTGGAAATACACAGGTTACGTTAGCCTCCCTCTGGCACAGTCGGGTAGGGGGCTGTTCATTAACAACAAGCTTCCACACGATCGATTCCCGACTCAACGCCCTCTACGCGTCATTGGTCGGGAGAACTGTTCTTCCGACTCAACCGTTGGTCTCCGACCAAGTAATAATAATAATTCGGTTGTCAATCGAAGTCCACACGGTGCATTTTTTCGTCAACTCGACCAAGATGACCTCTGTTGGTGGTTGGCTCCGATCGTGTAGAAGGCCTTTAATCCTCAAAGGGGGGGCATCACGTAATATCACAAAGGGGGAGGGGGGGGGGGGGAGTAGTGAGATATCAAGTGATATAAAAACGAAAATAAATAAGAATTGTCATTACTTAGAACATAATTATTTTTATCTACACACGTATCATAAACCATCTTTACTGCGTACAAAAACCGCACGTTACGATCAGCATAATGTTAAACTACTTGGTAAAAACTCATTTCTTATCTGAAAAATTACACATTATGACCATAATGTGTATTTTTTCTACACATTATGACATTCAAATTTCGAACGCCGACGCCCGCCTGCATGCCGCCCCTAGTTTGTCTTTGAAGTTGGTACTGACATTCAAATTTCGAACGTCGACGCCCGAAGTTGGTGCTACAGAACAAGCTAAACAACTGCAGAGCCACAATGCCGGTCAAACATGCGGTTCCTGAACACATCAAAGAGAGCTTATGATATGTGTGTAGATAAACTAGTGTATGTAACTGTACATAATTAGGCATTAAAACTCTCGAGTGATATTATTATGATACTCGCCGAACTCTCGAGTATTAATGCCCTCCATTATGTAGCAGTCACATAAACTACTATATTGCGTTTAATACTTTTTCCTCCGACTGTAAGCATCGTCCCAAAAAAGAGTTGTTGCTCTTCCGCGAAGTGCAATGCTAACAGCTGACTTGCAGATAACTATACATATACTTCGTGTTGAAGGCACTTGAAGGAAGTCTTGCAAATCCGTGGTCCGAGGAAAATCCATTAAATTTTATCATTTATTATTTATTCCATTTCAGTGTTTCGGATGACACGTTAAGCTGTTGGCTAGTATTAAAAAGTTGCTAAAACTTCACGTGACCTAAATTCTCTAAGGCCGATCGCAATTCATATTTTCATTTTTTACTGCCTTATACAGACAGCTAGACGCCATAAGGCTCTGTTATAACCGAACTTAGTGTGCAGTAAACGCTGACTTAAGTTTATTCATTTTATTTAAAACTGTTTTCGTATCCGGCTGCAAGGCAGTGGGCCCACAACTTTTGTCCGATACATACATTGTAAACTCTCGTTATTTTTGTCTAAAAAGGTTTGTAATGCTGGAACATTTGGGTCAACTTAGTTTGCTAGTTTTATGCCAAGGAAAAAATCGCTAACAGCACCGACAAATTTTTCTCCTGGGTCTTGTTTTCCTAACAGTTCCCGAGGAGGGTTTTTGTTTTTAATTAGATTTGTAATAGTTTTGATTGTGTTCTCTGTGTGTGTGTCTGTCTGTAGTACAGTGAAATAAACTTATTTAGCAGCAGTAATAAGTGTTTTTTTAAAAAGGACCCACGGAGCGCCATCCTTACAAATCAAATCAAATCAAATCAAATCAAATCAAAAATCATTTATTTCCATAGGATGTTGTTACATCACTTAGATCCGTCATTACATTTTTTTTGGGTGAGTTCACTAACACAATGGCGGAATCTGTGGAGAAGAGCTCACCGAAGAAACTCCACAGTCGTCGCATCTTTTGCGTTTCCTTTTTTAAATAAAATATTGTCAAATTACAAAATGAATGCTAATTATATATCGAAACAGCCTGTTACTCAAACAATCTATTCCCATGGACATCTGTCCTCTAAGTAATCAGATATCCTATAGTAACCTTTTTTATACAATTTATGTTTTATTATTATTTTAAACTTGTCTAAAGGTAAGTTTTTAATATCAGTAGGGACCTTATTGTAATAGCGTATACAATTGCCTTTAAAATAATTACTAATTTTATGTAGTCGGCTTACATAAGCAACCAACTTGTCTTTATTTCTAGTATTAAAATTGTGTATATCACTGTACTTCTGAAAATTAGTTATATTTCTTTTTACATACACAAGATTGTCATAGATATATTGAGACACAAATGTCAGAATATTGATTTCCTTAAACTTTTCCCTCAGTGACACTCTAGGCCCTAATCTATAAATTGCACGAACAGACCGTTTCTGCAGAATAAATATACTATTAGCATTCGCAGCGTGACCCCACAACAAAATACCATAGGTCATTAGACTATGAAAGTAACTAAAGTAGACTAGTCTAGCGGTGTCTACGTCGGTAAGAGCTCTAATTTTTTTAACTGCGAACACTGCCGAACTCAGTCTGTTCGACAATTTATTTATATGAGGATCCCATTGTAGTTTGGCGTCTAAAGTAATGCCCAAAAAGACAGTCGACTGCACAAGGTCCAATCTCTGTCCTTTTATAAATATGTCTGTAGTTACCGGGTTCACATTGGGTAACACGAATTTAATACATTTAGTTTTCTTTTCATTAAGTAATAAATTGTTAACAGTAAACCAGTTGACTATACTAGAGATAGCATTGTTTACCTCGTCATAATTTGATTGCTGTCTTTTAACTTTAAATATCAAAGAAGTATCATCGGCAAACAATACTAACCCATGTTTTGCTTTAACAAGGTAAGGTAAATCATTAATATATACTAAAAACAAGAAAGGACCAAGAATTGAACCTTGCGGTACGCCCATACTTATTGAAGACCCAGGTGATCTTTTCCCATTAACATCGACCATCTGAACCCTATCTGTTAGATATGACTCCAGAAGGCCAAGTGCCTGATCTTTTACACCATAATGGCGTAACTTCCTGACAAGAGTGTCATGATGGACGCAATCAAAAGCCTTGGATAGATCGCAGAAGACACCTATTGCATCCATTGCGTCTTCCCAGGTATCAAAAATATTGTCGATTAGTTCAACACCAGCATCGGCTGTTGAACGACCCTTTGTGAAACCAAACTGAGCAATATGAATTAAATTATTGAGATAAAAATGACTTTGCAATTGATTAAGTATGAGTTTTTCAAATATTTTGCTAAGCGTTGGTAGTATCGATATGGGTCTAAAATTGGTGGGGTCTGATGTACTACCAGCTTTGAATAAAGGTATAACTTTACTTAGTTTCATCAAGTCAGGAAACACACCATTATCTATACATTGATTAAATATACAACAAAGGTGAGGTGCAATACAATCTACAATGGAACTAATAATTTTTACTGATAGACCATGGGCGTCAGCTGTCTTTTTCATTTCCAGGGATTTAAACGCTTTTACAATGTCTTCATTATTTACGTGCCTAAATTTAAAATCTGTTTTACATTCCTCAAAGTTTTGTTTAAGTATAGATTCAGCAGCAGCGGGAGATGAATTTAAAGACTTGGTTGTTGAAACTGGAATGTCCGTAAAGAAATTTTCGAAAGCTTTTGCTACTTCTAGGTCTGTACTTAGCAATTGATTATCTATCTTAAGCTTGAAGTTATTATGAGTAGCTTTGGCCTTTCCAGTCTCTCTGTTTATAATTTGCCAAGTCGTTTTCATTACATTGCTACTAGATTCAATTTTGTTTTTAATGAAATTAGATTTAGCTACGGCACAAACGCGTTTAAACATTTTTGAATAACTACGAACATAATCTAGAAAGGCCGTATTTTTGTTATATGATTTCTCTTCATAGAGTTCATATAATCTTCGTCTGCTCCTATGAATTCCAACTGTCGCCCAATCACTAAACAAAGCTTTGTTATTAACTTTTATAGTTTTTGATTTAAACACCGTATCATATTCATTTTTGACAAGGTTAAATACTGAGTTGTACAACAAATTTGGATCGTCACTGTATGGTATTTCCCATAGTTTATCTAAAATATTATTCCTGTAGTGTTCAAGCCGAGTGTCACTAACGGGCACACATGTAATATCCTCTTTTTGGTCCTTTTTTATTTTAATATTGAATATACCTATCTGACCAGAGTGATCAGAGGTTAATTTATTGATGACCGATTTGAAAATGGGCGTAATGTTAGTAAATATATTGTCAATGCAGGTTGTTGTTGCAGTAATTCTAGTAGGCTCCAAAAACAGATAGTTCATGTTGTGACATAAAAATAAAGATTTTAATCTAGTACAAATATTATTATCCTCTAACAGATTAACATTAAAATCACCACAAATTATAAAAAAAATGTTTTTATCGCTGATTTTAATCAACACTTCATCCATTTTCTTTTCAAATAAATCAAAGGATAAATCTGGTGGTCTGTATACGCTCATTACAATAAGTTGTTCAAGTTCAAGTTACACCTCGAATATTGTTAAAATTAGCTAATCAATTCGTGACCTAGTTGAAATTTGGTCACAACACTCACAACCTTATTTAGATAAAGGTCATACAACAGCTCATACTGCAAGATGGTTTCTATTTAGCCGCTGCAGCGGAACATCGCGAAAATTATGTGTTTTTTATTTCTTTGTTCAAAACCACTAATTGCTACTGCATTCCAAAAAACAGTTTTAAGATATTTTAATACCTCTTTTTTGACGCAAGAATCATATCATTATCAATATATTTTTAGATTCCAAGAAATAGCAAGTTTTAGCAAGTTTTGTTGTTTTTTTTTTTTTGTTTTTTTTTATTTTGACGTTTGACGACCCGATTGGCCGACTCGGCAGTGACCCTGCCTACGAAGCCAAGGGTTCCGGGTTCGAGTCCCGGTGGGGGCAAAAATGTTTTTTGATGA
The DNA here is from genome assembly GCA_949825045.1 of Argyresthia goedartella. NCBI lineage: Eukaryota > Metazoa > Arthropoda > Insecta > Lepidoptera > Argyresthiidae > Argyresthia > Argyresthia goedartella. The sequence continues at coordinate 23,354,089 of OX463811.1, forward strand.
GAACGGATGTTTGTACCCTAGTCATGGTTGTTTATCTATTAAAGTATAATATTTATCTACATAAGTATTTGTATCGTTGTCTAGTACCCAAGATACAGGGAATCCTAGTTTGGGGCTAGATCAATCTGTGTAAATAGTGTCCATGGTATTATATAGTTCCCATTGAAATGAATGATAATCACCGAGTCAAAAACTTAAAAAAACCGACTTCATGTTCGAGCCCTATTTCTTCCTCCCCGCTAGGAATGCGAATGAAGTCTGTGTACATGAAAAATCCTCGTCAAAACTTTTGCTGCACGGAACCACAAACCAAAACGTCATCTGTGTTTTTTTCTATTTTTTGCATTTGTCGATTTTTTCGAAAAGTCCTGATTCAATTTGATAAAATTTGTATGGGAAGTATGACCTACCTATCAAAAAAGGATTATCAAAATCGGTAAAATGTAACTATAGTCAAGAATAGTCAAGATACGACTACGATAACTAAACTAATTAAAAAGGTGTGTTTGAAAATGGAATCTTTGGCACAAGAGCTGTTGAATTCAAGGTTTTCAGTTGAGGACATGGCCATGTGGCCTTGAAGATATTGAAAGATAAGACACTTTTATGAAGACTACAAAGATGACATCACAACAGCCAAGGCGGTATGGCTTAGCACCGTATCATTTCCCTGAAGGGAGAAATAAAACCAAAAAAAAAGGTGTCAGCTTCCCGCCGTACTCACAGTCATCACATGAAACATTAATCAGATTCCAAATTTAAATTTACATACAAAACCGTTCACTAAGTAATCCTTAATGAATTACTAAACGAATGGGTATGGCGGTTAGTGTCTTAGTTAGTTGGATTTGATTGACACCTGAATAACTACCCTCAGTACCTATATGTATAAAATAATGTAAACAAAAAAATGTATGAGTGAAACTTGAAACAATTGCCAAGGCGTCTACACTAACCATAGATCGATTTTCAAACTCCTTTTTAATTAGTTTAGTTGTGATTGCGGAATCGGCGACAGTTGTGTGCGTTTACATTCTTTTGAATACCTACTTGTCTCGACAATAGGTAGGTATGGATACTTCAACAATATACATATTACCAAATTCCTAAATAATAGAACAGAGGTTGAAACCATCTTTGCTGCAGGCGCCATGTAATATTATCACCATTTAAAAATCCTCATACCCTTAATAACATCATGCCAATAACTAGATTTAAGTATAATTAAGCTTACTTGCAAGAGATTTGTCTTCTTGTACGATTCAGAGGCGACAGTACTCCATAGCTTCTGTGAAGTAGAAACGTAAACATAAACATTTACACCCAGGCACATACATTGCTTCTGGCCACAAACTAGGAAACCCTATGTCATGGGAATCAGAAACAGCAACATCACACACATATAAACATCCGCGACCTGGGGATTTTTTTTCTGTATCCCCCGCCGGGGATCGAACCCGGGAACTCTCGCATGGTGGGCAGAGCCACAACCGCAGCGCCACATTAAAACACATGTTTATTAAAAACCCATGTATTTTTAACCCTTTACACGGGTGACTAAAGTCGGTCGATTTTCGCCGAACTAGCATTCGACTTTCGCCGTGCGGCGTCCGGCCGTATGAGGCTGCCGACTTAAATCGACCGTGAAAATGAAAAAGGTCAGTCGCAGACGATTTTATGCTTGAGAAGTTTCGTTCGTTGGCGTTCGCTCGCTCTCTTCATTAATATAATCAAGTCACTTGCAATTTTTATCGACTCGTCTGAATTAGATGGTGATTAAATGCTGTTCGATGCGACTAGTGTTGCCGCACGGCGAAAATCGACCCGTGTAAATATCCTTAATGGGGTATTTTCCAAGTATATGTCCATAAACATAAACAAACATTTACATATAGACACATACATTGCTTCTGGACCCACACTAGGATACCCTGTGTCGTGGGAACCAGAAACAGCGACGTCACATACCGAGTCGGCAGTGACCCTGCCTACGAAGCCAAGGGTCCCGGGTTCGAGTCCCGGTGGGGGCAAATATTTGATTGATGAGAACGGATGTTTGTACCCTAGTCATGGTTGTTTATCTATCTAAGTATAATATGTATCGATACAAGTATGTGTATCGTTGTAAAGTACCCAAGATACAGGGAATCCTAGTTTGGGGCTAGATCAATGTGTGTCAATAGAGTCCGAGGTATTATAAAAATAATAAAAAATATACAAAGAACAGCCTTTAATACCTCGGTAGGTTGGTTGTTGGTAGGTTGGTGATGGTAGAGATACCTTATAGGAGAGATGCACTGCTCATCGCTGCCGTCGGAGCAGTCTTGTCTGCCGTCGCAGAACCTGTCCAGACTGACGCATGCGCCGTCCAAGCATGAGAACTCGTCGATTCTGGAACATTACGTAGAAGCTTGATTGACACGCTTGTTATGGCTGAGTAAGCCAGAAAAGGTCAGTCTGAGGATAGTCTTTTTCAAAATCCGATAGATGGCATTGAAGAACCCCTCATTTTTTTCCTTTAGCGCATGGTGATTGTGGTAAATATATGGTTAAAGGACACTTATGAGAGATAAGCTTGCCTTTGTAAATGAATTTCTATTTGCTTGTGTATTGTATTGTGTTGTGCAATAAATGTATGCACTATATACGAATGTAAGTAATTATTTTATTTATGGTTTCAACTGACAAGACGTCACGTCAAAAAATTATTTTAAATTATTTTTTTTTTTCTATTTATACCCAGTTTTATTTTGTATTTCAACAAAAAATAAGGCACATTTAATCGCACATCAAAAATACTGATTTGCACAGCAAAAAAGGATCAACATTTTTTTTATGTGTACTTAAGTTTATGTTTTAAGTATTTTTTGTTGTTCTTACATGTTCAACCTGACACTAAGGATCCAGTCTTAACTCTTTCGGAAGAACATCAGAAATAATTATCGCACGGGTCATGAAGGGATTCACGGTAACGAAAAAGCAGATGAGCTGGCAAGAAACGGCGCTGATGAGCGTTTTATTTGACCAGAACAAGATTACCTATATCAGCGACTGTCACAAAGAACATCTTCAACATGATAGCTACGCGAGATGCAAACCAAGAGTGGAAGAACACCAAAGACTGTAGGCAGTCTAAGATGTTTATCTTAAGGAAAGACCCCAAAAAGGCTAAGTATTTACTTAATCTTAGTAGGGAAAACTTAGGAATACTGGTAGGTGTGGTGACAGGTCACTGCAAACTAAATAGACGCCTATCATTATTAAGGCTCGTACAGGACCCATGATGCCCTCACTGTAGCTTGGAGGAAAGGAGCCAGCCCTCTCTAGGAGAATGCGTTATATATTCAAACATAAGATGGCGAACACTAGGGATTGATAACATTAAAGCAGATGATTTGTCAAACTTAAAGATTAGCGACATCCTAGAATTCATTAAACGAACAAGAAGATTTGGGGAGGGACATCTGTTGATCCAACAGTAACCAGTGCCCAAACCATTGGGAATTGGGTGAAATAGTCACGATAGACAACTTCACCTAAGCTACCGCAGCATTTTGCCCTGATATTTGCTGTGCAAATCAGTATTTTTGATGTGCAGTTTAATATTTCCCCAAAATTGATAGGGAATTACTTATACAAAGTTACGTACCGGGAAACAATAATGGAGGACGAAGACGCCGACGGAGGGGCCGATGCTGGCATATCATGATCGCAGCCACAAATTTCATCCATGCGACAAACATCAATACCAATAAAATAATCATGCCTGGTTTGTTCACAGAAATACAAAAAACCGGCCAAGCGTGAGTTGGACTCGCGCACGAAGGGTTCTGTACCACCGTACAATGGTAGGGATGGTGTGGAGTGAATAGTTTGGAATTTATATAGCAAAATGTTGTTTACAAAGTTTTTGGTACGGCTACTTTCACACTCCATGTACGTAACCAGGTTCATTCATAAGTTTGTGGTATTGAAAGAATTGTAGTATGGGAGCCCCCTTAAATATTAATTTTATTCTGTTTTTTAGTATTTGTTGTTACAGCGGCAACAGAAAGACATCATCTGTGAAAATTTCAACTGTCTAACTATCACGGCTCATGAGATACAGCCTGGTGACAGACGGACCGACAGACAGACAGACAGCGAAGTCTTAGTAATAGGGTCCCGTTTTTACCCTTTGGGTACGGAACCCTAAATACGAGGTCTAAAAGACACATAACCTCGCATCACACCCAGATTACTTCCACCCATCCACCACTCTTGCTCAAAAAATCAGCCAAACCAATGAATTTACAAACAAACTCCTCAACCAAGCCGACCGTAAACCAATCACAAATACCAGAAACCATCCATAACTTTTTCCAAAAAGATTCAATGCAAGATTACTTAATAGCCAAAACTCAATCTGGAGAGAACGCTGGGAAAAACTTTAAGATTTTCATAGTAGGCAAAATAGTATCCCACAAGGAAACGTAGGCAGACAACTGACCACAGTCCTTACCACAGAGATAAAAGATCTCACAAACAACCTACCAGGAGAAGGAAACTCTGAAAAAATATTCATCTTATGTAGTAGTATACAGAGAGACAATTAGGTTAAATCAGGCCAGGATATTAGGTGATCACTTCAAAGAAGATTGGAGATGTGACAATCAGGTCATCATGATGAATTGATTGCAGAAACTCTAATGTGCAACTCAAAGCTAGCATTAAAAAACAAACAGAAACAAGACGCTGATCATACTGCCCGAATATTTAGCCGCCTTATGTTACAAGGAAAAAATAGATAAGCAAATAGATGGATAACGAAAAGATGGTGGGGGAATCTTGGACCCATCTGAAAAACTAGGAAATAAAACAGTACATGAAATATTTAAAGATAAACGTGCTAATCAAGTAACCCCACAACTATCAGATTTTATAGACCAACCTGACCTCCCCATTATGATGAATGTCGATATCACCTCAAACCACATAGAAAATCTCGCGGAGCTGGACCAGGCGGCACCGACTCAGAACAATGGAAATCAACTTCTACTTTGCTTTGGGAACCACAGCTCAGAACTGAGAGAATCAATCGCGGCACTAACTAGGAAACTCAGCAGTGAAATTGTCGATTGGGACTGCATAAGAGCTCTATTAGCAAGAAGAGGTATATCACTGGATCGCCCTATCAGCAAAGGTGAAATACTACAACGCATTATTGCAAAAGCAATGGCGATCGCAATAGGGCTAGATGTTCAATTAGCATGTGGCTCTGATCAGCTATGTGCAGATATGAAGTCGGGTATTGAAGGAGGGATTCATGCCATGACCAAATGTTTTAATGAAGGTGAAGATGATAAATGCCTCCTCCTAATAGATGCAGCGAATGCCTTCAACGCGCTGAGTCGCCAAATCGCTCTCTGGAATGCTAGGATCTATACTGGCCGCACTGTGCAATATTTCTTTTCAACACATATAGAGGTTACGCAGTCATTTGCCTATCAGGCACAAACTATTTCATCTTAAGCAAGGAAGGAACAACGCAGGGTGATCCATTAGCCATGCTTATGTATGCAGTCGGAATTCTACCCCTAATCCAAATCTGCAAGGACCTTGGAAAATATGTACAAAACTGGTATGCTGATGATTCCGCCTGTTTTGGTAAACTAAAAAACGTAAAAGAATGGCTAGAAAAACTTAAGACACTAGGTCCAAAATACGGTTATTTCCCAGAAACTTCAAAAAGCTATACCATAGTCAAAAATAAATCAACCGAAGAATCTAACAGACTATTTGGGAACCTTGCAGTGAAGACTGTACTTTCACATCGGTTTTTGGGCGGCGTCATCGGAGATGAGAATGGAAGAAAATAATACATGAAAGAAAAAGTTAACGAATGGATTGTATGTATAAGACTACATTAAAAGAAAGTAAAAAACCCACAATTTGTACATACAGCCTTTACAAAATCACTCCAATGCGAATGGAGATACTTACAAACAGTCATGAATAATAACACTTGTAAAGAAATTCACACTTTAAAACAAACCATCATGACAACACTGATACCATCAATCTTGGGCAGAGAAATAACGTCACTAGAACATGAACTATTCAGCCTACCAGTGAAACTTGGCGGGCTAGGTATTAATGAACCCATGAATAACAACGACTGTTATAAAATATCGGTAGAATCAAATAGTATATTGACGCATGCCATCAAATCTGACGAAAACCTAGACTTACAAACCCATCAAACTCATGCTACCAATACTATTAAAGAAGAAAAACTATCGCGGCAAAAGGGCGACGCTGTAAGAAGTAATGTCAGAATATCTAAACTACCAAATAAAATTAAAAGATGTATCCAAAGAGGCGTTAAAACGAAGTCTTCAATTTCAACAATGGCTTTGCTATTAGATACGCGCACGAACCTGCAAACCTCCCTCAGGCCTGCGACGGATGCGGAGAGAATAATTTCGACCTCGCGTTAAACTGCAAGAAAGGAGGATTAATAAAAAAATGACATTATCAACACTGACAACAATGACAATGCTGACGCTTCCTCTTACAGCAACCTCACCTGGCAAAAAACAGCACAGAGACATAGCCGAGAGAAACACTCAAAATACGACCGAGCAGCTGAAGACCTAATTCACCCCACTAGTCATTTCATGCGATGAGCCCTAGGAACTGAATATAACAGTTAAAAAAAACCGCATCAAAGCTTAACGAGAAATGGCGAAAAGCGAATTCTCAAATAGTGTACTGGCTGAAGGTTTAAGTACAAATCTCAGTTATAAGAGCAGTATCCATGAGAGTAAGAGGCACGCGAAAACATGTCAGGGCGATTTGCCTTGGCCTTTCAATGCGAAGATGGAGCAGGAATACTTTGGTGACAGCTTGATCTCGTGAAACAGAAATACTTGCATTTGTTTTTATATTTTTTATAGACAGGTATTATTTAAGGCTAGTATGTTATTTTATGTTTCAAGTATTTTTGTTGTTCTTACATTTTCAAACTAATACGAGGGATTCACCTTCACCTAAGCTACCGCAGTATTTTTCCCTGATATTAGCTGTGAAAATAGGTATATTTGTTGTGCAAATCAGTATTATTGATGTGCAGTTTAATATTTCCCATTATTTAATAGCATACTATACAAATTCTGTAATGATGTTATATTCTATGCCTACTTATTGTATCTACTGAGTTCTGTTTTGTGTATTATCCGAATAAACTCATTTCTTATCTAAGTAATTCTTTATAAGTATGTTATGTTTGGTTTATGTTCAAACGATCACCAAAAACGAAACCAACCAACCAAACCATTTCTACCTTCAAACCATTTAACTACCAATAAATTCGAAACGAATTAGTACCACCAAATTGTGTTTGGATAAACTCACTCACTTCTCACTAATCACTAAACTTCTTTTTATGTTTTGTGTACTTAAGTTTATGTTTTATGAATTTTTCGTTGTTCTTACATGTTCAACCTAACACGAAGGATAAAGGGGGCTTCGCTTCGTTCACCCTCTTTACCCTTCACCTAAACTACCGCAGTATTTTGCCCTGATATGTTCTGCAACTTTTGGTGATAATTTACCCATTTTGGGTAGGAAAAAAATATTTTGGTGGTCATTTAAATTGTTCTCGTTATGTTTCACGCGTAAACAATTGACCCAATTAAGATGTTTTTTTACGATGGGCTCATCCCCATTCCCCCCACCCCGAATGTCCTTATGACTTCCTCGTATAATAATATCATTCCAGGTTCATTGCCTTACCCATTAGTTTATCAACTGGCCGTAAATAACCCATTCATCACTCACCTACAGATTTCGATGTTATCTTGTGGTTTCAAGACAGAGCTGAGCGCAGGCGATGACGCTGCAAAGAAAAATATTAATCTTTGTAAATAAAAATGCATGCCAAAATGTGTTGGTAAGCGCAAATCTCGAAAAAACCTGGACTGATTTGGATTAATGATTTTTAAACTATCGGTTGAAGTCTTGGGAAGTTTCTTACGGGGAGGAAATTTTGAAAAACGCAAAGGGAATAGTCAGAAAAAGTAAATCAATACAGATCAGTCTTTTTCCAATAGATGAAAACTTTAAAAATACGTTATGTATGTAGGCTGTTGGCACCTTTTCGATCCGGTACGAAGGAGCCCTGACTGGAAAATGAGTATGAATGGCTTCGAGAAAACGATAAAGGTAACACGACGACCCGAATGGCCGAGTCCCTGACCCTGCCAAAGACCCGGGGTTCGCGTCCCGGTGAGGACAAATATTTGTTTGGTGAGAACGGATGTTTGCACCCTATTCATGGTTGTTGATCTAAGTAGTATAATATTTATCTATATAAGTATATGTATCGTTGTCTAGCACCCAAGATACAGGGAATCCTAGTTTGGGGCTAGATCAATGTGTGTAAATAGTGTCCAAGGTATTATTATTATAACATTGTGATGTTATGTTTATCGTTTTCCCATACGGGTTGGCAGAGGCATTATTGTGCCCTCTTTGAGCCCGTTATTCAATACTCCATTTTTGCGTGACAGGGGGTTAGCCCATCGCCGCAGCTATGCAGCAATGAAGGTTACCTCGCGATGTTTTCCATCACCGTTATAACGTCCGTATAATGTACTTAAGATAAATTAATTATCTCATTGGTACATGGTCAGGAATCGAACCTGCATCTCCTGTGTGAGAAGCAAGCGTGAAACCCATTAGACGATGGAGCTATTTAAGGATAAACGTTAGATATTAATATTAAATATTAGTGGGCAATCTTTCACAAATCAAACTAGGCCCATAGTAAGCTCAATAAGGCTTGATATATTTAATAGAGATAAATACTTACGTAAATACATAAAAAAACATCCAAGAATAAGAAACAAATATTCATGCTCATCACACAAATATTTGCGCTTACAGGGATTCGAATCCAGGACTGTCAGCTTCGTAGGCAGGGTCTCAACCCGCTAGGATAAACGGGCCGTCAACATAAACTTAAACATTTACATACAGGCACTTAAATTGCTTCTGGCCCCACACTAGGATACCCTTAGTCGTGGGGACCAGAAACAGCGACGTCACACACATATCAACATACAAGACCTGGGGATTATTTTTTTCTATATCCCCAGCCGGGGATCGAACCCGGGACCTCGGTTAAGCAGAGCCACAACCACAGCGCCACAGAGGTCGTCAAAAGGACCGGTGTGAAGTTGGCAGCCAAAAGTTAGCAGCCAACGATAACATAGCCACTTAGTTAGCTATTCACGTATAGGCGTAAAGAACATTTCTTAATTATGTTCTTTCATATCGCACAATAGTTGCTACAGTAAGCGCCACTTTTCTTGGGCTCTGAGCCAGCTGTAAGGTGGGCAGAGAGAGAGGTGACGGCTCGCGCAGAGTCAAAGAAACTTGGCGCGAACTGTCCCTTTCGTAAGAGGAAGTATTTATCACTAGATCACAAGCCCGCCTAAGGTCAATTTCACTCAAGACCGGAAAATGTGAGCTTATGACAATGGCGGTATATTTAAGTAACTATTGTGTCAATGTTTCCATGGGAATTCCATTATTCCATAAGTTACGAAATTCTCGGTTAATTGATATAGGTAGGTACTGAGAATACTAAAACTCAACTCAACTAGGCGAATAACAGCTAAGCGTTCATTGGAATAACGAAGGGAATACCGGAACCGTGATTCATACCATAATAGCGTAGGTACCTGAGAAGCAAAACACTGTTACACACAAAACCTGTCAAAGTCAAAGTCAAAGGTATTTATTTGTAAAACATAGGTTATAGTATAATGATCTTAAATATTTATAATATCGTATCTCTATATTTGGCGCAATGGCATACACATATTCAATTCAATTCTTACAGTGTCGTGTTACCTAGATATTCTCTATGGAGTAGTACATTTTATTCAATAATAAGTTGCCTGATTTTAACACAGAGCACTTTTTAGGGTTCCCTAGAGAAACAAGGAACCCTTATAGTTTCGTCAAGTCTGTCCGTCCGTCCGTCCATCCGTATGTCACAGCAACTTTATGCAGAAACTATTAAGACTACACAGCTGAAACTTGGTATGTAGATGTATTCTGTGAAATGCTTTAAGATTTTAATACAAAATTTTAAAAATTAAAATAATTAAAGGGGGCTCCCCTAACTGACTAAAACCAATTTTTTTTTTCATCAAACCTATATGTGTGGGGTGTTCATAGATATGACGCTTTAAAAATGACGTTGCGGTTCCTGAAACCATTTTTTCTCAAAGTAAATCTTTAAAGAGACAGACCCTTCCAAAGTGGAAAAATGTGTGTCCCCCCCTCTAACTTTTATAGTAATAGAGTAAAAAATCTACAAAAATATATGCTGTGTATCTCAATACACAATTTCAACGAAAATCGGTTGAACAAAATAAAATAAGCAGTATTTAAGATATAAAACATTTATTAAAAACAGCAAAGATAACTTTTTCATTCATACAAACACTATGAAAAACGACGACCCTAATGGCCGAGTCGGTAGTGACTCTGCCTACGAAGCCAAGGGTCCCGGGTTCGAGTCCCGGTGGGGGCAATATTTGTTTGATGAGAACTGATGGTTGTACCCTAGTCATGGTTGTTTATCTATCTAAGTATAATATTTATCTATATAAGTATGTGTATCGTTGTCTAGTACCCAAGATACAGTGAATCCTAGTTTGGGGCTAGATCAAATAAATGGCGTCCAAGATATTATTATTATTATTATAAAACAAAGTTACAACATAATCATCCACATAATTACTTGCTACAAGGGTAGCAAGGGTTCCGCTTCATGGGCGAGTCCGACTGGCACTTGGCCACTTTTTTGTGTTCAAAATTGGGCTACCTGGACTTTGATGCCTTGCGAAATTCGACTTATTAGGTTTTATTTAAGTCTGATCATATTATTAATAATGAATCTTAGTGGTTCAATAGATATTACTTAATTAAAAAAACCATATTAATAGGTTACATTGTAAGTTAAAAAAAACAATGATTACTTACAGTGTTAAGATTTTATTATTTATTTTATTAAATAAAAGAATAATATGATTGCATAGGTACGATATAATTTTATAAAAGAAATTTCTTAACATTACGTGAAACCACGCAAAACTGAACCGAAAGTAATAAAAAGTGAAGTTGTCTTGGAAAACTTGAATAAAATCGATAAATGAGGATTTTAATTCTCATCCTCTTTGTATGTTCGCTACATTGCCATGCGGTAACTCTAAAATAGTACATTGTTGCCCAGGTATAGAAAGTAAGCAATAGATGGACGAGTTAGTTCTCACCTGCGGCTCGGCCCGCGAAGATGAGAGTCCATCTATTGCACTTTCTACCGAGGCATTTACTATGTACTTTTCACGCCTGATGTAAGGAAATAAAACAGGTTGAGTACACTGTATAATACACAGTTTAATTAAAAGTAATATTGATATTCGCATTAGGGCAGTTGTGGAATGACAAGGAAATCCCGCCTTTTCAAGCTTTTTTACTCACTAATTTAGAACACACCAATATATTCGACCTACATCTCAATGCTATACAACCTCCTTGCACAAAAAATACTCGCAAATTCGTAGTGCAAAGAATACTAAACATATACAAACTCCTTGTAAAAACGCACGCACAAATGTAATGTTGCTCTAATAATTTTGTTATTTTCTGAACGAGTTACTTATGTCAAAAATAATCGACCAATAGCAGAGTAGAAAGTAAAAAAGGCCGCTAAACACTACATTTTACTTTGCAAATCTATATTGTTTGACTGTTTTTTAATTGTACTACTAAGAACTACTTTCTACTCTCATTTCAATCCATCTTTGGCCATATTTCCGAGCAGTGGCGTGAAAAATCTATATTTACAAGCGGGTCAGCAACCTTTGCGTCAAGGTTACCGAGTCCTTTTACTTGGACGTGCTGATTTGCCGCAATTTTCTGTGGCAAGCAGGCAACACAGTTGGCAATATGAAATCCTCTTTCTGGTGTTTCTTCGAAGGTCAACTTCCGAAGATTCCTTTGAATAGAATTTCCTTTTATAGAATAGACGACCTCTTTTGAATTTTCTTATTTGCAACCACAGACATTGCGAAATTGAAAATGACTCGCCTTTGGTATTTTTACGTTGGACCAAATGACTGTTCAGTATATATTACCATAGGTTGTTATACTTAAGTATTGTATTATCTTGTTCTAAGTCCATCCTTCCCTAACCGATCAACTGCAATAAACGCGTGCCATTTCTGAAACTTGGATGGAAGATGAAGCTTTTAAAAAAAAAAGGAAAAAAATAAATAAAAGCGAGATGACTCTTGACATTGGCGATATTAACCAGTTGTTAGACCGCCGTTAAAAATATAGAAGAAAAAGAAGATTTTATATATTTTGTATTGCTAAGGTTCATGCTGTGAACAGTCATAGGATTTGTCTGTTTGCATTTTTTTATTGTTCCTAATCGCGACGAACCACACTCTCAAAAGTTGAGGGTTCCTTTCTCTTTCGCTCTATTACTGCATATAATTGTCATCTTCAGAATGCGTATGGCCGCGAAGAAGAAATTTGTGTTTTGCTATCTGTATATTCAACTAGCCAGAAATAACAGAACACAATAAAAATGTTTCGGTTTTGTCCGGGACAATTGTCCGTACAAATAGTTATCTCATTGGTCGTGTAGGGCATATAATTCAAAACCCACTCCATTATACATGAACACTACCCTTGCACCCTCAGTCTCGTTCCACACCACATCATAGAATATGATTTGTTTGACGTGACATCATGAAGAGTTTCATTAAGGACCCACAGTTTACGCAAATAAAATGATTGTGTATTTGTTGTCAGACATCTTTGCATGTCTAATAACGTCAATATGTCTTTCTTATCTATGGATTTCAAAGCATAAAGATTATCTGAATCTTGCAGATGTTGTTTCCTTTCGAATTGGATTTCACTACATTTTTCATCATTGGTTTCAATCTTTGAAATAATCTTGTCACACTTATCGGACGTGTCATTGCTCGGCGAGTAAAAACCTTGTTAAACTCTCATTAAAAAGCATTCTAAAGGATCCAGTATTTACCTATCATCTCCTCTGTTAAGCTTTTTGCTCTTTAAATATTTAATTCAGGGCCTAGGTACTCGCGCTCGGTTTTCGCTCTTGAATAATGTGAGGTATATCGTGGTAATAAATTCATGTGATCCTTGATACCGTGGATTATTGCCAGAGAAGTTTTATTCACCGGCTCATGTTTACCCCGTTGATCTGGTTTCACCACAGAAGTTACATCATGTCTTTTAGAAAGAGTTGTGGTGAGAAATTGTTCTGATATGTTTAATGTGTGTAGGAACATCTTTTGGCATCCGCGGGTTCTGTCGATAGAAATATCTATGTTAAACACTCTAGTATTCTTTCGACGACTAGTTTCATTGTCTTTTCTTTGACGTGGTCCCACAACCGGTATTAGGTCAATACAAGAAGACACTGTCTCCTCTGTTCCCACCACTGTGGTTCCCACGTATTCACAGTTTTCCAGAACGCTTCAAATACTAAAGTAATTTTTTCTTCGATTATCTTAGTAGATCATTTTAGTTTACAGCTGTTTGGGCACGTTGGTTGCATTTCTCTCTTCCGTATAGTTTTGTTAGTTTTTGGACACACACTTTGGTATTCTTCACAATGAAAATATGTTATGTGTACTTAAGTTTATGTTTTAAGTCTTTTTTGTTGTTCTTACATGTTTATCCTTACACGAAGGATAAAGGGGGCTCCGCTTCGCTCACCCCGTTTACCCTTCACCTAAGCTGCCAAAGTGTTTTACGCTTTTACATACATTACGGCTGCGGAATCGGTGTTGTAGAGCATACCTAGGCAATGAATGAAATAAATAATATTTCATTCATTACCTAAATGTTTTAGGCATTCTATACATTGCCTTGGTTAACACATCCACTCCACCTCGGTATCTTTAATATAACTATGGTCGCTTAGCTCGTTATGCCTCTATGCCTTTTTAGGGTTCCGTACCCAAGGGGTAAAAACGGGACCCTATTACTAAGACTCCGCTGTCCGTCTGTCTGTCTGTCTGTCCGTCTGTCACCAGGCTGTATCTCATGAACCGTGATAGTTAGACAGATGATGTATTTCTGTTCCCGCTATAGCAACAAATACTAAAAAACAGAATAAAATTAATGTTTATTCAAGAAGTGAAATTAATACCAAATGAATACTAGAAATTATGAACTAAAACTTACTACCACCTAAGTCAAATTAAAAACTAAGTATCGAATAACCCCTTCCGCGCCACTCCAGGTGCAAATGTGCCCTTAACACTAGCCGCATTGCCGCGCTGATTAGCTATGGCTAACCTTTGCACCAGAAATGAGAAATGAGAAAAATTGTAAGCGGCGCCCCACTTCCCTAAAAAAGGTTATGGCCTCCGAGCACCAACACCCAGTAACCTCCACCGCAAGAGCAACGAATAAATAATTTGAGAGGCCCGAGTACTTGTCCCTCTTCCGCACTGCCGCCAGCTCAGCCGCAGAATAAAATAAATATTTTAGGGGCTCCCATACAACAATTATTTCAATACCACATTCAAACTTATGAATGCACCTGGTTACGTACGAGTGTGAAAGTAGCCGCACCAATAACTTTGTAAACGATATTTTGCTGTGTAAAATCCAAACTTTTCTCTCCACACCATCCCTACCATTGTAGGGTGGTGCGAAACCCTTGGTGCGCGGGTTAGACTCGCACTCGACCGGTTTTATACAATACATTGTTAAACAGTTCATAAAAATCGGGTTTCTAATTCGATGTTTGCAGTTACAGTGAGATGCTTCGATAGAGCTTGGGAAATAGTGTTAGTACATCATTATCTGCATCCGCAAAAAGAGAGTTACAGTTTTCTGCTTCTCAGATATACAGATAGTGACTTGTAGGCGTTTTCTTGTTTATGATACGACTCGGAACGCGCTGTAAGTGAATTAACCACACATTTTTCTGGTTTTATATTTTTTTATAATTTATTTTTACAATGAGACTATTTTAAAAAACTGATTTAAATGTTTTTGGGTTTTATTCATTGCGTCTATTTAAAAAACAAAGCTAGTGACTCGGAATTGCCTCATAAACGATATATATAAATCGTTTATGATACGACTCGGAACGCGCTGGAAGCGAATTGTGGTATCGGTCCAAATGCGTGTGAACCATTGGCACCTAATCTGAAAAGCTCATTGCAGATGGCGCTGGGTTTGCTGCGGCTGTCTATCTGTCATTAGTTATTCTTTTAATAATGGCTTCCTAACCCCATTTCAGGTTAATTTTGCCAGTGTCAAGTGTATTTGTGTATTGTATAGGATCACGTGACGTGTTTTTGACCCTAACGAGGCCATGGCTCACAGAAAATCGAATATAGATAACTGTAATATGCAAGGGGTTATTTGTAGTCCGTATACTACACGAGCTGATGCCCGCTCAATATGTGGGGACCCGGACATAGCAGGGAGGTTGACTCCTGGGCATGGGTAATTCCATTCCCCCCCCCCCCAACAAAAAAAAATATTTTTTTGACCTTAACCTCAGATGAATGAAACTCTTTGCCTGCAACCACGCCAGCGCCACCCAGCCGGGGGCAAAGGCGGGCATAGGTAGGACAACCTCTGTGGCGCTGCGGTCGTAGCTCTGTCTAAGATGCGAGAGGTCCCGGGTTCAATCCCCGGCTGGGGGTAAAGAAAAAATAAACCCCAGGTCTTGGATGTTTATACGTGTGTGACGTGGCTGTTTCTGGATCCCACGACACAGGGTATCCTAGTGTGGCGCCAGAAGCAATGTTTGTGCCTGTATGTAGGTTTATAGGTGCCATTGGCTGGTTAGTGTTAGATCAGTTACAGCCAGTTACAGAAAGAATCTTTAAAATTTATGGCTTTTATTTTGGCATTAAAAGCTAATGGCTTGTCTGTTCCATAAAATTTGTTTTTTTAGGATTCCGACCTTAAAACGAAAAAAGGAATCCTTATAGGATCACTTTGTTGTCCGTCTGTCTGTCCGTATGCCACAACCCCTTTTTCTCTGTAACGCGCGCAGGTATCAAATTGAAATTGATATCAATTACTCACGTCTGTGGACCCTTTGAGCTAAGAAAAATTCAAACTTCTATGTCTACGCAATCAAAAAATACGGCCGTTTATGTCCCAAATATACTGAATTAGCTGAATTTGCTTGTTACTCATAAGGGAATTAAAAAATCTGACCTATGGGGTACTTCCGGTTGACCTATGATTTGGCAAAAAGGAAATCTTTCTAGCAAAGGTAAACGAAAAATGCTGTAAATTTCTGACTGTCTGCCTATACGTCTGCGAAGACTCTTTCTCAAGAACGCGTGGGTGGTATCAAGTTGAAACTAATATCAATTGCTCAGGTCTGTAGTCTCTTGAAGTTGTCACGTGTTTTAGGCACAGATGTTCAATCATTCAGCCTACACGTAAGTGAACGCCTATGATTAATGTGCAGTCTGATGATTTGTACAAGTGTGTACGGAACCCTTGGTGCGCGAGTCCGGCTCGCACTTCACCGTTTTTTAGGGTTTCGTAGAGAAACAAGGAACCCTTATAGTTTCGTCAAGTCTGTCTGTCTTTCCGTCCGCCCGTATGTCAGAGCAACTTTATGCAGAAACTATAAGGACTACACAGTTAAAACTTGGTATGTAGATGTATTCATTGTATAAATTGGTTTGAACAAAATAAAATAAGCAGTTTTTAAGATATAAAACATTTATTAAAACCGCAAAGATAAATGTGTCATTCGTACAAACACTATGAAAAAAAAAGTTACAACACAAACATCCAGTCACATAATTACTTGCTACAACGGAACCCCTTCATGGGCGAGTACGACTCGCACTTGGCCACTTTTTTGGTAAAAAAATAATGGCTCTTATGTCTGAGTATGTACATAATGTCCATGATAGTTCACACGCCTTGACGTAAAGCCTATTAGCGTTTAATGTGGCTTTAAAATTTAAAGATTGTTTCTGTAACTGGCTGTAAGTGACTGACCGTAATCGACTATCAATGCTATGTACTGGATTTCCAGAACAGTACCAACCTACGACTATACCACGCAATGGCGATCCTCGACGTTTATTCCATGTGCCTAAATCAATTCGATTCGATCTATTCGGGTGTAGTGCCCCTCACGTAAATGCCAAATTTGGTTTTGCGAAACTACATGTCGTCGTGGGTCGCTTCGCTCGGCTCCAAGTTGTGCATAACATTGTGACCTAACACAACCTTACTTTAGCATTCGGACAGAAAGTGACCTACAGCAACCAATACGGTTCTGTGAAACTACTGAAACTACATGCGGGCGCGGGCGTATTGAATTCCTTGACCTGAAACTTTCGGGAATGTGCTTAAAATGACCCCAAGTATCCGCTAAAAATCATAAACTTGCTACCTATGCGGTCATACACCAAAGGTCTAGAATCTGTGCTACTTGTTATAATAACACTTGATCGTCAACAATAAAAACTCACCAAAAAACAAAGCAAATGATATCCAAAACATGTTCCAAACTCTCTAGAATCCTAGATTCACTGCAAGATCACGAAATTGAATAAATAATCACTTCACTTTGTCCTTAACATTGGTCTTTTCGTTTTATGCATTACTAAAGCTATTACAATAATGAAATTCTTATAGTTCCTTTGCTCGCATACTGTACAAGCGGCCAGTACAGACAGGTTTTCCCAGATGACTGGCAAAGGCAAACTCAATACCTCAGATCTTCTTTCCTGTTGTGATGCCATCCAATTCGAACATTTTCGCCCATAAAGCTGTAAAATCGATTCTCATAGATAGTGTCGTAGACCCGCACGCTAATGTGGTAATTATCCTTATATGGACAAGGTTATATATAGGGAATGCAATCTCGTTCTCGCGAGATCTCGATCTCGCGAGATATCGGCCCTTTTCTGCGAGATTAATCTCGGCCTAAAAATGGGCGAGATCTCGCGAGAATAGCGAGATTGAACTCGAGCATGAAAACGTCCTATTTGACGCGCAGCAGCGCGCGAACTGACACGACCGACACGGACGGAGCGAACTCCGATCGGTTTCGGTGCGCGGGCGGCGGGTCTCGCTCACTCAAACAAATTTCGATGCGATGATTGGTTGAAATTTGAACCTGCGGCGTGCGTGCGTTTGTTTACTTACCTACCAGATTTTTTTGTCACTTGTTGTCAATCCTTGATTGAATTAATTGAGTTATAGTGCTATTGTCGCTTAAAAAAATACGAAAAAGTTGTTTGTGATTCACGAAGTATTTAATAACGGACTATGTCGGCGAATATAGTTTATAAGGACTATAGAAGTGTGTCGGTAGTATGGAAATACTTTTTAAGAGCAGAAAATGGATTGAGTGCCAAGTGTAAACTTTGTAAGAAGATTCTGAAAACCAAAGATCGATCTCCGCGTGGATTACATGTGCATTTAAAATCTATCCATCAAATAGACACCAAAACGAAGAATGTGGAATTGCCGCGATTGCCAGGACCATCGTCTACTGTTCAAAACATGGAAGTAGGTACAGCAACTACCTCAACTTCGAGTGGTAGCACGGAATCACCAGAAACATCGGCCGGCACCAGCGCCACCAGTGAGCGAAAAGAGGCAAAAAATAACTGATCACTTCGTTTTGTCTATATACACTGATACTTCTATGGAAAAAAGAATATCAAGAATGGTGGCAAAAGACGGTCTACCATTCCGTGTATTTTGCTCGTCTAAAGATATCAGAGACCTGTTCAATTCTTCGGGTCAGACTCAGAAACTTCCCAAGTCTCCAAACAGAATTAAATCTATAGTTATGAACTATGGCATGACATTAAAAATGAAAATAAAGCTTGAACTAGCTCAGCTAAAGGAGAACGATCACAGATTTACGCTCACATTCGATGAGTGGACTTCTTCTATGAACAAGCGATACATGAATGTAAATGTACATGGGAATAATTTTTTCTGGAACTTGGGGCTGATTCGCGTCTATGGAAGTATGCCTGCTGAGAGTGGGGTCAGTATTTTGAACACAAAGTTAACCGAATTTGGACTTATTCTAGAAAAAGATATTGTCAATATTACTACAGATGGGGCCAGTGTGATGAAAAAGTTGGGTCGATTGATAACGCCTTTACATCAGCTCTGCTATGCCCATGGAATCCAACTTGGCATAATCGATACTATTTATAAAAGACCAACTAATGTTGATGAGCAGCCTGAAATAGAATCAGAAAATGACGAAAACGACGTTGAGATTTCTGATGAAATAGACGAAATGCCCTGCACAGACTCCGAAGATGAAGCTTATTATTGCTCTATACCAAGAATAGAAGTGGACCTAAATGAAGAATATGCGGGTATCATTGAGAAAGTTAGAAACGTGGTGAAACTTTTTAAAAGATCACCGACTAAAAATGACACTTTGCAAATATACGTAAAACAAGAATTTGGACAAGATATAAAATTACAACTTGACTGTAAGACACGATGGTCGAGCCTAGCTGACATGATTTCTACATTCAATAGAATCAAACTATGTGTCAGCAAAGCTTTAATCGATCTTGGCCTGGAAGCTAACCCAAACTACTATTTGAGTGCAGAAGAACATGCGGTTTTAGCGAACTTAGACAAGGTATTTGAACCCGTTAAGCTGGCAGTGAAGGTGCTATGTCGTCGAGATACCGACTTGGCTACTGCTGAGAAAACACTTAGGTTTATGATTCTTAAACTGGAAGAGCTAAAAACTCCATTGGCAGAAAAACTAACTGATTTCTTGAGAAACCGCATTGCTGAGCGTCGGACGAATTTAACGGCATGCTTGTTATATTTAAGAAACCCAGCTAAGTACCAAGAAGATAAAGAAGAGTTTGCGAGAGATGAAACCTTTAAATTACTTCCGAAAAGTGTAGTTCGCACTGAACTTAAAGCATTAATACAGCGCCTGCATTCGCAGCATGGTATAAAACAGACTGAGTCAGTCACATCAACATCACCTGCGCCTGCTGCCACTGCCACCCCTGATGAGGATGATGAACCCCTCTCATCCCTTTCCCAGACTCTGAATGAAGCAGGCAAGCTTTCTTTGCAAGAAGAACTGGAGGAAGCAATAACTTCCTGCAAAGACCCTAGGAAAGCAAAGATTTCGCTGGACCAATTATTGAAGAAGGAAATGAATCTATACGAGTCAGGGGGGTCTAAAGGAGAACTTTTGCAGTTCGCTGATAACTGCCTCACAACTATAGTACCAACAAGTGTGGAATCTGAAAGAGCATTCTCAGCGGCTGGCTATCTAGCCTGCAAAATAAGGTGTAGGTTAGGTGACGATACCTTAAATACGTTGTGCTTTCTAAGAAGCTACTTCCAAAACAGTTTGTAAATAATTGTATAGCGAGATGTTGCTAATGTTCCTAATTTGATTGTTTTTATTTGGTTTTCACTTTATATTCTATTTCTCTTTTTAGTTTGGCGAAATGAGCCATTGATTTGATTGATCTCAAATTCTCAACTCAAATTCTATTATTTTTGTTAATTAATCTTTTTGACTTCGTAAAAATAAATGTTGATTTCAAAATACCTATGGTTCTTTTCCTTTCAATGTCCCGGGAGTTCTATATCTATTTTATTAGTGAAATTATTTGCAAAAATTGATACTCTTAACTACCAATCTCGCGAGATCTCGAAATTGCCGAGATCTCGCGAGATTGATTTTCATAGTCTCGCGAGATCTCGTCCGATCCTCAATCTCGCGAGATTGCATTCCCTAATCGTTTGACGAGAGGCGGCGTGGCTGCATCTAAGCGAATGGACTTTACCTATAACAGACAGACAGATATATTGTATAGTTTATTCATTTTGTTAAAGTCACATTTGATCGCGCGATTTTTGATGATGATTGATATCATCAAAAATCGCTATAAGTCTGCCAATAATATTTGAAGAGTTCCCTCGATCTCTCCACGATCCGATCATCAGATCCTGACCTGGTGAAAACGGCGCCAATCGGAAGGTAAACTCTTTCAAACAAAAATCAATATTCCAAATCGGTCCATCTATCTTGAAGAAATCGATGAGCATTCACAAAAAATACCGACGAATTGTAAACCTCCTTCTTTTGTGAAGTCGGTGAAAAAGGGAAATAATAATTGACATCATCAAATATAATAAATATAGCCTCAAAGGACATTGACAAGGTGTGGGTGGACCAAGGGCTGCCGAAAATGAATACTCAGTGCATTTTGTTCATCAGGCCAACACTAATCTGTAACCCGAAGCGCTCCGATGTGTGGCCACCGATGCTATTCAAAACTTACTGACACATAAATTCAAACCGTTTAATAAATAAATAAAACAAATAAATAAATAAAAGTTAATAATGTGTGAAGGGAAATTACTCAGTGTCAAATTATCCTTAAGATGAAAACCCTTGGGGACAAACTGCTTATTCTTCCATTGGCTATCTAAAAATTAACATAAGTGGAATCAATTCTTAGTGATAAGTATTTCCTTTGAAAGCCAGCCTTAATCTTACTCGTATCCTGGTAAAGGCCTGTGCTACTAGGTGGAGAAATACATGGGCTACATAAAAAAAATCCTTTGAAAAAGACGTATGTACTTACCTCAAAGTTTCTCGTGCGTTCTTCTCTGAGAAGAATAAGTATGTTATATCTAGTTAATAAGTTAAGTTATATCTGCTACATGATTTGTCCCAGGAGTCAAGAGAAAAACTAATACGCAATTTCGTTTACATGGCATCATAGTATTCTTGATTTAGAAAATATACTACTGGACAGACTTCTAATTTTCAAATAATTGGATCAAACTGGAGGTCTACTCTTTTTAAATAAAAATAAAAATATTCAAACTCGTCCAATAGTTTAGTTTCGAAATTTTTCGAACTTCGACTTTTCAGTGGTGTGTACGGTTATTGTCATCAGATGAATTATGACTATAACTACCGTATATATTCGCTCATTATTCATTAAACACCAACCACCACCAATTGAAAATTTTACCTTATTAAAATTAATTATCATCAATCATGCATCAAAAATAAAGGTTCCCATTGTGTTGTGATGTCAATCAACCAATTAAATGTCGTAATGTCAATCAACCAATTAAATGCCGTAAGCTCTTGGCTAAGGAAGCACTATAGACAAATTATTACTTTATGGTAGCACTGACACTTCCATATAAACTTGCATACAAATTCTCTCCTGTACAGAAGATAAATTAACACAAAACTCGGCAAATTTTATAAAATATCAACACCGGGTAATTATAACAAAACTCGTTTTAAACCCCGCTACGTGCTATAATTGGTACAGTAATTCTTGCTGTCCTATAATTAAGAGTGATATTTCTTTGACAAGTTTATATAAACTTGATAGATGCTTGATTGTTTGCCAAATGACCTCTTATCGCGAAGTAAACAACTTCTTAGGGTTCCGTACCCGAAGGGCGCCAAACGGGATCCTATTACTAAGCCTCCGCTGTCCGTCTGTCTGTCCGTCCATCCCTCCGTCTATCCCTCCGTCCGTCCGTCACCAGGCTCTATCGGATCAACCGAAATAGGTAGAGCTGAAATTTTCACAGAATGTGCATTTCTCTTGCTGCAACAGCAACAAATAATGAAACAAACCGATTTTGAGGAATTAAAAGAGGTACCCATAGAAGAAATTATTGGTATGGTCATTTTCTCAGCCATTTTGTTTTATTTGTTTATCGGTGAAAAATTGACTCTCCCGATCTTATCACAAAAGATTTTTATTTGCAGGTATTGAGTTTTGTCCTGAGTTATTTGTCATTATATGATTAATAATTCCTCATTCGAATTATCATAAATAATGTTAAGTTTTTTTATCATATTTTATGTTATTTCTGTAAATTAGTTACTCAATTTCTATCCACTTCCGGTTTCAATGAGCAAAGAGTTTCGTTAACCTGAGTACATAAGTTTACTACTTACATTCTACATTCACAAAACTATTTTTCAATGTTTCGATGTACGGCCTTGAATGTAGTGCTACCTGTTATTTAATATGTTATTATTAAAAAAAAATAATAGGTATATGTACTCGTACAAAAGACTGTCGCTTTACGTTTTTCCGTGTACAATGGTACGGAACCCTTTATGTGCGGGTCCGATGTCCTACTCGCACTTGACCGGTTTTATTTTTACTAAATCCGTTAAAAGTAGTTACAACACAAGAGCCTGTATAACATACTTGTTTGGTAATATGAGTAATATCGAGGCGTCTTTAATAAAGCTATATCTTCGCTCCTTTGAGTGCCGATGTGCCTAGGTACCTATCTAGAAGCAGAATAAAAAAAAACAAAGGAAAAACTGTTTTTTTTTCTTTAACAAACAGTCACTTGCTTAAACATTAATATATTACTAAATTACCCTTAGACCTGGAGTACCATTAATCAATCACAGTTAATTGTGACAAATTAATTAATGCATGTTTAGCTAAAGTTACTTAAAAATAATTTCTTTTATCAATCTTTTATAGCGACGAAGTGATATTGCGAACGTATCTATATCTATTTACCTCCGATTTCTGAGTTAAGAATTTCACTGATCAAATACTTAAGTATTGTTCTGTCTCTGCAGATGTCGCAAAAAAGAACGGGACATAACGATAAGTACATAAGTGTTAATTTGTTAATTTCTCCATTTCAAAACCGGTGCGTCTTTTATTATAACTAAGTATCGAAAGAGCGTCGGATGAATATTTTTTGCATAATTTCTGTTACCTACATAGGTAGGTAGGATGAAATGTTTTCATAGTAGCTACTTGAGGAGGATGCGGTTAACAGTCACTAGTCGTATTTAGCGGTGAAATTGTGACCAACAGTTGCTGGATTGCTTCCTAAAAGAATTACATAAATGTAAGCAGTTACTTTCATCCTATTTGAGAAGTAATCAAAGATTTAAGAGTGATGGACGTCTCTAACGTCAGGACCAATGATTACCTAACTGTGCCTATGTTGAGTAATAATACCTTGATAATAATACCTTGGGCACTATTAACACACATTGATCAGTCAGCATCAGATATATGTGAGCAGGTTAGCTACTCCAAAAGATCTTAAAAAATCTGAAATATCTATACAGCCAAAGTGTCAAAATTATGTCAACACCACAGAGTATCTGTGGTCAACACCCTCAGAGTTAACTTGGATGTTGACATAATTTTGACACGTTGGCTGTGTAGATATTTCTGATTTTGTAAGATGTGTATATCTTTTTGAGTAGCTAACCTGCTCACATATATCTGATGCTGACTGATCTAGCCCCAAACTAGGATTCCCTGTATATTGGGTACTAGACAACGATACACATACTTATATAGATAATTATTATACTTGTATAGATTAATATTATACTTAGATAGATAAACAACCATGACTAGGGTACAAACTCCGTTCTCATCAAACAAATATTTGCCCCCACCGGGACTCGGACCCGGGACCCTTGGCTTCGTAGGCAGGGTCACTGCCGATATTCCGGTCGTCACTGTGGAAACCACGAGTGGAATCACTGATAATTTGATCGGCCAACAATGGCTTCCCAATTGCGTCCTTTACATTTTTTTAAAACTTACAGCGTGGTTGAATTCAAGAGCCTCCAGTTCCTGACCAAATTAAGAGAGCAAAACGCGTACCTGAGCTAACTACATATTGCTCTTGTTGTGCAGGCATCGGAGATATTGAATTTGAACCTGACCTCTTCCTCTATGGCCATTCACCAACTTACACAATAAAACCGGTTAATTGCGAGTAGGATGTCGGACACGCAAACGAAGGGTTCAATACTCGATATATATTTATTGCATTTCATAAAATTTATGTTGCATAGGATGTTATAAGGATACATGTGTTATTTATGGACCTTGTAAAAAAAGCATTGTAATAGAAGAGAGGGAAACAGAGTTTGATTAATTTATAATTAAGTATAATATTTACTAAAAGTCAGTGGAAAGTAAATATCGGTCATGAAAAATTATAAAATTAATTTATTGTCTTTTTAAATTTGTCATTTAAGTACTCATTTACTGTATAATAGCATTTTATCTACACACGTATCATAAAATAAACGCTCTTTACTGCGTCCAAAAAAAACTAATTTCTTATTTGGTAAAAACTCATTTCTTATCTGAATATTGATCATTAAGACCATAATGCACCAAAATTTATCAAATTATGACATTCAAATTTCGAACGCTGACGCCCGCCTGCGTGCCGCCCCTGTTTGTCTGGAAGTTGGTACTACAGAACAAGCTAAACAACTGCAGAGCAATTGTCAATGCCACAATGCCGGTCGAACATGCGGTTCCTGAACACATCAAAGAGAGCTTATGATATGTGTGTAGATAAACTAGTGTACCTATGTAACTGCACATAATTAGGAATTATGTAGCAGTCACATAAACTACTATAATGTATAACATTTGTTTTAATGTATAGATGTAGAATTATTATTTTATTTATGTATGTCTTCTTTTTATGTCTAACACCCTTAATATGTAATCACTTAACATTTAAATTATATGTTAATTTGTGCTGTCCTATTTGTTGTTTGTCTGGCTATAGAGAGATCTCAACTCAAGGGAAGTTTCACCGATAACTGTACAACGTGATCCCCTTCGTGTCATCTTCAATACGTGATATTGGCGGAATTACTGTAGGGATCCACAGTAGAAGCCATCAAACCTAAAAATTGATTGATTGAGGTTAATGTATGTATAAATATGTTATCTTTTGGTTCATTTAATAGAGTTTCTGGCAGATTATTATATATTTTTATTGATATTACTTATACACCATTTCACACGGAAAAACGTAAAACGTTTTTTTAATTTTTTATAATAAAATATTAAATAGTAAGCAGGACTACCTTCAAGGCCGTACATCGAAACATTGAAAAAGAGTTTTGTGTATGTAGTATGTAAGTATTGATCTATGTACTCAGATTAACGAAACTCTTTGCTCATTGATACCGGAAGTGGATAGAAATTGAGTAACTTATTTATAGAAATATAATAAAATATGATATAAAAGTTAACATTATTTATTATAATTATAGTGAGCAATTATTAATTGTTTAATGACAATTAACTAAGCACAAAACTCAATAGCCGCAATTAAAAATCTTTTCCGATAAGATCGGGAAAGCCCAGTTTAATTCACTGATAAACAAATAAACCAAAATGGCTTATAAAATGTACAAACAATTAATATCTTGTTTGGGTACTTTTTTAATTTTTTAAAACCCGTATATTTCAATTTTTCAATTTCAATTTCAATTTAGGTTTATTGCTTCCGTAAAGTACATAAACATTTGTTCTTAAATTTAGGTATTAAATATTCTATTAAATTCATTATTTGTCGTAATAGCGGCAATAGAAATACAACCTCTGTGAAAAATTTAAGCTCTCTTCCTATTTCGGTTGATACGGTAGAGCCCGGTGACAGAAGGACGGACAGACAGACAGCGGAGGCATAGTAATACGATCCCATTTGGCACCCTTCGGGTATGGAACCCTAAAAATTAAGCGCCCAAGTAAGTGCGTCTACTTTCTAGGGAGGCAATGTAGAATTTTTGACAGAGCTTTTTATTATCATTGTTCTGAAGTCTAATGATTTCAAGATTGTTTTTTGAATTGTCTCAAGACGAACAACATGTGCCGCACAGTGCTGCCGTCATAACGAAGAGTGCAATAACTGGAGTTTTTGGCCAAACTGAGTTAGATACAGATTCGTAGTTGGCAGAACGAGATCTATATTTGCTTCTTAGACAATTTTGTTGTATCTACAGCGTAAACAACTTTTTTATTAAGCATAACTGCAATATCTAACGCAATGATTGATGATTTCCTTACAAAAAACAGTGGGGATTCCACACTACACAACCAAACTCTAAGATACTATTATACGACGCGACGTGGCATTTAATCGGCTAACCATATTTTAGGAAAATAAAGTACTTACCCGTCATTATGAACAACTTTCCCAAGAAACATATGGTCGCATCTCTGACCTACCATAAGTATAGGAGGTATCAATGCAGTTTTCCACATATTTGGAAAACATCCCTCATTTAGTGACTTTTTAAAGATTCGAGATAAAAACGGGATGGATCTCATCATGACCTGCTCCTTTATCCAAACTTATTTCGCTGTTATATTTTTTTGGCTTATGTTTACACGATTACCAAAAACGCACCTATTTTACTACCAATGAATTCGAAATGACTGCCAGAATGGATGGATGTCCACCAAATTGTGTTTGGATAAATGATCACCAAACTTCTTTTTATGTTTTGTGTACTGAAGTTTATGTTTTAAGTATTTTTTGTTGTTCTTACATGTTCAACCTAACACGAAGGATAAAGGGGGTTTCGCTTCGCTCACCCCCTTTACCCCCTAAGCTACCGCAGTATTTTGCCCTGATATTTTTTGCAACTTTTGGTGTTCATTTATCCATTTGGGGTAGGAAAAAATATTTTGGTGATCATTATATTTGTTGCCTATATTTTTTCCAAAACTTGGTCTAGGTACCTACCTAAATTTTGCCTGCATTTATGATATGAGCTACGTGGTCTAGTGGGTTTTACGCAAGCTTGTTTCTCACGCAGCAAATGTACGTTCGAATCCTTCCCCGGTGCTGACCAAATCAATGAGATAAGTAAATTATCTTAAGTAGGTACATCTTGTATGTATTTTTATGTAAAGTGTATGTAGTATATTTCGGCACTTATTTAGTAGTTAAAGTACTTGTGGTAGACAAGACCGCATTCTATCGCCTACCTCGAGTCCCATCTGCCATGAGCGCACTTTAGACATGACAAGTTCTCTGCTCGAGGTCGGAAGAGCGTTAAATTCTGCATGTTAAGCGAGCTCTAATGTTTGGAGCTCTGGCCAGTCCATCGCGATGTTTTTCGTACAGCTTCTTATCTGTTTGTATTCGACTTAACTTTCATTTCAACCTAATGTTTAAGAGGTATCTTGTTTCGTTCTCCCACTCCATAGGCAACGCCGCTTGCGAATATCGGTTCTTGGTAGCCCTAACAGTTCAACTACTATTTCTGACACGAATGTTGCCAAAGAAAGAAGAAGAAAGATATCCAAGACCTGGGGTTCTTTTTTCTTTGCAGAATATAGGCATTGACGAGATATGCCCATTAAAGAAAATACATATGAACAGATGTGTAAGCTAAGTAATGATTAGGGGAAATTTTAAAGTGGAGGTTGGCCGAAATGCCGTCGACAAAATTACGTAGTTGCAGGTTGAGCACAACGCGTGGAGATAGTCTAGTATAACATACTTTTCAGTTGCATGCTTGTGTGTCCAAGCAACCATTGGTAGAATACAGAATGTTTTATTAACCGACTTCAAAAAAGGAGAGGTTATCAATTCTATACGTATGCATGTAATATTATCAAAATCGCATAATATTCACACATGTTATTATTTTAGGGCTTCCAACCAGAATATTTTATAAATGTATCTATGTTTTTAAGTTTGTATGTTTGTATGAATTAGTGATGCAACGAATACGAATACGAATATTCGTATTCACCGAATAATAGACATTTACGGAATATTCGTATTCGGCGAATACGCGCGTCGTTCGTCGGCACGTAAAAATACGACGTGTGCTTAGGGCCTAACTAAACCGCAACGACGACGACGCGACGGAGGACTCCCCGGCCATAGTTTACTTTTACTGCACATAGTTTAGTTTTCACTGAAGCCAGGTTCAGTCGCCTCGTAAAGACTTTTTTCAACAGCTGGAAACATCCAGACTGAAAAAAGAAATCACCTAAAACCAGAAAATCTACAAAATTTTATGTTTTTCAAATAAAAATTTACCTATTGTAAATTTTAATTATTAGGAGAATAGAAATTCATCAAATAAATTAGCCTTTTATTACCATGGCGAGATATTCATATTCGTATTAACCGAATAGTAGGTTTGATATTCGTATTCGTATTCATAAAAGTAGTATTCGTTGCATCACTAGTATGTATGCTTGTTTTCGTGTATCTCTGAATCTATGTATTGGATCTTGACTATTCTTCTTTATTGGCCTACATTTTCTCCAACGTAGGGTAAGGTTTATTTTTTATCAAAATCAGTTCAGTAGTTTTAAGATATGGAATTTGACATGTAATTTTAATTTGTTGGTTTAGCTTATTGATATGCGCTGGCAACTAAGGACAACAATAATAGAAAACTGGGGAACAATTAAAGTTTCATCAAAATCGGTTCAGTACTTTTCAAATTATGAAAAACATGCTAGTGCTACAGCTCAAACGGCTCGAGGGATTTTAACAAATGAGGTGTCGTTGGATTTGTGGACACCGTGAGAGTGACAAAGATTATATAATTTTAGTAAAAAGTAAATAGGTTGGATTTTAGATTGCAAAACGTAGTTAACAAAGTTATTGGTGCATCTACTTTCATACTCCATGTACGTAATCAGGTACATTCATAAGTTTTTATATTTGTGTTATTGAAAGAAAATGCAGTCGGGTTATTATTTGTTATCTATTATTACAAGTATTTCCGTATAACGTGTATCATATTTTCTCACCCATCTTTAGCCTCAACAGCGTGGATGCTAATCTTCAGTTTAGCCGGCTAATGTTGAAATCATTTATCGCGATGAACTTATACTACCTACGGCTTCTGGCTTAATGATTTTAAAGCTATCTTGGGGTTCGTAATTAGCAGGTAATAATGAGGGAGACCGATGGCATCTGCGATGAATCACAAACTGTTACAACTTACAACTAACAGAGGTGTCCCTCAAGATTCCATCCTGGGACCACTATTATTTATTATCTACAGTGCTGATATTATAAAATGAACTCACTGTAAGTATCATATCTATGCAGATGACCTGCAGATTTAAATTGATGTGAATAAGGACAACTTTGCCGATTTCGTTAGACGTATTAATGATGATTTGGAACGAATAAGCACGTGGTCTATGAGGAACGCCTTGGTCATAAATCATGAAGTCCATTCATGATTTTATTGTCAAATAATCAAACAGAGATATTAACTCACCTACATCCACAAGTTTCCATTTCAGGTGTTTTAATTAAACGTGTATATGAGGCCCGTAATCTTGGTATGTTTATGGATCATTATTTACGCTTTGAGAAGCATGTTCTTGAGTTGGTCAAGAGCTGCTTCTATAGGCTTAGCATATTGTATAGGATCCGAAACATTCTAAGCGAACAGATGCGCATATTCTTATGTGAGTTATTCGTTCTGTCCAAAATACATTATGGCATTACAGTATAATGGCCCTGTCTGCTCAAACACACTCACCGGTTATTACAAAGAGTCCAGAAAGCTTGTGCCAGGTTTTGTTTTAATATCCCTCCTCGAATTCACATTACACCTTACTTGGACAAGGCCAATATTCTTAATATCCACGGCAGGCAGGAACTACATCTTCCCTCACTCTTGTTTGGTGTGATAAAGCGAAAAGTACCGGAGCATTTGTAAGAAAAGCTCACCTGGCGATCTTCACGTCACCACATCAACAGGATCACAGCCAGCATTTTGAAAATCCCCCGTCATGGCTCAGCTGCCTGTCGAGGCAGTTTCAGGTATCTGGCATCAAAGTGTTGGAATAACTCGCCACCACCAATCAGCGACCACAAATCGATTGCTCACTTCAAAATCACGTGTAGACAACACCTTCTGCATTTGCAGAAGTCAGATGCCTGACTCTGCCCTGGAGAGCTCCCGTGTTTTCTAATTCAAATTTAAATTTATAATGGACGCATTTGAAACGGTTAAGTCACCTAACAATTATTAAGCTAGTATTTTTAATTTTCCATCCCTTTTTTTGATTTCTCTCTCATTTAAGTATCTAGTATTTATTTTTGCATCTATTTCAACTTAAAATTCTTTACCTACCTACCTAATCTATGTATTTATTTAACATTCCTTAAGTTTATTTTATTTTCAAATTTTAGTTATAATACTCGTAATTAATAAAAAGTAGTATAGTGATACCTACCTTTAAATTTATTTTCACTCTTTTTGATTTGGTGCCGACAGAATACCAGCGTCCAGGATCTCCTATAACACATGCTGAGTCGGAACCTATTGGCTGCCGCGATACACACGACGCATGACGTCACTAATTCCACAAAACTTCATTGACCTAACTTATTGCTTGGTTGTTCTCCCTTTTTCATTTTTTATTTTCCCTTTTGTTTTGTATCCTTGTCGATATTTTTGTTGTTATGTTTTATTGTTACTATTAATTTTATGTTTCACTTATTTTTGATCATTTCATTTTATTTATTATGTTGTGTGTATTTTTGAAGACTGAATAAAATTTCTTTTCTGTTGTAATTTCCAACATTAGCTAAGGCTCAATCATAATCTTAAGATTATCCGGCTAAACTTAAGTTTAATGTCATACCTAGCTTTAGCAAACGTTATACGTATATTTATTTATTTTATCTACACACGTATCATAAACCCTCTTTACTGTGTCCAAAAACCACACGTTACGACCAGCATAATGATAAAATTCTTAGTAAAAACTTATTTCTTATCTGAATATTGATCATTATGACCATAATGATCAATATTTTGTCAATTTATGACATTCAAATTTCGAACGCCAAAGCCCGCCTGCGTGCCGCCCCTAGTTTGTTTGTGTAGTTGATACTACAGAACAAGGCTAAACAAATGCAGAGCAATGATCAATGCCACAAGCCGGTCGAACATGCGGTTCCTGAACACATCAAAGAGAGCTTATGATTTGTGTAGATAAACTAGTGTATATAACTGTACATAATTAGGCATTAAAATTCTCGAGTGATATTATTATGAAACTTGGCTTCGGCTCGTTTCATAAACCCACTCTAGAGTATTGATGCCCTCCATTATGTAGCAGTCAAAACTACTGCTATCGCACTTCCTTCAGGAAAAATAAAGCGGAGGTCTCTGTAAAAAAATGTTTTTACCCAGTATTTTTTGTTTTATGTCAACCTACATTAGCAACATTCTTTGCTACAATCACACCAAAGCTTATTAAGAAACGAATAGATCAAATAAGCAAACTACCTTTTAAATAATATTGCATTAGCCTGTATCATTCAACTAAAAAAGTACGGGCATTAAAATAACAATAAAAGTACAATATACCTTCCCAAAATTCAGATTTCTTATGGAAACTGTTTTCTTTTTCGTCACTGATATTTTTGATATCTAAAAACCATTAAGCCCGGTGATAATAAGAGAAATTATCAAAAAACAACAGCCCCAAACAAACCGTGCCTGCCCAATCCAATGCTTGTCCGTGATTGGCTGTATGGTGGACCTTGGACAAACAAGCACGGAGCGTGGTTTCTAATGCGACCAAATTAAATCTAATACGGAGGTAAGCCAAACAAGAACAGAACACAATATTTCCACTGGAGATTGGCTTTTCATTTTTTCTAATTACGTGAATTGTATCCTCTTTTGGACATTTGTTGTCATGGTGTGAAATCAGCCATTCTATAGGATTAAGTCAAAAAGTGATTTTGGTGGGAAATGGTCGGTTGGCCATTCAAGCAATGGGGCAGCGTTATTGTTTGCATGTCCGTTTTATGACCGTTCCTCCCTTGTTGCAGAGCTTATTTCCCTCCAATTCCCTTTTCCCTCCTCTGGGCACTGCCTTTTATATAATTTTGATGTAAAAATCTAATAATGCACATGGACGTATAAAAAAGTTAATAAATCGCTATTTCCTGAAAACGCATCTTAATAAAATGTAATTATTCCTTATTTTTTATGACAATATAAATTTTATCTAATTAGTATACATATGTAAATATTTGAAGCTGATTTTAAGGCTCACTCTTAGCGGATGACCTACTCGCTGGGGCGTCCAAACTTTTTTAGCATCATTTTGGGGTCATTTGATCATCTTCCTGAAAGTTTCAGGGTGCGGAATTCAATAGTTTTTAAGATATGATTTTTGAAAATCTGAAAATACTTTGTAAAATGATGTAACGCAACGCAAATATGTAATATGTTTAAATCTTGTCTGTGGTCAAAATACATAACCTTTTGCTATCTACATTTTGTTGTACGCATATTTGAAAAGATGAGAATTCTATAAAAAAAGGAGGAAATGTGGAATCTTTTTATAATAATACCTATTTCAATAAAAACGTTCATTTAACTTGCAATTTTTGTTTGTTTATTTATTTTACGTCAATCAAAGTTAATTTAGTATTTCTTTCGTAAAATATCACTTTTGATAATAAAAAAGTAGTAATTTTTAGGGTTCCGTACCCAACGGGTAAGAACGAAACCCTATTACTAAGACTTCGCTGTCCGTCCGTCCGTCCGTCCGTCTGTCACCAGGCTGTATCTCAAGAACCTACCTAGCTAGAGAGTTGAAATTTTCACAGATGATGTATTTATGTTGCCGCTATAACAACAAATACTAAAAAAACAGGATAAAAGAAATATTTAAGGGGGCTCCCATACAACAATTCTTTCAATACCACATAAAAACATATGGATGCACCTGGTTACGTACATGGAGTGTGAAAGTAACCGTAAAGCGATTTAGACTCGCACTTGACCGGTTTTTTTCTCTCATTTAAGTATCTATTATTTATTTTTGCATCTATTTCAACTTAAAATTCTTTACACAGATTATGTATTTCTGTTGCCGCTATAACAACAAATACTTAAAAAACAGGATAAAATAAATATTTAAGGGGGCTCCCATACAACAATACCACATACAAACTTATGGATGCACCTGGTTACGTACATGGAGTGTAAAGTAACCGCACCAATAACTTTGTAAACAATATTTTGCTGTGTAAAATCCAAACTATTCACTCCACACCATCGCTTTCATTGAACGGTGGTACGGAACCCTTCGTGCGCGATTTAGACTCGCACTTGACCGGTTTTTGTTTAAAACGGAACGCATTTTGTTGGGGCGTTTTGCCGCGTTTTTTGTTGGGCGGCTAAGTAGTAGTCCCTTTTCTAGTAGTTTCGCGAATGTTCTATTTTCTTGTTCCCTCGATATTAACAAGCAAAAACAACTGGCTAGAGTCATAATGTAACTCAATGGCTAGAGTAGGTTATTGTGGCTACTTTTCAATCGGGTTATAGGTTATGTTAGAACGTTGAAGAAGCTAAACCGGAGCGAAGCGCAGCGTATGCAAACAAAAACGATTGGCTAGAGTAGGTTATTGTGGCTACTTTTCATGTAAATTTTGATGATAGCATTATGGAGCATTTGTGGAGGAGAAAGGTGTCGAGGCAGAAAAATGACCCTTTCGAAGAAAGCAACTAGGCATTTCCGCGCGGGGGGGGAGTAGTAGGGGGGGGGCATCTACCCCCTTACCCCTCCCCCCTCTTAAAGATCAAGGTCAGTCTAAATTTTGTTTTAATTTAACAACATAACCTCAAAACTTTAAATGATCATATCTCAGAAACTAGGCATTTCTGCGGGGGGGGAGTAGTAGGGGGGGCATCTACCCCCCTCCCCCAACCCTCCCTCCCCCCCTCAGGGTCAACAAAAGTAGGTCATCCGCTAAAGTCCTTCCGATTTTAATAGCCAAATATTCCAAATTCCGTTGCCTTTCCTTTCATTATTTACTATCGCGTTTCCCTACATTTTATCCTAATTTTATCAATATAATAACTTGACGTTGGCATATGTCCAAGCCGGACAGTGCCCATATAAAAAAAATGCTGATATCACAACCACAGAGTAAGTAAGTAGGCAAAGAATTTCGTTATTATCTGAGGTCACAACAAACGTGCATCTAAAGCTCTTACAACGAAACTCTTTCTATACTCGAAAACACTGCGCCATCTATGGACAAGTAGAATAGCTAAATCACCAAAGCGCCAACCATCTAATCGAAAGCACTATTAAATCCACAGAACAAAATACCCTAATTAGATCCCCTCACAGAGTACATTATTTATTAGTCTTGATATTATTAGTCTTGGATCCCCTGATGAGTAGGTTTGTCAAACATAACTAGCCAAATCTTGACTATTATTTACGTTATGATATTTTCGAAGATGGTAAGGTTTGGCTTTGTATTCTGTGACTGGAAAATGCAAAAACAAAACGCAAACATCAAATGTCAAACGAAAACTAAATCGCAAAAGCAACAAAACAACACAACGAAGTAATAGGTACATATACTACGAAAGTTCGAATTATTTGTGAACGGGGAATACCCGCACAATTTGGATTGATAGATATAAATGGAATGAGGACTTGAGGAGCCGACGCCCGCCGCCGTAATAGTATCCAACACAATATCGATTATACAGTTAAAAAAGACTTTATTTCCATCAACCCCCACGTAAGTGTTCCCTAATTTTAATTTTTATCTAAGTATCTTATAACATGCTTAACCTAGATCCGTTCTAGAGGCCGTTCTCCCTAGCGCAAATGCTCACAGTCGCGGTCTAGCGTTGGATGTTCTTTACGCAATACCACATTATTCCGGACCAGTAGGTATTTAAACATAACATGGGCTTAACATATTTGTAGAGATTTAGATTATTAAAATTTAACTTTAAAAGTTTGAAAATGAACAAATTATTTATCATAATTTTTTCTTTTGTCTAGCATCTCTTCAGATATTTACAAAAATGGAGATTGTGAAAGGCATAATCTTGGGCACGGCTGCAGTGGTGGCTGCTATCACAATTGCACTTGAATGGTGGCAGTATAGGCGGATTCCGCAGCAGTATACCACTCAAGGGCAGAGAAATTTGAGGAACAACTGATGTGCTTCTACTAAACAAGGTGATTTTTATTGTTCCATGCTAAAGAGACCCTATTACTGAACATAGATCAAACATTTATATACAGGTACTTTGCTTCCCATATCCTAGTGGAGCCACTAGTATGTGGGAACTGGGTTGGAGTGTAGATAAGGGGGCCCCCTTATCGACACTCTGACCGGGAACTGGAAAAAGCGACGTCACACACATATAAACAATAAACATCTAAGACCTGTGGATTTATTTCTTCCACCTGAGCCTCCGGTGAGATGTAAAGTTGTCTGTCTGAATCTTATCATCAATAAATTGTCAGAGAATAGATAGACTGGGTGCAGATAAAGATAGAAGCAGGTACTTAATTGGATTTGCCAACATATATAATAATAATAAATCCCCAAAAGTAGGGGAAATCAGAGGAGTTTCCCCCAAAATGAATAGCCTACAGCAAAAGCCAAAAAATACTCAGATTTCATGTTGATTTGTCTGCCACATAATGAACATGTGGCAAACAATAAAAAAGCTTATTCTTTGAATGCTTCAACTTCCTTCTGTTGACTAGTAAATTCAGTCTCTTACGAACATGGGTTCCGAATGAAGGCAATAAATCTGTGAAATGGCCTCCCCTGCGACATCAGGGACTGTCCATCTGTCTTTGTCATCAAAAATCGTCTTAAGGAGCATTATCTTTCTCTTTCATAAACTTAGGGATTTAATATGTAAGTATTGTTTATTTATAATATGTGTATTTATATAAGGTATTAATGTTCTTCTATATGTAGTATATTTAGTAGTTTATTAAAAACACTTATTTATATTAGTTCTGATCAAAGGCCTACCTGTCACTACTATCAAATGTATCCTTTTCATCTTGGGTTTGCTGGAAGAAATCTCTTGTTAGAGATAAGCTTGCCTTTGACTTACATATTTAACTTATTTGCTATAATCTTGTTATGTGAATTTTCATGTGCATTAAAAATGTTCAAAAAAATGTGTGAATTATTTATTTGTAATTTCTTTATTGTACCACACAAAACATATACACATAACTTATAATAGAAAAAAAACATGTACAGAGGCGAGCTTATCTTAAAAGAGATTTCTTCCTATTTCATCTCTTCCTTCAATTTTTTCTATTGATTTTTTTTTGATTGATTGTTTGTCTTAACTATTGATTCTATTCTGTTCTATTCTTTGCTCAAGGGATTTACATTCATTCCGATCATGCGCCATGATCTCTAGCTCCGCCCAATATGAGAGCACAATGGCGGCTTCTTTCTCCGTTGAAAGTCACCATGTGGTTGAATGGATCTCACGAACGATCAACATATAATAAGTAGAGATCCAGACCTCACTATGTAAAATTATCAATATTTTGTTTCTTATTTTCAGATGCAGCTCAAAGGGCGCTAAACATTAACAATAAGATTTCTTTGGTTGTATTAGCTCAATATGTAGGCCAACCCATCTAATGCAATTTCCAACTGTGCACTATTTGAAATTGACAGTACTACCTAAATAACATGCAAATATTCAAACTTACCCATTATAAGAAAGCTCCAATCTAATACTTTATCTAAATGAGATTCATTGGTATACCAGAACTTTAATAAATTAACTGAGGCCAAGCGCCTACCTAGGTGACGTGACGTGACATGTATCTGACAAATAGACACATTGTGATATTGGTAGATATGTCATCGGAAGATAGTCAAAACCGTTAGTTGATAAACTAATGCGGTAGTTGCTCAACTATCGACAGATAGTAAACCAGACCGACAGGGTTTAGAATTTACTTCTAGTTTCTTTTGTTCTTACATGCCAACCTAACACGAAGACTTCGCTGCGCTCGCCCCCTCTAGTCTTCACCGCAGTGTTTGCCCTGGTATTTTTTTTGCAATTCAAGTTTTAACCAGTTTACTATTTAATTGTTTTGACCGTTAGTTGATCAACTAACGCGTCATATAGTAGGCAGTACGCTACAGTTTACTATCTGTCGATAGTTGATCAACTTGCGAGAAAAAATACTACCTATCTATCGGTGACAGATACATGTCAGGCCACGACACGCAGGTAGAACCTTGGCCCTAAGGCGCTGTGCCCACTTAGGCGGCGTGACGTGACGATCGACGTGATAACTATGGGAGCGTGGAATTACATGTGACATGCCACGTCCGTAGATTTCACGCCGATCCTCACATCATGTCACCTAAACTAAGTGGGCAAAGCGGATAAGACAACACGATCATGCTTACACGTTTTTTTATAAAACTTTTCAAGCTGACCCATTATATGTAAAGCCACTAAAGCCTCACCGCCGCCGCCTTATTCATAAAACTTATCAAACCTAAGCTATAGCTAAAATGTGCTTTGTCCTTTTCTCACAAACACAAATATAAAAGTAACTAAAGCATAAAGTAGTGAAGTGCCTCAAAATGGGACATTTATTTGATGAAATAGTGCCTTAATTTTGTATACTACTGAGATAGGTTAGCAATTTAATTTTATTCGTGAATTAATACACATTTTATTTAATATGGAACCATTATAATAAATGATATTCATGTTCCAAAAATCGTATTATTTGATGAAATCGAATGGATATAAATATTTAAGTTGACATTAGTCTTACCATTTTACGCTAGATGGCTCTGTAATGAGATTGTGTTGTGTGTGACTTTACTGGTGTGTGAAGTGTTTTAGGGTAGATGTAAGCACAATCACATCTTCCTTACTAATTTCACCGAGGGAAGGACTTGAGAATAAGGTCGTGTCAGATGCTTTTGCTGATTTTACTATGTAAGTATTATGAGTTCATTTAGAGAAGATATAAAAAAATGCCAAGTGCGAGTCGGACTAGCGCGCGAAGGGTTCCGTACCACCGTGCAATGGTAGGGTTGGTATGGAGTGAATAGTTTGGATTTTACACAGCAAAATGTTGTTTACAAAGTTACTGGTGCGGCTACTTTCACACTCCATGCACGTAACCAGGTGCATTCATAAGTTTATATGTGGTATTGAAATAATTGTATGGGAGCCCCCTTAAATATTTATTTTATTCTTATATACATCATCTGTGAAAATTTCAACAGTCTCACTATCACGGTTCATGATATACAGCCTGGTGACAGACGGACAGACAGACAGCGGAGTCTTAGTATAGGTATAATCAATGAAAGAATATGCTCCCCTTTGCTATACTTTTATTCTGATCTTGACTGACTCTAACGTACACAATCTTATTTACCTCTCTTATAAGATAAAGCCTCCCAAGCGTGCAGCTACATTCCTTGACATTCGTAGCTTCAAGGGCATGGATATAACCTCCCTTAATTCAGACGCATCCTCTGTCGACTGGTCGCCTGTCTACGGTAGTGAGACCATTGATGACAAAGTACGGAACTTCAACTCTATTGTCCTGAGCTTGTTCGATAAGCATGCTCCGGTCAAGAGGGTTAAAGTGAAGCATCTTCCTGCACCGTGGCTTACCGACACCATTAAGGGTCTGATGGCTAAGAGAAACCGTGCCAAGTCTAGATATAAGAGGGATCCGACCGATGAGAATCTTTTAATTTTCAAACGCCTCCGTAATCGTTGCACTCGCCTGTGTCGTGATTCTAAACGCCGTCATATCTACGAATGTATCGAGAGCTATACTCCAGCACAGGTCTGGAAGTTCCTGAAGACCCTTGGTGTTGGTAAGTCACAGGAATTGGCAGCCGGAAATGTCGATCTCCGGGGTCTCAATAGTTTCTTTGCAACTCCCCCTGTCGCGATGGACCCCCTCGTCAAGGATGCAACCCTTCGTAACCTACGGTCCAAGGCAACATCCCTCACCTCAGCATTTAATTTCATCCCTGTCGGAATCGGCGCAGTAAGGAGGGCAATACTAGCAATCTCGTCGAAGGCCATAGGTGAGGACAAGATATGTTCTCAGATGATAACAACTATCATTGATGTACTGTTACCTCTCATCACCCACATAATTAATGTGTCGCTTGACCAATGTTGCTACCCCAGCCAGTGGAAATTGGCGCTTGTGATTCCCCTCCCCAAAACGTCTAATCCCGCCTTCTTTAAAGATTTCCGTCCCATTTCTATTCTGCCTATCCTCTCCAAAGTCCTGCAATCAATTGTCCACTCCCAACTCTCCTCCTACCTTTCCTCAAAAATGTTACTGAATCCACACCAATCAGGTTTCAGGCCGGGTCACAGCACTACCACAGCACTGCTCAAAGTCACTGACGACATTCAATTAGCTATGGATCAAAAGCAGCTTACGGTCCTTACACTGCTTGATTTCAGTAGCGCCTTTGACTGCGTCGATTTCGATATACTAGTCGAAATTTTAAAGTCACTTAATGTCTCCTCGCACTCTGCTCGCTGGTTTGTCTCCTACCTGAGAGACCGCCAGCAACGCATTAAGTCTGAGGAGATCTCAACGGACTGGTGTGATCTCTCCGCAGGTGTTCCGCAGGGAGGCATCCTTTCTCCTCTCCTCTTCTCGGTATTCATTAACTCCATCTCTGACGTTCTTACCTCTTCTTATCATCTGTACGCAGATGACCTTCAAATATATCGGCACTTCTCTCCGTGTGATGTGAATCTGACAGTAGAGGCGTTGAATGCTGATCTCGATAACATCAGGAAATGGGCTACCTCTTATGGTCTGCTTGTCAACCCGGGCAAATCGCAGGCTTTCTTACATGTTCAGGCAGATTTCTTACATGTTCAATGCTTCGCTTCGCCCACCCCCTTTACCCTTCACCTAAGCTACCGCAATATTTTGCCCTGATATTTGCTGTGCAAATCAGCTGTTGTCGTGACGCCATCTTGTTTTCCAATACGCTGGCTTTCAGTAAGACGGATTGTTAAATGTTCTACACACGTATCATAAACCCTCTTTACTACGTCTAAAAACCGCACGTTAAGACCAGCATAATGTAAAAGTATTTGGTGAAAACTCATTTCTTATCTGAAAATTTGTACATTATGACCACAATGAGTAAATTTTGTAAATATTATAAAATTCAAATTTCGAACGCCAACGCCCGCCTGCGTGCCGCCCCTGTTTGTCTGTGAAGTTGGTACTACAGAACAAGCTACTACTGCAGAGATAAGAGCTTATGATACCTATATGTGTAGATAAACTAGTGTATGTAACTGTACATAATTAGGCATTATGTAGCAGTCACATAAACTAGTAATCGACGATGCTTCATTTAAATCAAAGTGACTTGGTTAAACGTCGGTATTTAATTAACGGTCTAGAGAGTTAG
Source organism: Argyresthia goedartella (assembly GCA_949825045.1). Taxonomy (NCBI): domain Eukaryota; kingdom Metazoa; phylum Arthropoda; class Insecta; order Lepidoptera; family Argyresthiidae; genus Argyresthia; species Argyresthia goedartella. The sequence continues at coordinate 23,395,270 of OX463811.1, forward strand.
TTGAGTGTCTGATTTAACCACCCAACTGCGACATTTACACTATGCACAACTGTTAACTGGACCTATCTATTTTTACTTACATAGTTACTAATCGGTATGATCTGGACAAGCCATCTACAGGTACTAATACTTTTAGTGCAGACTATATTTATAGTATTTTAGTCGTTTTTATAACTTACCAACTAACTCGTATCTTTTGTCAGCACGTTCTGCTGATAAGGGACCACCACTGTCACCCTGGAATCAGATAGATATAGATAAGGATCCTAGAAGAGATTCAATATGCACATAGAATATCGCTTTATCCCCCTGTCGTCAATGCATAATATTTATCTATATCGTGTCGGGAGCAGATAGCAGAATCGCGATAACGAATAAGTACCTCTAAGTTTTTTCAATAAATTAATCTTTGTATACGAGCCTTCAGCGAAAATAGGTTTCTTTACAAAATATGTTTACCTGTTATTCTTTTATTTTTTTCAATATTTTTTTTTTAATTTTTCAGTCTTTACATATATTAGTTTATTAACAAAAACAAGCCTAGATGGAGGTTTCTCTGTCTCCCAAATTAGGATAACCTGTGTCGACACAGTTTCTTCCACAGACCAGATATCGAGATAGACGCAGCAAACACGGTCGAATGTATGAGAACCAACCGTGTAACTTTTTCACTACCTACTGTGACGTCACGAGCGCCTTTTAGTGATGGGTTGACATGTTAATCGTGAAACAGAGTCAAAGGCGCGCCGCCAAATCGATTCAAAATGAGCGCTGCTGCGGGAATCCCCTACCTACCACGACCACGTACCTACCGCGTTGCCTTTTTGTCAGCAAGCCGGCAGTGTTTCGAGCGGGAGATCGTATCGTAGCATCGCACCCGGATATCACATCATAGAGTGTTAAAGTATGTATTTGTCTGTAGAACCTATTTACCTTTTATTATTCATGTGTAAATCCGTCCAGCCCCCTTATTCAGTAACTCGAATCGATCTTAAACTGTGGAATAGTATCAGATTTCCCATAGTTATGTACAATCAATTGACACTGCGTTGCATTTGACCTGGCTCAAGCAGGAATAATAACCAGAGCGAAAAATTTTTCGAGTTCAGAAAACATGAACCTTATGTCATTGTACATAAGAGTCACTGACAGTTCGATTCGCATACTTTTTCGACGCGTAATTATTCCTGCTTCCTACATTGTATTAAAGTTACTAATTAAGGGGGCTGACTAGAATAATGTAGGTAAGGTAAAACGGAGTGTATTGATAACCAAGGGTTAATAGAAATAACTCTTAGGCCCACTACTTCGTAAAGTATTAGAGAAGAGAGATTGGTCTCTTTTTTCCCCTGGGTAGCGGGGATTTGCGAAATCCCCGCTACCCCTCATATCTTCGAGAATGTTTCGAGTTTATTTCCTCCAGGCATAGCAACCGGAGATCCCACACGATGTCTCTTCTCTCTACTCCTCAGCATAACACTGCCGCTTACAAACACTCGTTTATGTTAACGGCGATCCGACTGTGGAACGCACTTCCCTGCACTATTAGAGATAGTCCCTCAATTTTCACTTTTAAGACAAGATTGAAAGAGCATTTCCTTTCTCTTTCGTGATAGGTACTTTTATATAAGTAGTATATATGTTTGATATATATATATATTTTTGCTTTTGTATTTTATTTAGTATATATCATTTATTACATTATTATGTTTTAGTTGTAAACAATTAGATGTGTACAGTTTTATTGCGCACTAGGACTCTCCTGTTGCACAATTTTTCCTGTCCTACCTAGGATTGCTGGTAGAAATCTCTCTTTAGAGATAAGCTCGCCTTTGCTCATAAAATGTTTTGTTACCTTACTATTAAGATTTCTGTGCAATAAAGAATATGAATATGAATATAATATAAAAATCGTACATTGAAATTACATGTCATGAACATTATGAATAAAAATCCCATCTTATCTTAATATAATCCAGAAAGTTGTGAATGGAGAGAGTCATCTGGATCTCTCATCTCAGTGGGTGTCCCTCAAGGTTCAATATTGGGCCCGTTTTTGTTTTTGGTGTATATTAACGATGTTGCCTTTTTTGTAAAAAACCTATTTACTTACTACTTATTTTTTAAATTGGCAGGACCCATAATATGAAACCCCGCGATTCTCTCCGAGAACGATTTAAGGAGATCAAAATTCTTACAGTGGCTTTTCTTTCTTTATAATTTTTTATTTACTTAACTGTTTTATTTTTTAATAAGACCTAATTTGTTTAAAATGAAATGGATTATTGACATACCTGCAATAAGTATCTTATGTTAAATGTAGATTGAGCGGTAGAAACTTGATTCATAAAGCTAAATAAAAAATTGTGTCTATCTTAGTGATTCAAGCTCATAGGCAGACAGTTTAGACACTACAATAAGTTTAACGCATATTTTTTCTTTTTATTCAATTATTTAAAATTAGCGCCACTTTTTAGATAAATAGCAATTACTTTGTAACGACAAAGCCTAGACTTAGTTTTTATTCCAATTTACAAAGCTGGGTAGGTGTACAAGTTTTTAAAAGAATGGTTCAGTTCAATGTCATACATTTTTTTTGCATGAGATTTTTTTTAAATTTCTGTCATCTGAAGGCGGAACAAATATTTTTTTTGTTTAAGATTTTTTCCAAGCCATTAGTAACAGATAGTAACAAAACTGTTATTTGGTTACATTGATAAACTATTTAGCTTTACTCTACAAAAATAAAATCTTGGAAATGTTATTCTTAGCAGCGTCAGCATTAAAAAACACGATGTACGGAAGACGAAATGGGAAATTCCAGGGAAAAAAAATAACATGGTAACCCTACGTTTTTTTTTTATTATATTTAAATTGGTTTTAGGAAATAAGGCAAGCTGTCTTCCCTTTAACGTTGGACCACTATTTACGGGACACCCTATAAGAAGACTTATTGTACGTTCGGAAAAATATTAACACCTTTGTCAAAAATTGCGATTTACATAATTTCAACACTAGAAATAAAAATAAACTGAATGTACCTAGATTTCGCTTGCAGAAGGTTAATGGTTCATTTAAGGGGAACTATATACGTAGAGGGATTTGATCAATTACCCATACAAAGGTTTACAAGATTTATTAAGGCTAATCGCATAAAGAAAGCCTATTACACTATTAATGACTATGTTAAAGACAAAACTGCATGGCCTCAATGCCCCAAGCTCCATGGTAATGATAATAATAATCAACGTGACGTAATATAATTAAGTGTCCAAAAGTGCTATGTAGGATGACTCATAATAACAATTTATTAGTTTAGTAGAATACGAGTCTGTTACCAAGAAACCAGAGTTTATGGTCATGCTCACAAAAATGTCTTTTCTTGCGACGGCTCTGTGTAGCGGGTTACTCCCCTCCCTCAAACATGGCGAGGGGGGTTATGGCTGGTGCACAAGTCATACTCGTGAATGGGTGCTGCTTGGGGGGACTGGTCCAGTCTGGTTTCTCATAAGTTATGTTCATTACAGCTTGTCTTTGTTCTTATTTATTTATTTTGTTAGATTGTTATTTTGAGACATCTTATTTGCACTTATGGATACGATGTTAGAATATTAATATCGAATTTAATAATATTGTCATAAAATTAGATTATTTGTACATAGCAAAATAACAAAAAAAAAAGTCGAAAATATAAAAAAAACAAAATCTCCGTAGAGTTTCTTGGTGCTCTCTTCTCTGACGGGCGAATTTCCGAAGCACTGGTAGAGTTTATGGAGACTCCTTTTCCTGTGCAAGATTCAGCCATGAATCAACTTGAAAGAGAGATTTCCTTTTTCAAACTCAAACCTTAATTAGTCATGTACTCATTATTTTGATTGATTGAACGATCGATTGATAGATTGATAAGTAAGTGTTTGAGTTGAAAAATTGCATTATTTTTGCATATTTGCAATAAAAAATGAGTTTGAGTTTGATTTTAGATGGCTACCGTCCTCTCACAGATAGAGGCTTGCCTCAAGTCTCGCCCTCTATTCGCTGTCATGGACGACCCGGAAAAACTAACCGTTCTCACTCCCGGGCACTTCTTAATTGGAGAAGACATCTTGACAGTGCCTAACTACAACTTTGAAACCGGAAACGTGACTTCGTTGAGAAGATGGCAACAACCTCAACGTGTATTCCAGTCATTTTGGCGACAATGCTCTCAAGAATACCTTACCAAATTCTTACAACGATACAGCCTAAAGTGGACAAATACACAACAACCTAAGTCCGGGAACATACAGCCCAAAGTGGACAAATACACAACAACCTAAGTTCGGCAACATACAGCCCAAAGTGGACAAATACACAACAACCTAAGTTCGGCAACATATAGCCCAAAGTGGACAAATACACAACAACCTAAGTTCGGCAACATACAGCCCAAAGTGGACAAATACACAACAACCTAAGTTCGGCAACATACAGCCCAAAGTGGACAAATACACAACAACCTAAGTTCGGCAACATACAGCCCAAAGTGGACAAATACACAACAACCTAAGTTCGGCAACATACAGCCCAAAGTGGACAAATACACAACAACCTAAGTTCGGCAACATACAGCCCAAAGTGGACAAATACACAACAACCTAAGTTCGGCAACATACAGCCCAAAGTGGACAAATACACAACAACCTAAGTTCGGCAACATAGTGGTCATAAAAGAGGACAACATGACTCCATGGCCGTTGGCTTTACGGCAGAGTGATTGCCGTCCATCAAGGTTTAGTTAGACCAAATTAAAAACCAAAATTATTTCTGGTTGGTGGTTCTATGTAAAGATATTGCCCATTGCCACATGAATAATTCACAACTGCAAAATATTACTTATTTTAACCGACTTCAAAAAACGAGGAGGTTCTCAATTCGGTAGCATGTTTTTTTTAATGTTTGTTACCTCAAAACTGTTACTTTTTATGAACCGATTTCTAAAATTAATGGCCATCCAGTTTGGTCCCATTGTTTGAAAATTATAAATCGGTCCAGTAGTTTGTTTTCTAAAGCAAAAAGACTGGAATTATGATGTCATCCAGGTAAACGAAATTGCGTTTATATATTGCTTTACTGTGACTTATTATCGCTGGTGGTTAAGATCATGAGATGAATTCTGTCTATAATTACCGTATATTCGTTTATAATGTCGTGTAATACGCGTGCACTTGACTGTCAGACAGCCAGATTTCGTAACCTTGTTTTCGTGTATTTAGACGACATCCGCATCCCGACGGGGGAAGAAGAAATAGGACTAGAACTTAAAGTCGTTTTTTGAAGTTTTAACTTGGTGATTATATTATTTTAGGCCTAAGAAACATTTACTTAAAAAAAAAACATTTTACTTTTATGCAGTCCATTTAAACTTGTAACTATTACATCTATTTTGTAAGGCCAAAGGTCAACTGCACTTGGTGGGCGGTATGTAGAGTTAAATACACATTCTTAAATTAGCTTAAGTAAAACTATTTGTTAAATACACTACTAGATGGCGCCACTAGACAAATTACATCGCGCTATCGCTGTGTTTTCAATTCAAACTTGTGACTTTGATTTAAAAAAACTTTTTGTACGTACGGAAACATACTAACTGTTTCATTTGACTCCCTATCTGAGGAATCTTTAGTACGAATTTGTACATGAGTGTATGATGAATTTTCCGTACGAATATTTTCCTTGTATTTTTTCCATTCGTGTTTTTTTAGTATATTTATTAGAGAAATACTAAACTGCACATCAATAATACTGATTTGCACAGCAAATATACTGGTTTTAACAGCAAATATCAGGGCAAAATACTGCGGTAGCTTAGGCGAAGGGTAAATGGGGTGAGCGAAGCGAAGAGACACCGTGTATTTCCTTATTTTCATTAAAAATTATTTTATTGTAATGTGTTTGTGTGTGTGTTCACTGTTATTATAATCAATGTTTCTACTTCTTCTTCTTCTTGTATTAGGTTGAACATGTAAGAACAACAAAAATACATAGAACAAAAAACTGTTTTTCCTGATCCTTTTTTGCTGTGAAAATCCATATTTTTGATGTGCGATTAAATACTAGCCTTTTTATTAGGCCGGTTTCAATCGAGGTGGACGGTCCGCGCGGACAGCAAGATGTATCTGTTGCATAGTAGCGTTTTATTGCCGCGTGTACCGTCCGCATGACAATGAAACACTATGCTACTGATAGCCACATCTTGCTATCCGCATCGCTCTAGATTTAAAACCAGCCACTTTTTGTACAATAGGCGAAGCCGTGCGTGAAGCTTCGAATATATTCGCTTCATTCAAAAAGTCACAACAACATCACGTACACGTAGGGTACATTTTTTGCCACCACTAAAAATGTGGGATTATTTTCGGCAACAAATATAATGATCACCAAAATATTTTTTTCCTACTCAAAATGGATAAATGAACACCAAAATTTGCAAAAAATATCGGCAAAATACTGCGGTAGCTTAGTTGAAGGGTAAAGGGGTGAGCGAAGCGCCCCCTTTATCCTTCGTGTTAGGTTGAACATGTAAGAACAACAAAAAATACTTAAAACTTAAACGTAAGTATACACAAAACATAAAAAGAAGTTTGGTGATCATTTATCCAAACACAATTTGGTGGACATTTATCCATTCTGGCAGTCATTTAGAATTTATTGGTAGTAAAATAGGTGCGTTTTTGGTAATCGTTTAAACATAAGCCATTATTTACCCTTTCTGAACGAATAACTCCGACGCCAGCGCCACTGCGGCAACAAACAAAACTACACAATGTTGCCGCTTTAGCATTTTTGATGCTAAATTTGGCACATTTTCACCTTAATTAGCATAAATTTTAACTTAGCATATTGCATTATGAAGCATTTTTTGACAATAGTCTGAGGCAACACTTTATGAGGCAATCCCTTATTTTAAATTGAAATTAGTCACATAGACTGGAAAAACAAAAATTCGACGATGGTTCCGGTCAGAGGTCTTTGAGTACAAAGACTGTGCCGATAATAGCAGTCTAATTCTGGAGTTGGCATTTTTAGTACTGTTCATTCTTTGTCTTCTTGTGTGTCTATGCAGAAGTAGAAAGAGTATTTTGTCAAATGAATGTGGTCAAACCTAAACTGAGGAATCGGATGTCGTTAACTACATTACTACATTTAACTCAATTCTGCATGACAGATACGGACTCCGAAGATCAGGAAAATGTTGTCATTCCTATAATATTCCTGATGACGTGCTGAAAATACTTTCGGGTATTAAAGAATATGCAGTGACTGATAAATGTGGCCCGTCAACGTCACAACAAGATGAACCTGTTAATGACCTTCAGGTATTCTTCGAAATAGAAGACTAAGGTTTTATTTTTTCATTAATAAATAATTAATAGCATTTTATTTTAGCACTTTAAAAATTGTACTTTGCATTTTTTAGCATTTTGCCGGCGACAAGTTGGCATTATTCTAAATTATAAAACGGCAATACTGAAACTACATACGTCAGTTACGTTACGTTTGCTGTCAAAACCATTCTGTGCTGTCGCGTATTGTTATCGCGAATTTCCCACATTTCCCAACAATTTCATCGAAAATCTCTTCACTATACATCACATAAAGTGACCCTAACAGCCCGTTGGTAAGTTCTAGAACAGTTTTATCTAAAATTCCTAACCTAACAACAGAGTTTTGGATCGGGTTGGCTGCGCTAGACTATTTCGCTTCTATCAAACAGTTAGACTTACTAAATAGCTGTAATCATCTCTAAGTTGTTTGTCTATCTGTCGAGTGCTTGTTTACACAGTGCCTCTTGGCTCAAAGTCCATATATGAGTTCGAAAAGTCAGGTTTTTAACTCAGGTTAGTATGTCCCTCAAAAATCTTACGAAGGCGTAATCGCACTTTTACTTTGGACTAATTATTGCGGTAGTATGTATTCGCATGATTAACCGGTTGTGAAACCCAGACATTTTGGAAGAAATTGCAATTGCATGCTGCCTCCAGATCCTTTCCCCAAAATTACATTTAAAGTAAAAGGTATGAGTACTATAACCGACTTAAAATGAAGTTTTCTTGTCTAGTGAGACAAGAAATCTTCAGAGACAGTGTATGGTACCTCCAAATGTATTTCTTAAAATAGTTAGCATGCAGATTAAATTTCGATATTCGAGTAAGATAAGATAGTGATTAATTTACACATTACCTAGTTACTAATAATCACAGAGATAGTAAGATTACCAGTAGCCCTCACACTAAGTTAGACCAGTATTGTGAGGGGTTTAGGACGTAGTTCTTTGAGAGACTTATGCTATGAGGTACACATCAGTTCTTATTAGTCTCTAATTAGATTTAATCTTTGTGCTAAAAGTTTTGACAGGTTAATTTAAACCACAATTTGGGTGTAACAAGGATGTGAAAGTCCATTTATATTGACCCTGGCCCACACTAGGATACCTTGGTCATAGGGACCAGGAACAGCATCATAACAAACATGTAAACATCCAAGACCAATTCTTCAGCATCATATCCAGGTTTCAAGATGTTTTGTATATAAACACATCACATCAAATTTGATTGTATCAGGATTGAATAAAACATTTGAAGTTAATTAATTCTTTAGTATTGTGAATTTTACCCCTTGTCAACAATTTATAGAATATGTGGCGGACAAACAGTTTAAGGCTTTTTAAAAGTGCATTGATTTTATAATTCTTTTTCTTTCTTCTTCAAAATAAAGTTCTAATAAATAATGTTAATTAGACAGAGAAAAAATTAGTATATAAAAAAATATATTATATTTTAAATAATTCAAGAAGTTTTGTTTTGGTTCGATATACTCTGAACGAAACAAGCACCTTTTTACCCGACTGCAGTGTAGCGAAAAAAGGAGGGTTATATGTTTGACACATTGTATAAATGTTTTGGTTTGCTGGAAGAGATCTCTTATTAGAGATAAGCTCGCCTTTGTACACTATTTTTATGTAAGTCTTGTTGTCCATATATTAGTTGTGTGCAATAAAGAAATTATGAAATTAATTATGAAATGTATGCTGTCCCTGGATGCTGTCCCTGGATTTCCTTGTACTTGAACTATTGAACTACTTAACGGCTGAACAGATTTTAATAAATGATATGTCAACATTAGATTTCTCTTCATAGTGTGAGTGTCACTGAGTATATTAAATAAAAATAAAAAAGGCATTGTGCGCTTAAAAGTGCACATAAAATATATTTTCATAATCCTCTAATACACATTCATTGTAAACTAAGTATGTATTTTCTTGTGATTTTAGATTTTTCGTTGTTTGTCTTAAAAGCAGTAGATACAACAACTTTGACAATTCCTTTTGCACGAATGTTGCCACAGTCAGTGTAGTACTGTTGGTATCAATATTGAAAAACGAGTAACCGTTACATTGTTACCATTATTTATCCACTAGTGATTGATTAATCTAATTAGGTTCTTAAACACTTTCTAAATTAAAATATTCATCACATAATGCAATATGCCTGCCGAGCATGCATATACAATTGAAATTGCTTTTGTGCTTGTGTGAATAGTTAAAACAAAAATGTTAAGAAACCTGTTGACTCAGGAAAGGACTGTTTAGTCCAAATTTTAAAATTTGGTTTTTTACATTGCTATATGTTGTTTAAAAAGTTATTATAGATAAGATTTCTGGCGCTTTATGTTAAGTGAAGGCTTTTTTAAAATAATGTTATGGACAAATGAATTTAAATTTGATAACGTTGGCATAACAAACTATCATCACAATGCTGCCTATCTTTAAGAGCTAGGCAATCCAAATAAAAAAAAAGAGTGAAAGGATCCCAACGAAGATATATTGTGAAAATCTGGATGGGAATTATTAACAACCATTTAATTGGACCTGTTTTGTGCCTCAAAACTTGAGGTCATATTACCAGTCATTTGTGAGGGCGGAATTTAATGATTTATTAGATGATTCAGCCCTCACACTGTTAAGAGACATGTGGTTTCAACATTATGGCCTACCAGATCACTTTAGCGGCGTCTGGAATTGGTTGTATGAAAATTACCCAAACAGATGCATTGGGAGAGGAGGTCCACTACCAAGCCCTGCAAGGGCTCTAGACTTAGGTCTGGACCCCAATTAATTATTTCTTATGGGGTCACATGAAGAGTCGCAAGTAAAGAAATTTTGAAACAAATACTTATTGACGCCTCTGAACAAATTAGAAGGCATCACAAGAGTGGTCAAAAGTGAATTGGGCAAAAGATTAAGAAATTGTATCTGGAACAGATTAGGTCATGTTGTGAACGAAATGTAAAGAAAAACTCTAACCTGGGGCCTATTTTCAAGATAATACATATTTTGTCTTAATATAATAGCTTTTAATTAATAATGCTTCCATAATTATTATCTGTGTTCAGTAAATATTTATGTTTATATTATATTATGTAATAAAGATAAAAATATTTTGTTCTTTCTCACATGTTTTATCACTGATTTGAGGCACCTCTCATCTAAGAGTCCGCTACCTTATCTACTTTGTTGCCTAGTTTTTCGAAGAATAACGAACATTGTATTTGACTACACTGTACCTTTTTGATAGAGAAGTGGATATATTTTTGGTATTGTTTGCACAAAAGTTACTAGTTTTTTTTTTGGTGACACTGTTTTGAAGTCAAAACATTAAGAAACATGTGATAAATTGTCTTCCTCATAAGCCTTTATAATGGGTTTTTAATTTCACTAGTTGGTTTTTTTGTTTTTTTAATCTTTAATTTATGGAAAAAAAACTGTACTGAATCACCAAGAAAAGGAGAATTGACACAAAATATGTGTAAAAGTGACGGTTTTCTCAAAGTTTTATAAAACGAGAACGATATTTTTTTGGGTAGGGTGTTTCATAGTAGCAATAGTTGGTTTTGGTGTCGGGGCCCAACGAAGAGCTACTCTTGATGCCAAGCGAGACAAACTACGAGGTAGAACACCTGCCGCAATACAGTACACGCACCAAAATGGCGTGCTGACGTGTGGCCAGTGCAATCGCACTTTTTCTAATAAAATAGGCTACGCAAGCCATATGAGGGCACACGAACGACGCCTTCCCCAGCAGTTACAGTCGCCGTGACCGAACCCGGCCGGAGAACATCATCAGTTGGTTTTGACCCATGCTAGAGCATCTCCCAACGTATGTAGGTCGACATACCAGTCACCCTGTATTTACTTTTTAATAGACTACAGATTTAGCGTACGAGCACTACACATTCTACTTTAATATTGCGTTTTGGCCCGGACGGACGGACGGACGGCAGCGGAGCCTTAGCATAGGTTCCCTTTCATAGGTTAGGCACCTTAGGTTAGGTGCTTAACTTTCGGCCATGGAAGCTTGAAATAATTGCCATTATTCCTAATGCGCGCGTGGTGGCGTCGAGATGTAGATGTGACCAAAATGCATGTTGGAGACTTTCAATACGCTAAAAGTATCGATTTCACAAAAAATAGCTTGAGGCAAGAATTATAGGAAATTTTGTTTAGTTTACTTCATCAAAATACTGTTTTATCGTATCTATTGTAGTTTTCCCAAAAATAAAGGAAAAACCCAGGGGAGGGGGGAGTTTTTAACACCGCACCCAAAGGTATCATGTGTGTGACACAAGCTTCAAGACTTTATCAATTTGTCCGTCTGAAAAACAGAATCACCGTATTATATCACTGACGACCCGAATGGCCGAGTCGGCAGTGAGCCTGCCTACGAAGCCAAGGGTCCCGGGTTCGAGTCCCGGTGGGGGCAAATATTTGTTTGATGAGAACGGATGTTTGTATCCTAGTCATGGTTGTTTATCTATCTAAGCATAATATTTATCTATATAAGTACGTGTATCGTTGTCTAGTACCCAAGATACAGGGAATTCTAGTTTGGGGCTAGATCAATGTGTGTAAATAGTGTCCACGGTATTATTATTATTATTATATTATATGAAGAAATTTGAGATTAATTCACAAAGGTTGAACAAAGTTGGAAGAAGGGGCAACGACAAAGTTGGAGTTGGAGAATAGAAAATGAAAACTTTGTTTTAAACATTTCCTTTTTATCACCCAGGCACATCGAAGTATGGGAATCAGCTGATGTCACAGATTGTCTGTCGGCTGCAAGTTGAACTGGGATGAGTCTCTTCAGATGTGTCCTCCGCTGTACCGGCCCCGCAAGATGGTGTTAGGTGAGTACTATTTGTTGTAAACTACAAACATTAAAGGCTTATGTTTAAACGATCACCAAAAACGCACCTATTTTACTACCAATAAATTCGAAACAACCGCCAGAATTAGTAAACGACCACCAAATTGCGTTTGGATAAATGATCACTAAACTTCTTTTTATGTTTTAAGTATTTTTTGTTGTTCTCACATGTACCTAACACGAAGGATAAAGCGGGCTTCGCTTCGGTCACCCCCTTCACCCTTCACCTAAGCTACCGCAGTATTTTGCCCTGATATTTTCAGCATCTTTTGCTGATCATTTTTGGTGGTCATTTAAAAATTGTTCTCAAAATTAAAAACACCCTACAAAATAAGCAGCACGTAAAAAGAGTACTGTAATCTCGCAGTTATTGCACGCTTATACATATCTAACAATCTGTGAACAGACTGCCGCCATATCCAACGCGCGTATTTGCTGAGGGTCCACGATAAAACATTAACGACTGCCACCCGACCTTTGCAGCGTATCTCAGATCACAACACACGACTGGGCCACGTGACGTGATGCGTCATTGACCCCTACAATCACCGGGCGTATACTGATTAATTAATGTCTAAAATCAAGGTGGAATTAGAACGGAGACGCCAGATCGGCCCTAAATATCACTACCACTAGTGGCTCTGTGAGCTGTAGACCTCGCGGGTGACACTTTCTTTTAATAACGCATACAAACTTATGAATGCACCTGGTTGCTGACATGGAGTATGGAAGTAGCCGTACCAATATCTTTGTAAGCTATTTTTTTGCAATTTTTCACTAAAATGATATAGTCTTTGTCACTCTTATGGTCACCACGAATCCAACGACGTGTCATTTGTAAAAATCCGTCAAGCCGTTTGGGCTGTAGCGGTTTTTTTTACATTTTCAAACCCCATATCTCCGCCATTTTGAAAAAAATCCAAAAACTGAATCGGCTAAAAAATTCTATTTAATTATCCAACCTGCTCACAAAATTTCACGAGAATCGGTTGGGAAATGCGACCTGTAGAGGAGAACAACCGGACAGACAGACATACGAAAGCATTTTTGCCCAATCCTGAAACGCGCGCTTCGCTCGATCGGTCAATAAACCAGCTGGCTCTCAGAGAGAGACTCTCCCTATGAGTAATTTTTCATTCGTGTTTAACCTCATTCGCATGGCATAAGGATCAAAATAACGAACCATAACGGTATATTGTAAAAAAAAAATGGGCAAATTTCGAGCCAAAAAAGTGTTCAACAAGTAGTATATGGTCAGAACTGGGATAAGAACCTGCACCTATACTTAAATGATTATGATTTATAACTGATAGGTCTAATGGCAATTTGGCCAACAATTCACACGCTTGTCAATCAACATGTATGCAAAATATGGCGATGCTTGCTTGTAACGTATCATACGATATCGCATAAGGTACTTTTATCTACACACGTATCATAAACCCTCTTTACTGCGTTCAAAAACCGCACGTTACGATCAGCATTATGTTAAACTACTTGGTAAAAACTCGTTTCGTATCTGGAAAACTACACATAATGGTCATTATGTGTAGTTTTTCTACATATAATGACATTCAAATTTCGAACGCCGACGCCCACCCGCGTGCCGTCCCTAGTTTGTCTGTGAAGTTGGTACTGACATTCAAATTTCGAACGCCGACGCCCGCCTGCGTGAAGTTGGTACCAAAGAACAAGCTAAACAACTGCAGAGCCACAATGCCGGTCAAACATGCGGTTCCTGAACACATCAAAGAGAGCTTATGATATGTGTCTAGATAAACTAGTGTATGTAACTGTAAATAATTAGGCATTAAAACTCTCGAGTGATATTATTATGAAACGAGGTTTTAATGCCCTCCATTATGCAGCAGTCACATAAACTACTATAAAAGCAAATCCCCCCTAGTCAAATCGTGGAACCGTAAAACTATCATGTCGCGTCGGGCGTCTTTGCGCTACCATCGGGACTTCCGAAGGGCCCATTCGCTTCCTCTGTAGGTATCTATATACAAGGTGACATATAATCAGCTGACCACATTTTGGGGAATGATAATACACATCATTATGCACAACTTTCCCCAAGAAACATGGTCGTAAATGGAAAAAATATATATTTGTCCCTCAGTCTCGATCAGCTGATCACAAGTTACTATGGGGAACCCATTTTTTTTTTTGGTTTACAACCATATGTATCTTGGGGAAAGTTGTTCATAATAATATCACTCGAGAGTTTTGATGCCTAATTATGTACAGTTGCATACACTAGTTTATCTACACTCATATAATAAGCTCTCATATAATAAGTCTGACCTGTTAACAATACATCTAGATGAGCTTCGAACAAATGGAGTAATTGTAGATATAGTAGGAATCACAGAACATAACATGATTGAAACTGATATTTATTCGCTTAATGTCAAAAACTATACACTGGCTACTTACTCTGCCAGAAACACGCGAAGTGGAGGTACTGCCATACTAGTAAATAACGGACTTGATTATAATGTAATAGATATATCACAATACAATATCCCTAATTTTATAGAATGCTGTGGTATCACAATTCCGCAGTATAATATCAATTTAATATGTATTTATAGAAAAGCAAAATATGACACAAAGACTTACGACGTATTCTTTAACAACATAGACAAACTATTACATAGACTTTGCAAGGGTAAAATAAAAATTATATTGTGTGGTGATTTTAATATAGATAGACTCAAAAAGAATAGATCTGCGGTTTATTTCGAAGAACTATTATTAACTTACAATCTAAAATTAATTTTTAATGAACCAACGAGATTAAGTAGTGGGACATGTTTGGACAATTTTATACATAACATCAGAGGATGTAGAGCCGAAATAGTAGAATTTGCACTATCAGACCACACTGGTCAGATACTAAAATGTCCAGTAAAATATAATAATGTCCTCCAAAATTGGTCAATACTAAGGCATGACTATAGTGCAGAGTATTTGAAAAAGTTTAAAGATCATATTGCAAGTCTCAATTTCAGCGAGGTATACAATAATAAAGACGCTGATGCAGCTTTCAGTGAGTTCCATAGTACTTTTAAACTTTTATATGACCTATGTTTTCCCATCATCAAAGTAAAGATCTCAAGAAATAGACGACCACAATGGATATCAAAAGGTATCAAACTTTGTACAAAAAGGAAAAGAGAGTTGTTATGGCAATCAAGGAGAGCCCCAAACCAACAAAACAAACAAACCTTTATAAATTATTCAAAAAGACTCAAAAAAATTATTAAATTGACACAGAAGTCCCAGAATGAATACTTAATTAAAACATCAAATAACAAATCGAAAACTACGTGGAAAATAATAAACAACTACAACAACAATAAGACTAAGCCGAAGGATTACATTAAACAAATTAGACATAACAATGAACTTATTACTCATCCACGTGAAATTGCAGAGTCATTTAATGAATATTACATTGATCAGATATCAAAGCGAAGTCAACAGAACGTTACAAATACCCCAATGAAAATACCATTTAATCCTAACTCATTATTTTTAAAGCCAACTTCTCCACTCGAGGTATATCAAATAATTAAAAATCTTAAAAATACAAACAGTACTGGATATGACAACATATGCACTAAAGTTATAAAATATGTGGCAGATTTAATAGCGCCTATATTGAGCTGTATAATTAACCTATCGATAGAGCAAGGCGTATATCCAGAGAAATTAAAAACCTCAATAATTAGACCGCTCTTCAAGAAACAGGACCGTGAAAATATGAGTTTCTATAGACCTGTTGCACTAATCCCCATATTATCGAAAGTCTTTGAAAAAGTAATCTATAATAGCATTTATCAATATTTTGAGAAAAAAAATTTATTTGCAGAAGAGCAAAAGGGATTCAGAAAAAGTAAAACAATTGACTTAGCCATTTACGATTTCTTAAGTCAGGTAGTGACTTGCTTGGATAAAAGGATTCCTGTTTCAGCTTTGTACATGGATATGACGAAGGCATTTGACTTCGTCGACCATACAACGCTGATAAAAAAACTTGAGGTGTATGGTGTCCGAGGGAATGTGGCTGAACTTATTAAAAGCTATCTAACCAATAGACAACAGCTTACACAGATTTCTAGAATTTGCGATAGAACTAAAACGGAAATTCATCATCTATCACATCCGAGAACTGTTCAATATGGTGTACCACAAGGTAGCGTTTTAGGACCATTACTATTCCTCGTTTACATTAATGATCTCCCTAAATCAGTTACACATTCAATGGTTCTATTCGCAGATGATAGTACCATGGTTGCGGAGTGCCGAGATCCAAATACATACGAATTAGAAATTAATGACTCGCTTAAAAATATAGTCGACTGGCTGGAATGTAATAATCTGTTAATTAATATTGAGAAAACAAATTATATGACATTCACAAATAATTATAACCACATACAATCTAATAAACTTGACATTCAATATAAAAACAAAAAAATTGACGAAATAAAAGTAACAAAATTCTTAGGACTAAACATCGACTCACATTTGACGTGGAAACCGCAAATAGAACATTTGTGCAAAAAATTAAGTCAGCTCTCTTATGCTTTATATATGCTTAGCAAAGTTACCGGTCAATCTGCTCTGTTGACTGTCTATCATGCTTTTGTCGCCTCAACACTAAGGTATGGCATTATATTTTGGGGAAACTCAACGGACAAAGATAAGGCGTTTATAGCCCAAAAACGATGTATAAGGGCAATCTGTAAGTTAAAACCAATGGATAGCTGTATGCCCCACTTCAGATCATTAGGAATTTTAACATTGCCATCTCTCTACATTTACGAAACTGCTGTATTTGTAAAAGTAAAGTGGAATTTGTTTAAGACAATGTATAGTAAACGAGACATCAAATTAAGTGCTCCTCCTAGCTCCACAGCTCTATTCTCGAAAGGCATTTATGGTATGGTGCCAAAAGTGTATAATAGATTGCCCAAATCGATTAGGAATATTGACCATATTCACATATATAAAGCGAGACTTAAACAGTTCTTAGTCGAAAAATGTTACTATAAAATACAGGACTACATTGAAGACACGTCAATATGACATAATATGTACATTATAACTAGTTTTAAGTAACATTATAATATTTTGTGGACATAAATTTAACAAAAATACCTTAGCGCGTTTAGTAAATATTGACATCTGATGTAAATCTATGTAAATTTGTGTTTTTTTGCGTGTAACTAATGTTTGCATGCTGCATGGCAGAGTATAGCGAACCATATTTTAAATTACATTATTATACACCTGATGTACACCTATATTCGTGCAAATAAACATTACTTACTTACTTACTTACTTACTTACTCTCTTTGATGTGTTCAGGAACCGCATGTTTGACCGGCATTGTGGCATTGATCATTGCTCTGCACTTGTTTAGCTTGTTCAGTAGTACCAACCTCACAAACAAACTAGGGGCGGCGCGACTGCGGGAGTCTGTGTTCGAAATTTGAATGTCATAATATGTCGAAATATTGATACATTATGGTGATAATGTATCAATATTCAGATAAGAAATGAGTTTTTACCAAATAGTATAATTATCATTATGCTGGTCGTAACGTGCAGTTTTTGGACGCAGTCAAGAGGGTTTATAATACGTGTGTAGATAAAACTTCATAAAATCCACTTTTGAAACACTAGGGATGTCACCAAAACAGTCGGGAACAATCGAAATGGTTCACTCAGTTGAACTAACAGAAGAGTTGTCATGACATCCAATTCACAAATATTTGAAGAGTGTATGTATGGATTCATTTGATAAATCGATGTTTTAAGCAATATCCCCTTAGTAACAGGCTAAGAGTGACACTGGTCAAGCAACATGTTATCGTTTTCGTAATGCAATAGTAAAACCTGACGATGAGTACCTAACGCATACACAGGGGTTGGTTACAATAATAATAATACATTTGACACTATTTACACACATTGATCTAGCCCCAAACTAGGATTCCCTGTATCTTGGGTACTAGACAACGATACACATACTTATATAGATAAATATTATACTTAGATAGATAAACAACCATGACTAGAGTAGAAACATCCGTTCTCATCCAACAAATATTTGCCCCCACCGGGACTCGAACCCGGGACCCTTGGCTTCGTAGGCAGGATCACTGCCGACTCGGCCATTCGGGTCGTCTTTTAGTCCCTAGACTACACGAGCTGATTCCCGCTCAACGTGTAGAGATATGACTGCTGGGCATCTTTCAAAAGATTTTTTCCCTTCCAACAAAACAAGAACCTGCCTATCCACCTTCCTAGCTCCTCCTCATGGCACCCTTGTCCCCAGGTCTTCATCTGCAGCCCAGAACATTGTCAAGCGCCAGATCACATCTCCTGCAACTTCTACGTCTTGTAAGGTTCCCCTCTTTCTGAATATTCAGTTATTATTACACAGGACTCTTGACTAGCTAACGTTATCTGCCGTGGCCGGATTATTTCATGATATTTCATGAAATTGTCAGTGAGTCTTGGGGTGTTGGAAAAGCTCCTTGGTCTAGTGGGTTTCATGATTGCTTCTGATGATAATACTAAATAAGTGACGTTGAGTCATCATATGATAATAAATGTAGCTCATTAATGTCCCCAACGAGGGGCACAGGACACAGGATACGAGTAAGAGTAAGCCATACTCCACCACGCTGGCTCAGTGCGGGTTGATGGAGGGGTTTCATGTCCACTACCACGTAGCGATAGGAGGTGATACCAACAAAGGGATTCGAATGTAAACGATAGTGACAGCGTTAATTACTTCCACATTAGAAAGAAAAGAGAGCGCAAGCAATGCGCTCGACTGAAACTAAAATAACGTAGCGCCAAACCACATAAAAATTGTCGACCCGAATGGCCGAGTCGGCAGTGACCCTGCCTACGAAGCCAAGGGTCCCGGGTTCGAGTCCCGGTGGGGGCAAATATTTGTTTGTTGAGAACGGATGTTTGTACCCTAGTCATGGTTGTTTATCTATCTAAGTACAGTGGATTTCATTTATTACGACCTTGGTTGTAGCGACCATTTACCTATAGCGACGTTAAATCTAAGTCCCTTGAATTTAAAGCATACTTTAGTACAAAATTCATGTGGCTATGGCGACTTTGGATGTAACGCCGAGTTCGGGTGTAGCGACTGTTTTTAATGAATCATTTGTAACAAATTCCTAGAAATCCCATGCAGATATTGCGACCGGAGTCGGCCGCCAAAGACACAAAGATTTTTTTCTTTCACAAACATTTCTTATCTTTTGTTTACATCCATTGCACACAGATGGTCAGCAAGTGTGGAGACCTTTACCTTTTGTTTATAGATATCAACTAAGTAGGTAAGGGAAGCGTGTACGTTTCGGAGCTTTTATGGTTCAGTTACAAAGTGATATTCTGAGTAGCAACTGGGTTTAGTAAACTTTTGAATAAGTATGGCTGCTAGACGCACATTCACTGTTAAAGAAAAGGCGGAAATCATTTCAAAATTGAAAAACGGTGAAAACAATGCTGATTTGTGCAAAGAGTACAAAGTTTCCCATTCAACAGTATCTACGATGTGGAAAAACCGTGATAAAATATTAGAATGCTTTGAATCCAAATCCTTAAAAATTAAGAAAAACCGCAAACCGACGCATCAAGATATCGAAAATGCCCTTCTAATGTGGTTCAAAGCCCAAAGAAGCAAAAACGTACCTTTGAGCGGTCGTCTGCTGCAAGAAAAGGCTAATCAATTTGGCAGACTGTTTGGAAAAATGGATTTGGAGTGTTCGGAAAGTGCAAATATTTTCAATAATAAATGAATATAAACTACACATGTGTACGTGTCTGTATCTCTTTACCTTTGCCTGTAACGACTTCCGGATATAACGACGAAAATAGAGTCCCTTCATTGTCGTTATACCCGAATTCCACTGTATAATATTTATCTATATAAGTATGTGTATCGTTATCTAGTACCCAAGATATAGGGCATCCTAGTTTGGGGCTAGACCAATGTGTGTCAATAGAGTCCAAGGTATTATCAATTGTTTAAAAATAAACTACGCTATTTTTAAGCGCCTTCAAAGAAGGAGGGGATTCTCAATTCGGTTGATTTTTTTATTTTAAATGTTTGTTACCTCAAAACTGGTTCTATTTATGAACCGATTTCAAAAAATCTTTTTTCAATTGAAAGGTTGAACATTCAGTTTGGTCCCATTTAAAAAAAAATGGTAATCAGTCCAGTAGTTTGATGCAAAAAGACTGGAATTATGATGTGTTTAAGGTCATTGTCATAAGATGACTTCTGTCTATTCTTCTATATCTACAGTATATTCCTTTATGTCGTGTAATACATGTGGACTTGGCTGTCAGACAGACAGATTTCGTAGCCTTGTTTTCGTGTATTTTGACGACATTGCATCTAGACCGGGAGGAAGAAATAGGGCTTAGTTTAAAAAAAAAATAACTTGGTGAATTTTGTGTGGTGTTTACGTTCCTTGTTAGCATTTTTATCACGCTTTTATTAGCTTCACCTGTATGTTTGTTTGTAGGTAACCGACTCCTTTGGACTCGATTTTGACCCAATATAAACGGACCGATTAAATTCAAACTTTGTACACTTATCAAGAATAAGCGACAATGTAATAAATTTCATAAGTTTATCTCATTATCCTGATTAGGATCGCCAGGATTAATTAATTTCTCGTATTTGGGGGATTGACAAAACAGTCTACTTACTTACCGGCTCGCGCACTCGAATTAAAAAATGAAAAATAAATATAGTTTAAAAAAACTAAAAAACACGCTTTTAAAGCACTTCGAGCTAAAAAGTTAAAAATAATTTTTAATATAACCTTTAAACAATAATGAATAAAAAATACTATTATTATTGTGAAAAAAAAAGCGTCGGGCGCTATGTTCCATATCTTTCGTACATCGAGCGCCCGACGCTTTTTGTTTCATAATTCATACGACGCTCCGCATCTCCGTAAGCCCTTGTTGCCTGAAACGTAGTACTTGATGGTGGTATGCGTGTGCAACCGTTCCTATCTTTTAGCCTCAGAGCAATAGCTTCATAATCATCTTGTACAAAGACGACTTGGAAGTAGTTTTTTTTTTAAGTTTTTAACTTGGTGATTATGTCAAAAAGATTTTCAGGGAGAGTTTACGAATATGTCACCGTAAGATAGTCAAAACCGTTAGTTGATAAACTAACGCGTTAGTTGATCAACTATCGACGGATAGTAAACCAGTCCGACAGGGTTTAGAATTTACGTTTCTTTTTGTTCTCACAAGTCATCCTGCCACGAAGACTATTCGGGGGCTTCGCTGCGCTCGCCCCCTCTAGTCTTCACCTAAGCTACCGCAACGTTTTCCCTGGTATTTCGTTTGCAATTCAAGTTTAAACCAGTTTACTATTTAGCGGTTTTAACCGTTAGTTTATCAACTAACCCGTCATATCGTGTAAGCAGTATGCTACAGTTTACCATCTATCGATAGTTGATCACCTAACGCGTTAGTTTATCAACTAACGGTTTTGACTATCTTACGGTGACAAATACATAATAACCAAATTTCGAATGCAATTCCACAATGAAATTTGTTAGGATTTCAAGATTACAGGAAAACCTAAAACAATTTAGAGGTATTTTCGTAATTAAATCCTATCAAGAAATTTTCGTCCGATCGCGTTTTTCTTCAGTGAGAATCTTAATCAAATACTCAATAAACCTTAACCCAAAAATTTAATCTGTAGATGACTTTATAGTGAAGTAAATGGATTGGCCTTAATGAGTCATCCGAAACACTGAACGCCCGATAATGTACTCAAGATAAATTAATTATCTCATTGGTACATGGTCAGGATTCGAACCTGCATCTCCTGTGTGAGAAGCAAGCGAGAAACCCATGACGTCATTGCTTTGCGCTGTCATAGCTGGAGTTAATAAAAGTAATCAAAGATATAAAGAGTAACCAAACATCAATCTTTTATGTGTCTTTCTTTTGTTTTTTTTTTCTGAAACACCGTTTTTTTTTTCAAGCAATTCGGTGGAAAAATAGATTTTTTATCACACCTGCTCTGAAAATACATACTAATTATACCAATTAGAGGGAAGAAACGCCTTTATCCCGCCCTTCAAATCCTTTCATCCCAAGGTATGGAAGTTTGTATGAAAATCCTTCCGACCCAAGGGTGGGAAGTATGTATGAAATTCCATTACATACCCGGTTTTTTTTTTATTTGTCAGCAGTCATACTGCAAAGAGACTTTAACTGTCTACTAATTAAATTTCAAGTAAATTGTTACTGGCCACATACAGTTTTTTTTTACCAGTTACCAACCTCCTTGGTGCATACAGAAAATTAAAAACGAAATTATTTTTGTATATAAAACGCGCGGAATCACGGAAGAAGTGGCTGCATGACCTTATGATCTTAGCCTACTCTAGAAACGGGCGAATAAAAAAAGGAAAAGCCCGCGCATTTTCGCAAAAACTTCGATTGATTTAGCATTTATCTTTGTGTCTTTTGTAAAATATGGATGCATTTATGTCTATAATTTTCCTCGTAGGTGTAATAAAAAGCACTATACCATACCTCAGGATAAAGTACAGTTCCATACCTCAAATGGTTTGCGCCCCTCGCAAGCTCGTGGCGCAAATGCCATAATCTCGGTATGGAACTGTCACTTTCTTCCCTCTGAAGTAATGTACTATTATTGTATTGCATTGTTTTTATTGTGTATCGAAATTTGTGTTGCAGTTTTTATCAATACTCACAATATAAACTGCACACACGTGTTTAAATGGCGTACAAATTGATTGGATTAGCCAGTTTATGATAATATGTAGTTTACAATATACCTATAGTTGTTATTACTCTAAATGCGCCTAATCTGAAATACAACTAAAATCAGAAGGCATGACTTCTAAATATACAAAAGGCGGTTTCAAAATCACATGACAATTTTAATACGAACAGCTTTATAAATGAAATAGTAAGAACCCTAAAACTTTCTTTGGCGAAATTAATCCATGTGCCTAATATAATAAAATAACCATGACTTCAAATCTTAATAGAGTAAAAAAATCGGTTAAGTGCGAGTCGGACTCGCGCACGAAGGGTTCCGTACCACCGTACAATGGTAGGGGTGGTGTGGAGTGAATAGTTTGGATTTTACATAGCAAAATGTTGTTTACAAAGTTATTGGTGCGGCTACTTTGACTTTTCCATGTACGTAACCAGGTGCATTCATAAGTTTGTATGTGGTATCGAAAGAATTGTTGTATGGGAGCCCCCTTAAATATTTTTATTTTGTTCTGTTTTTTAGCATTTGTTGTTAGAGCGGCAATAGAAATACATCATCGGTGGAAATTTCAACTGTCTAACTATTACGGTTCTTGATATACAGCTTGGTGACAGAAAGACAGACAGCGAAGTCTTAGTAATAGGGCCCCGTTTTTACCCCCTAATAAGACCGAGCGAGCGAAGCGTCCAGTTTCGACATTGGCCAAAAATGCTTTTGTCCGGATGTGTGTTCTCGCCTACAGGTCGCATTTTCCAACCGATTTTGACGAAAATTGGCACACAAGTTCCTTGATATAATAAAAAAAACGGTCAAGTGCGAGTCTAAATCGCGCACGAAGGTTTCCGTACCACCGTTCAATGGAAGCGATGGTGTGGAGTGAATAGTTTGGATTTTACACAGAAAAATATTGTTTACAAAGTTATTGGTGCGGTTACTTTCACACTCCATGTACGTAACCAGGTGCTTCCATAAGTTTGTATGTGGTATTGAAAGAATTGTTGTATGGGAGCCCCCTTAAATATTTCTTTTATCCTGTTTTTTAGTATTTTTTGTTATAGCGGCAACATAAATACATAATCTGTGAAAATTTCAACTCTCTAGCTAGCTAGGTTCTTGAGATACAGCCTGGTGACAGACGGACGGACGGACGGACGGACGGACAGCGGAGTCTTAGTAATAGGGTCCCGTTTGGAACCCTTCGGGTACAGAACCCTAAAAAGAGAACAATTGAAATGACCACTGGGGTAGGAAAAAAATATTTTGGATCACCAAAAGTTGCAGAAATTATCCGGCCAAAATACTGCGTAAAGGTTTATCAACAAAACCTTTACCTAAAGGTTGAACATGTAAGAACAATAAAAAATACATGTGTGTGATCAATAGTGATCATTTATCCAAACATAATTTGGTGACCGTTTACTAATACTGGTGGTCGTTTCGAATTAATTGGAAGTAAAATAGGTGCGTTTGTGGTGATCGTTTAAACATAAGCCATAAAAAAATGAGTCGATCTCAATTTTTGATCAGGGGGATAATAGGGGGGAAAAGGGGGAAGTTTGCTGTAGTGTTATTTATCGACGGATTTCAATCTTTAAGAGGCACACTAAGGACTTCATTCTACACAAGATGTTGCGGGAAAAAAAAGGGGGTAGTGGAGGGGGGAATTTTGCTTTAGAGTTATATATGGATGGAATTCAATTTCTAAAATTTAACAGAACCACTAGTAAAGTTAGCTTTGAAGCCTTAATCAGGTATTTTCTAGCAGCTGCAAAATCTTCGAAACAGCTCGATGGATGGTTTTTCAAGTTTCAGATATTCCCTCATTCCACAGAGTAACATAAAGTAACTTATTAGTTTTTAGGGTTCCGTACCCGAGGGGTGCCAAACGGGACCCTATTACTGTGCCTCCGCTGGCCGTCAATCCGTCTGTCCGTCCGTCCGTCCGCGGGCCGTATCTCATGAACCGTAATAGGTAGAGAGTAACTACATAAAATGGTTATTTTGAGACATCTTATTGGCACTTAAAGATGCTACAATATTTTCATTAGATTAGATCATTTTTGTATTATACTTTGTGGCATAAAACATGTCGAAAATTTAAATGACATCCTCAGTAGAGTTTCTTGGTGCTATCTTCTCTGACGGGCATATTTCCCAAGCACTGGTAGAGATTATGGAGTTTCCTTTTCCTGTGCGAGATTCAGCCATGAATCACCACTTGAAAGGGAAATTTCCTTTTTCAAATTCAAACCATAATCAGTTGCTCATTAGTTGATCATATTTGATTTATTTTGGCAGATATATAATCATACAACAAAAATACTGATTTGCGCTGCAAAAGATCAGCAAGAAACACTTTTTATAATTTAAATATTTAATTATTATTAACAAAAGCACTTTTTCAAGTCAGACACTCATACATGGAGAAAAATAAAAATAAAAGTTAAAGAGGGTGAGCGAAGCGAAAACCCCTTTATCCTTCGTGTTTGGTTCAACATGCAAGAATAAAAATATATATTTAAAACATAAACTTAAGTACCCAAAGCATAAAAAGAAGTTTGGTGATCATTTATCCAAACACAATTTGGTGGACATTTATCCATTCTGGCAGTCATTTCGAATTTATTGGTAGTAAAATAGGTGCGTTTTTGGTAATCGTTTAAACATAACATTCAACATAAGCCTTTCAAAAGCATGTTAAAGCGACTTTTTCGAAAAAGGGATATTACAATGTTCAAGATTACTTAAATGACGGGACTGTACGGGGTTTAATCTAGTTCAACACAGACATTGCTGTTAATAATTTTGTAATTATTTATTCCTGCTTATTAATTATGATAATGATATCATAATATTTGTATTAGTTAAGCACAAGAAATTTTTAAAAGAGATCTGAAAATCTATCTGTGGGAGTTTCTACGCCCTACTTCTCCCACAGTGGTCCAGTGTAGAGAAGTGCCAAAAAATGACGATTGCTAATTATATGTAAATATCTACAGTAATAAAGACATATGTAATTTGGAATTTTGGAATTTGGTTTGATATCGGTCTCGCAATCTTATTAGGGTTCTGGGTTCGAATCCACGTATTGAGGACCTCTGTAGCGCAGCGGTTATGGCTCTGCCTACCATGCGAGGGATCCCGGGCTCGATCCCCAGCTGGGGATGAAGAAAAAAAAAACGCCAGGTCTTGGATGTTTATATGTATGTGACGTCGCTGTTTCTGGTTCCCACGACACAGAGTATCCTAATGTGGGGCCAGACCAGAAGTAATGTATGGGCCAGTATGTAAATGTTTGTTTATGTTTTTACATTCGGGAATAATGTTTTTATGCTCTTCTGTTCTGGTTGTATTATTTTCATTAGTAAAATGTATTTCTACCATGATACGGAACCCTTCGTTTTAAAGTCCGCCCCGCACTTGACCGATTATTTAAACTTTATTTGCTTTAAGAATTTTTGTGTTATATGATGAATGATGATGATACTAAAGGGCTTACCACAAAAAATAGTAGTTTATGTGACTGATACATAATGGAGGGCATTAAAACCCGAGAACGAGTTTCATAATAATATCACTCGAGAGTTTTAATGCCTAATTATGTACAGTTACATACACTAGTTTATCTACACACATATCATAAGCTCTCTTTGATGTGTTCAGGAACCGCATGTTTGACCGGCATTGTGGCATTGAGTTGTTTAGCTTGTTCTGTAGTACCAATTTCCCAGACAAAGTAGGGGCGGCACGCAGGCGGGCGTCGGCGTTCGAAATTTGAATGTCATAATATGTAGAAAAATTACACATTATGGTCATAATGTTCAATATTCAGATAAGAAATGAGTTTTTACAAAGTAGTTCAACATTATGCTGATACGTACGTATCGTGCGGTTTTTGGACGCAGTAAAGTGAGTTTATGATACGCGTGTAGATAAATATACTAATGTTCAACACTGGTTTAAAAACAAAATGGGATTTGATCTTTGTTTTGAGGTTAAACGCTGCTTAATATTGTTTGTGGTAACACGGTAAAAATCTATATGTATAAATATTTCTAGACAAAAACTGGCAGAGCCAATCACTTACTAGTTACAAAATCAGGTGATCGTAGGGATCTTATCAAAAACACGCGTAAATACATCTGATATCACCTAATCAGTATTTTAAAACGATCAAAACAACAACTCAGTTCACGCCGTATTCCCGTACGGGAGGCAGAAAACCTGAAAGCAGAAATCAGGTCAGTTATTGTGGTATGTAGATTAACTTAGATGTTACATATGGCCCGAATGGCCGAGTCGGCAGTGACCCTGCCTACGAAGCCAAGGGGCCCGGTCTCGAGTCCCGGTGGGGGCAAATATTTGTTTGATGGGAATGGATGTTTGTACCCTAGTAATGGTTGTTTATCTATCTAAGTATAATATTTATCTATATAAGTATGTGTATCGTTGTTGAGTACCCAAGACACAGGGAATCCTAGTTTGGGGCTAGATCAATGTGTGTAAATAGTGTCCAAGGTAATAATAATAAAGGTAATAATAAGGTGTTCACAGCATCTGGTCGACAACGACAAATGTATAAACATATGTATTGCAAACCTTACTTGAGGGAAGAGGGCTAGACTCTGCCATACTAAAATATTTAGCTTCTCATATGTACGCTAATGCATTGAATAAAATAAAATTTTAAGTAACTTCATCTTTTTTTCAACCTATAAGTCAGATTTGACTTTAAATTTCTTGTAATCAACACACTTAAGAAATACACGCACTCAAAAATCTGTGTTATAAGCTCCAAAATGTTCCATTTTCTTATTCGATTTTCTTAAGCATTTCTCAAGTAGAGTAGAGGTTGTCAATTCGTCTGTCTGTTTTTTCGTATCTTTGTTTCGCTACTCCTCCGTAAATTATGAACCGATTTTGATGATTCGTGATTTGATACTTCAGAGGTGGTTCCATACATAATATCAACCATACATAAAATCAACAAATACAAAAAAAAATATACTCAGATGACGTTTTCGTTTGTGGTTCCATGCAGCAAAAGTTTTGATGAGGACTTCAATCGCATCTCCATCGGGGAAGAAGAAATAGACAGGGTTTGAAAATTGCTGTGACATCCTCTTCTCGTTTTATAGGACCTGAACCCTGCACTTAAGTAATGTCGTCGGATGAATAGTCTAGCCTCGCAAACGACTTGAATTAACTTGTTTCCAGCTTTCTTCGTAGGAATAACTATATGAAAATTGTTATTGTTTACATCTTTGACAACTTGCTCTTTGATCTATGTTTTTTTTTATACGCTTCACAGGCTCTCACTGGCCCCTTGGGTGGATTAACGTCAAATTGAAAAAACATTTTTGAAGTTTGGAAGATTGGAAGGAATAAAATTTTCCTTAGACTTGGAAAACCAAGAAAGTGTTCTATCGTCTAGAATTCTCGGGAGTGAGAAGAACTAAGAGGAACGTTGAAGAAAGAAGGAGTTATTTCTCCATCAGTCTAAAAGTGAAGTTTGCCCCCCCCCCCCCCCCCCCAAGGAAATAAATTTTAAATAATCGGTATTCTAACAAGTTGCGTCCAGACTACCGCTAAACACTGATCACCACCGTCGTCTCCCTGGCCACCGCTTTACGGCCTGGACAAAGATAGCCGCTGCCTACCCCCATCTCCGGACTTCACTGGACTATCCCAGTCACCGCGTGGCCCAGGGGGCAGTTTCCTTTATGTATATAATTAGGTAGGTAGGGGGTAGCTTTTATAAATAGGAAAACTTGTTTTAAATATAATCGGGCTCATTCTGAATTTCTCTCTTTAATTTTCTGCAGGCCCTCAAAATTTCCTTCATTAAGCTTCCGTTACGCAGGGGTATTCACACCAACCCTTCGTAACGTGACAAGGTCCCGGGTTCGAAGCCCGGCTGGGGACGAAAAATACACCAAATCCTCAGGTCTTGGATGACCCAGGGTATCCTATTGTGGGGCCAGAAGCAATGTATGTGTCAATGTTGTAAAATGGAGGGCACTCTGCTATATTTCATAGCGAACATGTAACACATACCTACATATAGATAGATGCGCAAGCGCCGCCGATCTGACCTCCAGCCTCCCACATCTTATCGCGGTCAATGCCAATGTCAGTCGCAAGTGTGTTGTGCTGCTTGGTTTGCTATTTTGTCTGCTATTTTATTACATACGGAACTAACTGGGTCTAGCTGCATACCTTTAGTTCAAAATTTGCATTACTGTAAGTTGTAAGTTTCCATACCCGAAGGGTAGCAAATGGGTCCCTTTTACTAAGACTCGATGTCTATCTGTCCGTCAGTGTGTCAGCCGGCGGTCTCTATCTGATAAACCGTCCGTGTTAGGGGAGACAGTTGCTCACTAAGAAGACTCCAGAACTTCTTCCGCTGATCGATTACGCCGATGTTGTCGAGCGACTTCAAAATCTCGGCATTCGGTTCATCTTCGGACTGCGAAAGTTCGACCATGTTTCACAGCATGGCAGGGAGTTAAAATGGCTGCCTATTCGCCTTCGTCGAGACACTCGCATTCTCACTTTCCTGACGGCGTCTCAACTAACCCCCGATATCCCAGCTATCTGAGTGAACGCTTCGACCTCCTTCCCTCGACTAGACTAGACTAGATTCTCTAGCGTCACAATACCGTCGTTTTTATACCGTATACGTGAACTATGTCTATATGTAGTCTATTTACTACATTAGTAAAAACACTTATTTGTATTATTTACTTGTATTTCTGCTCATAGATCTACCTGTCACTGCTATTAAATTTATCCTTTCTATCTTGGGATTGCTGGAAAAAATCTCTTGTTCAAGAAATGTCTTTTCTAAACGCTTGTGACGTGAATTTTCATGTGCAATAAATATATACGGAAAACGTGGTTCCTACAGCCCTTCACGTCTTCCTGGGTAGTGCTACCGAGCATCAATAATAATAATACCTTGGGCACTATTTACACACATTGATCTAGCCCCAAACTAGGGTTCCCTGTATCTTGGGTACTAGACAACGATACACATACTTATATAGATAAATATTATACTTAGATAGATAAACAACCATGACTAGGGTACAAACATCCGATCTCATCAAACAAATATTTGCCCCCACCGGGACTCGAACCCGGGACCCTTGGCTTCGTAGGCAGCGTCACTGCCGACTCGGCCATTCGGGTCGTCATCATCAAATCATTCTCAAGACGTTAATTTCCAACTTCACGCGGGTTGTTGCGACCCCTTCTCTTGTACGAGTACGCATGCTGTACCTGTGGTTATATAATCTATACTCTTAGTAACTACCTAGTACCTAGTACGTCAATAGGATATAACGGCAGTAAAATAAGCATAAAAGTTATCGTGAATCTAACATAAACACAAATGCATCAGAATGATAGAAATCAGTTAAAAGAATGACGTGTATAGCACATTTGTTATTCTGAATGCATTATTTTGTGCCTATTTGAAAGGCAAAATTGGTATTATCTAATGACATATTTTGAAAAGATTCGAGATCTAATCTTTTATCAGTATTGCTGTAATAACTGCTTGGTATAATGAGGTCTTCTGTGGTGTTAGAGGCTGTGCTTGGCAAGCGAAAGGTCCCGGGGTCGGATGGCTCGGCTGTCAAGGAAGCAAAATATATCTCCAGGTCTTGGATGTCTACATGTGTGTGACGCCACTGTTTCCGGTTGTCACGACACAAGGAGTCCTAGTGTCGGGCCACTGGGTGAGGAGGCCTGTCGAGAATTCATAACAATTCCACGAGTGACAGGGGTACCCTCATGAAAATTTGGTGTCTAATAAAACAAGTTTGTTCCCCGCAAAATTATCACCAGTCGCGCCCGCAAAATTATCACCAGTAGCGCCCGCAAAATTATCACCAGTCGCGCCCGCAAAATTATCACCAGTAGCGCCCGCAAAATTATCACCAGTAGCGCCCGCAAAATTATCACCAGTCGCGCCCGCAAAATTATCAAAATTACTGATTTTTCACAGCAAAAAAGGATCAGCAAAAATACTTTTTATGTTTTACGTATTTTTGTTGTTCTTACATATTCAACCTAATACGAAGGATAAAGGGGGCTTCGCTTCGCTCACCCCCATTACCCTTCTCCTAAGCTACCGCAGCATTTTTCCCTGTTATTTGCTGTGAAAAGCAGTATATTTGCTGTGAAAATCAGTAGCATTGATTTGCAGTTGAATTTTTCTCATTGTTTAATTAACAGAAATATGACAAATTATCGGATTGCCACATGTCGCCTGACCCCTGCCATTGATGCGTATATGGAAGTAGGTCCCAGGCTTAAGGCAGACAAAGATGAAATGTTTCTATCGAGACAATTGAGAGTCATATTTATATATCACTGGCTGACCCGCTCTCGCTTCGCTGCGGGTAGCTCTACCCCTACTTTACCCTTATCCTACCCCTACCCTGCCCTACCCTACCCTTACCCTACCCCTACCCAACCCCTACCCTACCCCAACCGCTACCCTACCCCTACCCATCCCCTACCCTACCCTACCCCTACCCTACCCTACCCTACCCCTACCCTGCCCTACCCCTACCCTACCCTACCCCTGCCCTACCCCTACCCTACCCTACCCCTACCTTATCCTACCCTACTTTTAAACCTTCCCTCGTCTACAACAAACATTTCAAAACCAAAATCAGCTAAATCGGCCCAGCCGTTCTCGAGTTTTAGCGAGACTAACGAACAGCGATTCATTTTTATATATATAGATATTCCCCTTACACCAGTAGCATTTAAATTCCACCATCATCGTCACGTCATTCATTGTAACTGAGCCGTCATTTCGCTGACGGAATCAAGCCACTATGCCTAATTATTACACATGAAAATAAAAATAAACAACCTATACAGAGTGAGTTTTTATAAAGTACACATAGCGAACAGGGTTGAAGAGTACCGACCACATTTCGTCGCCAAAAAAAGTTTCGAAACTAATATTTTTTTTTTTTGCACAAGTATCATAAACCCTCTTTACTGCGTCCAAAAACCGCTCGTTACGTCCAGCATAATGTTATACTACTTGGTAAAAACTCATTTCTTATCTGAATATTGATATTATGACCATAATGTGTCAATTTTCGACAAATTATGACATTCAAATTTCGAACGCTGACGCCCGCCTTGTGCCGCCGCCCCTAGTTTGTCTGTGAAGTTGGTACAACTGAACAAGTTAAACAAGCGCAGAGCCACCATGCCGGTCGAACCTGCGGCTCCGGAACAAATCAAAGAGAGCTTATGTTATTTGTGTAGATAAACCTGTGTATGTAACTGTACATAATTAGGCATTAAAACTTGAGTGATATTATTATGAAACTCGCCTTCCGCTCCTTTCGTAAACCCACTCTCGAGTTTTAATGCTTTCCATTATGTATTAGTCACATAAACTACTATTAATTGGTATTTTTTGTGCACTGTGTTCCAACTGCAAAAACAATATGTATATAACTTCGGAATGGAAGGGTTTGTCGTGATAAAATTTACTGGATTTACTAGTAAGTAATCATGAAAGACCGGCGGCGGTACGGTCAGTAACACGAAGTCGCTGAAAAAGTGTTAACTAACTGTAAACTTAAATTATACTTTGTTTAAGGGTGACTTGTTCCATCATCCGCTTAAATACGTTGACTTATATAGTATTTTACTAAACTGATTTAACTGTTAGATGTATTTTGCTTAAACGTATTTAGGGTTTCTCTTGCACCGTACGTTTTTAAATAGCTAAAATGAATCAATGGGTGAATGACCACAGAGTTTAATGTTAGGTTACCTTTTTAGTTCATACATATAGTGAATATAATATGTATGCGTGTAAGTAATCTCTACTGTCTGTCTGTTTTGAAAGCGAATGTCAAATCAAATGTCATAGAATTTTAAAAACAACAACAAACAATTATTCCTGCTGGGATTCCAGCTCACAGTGGTATTTCGGGTAATGAAACAGTTGACTCTTGGGGTTGGGTTTTATATAAGACACATTGAAATTGGAAGATTGGAGTACTTAGGTGGTTAGGGGGGCTCCTTAGCTATCCTCTGATACCATTTTCTGATTTAGGAAACATCATTTTAGCACTTTAATTATAAAATATGTTTACGCGATTTTTACAACTTGGCCAATCTCGGAACGACAAATGTCAAACCCAAAAGCTCCAACGTTGGATATTGGTACATGATTTTAGTACAAATTACAAGATTTTGTTGTAATGGTAGAAATTTGCGTTAGCAATTTTGTATTTTCTGACATAATGACTTGCTCATTTCATTCCGATTCCTTCCGTGTTTCGTGAATGTTCTGTTGCGCTCTCGTTTTATCCGTGATTCTCTGGATGACTTTGGCTTTGTTTGCTTACTAACTACTTTATGGAGTTTATCAGAACCAAATTGGTTGCTTTAGGTCACTTCGTGTTTAAAAACTAAAGATAGGTTTGTTAGGTTCACACGTTACAGCAGACCCGGGAGCCGGAACAAAGCGGAGCGGAGCGAGGCGATCCCCTACTTGCTCATTTCATTCCGATTCCTTCCGTGTTTCGTGAATGTTCTATTGCGCTCTCGTTTTATCCGTGATTCTCTGGACGACTTTGGCTTTGTTTGCTTACTAACTACTTTATGGAGTTTATCAGAACCAAATTGGTTGCTTTAGGTCACTTCGTGTTTAAAAACTAAAGATAGGTTTGTTAGGTTCACACGTTACAGCAGACCCGGGAGCCGGAACAAAGCGGAGCGGAGCGAGGCGATCCCCTACTTGCTCATTTCATTCCGATTCCTTCCGTGTTTCGTGAATGTTCTATTGCGCTCTCGTTTTATCCGTGATTCTCTGGACGACTTTGGCTTTGTTTGCTTACTAACTACTTTATGGAGTTTATCAGAACCAAATTGGTTGCTTTAGGTCACTTCGTGTTTAAAAACTAAAGATAGGTTTGTTAGGTTCACACGTTACAGCAGACCCGGGAGCCGGAACAAAGCGGAGCGGAGCGAGGCGATCCCCTACTTGCTCATTTCATTCCGATTCCTTCCGTGTTTCGTGAATGTTCTATTGCGCTCTCGTTTTATCCGTGATTCTCTGGACGACTTTGGCTTTGTTTACTTACTAACTACTTTATGGAGTTTATCAGAACCAAATTGGTTGCTTTAGGTCACTTCCTGTTTAAAAACTAAAGATAGGTTTGTTAGGTTCACACGTTACAGCAGACCCGGGAGCCGGAGCGAAGCGGAGCGGAGCGAGGCGACCCCCTACTCTTGGCAACCCCTCCTCCAACCCCTCTCCTCCTCCAACTCGCCCGAAATCCAAAAAATGTAGGCATTTTCTTCAATCTTTGGACCTCCATAACATAAAAACTAGTGGTTTCCTAAAAGGGGGGGTAGGTGGGGGGACCTCCCCTCCCCCACCCCTCCCCCCCCTCCACGCCCCCCTCCCCCAAATTCAATGTGTCTTATACAAGTACTTACCCGACTCTTGTGCAAAGGAAGCTATGGAATATGGTGACTTGTCACACTTCAAAATAAATACCCAAGACTTAGTATCTTAGTGGGGGCAAATATTTGTTTGATGAGAACGGATGTTTGTAACCTAGTCATGGTTGTTTATCTATCTAAGTATAATATTTATCTATATAATTATGTGTATCGTTGTCTAGTACCCAAGATACAGGGAATCCTAGTTTGGGGCTAGATCAATATGTGTGTAAATACATAGTCAGGTCATAAGTTCTGTCACATGTGCAATATGAAATACTTTGACATGTTAATTATTTATGTAAACATTTAAATAGCAAAATTAACTTAATAAAACATAGATTCTTATGGTAATAAAGTTTATTCAAAATGACCCCCGCGATTTCGAATACAGGCCTTTATTCTGCGCGGCCAGTCGTCTATCGCAGCACGAACGAGGTCCATGTCAATATCGGCGGCTGCCTTAATCAAGGATGCCTTGAGTGACTCCAAATCAGGATGAGGCTATGAGCAGGCCTTTTCCTCCAAGTGTTGCCATATCTTGTAATCTAACGGACTCAAATCTGGACTGGAGGAGGGCCAGTCTTCGTGCCGGATGAAGTCGATTTCACGCGCCGCCAGCCAGTCTTGTGTGCTTTTCGCTCTATGAGCTGGCGCAGAATCTTGTTGGAATACCCAGTGCCTGTTATTAAACATGGTATGAGAAACAGGTTCCACAAGGTTCTTGAGGACTGTATTTTGATACACAACTGCATTCATTTTTACGCCTTTCTCACAAAAATGTACCTCAGTTAAGCCCCAATAAGAGACTCCCAACCAAACCATGAGCGAGGATGGAAAATGACCTCGTTGGACACGCGGAATACGGTTGCTCGCTTCTTCACTGCTGTGTGCGTACACCTTATCATTTTGTTTGTTTTAGCTCTCTTCCACGGTGAAAATTTTTTCATCCGAAAAAACAATTTCCCGATGCTTTTTTCCCGCGTACCGCTTCAACAAAGAGCGGCATCTCTTCAGTCTCAGGTCCATTAAACGAGCGTCCAAACGATGTCCTGTTTTTCTTCGATATGCCCTAAGCCCTAAGTCTTCATTTAACACCCTTTTCACCGTGGTCCTGCTTAACCCCATCTGAAGGGCCAACAGTTTCTGCTTACGTATGGAATTTCTTTGAATTCGCGCCTTCACAGCTTTTATCACTGCTGGAGTCCTAACAGAGCGAGGGCGACCACTTCTTGACCTGTCATCTATACTAGAGTCTTCATTGTATCGTTTTATGGTACGATAAACGAATCTTTTGGTTATATTAAAAAAATTCAGTAAGTCGAAAATCTGAATTGGCGCGTAACCGCAACGATGCAACGCAATAACTGCGACACGGTCTTCTTTAAGTGTCCACTCCATATTTAAAAATGAGGAAAATTCTAAAAAGTACACATTTTTATTTTCATGAAAAATTCGAAATTCGAATTCAATAAACTTTTTTGTGGCCAGCGTTCTAAATTCAAAAGTTTTTATTGTGTGACAGAACTTATGACCTGACTGTGTAGTGTCCAAGGTATTATTATTATTATTATTATATTTACCCTTTCGGACCCTTCCTTTATTCACATTCTTTCTAAACTTATAACCTCTAACAAGATTAAACTGTAGATATATGTTGAATTATTATTTTATTTATTTACGTAAAAGAGAGCTAATTAGAATTGAGGGGCTAATGAAAACTAATAGAAAATGCAGCCAAATCTCTGCATTTTGTATTAGTTCCAATTAGCCCCTCAATTCCAATTAGCCCCCTTTTCCCGGTACGTCTGCTTTTTATGTCTAACGCCCTTAATCTGACTATGTAATCACTTAACATTTAAATATATTTTAATTGGTGCTGTCATGATTGTTGTTTGTCCATAACAAAAGACCCGGTTGTTAAAGACAGATCTCCACTTAAAGGAAGATTCACCGATAACTGTACCACGTGATCCCCGATCGTGACATCTTCAATACGTGGATATTGGCGGAATTACTGTGGGATCCACAGTACAAGCCATTCAACCAAAAATTGAATTGAGGTTCATACTAATATTGAATTACTAACTAAATTAAATACATCAGAATATTGACTTTGACTTTGACACGTTTACCCCCAGTTTATTATTATATATTCAAAATAGCGGCATGTGATTGGCTGAAATGCGTTTAACAAGAGATTAACAAGTTGTCACAGCTAATTTTCCTTTCAGAAAACGGGCGTAGCGTCTTAAATCGAATAAGCATCAGTCAAAATGTATGAAATGGCATGTCAAAGATCAATTAAGCACGCCAAACAATGTATTTGATTGAAAATATGCTCATATCAATAGAACAGTTTGGCACGGTCTCGATACACAATGTTGACTTGATACTTCAAACGTTTATAACCAATTAAATTCATAGGTTTAAATGGTGTACACGGATAAATCGTAAACAAATTTAACTACACACGTATCATAATCCCTCTTTACTGCTTCCAAAAACCGCACGTTACGACCAGCATAATGTTATACTACTTGGTAAAAACTCATTTCTTATATATTTTGACATAGAAATTTAGGTGAACTTATACTTAGTTGGTCTGTGAAGTTGGTACTACTGAACATGCTAAACAAATGCAGAGCTATTATCAATGCCACAATGCCGGTCGAACATGCGGTTCCTGAACACATCAAAGAGAGCTTATGCTATGTATGTAGATAAACTAGTGTATGTAAACTACTATTATATGCGCAAAACCCTACACTACTTTTCAACCGCCTTCAAAAAGGAGGCGGTTCTCAAATCGACTGTTTTTTTTTGTATGTTATAAATTGTTACGCGATTATTCCATCGATTATCCATGATTGGTAGGTCATTCTTCAGTGGTGGTCCCATGTAAATTTTATCAAAATTGATAAAAAATTTTGTATGAAAAAATCAACACGAAAAAAAATTAACACAGACGACGTTTTGGTTTGTGGTTACGTGCAGCAAAGGTTTTGATGAGGACTTTTCATGTACATAAACTTTATTCGCTTACCGACCGGGGAGGAAGAAATAGGGCTTCAACTTGAAATTGTTTTTTTATGTTTTTTAACTTGGTGAAATATTGATTCATTCCTTCGGCGAATTATTATTGACCGAGCGATCGAAGGGCTTCATTTCGACAAGATAGGGGGCTGATTTTGTTTTCGCCTGTCTCTTTGTCGAGAGCTTTTCTCGGTTTTCCCCCTTGTTTATGACGTCATTAATTTTTTGTACGTTTTTTTTTTCTGATTATATTTTAAATCGCAAAATGTAGTTTACAAAGTTATTGGTGCGGCTACTTTGCTACTTGATTTTGATTGAATCTAAAATAAGGTAAGTATACCTATAAATTGGTTCACAGTCCCCCCTGTTAGCGAGGTCTACTGCCCACAGGGCCATTAGTACTATACCTATCGATGCCTTGTATCAGCGACCTATTAAAGATGGCGGCGATTGGGTGAACCATTTTTCGGTATCACGTTCGGGGAACCTTAACCCCTTAATGCATGGTAACCCATATATGGTTTTATAGGTTTTGAACTTTATTACCAAGCAATAAGGTTGAAAATTGCGACCCATTTTGGGTAAGGCCATGCGTTAAGGGGTTAAGGGTTACGGACTCTAACTATCACATGGTGTGGTCGTTCTTAGCAATATGTGAATTTGGCTCTTCTCTATGTTTTATTATGCTTCCGTAAACACTGTTTATTTTTGGACTCATCTCAACAAAAAAAACAAGAGAAGTGAGCAAAGGTAATTATCGCAGTGTGCCTGCTAAATACTACGAACATATTTTGTAATTGCGATATTTCTTTATTGACACACAATAAAACATGATGGTAAAAATATATCTTTCCTGACTGTTTCTGTTACATAGTAATAGAATACAGATGTTTTATCTAAACATAAATTACGTAGGTAGGCACATACATTGCTTCTGGCCCCACACTAGGATACCCTGTGTCGTGGCAACCAGAAACAGCTACGTCACCGTCACACACATAAACATCCAAGACCTGGAGTTTTTTTTCACCCCCACCCGGGGATAGAACCCGAGACCTCTCGTATAGCAGAGCCACAATCGCTGCGCCACAGAGGTTTATATTTTTTTTGTCAGATTCCTATATAGATAAATAAACTTATCACAATAACAAAATATCTTGAGTATCGAAAAAACCATGACCTACCTGTGCTAATAATTTGAATAGCACGCGTCCCCCTGTGCGATTAAACCATACGCTAATCTAAAAAGGTTATCACTACGAATCGCGCACGCATACGTTTCCATGTTTGAATCAAAAACCGCTTATCCATGTCATTCGTTGCGTGACCGCCGCCGCGGACGGACGCCTGTCGATGATACCTTCCGACGCGCTGATCCTTATAGAGGTCACCTGTATTATCGCTTACTACAACTTATTGCTATCGAATATAATCGATTACTTACTACGCCGTTTATTGGACGAATTAGCGAACTTATGGGACTTGGACGAGTACAGTGACTAAGGATGTGTGCGGCTGTTTAAGTAGCTCAATTGTATTTATTTATTCAACCTGTGATATTTTATTGTGTTATTTAATAATTTAATAATCTCTGTACAATGAAGGAGCAAAGTGGAATCATTACCATACACCAAGTAAGTCAACCTGTCAGACCCGTGACCCTAAAAATAGTTTGGTATTGGGATACTCCGACGCCCTATCACCTTTTGAATTTTAATGACTTTTTTTCAATAGATAGGCGATATCAAATTGACAAGTCCACATGTAGTTATTATTGCTTGTTTATTATTTTAACAAGAACAATATGGACAGTTACTAAAACTGTGCCATTATTTTCATCTCGAACGATGTTGTAAGAATCGCTCCTTACGCTCAGGACTCCACTTTTCTGGTTACCACAACATAGGGTGTCCTAGTGCGGGGCCAGAAGCAATGCATGTAATAATAATAATATAATAACACCTTGGACACTATTTACACACACTGATCTAGCCCCAAGTTGAGGAAGCGAGAGATGTATGCCAGGATCGTAGCAGGTGGAGGTCTTTAGTCTCAGCCTACCCCTCTTCCGGGAAATAGGCGTGAGCATATGTATGTATCTAGCCCCAAACTAGGATTCCCTGTATCTTGGGTACTATACAACAATGCATATACTTATACCGATAAATATTATACTTAGATAAACAACCGTGACTAGGGTACAAACATCCATTCTCATCAAAAAAATATTTGCCCCCACCGGGACTCGAACCCCGGACCCTTGGTTTCGTAGGCAGGGTCACTGCCGACTCGGCAATTCGGGTCGTCGGATATGTAATGTAAAGATAAACGTAATGTCAGTTTCGACACCAAACTAGTCCGGTGCTTCGTGATGCGTTCTCTCTTCACTGATCACTTTGATACAAAAGATACAAGAATTCTAAGCCCTCGCTGAAAATAGAAATAAATATTTTGACGTGCCAACTTTGGTTACTATTTTACTGCCGTATTTAGGGTTAGGGACCCTATCGATCGCAGGGCCTGACCGCTGTTTCAAGCCAAATGAATCTGTGTAGATTACGTCAACCTAACGCTCTATTAACTGAACAGAGCTGCAAATAACAATACAACTTAGCTGAACTATTAATACTAGTAATGGGTTTTCAATACTTCAGCAGAAAGCTGAGGAGGCAGCACTTTGAAGTCACTATTATGCCCTTGGTTATTATTTGAAGAAATCTCCAACCTGACAAAATTTATTTTTTATTTGACTACCATATCCTTTTGCTTTTCATAGTATACAATTCTGAAATTTTATCTAATTTTAATACACAATTCCAATACTATTCTATACATTATTAATTCAATTTAAATTCAAATTAAATTCCGATGATTAATTCAATTCCATATATTAGTAGATTTTAATATTTTATTTTATTTTTTAATTTAATTGCTGTAATAATTTTGTATATTTTGTGTACTTGAGCCTATTGTTGTCTCGTCCGCTTTGGCTCTGGCAGAATATCAGCGTCACAGATTCGGCTGTGACATTGCTGAGTCAGGGCCATTTCATTGTCGCGGTACAGTCACGGTGGCACATAGTGATCCTTACTTTCCATACTTTTGCTGTGTTAATTATAATTATTTTTATTGTTTTATTTAATTTCTTTGAATGTTTTTGTCATTTATTTTGTGTGGTTTGTAATTTGTTTATAACCAATAATGTGTTTGTGTTTGTACCGAACAATGATTAAATGAATTATCTATCTATCTAATACCTAAAATGCCCGCCTAAAATTCACGAATCGCCGCGTGTACCTAACACTAACGATATGGTCATAATATTCACACTAATTTGACCTTAGGGTCAAGATATTTATTTCTACTTTCGGTGAGGTGACTCACCCTTCTTCTGGCTCTGTGGGCTAAAAAATGTAATGTACGTGTAAAGCATGATAACTTAAGGATTACCGCTCTCGGCTCTAGCCGCTGAAAGTGATCAGGGCGTCCTGGAAACTTAAAATTCGGCACAGAGATGTATCGGGAAGAGAATATCCCGTCCCGACCCGAATGGCCGAGTCGGGAGTGACCCTGCCTATGAAGCCAAGGGTCCCGGGTTCGAGTCCCGGTGGGGGCAAATGTTTGTTTGATGAGAACGGATGTTTGTACCCTAGTCATGGTTGTTTATCTATCTAAGTATTATATTTATCTATATAAGTATGTGTATCGTTGTCTAGTACCCAAGGTACAGGGAATCCTAGTTTGGGGCTAGATCAATGTGTGTAAATTGTGTCCAAGGTATTATTATTATTATAATTATTATAATTAATATTAAGGAAAACATCTGAAAACTGGTATTCGATTCACGATAAAAAAAGAATAGTTAAAATGACCACCAAAATATTTTTTCCTACCCAAAATGGGTAAATGATCACCAAAAGTTGCAGAAAATATCAGGGCAAAATACTGCGGTAACTTAGGTGAAGGGTAAAGGGGGTGAGCGAAGCGAAGCCCCCTTTATCCATCGTGTTAGGATGAACATGTAAAAATAACAAAAAATACTTAAAACATAAACTTAAGTACACAAAACATAAAAAGAAGTTTGTTGATCATTTATCGAAACACAATTTGGTGGTCGTTTACTAATTCTGGCGGTCGTTTCGAATTTATTGGTAGTAAAATAGGTGCGTTTTTGGTGATCGTTCAAACATAAACCTTAAAAAAATAAGAATTAGGTAGTTTTCAAAACTAAAAAACACGTTAAGAGAATTTGTTACGTTAAAACAAATCAAACGAGTCCAGACTCGAGGGGCTTACTAGTAGCCGGTGAAGAGTTCTACTATACACCTTCAGGTTCCATCATCAGATCAGCTCGATACCCTCACTAATCCATCATCTAGTCACCGAGACAATATTTGAGAGCCCAAACTCGGTGGGTTTGCGTTGTTTTATTACAGAGTTCGTGTGACCATCTTCCTGCATCAGATCAGCTCGGTGGTATCATAATGTTGCATTACCACCCAACTTACATAATCATTCCAAGTTTTAGCTCAATCGGATACTCAAGTTGGTCAAATTATACTTGCAAGATTTGTTTACATAGTTACTTAGCGTGTTAAAAACACAAAAAACCGAGAAGTTTCGAGCGGTAAAGTTAAAGTAAACGTACTGTAACCATATTTTATGAATCTCAGTAATAGTACATTACTGTAGACGCCGGGAAAGAAGGGCTTGCCGGCTGAATAGGTAAAGACGGCCTTCTGCAGGGAGGCCGGATAGTGATACGAAGCCGGCAAGCCCTAGTCACGGCCAGAGGCATGTATAGTGCTTTTCTAAAACATATGCAATGCAATAAAAAATACACCACTCAAAAAACAAATTCTGGTTTGAAAATACTACTAATCGCAATTTCCTTGCGCCCGTTGATGTCTTTTGCTTTGAGCATAAAATTAAAAATACTTCCCGGCCTGGGCCTGCAATTTTGTATGAAATTCCTTTACAGTTTTCCCGAGTTGTGCGGCCCGAGACGTCATACTTCCAAGACTGCTATATATAACGCACGTAATGACGACATTTCATTGCATGTTTGAGAAAAGTCTATTCAGCTGCAACGTCGAAGTTATTTAGGATTTCCGGTCATTGACAATGCGGCTGTTTCGCGAACTCAGAATTAGCGGATATTATGCAATGATCCGGGTGACCACGCCCTAGTGGAGAACGTCAGTAAAAAATATATATTTCAACACAACAACGTAGCGTCACGTCTTTTCCCATACGGGGTGGCAGAGGCACATTTTGCTTGACAGAGGGCTAACCCGTCGCCGCAGCTTCGGAGATATTCTCGCGATGTCACTGTCGTAGTTGGTTGTTTAAATCAGACTTAACAAACTCTTTGGACTGTTAATTAAATACCGCCGTTTAACCAAGTCACTAGCATTTTGATTTAAATAAAGCATCGTCGAAAACGTTTAACAATCTGTCGTACCGAAAGCCGGCGTGTTGGAATACAAGATGGCGTCACGACAACAGCTGATCTGCACAGCTTGTATCAGGGCAAAACATTGCGGTAGCCTAGGTGAAGTGTAAAGGGGGTGAGCGAAGCGGAGCCCCCTTTATCCTTCGTGTGAGGTTAAACATGTGAGAACAACAAAAATACTTAAAACATAAACTTAAGGACACATAAAAATATTTATATTGTATATGTCTTGTTGCCTAGGAACGTTTAGACAACTCGTTAAACGTTTCGTTCACTCACTTGTTTGACGGAATTTTAGTGACTTGGTTAAACGTCGGTATTTAATTAACGGTCTAGAGAGTAAGTTAAGTGTCTGATTTAACCAACTAACTGGGACATAACCATCACCGAAAGAACTTCCGCATAGTGGTCTCACTCGACTATCCGAACATAACCCACAGCGGATCGATCGATGCAGTTTGTCGTCGGCCGCCGCAAAACACTGACGTGTGAATATCATCACTTCAGGAGGCACATGGAACGAGCGAAAATCTTGCTTTCTAAAATCCTGTTTTACGTTGGAATAAAAAGGGATAACCAAAAAGATACACTATTTACGGATTTTTTTCTATACAAAGTGACATTTAATTAACTGACCATATTTTGGGGATTGATAGCACAGATCATTATGAACAACTTTCCCAAAGAAACATATGGTCGCAATGAAAAATATTTTTCGTCCCTCAGTACATTGACCCGATCAGCTGATTACAAGTTACTATGGGAGACCCAAAAAATTATTTCGTTTACGACCATATGTTTCTTGGGGAAAGTTGTTCATAATAATGGGTCCTATCCTTCCCCTAAATATGGTCAGTTAATTCAATGTCACCTTGTATAATCGTGGCAAAAATGTGTTTATAATATATATACCCATTTTAATTTTGAACTGTTCGAGTTTCTGTTTCTATTGTCGTTATTTATTTCAATATACTTTATTGCACGGTTAATAGTGGGTGAAAATACATTAACACTTATGCGCAAAGGCGAGCTTATCTCTAAAAAGATATTTCTTCCAGCAAACCCTCGAAGGATAGGTAGATTGCTAATAAGGGCAGTCTGGTGCACAATCAATTAAGTAACCTACTAACATATAAAATATAGTAAGAGTAGTATTTTAATACTTACATATATCAACATATAATATATATACTAGTGGCCCTGCGGGCAGTAGAACTCGCGAACAGCGAGGACCGTGAACCAATTTATAAGTATTTTGATTTCAAGTCTAGGTTTATTTAAAACTGATTGCACGGGTTTCCACGCGCACCCAGTAGGTACCATGCTACGCTCGTTGGGCGTTATCAAGGTGCACCCTCCCAAGCCATCGCTTCTTTATAGGTATTTCAATTCCGTAAGAAATGGTAAAAAAATTAGGCTTTTCCCCTTTTTGCCCCCATTTTCCCCCCTTCCGCCCATTTTATGGCGTTATTTTCACAACAACCTGTGAGGAATATAATACTTAATATTTCAACCAAAAATGGTCTCGATCCGTTCATAAATAACGCCTCAG
Source organism: Argyresthia goedartella (assembly GCA_949825045.1). Classification (NCBI taxonomy): domain Eukaryota; kingdom Metazoa; phylum Arthropoda; class Insecta; order Lepidoptera; family Argyresthiidae; genus Argyresthia; species Argyresthia goedartella. Next base: position 23,439,894 of record OX463811.1, read on the forward strand.
CAAACTTCCCCCCTTTTTGCCCCCATTTTCCCCTAATCGAAAAAAACTCTACAAAAAATATATTTTAATTCAAGGAACACGTGCGCCGAGTTTTGTGAGGATCGCTTGAAAACTGGCCGTGTGTGTGGATAGGTCGGCGCACTGATGCTATGGTCAAATTAATCTGATATCTGTCAATTTTCTACATTTCTAAGAGACGTCATTGACCGTTTTTGCTATTTTCACTACTAAATTATTATATTGGAGGCACTGTAGAATGATATTAGTATTATTTTAGTACAATCGAACCAACTGAATCATGACCCACTTGCCTGATAATTCGTTTGAAACTTTCAAACTTGTAAGATCTATCAGTTTGTCAGTGTCTAATCAAATGATAACAAGTTCGTTACCAAGGAAATAAACCTTCAAGCGAATTTCGACCTACTTGCATTTAAGGGGTTTAGCAAAATAAGCTTATGGTGGGTCATGATTCAGATGGTTCGATAGTACATTGCCAAATTTTTGTGTTGTATTGGTAGAATTATAACTATTTTGGTATTTTCACCTGACAACACTGAAAAGATACAACTCAAGCTCATAGTTTTCGTATTATTGCGTTTTTCGTATCAATCCTTCTCTTTTAACATAGTGAGTGAATGGATGTTTATCACAGCTTCAGTCGGGGTATTCGGGAGAATATGAATCGGGTGATACTTGTATTTGCTGGTTCGATTCGGAGTGGGCAATTATTTCTGAAGATGAGCGGATACGAACAGAAATACAGAACACACAGGGAACAAAACCATGAATTCTCTAATTGGTTGAGTTAAGATAAAAATAGTGAAAACACTTTATGTAAACCTTTTGGAGGTTTTTATTTGATCATATTTCTTCCATATTACACGTTAATAGTAGTTTATGTGACTGCTACATAATGCCTAATTATGTACAGTTACATACACTAGTTTATCTACACACATATCATAAGCTCTCTTTGATGTGTTCAGGAACCGTAAGTTTGACCGGCATTGTGGCTCAGCACTTGTTTAGCTTGTTCTGTAGTACCAACTTCACGCAGACGGGCGTCGGCGTTCGAAATTTAAATGTCAGTACCAACTTCACAGACAAACTAGGGACGGCACGCAGTCAGGCGTCGGCGTTCGAAATTTGAATGTCATAATATGTAGAAAAACTACACATTATGGTCATTATGTGTAATTTTTCAGATAAGAAATGAGTTTTTACCAAATAGTTTAACATTATGCTGATCGTAACGTGCGGTTTTTGTACGCATTAAAGAGGGTTTATGATACGTGTGTAGATAAACAAGGTTACAGCACTTCATTTCAAGCCTCGACCGAGATACTAAAATATTATAGATTAAGTATAACGATTATACCATTGATTTACGATAAATATGTGTGTTTTATTTATAATATTTCTCAAAAATATTGTCCACTAGCGAAGAAAACATTAATTCCAAACAATGAACATATCATCAGATTCGGTCGGCGCACTGATGCTAATTAATCTGAAATCTGGAATCTGTGGCGCGGGGCGGGTTATACGATACTTAGTTTTCAATTTGACGTAGGTGGTAGTAAATTTTAGTTCATAATTTCTAGTGTTAATTGTATGGCTATTTCTCAAAATAGTCATTGAAAATCTCAGTAGAATTTTGGTATAATTGACTTTTCTTTTTAGTATTTTATAGTACTGGCAGAACATTTTGCTGGTCTGGTATGTTTCTAAATTAAAAAAACGGTCACACTGGTCTATACTGAGATTTATATCAATTACTTCGCTGCTTTGATATTCCAAAAAAATAAACTGTGCTAATTTATAGCCTTTACATAATATTTCCTGATAATTTTATGACCCACTAATATCTTGTTATCTAATCTGGCAATTTACACAGCACTCATAACTTACGCTACCCAAAAATTATCGTGGCTTTGCAACTAGCCACTTCTCTAAACAATTACCGTGTTACAAAAAAATATGTTGCACATAGTTTAACATAAAAAAACGTCAAATCCTACACATTTTTGTCTATAAACAAGTGTGTTCAACACTTGTTTATAGAGGAGTTTACTTTTTGCGGTAAGACCCATAAGGATTGCCTGACTGTGTTATCAAAGCAGCTGGCCTGACAGCATTGTGAAATTTATGGCGGTCTACTGCTGTAGGTTTCTTGCGGTTTGTCACCGAGTCTGTAAATTTCTTACTTGTACTGTGGTCCAAATTATGTAAGGTGCCAAGCTCGCGCTTACGCAGTTTAATCATTTGGGACCGCACAATTAAGGTGATATATCTGTCGTAGCGATATCATAGAATTGATCATTTTATGAAATTTCGAACCAATTTATGATCTGCCCGACCATTTCATGAAATGCTCAGAAAGGGATGTTTGACTCTACAGATTTGATTTCTGGGTTAACGTTTATTGAGTGTTTGATTAAGTTTCTACCTGAAAGAAAACGCGATTGGATGAAATTTTCTCGATAGACTTTAATTACCTTATTTTTTTCTCGATAGACCTCTAAATTTATTTTTTCCTGTTATTCTGAAATCCTAACTAATTTAATTGCGGAATTGTATGCAAAATGTGGATATTATGTATTCGTAAACTCTCCTTGAAATTTTTTTTGGCAAAATAACGTATTTTATTTTTAAACAGTTTTTATGTGGTTTGGCGCCACGTTATTATAGTTTGAGTCGAGCGCATTGTTTGCGCTCTGTTTTCTTTTTTATGTGGAAGTAATTAACGCTGTCATTTACATTAGAATTAGTTTAATATATATGTTCTCGTATCACCTGAAAAGCATTTTTATTCAGTACTACCTAATGTTTTCCGTACATATACATGTCAAATTAACAATAACGGCCTTACTAATTATTCACTGTGTAACTTATACAGTGTTTTGTCTTGATTTTGACGTTTGGCATTTACTCGACGTACGAAAAGGACAAAATACTGTATAACTTAAACCGTATATAACTTTTTTTATGAGTAAGACCTTACGGTCTTACTCATAAAATTCGTATTATTCGAGTATTCGAGGGCTTCGCTGCGCTCGCCTCCTATAGTCTTCACCGAAGCTACCGCAGAGTTTTTCCCTAAAAGATTTCATCGTTCAATGAAAGTTCTAATTCAACCAAGGTTGGCCATTTCAAGATATTGTCAGTTCTACGTTATGGTTACGATATATCGTCAAAATATTTGACGGACACTTTTTGAAGTTATATCTTTTACTGTTTAAAAGAAGTTTTTGAACACTACAATCCTGCGTCTTTATCAGAACGGCAAAAGGTCGATGTAGATCGAAAGTGGTTGAACATGCGCTGAAGTTCATCTACGAATTTAAATAATCGTGCATTGTTTTCATTCAATGTCGGCAATTCAGTATGGAGCTTGATGAGGTCAAAAGAAGACAATCTATTTTGTATTTATTTTAAATAATAATAATACCTTGGACACTATTTACACACATTGATCTAGCACCGAACTAGGATTCCCTGTATCTTGGGTACTAGACAACGATACGCATAGGTACTTAGATAGAAAAACAACCATGACTAGGGTACAAACATCCGTTCTCATCAAACAGATATTTGCCCCCACCGGGACTCGAACCCGGGACCCTTGGCTTCGTAGGCAGGGTTACTGCCGACCGGCCATTCGGGTCGTCAATATTGCCTGTTGCCATGTTTATTGTGGATGTATCGCAGTTAGTTGGTTAAATCAGACACTTAACTAACTCTCTAGACCGTTAATTAAATACCGACGTTTAAACAAAGTCACTAAAATTCCGTCAGACAAGTGAGTGAACGAAACGTTTAACGAGTTGTCTAAACGTTCCTAGGCAACAAGACATATACATTTTTTTTTTTGTGTTCTTAAGTTTATATATTTTTTTTTGTAGTTCTTACATGTTCAACCTAACACGAAGGATAAAGGAGGCTTCACTTCGCTCACCCCCTTTACCCTTCACCTAAGCTAACGCAATGCTTTTCCCTGATATAAAATGTGCAAATCAGCTGTTGCCGTGACGCCATCGTGTCAGTAAGATAGACAGATTGATAAACGTTTTCGTCGATGCTTTATTTAAATGAAAATGCTAGTGACTTGGTTAAACGTCGGCATTTAAATAACGGTCTAGAGAGTTAGTTAAGTGTCTGATTTAACCAACCAACTGCGACAGATGTAACATATCGTCAAGCTATGTGACAAGGACCCGAGCAGGCCCTTACCCACACGGGGTGGCAGGGAACAGCGGTACCCACGTTTAGCCAGGTATTTTCATAACTCATAATGATTTATTGCACACAGATATTTAAGAGGTCACATTAAGAGAAAACATGCAAAAGGGCGAGATTATCTCTAAAAAGAGATTTCTTCCCGCAAACCAAGGCATGAAAGGAAAATGTATGATGAAAAGGCAGTGCACAATATCTAATGTCTCAACTATTCTAAAATACATATAAGTAAATTACATAGGTATCTGTTTAACAAGGAAAAGAAAATAGCTACATATTTGACTACTAAATAAGTACCAATACATTAACAGTTTATATATACAGTAATATGTATGTAGATATTGTATGCATTTTAATATTATTTTAATACAGTATTTAATTTAATTGTGTAATTTAATACTTACCTCTATTTTGCGTGGCAGGGCGCTTGCCCATCGCCACAGCCACAGTATACATATTATATACTCTGCCACAGCTATGGAGAACGAAGAACGATCACAATAATTCAAGAACGATCACAATAATGTAGTCTGTATCGCATCGTATCATTGCACGTAAAAATCACATTACTAGAATAGAAATGATGATAACCAGGGTCTGATGATGGAGCTGGAAGGTGGCCCATAGGAACTCCATAATTAAACGGAGCAACCCCATCGAGTTTGGGCTAGTTTAATTTGTTTTGAAGAGTACTTTGATACTAGATGTCCGACCCCAAAGCCCAGTTAAGTCTTTAGCAGGTCTTCAAATCGAAGAACTTGACTGCTCGAAGTTGACTTCGAAGAAACCTTGTGATGTTGATGCATTAAAAGAAATGGATAGAATGAGAAACGTTACAAATAAATAACTGGTGATTACATAACTAATTTAAACATTATTTTACCTTACTACAAATATGTAAAAAAATAAATAAAATACATAAACTTTAAGTGCTCAAAGCAGCACATATTATGTGAACGTACTACGGACTATATAACGGAAACACGCTACTGCGTGCTACGAACTACGTCGTAGTAAATCTCGATTTAAAAATACTAAAAAGTTAATAAATAAAAAAAAATAAAAAAAAAATAAAAAAAAAAAAACACTTTTTTAAAAATAAGCTTTTATTAAAAATGAACTAAAAAGTTTAAAATTAATTAACTCCAATAACAAATATATCACTTTATAAGTTCATTGTAACCTTTAACGATAATTAAGCTTCTTCGTCTACGACAAAATAATTACATACCGTACATAATTATATATTTTTAACATTAAAACCTTCACACTTTAATTGTTAAATCTTCCCGTTTTTATCACAGTCCTAATTTCATAAATAAAAGCGTGTTACATTTTGATGGTATGATTAAAAACATTTAGCATTTTCTTTTCCTCTCGCTATATAAGTCTTATTAACAAATAAGACTTATTATATTTTTAGTTATGCTTGTTTTGAGTGACAAGTGTTTTTTTATGTGCAGTCATTTAAAAGTTATGCACATAGTTTATTAGTGACAGAATTTAGTTTGCATAATCTTATTTAGAGGTGCAACTGAAGATTCCCCCTTTTAAATTACCCCTCCTTTTTCTCCTTGTATTAAGTTTACTGCCATATGTTTGGCCTAAAATATAGAAGCCTTTAATTGGCCAATGGGGCCAGTTCTCTACGTTGCACTCACTAAAATTACTTGACAATATTAGCTTCGACGCTCCTACGCGGTGGCCATAGATTCCATTTTCGAACTCACTTTTGAATTAATTCATCAGTACATTAAAATAATTCAAAATTGAGTTCGAAAATTGAATCTATGCCGCATACGAGCTGTCGGAGCTAATATTGTCAACTAATTTTAGTGAGTGTGTCCTAGAGAATAGGCCCCTATGTCTAGTTTAAGTTCTCTGTTAATATTATTGTGATCTGTGCTGTAGGCTTTGTTACATAAATAAATAATGCCGCTATCACTTTCTTTTATATGCTCAGGGCAAGGATAGAAATATACCAATTTTAGTTAAGCGAAGATACCGCTAGAGGCGCTGTACGCGTTGCCATACAAATGCTAAACTGTAGTCGCTGGCGTGTATAGTTTTATAAACTCATAATAGACGCACAGGTCGGTTTCGGGGCGGGTGTCAAATACAAGCAGGGTTGCCAGACGTACGAGAAATCTCGTACCGTTAAGAGATTGACAGCCTCTGTACGAGATCGAGAATAATAAAAATCTCGTACACTTTTGTAGATTTCTTTGAATTGGCCAGTTTTGCCACCTGAAGTTTTATTTTTGCCTCGTACGCCTGATGAACGTGAACGGCTGTGAACGGCTTTTCAGTACCTAAAATGAATTGAGTGAAAACAGACCTTAAAAATCGTCTGTTTACAGACACCGTGTTACACTTTTAGCTGCCGATAGCGCTAAAGGCCCAAATCGTCAAGCAAATAACATAAATTTCGAACCCTCTAAACTAAATAAATGTATACCAGAACCTGTCCCTAAAAGAACGGCCGGCTCTTTGAATACGTCACAACTTTTCTCATACGTGGTGGCAGAGGCGGGGTTGGGCCCGCGTTGAGTCAGTTATTCAAAAATTCTTTTTGCGTGATAGGGGGATAGCCCATGGATATGTAAAGGTTTCCTCACGAATAAATACATATAGATGAACAGAGGCGAGCTTATATCTAAAATGTGTGTTTGTCAACAGATGCGCCTGCACCGCTGTGAGGGCTGCCTGGCGGCTTGCGGGCCGACGCGCCGCTGCCCCAAGCTTATATCTAAAATGTGTGTTTGTCAACAGATGCGCCTGCACCGCTGTGAGGGCTGCCTGGCGGCTTGCGGGCCGACGCGCCGCTGCCCCACGCCGCATCACCACCACCGCACACTCACCAGGTAGGTGTGCCTAACTGCCCAATGGACCAATACCGCACGCTAATCAGGGAGGTTTGTCAAACTGCCAAAATGAACTATGCCGCACACTAAACAGGGAGGTGTGCCTAGCTGCCAACAAGCCCACACACTAACCAGGGAGGTGTGCCAAACTGCCAACAAGCCCACCACCGCACACTAACCAGGGAGGTGTACCAAACTGCCAACTAGCCCACCACCGCACACTAACCAGAGAGGTGTGCCAAACTGCCAAAAATACCACCACCGCACACTAACCAGGGAGGTGTGCCTAACTGCCAAAAATACTACCACCACACACTAACCAGGGTGGTATGCCAAATTGCCAAAAAGACCACCACCGCACACTAATCAGGGTGGTATGCCAAATTGCCAAAAATACCACCAACGCACACTAACCAGGGTGGTATGCCAAATTGCCAACAAGCCCACCATCGCACAATAACCAGGGAGGTGTACCAAACTGCCAACTAGCCCACCACCGCACACCAACCAGGGAGGTGTGCCAAACTGCCAACAAGCCTACCACCGCACAATAACCAGGGAGGTGTGCCAAACTGCCAACTAGCCCACCACCGCACACTAACCAGGGAGGTGTGCCAAACTGCCAAAAATACCACCACCGCACACTAACCAGGGAGGTGTGCCTAACTGCCAAAAATACTACCACCACACACTAACCAGGGTGGTATGCCAAATTGCCAAAAAGACCACCACCGCACAATAACCAGGGAGGTGTGCCAAACTGCCAACAAGCCCACCACCGCACACTAACCAGGGAAGTGTACCAAACTGCCAACTAGCCCACCACCGCACACTAACCAGGGAGGTGTGCCAAATTGCCAAAAATACCACCACCGCACACTAACCAAGGAGGTGTGCCTAACTGCCAAAAATACTACCACCGCACACTAACCAGGGTGGTATGCCAAATTGCCAAAAAGACCACCACCGCACACTAATCAGGGTGGTATGCCAAATTGCCAAAAATACCACCAACGCACACCAACCAGGGTGGTATGCCAAATTGCCAAAAAGAGCACCACCGCACACTAAGCAGGCAGGTATGCCAAACTTCTAAATATACCATCACCGCACTAACCTAACCTAACCTAACCAGGGTGGTGTGCCAAGCTGCCAACAAGACCACCACCGCACACTAACCAGCATATAATAACTTGCTAAAGGTGGGCACAAAAGTGCCTCAGACATCCCGTATGGGAAAAGACGTGACTCTGTTCGTCTGTTAATATAAACATCGTCCTCTCTTCCAGAACGCTCGACAAGCGCGCGCGCCGCGCCCCCTACCCCGCCGCCCCTCGCATGCGTCGCGCCATGGCCGAGCCCGCACCGCCCCCACCACCCACGCCGCCTGTCAACTACTCGCCACGTTAGTACACTATCTACTCGCCACGTTAGTACACAATAACTAGTTTGTAATAGTATTTTATCTACACACGTATCATAAACCCTCTTTACTGCGTTCAAAAACCGCACGTTACGATCAGCATTATGTTAAACTACTTGGTAAAAACTCGTTTCGTATCTGGAAAACTACACATTATGGTCATTATGTGTAGTTTTTCTACATATAATGACATTCAAATTTCGAACGCCGACGCCCGCCTGCGTGCCGTCCCTAGTTTGTCTGTGAAGTTGGTACTGACATTCAAATTTCGAACGCCGACGCCCGTCTGCGTGAAGTTGGTACTACAGAACAAGTTAAACGACTGCAGAGCCACAATGCCGGTCAAACATGCGGTTCCTGAACACATCAAAGAGAGCTTATGATATGTGTGTAGATAAACTAGTGTATGTAACTGTACATAATTAGGCATTAAAACTCTCGAGTGATATTATTATGAAACTCGCCTTCGGCTCGTGTCATAAACCTACTCTCGAGTTTTAATGCCCTCCATTATGTAGCAGTCACATAAACTACTATTATGTGACTGCTGCATAATGCCTAATTATGTACAGTTACATACACTAGTTTATCTACACACATATCATAAGCTCTCTTTGATGAGTTCAGGAACCGCATGTTCGACCGGCATTGTGGCATTGATCATTGCTCTGCAGTTATTTAGCTTGTTCTGTAGTACCAACTTCACAGACAAACTAGCGGCGGCACGCAGGCGGGCGTCGGCGTTCGAAATTTGAATGTCTTAATTTGACAAATTTTTGTACATTATGGTCATAATGTACAAATTTTCAGATCACGTTTTTACCAAATAGTTTTACTTTATGCTGGTCTCAACGTGCGGTTTTTAGACGCAGTAAAGAGGGTTTGTGATATGTGTATAGATAAAACGGTTTATTTGACAAAAACCGATTTACAAACTAGTTTTCGTGTACTGACCGTTCTGTGCGATGTAGTTTAAATAGAAGCGCGATTCTCGTCCGTCATCTGTTTGTCGAACAGAACAAAACGGCGACTCTCACAAAGGCACCGTCGGTCTGATGAAACGAATGGTAAAACGAGACATGTTTTTCTGAGATTGTGAAACTGTTTCGCGAGTTCCAGACTATGTAATGGAATTATAATAGGATGCGTGCAACACTCACTACGCTCCTAGCACTGATACTACTGTAATACTCTCTTAGCACAAATACCTTAATTGACCGAGCGAGCGCGAAGAATTTTTGCCCAAGTTGAAACGGAGACGGTTCGCTCGCTGCGCTCGCTCGGTCATCTATACTAGCTCCTACTAGTGAGTTCAATACTCTATTGAATAGAATAGAGTCTATTCTATACTACTGGCTATAATTGTTGTTATATATATACACAGTCAGGTCATAAGTTCTGTCACATAATAAAAACTTTTGAATTTAGAACGCTGGCCACAAAAAAGTTTATTGAATTCGAATTTCGAATTTTTCATGAAAATAAAAATGTGTACTTTTTAGAATTTTCCTCATTTTTAAATATGGAGTGGACACTTAAAGAAGACCGTGTCGCAGTTATTGCGTTGCATCGTTGCGGTTACGCGCCAATTCAGATTTTCGACTTACTGAAATATTTGAATATAACCAAAAGATTCATTTATCGTACCATAAAACGATACAATGAAGACTCTAGTGTAGATGACAGGTCAAGAAGTGTTCGCCCTCGCTCTGTAAGGACTCCAGCAGTGATAAAAGCTGTGAAGGCGCGAATTCAAAGAAATCCCATACGTAAGCAGAAACTGTTGGCCCTTCAGATGGTGTTAAGCAGGACCACGGTGAAAAGGGTGTTAAATGAAGACTTAGGGCTTAGGGCATATCGAAGAAAAACAGGACATCGTTTGGACGCTCGTTTAATGGACCTGAGACTGAAGAGATGCCGCGCTTTGTTGAAGCGGTACGCGGGAAAAAAGCATCGGGAAATTCTTTTTTCGGATGAAAAAAAATTCACCGTGGAAGAGAGCTATAACAAACAAAATGATAAGGTGTACGCACACAGCAGTGAAGAAGCGAGCAACCGTATTCCGCGTGTCCAACGAGGTCATTTTCCATCCTCGCTCATGGTTTGGTTGGGAGTCTCTTATTGGGGCTTAACTGAGGTACATTTTTGTGAGAAAGGCGTAAAATCGAATGCAGTTGTGTATCAAAATACAGTCCTCAAGAACCTTGTGGAACCTGTTTCTCATACCATGTTTAATAACAGGCATTGGGTATTCCAACAAGATTCTGCGCCAGCTCATAGAGCGAAAAGCACACAAGACTGGCTGGCGGCGCGTGAAATCGACTTCATCCGGCACGAAGACTGGCCCTCCTCCAGTCCAGATTTGAGTCCGTTAGATTACAAGATATGGCAACACTTGGAGGAAAAGGCCTGCTCAAAGCCTCATCCTGATTTGGAGTCACTCAAGGCATCCCTGATTAAGGCAGCCGCCGATATTGACATGGACCTCGTTCGTGCTGCGATAGACGACTGGCCGCGCAGAATAAAGCCTGTATTCAAAATCGCGGGGGTCATTTTGAATAAACTTTATTACCATAAGAATCTATGTTTTATTAAGTTCATTATGCGATATAAATGTTTACATAAATAATAAACATGTCTAAATTATTTCATATTGCACATGTGACAGAACTTATGACCTGACTATGTATATATATATATATATATATAATATATATATATATATATGTAGCTAGTACGGGAAAAAAAACACTTCGTTTTTTGTTGAGTTCGTAATTTCGTAATACAGATAACTTATGATCGAAAAAAAACACGTGCAAAGGCGAGCTTATCTCTACTAAGTTGTTTATCTACCATGAGTTCTTATCCTGTAATTTCTATCTGTAGTTACCTGTAAATACATAATAATACAGAGCTGACCTTTGTAACTAGGTAGTCAGATGCAAATCTAGAGGTTTACAATCATAACGGATTATAATCTCGCGGTTTTCAAAATTTTATGGTGACATATCCACATTTTCGATAGTAGGCACGAGATCTCATCTTCACCAACCTTTGTTTTTTCAATTCTGTATTGTATCTAAATTTACCAGTAGAAACAATTTATAACATATACATAGAAGAAACTCAAATAATTAAAAATCATCTTGAGTAATTAGGTTAACATGAAATTGACGAATATGTGGAAAAATGCAGATAAGGTGGTAACATTATTTTTATAGTTTTGTCTTAGGTTTGTGTGGCGTACGTCCAACAAGGGAAATAGGTTGAATGTGTGTGAGCAATACGCACACATAGAAAAAAATCGTGGTGCGTTGTTTTGTTTGACGGCGATTTGACTAAAACACTCTGTCTATGTGTTATTGGTCTAAGGGCTATAGAATAGTAGAGTATTGAACTCTATTCTATACTACTGGCCAATATTAATCTTATAGGTATATCCTTTCTCATCCCGTCATCTCTTCCACCGCAGCGATGCCATGGTTCGGCATGGACATCGGAGGCACCCTCACCAAGCTGGTCTACTTCGAACCTAGCAACCGACGGGAGCTGGACCGAGAAAACGAGGTTTTGAAGAACATCAGGAGGTATCTGACGAGGAATGCGGCGTATGGCAACACGGGAAGGCGGGACGTGCATCTGCAGGTTGGTTATGTGGTCCTGGTACTTCTATTGTAGTTTTTGAGCCGCTTCACCAAGGTTGGAAGAATAGCTGGTCGGTTATGTGGTCCTGGTACTTTTGATACTGATAGTTGTCGATATTATGCCACGCTGTCTAGGTTATACTGGGGCTTCAAACAGTACACGGGGCTGAGGACCACCAGGTTCGCTTAGCATGCACGTTTTGACTCTCTGTCGACGTCGAGTGAGAAACGTAGGAGTACATGACATGTCTCAAGTGCGAGCAAGGCAGGCGGGACTTGAGATAGCCAATATAATACGGTCTTGTCTAACATATAGTTATTGTTGTTTAAAATAAAAGTGTTGTAAGCGTTATTGTCACAACACTGTAAATTTCGTTACCGGTTTATCGAATAATAGTAGGTGGTTGCGCCACTCTCTTAGCATGATGACGCACACAAGTTATATTTACAAAGGAACTTGTTTACAAATAATTACTAACACAACACAAGTGTCCGAATATTATCAACTAAGTGATAAATAGTTCTATGCATTAAGTAAGTATAGTATAGTTATATCAACAATGCCGCCATGCTACCGATTGTAGACAACGCTCGGTCGCCTCCATCTCGGTCGCGGTCGCCATGCTAGCGTCGACACATTTCGGGGTCGACATATAAATTGACATTTCTGCATAGACAAGGCCCTTTCTCGAGCATGGCATACTTAGCATACAGGATGTACATAACGAGGAACGCGGCAATGGAAGACGGCATGTGCATCTGCAGGTTGGTTATGTGGCCTTGGTACTTTTGTCAGAAATAGGTGTGGCTTTTGTGCATTTGCCGTTCTTTCTGGGCAATTAGTACAACCATAAAGTAATATAAGAGTGTCCATCGCCATACAAAGCACCGTACATCGAAAAATAGTTCATTTGTAACTACCTAGATGTCGCTCGTTTTATTTATTCATCACTAAATTATAATGGCTTGTGTTTAAACGATTAGCAAAAAATTCGAAAATAAATTCGAAATGACTGCCAGAATGGATAAATGATCTCCAAATTGTGTTTGGATAAATGATCATCAAACTTTTTTTAATGTTTTGTGAATTTATGTTTATGTTTTAAGTATTTTTTGTTGTTCTTCTTCAACCTAACACGAAGGGGCTTCGCTTCGCTCATCCCCTTTACCCTTCACCTAAGCTACCGTAGAATTTTTCCCTGATATTTGCTGTGCAAATCAGTATTTTCGATGTGCAGTTTAATATTTCCCTTTGTAATATTCGCCGCTCTTATCAGCTGAATGGGATGGTCGAGCGGCCCATCATCAGACTTTAAAGTGATTGTCCGGGGTTCGATCCTCATGGCGGACAAATTACCTTTTGTTTATGTTTTTTATTTATTGAGCCGAAGTTTTTTTTATTATTTTATTTATTTTATGTACTAAAAATCAATGTCAAAGTCAAAGTACTTTATTACTGTAGATATTTACATATACTTAGCAAACGTCAATTTTGCCTCCTCTCTACATTGGACCACTGTGGGAGAAGAAGGGCGTAGAAACACCCACAGATTGATTTTTAGATCTCTTTTAAAAATAGGTTGTGCTTAACCAATACAAATATGAAAAAAAAATGTTATGATTAATAAGCAGGAATAAATATTTACAAAATTATTAACAGCAAGGTCTGTGTTGAGCCAGATTAACCCCATACAGTCCTGTCATTTAAGTAATCTTGAACATTGTAATATCCCTTTTTCGACAAAGTCGCTTTAACATGCTTTTTAAATTGCTCAAATGGCAATTTCAAAATCTCCAGAGGTATCTTATTGTAGTAGAGAATGCACTGACCCTTGAAAGAATTGCTAACCTTCGCGAGTCTAAAACACATAGTCTGTGATTAATTCTTAGGTTAACATTACAGCTATCGCTAAGTTTGGAAAATGTTGTAAGGTATGTACGCAAGAGGTACATACATTATATTTTCGAAAATAAATTGACTATCTACTGTTAGTATGTCAATTTCTTTAAAAAGCTCTCTTAAGGAATCTGTTCGTTTTAAATTATAAATTGCTCGAATAGCTCTTTTCTGTAAAATAAAAATAGTTTGAATATCCGCTGCGTTTGAATAGTATTGCGATGAACTTTTGTAATTATCTTTCTAACCCGTGTACGTTCCGGTTAAAAAGGAAAAATCGTACAAATACATAGTGCAAACAATCCCATTTGGGGTTACCATATCTCAGGTTTTGGCCTGAGATCTCAGGCTTTTCAGGTTCTCAGGCTCTGGACTGAGATTTCAGGTTCACCTCAGGATTTAGTTAATTTCAGGATTTTTTTAATTTTAAATAAAATATAGTATTTTTTTAGATTGTTTAATATTGTTTATTGCAATAACAAATAACAATCTTCCTACAATTTGATATTGCAATAAACAATATAAAAAAAAAACTATGTTATTTACCTACGAAGCTTAAATCGAGAAAATCCCAGGGCTTTTTAATGGGAACCAGGCTTTTTGTCAGGCTTTTTTAATTTTGTTTCTAGTAACCCTAATCCCATCACACTGGCAGCATTACCGCGCTCCACAGCGAGCGAGATCCTGTGGACCAGGGAAGCCCCAGAAGCATAGAATAATTACAATTAGTGCGGTTGTCAAAAGCTCGGTCCCTCAAACGACGACTCCTAATGTCCGTGTCCTTGTCATTACTTAAATATTAGAGGTAGAATTAAGAGAAATATACGGTCTAAATAAAGGGGGCACAACTTCTTTCAATACCACAAACAAACTTATAAATTACCTGATTAAATGCATACAATAACTTTGTAATTAATACACTGACGAGCAATGAAAAAGTTCCACCCACAAAATGCCGACAAACACCTTAATATCTCCTAATAGAAGATAGAATAGATAAGAATAGATTTACGTTTTTAATTGGTAATATTCTGATGCGGTGTTAACTGTACTTCAATATTGCAGACAGCGTCATTAAGCTAGCCTTTCCCGTTTAGGAGTAATTTGGTGCTATGTCACTGGAACTTTTTCATTGCTCGTCAGTGTATTTCGCTATATTAAATCCAACCATTCACTCCATACCATCCAGCCAATTTTGAGGTGGTACGGAACCCGTCGTGCGCGAGTCCGGCTCGCACTCGACGGTTTATTTTATGTTTACTTGTTTGCTTTTGCGCCTGTTTTAAAATAGATACAGATTTTATTGGAGAAGTTTTGTCGAAAAAGTTTAAAAAAACAGGTCAATTGCGGGTCGGACTCGCACACGAAGGGTTCCGTATCATTTTACAAGAACACTTACGCACAAAAAAAAGCAAGAAAAAACACTCGGATTTGAACCTTCGTATCAAACCAATGGCACCATCACATCGTTACAATAAGTCGCGAAATTTACGATCATGTTTTGAATGCTACCTAAAAGAAATAGCGGTAATGTATTTCGTGTCATTTCCGTCTCCGGATTTAGGCGATGATATACGAGAAAAGCCGAATCTTTATCTGATTTGAATCGTATTGTATGTACCTCCTTACTTATGTAAGTAATTGTCATTTGTTTTATACTGGGTCTAAAGTGTTTACTTTTAGTTAAACTAAAAGGTATTCGATTAAAAAGGAATCGAGTTTTATTTGTGAACAATTCCTTTAGACACCCTAAAATGTTAGGTACTTAAGTCATTGTTGTTGCAAAAAACACTGAAAAGTTGCTTATGAGGAGCGGCTAGCGCGCGACGCGACTGCCAGCCAAGCGAGCGGCATCATAACTGAATTCCCGCCCGTCGGGTTGGCCGGTCAAACGTACCTTAACTGTGCAGTGAGACTCCCCTGACAGTACCCGCCCGACGGGTTGGCCGGTCAAACGTACCTTAACTGTGCAGTGAGACCCCCCTGACAGTACCCAGCAGTGGGGGAATAAAAAAATAAAATAAAAAATATCTTTATTTGACGTAAGAATAAACAATTACATATTGTACTTACATTCTAAAGGTTGTAAACTTACAATAGGTACCCAACGAATCGTTGGGATACACTCATTCATTTTCGTTAAACTTATACATAATATAATTCTATGAGCAATAGCGCTTAAACTAGGCCTAGCCTGTATCTTAAACGCTAGTTCCTTCCAGTGTTTT
The DNA here is from genome assembly GCA_949825045.1 of Argyresthia goedartella. Classification (NCBI taxonomy): domain Eukaryota; kingdom Metazoa; phylum Arthropoda; class Insecta; order Lepidoptera; family Argyresthiidae; genus Argyresthia; species Argyresthia goedartella. Next base: position 23,456,192 of record OX463811.1, read on the forward strand.
GACAAATTGGTTAAGTTGATTCATTAGATGTTTATTCAGCTATATGAGGGTAGAATCTATATAAGTGGTTGCAATTGGTTAGACCATGGTAAATGTGAACTTCGACAAAGTTTTTATGTGTTGTGGATGAGAAACTTGAATACGAGACTTGAATACGAGATATGAAGTTAGTGCCGTTATTTATTTACTTATTAGTATTCATTTAACTATTTAGTGTTAAGATTTTCTATTCTTTTAATTTTAGAACAATTTTAAAGACTGGAGTTAGAAATTTTAAATAGGCAAATTTTATTATTTTATATAATATTAACAAACAAGCTTTCTATTATATTATATTCTTGAGTTTTTAGCCATTCAACCAGTTTTATTTTACATTCATAGATATTAAGGGGATAGATATTTAGGATTTTATTCAGATTATTGTACAACATGGGGCCTGTATAACATTGGAATTTTTGTATGTAACTTGTTTTAATTCGAATAGTGGGACAGACTTTATGTGTTCGTCTATTTGCGATGGCATCATCATAAATTAATTTTTGTGTTGATAGATAATTATATTTTTTATGTATAGTTGTCTGACTGTTAGGACGTCGCATTCTGAATAAAGATCGACTGTAGGGTACCTGAAAGGTTTAAATTTAATTACTTTTAGTAAGGCACGTTGTGCTCTTTCTAGGTTTATAAGATGCGTCTTTCGAGCACCGCCCCATGACGAGATACAATAAGTCAAGATAGACTCTGCTAGAGCAGTATACACATTTTTTAGTAGTGTGTAATCCGCTACGTGCCTCAGTTTTTTAAAAATATATATAAGTCTCCTTGTTCTCTCCGCTAGTAAGTTAATGTGTGGGACCCATGTTAATTTTTCATCTAGGAGCACTCCTAGGTATTTAATTGTTTTGGTTCTATCTAAAAATGTGCAGTTGCATTTATTTTGGTTGTTGTATTGACAGGTGTGTAGTTGAATTTTGAAATTATTTTCAGGTGGTAACGATCGTATTGTATTCCCAAAGAGAATGAATTTCGTTTTGGTAGTGTTTAGCGTTAATAGATTACGGTTAAGCCATTTTGCTATTCTATTTAATCCAGTTTCTGTATTTGACTTTGCTTCATCCCAAGTTCTACCATGAAAAACAATAGATGTATCATCCGCAAAAGTGAATAATCTTCCGCTATTTATATCTAAATCGCACAAATTGTTGATATACAATAAGAAGAGTGTTGGACCCAAGACGCTACCCTGTGGTACTCCATATTCACAACATACAACGTCATTACTGTAGTAATTTGCCAATTTTACCCTTTGTTTCCTATTTTTTAAATAGTCTTTAAATATTTTCAGTGATATCCCTCTAATACCAAGTTGTTCCATCTTGTTTAGCAAAATAGAGACAGAAACCGTGTCGAAGGCTTTTGCAAGATCCAAAAACACTCCGATACATTTATTTTGTTTGTCAATGTGGGTGGCAACATATTCTGTAAGTTCCAGTACTGCATCTGCTGTAGATCTGCCCGCTCTAAAGCCAAATTGATTGGTAGACAGAATATTTTCTTTTTCAAGGTGGGGCGGTAATTACCGACACAGTTTCTATCTCCTGTTTTGTAAATTGGATGGATGAGTGATGTCTTGAATACTTCAGGAAATACACCTGTTTCAATGCACGAGTTTGTGATACGGGTCATAACAGGAACTACTATTGCTTTTAGCATTTTCAGAAGCTTTGTAGGGATATCATCCCATCCTGTGGCACTGTTCGAATTTAAGTTCATTAGGATCGCTTCAACTTCCTGTTCGGAGGTTTCTAGCATGGCCATCGAATTTACTGGATTATGGGTACGTTCAGGATCGTCATTAATGTGCAATTTTAGGGCTATAATTTTTTCAGCTAGTTCTTTACCAATACTAGTGAAATAGGTATTGGCTTTGTTGAGAGCGTTTTGTGGTGTAGTTTCCGCTTTGAGTAGGTCTATGGGTCTTTCTTTTTTGTTATTTCTATTTGTTATACTGTCTATTATCTTCCATTTTAGTTTATAATTTTTAATGTGTTTGTTTAATTGGCTTTTTTCATAATTTCGCTTTAGGCGTTTTAACAAATCATTGCAATAGTTTTTATATCTTGTGTAAGTAATTTGTAAAACAATATTATTTGTTTCTTTTTTACTTTTAATGTGCATTCGATCCCGATTTTTCATACACCTAAGCAGACCAGGAGTTATCCAAGGCTTTATACAGCGTGTTCTTCTAGGTGTTATTATTTTAAGAGAATTATTTAATATTGAAGTATGAATAATATCGACAAAAGCTTTTGCTGTATAATTCGGGTTTTGGGGATTAATAATATCATTGAAGTTTTTTGACAGTAATTCATTCACAATAGCATCGTAGTTAATTTTGTTTATAATGAAATTTTTAGACTGTTTTGTTTTGGCTTTGGTTGCGATTGAGCTTAAGACAGCGCAATGGTCTGTAATAGGCGCATCTATCACAATTGTAGAAGAATCAAAGGTAGCTTTAATCATAAGGTGGTCTATGCAGTTGTGTTCTCTTGTGGGATACGTATGTCCTGGAAGAATGCCATGTGATGCTAATAGATTTAAATAGCCTTCCGAATTTTTGTCTTCATTGTTAGGTTTGATATCTATGTTTAAATCACCAGCTACAATTAGGTTACGATAATTTTTATATTGCGTAAGTAATTTGTCTAGGGAAAGTAGAAAAGTATCGATGCTTCTTTGTGACGGTGAACGGTAGATACCAATCACAACTGTATGGTTTTCAATTACTAATGCTATACACGTGGCATCATTAAGTGCGACTTCTTCGACTGAGCAATTTAATCCCTGTTTGGTATACATAACTATCCCGTCATTTTGATTGCGATGTTCCCTTGTATAGTGCAAATCATAGCTCAGTAGAGGTGGGAAATTTGCAGCTTTTGAGTTCCATGTTTCCGTTAATATATATATTTCACAGGGAAGGTCTAATCTCTTTAAAAATACTTCAAAGGCGTCAAAATTTTTCGTTATACTTCTGATATTCTGTGTAAGGATGTTTAGATTGTGTTTATAATTTGATGCTAGGATTGATTTGCAGGATTCAACACTACACACTTTAGAGGTTCCTGGTTGAATCTTATCAATGTTTTTAATTAAATTCTCATTATTTAAAGAATCGAATGTTACGGTTGCTTGGTGTGACGTAGCTAAAAACTTGTTTTGTTGATCTTATCATTGTTTCAAAATTTCTTAGTTTTTTTGTTACCTCTGTAATAAATTGTAAAATAAATATTTCATTGTTGTTAACTTTTAGCAATTGCAGATTATCCACGAATTTTGGAAAAGAAAAGAGTAAAAAAATAAAAGATAAAACTACTTCTAGTCAGATGTCTGTTTTCAGCGAGATCAGTTGATTCTCATCCTTAATCTCGATGTGGGATGAGTCGGGAGTCTTACGGAGAAACACCTTCTCGTTGCTGGTCCAACAGAACTTGTAGTCATGGCTTTTCGCCAGGTCTCTGGCCAGGAAGAAGAGTCTGCGTCCTTTACTAGTAAGAGCTTCAGAGACGTAGATTGGTGTCGGTGGGCTTTTAAAACCCAGGGCTGCGGAGTTAAGTCGTTGTGCAGGGTGTTGTTTATGGTAGGTCTTACACGCATTTATCACATCGTTTTTTGTTATCACTGATGTAAATTCAGCAATAATGGTCCCCTTACCAGCTCTCCCATTTAGACGGAAAACATCTCTGATTGCGGCTTTATCGACGCTCACCTGAAGAGCTTTGCCGGTGTTTTGTACAATTTCACATAGATCGGCTTTGCTTTCCGGTTTTTCTGGCAAGGGACTATTCCGTATTTCAATACTGGATGCTTTTGAGGATCGTTGCATGTCGTCTATTTTCATTTCCAGTTGAGCTATCTGGAGCTGATTTTGTTTGCGTTCCGCCTCGAGACCTTCCACTTTCTTCTTCATATTCTCATATAGTCCATTGATCATTATCATCGATTTCTCAATTTCTTCGTTTGAGCGTTTGATATCTTTGTTCTGTTCTTTGATCTCTATAACCTCGGCAATCAGTTTTGATAGCTTGGTATCCTGGGATTTTTGCCACTCCTCAAACATACTCTTGAACTCATCTCTAAAGGAGGGAAGTGCATCGTCATCACTTGATTGACGGCATCTTTTGTTACGTTGGGACACAAAAGTTGGAGTGGTGAAGTTAGAGGCTATTTAAGATACGTCAGAATCAGAAGATGTATGCTGTAAGTTGCTCGCAGGTGGGGTACGAAGAATGTTGGACATTTTCCAAGTTCGAAGTTTAAGCAGTCGTTTATAGTGTAAACTCGTTACCAGTTACCTTGATCTCTCGTAGCACCGGAATGTCGATGATGATGCACAGGCTCCGCTGTGCGCCCCCAGCCCGATCTAGGGATCTTCCGACACCACCGAAGTATCGATACCTACTCAAATGAGTAGTACTCAAATAGTCTTGCGATACTACTTATTTGAGTACCTAAAAAGTATCGATACTTACTCATATCGATACTTTTATTCAACTTTTTTAGAAATTAGATGTAAGGATATAAGCCCCGCAGAATTGCAAAGCATTAATGTAACGGCAGGCACGTGAACTTTCTGAACATTATTTGTTCAGAATTATGATCCATGTTCTATCAATAAAACGAAAATGTATGCAACCGTCAAGCGCGTTAGCATCCTGCGGGGCTGATACTTATACTGCTCATATAAGCAACCATAAAGTATCGATACCTAGTTATATCGATAGGATTGAGGCTTTTTTTAGGAATAATAGAAAAATAGGTTTTCTACGCCGACTTGTTCGCCAAACAACAACAAACAATGTCAGAAAATAAATATGGCGTAATATCTGGCTTTCTGACAATCGAACATCAATCGAACCAATAAGGCTGGCTCAACCAAACAAGTAAATGGCTGCACTTGGCTGGTTGGTGACGGGCAATGTCGCGCCGCGGCTGCCTGAGCGAGCTCGAGAGAGATAGGGAGTAATAAGAACAACAGGGGGGCGGTTGGAAGGGATTGCGGCGCGTTCATAGGTAGTCATTGTAAGACGCGTTAAAAAATCTAATTCCGTTCCTTCGTAAAACAATTGGTTTGATTCGATTCGATTCAAGTACATTTGTTACGATACCAAGTAGGTACTCGCTAGATTGATTCGATGCTAAAAGTGTTGTTTGAATACAATACTCGTATTTACTTGAATCGGAACGTCCCTAGGCAGATCTAACAGTTCGCGCCGTTCCAGATGGACAACGTGACGATCCGCGGCCGCCGCGGCACCCTCCACTTCATCCGGTTCCCCACCTCCGAGGTCGGCGCGTTCCTGCAGCTGGCGCGCTCCAAGGGCATGGCGGCGCTGGTCAACACGATATACGCGACCGGCGGCGGCGCTTACAAGTTTGAGGAGGACTTTATCAAAGTGAGTCGCCGTTGTCTATCAACCAATCTGTATGGGGTTAATCTGGCCCAACACAGACCTTGCTGTTAATAATTTTGTAATTATTTATTCCTGCTTATTAATTATGATAATGAAATATATATATTTTGCATTAGTTAAGCACAAGCAATTTTTGAAAGAGATCTAAAAATCAATCTGTGGGAGTTTCTACCACCTACTTCTCACACAATGGTCCCTACATTGGAGAAGAGGCAAAAAATGACGATTGCTAAGTATATGTAAATATAATATAAAGTAATAAAGACATTTGTAATTTGGAATTTGGAAATCAATCAGATGTCTTTATTTCTGTAGATATTAGCGATGGGCGATAGTGAATGATTTTGTGACTCGATGACTACAAAATTTGCGATCGCTAATCCTAATAATCGAATGATTACTACTTATTTCAATTCGAATAACGAAACCAAACAGAACCACTGTATTTTGTATTGTACTGTAAAATATCGACCCTAGGACTGAATCTTGCTTGCAGCCGCATAACCGAAAGAAAAGCAAGCGAACATATTGAATAGTCGAGTTGGACGTTTGATGAATGATTTCCGAATCGCTAATCGCTAATATGTAATGAAGATGTATATTGCTGAATGCCATATGGTTGAATATTGCTTGCAAGTCGGACAGTCGGAGCCTGATGTTTGAATGATTTTGTCGGCTGGCGAATACACATTAGTGGGGGCGCGTCGATTAGTATTCGTCGATCGCTGTCAGTCGCAGTTCGTTGTTGTGAGGTGTCCATTCGAATGATTTAGGTGTTCCATTCGAATACCTCGAATGATTGCCATAATCGAGTGATTTAATTAGTGTCATTCATAATCGCGCATCGCTAGTAGATATTTACATATACTTAGCAATCGTCATTTTTTACCTCTTCTCTACATTGGACCACTGTGGGAGAAGGAGGGCGAAGAAACATCAACAGAATGAATTTTAGATCTCTTTTATTAATTGGTTGTGTTTAACTAAATACAATTAAAACGATTAGGTACAACTAATTATTACAATATTAATTATCCAACTAATATTATCAATGTGATAGTAGCGATTTTTAGATGTTTTGGATGGCTGTGTGTTTGTGCCGCTATCACGCTAAAACTGCTGAACGGATTTGAATGATATTAAGCACAGATGTAGTTTATGAGCTAGATTAACATAATATATATGACACTTTTATCCGACTGCACTAGAAGGAGGGTAAATATATCTCGGTAAATAATAATTACTAGGAACACGCAGATGAAGTTGCGAGCATCAGCTAGTTATAAATAATAAGCATGAATAAATTATCATAAAATCATTAACAGCGATAAGGATTTCATAATTTAATTTTTTTTTTATTGCAAACAAATAATTTAAATGACAAATAATTCACTATGTACAAAGGCGAGCTGGAAGAGATCTCTTACTAGAGATATCTCTAGCAAACCGAGTCAGGATGAGAAAGGTTGAAGGATTTGTTCTCATTACGGCTCACAGTCAGCAGCCGACTGTTTCGCTTCCATAGTGACACATCGATAGCTATAATAACTAGTGGCCCTGTGGGCAGTAGACCTCGCCAACAGGGGGGACTGTGAACCAATTTATAGTTAAGTATTTTAGATTCAATCAAAATCAAGTAGTAAAGTAGCCGCACCAATAACTTTGTAAACTACATTTTGCGATTTAAAATACAATCTATTGACTTTTCACGAAAATAGTCACAGTCTATTTCACTCTCATCTTTACTAATCTGTCTCCTACTTCAGGGAGTCCAAACTTGGTATGTTTTAAAAATATTTCTTGGATTTGGTAATAGTGTAGTATATTTTTAGAACCGGCTCATGAAGCCCTTTAATTTGATACCCCACACGATAGGTTTCAGAATAATAAAAGGGGAAAATCGAGAAACGTTCTCGACAAAAAAATGCTTTTAATTCAAGAAATATGTGTGCCAAGTTTTGTGAAGATCGTTTGAAAACTGTGGCCCCTAGACCGGAAATGACAGACACGTATAGAGACAGACGAAAATCGGCCTCCTATGTTATCGAAATGGAGCCCTTCGCTCGCTCGGTCCATACAAGAGAAGCTTCAGTGGAGTCTATTTTTCACATTGAATCATATCTTTTGCACGTTGTTATTTTATTTAGTATTGATTTCCAACAAAATGCGAATTTCAAGTAACGTGAAACGGAACGTGTTTTATTACGGCTAGTATCTAATCGCACATCACATGTACTGTTTTTCACAGCAAAAAAGGATCAGCAAAAACAATTTTTATGTTTTAAGTATTTTCGTTGTTCTTACATGTTCAACCTAATACGAAGGATAAAGATTTACCCTTCATCTAAGCTACCGCAGTATTATGCCCTGATATTTGCTGTACAAATCAGTATATTGATGTGCAGTTAATATTTCCCTTTTACAACACCCATCACCGAAGTGATGTCATTACGACGACGCCGTCATGAAGTGATGTCATTACGACGCGGAGTCATCACTTTCCAAGCGAAAGAAGGAGGAGAGATTGTCGCATAGCTGTCTCCCTTACGCTGCATGCCGGCCCCGCGGCGAGTGTTGACGCGGGGGAGTGAGACAGAGCTATGCGCTATATAAATCGACACATGATCGGTGATTTCGCGCCAAACCGTCATCTGTCAGTTTGAACCCGCGGTTTTTGGCAATATTAGTACATTTCGTACAAGCTCCGTGGTTAAATGGGTTTCACGCTTGCTTCTCACACGGGAGATGCAGGTTCGATTCCTGACCATGTACCAATGAGATAATTGACCGAGTGAGCGACGGGCTCGATTTTGACAACATAGGAGACCGATTTTGCTTTCGTCTGTCTCTATGTCTCGTGTCTGTCAGTTCCGGTCTAGGGGCCACAGTTTTCAAGCGATCCTCACAAAACTTCGCACACGTGTTCCTTGTTTTTTTTTTGTCGAGAGTTTTTTCGATTTTCCCCTTTAGGAGTTATGACGTCATTAATTTTTTGTATGGTATTTTTTTTTTCTGAAGCCTATCGTGTGGGTTATTAAATTAAAAGGCTTCATGAGCTAGTAGTTAATTTATCTTCAGTACATTATACGGATGTTCTAACGGTGATGGAAAACATCGTGAGGAAACCTTCATTAACTCCATAGCTGCGGCGATGGGCTAGCCCCCCTGTCACGCAATTGGAGTATCGAATAACTGGGAATAACTGTGGCTCAAAGTGCCTCTGCCACCCCGCATGGGAAAAGGCGTGACGCTATGTTATGTTATGTGTTCATACGAGTGCGTAAAGAAGCCATTTCGAACGAGTTACGAATATAATTTTTCCGCCTGAGAACCCAAAATCAAGCGGCGAAGGTGCTATTTTGAGGTTAGAAGGCGGAATTTTAATTTTAATTTTTTTGTTAAGCTCGTTGTCTGTTCGACATGATAAAAGTGGAAATGAAAGCAAAAATAAAATACATTCTCTCATGTACATGTTCTCTATTTGTCATAATTACAAGGTCGTTGAACTACGGCTTTGTGTCACTGTCGCTCGTGGGGTTCGGAGTATAAGAATATATGAATATATCTATTCGTTATAACTACCTGTTTATATACTGTGTCGGAGGCCCTAATAGGGCAGCTTGATAACTTCTGGCACTCGGGTTGGCCTAGCCCGGCACCCCTCCATCAACCCGCACTGAGCCAGTGTGGTGAAGCACGGCTCACTCTCATAATCGAGTAGGCCAGTGCCACTCGGTGGGGGCATAATAATTCTTTATTGCACAGAAAACACAATGGAAAAAATACAAAACTGAGGTCATTTCTAAAAAGAAATTTCTTGCAGCTAACCTGTGAGGAAAGGAAAATATTTATAGAGAGGCAGTCCTAGTGTACAATTAAGAGTTAAAATAAAGAAATAAAGACAATATACTATCAGATAAATCACAATATATGCTACACACTTACTATAATAGTAGTTTATGTGACTGATACATAATGGAGGGCATTAACACTCGAGAGTGGGCTTATGAAACGAGCCGAAGGCGAGTTTCATAATAATATCACTCGAGAGTTTTAATGCCTAATTATGTACAGTTACATACACTAGATTGTAGATAACTAACACATATCTTAAGCTCTCTTTGATGTGTTCAGGAACCGCATGTTCGACCGGCATTGTGGCATTGATCATTACTCTGCAGTTGTTTAGCTTGTTCTGTAGTACCAACTTCACAGACAAACTAGGGACGGCACGCAGGCGGGCGTCGGCGTTCGAAATTTGAATGTCATAATATGTAGAAAAATTACACATTATGGTCATAATGTGTAATTTTTCAGATAAGAAATGAGTTTTTACCAAGTAGTTTAACATTATGCTGATAGTAACGTGCGGTTTTTGTACGCAGTAAAGAGGGTTTATGATACGTGTGGAGATAAAATAAATTAATAGAATAAAATAAATACATAGATACATATACATACTATAATATACCCACATATTACTGATCTAGCACATTAATTGTCTAGATTTATCCATTAATTGTGTACGGTTGCAGGAAGTGAACATGCGTCTGTCGAAACTGGACGAGCTGGACGCGCTGATCGCCGGCCTGCTGTTCGTGGACTGCATGAACTCGCACGAGTGCTACTACTGGGCGCCCCCGGTGGAGCACCCGGTGCACGACCAGCCCAGCGAGTCGGTACGTGCACCCGCCGTACAGCAGCCTTAAAGTGGGCTCATTCTTAGTTCTGTCTTCTCTCGCGTTTGACATCCGTCAAAGGTAGCGCTAATGTATCTATACTGCGGTTTTTAATTTGAGGCCAGAAATGTAAACAAACAACTGTCATTTTCCAGAACTAAAAGTATAATATGAACGTCAAAGTCAACGGTTTTGTACTTGAAAGTGACAGTTGTTTGTTTACATTTCTGGCCTCAAATTAAAAATCGCACTTTAGAGTTCGTGGAACAGAGGTGAAAAGTGGAGACTACTTTAGGACATTTTTTTTTAGGGAGAATTTGTCCCGGTTTTGGGCCATCGTTTCAATGTTAAATAAATGCCGTAAAGGTGCTAGGATTGGTTCTTATAAATGATTAAATGAATAGTGTTATTACAAATAAATCCTTTACTTATAAATTAATATATATGTTTTGAGATATCGAAAACTGCTCTAACGCTTTCAATAAAATTTGCTATTTAGGGGTTTTTGAGAGCGAAAAATCGATTTAGCTAGGTCTGATTTATGGGAAAACGCGTTTTTCCCGTTTCGAATTTCGAAAGGACTTCGTTAGAACATATATCATTTTTAAAACATGTTTTTATTGCAAAATCAAAGCAAGAAACCCAACGTAAATTGACATCGAGCTCAATAATAATGAAGAAACGTAGTCTAAGAACGCATACAGTCAAAATACTTTTTCCGTTGATGTTGCAAATTGTCTCTTACTCCAAATCGTTACTACAGTATTCAGTATTATAAACATAAACATAAACATTTATATACAGGCACATACATTGCTTCTGGCCCCACACTAGGGTACCCTGTGTCGTGGTAACCAGAAACAGCGACGTCACACACATATAAACATCCAAGACCTGGGGATTGTTTTTTTTTTTTTCATTACCCCCAGCCGGGGATCGAACCCGGGACCTCTCGCATGGTAGGCAGAGCCACAACCGCTGCGCCACAGAGGCCGTCGTGAGCTTATAGATAACAATAAATCTATACTTAGTAAAAACTCATTATTATATATAGATAACAATAAATGTACGAAGGTTCTTCGAGCAGCGAGTTAGTTATTTTGTCTGTTTATGTTTCGTTGCTTGCTGTAACAATAATGAATGATATCTTTAAAACAAGATAATCCCTGTTTATAATAGTTAAAAATATAAAACCTATGTACTATCGAACCATCTGAATCATGACCCACCACCATAAGCTTATTTTGCTAAACCCCTTAAATGCAAGTAGGTCGAAATTCGCTTGAAGGTTTATTTCCTTGGTAACGAACTTGTTATCATTTGATTAGACACTGACATTTAGATAGATCTTACAAGTTTGAAAGTTTCAAACGAATTATCAGGCAAGTGGGTCATGATTCAGTTGGTTCGATTGTACTTCTGTTTCCCGAGATCAAGCTGTTACCAAAGCATTACTTCTACATCTTTAAAATTGGTTTTTCTTAACCGATAAAGCCAAAAAAGTCATTTTACTAACATGTATCAATATTGAAAGAAAAAACACCAGAATCGAATTGAATTCCTTTACTGTAAATTAAAAACACAATTTATTTATTAAAGTCAATCTTAGCACCATTATGGCATGTTTTAATACATTTAAACGATGTCCCGAAACCGGGACAAATTTGTCCCAAAAAAAAGTTTTAATGAAGTCTAGTTATGTACAGTTACGTAGACTAGTTTATCTACACACATATCATAAGCTCTATTTGATGTGTTCAGGAACCGCATGTTCGACCGGCATGGTGGCATTGATCATTGCTCTGCGCTTGTTTGGCTTGTTCAGTAGTACCAACTTCACAGACAAACTAGGGGCGGCACGCAGGCCGGCTTCGGTGTTTGAAATTTGAATGTCATAATGTGGTGAAAGAAGAAATGAGTTTTTACCAAGTACGTCATTATGCTGCTCATAACGTGCGGTTTTTGGACGCAGTAAAGAAGGTTTATGATAGTGTGTAGATAAAATCTGTAAAGACGTCGAAATTATCTAATTCATAGACTCGAGATCTACAAATCTTACTCTTAACCGGTTGTCACAGGTTTTTTTTTTTTTTGTTGGAGGGGGAAAAAAATGTAATTACCCATGCCCAGGAGTCAGGCCTCCCTGCTATGTCCGGGTCCCCACATATTGAGCGGGCATCAGCTCGTGTGCTATACGGACTAAAAACAAGCCCTAAGGTGTTTACAGTTGTCCTACTAAGAATTAACTTTGAGCCATGGATCGGTTGTCACAGGTTTATTTCACACTAGTGGTTTTTATTAAGTCACAATCATGCCCTCTCTTTCCAGCCCCCGTACTCCGAAGAGGCGCTCTCTCTCTACGTCCGCAAGCCGTACGACTTCAGCAACCCGTACCCGTTCATCCTGGTGAACATCGGCAGCGGAGTGTCTGTGCTGGCCGTGCACGCGCCCAACGACTACCGGCGAGTCAGCGGGACCAGGTCAGTTAGTTAGCAATACTTTAAAATAGTAATCTATAACCAGCGGACAACCGAGATGTTTCTAAAGATATATCATTTGTCAAATTCTGATAAGTATTTTAGAAGTTATGCGGGAACACATGAACATACGTAAAGACTTACCAAGGTACATACAACCTGTACCCGTTCCTCCTGGTGAACATCGGTAGCGGAGTTCCTCTGCTGGCCGTACACACGGCTACCGGCGAGTCAGTGGGACCAGATCAGTCACTCACTCGCTGTTTATTTCATTCATTCAATTAAACATTCATCCTATGTGGTGACCACCTCGGTGGCGCTGCGGTCGTGGCTCTGCCTACCACGCGGGAGATCCCGGGTTCGATCCCCGGCTGGAATAAATGCTGGATAAAAAAAAGAACAGGTCTCGGATGTTAATATGTGTGTGATGTCACTGTTTCTGGTGCCCACGACACGGTACCCTGGCGTGGAGCCAGAAAAATGTATGCGCCTGCATCGTCACTAATGCTCTGAAAACAAGTTGCATTTAACCCCTTAATGCATGGCCTGACCCGAAATAGATCGTGATTTTCAACCTTATTGCTAGGTAATAAAGTTCAAAACCTATGAAGCCATATATTGGTTGGTATGCAGTAAAGGCTTAACTCGATATGCGGGAGGTAAATGCGATTGCCGTTAACCTTTTACAAAGAACATCGCGATGTGACTGTTGTTGCTTGCTTGTTGTTCGGTCCGCAGTCTCGGCGGCGGCACGTTCCTCGGGCTGTGCTGCCTGCTCACCGGCTGCAGCTCGTTCGAGGAGGCGATCTCGCTGGCGGCGAGCGGGGACAACACCTCCGTGGACAAGCTGGTGCGGGACATCTACGGCGGCGACTACGCGAGGTTCGGGCTGCCGGGCGACCTGGTTGCCAGCAGGTAATAACAATTATAACAACACCTTGGACACTTTTTTAATTCATAATTCTTTATTGCACACACATATTCAATTTTATCTACACACGTATCATAAACCCTCTTTACTGCGTTCAAAAACCGCACGTTACGATCAGCATTATGTTAAACTACTTGGTAAAAACTCGTTTCGTATCTGGAAAACTACACATTATGTTCTTTATGTGTAGTTTTACTACATATAATGACATTCAAATTTCGAACGCCGACGCCCGCCTGCGTGAAGTTGGTACTACAGAACAAGCTAAACAACTGCAGAGCCACAATGCCGGTCAAACATGCGGTTCCTGAACACATCAAAGAGAGCTTATGATATGTGTGTAGATAAACTAGTGTAAGTAACTGTACATAATTAGGCATTAATTAGGCATAATTAGACATGCCCTCCATTATGCAGCAGTCACATAAACTACTATAAAAAAATCATATGTACAAAGGCGAGCTTATCTCTAAAAAGAGATTTCTTCCAGCAAACCAAGGCATGAAAGGGAAATGTATCATGAAAAGGTAGGCAGTGTACAATAGCTAATATCTAATTTATACTAAAATACATATAATATAAAATACGGAAAATAAAATACTTATATACCAGACTACTATATACAATACCTGCAAATATAGTTGATATATTATAATGACATACATACTATAACTCTCACGAAAGAGAGAGGAAGTGCTCTTTTACTCGGTTTTTGAAAGAGACAATAGTGGGACTGTCTCTTATAGTGCAAGGAGGTGCGTTCCACAGTCGAACCGCCTGCAGCCTGAATGAATGCTCATATGCACACTATTGACACACATTGATCTAGCCCCAAACTAGGATTCCCTGTGTCTTGGGTACTAGACAACGATACACGTACTTATATAGATAAATATTATACTTAGATAGATAAACAACCATGACTAGGGTACAAACATCCGTTCTCATCAAACAAACATTTGCCCCCACCGGGACTCGAACCCGGGACCCATGGTTTCGTAGGCAGCGTCAATGCCGACTCGGCCATTCGGGTCGTCAAAGGTGGCCTCCCCCTCTCTCTCGCCCACATTAGCCTGTGCGAGAAAGAGATGTCACAGCTCCATCGCAGCTTGGCGCCGACTTGTACCTTTGTACGTGTATATTGCACCGTAAGATAGTCAAAACCGTTAATTGATAAACTAACGTTTTTGTTTCTCGTTAGTTGGTCAACTATCGACAGATAGTAAACTGTAACGTACTGATTACTATATGACGCGTTAGTTGATAAACTGACGGTAAAAACCGTTAAATAGTAAACTGGTTTAAACTTGAATTGCTTAGGAGAAGGTAGAGTGGGCGGGCGCAGCTAAGCCCCCGAATAGTCTTCGTTTTAGGTTGAAATGTGAGAACAAAAGAAACGTAAATTCTAAACCGGTTTGGTTTACTATCAATCGATAGTTGGTCAACTCACAGTTCTGACTATCTTACGGTGACAAATACAAGGTGATATTTAATTAGCTGACCTTTTTTTTTGATAAAATAAAAATAGCTTTAACACATGAATATGCAAGTAAGATTAATAAACTAGAAATAAAAGTCAGACCCTCAACATTAAGACACCTAACAGAAGCCTTTGTTTGTCTTACCTAAGGTAAACTTACGGTGAACTACACTGGAAATATTTACTTCCATATATATTAAATACTTTTCCACACCCAATTCTAAGCGTTATTGTTAAAACAAAAAAACATTAATTCAAAAACTATCTTAAAAAATACTTCATTGATATGTATAAAAGCGAGAAGTAACTGCTCGATACCTGTCTAAAGATTCTCCAAATTAGCTTTTATTTTAATACAAGTTACATGTCTACTTATGGCGGCTCACAATCAGCAGATAAACCTGATTAGGTTTCCGCTGATTTTATCTTAAATAATCATGTATTGTTAATTAAACATTTTGAATAAATAAAAAAATAAAATAAAAAAACCGGTCAAGTGCGAGTCTAAATCGCGCACGAAGGGTTCCGTACCACCGTTCAACGGAAGCGATGGTGTGGAGTGAATAGTTTGGATTTTACACAGCAAAATATTGTTTACAAAGTTATTGGTGCGGTTACTTTCACACTCCATGTACGTAATCAGGTGCATCCATAAGTTTGTATGTGGTATTGAAAGAATTGTTGTATGGGAGCCCCATTAAATATTTATTTTATCCTGTTTTTTAGTATTTGTTGTTATAGCGGCAACAGAAATACATAATCTGTGAAAATTTCAACTCTCTAGCTAGCTAGGTTCTTGAGATACAGCCTGGTGACAGACGGACGGACGGACGGACGGACGGACGGACGGACAGCGAAGTCTTAGTAATAGGGTCCCGTTTGGAACCCTTCGGGTACGGAACCCTAAAAAACAGGAAATACCAATGGTAACACGGTTACGTGCAAAGCAATGATACACCAAGTTCAAAACTAAAAAAACCGACTTCAAGTTCAAACCCTATTTCTTCCCCCCCGGTCGGTATGCGAATAAAGTCTGTGTACATGAAAAGTCCTTAAACCCACTGGACCACGGTGCTCTCAGTATTATTTACAATGCCAATAGAACATGATAAAAGTGTGCCAAGTTAGTTATTAATTACTCACAGGCGGTATTATAGGAGCGAGCAGTCGGGCGAGCGCGGTAAGGTAGCCGAGTGTGTGTGATCGATGCACACGAGTTTTACATGATGTTTTTCAACCCACTTGCGAGGAAAAACACAGACTTGTATTGGTATGATAACAACCACAAATATTTATGGAAAATGGCGCTCTGTTTTTTTTTTTTCGATCGCCGCACTAAACAGGCACTGGCAAAACCGTTGACCATAAACAAGTTTAACACGGGGTTTACGTCTTTAGAAGGGCGCTGGACGAGCAAGTGGTTCAACAGACTATAAAAATAATGTTTTGAATAAGCAAATTAACCTTAATTATATTAATATTATATTAAATAATATAATATTAACCTTAAAAACACTACAAAAATATTCACTACCAATAGGTAGTGAATATTTTTGTAGTGAAATAACGATGAATATTTCATGATGTATTTTTATATGTATAATAGTATGGTAGTTCACCTAAAATAGTATATTTCTTCACAAAACTATTCATTGTTTGTGGGCACAAGAACAAAAAAATATAAAGTAAAAAGCACTACTACGGTAATTCACAGTAAAAAGCAAAGTAAAAAGTATTAAACACAAGTGCTTTTTACTTGCCACGTCGTATCGCAAAACAGCACTAGCCAAATAGTTACGTTCAGCCAATCATATTTAATGAATATTTAAATTTAATTTGTTGACCAAAATCTCTAAATCGTTTTATTGTAATTGTTATATATGAATGATTGTATTTAAATTGATGTACTTGACTAGTCTGTAAAACTTTACTCAATTAATAAAAACTCTGCGTCGGTCGGGCTGACGACGCAGATGAAAATAAAAAATAAACTGCTTCGTTCGGCTGCTTGGAAAACGCCGTTTTTGAGCAAAGGCATTGTAAAGCAATAATACGGAATTACTTTTACTTGTACATATGGCATTATAATTCCAGTTTTTTTATTTAGAAACCAAACTACCGGACCATGTTCTTATGTTCAAACAATGGCGTTAAATCTGATGGATCGGGTGTTAAAATTGGCATTCCACAAGGTTCCATATTAGGCCCTTTCTTATTCCTGGTATAAATTGAAGATCTGCCTTTCATGGTGGAGAAATTAACTGACATAGTTTTGTTTGCTGATGATACTTCAATGGTCTTCAAAATTGAAAGACAAAATTTTGATGATGTTAATGGTTTATTGTCTTTAACTTTGAATTGGTTCACAGTTAATAATTTATTGATAAACGCTGGTAAAACCAAATTCTCACTTCCAAATGTCAGGCAAGTTGAGACCAGTTTAGTGTTAGACAACAGCACGTTAGAATAGGAAATGATACGAAGTTTCTTGGAATAACCATTGATAGCAAATTGCAGTGGGGACCCCACATAGATAAATTGGCTGGTAAATTAAGTTCTGCGGCTTACGCTGTTAGGAACATCAGACAAAGCACGGATGTGGCTACATCTAGGCTAGTATATTTTAGTTACTTTCATAGTGTGATGTCCTTTGGTATCTTGCTGTGGGGGAAAGCAGCGGATATTCAAACTATTTTAATTTTACAGAAAAGAGCTATTCGAGCAATTTATAATTTAAAACGAACAGACTCCTTAAGAGAGCTTTTTAAAGAAATTGACATACTAACAGTAGCTAGTCAATTTATTGTCGAAAATATAATATATGTACGCAAGAACCTTACAACATTTTCCAAACTTAGCGATAGCTGTAATGTTAACCTAAGAAATAATCACAGACTATGTGCGCCCCGGTTTAGACTCGCGAAGGTTAGCAATTCTTTCAAGGGTCAGTGCATTCTCTACTATAATAAGATGCCTCTGGAGATTTTGAAATTGCCATTTGAGCAATTTAAAAAGCATGTTAAAGCGACTTTGTCGAAAAAGGGATATTACAATGTTCAAGATTACTTAAATGACAGGACTGTATGGGGTTAATCTGGCTCAACACAGACCTTGCTGTTAATAATTTTGTAAATATTTATTCCTGCTTATTAATCATAACAATTTTTTTTTCATATTTGTATTAGATAAGCACAACCTATTTTTAAAAGAGATCTAAAAATCAATCTGTGGGGGTTTCTACGCACGAGAAGAGGCAAAAAATGACGTTTTCTAAGTATATGTAAATATCTACAGTAATAAAGTACTTAGACTTTGAATGGAATATAAAATAAATATATATATATATTCAAGGGGAATTAAAAGATAATTATGTATTGAAATTGGTTAATAAATAATACCAGTTTCGAGGCGAAGAAAATTAAAAATATAAAAAAATACAAACTAATTACAATATACAAACGAAAAACCCCCTCTCTTTTAACCCCTCGCACCCCCAGCCACTTGGCGCCGACACAGCTCGTCCCCCAGGCACACTTAAGCCCGCGCGGCGCGCGACACTTGACTGACGTATCAAGTGATTATGTTGAAATGGTAACTCTTAGAACTATGAGAGTGCTAAATATGAGTAGCTAATGAAACCCTCTCTTAGTCAATGCAAAACTAATGTCACAGTGACCTTCCTTTATTATTGTACCGACATGAGAATCACAGACATCTATGAAAATGGTCCTTCTCGACACAAATCTAGCAGACATGAGAAAAACATCAACAACATATACATGTTATTTGATACCTACGTAATCTAAATAACATTACCCTTTCAAAACAATAAAAACATTAGTGTGTTCTTATATAAACTGTTCAATATTTCAGCGTTTGAAATTTTACAAAAAAAAGTCCTCGAAAAAGTGTTTTTTTTGAGGCACGTTTGGAATATTTT
Source organism: Argyresthia goedartella (assembly GCA_949825045.1). Lineage (NCBI taxonomy): Eukaryota > Metazoa > Arthropoda > Insecta > Lepidoptera > Argyresthiidae > Argyresthia > Argyresthia goedartella. Next base: position 23,475,173 of record OX463811.1, read on the forward strand.
TTTCTATGAATGACCATAGACAATTGTATCGGATTATAGACTTTGTCTTATTGAGCGTCTGGAAAATCTTTAACAGTACCAACATGACAAAAATTGGCCAAAATATACCGGTTTAAAAAAGCGCGGGAGCGAGAGCGTCATATGACGCTTGGGGGACGGACGGTACTCGAGGCGAGCGTCATATGAGGCTTGGGGGATTGTAAGGTTAAGTACGTCAAAAAGTGATGTCGGTGAAGGTGTACGAATAACTTCCGTTGTCTCCCAGTTTCGGCGGCATGTGCTCAGCGGAGCGCCGGTCCGCCGTCTCCAGAGAGGACCTGGCGCGGGCGACGCTCGTCACCATCACGAACAACATCGGCAGCATCGCGAGGCTGTGTGCCTCCAACGAACATATCGAGAAGGTACCAACACTCAGTTGATCTGATTGTGACAGAAGTCCCCTAAACTTTACCCAAAATAACTCAGAAATCCTCACAAAACTCACTCACGAATCTCGACATAATTCTCCCGAGCTTACGAACCTATGACATTGTCTTTGTCGCAAGTTTTAAATGTTTGGTGTGACTCTCGTCACCATCACGAATGACGTCATCATTGTCATCATTGCGCGACTGTGCGTCTAATGAAGTCACCGAGAAGTTGCGATAACTCTAAAGTTGATTTCCAGTTACCTTCCCCAGCAATCCTCACTAAACTAACCCAGGAATCCCAACTATACTTCTCACGAACACACTATGATATTGTGTGTCGAACGTCTTAGATATTTAGAGCTACTCTCGTCACCATTACTAATTACATCTGCAGCATCGCACGACAGTTTTCTAACGTGCACATGGAGAAGGTACGAGTGCAGCTCAAAAGATGTGATAATATTTGTTCAAACGTTCCAGAAAATCCCTCTAAATTTCCCCAGTTCCCAAATGAACTTCGCCCGAAAATCCTCCTAAACTTACCCAGAAATCGCCACCAAACTTCCCCGGTAATCCCCACTTAACTGCCACAGAATTGCTCATTAAACTTTCCCAGAAATCCTCACTCTTCAGAAATTACCACCAAACATCCCCAGAAATCACCACTTAACTTCTCCAGAAATTCCGCTAAACTTCTCCAGAAATCCCGCTAAACTTCTCAAGAAATACCCATTAAACTTCCCCAGAAATCCCCACTTAACTTCTCTAGAAATTCCCACTAAACCTCCACAGAAATTCCCTCCAAACTTCTTCAGAATTCCCCACTTAACTTCCCCAGAAACCCCCTCCCCGCTAAACATCTCCTGATCTTCCGCACACGGATCAGAGCAACTTTATTCTTGATATCTCCAATATATACAATTTGGGCCGAGCAGCCCATGTACAAGTGAAATTAAGTCACTTTACTATTACTACACAATTTTGTTAGATATTTTACGTTACATAATGTACACAGGTGGTGTTTTGCGGCAACTTCCTACGTGTGAACCCACTGAGTATGAAACTGCTCTCGTATGCGATGTCCTATTGGTCCGGGGGAGCTTTGAAGGCGCTCTTCTTAGAGCATGAGGGGTGAGTTACATTACTTCTGGCCCCACACTAGGATATCCCATGTGTTTGGTGGCAACTTCCCGCGTGTGAACCCGCTGAGTATGAAACTACTCTCGTACGCGATGACTTTCTGGTCCGGGGGAGCTTTGAAGGCGCTCTTCAAAGAGCATGAGGTTATGGCAACAAAAAATAAGTCCATACAGGTAAGATTTACTCTAGCGCGTAAGACTAAGATATGGTGAGTTAATGACGTGCTCATAAGTGTATTTTTTTTTAAAGTTCGTGATTCAACCACTACCTCGCGTAACGTTTAGTGGAGTTATTAATCTCCAATATCTTAATCTGACGGGCTCGAGTAACACACTAAATAGCCTCGTCGCCGCCCCTACACCGCCGGTCCTATTTAGGGTTCCAATGTTGATTATCTATCATGATTAGAGACCGGACCGTCGAATGCATATTTACCTGATGTATTTTTGCTATAAAAGTATGGAAGGGGCTTGTAAATAATAAAATAGAAAAATTTATCCCAAGATTCCGGGATTGTGTACCTATTCGGATGCATTTGCGAACAGGTAATTTTTAATTCCCGATGCAAATATGTATGTATATAGGGTGTAGAGTAGAGGAGGGGTAATGTGTGTTAGTGGAATTGTTTTTTTTTATTAAATTTATATATCCGATTGTATAACCATAACACTAAATTGCGCGATCCCGGAATCGCGGGATTTTATCAATCAAAAGTCCATTTCAAAACAGCCAACACCTCAACTTTAGGTAAATATGCATCAGATTAACCGATCCTTGATCATCATCTACCTACCTGCTCTAACTCAGGGATGACGTCATAATCATCACGGACAAACCCTTAACTTGTTGGCTCGGGTGTCAGAGCCCAACCGTGGCCCCACGTTGTCTCACTCGATAGATGTAATTTGATATGTGTAATATCTTGCACGAATAGAAAAAGTCAAAAAAGTGTAATAATATCCCAATAATAGAAAAAGTCAAAAAAGTGTAATAATATCCCAATAATAAATAATATTCAGACAAAGGGTAAGCCCCACTTAAATATTACCCATCAAAACATGCAGGGGCTACCTGGAAAAGAACTTGTATTAGAATTATTTCTTAATAATTCGGACACTGATGTTATTTGTATCACAGAACACTGGTTAAAGGAAAATATGATGTCTTTTAACATAAATAATTACAAAATTGTCAGTTGTTACAATAGAAAGACTGCTGATAGAGGTGGTTCTAAAGAACCACCTCTATAAGCTTAAAAGCTTAGTGAAAAATAATATTAAGGTGAAACAACGGAAAGATATTCTTGCACTTACTATCGAAAGACAAATAGAAGTATCCTGTGTTGAATTAGATAGCCATATTATTGTTTGTGTCTACAGACCTCCGAGGGATGAAAAAGGCCATGGCAATTTTGAAATATTTGAGAAAATTATGGAGGAAGCCCTCATTAAACTATGTAATAACAGGAAAAAGTTTATTATTTATCGCGATCTTTATGTTGATTTGCTTGTAGATACAACAATGCAACAACGATTAATAACTCTGTTTAAATCATTTAAGTTATGTCATGTATTTCATCGTGATTCATCGTCTTCATCATTTCCGTACCATCTTACAAGAAAACTTAAGCACAAAAAAAAATGAACATGTTGCGCAACTTATCAAAGCACCATCATATCGTTTCAATAAGTCGCGAAATTTACGATCAGGTTTTGAATGATATTGAGGTCTAATCTGAGTCTGGTGGCGCTAGTGTATTCTTATCTAAATATCGTTACGCCATCTAGGGCATTATAACGTACAACAAATAGGCGGCCGTAGACAGAGAAACCTGGTTTCTCTTTCTACGTAAGCAGCAAACAGGGCTAACACCATCTGTGCCTGTGAGTTTTTTTTTTGCTATCTACCGGAGTACGATTTTTCGTTCGGGATGGTTAGTCTTCTTGTATTATTAGTCTATGATTGTACTACATAAAACAGAAATACAGATAACTTTTGATAGTAAAAACAAAGGCGAGCATTTCTCTAACAAGAGATTTCTTCCAGCAAACCATGATGGGTAGGAAAGGTGGAGCGGGGGAAGACTATTTCTGTCCGTGCGGGTTGGTGGAGGGGTGTCGCCCACTGAGTCAGCGTGGTGAAGTATGGCTCAAACTCGTGTCCAGGTTAAATGCTTGTGCCGCTCTGTGGGGACATATGCCTACATTTATTTATTTTAAATTCCCTTCCGCAGCTACTTCGGCGCGGTGGGCTGCCTGCTACAGTTTGACAACGACAAGTCTGCGGGCGACGAAGCCGCGCCCGCTGCGCACGCGCAGGATAGGTGAACTGTAACGTCGCAATAGCGGAGGGGGGTGACTGTATGTGCAATGGAACTCTGGCAGTCGCAAAAAATTCTGCTTTCAGACAGTTGGTAAAAAAACAACAAAGTTTCCAAATTGCTCGCTAGAGGGCGTGAGGTATCTTTAGGTCCAACCCTGCGATATTTGCGATGTATGATATGGCTTATGACTTTATTCTGCGGTGGAACCCCAAATTCTACAACGTCATCTAGCGAGCTGGCTTGATGATTGTGCTGTCAGAAAAGTCCTAATTTGCTGTGGACCCACAATAGCATTTATAGCCAAATGCACAAACAACTGCTCATTTAAAGTGCCGCTTAATTGTAATTCTCGCGATATCATTTCCCGAGGGAGAGGTGACAGCACAACTTAAGTGTCCGTCAAAAGAACATCGGCGATTATAAGCTCTCCTTTGTACATATGTTTTCTCTTAGTGTGTGCAATAAAGAATGTATGTATTATTATGAATCGTCGAAGAGGCATGTAAAAATTCGAGATAATTTAGTTCCTAAATTCCGTTATAACTATCAAAAAATGTTACAGGAATACTGAAATATCCGTAAAACATAATGTACTTCATTTGTCCTCTACAGCGTAGTTTGTCCAAATTCCCTTCGCCGTTAAGTTGGCTGTTCTGTAAAACTGTCAAATATCAACAGTTTTCCTGTCAGTCGATAACGCGGGTGTCAGTCGGAACGTAAACACATATTGAAGGTTGTATTTAGTATCGTTTGGCTGGAGGAGGTGGGTAAAAGGGGTCGGGCCCCTGATTACAACGATACCACTCTTATCAAAACGTAATGCATATTTATCGAGATATTAATAAGAATTGTTTCTAACCTCAAATCAGATAAAAAGCGATAACGAAACGTTAAAATGGGCAATTGAAAATTGAAATGGTGGTGTAAAAACAGTCTGTGGTCTAAAATGTCGTGCAAAATCTTTGAAACGGATCGTAAAAAAAATCTATGCCATTTGCGACTTGTGTGTGAAAATTCGAAAGGCTGTCCTAGGCAGTCTTGAGACGAGACTATAGAGTGTTTTCTATGAGCCGGAGGCGCGGAGGGGCGCAGGCGACCGCGCACTGCTTCGCACCGAGTGAGACGGAGCGGCCGGGGTTCGCCGACCACCCAATCTGAGGCTGTGGAAGCTGGCGTGGGTGCGCTGCAGTGCGGAGGTATCGCCGCAGCCCCGCAGTAGTCAGAGCTAAGGCGATTTCGAAATATGATGATCACTTTCTTAGTAAAAAAATTGTAAACAACCTCAAAAATTTGGTTGTAAAAAGTTATTTTTCTCAAGAAAGGCGCATTACCTTTTCATGGGAGTGGTGTCAGGGGGGAAGGGGTAACCCTCCCCTCCCCTCTCCCCACCCCCTCCTCCTGCCAAACAATACAAAATTTTTACCCATTTTGATATTATAGTTTTATAATCGGAAACTACCAGCCTCAAGTACAACTGTTCCAAAACTCTGACCAAGTGACGTCACGAGGGGTGTTATTTTAAAATTATTTGAAAAAAAATAAGACATCTATTACCAGAATTATTCAAATCAGTTTCTTAAATTTCACAAAATAAAATAAAAAGAGTATATATATTTTTGACGTGATAACGTCTTATAAATCGATGAACGCCGGCTGCACGCACGAAAAAGTGTCACTTCCGCCTGAGCCGAGCGTGCATGCGAGAGCGCGGAATAAGCGATAGAGAGGCACGATTGGCCTAAGCGTTTCTTATGACGTCATCACGTAAAATTATCGTCCGTAAACCGACTTTACAGACAACCCACGTTTTTTAGCCATTTTTTGGCCATTTTAAAATATATATTGATGTTAATTTATTTTGTAATTATGTTTATTCTCAACAACTTGACAAAGCTGTCACCAAATTCGCCGGTGTTCTTTGATTTGAATCGTCAATTGTGCATTTTAAAAAATTTGATAGTGCAATACAGATTTAATGCCCTGCTGAGTATTTCAATGGCTGATGGGCGCGATTCTCGAGACGTCTAAGCGAAACTATTTTAGAACCTAGTTATCTACGTGGTGCAATTGGACCTTGGAGTTGGACTGGCAACTTTGAACTACCGCCTTGAGAATCGCACCACTAAGCAAACGACTTCCACAACGGGATTTGAATTAAAAATAAATAATGGTGCATTTGATTCTTTTATACAGCTCTCAATGTCAAGCACCAGAAGTATCGGCTTGCTTATACACGATCTGGCAAAAAATACACTTGGTTCAACAGGAAATGTGTGAATAATGCTGCAATAGTTTCAATCAATGTTTTTTGATACATCCTGTGTAAGCAGGCCTACCTCCTGCTACTCGCTTGATGTTGAGCTACGAGACACCCTGTATACTGGGTGACTTATTCACTGGCAATTATAATAGGGTATTTGGCTAAGTAGTCCAATAAATCTAGACACGTGTCTAAAGTTGAAACTATTTGAACAAAAATGTTTGACATTATCTGAATTGTATATTTCCAGCACTTGGATTTCAGAAACGTAATTTTGTGGAAAACAGACAGCATTTGACTATGACGTCACGTGGTAGTATTTCATAGAACTCATGAACGAAATTACCGTTTCGACAGTTCCTAATAAGTATCTATTTTGATTGGCAGTCAAATACCGTTTTCGTACGCGCATCCACTAAGAATGCTAGAGACTTTATTTTTCAGTTATTTAAAAACTATCCTGTACATAATATTGAAGATATTTTGTATGTTAAATAAGCCGTAATAATATAGGTATAGTTATTATAAAGCATAATACTGCTTTACTTTTTTATAGTAATTTATTTGAATAAATTATATTTTAGTTTATGTTAAGGTGCATGCACACTGGTCTTATCGTGTTATGTAATACGGTTAATTACCTAGCTATACAGTGGGATTGAGCGTGTGAGCCTGTGACCAATCCCACTGTTTAATGGCCATTCAATGTTTAATTTGTAACAATGTTAATAAAAAGCGGCTAAGTGCGATTCGGACTGACACACGAAGGGTTCCGTACCATTGTCCAAAATCATACCTCTTTAATTTAAAAAATTGCGTCTAGTTCATTGTTTATTGCTGTAGCGGCAATAGAAATACACATTCTGTGTACATTTTAACTTTCTACCTAATACGGTTCATGAGATGACATATAGACAGACGGACGGCGGCGGGGGTTTAGTAAAAGGGTCCCTTTTGGCACCCTTAGGGTACGGAACCCTAAAAATCCTTCATTAGGGATTTAACAGAATGGCGTGTTTGATTCTAAGCATCTAAACTGAAACTCTACGTAAATTCTCATATTTATTAAATACGGTATTTGACAAGATAGTCCAATAAATCTAGAAACGTGTCTCAAGCTGAACCTATTGCAACAATAACGTTTGACAATATCAGAATTGTGTATTTCCAGTAGTTGCATTTTATAAACTCATTTTTGTGTTAAAAAGTCAGCATTTGACTATGACTCGTGAGCTAAGTTACCGTTTTGACAGTTCCCAAAAAGTATCTATTTTGACTAGCAGTCAAATACCGTAGTATGTGTAGCACCTGTATCTTAATACGATCTGCCGGCACCTTTAGATAAATCATTCCTGTTGATGTTGATTTTGTGTTATAAATGATTATCGTATATCTTACTACGAAACATAATTAGACTTCTGTTTATGATATGTTTAAAAATATGAATGGCGTTTAACGTTTGTTTTGAGGTTAGTCTTATTTTTTTATTTTTTTAGTATATTTTTTACGTTTTTTTTAAAGTTTTAATTATTAACTTATGGCTACTAAATTGAACTATCCGCGATTCTCAATCTAAATTTTGACGCCTCAAGAAATGTTTAATGTTGTTACCAACCAACCTTATTCCGTGTTTTTTAGTTGTTATTATTCCAGAAATTCGATTATCTTATTAGCTTCTTACACTAAAAGTGTACAGCCAGATATGTTTTATCTTGTTTGCAACGAGAATTTAATTATGTGTGTAATTATTAAATTATATTTCCATGTCGTAAAATTGATCATTACATGAGGCCCACCGTGGAGTACCATTGAACGAAGGAATCTTTTAGGGCGAAACACTGCTGTAGCTTAGATGAAGACTGAAGGGGGCGAGCGCAGCGAAGCCCACGAATCACAAAAAAAAACACCACGTAAAACCACCACCACCTGATTAAAAGTGAATTAAAAGTATTTATCTACACACGTATCATAAACCCTCTTTACTGCGTCTAAAAACCGCCGTTAAGACCAGCATAATGTAAAACATTTTGGTAAAAACTCATTTCTTATCTGAAAATTTGTACGTAATGACCATAATGTACCAAAATTTGTCAAATTATGCCATTCGAATTTCGAACGCCGACGCCCGCCTGCGTGCCGCCGCTAGTTTGTCTGTGAAGTTGGTACTACAGAACAAGCTAAATAACTGCAGAATGATCAATGCCACAATGCCGGTCAAACATGCGGTTCCTGAACTCATCAAAGAGAGCTTATGATATGTTTGTAGATAAACTAGTGTATGTAACTGTACATAATTAGGCAGTAAAACTCTCGAGTGATATTATTATGAAACTCGCCTTCGGCTTGTTTCATAAACCCATTCTCGAGTATTAATGCCCTCCATTATGTAGCAGTCACATAAACTACTATTTTTTCATGAAATCCAGCCGGCCACATTATAAAGTGATCAATTTTATGAACATTACTTTTGCTACACTAAACATTAATATATGAATTTGCATAGTATTGTGGTTATTGCCTGTTCTAGCACAAAACATAGCTTTTATAAACTGTCCAATGTGATGTAGGTAATTGATTTTGTAAGTATTTCGTGCGTTATTTATTGACTTGCTCCCTTAGAGGGTGGCGTGATGATGATAATAATATGTTAGTTGCCGTCTCGATTAGCGAATAGAACCCACGGAACCGAAAACAACAGCTGTTTCCAGGGTCTGTGGTGTTTTTAAAATCCCGCTATTTTACTACGATTTACAACGGTAACAGCAAGATTCTGTCATAATATGGTGTTGTCAAGGGAATGTTGTGAAGGAGAATATTGTTAAGGGTTAGCATCTGACGTAAAAATGACTCTGACTCTGACTCATCGCGATGGCGGTCATTGACCCCTGTCTACCAATGTATGCTCATAATATTACGCGCAACGTTCGAAACTACTGTCGTTTGGCGTATCATGGTAGCGGTCGCCAATCGCTACCCTGGTTACCATGTATGATTCGGTTCGCAGTAATAGCGTCGCCGATCGCTACCCTGGTTACCATGTATGATTCGGTTCGCAGTAATAGCGTCGCCGATCGTTACCCTGGTTACCATGTATGATTCGGTTCGCAGTAATAGCGTCGCCGATCGTTACCCTGGTTACCATGTATGATTCGTTTCGCAGTAATACCAGTCTAGTTATAACCGACTGACCGCTGTAGCAATGCTAACCCATATACACTAATCACCCTGTGAAATATGGCGTTACCTTTCTCTGACACCATGAAAAAGAGTTAGGGATTCTTGTCTGTTTTGCTTGAGAATAAAAGGGTATACTTTGTATCGAAGAGGCTTGGTCGACGGTCGTTTAGGTTACGAAGTAATGCGACACAAAATATTTTTAAGTTTTTATGCTAGCAACCATGTTGTTGAATATATTTTTATTTTGATAATAATTATTCTTAAGGAACGGTTGAGGTGAAGAACTTTTTTTTAGAAATATTGACAATATTACAATAAAATTATTTAAACGAAATGTATGTGGTTTTACTTTCTAGCTTGGGTTTCGTTTCTGAAATAAAATGGTTAAGAACACAATTTATATTTGTTGAGCAGTTTATTTACGCGTTTTGATACACCTAGTAATTTCTTATTGAGGGACTCAATACAATACTTGTCTCAAAGATCAAACCACTAAATCGGGGAATTTGTATTCTATCCTGGGATACGCAGTTTTCTTCGAATATCTATCGTCGTGCTCTTCCAACTCTTGCTGTCCCGTTCTCTCACTAGCTCGCGCCGCTAATATTTCTAGCAACGAATCCAAATCATGCCGCGAGAAGACGTTAATATCCCTCGAAGTAGGTCGTTCCAAACCGAAATTCACAACTTTTGCCAACAACTTACTTAAATACGAGTTTCTATCGCTCGCCGATTTATGCTTTGTTAGATACAAGATGCCATCTTTGTCGAACAGAGAACGGTAAGGCTTTCCAGGCCACGGACTGAGACCACGTTTCTAGTAAGCTTTGTCGATCTTTGTCGATTTTTCTTCGGCTCTATAAATATCAGAACCGTAAAATGGGGTGTATAGAAATCAAGGGGTGGATAGATAGGGAAAAAAAAAAACACTGAAAGTGTGCGTGCTTTTGCGGCGAATTTTGTGGTGCTCAAAACTTTATAATTATCAGGTGTAAAAAGCAGGTGTCTGCATAGTTAACTGTTCAGTGTGTGTTCAACAGTTCTTCGCAGTCTATGTTAATGTAGAGGTAAGCAAAATCACATTGTGTGAATAGATACGTAGTACGGGGTCAATAGAAACGTAGTATGACGACCTTCAAGCTGTAATCCTCACCATTGAAACCTTCATGAAAATGAAATTTTAAAATGCTAAAAAATAGTCCAGATATAGTCCTAAATAGTCCACCAAGAAAGAAAATTAGTCCACTTATAGTTTCGAATGGTGAGGATTACAGCTTGACGTCAATCCTCTCTGTAAATCTCTTGCAAGCAAACGGAAGGGCCTATTGACTTGGTTTCGGTTTCAAAAATGAGTCCAGAAATACTATTGAAAAATAGTCCAGAAAATAGTCCAGAAATCGTTGAAGGACTATTTCTGAAATTTGGCATGCCAAATTTCAGAAATAGTCCTTCAACGATTCCAGAGTTATTAAGTCATCTTCGTGAGGATTACAGCTTGAACATTTGATAACATCAAATATCTCCGGACCGCCTACGACTTCTAGTTTGATATTTATGCCAAAAAATAGTCCAGAAATAGTCCACCGAAACAATAATAATTTCCACCTGGTTTATTTTGAAGAACGGCATTAAAAATGCAATGTTTTTTTCCCATACATTTCAATCAATGTACAGTCGTGTACAAAATAATAACGGGGTAAACCCTAATAAACCGGTTTATACCAATTAATCTCCATAGTCTAGTGGTTTTATACTCGCTTCTCACGCAGGAGATGTATGTTCGAATCCGGTGCGGACCTTATACCATTGAGATAAGTAATACTGAGCGGGTCCTATGGGAAGACCACACAGGCAGCGTCTCAGTATATGGTGCCTTGGAGAGGGGAATGGTGTCCCGAAACTTGCGCTACATTTTTTGAACGTGAGTTATGAGCAGAACGCCCAGCGTCCATTTTATGGATGTTGGAGTGCGTTAGCGGAGCCGCCTGCTATGCGGGTGGTTCTGCGTCGACACACTGCGGTGTGTCGTCATGGGTTTCATGTAGAGGACGTACTGCGGGACGATCCTATCGGTAACATACTGCGGGATGTTACCCTACATGACTGATGTATGAACATGGATCCATGGTGTATGAACTGATGATGTATGTGATATGATGAGATTTTGACGATGAATAAATGTTGAGGTTATTCTAGAGTTCATGAAATTGTGAGAATTAACTGAGGTTTTCTTAACATTTCATGAAACATTGATAGGTCTTAGTTGCCGAGTTAATGTGGTTTTGTTTTAAATGAGGGCCTTGAGAGACTGATGAATGCGAGATTAGGCATCTGGTGCGAGTTTGATTTATTCATAATCTGGTGTCTGTGTCTTTTTATAGATGACAATGATTCCGAGGATACCGCCACCCCCACGGATGCACCAGGGCCCAGCATGTTCCCCACTCCCGACGACGCGGCTGCTGGACCTTCTGGCACGCCTGATGCTGGCGCTCCAGTCACCAGTGGTGCGGCTCTGCAGTCTGGCTTGCCTGACATATCCGATGCCGTCGAGGACGACGCATAGTCAGGAGAGGCCGTGTTAGAGATTAACTACCCTGCTTGGGGCTAGAGTAGGGATTCTCTATAAAAGCACGCCAAAGGAAGGAGTGGGGCTCATTCCTTTTGCGGGCGTTACGTCGTGCGGATCTCGGTTCGTTGACGTACCGTGTGATCTGGATTTTGGTATCGTTGCTTTTGTTTAATTCGATTGTGATTTACTCGTTGTGTTTGTGGTGATTTCCTTATTTGGCTTACTTTGTAAAAATCGTTAATTTCTAAATTGTAATAAATTCTAGGTTAGTAAATAAATTGTTTTTTTAATCAAAATTCCACGTCCGATCCAACAATATTATATTTTTTCTGTTTTAGGTATAAACCAAAATGCCACGTGTTTATAAACCCAACCCTAGAAGCAAACAATATAGAAAATATGACGATAATTTGCTTAAAGCAGCTGCCGAATTCTATCACTCTAGCAAGTTATCCTTAAAGGTTGTGGCAGAAAAATTCAACATTGACAAATCTGTTCTGTACAGACATAGCAAAACGACAATGAAAAAGCAAGGGGGGCAACCCATTTTAAGTGAAGACACTGAAATGTATATGATAAAATATATCAATATATGTGCAGAGTGGGGATATCCTTTAGATGCCTTAGATTTAAGGTATATTGTTAAAGTTTACCTTGACAAAATTGGAAGGACGGTATTGAAATTCAAAAACAATTTACCTGGCCCGGATTTTGTTTCCACTTTTCTGAAAAGAAAGAAAGACCAAATCTCACAGAGATACAGCCAGAATATTAAGAAGAATCGGGCAGAAGTTTCACCAGAAACAATAAAAGAATACTTCAAGGAGTTGAATATTTCGATTGCTGGTGTAGATCCTTGCAACATACTGAACTATGACGAGACAAATGACCCTGGACGTAAGAAAATTATAACAAAAAGAGGAACTAAGTACCCCGAAAGGGTGATGAACAGCTCAAAGGCTTCAACCTAACTGATGATGGCAGCTACTGCTGACGGGACATTGTTACCACCGTACGTGGTATACAAGGCCCAAAATTTGTACGACACATGGACAGAAAAAGGGCCAAAAGGTGCTCGATATAATCGCTCGCAATCTGGATGGTTCGATGCTACTTCTTTCGAAGATTGGATAAAAACGATCGTGCTGCCTTATTTCAAAGATATAGAAGGAAGAAAAATTCTCATCGGCGACAATCTTTCTTCACATATATCGATTGATGTTATCAAAATGTGTCACGAGCAAAATATATCATTCGTATTTTTGCCTCCTAACAGCACACATCTCACACAGCCTTTGGATGTGGCGTTTTTTCGCCCCATGAAGATCGCATGGCGAAATATTGTGCTAAAGTGGAAAAAAACCGATGGTAAAAAGCAAGCGACAATTCCTAAAGGATGTTTTCCTAATTTATTGAAAAAAATAATGGAAGACCTTCACGAAAACAGTAAAGATAACATAATTTCAGGATTTAGAAAAACAGGGATACATCCAATTGATGAAAAGGAGGTTCTAAGCAGATTACCCAACGAAGACAACAAAGAAGAAAATGAAAATGCCGTGGAAAAATCAGTCCTGGATCTGCTTAAGGAAATGAGATACGGTAGTATGAACACAACAGAACCTAAAAGAAAAAAAAATGGAGGTGATTCCTGGACGAAGCGTCTGTAGTACAGATAAAGAAGACTATTTAGAAACGAAGGAAGACAACAAAGAAAATGACAAAGATGTTACTATAGTTAACAAAAAAACAAACAAGAAAATAAGAAAAACAAGGGAAAAGGCCTTTGCCTTTGAAAGAAAATTGAAATAGAAAGCTGTGAAATAAATAAAGAAAAAACTACAGATGTACCATTGAATATTGTAGATAACCAAAAATCAACTCAAATCAAAAGATAGAATTGGAAAATAATGAAATAGATAAATTTGATGACATGGAAATAGATTCTATGCCCATAGTATTTGAAGACCTTATACTATGTGAAAATGGAGTTGTTATAGACAACAGACAAACAGGCAGTGATGAAAATCATAAAGGAATGGATATGACCTATCAAGAAATAAATGCAAATAAAGAACAAGGAAAAGTGATACAAGTTTTATCTGATGAAAAAATTTCTGATATTATCCGACTAAAGAAAGAGACCTTGAAGAAATGCAATAAAGTATACCCAAAAATATGTATCAAAATTTCAAAAGAGTCCTCTGATTCTAATCAACCTAGTGTAAGTGGGTTGCAAAATATCCCAAAAAGACGGTCATCGTACTATAGAAACAAGAATGAAATACTTGAAGATTTAATGGATGATGATGTGTGATGGAATCATGGAATCATCTTTAAAAATAACAGTACAAATGACATCTTACCTTTAAGAATAGGTAGGCACCTACTGAGGACTGCGGATATTCTATGTCTATATTAATTTCTTTTCTTGAAATTCTTCTTGTTAGAATTTAACAACTATAACCTTATTTCAATTATTATATCAACAACACCAAATTATTTTTACGGTGTAACTGATAAGCAGGTGAATATTTCTTTTAATAGTTTGATTGATTGAATCATTTCAGTAATAAAAAGCAGATTGTATTAAAAAAGTTATTTATTTTAGCACGCGCCCAAAGGGTAGGTAACTCTCTAAAAAGGTAAATTTGACTTTGTGTTATGTGTGATTCTTTGTTCCCTTATAATCTCTTTAGGTAGCAATCGACAAATAAGATATCGGTTGATACGTTATAATAGCGGGACTGACAGGCTATATAAAATATTAACACATAAAAACAACAGATATAAAATAAAATAATTCATTTCCATTTTAGTAAGTGACAGCCCTAGCGTTTTTTTCTATTCACCCCATCAAATCAAATCAAAAATCATTTATTTCCATAGGATGTTGTTACATCACTTAGATCCGTCATTACATTTTTTTGGGTGAGTTCACTAACACAATGGCGGAATCTGTGGAGAAGAGCTCACCGAAGAAACTCCACAGTCGTCGCATCTTTTGCGTTTCCTTTTTTAAATAAAATATTGTCAAATTACAAAATGAATGCTAATTATATATCGAAACAGCCTGTTACTCAAACAATCTATTCCCATGGACATCTGTCCTCTAAGTAATCAGATATCCTATAGTAACCTTTTTTATACAATTTCTGTTTTATTATTATTTTAAACTTGTCTAAAGGTAAGTTTTTAATATCAGTAGGGACCTTATTGTAATAGCGTATACAATTGCCTTTAAAAGAATTACTAATTTTATGTAGTCGGCTTACATAAGCAACCAACTTGTCTTTATTTCTAGTATTAAAATTGTGTATATCACTGTACTTCTGAAAATTAGTTATATTTCTTTTTACATACACAAGATTGTCATAGATATATTGAGACACAAATGTCAGAATATTGATTTCTTTAAACTTTTCCCTCAGTGACACTCTAGGCCCTAATCTATAAATTGCACGAACAGCCCGTTTCTGCAGAATAAATATACTATTAGCATTCGCAGCGTGACCCCACAATAAAATACCATAGGTCATTAGACTATGAAAGTAACTAAAGTAGACTAGTCTAGCGGTGTCTACGTCGGTAAGAGCTCTAATTTTTTTAACTGCGAACGCTGCCGAACTCAGTCTGTTCGACAATTTATTTATATGAGGATCCCATTGTAGTTTGGCGTCTAAAGTAATGCCCAAAAAGACAGTCGACTGCACAAGGTCCAATCTCTGTCCTTTTATAAATATGTCTGTAGTTACCGGGTTCACATTGGGTAACACGAATTTAATACATTTAGTTTTCTTTTCATTAAGTAATAAATTGTTAACAGTAAACCAGTTCACTATACTAGAGATAGCATTGTTTACCTCGTCATAATTTGATTGCTGTCTTTTAACTTTAAATATCAAAGAAGTATCATCGGCAAACAATACTAACCCATGTTTTGCTTTAACAAGGTAAGGTAAATCATTAATATATACTAAAAACAAGAAAGGACCAAGAATTGAACCTTGCGGTACGCCCATACTTATTGAAGACTCAGGTGATCTTTTCCCATTAACATCGACCATCTGAACCCTATCTGTTAGATATGACTCCAGAAGGCCAAGTGCCTGATCTTTTACACCATAATGGCGTAACTTCCTGACAAGAGTGTCATGATGGACGCAATCAAAAGCCTTGGATAGATCGCAGAAGACACCTATTGCATCCATTGCGTCTTCCCAGGCATCAAAAATATTTTCGATTAGTTCAACACCAGCATCGGCTGTTGAACGACCCTTTGTGAAACCAAACTGAGCAATATGAATTAAATTATTGAGATAAAAATGACTTTGCAATTGATTAAGTATGAGTTTTTCAAATATTTTGCTAAGCGTTGGTAGTATCGATATGGGTCTAAAATTGGTGGAGTCTGATGTACTACCAGCTTTGAATAAAGGTATAACTTTACTTAGTTTCATCAATTCAGGAAACACACCATTATCTATACATTGATTAAATATACAACAAAGGTGAGGTGCAATACAATCTACAATGGAACTAATAATTTTTACTGATAGACCATGGGCGTCAGCTGTCTTTTTCATTTCCAGGGATTTAAACGCTTTTACAATGTCTTCATTATTTACGTGCCTAAATTTAAAATCTGTTTTACATTCCTCAAAGTTTTGTTTAAGTATAGATTCAGCAGCAGCGGGAGATGAATTTAAAGACTTGGTTGTTGAAACTGGAATGTCCGTAAAGAAATTTTCGAAAGCTTTTGCTACTTCTAGGTCTGTACTTAGCAATTGATTATCTATCTTAAGCTTGAAGTTATTATGTGCAGCTTTGGCCTTTCCAGTCTCTCTGTTTATAATTTGCCAAGTCGTTTTCATTACATTGCTACTAGATTCAATTTTGTTTTTAATGAAATTTAGATTTAGCTACGGCACAAACGCGTTTAAACATTTTTGAATAACTACGAACATAATCTAGAAAGGCCGTATTTTTGTTATATGATTTCTCTTCATAGAGTTCATATAATCTTCGTCTGCTCCTATGAATTCCAACTGTCGCCCAATCACTAAACAAAGCTTTGTTATTAACTTTTATAGTTTTTGATTTAAATACCGTATCATATTCATTTTTGACAAGGTTAAATACTGAGTTGTACAACAAATTTGGGTCGTCACTGTATGGTATTTCCCATAGTTTATCTAAAATATTATTCCTGTAGTGTTCAAGCCGAGTGTCACTAACGGGCACACATGTAATATCCTCTTTTTGGTCCTTTTTTATTTTAATATTGAATATACCTATCTGACCAGAGTGATCAGAGGTTAATTTATTGATGACCGATTTGAAAATGGGCGTAATGTTAGTAAATATATTGTCAATGCAGGTAGCAGATGTTGCAGTAATTCTAGTAGGCTCCAAAAACAGATAGTTCATGTTGTGACATAAAAATAAAGATTTTAATCTAGTACAAATATTATTATCCTCTAACAGATTAACATTAAAATCACCACAAATTATAAAAAAAATGTTTTTATCGCTGATTTTAATCAACACTTCATCCTTTTTCTTTTCTAATAAATCAAAGGATGAATCTGGTGGTCTGTATACGCTCATTACAATAAGTTGTTCAAGTTCAATACAGGTTATTTCCATGGTACGCTCAACAGACAGGCTCACTATGTCAACTCGTTCCTTATATTTAAAACTATTATTTACAAGTATTAAGGAGCCACCGCGATCAGCTGTTTTTCTGTTGAACGAACTAGCAACGTGGTGGTTATTAAAGTTGAACATGAACTGATAACTCTTTAAAAAGTGCTCTGTTATACATAAAATATCAATATTATTACAGTTCATGAATAACTCAATTTCCAGTTCTTTACTTAACATGCCCTGTATATTTTGATGAACCACGTTTAAAATATTCTTACTTTTACATTTTTCATTACTAGTGACTTGATTTAATGGGCAAGATGAAGGTATATTTATACAAATATTAATATTACTGCCAGAGTTACTCTCTGTTGTCCTATGGGTTAATTTAAAGAGCTTGGAACAGATTCCAAGGAGTACATGTCATTATTAATACACTGCTCAATAGAAGCAGGCGTTTAATTAGTCAAAAACTTGACTGAGTTCAAAATAAAATAAGATAGTGACTGCGCTATCTGTTTTGTATAAAACCTAGATAGGTAATACCTATCCTTAGTCAAATAAAAATATTTTCCAATACAATTTATATATTATAATCATGTCTTATATGATTTTCATGTTGTGACAAAGATTGGCTGAAGGGAAACGCAAACAAGATTATTCTATCTACATTTTGTAAAGAATTTAATTTGGAAAAGTATTTAGTAATTAGTTTTTTAGATACATTTTCCCTTCTACCAATTAAAATAATTAGGGTGGTTGGTTCTAAAAACTGCGATGACAACACTTTGTTTAATATTTGTGAATATGTGGCGCCAGGCATACAGTTATTTAATATTGCCTGGCCCACGCGCTGACTAAGTTGTAAACCCATATTTTTTCCAAGTTCATCGCTGTACATTATATACCTATCCTTTGTCCGAGAGAAGGAGGCGTTATTGATAACACTATTAGTACTCAAGTCGACTGACGGCGGCGCCTGGGTCAGTATCAGCTGTTCGGCCGGCTGCTCGGCGGGACACACGGTCGGCACGGAACAGTCCGCTGGAGCTTGTTTACAATCACAGATGTGATTGTCGGTCAAAGATATGAAAGTGTCATAATTATACTTACACATCTCCAACAAACTATTCATAGCCGACACATGTTCCTTAATTTCGTATTGTGCTGACTCATATTTACGTGTAATACTTTGTAATGATGAGTTTAAAATATGCATATCTGACTGGAGTCGCCGTGTGTCACATTCGTACTTTTCTGTAGTTTTTTCCAAACATAATCTACAATCATCGATTTCGTTAATTAATTCGACACGTTCCTTGCTACAATTTACATTTTTACAAAATATTTTATTTCTATTAGCTAGTTTTTGTGTTTTTTTTATATAATTATTCAATTTAACATATTTCTTTAATTTATTTTTACTACAGCTCATAGTGGTTACTGATTGCGATCTATTAGGACTATCACACGTGAGATCACAAGCTGTTAGGTCAATAGTTGGTATGCCAGTTTGGCTCATGACCTCATTATATAAGGCCCTGGTTGTAGCACTGTCTTGATGTTCCTCCCGCTCGCTGAGAACTTGAAGCTCGTGGTGTGCCTCTGCAAGCTGTTGTTCAAGTGATTTTATGTGTTGCAATGCTACGTGGTGGACATCATGACACTTGTAAAATGAGTCGACTTGGTGTTGTAGTTCATCTCTCTGGGCACTGAGATCCTGGCATTGGATGACCAACTCACTGAGCTCTTCTTTTAGCGCCGAATTTTTCTTAATTTGCTTTTCTATCTCCTCTTCACACTTCCATATGTCGTTTCTATTGACCCCAATAGCGGGTAAATAGAAATCATACATATTTTTGCATTTTAACGTTATAATCAAAGGAAACTCCTCATTTTTACTGATGTCACTGTATTAACTGACATTCAAGACATAGTATAAGTATACTATATATTCAAAAAACGGGATAGGGCCGTATTTATAAATATGTAAAAAAATTGTAATAAGTACAAAACTGTGTCTTTTCACCCCATTCTACGGAACCTTTGACGTCGGTGAACAAGCTACTGAGCTTGCTGTTCTTATTACCTAGCGGCAGCAAAAAATAATCTGTTGGTATACTCTTTCTTGAATTGTTGTCATCGTCATCATTAGTTACAACAAAACCCAAGTTAGAAAATAAAACCACATACATTTCGTTTGAATAATTTTATTGTCTACAATAAAATTATTTAAACGAAATGCATGTGGTTTTATTTTCTAACTTGGGTTTTGTGTCTGAAATAAAATGGTTAAGAATACCATTAATATTTATTGAGCAGTTTATTTACGCGTTTTGATACACCTAGTCATTTCTTATTGAGGGACTCAATACAATACTTTTCTCAAAGATCAAACCACTAAATCGGAGAATTTGTATTCTATCCTGGGATATGCAGTTTTCTTCGGATATCTATCGTCGTGCTCTTCCAACTCCTGCTGTACCGTTTCCTCACTAGCTCGCGCCGCCAATATTTCTAGCAACGCATCCAATTCATGCCGCGAAAAGACGTTATTATCCCTCGAAGTAGGTTGTTCCAAACCGAAATTCACAACTTTTGCCAACAACTTACTTAAATACGAGTTTCTATCGCTCGTCGATTTATGCTTTGTTAGATACAAGACGCCATCTTTGTCGAACAGAGAACGGTAAGGCTTTCCAGGCCACGGACTGAGACCACGTTTCTTGTAAGCTTTGTCGATCTTTCTCGATTTTTCTTCGGTTCTATAAATATCAGAACCTTTGACGTCGGTGAACAAGCCACTGAGCTCGCTGTTCTTATTACCTAGCGGCAGCAAAAAATAACTGTTAGTATACTCTTTCTTGAATTGTTGTCATCGTCATTAGTTACAACAAAACCCAAGTTAGAAAATAAAACCACATACATTTCGTTTAAATAATTTTATTGTAATAGTATACAATAAAATTATTTAAACGAAATGTATGTGGTTTTATTTTCTAACTTGGGTTTTGTTTCTGAAATAAAATGGTTAAGAACACCATTAATATTTATTGAGCAGTTTATTTACGCGGTTTGATACACCTCGTCATTTCTTATTGAGGGGCTCAATACAATACTTTTCTCAAAGATCAAACCACTAAATCGGAGAATTTGTATTCTATCCTGGGATATACAGTTTTCTTCGGATATCTATCGTCGTGCTCTTCCAACTCCTGCTGTCCGTTTCCTCACTAGCTCGCGCCGCCAATATTTCTAGCAACGAATCCAATTCATGCCGCGAAAAGACGTTAATATCCCTCGAAGTAGGTTGTTCCAAACCGAAATTCACAACTTTTGCCAACAACTTACTTAAATACGAGTTTCTATCGCTCGCCGATTTATGCTTTGTTAGATACAAGACGCCATCTTTGTCGAACAGAGAACGGTAAGGCTTTCCAGGCCACGGACTGAGACCACGTTTCTTGTAAGCTTTGTCGATCTTTCTCGATTTTTCTTCGGTTCTATAAATATCAGAACCTATGACGTCGGTGAACAAGCCACTGAGCTCGCTGTTCTTATTACCTAGCGGCAGCAAAAAATAATCTGTTAGTATACTCTTTCTTGAATTGTTGTCATCGTCATTAGTTACAACAAAACTCAAGTTAGAAAATAAAACCACATACATTTCGTTTAAATAATTTTATTGTAATATTGTCTACAATAAAATGATTTAAACGAAATGTATGAGGTTTTATTTTCTAACTTGGGTTTTGTTTCTGAAATAAAATGGTTAAGA
This sequence comes from Argyresthia goedartella, assembly GCA_949825045.1. Taxonomy (NCBI): domain Eukaryota; kingdom Metazoa; phylum Arthropoda; class Insecta; order Lepidoptera; family Argyresthiidae; genus Argyresthia; species Argyresthia goedartella. Next base: position 23,496,482 of record OX463811.1, read on the forward strand.
ACACCATTAATATTTATTGAGCAGTTTATTTACGCGTTTTGATACACCTAGTCATTTCTTATTCAGGGGCTCAATACTTTTCTCAAAGATCAAACCACTAAATCGGAGAATTTGTATTCTATCCTGGGATATGCAGTTTTCTTCGGATATCTATCGTCGTGCTCTATAAATATCAGAACCTTTGACGTCGGTGAACAAGCTACTGAGCTTGCTGTTCTTATTACCTAGCGGCAGCAAAAAATAATCTGTTGGTATACTCTTTCTTGAATTGTTGTCATCGTCATTACTTCGCAGTTTAATAACTGGCTTCGCTGAGTACTTAACAGCACGTCCGTGACGTAGCCTGCTCCGTGGCAATACTCCGGCTGATGTTACTGTAAATAGGTAAATAAATAAATAATTAACTATAAATTTAAATTAAAAGAGCTCCGTGGTCTGATGGATTTCACGCTTGCTTGTCACACAGGAGATGCAGGTTCTAATCCTGACCAATGAGATAATTGACCGAGCGAGCGAAGGGCGACAAGATAGGAGGCCGAATTTGCTTTCGTCTGTCTCTTTGTGTCTGTCAGTTCCGGTCTAGGGGCCACAGTTTTCAAACGATCCTCACAAAACTTGGCACACGTGTTCCTTGAAATAAATGTTTTTTTTTTGTCGAGATATTTTCTCGATTTTCCCTTTAGTTATGACGTCATTAATTTTTTGTATGGGTTTTTTATTTTTTCTGAAACCAATCTTGTGGGGTATCAAATTAAAGGGCTTCATGAGCCGGTTCTAAAAATATACTACTATTACCTTTCGGCCGCCTGTTTTCTAAAAATCCAAGAAATAATTTCAATACATACCCAAGTTTGGACTCCTCGAAGTAGGAGACGGATTAGTAAAGAGGATCTATACAGGCCATGAGAGTGAGTGAAATAGACTAAAACTATTTTCGTGAAAAGTCAATAGATAATATTTTAAATCACAAAATGTAGTTTACAAAGTTATTGGTGCGGCTACTTTACTACCTACTTCATTTTGATTGAATCTAAAATACTTACCAAACTCAAACTCAAAACTCAAAAGTACTTTATTACTGTAGATATTTACATATTCTTAGCAAACGTCATTTTTTGCCTCTTCTCTACATTTGACCACTGTGGGAGAAGAAGGGCGTAGAAACTCCCACAGATTGATTTTTAGATCTCTTTTAAAAATAGGTTGTGCTTAACTAATACAATTATGATTTATTTTTATTTAATAAGCTGGAATAAATAATTACAAAATTATTAACAGCAAGGTCTGTGTTGAGCCAGATTAACCCCATACAGTCCTGTCATTTAAGTAATCTTGAACATTGTAATATCCCTTTTTCGACAAAGTCGCTTTAACATGCTTTTTAAATTGCTCAAATGGCAATTTCAAAATCTCCAGAGGTATCTTATTGTAGTAGAGAATGCACTGACCCTTGAAAGAATTGCTAACCTTCGCGAGTCTAAAACGGGGCGCACATAGTCTGTGATTATTTCTTAGGTAAACATTACAGCTATCGCCAAGTTTGGAAAATGTTGTAAGGCTCTTGCGTACATACATTATATTTTCGAAAATAAATTGACTAGCTACTGTTAGTATGTCAATTTCTTTAAAAAGCTCTCTTAAGGAGTCTGTTCGTTTTAAATTATAAATTGCTCGAATAGCTCTTTTCTGTAAAATAAAAATAGTTTGAATATCCGCTGCTTTCCCCCACAACAAGATACCATAGGACATCACACTATGAAAGTAACTAAAATATACTAGCCTAGATGTAGCCACATCCGTGCTTTGTCTGATAACAGCGTAAGCCGCAGAACTAAATTTACCAGCCAATTTATCTATGTGGGGTCCCCACTGCAATTTGCTATCAATGGTTATTCCAAGAAACTTCGTATCATTTACTAATTCTAACGTGCTGTTGTCTAACACTAAACTGGTCTCAACTTGCCTGACATTTGTAAGTGAGAATTTGATACACTTGGTTTTACCAGCGTTTAACAATAAATTATTAACTGTGAACCAATTCAAGGTTAAAGACAGTACACCATTAACATCATCAAATTCTCCTTTTTGTCTTTCAATTTTGAAGACCAGTGAAGTATCATCAGCAAACAACACTATATCAGTTAATTTTTCCACCATGAAAGGCAGATCATTAATATATACCAGGAATAAGAAAGGGCCTAATATGGAACCTTGTGGAACGCCCATTTTAACACCCGATCCATCAGATTTTACGCCGTTAACTTCTGCCTTTTGAATTCTATTGCTTAGGTATGATCTTAGTAGATCCAACGCTTTATTTCTAACTCCGTAATGATTTAATTTAATTAATAGCGTATTATGATCAACACAATCAAATGCCTTCGACAGGTCGCAAAAAACTCCGATAGCATCCTGTGCGGCCTCCCATGCAGAATAAATATGAGATATAAGGGTAATACCTGCATCCGTAGTCGATTTACCCCTAGTGAAACCGTATTGTTTGGCATATAGTTGTTTTGTACGGTTGAAGTGTGAGAGCATTTGATTGAGTATAATCTTTTCAAATATTTTACTTAGTGTTGGAAGAACAGATATTGGTCTGAAATTTGAAGGATCACCCTTATCTCCCGACTTGAACAGAGGTATCAGTTTACTGTGTTTCATGAGGTCTGGGAAAGCCCCATCGTCAACACATTTATTGAATACATAAGCTAACTAGAAACATAACATAACTAACTAGAATTACTGAACTACTACTTTGACTGATATACCCCACAGGTCTTCCGTATTTTTTAAGTTAAGTAATTTAAACGTTTTGACAATGTCCTGGGGATATACATGATGAAATTTTAAATATACATTACTGGCGCTAGTGTTATTTTTTAATAAAATCTCTGCTTCATATGGAGATTAATTTAGACGGTCTGTGAGTAAGGGTACATTGGTGAAGAATGTTTCAAAAGCTCGAGCAACATCAGCGCTGGATTTAACAACATCATCACCTATCTTTAGGCAGAAATCATTGTCCCTTGGTATAACTTTGCCAGTTTCGCGGTTTATTATTTGCCAAACTGTTTTCATTCTATTATTTGAATTTTGAATTTTTCTATTAATGTGTAAAGTTTTTGCAGTTCTACAAACCAACTTGAAAGTTTTGGAATATTTTTTAACGTAGTCATGAAATTTTCGATCAAAGTTATAGGTTTTTTGTTCATAAAGGTCATATAAGATAACTCTACTTTTACGAATACCCACAATTTGGTTCACAGTCCCCCCTGTTAGCGAGGTCTACTGCCCACAGGGCCACTAGTTAATTTATCTTAAGTACATCATCGGACGTTGAGTGTTTCGGATGATACGTTAAGCTGTAGGCCCCGGCTACTATCGCTACGTGGTCGTAAAACCACTCCATCGGCCCGCACTGAGCCAGCGTGCTGTAGAATGGCTTAATCTACAGCACAGCAATCTACGCACAGGTATCCGGGTTAATACATGTACCCCTCGGTGGGTACATTAATGGGCTACATTTGTTTTTGTTTAAATTAAAATAATCCCTTGAAGATGAAGATAGTCGGTAAAAACCCAAGTCATGGCTGTACATAGGGTTGAGGTAGATGGGCAGGGAATATTATGACGACGAGTATACCTACTTGGGCCAGATAACGTCCTTCGAAAACTGGCAACCCGCCGAGGAAAGAGGGCTGTACTTTAAAGCGTCTGTCTGCCTGTGTGTGGCACCCTAGCGCTCAATCGGGTGGACGGATTTTAAATCGGATTTTTATTGGTAGTACACTTCACTACCTCAGCTATGATTTATTAAATTCGAAAGCAGCTTAACAAGGCAACAAGTGAACCTTTACGACTACCACAACGACCACGGGCGTCATATGATTCCATTTTCCCGTTTTGAATTATTCAAAATCGCGATGCCTCAAAAAACCCGGGTCGTTGAGAGGTCAAGGATTAATATCTAGTGTCGAGGTTTATTTTGTAGCCGTTAAGTTTCCCACTACTGGGCAAAGGCCTCCCCATGTTCCAACCACAACTCTCTGTCCTGAGCCACATCCGTCCAACTTGTCGAGGTCTATCCCCCAACTACGCCTTGGCCTGCCCCCGTCTTGTGGCACCCAATCAGTGACGTTGTTCGCCCATCCGTCTGGGTGCATGCGACAGAGATGGCCAGTTCCATTTCAGCTCAGCGGTCTGCACACCGATGTTAACAATGCCAGTCATGGAGCGCAGCGCCGTACTTCGAACATTCAAAATGCTACGCTCCACGGCTCGCTGGCAAACCTTGAGTTTGGACTTCCGGAGTTCGGTTAGAGACCAAGTCTGAGCACCGTAGTTTAGGATAGGCAGGATACACATATCGACGAGTTTACGTTTTAAGGTTAAAGGAAGCTCTTCCAGGCATTTGAGTTGAGACTCTTCTCTCAATTTCCATGTTATTACAAAAGTTCACTTCGAGCAACATTAGGTCCTCCTGAATGTATATTTAAAAAAACAAAATGGCGGCGGGTGGATATGCATAAAAGCCAGATAGATAGGTGCGATCCTGCATGACTATTACGGTTGTTCAACCTAGACTGTTCTCCCGGGTGGACAGTCGGAAAGACTTGTCCAGGAGTCCACCCTGACATAGTAAAGGCTTCCCGTGGGGTTCTCGGGACACTTTTCCGAGTTTGTAATCTACTCTAGATATGGTGGATAACCGGAAAACCCTTATTTTAAAACTCACTCGTTATAGTAAACAGTAACGATGTAATAATAGATCCCTTCATGACTGATGGGTGTTGTGATGGCTCAAATCAGAAAAATAACCAACATCTACCTATATATCTTCGTTCCTACATATACATAATGTTCTTATCCAAGCTATTTAGCTAGGTATAACCAGCATTACAACTTTGCATCCCTATTTTAGATTCTATGCCCGATGGAATAAGAATGATGGCACTTACATTTGCAGACGTGGTGCTGCCTGAAGTAACAAAAGCAATTTAATAAAACTCATAAAACAGGTAACTTATAATTGAATTTGTTTATCTTAGTGACATGTAAGACGACCTCTATCGCGCAGCGGTTGTAGCTGCGCCTACCATGAGAGAGGTCCCGGGTTCGATTCCCGGCTGGGGTAAAGAAAAAAAAATCCCCAGGTGTTGGTTGTTTACATATGTGTGACGTCGCTGTTTCTGGTTCCCATGACACAGGGTATCCTAGTGTGGGGCTAGAAACAATGAATGTGCCTGTATGTGTTTTGTTTGCTTAAATGTTTCAATATTTGAAGGCGAGTGTTTTTTTGAAATCCAGAGCGGAGCAGATACGAAGAACATCACACGGCGTTGAAATTGTGTTGAGGTGGACACTCTACTTTTTATAACAGTCTGTAAAAATAAGTAAGTACCTACAGGCAACGCCAATGTTATTGGCCTCTGAATGCCACAGGCTTCTGACATTTCGCGTCACTTTGCGTCTGCAAACGTCAAATCGCGTACATTATATTAGCGTCTCCGCGTCGTAGCGAGTGATAAGTAAGTTAGCGAATGCAACTTGCTTGGCTAAGGCGGCAGAAGGCGCATGGGCACAAGTATAGATGTGCAGTTACCGACAATATTGCCATTTGTGCGGCAATATTGCCATTTTATGTAGGGGGCAATATTTCCATTTGTGCGGCAATATTGCCATTTTATGTAGGGGGAAATATTGCCCCCTACATAAATTTCCCGCAAAATGCAATATTGCCGGCAACGGCCCATCAGTAGCCACAAGAGAGATGCATTCATGGCCGAGAGAGAGGTGACATCTGTCTCAGAGGCCAAGGAACCTGGCGCGGGCTGTACTTAGGTATGAATAAGAAGCTTGCCGTGAGGTGCACCTTGCATCCGAATAGCCGCTAACTTAGCGTTCGCGGTCTCAACATTTTATGTAGGGGGCAATATTGCCATTTTATGTAGGGGGCAATATTTCCCCCTACATAAATTTCCCGCAAAGGCAATATTGCCGGCAACGGCCCATCAGTAGGCACAAGAGAGATGCATTCATGGCCGAGAGAGAGGTGACATCTGTCTCAGAGGCCAAGGAACCTGGCGCGGGCTGTACTTAGGTATGAATAAGAAGCTTGCCGTGAGGTGCACCTTGCATCCGAATAGCCGCTAACTTAGCGTTCGCGGTCTCAACATTTTATGTAGGGGGCAATATTGCCATTTTATGTAGGAGGCAATATTGCCCCCTACATAAATTTCCCGCAAAGGCAATATTGCCGGCAACGGCCCATCAGTAGGCACAAGAGAGATGCATTCATGGCCGAGAGAGAGGTGACATCTGTCTCAGAGGCCAAGGAACCTGGCGCGGGCTGTACTTAGGTATGAATAAGAAGCTTGCCGTGAGGTGCACCTTGCATCCGAATAGCCGCTAACTTAGCGTTCGCGGTCTCAACATCGTCGATCGTTCGATTGGGAAACTCATTGCTGCGACAAGCTCCAAAAAAGAGGTCGCGCCAAGTTTCTCTGTGTCTGAGTGCCGCGCGGAGGGGCTAAACTCTCTTTCTCGCATAGGGTGAAACGTGGCGCGACCTGTACCAGATTCACCGATCGGCTCTGGTGCAGAATACTGCAAAATCAGCATGTGATTGAAAACATAAAATGCAAAACGTATTTCTTCTCATAAGTTTTTTATTAATAAAATAATTTGATACAACCAGTATTAGAGTGACTTTTATTCAGCTGTTCTTAGGCCCACCTGCACGACAATCACTAAACTGCGTGCTATTTTAAGTTTAACTTATTTTATACATTTTGACAGTCAAAATTTTTGTGCGGCCAGAAGCAATATATACGGTTATGTACAGGTCACTTTTGAGCTGCCCTTATTTTAGGGAATGATAGCTCCCATCATTCTGAACAACTTTCCCAAAGGGACATATGGTCGCAAATGTATTTTTTTACTGCTCCTCAGAACATTGGCCCGATCAGCTGATAGCAACTTACTATGAGAGACACAATATACTTTTTCGTTTACGACCATGTTTCTTGGGGAAAGAATCCCCCAAATGTCAGCTAAATAAATGTCAACATGTACAGTCAGCATCAGATATACATGAAGCACTAGCTACTCCAATAGATCTACACAGCCAAGGTGTAAAATTATGTCACAATCCATGTTAACACTGAGGGTGTTGAGATAGTTTTGACACTTTGGCTGTGTAGATTTCTGGTTGCTTAGGATGTGTAGATCTATTTGAATAGCTTGCGCGCTCATATACTGTACATATAAAATTTACATATAGGCACGTACAGTCAGCATCAGATATATGTGAGCAGGTTAGCTACTCAAAAAGATCTACACTTTTTAAACAATCAGAAATATCGATACAGCCAAAGTGTCAAAATTATTTCAACACCCTCAGACTTAACTTGGATGTTGACATAATTTTGACACGTTGGCTGTGTAGATATTTCTGATTTTGTAAGAAGTGTATCTTTTTGAGTAGCTTACCTGCTCACATATATCTGATGCTGACTGTACATTGCTCCTGGCCTCCCACTAGGATATCGTGTAGTGGGAACCAGTAACAGTAACGTCACAAACAGCTCCGGCCTTACAAATAAAAAAAGTTATTTACTGTTTAACTTATGCAGTGTTTTATCCTTTTAATACGTCAAGCAAATGTCAAAGTAAGACAAAACACTGAATAACTTGTACTGTAAATAACTTCTTTTATTAGTAAGGCCGCTAAAGGACTGGGGATTTTATTTCTCTCTCCCGTCTCGCTTGTGAAGCAAAGCCTCGTTCCGTGACGTCACAGATGTGCAGAACGTATTCAGTGAGTATGCAAGTGGGCATCACGTTAAAAACTTCTCCGCATTATTCAGCCAGCTAACAAAGCCACAATGTTTTGATTTAGATTGGTAAAAAATACAAACAGTTAACAATCTTCAAAATAATAATTCATTTACTTAGACTAAAATATTTATCTAAACTAAATTACGTATCATAGTTCCAATTATTTCCATTTTCATCTGTTTAATCAAGATTTTTTGTGCCTTTTCAAAGTACAGGCGGCAGCAGGTTCAGCTTTCCAAAGTACTTGTACATTTTCATTGCTTACAGAGATAAGTTAAATTCAATTTAATTAAATTCTAAGCTTTATTTGTAAATCATAATAAATATCTACAGTCACAGAATCAAAAAATATTATATTTATTCAGCAGCGCTCGACGTTTAGGTTCAACAAATAGTGAGCCAGTGTTTTTTTTATAGTGAGTTCATTATTAGTAACCGGTACGGATATTAGTCTCTCCCTTCTGGCTGCATAGCCACTAGTCTAAAACTTTTGAACGAACGTTATTTAGCTATTCGGGAAAGGGGTCGTATAAGTCAGCGGTGGCCTTAAGGCGATACCTCATCCGTGCAAAGGTCCCCGTTACTCCAAGCGGAAAGACCCGCAGTGTGAGAGGGACGGAATCGGGAAAAAATGAAAAACCGTAGCGCTGAACGACAGAAAAATTGTTTAAAAATAAACTACGCTATTTTGATAAAAAGTTTTTTGATGAGATTTTGCGAATACATAATATCTACATTTTGAAAGCAATTCCTCAATGAAATTAGTTAGGATTTCAGAATTACAGGAAAAAATAAAATATTTTAGAGGTGTTTTCGTAATTAAATTCTATCGAGAAAATTTCATCCAATCGCGTTTTCCTTTTGTGAAAATCTTAATCAAATACTCAATAAACGTTAACCCAAAAATCAAATCTGTAGATGACTTCATGGTGGAGTAAATGGATTCGAAAAAAACCCCATTTTTTTTTCGAAGCACCTTAAAGCCAACTTGGCGAATCAACTCTGAATAACTTTGACAACTCCATATTTTTAACCCTCGACGAAAAAGAGAGGTCTTGTAAGTTTGTAGCGTCTGCCTGTGTGTGTGTGTCGGTCTGCAGCACTCTAGCCATCGGACAAGAAACATCCCCGCGTTGGTTCTTCGCCATGGTTTACTAAAAGCAGCGGTTCAGCGATTAGAAAGTTATCAGTCTAACAAAGAACTCAGCCAAATTTTTGACGACCCGAATGGCCGAGTCGGCAGTGACCCTGCCTTCGAAGCCAATGGTCCCGGGTTCCAGTCCCGTTTGATGAGAACGGATGTTTGTGCCCTAGTCATGGTTGATTATGTATCTAAGTATAATATTTATCTATATAGGTATGTGTATCGTTGTCTAGTACCCAAGATACAGGGAATCCTAGTTTGGGGCTAGATCAATGTGTGTAAATAGTGTCCGAGGTATTATTATTATTATTTTAGGCTGAAGGGTTCTTGAGTCGTGGGTGTTTGAAGATTTTAATTTATTGTATTTATGGAGTTCCCTAGCGGTATTCGCAGATCGGAAACGATCGCGCGGGTGGCAACACCTGGCCGAGACGGGCACTGGATGGGTGTCCGCTATGAGGCATTTGTTTCGGACGCTTCCGTGTTTCGAATGACACGTTAAGCTGCAAGCCCGACACCCCTACATCAACCCACACTGAGCCAGCGTGGTGGAATATGGCTCAATCTTACTCGTATCGCATTTACTTATTTATGGAGTTGTCAAGGTAACTCAGATAATAGTGTAGAAACGCGTTTGAAGTAGTGGTCCTAAGCACCACCAAATTGAAGCAGCGATACTTGCAACTTGATATAGAAATAATACGTAGGCCTTAATACGTGCCTCTGACATATAGGAATCTCAATTGCAATACAATTCAAATCTAATCCCTAATCATAATTGCTACAAAAACAGATCGTTTAATCTTTAACCGCTCGGTCAAAGGTTAAACGATCTGTTGTAAACAAAAGACCGCACTACATCACATACAATATGTGTTAATCACACGTCAAACTTGTTTTGTATGCTATGCAAAACAACTTAATCCATACGGAATAAGGTTTATTTTAATATAAAAATAGTGTCGGCTATAGCCGACATGGCGCCAGTGGCACGACTTTCAGTTGCCTGTCGGCCAGTGCCGACTGGGGCGGTGTTTTTTTTTTTTATATAATCGTATTATGACAATTCTATTGACATTGAAATTCCTAGACGTCGGAGATTTATAATAAGGCTACAAGTCCTAGATTCTCCGCCTCTGACAGGTTTTGCGACCCGGAAACTGGTTGAAATTTTTAAATAACAACTGTCATACTAGCGATTTGGTTCATTAAAAAAACATTAAAGTCAAGAATTTTTGCTTTGAAGGCGTCGACCGTCCTTTCTAAATGTCAAAATAATTGCGATCTGGATCCATTGCATTGATAGAGAATTGAGCTATTAAGGTTATTGTTGAAGAAGGGTAACTAACTATACGATAATATATTGAGTCTTACTACAAAAAAAAACTACCGTTCAATACTTGTTTAAAGACAAAATACTACGTCAATTTTTTTCGTACTAACACGGATTGTCAAGGATGGTATGCGAATTGCAGAAACACAGTCTGCACCCACACGTATATGCTTAACTAAAGCTTGGCAATTTAATGTAGAAAATAGTGACAACATAAGTGACATATTAGCGGACTACTGCGTGTTTTATTTGATTCAATTAAATTCAAAGCTTTATTTATAAAGCATAGGTACATAACAAAGATCATAGGAATACACTCAAAGTATCTCTATGTTTTGCGCAATGGCATGCAAGTATTAGGTAGGTACCGAGATTATAAGTAAACAATTTTATTTAAAAAAAAAACTAGCAGGGAGGTTTCTGCATTATAGTCATCATTTTTCTCTACATTAAATTGCTAAGCTGTAACTATCTGTTCGTAAAAACAATAGATAAAGCTATCTCCTTTCTAAGGTATTTTAACGATAATTATATAAATCTTTTACGTAAAAAACATTACCATGATTGGTTGTATGAATACTTTTGATAATTATTATTTAACTTTTTGACCGCCATACATCACATACAAAATGTCGCTCACGAGCCAAACATCTTTGCTAAGCTATGCAAAATACAATTTAATTCACAGCGCTAAGGTCTCTTTTAATCTAAAATTGTGTCGGCTATAGCCGACATGGCGCCAGTGGCACGACTTTCAGTTGTCGGCCAGTGACGACTTGGGCGGTCAACAGGTTAATTGGTCGATTTTTCAATTTGAAAGGGATTAACACTCATAACTCAGCGTCACACCTTTTCCCGTACTAGGTGGCAGAGGCACAACTGTGCCCACTTTTAGCCATTTATCAATACTCGATTTTGCGTGACAGGGGGCTATCCATCGCCGCAGCTATGGAGTAATGAACGTTTCCTCGCGATGTTTTAAAGGGATTCTGAGAGAAATTCCCAGGCGTCAGAATAAATTTTATACGTCAGAATAATATTATAATGTATAAGCCGTATTAAAAAACCACACTCAGCACTAGTGGTATCTCGGCTCTGTCACAATGACGATTTTACCATATGCACATTGCTACAAGGAAGCTCAATAATGACGCGGTAAAGCTTGGCAGAATAATAATTAGCACTGACAAAAGTATAGGATACACCATTGGCTATTAAGTTAGGGGGCATTTTTTGCACCCATACACGGTTGTAGCCTTTGCTAGTACTGTCCGAAATGGCACTCTTTTTATATGAAAGAATTGACACGATTGGTTCTCATAATATTGCAGTGCTAACGGCGTTTGCTTCTCTATAATTAAAATTAGTCTATGGTTAGTTTTAACGCCCTCATGGGGAATTTTGTCAAGCCTACATTTCTTCGTTAACATTCCTTTAGATACCTACTTGTCTTGACTTCAGCCAGACAGTTCTACACGCCAAGTTAAACTTGGCACCTCACTCTGATGACGCCATAGCTTCCGTCACTGTCCTACTGACGCGTCGAGGGCGAGAGTGAGCGAGAGAGGGAGGGGAAACGCATTCCTTGCGGGTGCCGAGTTAACTTTGTGGCGTAGTATGCATCATCAACTCCTCGCATCGTTTATGGTCTCCGGCACGGTCACCTCCAGCCCGTCCATCTCTCTGGTGAGCGTGATCTGGCAGCCGAGCCGGGAGCAGTCGGTCAGGCCGTAGGCTAGGTCCAGCATGTCGCATTCCTCATCACAAGCCTCCTCCGGCAGCCTGACGGGAGGGAGACGAGAGGTTTCATTGAATACTTGTGGTTACAGTGTGGATACAACATAACTTATGGCCAGGTCACACCAATTGGGAAGATAACTCAAAACTCTTTGGTAGGGGGCACTGTATTTTTGTAACACAAATATTTTCATTTATCGGGTTTTTCCCAGCTCAGTCAATTCCCAACTCAGCCAGTTTTCAAAATCCATAGTAAGTTTTCCCAACTCAGCCAAACAAAAAAGTAAATAACAAAAATATTATTCTTATATTCCCAAGTCAGACAAAATAATTTCGTCATACATTTGCTCCCAACTCGGACACATCCTTATGTATCATAAAAGTACAGTCGCGCTTCTTTGCGATATTTTGGCTTAATACATGGTAGGGAATAGCGTAGGCTGATCATTTTACTTTAACCGAAATGTATTTACTATGTGTAATGTAAAATGAAATGTGGCTTTTATTACCGCATCGGATTTTTGTGACCACTCGCTACAGTAGATTATTCGTCCACGACGGCGCGTGGCGTAGCTCTCTGCATCTTTCTCTTTTATCTGGGCTTTCTGCTGAAAGACGGAGCAGATAGCTACGTCACGCGCCGTCGTGGATGAACACTACTATAACATGCTAATAGCATTATAGCGCATAACAGTAGACGTCATAAACCTAGCTGTCACAAATCTCTGATAAGGTAATACGAAAGAGTTGGAGTATAATGGCCTCCGCAGATAGAGCAACTGCAGTTACCAACTGGAATCAAACGTCATACAAAGAAGAAGAAGAAGAGAAAGAGAAAAAGAGAAAGTGTCATACATATTCCAGCAAGCAGTTGTTCCATGTGCTGTATATGCCGTGTGTGTGATTTATAAATAAAGCACCTAAATAGTATTAATCATTTTCATTAAATAGGTACAAAATCAACAAAAAAAATATGTAAGAAATAATTATTATCCATAAACAATAAAAGAATAACACATTAAAAACAAATTAACAATAATATGACAATTTTTTTAAAACTTCCGCCATATTGAAATGATTTTTTATGTACTGCTTCAAAAATTTACAAATTTGTATTTCATTTTAAATATTTTTCTTGGTTCGGTTATGTACTATCGCTTTTAAAACCGATTCCAGGAAAACGACCTGGAGAGCGTTAATTGCTGCAGTTTCGAAATTAACAATCACTTTAGGAGGATTGATTCCATATTTTCCACAGGCTACACATCCTTTTATAGGTTGCCTGTTCCTTGTTCGGTAGCAGCAAATATATAAGACATCAAAATAATAATCAAAATAGATTATGAATAACTGGCCAAATGTGTGCCACCCCGAGTTGGAAATGGTGTGAAGGACAATGGGTTAAGTCGTGGCTTGAAAGGTTGTCTGAGTTGGGAATATTTTAGAACAATAGATTGGCTGAGCTGGGAATGAGGATCTATGGATATCTGGGGGGTTACCCACAGCCTTTTAGCGATTCAGATCAGGTTCAAAACAAGAGCATCACATGGCATGGCCATGGCAATCATTTCCATTCCATTACGCCATAATGGGCTATAATAACATAGTACCAAGGCTTGTTTTAAGACGGACATGGTAATTTTGTGGATCAGTTTCATTTTACTGAATCGGAATAAGACGTTGGTGTAACCCCCCCTAGATATTGACACTTTATTTCTCTGATTACCGCCATCTTCAAACTTACTTTTACTCTGTAATTGTAAGTAACCTCAGATGAAGGAAACTATTTGCTTACTACTTACTTATACAGAGTGTTCATTATCTACAAAGTTTTAATGCCTTCAACATGAAACTGATTACTCATTTTGCTTCCCCATTACAGTGGGATGTCACATCACAAAAATCTACAACACATAAATGCTAAACCCTAAAGTAAAACATAAAGGTGTATATAGGTACAGGGAATCCTAGTTTGGGGCTAGATCAATGTGTGTAAATAGTGTCCAAGGTATTACATATTATTATTATTATTATTATTATATACAGACACATATATTGCTACTGTTCCGTATGTTTTTTCTTTACCAATTAAGCCAAAAAAGTAAATTCACACTTATTATCAATATTGACAGAAAAAAAAACGAAATATAATTTTATTATTTTACTGTAAATTTATTACATATTCTCTCAAAAAATATCTTACCACACTACGAGATTTACATACATTCAAACTTTGCCTCAAAACTAGAACAAATTGTTTCCCAAAAAATAAAAGCTCTAACAAAGACTCCACTTTTCGGTTCTGTTCCTCGAAGTTTAGGTTAATAAGCACTACCTATTCCTATCACTGATTATATGTTATGCATTTTTGTACTGGTTGTTACATTGCCCGACATTACCTGGACTGGCAACATGGTAATTTGGTAAAAATCCTGTCAATCACCTCAATCAGCTATTTCTCCTCACCTCTTAAAGTCTTCATTTTTGAATATAACATGACATGTGGAGCATGTTAGGGTCCCTTCGCATGCCCCAAAGCCCTCAATGTTCAGGTCATTATTAACAACCACATCAAGCAAAGTGTCTCCGACTTTTGCGTCTGTGTCAAGGCGTTTCCCGTCGTTCAGAATGAAGGTTACTTTAATTCTGTGAAGGACGAGAAAGAATTGATATAAATTAAAGTTTGTACAATACAAGAGTTACAACTTTCATACAATATGTTGTACAAACCAGAAACAGTGACATCCAATCTATGGATTTGTTCAAAAACTTTTAACTATGATTATTTCATACCTGAATTGTGCTGAGGTTGTTTTTCCACATAGACACAGAAGAAATAATAGATTATAGGTTAGAAATAATACTTACTTTTCGTCACTGAGCGCTAGTTTTGTAGTCGAAAACGGTACTATGCTTCGGTAATTGCTAAAACTAGCTCCTAAAGTGTTGTTTCGTAAAAGATAATGAACCCCAGGGCCCTTGAGCGACTTTAGTAATCTTCGGAACAACATTATCTAACTTAGGATCAACACTTCAACCGCCAAGTTATTGTTCTGGTGGAGAGCTGGTTCGCACAGTCATATAGCAAACAGACAGCATCAAAAATATGCTAATAATCTCAAACGGTATAAATATTAAAATTATACGAATTTTGACCCTGAAAACTATTTCGCAATATATCGCCGCCGTTTCGTTTCACAGTCAGATCAGACACAGAAGTAAGTTAAGGCTGTTGCCTGTTTGTTTCTCCTGTCAGTTAGCGGAATAATAAGATACACCATCTTGCTTGGTTCTGAAATAAAATGAATAATAGTGGGGTTTAGCCAAAATTATTAATTAATACTTATTTATAGCTGCATAAAACTTATATCTTAACGTATAAGATTTTAGTAATTAAGCAAATCAGCATTATTTTTATCTAGCAAACTGCGTGAAATGTACCGTTTCACAACGTGTCAAAACGTCTATTGACAACTCATGACAAGGCTGTATGCCTATAACCTTTGCCTTCCTGACAAGGCAAATGATCCAAAAAAAAGTAGTTTCGTTTATCTGATAATTCTGTTATCAGGCTGACATCAGATAAACGAAACTACTCTATCTGATAAAGGCAGAATAAAGTTATTTATTTACTGCAAGCACATACACCGTTTTAAAGCACAAATGGAGCTCTCTGACTGCCAATTGCCTGAATCAGAGCCTCAATCAGTGTTAACAGATGAAAACTATAAACTACCGTGTTTATCTGTTAAAATTACGGTGTTTAAGACTTAAATTACCGTAGAATCATTTGGAAAATACTGTGTAAATTGCCGTATAAAATGCAACCGAAACAAGTTTGAATTTAGATGTTTTTATTTAAAATTAATCTTCTAAAATAAGAACTTCTTTATCATATAGTATAGTAGGTGTAAAATCAACACAGTTATGACCATTCCGGTGAATAGCTTGTTGAGCAAGTATATTTCTCTTAATGGTTTTCGGTATCAGCTTGTTCCTTTTCTTCGTTTTTAGGTCGTCGATTTGACTGAATATTATTTCACACAAAAGTTAAAAAATACCATCGGATCTCTGCGACCCGATGTGGGCCTATTGGCCTATCTTCGATTTCAAACTTTTATTGTGTGTGCTACTTCCCTACACGGTAGTTAATATCTAAGAATACCGTAGTAAAAAGACACGGTAGTGGATCGCTACTGTAGACCGTGTATTAGCCAAAAATACCGTGGTTCTACGGTAATTACCGTGTACCTGGTAACACTGACCTCAATAGAAACTGCGCTACAGACTAAAAACAGTGGGCTTGCTGGGGAATATCCCACAATCACATTCGTTATAATGGTGCTACTCAAGTTTTAAAGCATAATTGTAGCACTCCGCTGCCAAATTTACAACTTCGAAGCCTGAAGATTGTACGAGATGGGAGCCAATAACCGTGGTTTGCTGGCGGCCGCCGGCCGGCCTACAGAAAGTGAAACCCCAGACAAATTTCGAGAACTACTGAATGCAGTCTCTTCGTTAATATCTCAAATTAACTGTAACAATAAGTCAAACACATCGTTCATTACCGTCTGTTCAGTACTTTTTGAATAATAATCCTTTAAAGGCCTGGGGTTGCTGGCGCCCAAGCCTACAGCTACCCCTGGCCGATATCAACAACTACTAGACAAAGACTCAGACGCAGACAAATAGAGCATTAGGCTCCAAATAATCTGAAAAGCTAGGCTCTGCGGACTGCGGTTACCACGCAATCAGCAAAAGCTGTATTTCCCGCCAAAATTTCAAATCTACATATTTCTACAATAACCTCGTTGCACGACGTTGCCGCTTCGTGCAACTTAATTAGTGATGGGTAACTCGGTTTATCAACTCGGTTCAAACCGGTTTGACGATCGAACGATTCAATTCGGTTCAAAGATTGGTGCATACCGATTTGTAGGTGCGATTCGTTCGCGCGCGAGTTTTGCTTGCTGTACCTACTTGGTTGATTGATGTGTTGGTCAAGACGTTTCGCGCGCGCTTTGAACCTGTTGCGACTTGTGTAGGCGACCAGAATATTCATTGAACCTAGCCACCCGAGTCCCGCGACCGCTCTCAAATCGTAAAGTTTCATCGGGCGATTCGGTTTTCGCTCTTTTGTATGTATTCGCCGGTTTGGCCCCAAATCGATTTGAACCGGTTTACAAACCGGTTTGCTTTGTTTTTCAAACCGATTTAACCGATTTGCAATTTGGAGCGAGTTACCCATCACTAAACTTAATAGCTTAGGCGTTCTTTCACTACATACAAGAATAAGTCAAGCATTAATAGAGGTAACACAAGATGTAAGAACATTAAATTTATTATATTCCGACTTGATACAAATAATAGTGTCACGCGCAGCATACTGCGTATCCAACAAAATAAGTGAGCTGTGCCCGCGAGTTTCAATACGTAGGTAGTACAAATACATGTTTCTTTGCGTTGCCGAATGCCTATCGAAATCCACTATGATAGTTCTAGTATTGTACTAAAACACAAGATCTACCTTGTTTGTTGTTGTTGAAGTAAAATTCTACTTATTAAATCTACTTAGTATACCATGGACGAATAAGACTAGAGGACAAACAACCGTAGTACTTTGAAGAGTAATTAGATTTTTTAGTTTAAATGTATATTGCTAGATAGTATCAAGTATCAAGTATCAAGTATATTTATTGCATTCCACAGTTATAAAGTTATATTATAAAGTTACAACATTATGGACCTTGTTCAGGCACAGCAATATGAGAGAGGACGACATTATAGTATTATAATTATTTTTAATTATAACCCTTATTAAATTATAATTTGAGTACTTATCTAGATGGAAAAGGTGATATTTCTGTAATTGTCTATGTCATTGTTAATATGTATTATATTTATTTATATATATTATTTATAATTATTTTATTTATTTATATTATGTTATTATTTATTTATATTATTATTATTATTTAAGTATTTATACATATTATGTTACTGGGTTAGTTCTATATGTATTTTTAATTTATAATTTGTCATTCAAGTAATCGTTTAAATTATAGTAACATTTTGTGGTCAAAAGTTGTTTTAATGATCTTATTAATATGGTGTCTTTAGTTTCTGTTGTCAAATGTTCTGGTAACTTATTATAAATTTTCGCGGTCATTGATAATGGGCTTGTTGAGTGAATATTTAGTCGAGAAGGTGGTAGCGCCAGTCCCTTTCGTGGTCGCAGGTTGTGGTTTGTCGACATTTGATCTTGGCGTTTTGTATATAATTCGGGGTATTTTCGGACAAATTTACACGTTTCTAATATGTAGATACTTGGAAGTGTGAGTATTTTGTGTTCTTTAAAGTATGGCCTACAGCTGTCTTGAGGATGTATATTTACTAGTATGCGTATGAGTCGCTTTTGGAGTGTGAATAAGCTTGGTGCGTCTGTGCTGTTACCCCATAATAAGATACCATAACTAAGCCATGCATATGCGTAGGCGTAGTAGGTAACAAGGGCTGTTTTTAAATCTGTTGTTTTTTTAACCTCCCGGAGGGCATATGCAAATCTGGATAGTTTAGAACGTAGTTTTTGGATATGTGCTTTCCAATAGATAGAGCTACTAGTTCAAAAGTTCTTTCTAGTAAAGGTAGTATCGTGGTGGCACGCTTAATTTAGGAAAGATGGTATAAGCGTTCATTTCCAAAGACGAAACAAGGCTTACGCTTACGCCATCTCTGATTTTTCGTCTATATTAGATGGATTATACTACGCCGTCAGACTAAGCACCCAGCATCAATTGCATGGTAGAGCGACATCTAGAAATAATACAGGATTTTAGCTTTCTGGCAGGATACGTTTTTTTTTGTATGACGTTGCCAGTCCTCTAGTCTTATTCGTCCATGGTATTACTTAATGACAAAAAGTAAATACAACCTTGGTCATAATCTTAATAATTTCAATAAGTATCTAAGCTAACAAAGTGATTACGAAAAATATCAAAATCACATATTAACATATTATAATTGTAAAAGTTTGTATGTTTATTTATTTCTATATTTGTGTGTCTCTCACGCTAAAACGGCTGGACGGCTTTGAATGAATTTTGAAATGTATATAGCTCATACTCTGACTTAACTTATAGGCTAAATTTTAACTCAAAAAATAATCACTGATTCCGTCGGATGGTCAACGTGACTAAAAAGCATCCATAAAGTTTTCACAAATATGTCACTAGATGGTGCTGCAGGTACTTTACATCGCGGTATGGTTTGGTTTCATGCTTATTTTATAGATCCAGGAACAGATATGAACTTACTGAGGATTGTTTCGACCGTCGCGCACACGGATCTCCGCTTCGCCGTCCCGCTGCAGTTCACCCGCCGCTTCGTGCGAAGCGGACGTGTGTAACACGCGCCCGTGCGCGCCGCGATCGCGATACCCGCGCCGCGAGTGTTCACGGAGGGGATTACCACATCGGGACGGACGCCGGCTCTGCCTAAGGTCGTGCCTGGTGTGTAACCCTTTCCGGACGCCAGCTCGTCCATAGCCCGCTGCTATGGACGAGCCCAAAAGCCCTTTTCAGGGCTACAGTGCTACTAGTGACAGTGACAATGATAGTGCAAGTGCAGTTGTGACCGCGAGCCCACCGCTGGGTGAAACCCCGCGCCGGCATCGCGCGCAACGATCAACTTCGATGGACCGCCTGCTCCCTATCTCCACGTCGACGGAGTACGGGTCGCCCGTGGTGCGGCGTCCTGTGTCCCCGAGGGCAGAGCTTGAGCTGGACGAATTATATTTAATTCGGGCCGCTCAAGCCAACCTGTTTTCGGCGGGCCTTCTTCGTGCCATGGAGGCATACGTCGCCGCAAGCCGCGCTGCCCTGTCGGGCAAGCCCACGGCTTGTATCGGCGCCGAGCTCCTCGACGCGCAATTAGTGGAGCAGGCGAAAATGCAGCCTTTGGTGCTGCCACCAACCCGCGGGACGAGGCGCCCGCGTAGCGAAAGCCCGAGCGACGAGCTGCGTCTCCGAGGAGATGGAAAGCGAGTCCAGCTTGCGGACTCGCCGACCCCGCCACCGACGAACCAGCCGCCGCCGAGGAAGACGGGCCTCGACATGCCGTCGCTGTCGCCCTGGACGGGCGCGCTTCAGGCACCCGCCCCCGCCCACGAACCGACCGCCGCGAGTGAAAGAGACAGTGAGAGCGCTTCAACACTGGAAAAGAAAGGTACGAGTGTTTTACATACTAAGTGCTCTCCCACAGTGTCGTTTGCCGCGGCGGCCGCGATCGCAATTCCCGTGTCTGGGGCACCGCGCCCCAGCACCGCGACCCCCCCCCCCCGACCAGTGAGGCACCCGGTGCCGCCAACCGCGCGTCCGCCCGCCCCGTCGGCGACCACGTCGCGAGTGCCCGCCCGCCCCACGCGCTCCGCCGCTGCGCCCGCGATAGTGCCCGCCCGCCCTACGCGCCCCGCCGCCCGCCCGCGAACCCGCCCACCGCCGCGACTGTGCCCGCCCGCCCTACGCGCCCCGCCGCTACGCCTGCGAACCCGCACGCCACGGCACCCGCGATAGGGCCCGCCCGCCCAATGCCGCCCGCCCGCCCAACGCCGCCTGCCACTGCCGCCGGTCAAACCGCAGCCGCGATTGCCACCGCCACCGCCGCCCCGTCGGGAGGCGCTGCGCCACAGCAGCCCCGCCAGCCGCGCTATCCGCCCCTTATTGTGGAGGTCCTACCCAACTGGGCCGACCACTTCAGGGCGATAGCCAGCGAGCTCGGCCGGGCTCCCAGCGCGCGCGCCTACCAAAAGGGTGTGCGCTTCACCCCCACGGCCGACGACGAGTACCGGCTTGTACAGCGCTATCTGTGCAGGCTGGAGAAGGACCACGGAGTTCGGTGGTTCTCCTACTCGCTGCCGGCCGACAAGACCCAGAAGGTGGCGATCCGCGGGCTGCCTTCAAACACCACGCCGGAAGAGATCGTCGCGGCACTTGCGGAACTCGGTGTGGAGGCCGAGTACTGCAAGCAGATCCGGGCGCGCAAGGGGCGCCCCGGTTGCATCTTCTTCGCCAGCCTGAAGAAGAATCCCGACCGTGCCCCCGGCGCTGTGTACGAGATCACGGAGCTCTTGTACATGCCGGGGGTGAAGATCGAGGCCTGGCGCTCGAAGCAGGGCCCGGCCCAGTGCCACAGGTGCCAGCAATTCCGGCACTCGTCGCATATGTGCCACCGCCCCCTAGCGTGCGTACGTTGCGGCGGTCCCCACTCGGCGCGGGAATGCCCCCGCCCGAAAGACCAGCCGCCGACGTGCGCCAACTGCGGTGGACCGCACACGGCAAACAATGCGACGTGCCCCGTGTTCCGCCAGGAGGCGCGGAACAAGAAGGCCGGCACTGTGGCGCTCACCAACGCGCCCGGGCCCAAGAAGGTGCAGCCTCCCCCTCTGCCTCGTCCCGATCTGCAGGAACCAACGGCGCCCGCCTCGCTTATGGCGCAGGCGAACGACGGAGCCCCCAGGCAGAAGACGAAGCGGGGGGGGAAGAAGAAGAAGAAGGCGACGGCTCCACCTGCCGCCGGCGCCGCGGCGGCTACTCTCGCCGCCAGCGAGACTGCGGCCGCCGCTGGCGCCGCCACTCCGGCTGCGGCGATAGGGCAGCAGGACTTGGGGCACCTCACAGCCCTGCTCGCCCTCCTCAGCGACCCCACTGCCCTGGGCAGACTCACCGCTCTGCTCCGCAATGCATGAGCCGCTCAGGGTCGTCCACTGGAACGCGCAGTCGCTGACAGGGAAGAAGCGGCTGCTCCACGTGTTCCTGAGGGACTACCGCGTCGACGTGATGCTCATCAGCGAGACATTCCTAGCCGGAAGCGACAAGCTGTCGCTGCCCGGCTACTTCGTCTATCGCAAGGACGAGAAGTCCACCAGCGGCCGGGCCTTTCGAGGCTTGGCAGTCATCGTCGGCAGGAAGATCGTCCACCAGCTCGTTGACGCCCAGGAGTATACATCCCTGTATGCTTTGGGCGTCGACCTCCAGGTCGCCGGCCAGGTGCTGCGACTCTACGCCGCCTACAAGCCCCCCAGTACACCAATCCGCACCGCCGAGCTACGGGGGTTGCTACAGTCGCCGCATCCGACACTCGTCGCTGGCGACCTCAACGCCAAGCACACCGTCTGGAACTCCACCAGGGTGTGCCCAGCTGGACGCGCCATCCTTGCCGACTCCGTGAGCCACAACTACGATGTCATCGGTCCCGACGAGCCCACCCACTTCGATTCGCGGGCCGGTTGGGACACCATCGACGTCGCAGTCGTCAGAGGTCTCCGGACTCCGCCGAGCCAGGAGGTTCTCCCTGACCTCCCATCGGACCACAGGCCAGTACTTCTCGTCCTGGCGGACCTGCCCACCCGGGTCTCTCCGCCAGCATCACGCCGATGCTACCAGTGGGGCGCCTTCACCGCCGCCCTCGACCAGTCTTCGACCACATGTCCAGTCAACCAGCCGGAAGACGTTGACCGCCTGGCATCGCTGCTAACAACCCAGATCCGAGACGCGCTCGACCTATCATCGCACACCGTAGCTCGCGGGGGGAAGCCCAATCCTCTTCCTGCTGAGCTACGCGCACTCATCCGCGATAAGCGCGCTCTCCGGAAGCAGTGGCAGCAAACCCGCTGCCCAACGATGAAGACCAGGCTCAACGCCATGACGGCAGAGCTGAAGCGCCGACTTGATCTCCACGCCGAAGAATCTTGGGAACGCCACGTCGAGTCCATGGGCGACCACGTCCCCTCCGTGCATCGCCTATGCCGGGATTTGTCGACTACTCCAACTCCCGTCCGACCAATCCTGGGCAGCGACGGCCTACCAAGATTTCGAGCCCAAGACCGTGCGGAGATCTTCGCCGAATGCCTCGAGAAGCAGTTCAAGCCGAACCCTACGGATGATGTGGAGCACGTCGCAGCAGTCGAGAGACACCTGCGAGAGTACTTCGCCTCGCCGATAGCTCCCAAAGAGGACCCAACCGTCGTCACGCCCGGCCAGATCATGCGTGCTTTCAGACGTACCAAGCCCAGGAAAGCCCCGGGCGCAGACCGCATACCTAACATGGCGCTGCTACATTTGCCGCCACGTACTGTGGCGGCCGTTACGCGCCTGTTTAACGGTATCTTGCGCACGGGCCACTTCCCAACCCAATGGAAGGAGGGCTTGGTCATCATGTTGCCCAAGCCGGGCAAGGACTCCAAGCTGCCTGAGAGCTATCGGCCGATAACTCTACTGAGTACCATCTCAAAGGTGTTTGAGAAACTCCTGCTGGCGAAGCTACTGCCCCACATCCAGCCGCGCCCAGAACAGTTCGGCTTCAGGCCCGAGCATTCTACGATGCTTCAGCTCACCAGAGTACTGAATGACATGACGGTTTGTTTAAACAAGAAGGAATACACTGTCGCAGTACTCCTGGACATGGAGAAGGCGTTTGACAGAGTATGGCACGAGGGGTTGCTGTACAAATTGTCGACGTCTCCAGCCCCAAGAAGACTGGTCCAGATCATCGCCTCCTTCCTGAAGAATCGCCGCTTCCGAGTGATGGTGGAAGACGCCGTCTCCGAGGAACACCCCGTTGCAGCCGGCGTCCCTCAGGGGTCCTGCCTGTCTCCAGCCTGTTACTCCCAATATACGGACGACATCCCCGTCGGGCCGGGTGCCCAGCTGGCACTCTTCGCCGACGACGCTGCCTACTACGCGTCGTCGATCCAGGCACGGCACGCTGCCGTCAAACTGCAGCGCACCCTGGACATCTTGCCCGACTGGCTCGCCAAGTGGCGGTTGTCCGTCAACGTTGGGAAGACGCAGGCGCTCATCACAGGCCAGTCCCCCCTTCCACCACCACTCCAGCTCCAAGGACAGGACATCGCGTGGTCTCCGCAGGTGAAGTACCTGGGAGTGACCATCGATCGCCGGCTCACCATGAAGCAACATGTCGACAACGTCGTCAACCAGGTCAAGGTGGCACGCGCCAAGCTGCGTCCACTTCTCGACTCCAGCCTCCCTCTGAGGGCGAAGCTCGGGATCTACAAGTGCTACGTGAGATCCCGCCTCACCTACGCGGCCCCGGCATGGTACGCCCTGTGCTCGGAGACGAACAAACGGAGACTCCGAGCCCAAGAGAACCTCTCTTTGCGTACCATCGTCGACGCCCCCCGCTACGTGAGGAATGCGACGATCCAGAGGGACCTCAGATGGGAACCAGTGGACCAGTTTGTCCAGAGGCTGGCGAAGGGCATGTTCGCGCGTGCGGATAGCTCTCATCATCCGCACATCCGCGACATGGCGCCGTACCACGCGCGCCCGCCCGACCGCCGCCGCCTGCCACGCGACCTGGTTGCCTAGCCGGCGATCATCCAAAGGAACACCCCTCGTGAGAACATCTCCACCGCCCGCGAGGGCCCCCCGATGACCTGTCCATAGGAGTGGACAGAGGCGCTTCTTCAGGAAGAGATCCGATGATCTGACCCTGACTCCCCACGCCCCAGAATGGGTGCGTGAGAAGAATGCTTGATTGATTTGAACTTACTGAGGATGATGTGTTAATTAATTGTTTCAGTTTGTCTCTTTCATCTCGATAGTTTGCAATTCTATTCTATTCTATTTTGTAGAAAAACAAATTTTTCATCGAGCACAAAAAAGCAAGAATTGTCTGCTCATGCTGAACAGCGGAGTATTGAGCAAGCTGAGCATCAGGCAAATTTTCGAGCGTCTGAAACCTCACCGCCGGCTGATGCTCGACGTCGTCGCCAGAACGCTAACTGCATTGCATCACAGCTGCGGAGACACAAGAGCAGTCGGATGCTCGACGACAGGATATGACTGAATGTATGGCTTCTCAACGCACCTCTGAAACACCAGGAGAGGCGGTTTCTCGGCGTCAAGAGAACGCAATGCGCATGGCTTCTCAGCGTGCCTCTGAAACAGTCGAAGAGCAGTCGAATCCTCGACGACAGGATTTGGCTGAACGAATGGCCTCTCGGATTGCTGCTGAGACACAAGAGAAGTCGGATGCTCTAAGACAGGATATGGCTGAACGTATGACCTCTTGGATTGCTGCTGAGACACAAGAGAAGTCGGATGCTCGACTACAGGGTATGGCCTCTCAACACGACTCTGAAACACCAGAAGAGGCGGTTTCTCCGGGTCAAGAGAACGCAGAGCGCATGGCTTTTCAGCGTGCCTCTGAAACAGTCGAAGAGGCAGATCTGCACCGAAACGCTGTTGCACAACCTCAAGCTGAACCTAGGCAAATATTTGCAAGAAATACCTGGGGAGTTTTTTTTAATTGTGCCTTCGACTATGATCCTACTTTAGATTATAGTTACCATAGGCTCAACAAAACTGACCGTATGAACAAGGCTTGCAGATTTTGTGGGGCACTGAAATGGAAGGAGTAATCGGCAGGAATCTGGGGGCATAGTAGCCATTCCTACATTAGCGGAGCCGGTCGATCCTTTAGGGAAATTATTTTTGGGCGAGTCTGATGAATGACGTCTCTTCCTACACCGTATCAAAAAATATAATTCATATTCACATGACCGCCTTTGGGTCTCTTCATGCCTGGGTTTTCGCCGACCTTTACGGTGCAGGGGCAAGTGCATCATAAAATAGGGTCACTTTTACCTCCACCCAAAGGTCAAGCATAATTTTTGCAAGTTTACTTCATAGGAGACGACGAGGCGGAAACTGATAGACAGTGTCAAATTATTCATGGAGTTGAACGAGCGACTGTCCGGAAATTACAAAACGTCCTGCACGATCACAATAGGTTGGTGCACGACTTTAAAACAGCTCTCGAGAACATTCCTGACGAGAGCTGCAGAGTTGTGATCAAATCAGAGCGGGCAGCACCCGCGCTACTACAATCGCGGCTGTGGTCGCGGACGCCGACCCCACGGCCCCGAGAGACCTCGTCGTATGGAAGCACAACAACACGCTCACTAGGATCGCCGACACGCACCGCTTCACGCTCTACAGTATCCCATTATGTTCTGGAAAGGACAAGAGGGATATAATTTCAGTTATCCTCAAACCGATCCGGCAACCGGGCAACCGAACCCGAACAAAAACGTGTCATGCATGACTTTCTACGCGTTCCACCTGATGGTGCGCGAACACGACTTCAACTTGCCGCTGCAGAGTACGGTACTTCTGTCCCAGTTTTTGATAGACATGTACGTGAAGATAGAGAGTGAGCGTCTGAGGTTCATAGCGCTTAACCAAAGTAAGTTTCGTGCAGAAACAGTCCACGGTACCTTCACCAATACACCCAGGACGCGTTCTCCTACGTCCAAAACTATGGACGGCCGGTCTTATTCACGCCCGCACCTTCACGTACAACCCAGCCTGGACCGAGATTAAGGATGAATTAATGGACGGGCAGGAACCGAGAGACCGGCACGAAATCGTAGCGCGAGTTTTTAAAATTGAAGTGCAAAAGATGGTGGCCCTCCTCACGAAAGGGCACGTTTTTGGCGAGGCGCAGTGCTTTATGTGTTCGATTGAGTGGAAAAAGCGCGGCTTGCCCCACATGCACTTGCTGCTGTGGTTAAAAGAAAAATTGCTCCCGAAACAAATTGATAAAGTAATATCAGCCGAATCGCCAGACCCCAACGTGGATAAACAGGTTTTTGACACGATCACTATGAGAATGATCCACGGACCATGTGGAACTCTGAATCCTACATTCCAGTGCATGAAGGACAGGAAATGCACAAAAAAGCATCATCGGGCGCTGTAAAAAGAGACCTAAACCTATGATAATGGGTATCCGGTCTACAGGCGCAGAGCACCCGAGGACGGGGGACGTACAATCTCTCAAATCTCAGAAAAAAATGTGCTGTTACATGGCAAAGGTCTTTTACACAAAATTTATGGAAACAGCTGTTATTTTTCGAACTTTCAGCGTTGGCCGCATACTAAAAAGTTATCAATAATGTTATACTGTGTTTACTTAGATATACAGTGTGTTACCAGCAGCTGGGCTTTTAATTAAGGACGATAAAATAACGTGTGACTGTAACGTAACCATAACATTAATTTAATTAATAAATTAAATTTCAGAGTTTGTTAACTTTCTAACAAAATTTTAATTGCCCGCAATGTAAAGCACGGTAATTTGACAAGTTACTATCAACACGACAGTTGACAGATATACTTTGATTTTTGGACTAGTTCCCCCCGTACCACACAAGCCTTGTACCAAGTAATTCAACCATATGAGTTACGACTATTAGGCAATACGTCTACTACATTTAGCTGCAAATTTAGAAAGTTTAATTGTGGAGTTAATTAACATAATTATGATTTACTAATACGTGCAAACGATTGTTAACGGAGCATGTTATTATCAGTTTTAATAAATGCCCACATGCCGGTAACAGACTGTATATCTAGCTCGTAGGTATGCGCCTAATTTTATTAGTAATTAATTAGGTACGTACATACATTAAAGTGAGAACTTAATTTTCTCAATAGAAAGAAAGTCCTATTATAATATTAAGGAATACTTAGATGACAAAACTGCATGGTCCATACCATCTCAGCGCACAGAAATTCGACGAGGGGCGATGGATCAAGTCTATCACTCGCCGGCGAATTTCCTTAGACCGAAACCAGTACCTGTAGTAAAGTCACTTTTTAAAAAAGAAGGTATGGGGGAGTTTCTTGCCGTTTCTTTTTAACCCCGAGGCCCACCTTCCGAAACGGTGTAGTCTTTTATTTTTATATAAAAAAATTGACTTGTGGTTATAAGTAAGTATAATTTTGACGTTGAATAAGATAATTTATCTATTTATATTCAATAAAAAATCGACTCTTGACTCTCTCTCGATATGTGGCAACCCTAACCGCTAATCATGTAAACAAGTGAACTTACGTTGTATTTATAGATTTTTGTGTTAGCATAGCAAGTGAGTTACAAGTTAGAAAGTTATTGCGTATACACCACATAATGTCAGAGAGTGTGTGGACGCGGAAAATATTTTGCAACATTTGCAACAAGCATTTCTCGAAAAAATATCCGTTGTTTTGGATGTATAAGTGTCTATTATACTGATTATGTGCCTATATCCGGTATATAATATAATAATAATATCCGTTGTTTTGGATGTATAAGTGTCTATTAAATATCTTGACCGATATTCAGGGCCTAATTAAAAACATGAGAAGACATCCTTGATTTTCAGTGCTAAACTAGTGACGTATATCCGGTCCGTCCGTTCCCGCCCGGATGTTCGGTTAAGCCGCGTGGTACCTTGTTTACGCGCGCGCCCCACCACACCACCGAGGCAGTTCGGATTGTTGAATTCGAATTTAGCTTCATTGGCGTCTTGGTTTTCGCACGGCTCAGCTCCTGAGTACGGCCCGCCAAAAATCTATACATCGTGACGTGAGAACTTCTTTTGCAAATTATAACCAACTGTTCGTTAAAGAATTTCTTAGAATTTTCTGATTTATTGCAGGCAAATAAAAGATTCCCAACGGTGTGACCGTTCGTTTGTGTAAAATGGAGCAAGAAACCCCGGAGGTTCCGTCCAGTGTGGAGCACGTGGCGGCGCGTAAGGATAAAGGCAAGAAAAGGCGGAAACCGGTGAGCTCTTCGGACTCCGATAATTCTAGTTCGTCCTCGTCGAGTTTCTCGGAAAGCGACGATCGCAGGAAGCGGTACCGACGGCGCAAACGCATCAAGGAACGTAAGTTCGATCTTCTTTTTAACGAGATTAAAGATCTTAAAAGCCAACTTGCTGCTACACAGGAATTTCACGAATATGATTGTGAACCACGGCATGACTTGATTGACCCCAATGTTAGTGGAGACCTCTACGAAGGTCATATTGAGGAGTCCAAGCCCGCCAACATTGACTCGGCTTTCGAGGTTGATCTCAACATTTTTACTGGTACAAAAACCAAGGAGCCCGCTGTACCGCAGGCGTCTCCCGAACTAACACAATAATTAAAAGATTTGCAGCGATTCAATAGCCAGGACTGGATTAACGTCCGATATGCCGACGTCCAAAAACACTATTTATTTGCGCCGGGGTTCACTAATCTTGAAGCTAATGACGAGATAAAGAGGTACGATACATCTAAAACTACCTTAAACATGGAAAAGGCTTTTGCCGGCATTTCCTATGCATTGCTCAAACAGCGCGACGTGCTTTTGAGTGAATTACAAGCCTTTCTAGCCTGGGCGCATCAGGTCGAAAACCTACGATTCGACGATATCCATACAAAGCTCAAAGAAAGGTTGGCCAATGGTGAGTATAGCAAGATTTCAAACGACGCTCTCCAGCTCGTCTGTGGACACCGGGCTGAACTTATTCAATACCGCAGAGAAGGCATACTCTCATCAGTAAAAGACCAGTACCACAAAAATACATTACGCAAAATTGCGCCGTCAGGTTCTCATCTATTTGAAGCCGACAAATTTAATGCTTTATTGGAAAAAGCGGGTGGAATTAAAAATGTGTTTTGGGTGGAAGGAATGTCTCGCTACAATACTGCGCCACAGTACGAGCCTTCAACTTCTACCCGCAGTCAGACGCAGAAACAGGCCGCAACTTATAACAATCGCGCGCAATATCATAATCAAAGCCAGTATCATACTTCGGCCCGAGGCCACAGAAGGTTTCTCCGCCTTCTGTACGGCGACAAAAACCCACAAATACTGGAAATGACGTGCCTACCCTTCGGCAGCACCGAGAATATTCGCCTCAATTACCAACTGGATAGCACAAAACCTCCGCGATCACGGTATCCGGATCATCGTGTATCTCTACGATTTTATGCTGGCTCATCAAAACAAAGCCACTCTCATAAATCAAGTGTCGTTGACACTGAACACGCTCGCCCACCTAGGCTGGCAAGTGAACACAGACAAATCTGTTTGCAACCCACAGAAGGCAGTGGAATACCTGGGCATTGTGTGGAACACTTGGCAGAACGCGAAATACATTCCTCAGAGGTTAGTAGCAAAAATACATTGCACGGTATCCAAAATCTTGACAACACGGACAACGTCCGTCAAAGAGTTACAAGGTCTCATTGGCCTGCTGAACTTTGCCAGTTTTGCTGTACCGAGGGGTCGTCTAAATTACCGGTATTTACAGTTACAGGCCAACAAGGCCTTGAAACTAAAGATGACAAAAACCTTTCCTCTAGTTGCGAAAGCCCTAGTCGAGTTAGAATGGTGGCAGTTGAATTGTCAGAAGAGTACTCTACTTCATGTCCCACTATCGTCTCATTACCTAACAACAGATGCCAGCGACATCGGCTGGGGGGCCAAATTAAACGAAATCTCAATAACAGGCTCATGCTACCCTCACAGCAGAACCTTCATTGCAACTACAAGGAGATGTTGGCCATATTAAATGTTTTACGCCATCATTATCAGCTCCTGAGCTCACAGTCGCTGCTAATACAGTGCGAGAACAAAACTGTCGTCTCTTATCTAAGAAAAGAGGGAGGGGCGAAATCTATAGCCCTTACGGAGCTGGCAATGAAAGTGCTACAAGTACTGGACCAAAACAACATTCACATGTCCATCTATCACATAGCAGGGAACTACAACTGCGAAGCAGACCATTTATCACGTCTCAAAGACCCACCAGAATGGCATCTCCTGTCAAACATAACAAATGTCGTGTTTGCCAAGTGGGGAACCCCCGTAATCGATCTTTTTGCTTCCAGGAGAGCTCACGTGGTTCCAACGTACTGTACACTGGACAGAACCGACAACCAGGCGAGCATGTACGATGCTCTAGGCAGCAAGTGGGATTTCAAGTTGGCATGGCTGTTCCCGCCGCCTTATCTCATTCCCAGAGTATTGACGCACTTAAACAATGCACTGGGTGTGTACCTGATCGTAGCCCCGAGATGGCACAAAGATTACTGGAGACCAGACCTGAAGAGCCGCGCATTGTCACCCCCATTCACGATAAGGAACCTGTCGCAGGTCCTAGTCGATGTAACGACGGGACGTCCGCCCCCCAACATATCGGAGATGACGCTGGAGATATGGAGATGTGGGGTTGGCAAGAACACCTAAGTGACTGGAGCGAGGAACAAAAAGCTCTGCTCCGTTCGAACTGGCGTGAATCCACTCTTAGAACGTATAAACCAGCTTGGACCCGTTGGCGAAACTGGACCATAACTCACAAGGTACATACACATAAACCTACAGGCTCAGACCTGGCCCGATTCCTCACTGATCTACATCAAAAGGAAGGCCTTTCATACAGCACTATCCTTGTTCATAAATCTGTAGTGTCTACTCTTTGTGATCCCAGTGAAAGTAATAAGCTAAGCTCACATACACTTGTAAAACAAGTCCTAAAGTCCATTGGGTTAGCTAAGCCTAAACCTATCAAAGCCCCCATCTGGGATATAGACTCCCTTTTAAACCATCTTTCTAAAAGAACCTGCAATTCATCAAGTTTATTTACCACCTCTCAAAGAGCGGCTGCTTTACTCCTACTATGCTCGGGTAGACGTGTACACGATTTAACTTTACTTACCGTTACTCAGGAACACTGTATTATTTCAGATGACAGCATAATCTTATGGCCATCTTTTGGCTCCAAAACTGACTCCATTACCCATCAACAATCGGGATGGAAGCTAAATAAGAATAAGGACAAATAGATACTGGATCGTATCTACTGGATACGCCGCCTCATTGAGTTGGGGAAACCTAGGCGAATTGCTGCTAAGTGCGATAATCTGTTTGTGAGTACTACAGGCGACCCCAAAGCTGCTACACGTACAATCATAGGGGGCTGGCTGAAGAAACTACTTCAAGATGCAAACATCAATGCTACGCCTGGCAGTTTCAGATCAGCTGTTGCATCCAAAAACTGGATCGAACACTTTCCCATTGATGACATACTATCCCGAGGCAACTGGAAGTCTGCTAAAGACCATCCAAATTTTTTATCAAAGAGAAGTAAAATCTGGAGATAGAAGAGAGTCATTGATTACGAACCTATTCTCCCCTGTCGAGTAATTAAGACAATTATGTATTGTTCAATACTTTATTCCAAAATTTGATTTATATTTGCTGATTTTAGTAATACCTACCTAATTTATTTACTGGTTTGGTACCATTTCTACGCAGGTTCTATCAAGATGAATAATAATACCTGTTTATAAGTTACAAGTGTAACGCAATACGCACGGACTCGAATACTTTCTCGCTCACACACACACTATCTTTCTTCCTCAACCAGTTTTGCACACGGCACCAGCGCCCGACTGATATAAATAGAGCACCGTTCGGCGTAAACATTCATTCCAACCCAATGGAAGGAGGGCTTGGTTATCATGTTGCCCAAGCCGGGCAAGGACACCAAGCTGCCTGAGAGCTATCGGCCGATCACCCTACTGAGCACCATCTCAAAGGTGTTTGAGAAGCTCCTGTTAGCGAAGTTACTGCCCCACATCCAGCCGCGCCCGGAACAGTTCGGCTTCAGGCCCGAGCATTCTACGACGCTTCAGCTCACCAGAGTACTGAATGACATGACGGTTTGTTTGAACAAAAAAGAATACACTGTCGCAGTACTTCTGGATATGGAGAAGGCGTTCGACAGAGTATGGCACGAGGGGTTGCTGTACAAGCTGTCGACGTCCCCTGCCCCAAGAAGAACGGTCAAGACAATCGCCTCTTTCCTGAAGAATCGCCGCTTCCGAGTGATGGTGGAAGACGCCGTCTCCGAGGAACATCCCGTCGCAGCCGGCGTCCCCCAGGGCTCCTGCCTGTCTCCCGCCTGCTACGCCCGATACACGGACGACATCCCCGTCGGACCGGGTGCCCAGCTGGCACTCTTTGCAGACGACGCAGCCTACTATGCGTCGTCGTTCCAGGCTCCGCACGCTGCCATCAAACTGCAGCGCACCCTGGACATCTTGCCCGACTGGCTCGCCAAGTGGCGACTGTCCGTCAATGTTGGGAAAACGCAGGCGCTCATCACAGGCCAGAGTCTCCTTCCGCCATCGCTCCAGCTCCAGGGACAGCACATCGAGTGGTCTTCGCAGGTGAAGTACCTGGGAGTGACCATTGATCGCCGGCTCACCATGAAGCAACACGTCGACAACGTCGTCAGCCAGGTCAAGGTGGCACGCGCCAAGCTGCGTCCACTTTTCGACTCCAGCCTCCCTCTGAGGGCGAAGCTCGGGATCTACAAGACATACGTGAGATCCCGCCTCACCTACGCGGCTCCGGCATGGTACGCCCTGTGCTCGGAGACGAACAAACGGAGACTCCGAGCCCAAGAGAACCTCTCTCTGCGTACCATCGTCGGCGCCCCCCGCTACGTGAGGAACGCGACAATCCAGAGGGACCTAAGATGGGAAACCGTGGACCAGTTTGTCCAGAGGCTGGCGAAGGGCATGTTCGCGCGTGCGGATGCATCACACCTTCCGCACATCGCCGAACTGGCGCCGCACCATGCGCGCCCGCCCGACCGCCGCCGCCTGCCACGCGACCTGGTTGCCTAGCCGGCGATCACCCACTGCACACCAGCGCCACAAGAAGACCACCGCCCGCAGGGGCCATCCGATGACCTGTCCACAGGAGTGGACAGAGGCGATTCTTCGGGAAGAGGTCCGTCGACCTGACCCCGACTCCCCACGCCCCAGAAGGGGTGCGTGAGATGACTATGATGATGATGTAAACATTCATTCTTAGCTAGGCAGCCAACCTGTGCGATAGCCTCCGGCAGTCCTCAGGTGAAGCTCGGCCAAAGATTGCGATAGCCCTCGGCAGTCCATTCTGAAGCCCATGCTAGGTACTTACGCAGTAGTGTGCGATAGCCCTCGGCAGTCCACCCGTATTGCGAGTACATGTGTATATTATTTACCTAGGAAACCTACTTATGTATGTTCTGGATATTTACTATAACTAAACCTTTGAAGAAGTTTCAAATATATGTGTCAAACCATATGCTGTTTCAATCAGGCACCCTACATATTGGCGCCCAACGTTTTAAAAACAGTAAGGACTACGTCTATAATTAGAAATGGCTTTGAACTTGACACTGGAACAATTCGAAACAATAATCAGCCGAATATCTACTTCATCAACACCAAGAAAAAGTTTCACCCGATGTAACCTCACTTATGACGGCGAGCGCGACTATTGCAGGGTAGATGAATTTATTAATGGCATTACAATTTACAAAGATATCGAACAAATATCAGATGAAGACGCACTATCGGGTCTCCCCTTGCTACTGAAAGAGACGGCTAGCGTTTGGTGGCTAGGCGTCAAAGGTGAAATTAAATCGTGGTCAGGCGCATTGAAAGCAATACGATCAGCATTTGCGCCTAAACTACAACCTTACGAGATATACCTTCAGTTATTCTCTGACACTCAAAGTGTAAACGAGTCAATTGATAACTTTGTTTGCCGTAAGCGAGCATTACTTGAAATGTTGCCACTCAAGAGACAAAAAGAAGAAGATCAAATTGATCTTATCTACGGTCTACTAAATGTTGAAGTCAAGAAAAAGATAGCGCGTACAGACGTAACCTCGTTCGCGCAACTTTTGGACAAGGCTCGACATTTAGAGTCATTAGAGAAGCCCGCAACCTCAAGCCCAGCAACCAAGCTCCCGACAACGAGCTTGACGCCTAAGCCAGAGGGCAAGAAAAATTCAAGATGTTTATACTGCAATAGGAAGGGGCATGTGATATTTGAATGCAGGAAACGCATAGCGGCCACATCGACTACTAAGGACGATGCTACCACGGCGTGTATAGCTACGGAAGGCAATCCAAGCAAAACGCAAATCACTTGCTATGGCTGCGGCGCACCAGGAGTATTTAGGAGCAACTGCGCAACCTGCAAAGCAAAGGAATCCCCAGCAAAGCCCATACAGTTCTATGCAATTCATACGTGTGTAGAAGAAAAAATACGCCTGCCTACCATTGAGATCGAGTACAATGGTATACTGGGCCATGCATATGTTGATACTTGCGCTAGGACCAGCATCGCGGGGCAGAAACTGTATAAGATCATGATGGAAAATGGCGCAGAATTCATCGAAAAGAATACAACGGTCGGATTGGCGGACGGATCAAGCAAGTTGGTGATGTTGCTAACAACCCATGTCGAGATCAGCATTGGTAATCGACAATTACCAATCTCATTCGCCGTGTTCCCAGAAGCCTTTGACAACCGCACCCTTCTCGGGATCGACTTTCTGGAAAAGAGTGGTATGGTGCTAAATTTACCGCAAAAAATTTGGCATTTCATAGATCGCCCGGAACAAAATTACTCATTTGTTCAAGCAAAAACCGAACGACCAATAATAAGCGCTGCCACAAGAAAGTTGGAGTTCACGTCGGAAGAAAAAAAAGATTATGGTGATTTTATTACATGGGCCACGGAACTAAAAATGTTGTCTCCGATTCCGGACTCACCAAAATCTGAGATCGAAGAAGCAGTACCCTGGAAACTAATCAAGCAGGATTCACCGCATCGTCCAACTCGTCCGCGTGAACCTTACCCTATCGACAATAATGGTTTGATTGATCCACGCATTGATTATGTTCCAATAAATCCTATTAAACTGTATTGTATTGACTATTCATTACAAGAAAATGAAGGATTAAGTCTTACTACAGATCAAAGACATGAAGTAAATTCACTCCTGAAAGAATTCACTCATATCTTTGAAAAACACGGTGAGCCCACACCGTATGCTGAGCACAAAATTGATACAGGAACACACATACCAATATCTGTTAAACCATACAGACTATCTCCTATTAGACAACAACAATTAAGAGTCAAATTAGACGAGATGTTAGAGGCAGATATAATAGAAGAAAGCGAAAGTCCTTGGTCAGCACCAGTAGTATTAGTACCTAAGGGTGAAAATGATATTCGAGTCTGTATAGATTATAGACGCCTTAACTCTATAACTGTATCAGATAGG
This sequence comes from Argyresthia goedartella, assembly GCA_949825045.1. Taxonomy (NCBI): domain Eukaryota; kingdom Metazoa; phylum Arthropoda; class Insecta; order Lepidoptera; family Argyresthiidae; genus Argyresthia; species Argyresthia goedartella. Next base: position 23,532,518 of record OX463811.1, read on the forward strand.
TATCCCTTACCAAGAATGGATGACCTACTTCAACAGGCCAAAGCGATGCCATATATGTCAACCATAGATTTGATGTCAGGATATTGGCAAATTATAATGAATAAAGAAGATATGGATAAGACAACATTCATTACGTCATTTGGAACGTACCGTTTCAAACGAATGCCTGTACATTTCAAAGATTAATGGACAAATTCTGTAGAGAACTAAAGCAGAATCAGTTCTGGCATACCTTGATGATCTAATATGTAGATCAGTTAGCTTTGAGCAGCACTTAGTGGATCTAAGAGAAATATTCACAAAATTGGAACAGTACAAATTGAGAGCCAATCGTCAAAAATGTAAATTCGGCTGTGACTCAATAAAATATCTGGGTCATATTATAACACCAGAAGGAATTAAAACAGATGATGAGAAAGTCGCTGCTATAAGTAACATGAAGGTACCCAAAACATTGAAACATCTCATTTCATTTCTACAAACTGCTTCATGGTACAGGCGATTCATCAAAAATTTTGCAGAAGTGGCTAGACCACTAACATGTTTAACAAAAAAAACAGCTCCCTGGAAATGGGAAGAAGCTCAAGGAAAAGCTTTTGAAGCTATAAAAACTGCACTAACTACAGCACCGGTATTGAAGCAAATAGATTGCAACTTACCTTTCATAATCAAAACGGATGCCAGTAACTATGCAATTGGAGCAGCTTTAGTGCAGGGGGAGGGTGAGAATGAACACCCTATTGAATACGCTAGTAGAATTCTAACGTCAGCTGAAAGAAACTACTCAGTTACCGAAAAGGAAGCACTCGCAATCGTCTGGGCGGTGTCACGCTTTAGAGGATACATAGAAGGCACAAAATTTCTAACAATAACTGATCACCAGCCTCTAAATGGTTATTCAACTTAAAAACGCCTGCAGGACGGTTAGCACGATGGGCCATGCAATTACAGCCCTATGAGTTTGAAATAAAGTATACTCCAGGTCGAACAAATGTTTTGGCAATTACGCTGTCACGACCTCAATATGAAGATACTTCAGAAGAATGTTTGATACTGGTACTCTTACGGGACGTATATCGAGTACCAGAGGGGGAGAATGTAACGCAATACGCACGGACTCGAATACTTTCTCGCTCACACACACACTATCTTTCTTCCTCAACCAGTTTTGCACACGGCACCAGCGCCCGACTGATATAAATAGAGCACCGTTCGACGTAAACATTCATGGCAACGAACATGTTCGCACGAGCGGACGGCTCTCAACACCCGCTCGTGCGAGACCTGGCGCCATACCACGCGCGCCCGCCTGACCGTCGCCGCCTACCCCGAGACCTGGTTGCCGAGCCGGCAGCACCCCTGGATTGAGGCCACACAACCCGAAGAAGAACACCTCAGCCACCCAATGACCTGGCCGTAGTCACGGCCAGCGGAAGACTCCGCGGAAGGGGGCCATTGCCCCGGGACCGCAACCCCGCACCCTGGAAGGGGTGTGAGAAGATCACCAAGCCGAAGTAAACATTCATTCTTAGCTAGGCAGCCAACCTGTGCGATAGCCTCCGGCAGTCCTCAGGTGGAGCTCGGCCAAAGATTGCGATAGCCCTCGGCAGTCCATTCTGAAGCCCATGCTAGGTACTTACGCAGTAGTGTGCGATAGCCCTCGGCAGTCCACCCGTATTGCGAGTACATGTGTATATTATTTACCTAGGAAACCTACTTATGTATGTTCTGGATATTTACTATAACTAAACCTTTGAAGAAGTTTCAAATATATGTGTCAAACCATATGCTGTTTCAATCAGGCACCCTACACAAGTTAATTTTATTTCTTTAAGCCACACTAATCACCTCATCTTAACAGAAAGCAATACAGATCAGATACAATAATGTCATAAGTCATAGTACCTAACCTACATACAGTACATGTAAACTTTAGGTTTCTTCCTAAGGGATCATTGATCAGTCCGAATAAATTATAGATAGATACTTACTTGTTTATCAAAATACCTGAATCATTCATAATTTCTGTATGTCACAACTTAAACATACCTACTTTTATTTAAATATGTATGTTTACGAATCACATTAGCGTCCACCAACACCAAGCGATATCAAACACGTCTCTCATGTTTTTAATTAGGCCCTGAATATCGGTCAAGATATTTAATAGAGACGTTTTACCTGAAAATAAAACGTTTATTAAATACTTACCATATTCAGGGCCTAATATTTTTTAAATCTGCCTGGTGGACATGAGAGATCCAATGAAGCTAAATTCGAATTCAACAATCCGAACTGCCTCGGTGGTGTGGTGGGACGCGCGCGCAAACAAGGTACCACGCGGCTTAACCGAACATCCGGGCGGGAACGGACGGACCGGATATACGTCACTAGTTTAGCACTGAAAATCAAGGATGTCTTCTCATGTTTTTAATTAGGCCCTGAATATGGTAAGTATTTAATAAACGTTTTATTTTCAGGTAAAACGTCTCTATTATACTGATTATGTGCCTATATCCGGTATATAGGCACATAATCAGTATAATAGACACTTATACATCCGAAACAACGGATATTTTTTCCAGAAATGCTTGTTGTCAATCAGCTGATTGGTGGATGTTTACAACGTGTTATGTCATGAAGTCATGATACTCATGATGCGGTAGTCAACATCACGAAATGAAAGCTGGTTCAAGTAGGCGATGACTCGCTTATCAGTTTGCTTGGCTTTGAACAGTTGGCTTTGCTTTGGTCGTGCCGTTTAGCCTTGCTTGTTATTTGACGCTTAGTATGAGCAGTTCATATTGGCCGCATTCATGGCAGTAGTCAGACGCGCTCCACGCGGTTGCCGGTTCGGGATGCCCCGAGTGCTGACCCTGGGGTGGTGGCGTCCACACCTTCTTTAGACCAATTATCAATTCTAAAGAGGAATGTTAGGGTGCTTAAACACATTCCAAAGGGTGTTAAAGGTGCATCGCTGCGTCTAAATTGTCGCAGGTTATTGAACGCTGCATACAGTCTAATGACCTTTTGGATTGGTATAGTTTGTTGACTTTTTCCTCTGCTGCGCTCAGGTTCCCTCATCGGAGGACCTTAGCCGTTCACTCACCGCGAAAGTGAAGGAAAATGTTTCAAATGTGGTGCCTTTTTTGTGGAATAGGAATTTGGTGTGGCTCTTGAAATTATACAATTTACAATTTAAAAAAATGTTGCCGCTTCGCCCGATCTACGGCCGAAGCGGCGTCGTGCAATGTGGAAATATGTAAAGATTTGAAATTTTGGCGGGAAAAAACTGCTTTGCTGATTGCGTGGTAACCGCAGGGCCTAGCTTTTCAGATGATTTGGAGCCTAATGCTCTATTTGTGACCGTGAGTTTGAGATATTACCGAAGAGTTTGCGTCCAGTATTTCTTGATATCGGCCAGGGGTTGCTGTAGGCGTGGACGCTAGCAAATCCAGGCCTTTAAGACGCTGATTAAATAAATATGGGGTGCTGTTTTCATGTGTTTTTCAGGAAATACTGGGCAAATCGTAATTAATTTCTGGTATATGTAATTTGACTATATAATCTAGAGATTCTTAATTGGAAAACATGTTTGGATAAAATTTTCTCGATAGAAAATAAATACAAAATCAACCCTTTTTTTATGGTTTTATCCTATTACACCGCAGTAGTAAGTGAATATGACTGTGTGATAATTGCAATGTATGAACAATTGTTATTTCTAACGATTTTCAATTTGAAAGTTAATTCCCTGAAATAGTTTATTTTTTATGTTTTTTTTTTACGTTTTGGCGCTTACGTTGTTTCAGATTAGTCGCGAGTGCATTATTGGCATCCCGCTTTTTCTTATTCGCGTGTAATTATTGCATCTCACTTCCACTCGACAGCGCATTTTTATTCCATCATCGCCTTAACTACTCAAAACGAAGGGCAGTTGGGGCGGATCGCGATTTTGAACCGTACGCCATGGTAATAAGGTTTAAAATCTATAACGGAAAAGTGGCGTTAGCAGGTGGTAACTGAGGGGTTAAAGGCTTATTATATAAATAACTAAATAGATGGTAATGAAGCCCGATGCCAGAGCCAAGTTGCAAGGAAACCAAAAACTGCGACACGTTACACATGTATGTGTTAGCGATTTGCATAGTTACCACAGTTTAATTATTGTTTTTAATTGCAACAAACTTAACATTAAAACCATATGACCACGATGAAGTGCGGGACGGATGGCACACAATGTCCCACTGTTAGTATTTTGAATCAATAAACGAGTATATTTTGTTAACTTTAGCATAATTGGAAAGAATTTAGGCTATATAACGCATTAAATATAAAACTCACCTGAAAACAACGTTGGAAACACCTTTAAATGAATATTTTATAGTAACTGTTCCGCACACATGCTTTGTTTTTCGACCATAGAATGTAAGTAAAATAATGTTGCCATCCGAAAACTACTACCGTGTTACCACAAAAAATATTAAACAGCGTTATAACCTCAAAACAAACGTCAAATCCCAAACATTTTTGTTTTTAGACAAATGTTGAACAGTTTATTTTTTTGTGGTAAGGCCCCTTATGTCGAAATATGAAGCGATAATTGTCTCAATTAAAACGCCAATACGAAGCTTCAGTCCTGTGGAAACTTTTCCTGGGATGTCATGTCCCATTAGTATTGAGGAGTGTGGGACATATATTTACCAGCGGGACTGAAAGGGTTAAGAGCCAAATACACGGCTGCCAGCATCGGCTACAAAGGATTACAGCAGTGTAGTACATAGCTACCAGCCAAATTTCGTATGGCTTTTAAACGCCCTTAGCAGGGAGGCATGCGGTGACAGCAAGCTGACACCAACGTTGGCTGAAAGCAGTGTAATTGCTTGCTGCCAGCCACGGGCGCGAACAACAGTCGCGCTTCTGCAGGGGGCGAGCGCAGCAGACGTACGCGACGCTCTGCGCACAAAATGGCTCGAGAGAAAGTGAACATAGTCCTTTACACCCGATATAAGAAAAACTTTAATCATCCCCAGTGCGACATATCGGTGTCTGACTGGTTGTTTATAGCTTATGTCCACTAAAGTATTTTTTTGAACGCGCATGAGAATATAGCTCGGCATTCACGGTCAGTTTGATCACTTCAGTTCCCTCTGAGGGCAAAGCTCGGGATTTACAAGAGCTACGTGAGATCCCACCTCACCTACGCGGCCCCGGCATGGTACACCCTATGCTCGGAGACGAACAAACGGAGACTCCGAGCCCAAGAGAACCTCTCTCTGCGTACCATCGTAGACGCCCCGCGCTACGTGAGGAACGCGACGATCCAGAGGGACAGAAGATGGGACTCTGTGGACCAGTTTGTCCAGAGGCTGGCGAAGGGCATGTCCGTGCGTGCGGGTGCGTCAAACCACCCGCAAATCCACGAACTGGCGCCGTACCACGCGCGCCCGCCCGACCACCGCCGCCTGCCACGCAACCTGGTTGCCTAGCCGGCAATCACCCAATGGAGCACCTTCAGTGAGAAGATCACCACCGCCGTGAGGGCCCCCCGATGACCTGTCCACAGGAATTGACGGAGGCGCTTCCTCGGGAAGAAATCTGATGATCTGACTCTGACTCCCCACGCCCCCCCACAAAGGGTGCGTGAGAAGATTACTCGATTCGACAGTTTGATCAAAGAGATGCATACATGGGCGAGAGAGAGAAAGAGAGAAGCCTCGCTCAGGTGCCACGAAACCTTGCGATATCTATATCTGTATGGTGAATATTTCTTCCCAGTCAAGATTTTTTGAAAGTCAAAATTCACGATCTTTACTCGTGAGTGTAAAGAAGGTATAGAGTGATTATCGAGTTGTACAGAGACAAAGAAAGATATGTCTTCGCCTTTCTGTTACACCATTTTACATGCCATACGGTGCAGTGAATGTAAGGTAAGCGAGCGTAGAGACGTCCTCTCTGCGCAACGTTCGTTCAAACTGATGATTTCTGGACAAATAAAAGAAATAGATACGATTCGTTTTGATGATTTATTTCAAGATTACACTTGTTACGCCGGAGGCCATTGACAGAGAGAGAGAGAGGTATGAGTTGGCAACTCTACTAAACGTCACAAGTGACATTGATTGGTGTAAGTTTACGAACACAGCTTTAGCTCCAACACAAACACGGTTGGCTTGAGATTTTTGGAAGCTCTGTAGGGATTTGAGACGACAGACTTGATTAATTGATATTAATTACAACTTGGTACCTCCACGCGTACTAAAATGGTTCCTTAATTCCTTGAATCCTTTTTTGTTTTAAGTTACGGAACCCTGAAAACAATTAAAAGTTAGCTGTTCATGAGTAAGTATGAAATTGATTTTGTTACTTTATCACCACATCTCAAATGACATCATACTTATTCCGTCAGTCAAAAAACTTAAATAGGAGTGCAAAGTTGTAAGATTATCACTATTATAGTAAGACAGTTTGGAAAATTAAAATTTATTCGATATTGTAGAGGTATATACGTACAATCATGAAGGGATCTATTATTATATTGTTACTATTTACTATAACGAGTAAGTTTAGAATAAGGGCACTTAATCCGGCTATCCATCCTACTACATTCTATCCTTTTGCCGCTTTTGTTACTTTGAGCTTGAATATCGTGAGACGAGGCCACGGAATTTGATGTGACTTTGAGGCAATATTTAGAATTATATTCCCTACAATTGTTGTGATGATGCCACCATCATTGAAACCACAGGAAGGGAGATATTTAAGAAACTTTAATCTCCAACTCCCACTCAAGTCACACAACACAACGCACCAAGGCACAATTTTGTGGAAGAAAGTCTACAGGACTCTTGTGGGCGTTTTTATGTAAAAGTGTGTGTGAAAAACTCTTCTAGGTATGCTGTACGCACACACTCTCAACTTTGTCGCCGACGGTGGCAGCTACGATTTTGGACCATATCGAATATGATATCGTAGGACTATGGGCGTACCCAGGTAGGGGCAGATGGGAGGGGGCTGCTGCCCCCCCCCCCCTAGACGATAACATAAATTCATGATTTCTTTGTTTCAATACACCTGACCGACCATCTTCTCGAAACAGGTGTGAGCTGCCCCCCCTAGCTGAAATCCTGGGTACGCCTTTGCGTAGGACAATATTCCCCCATATATTTTGCTTCCCTGCAGTGTCGCAGAACCGTAAAAATGTGATGCAGTGTGCTGTGTTGTGTTGTATCGGAGTTGGAGATTAAAAATGGCCAGCTTCCCTTCCCTATTATTATGGAAGTTTGTGAGGATGTCTGCTATGAAAGGATGTTTGTTTTTGACCTTATTATTATAAGGGTACAAGGCATGCAGTTCTGTTAACACGTGGCTAGGAAGCCAAGTGAAGCGTTATGACAATACTTGCTAGATGTCGCGGTGCAAGAAGTCCGGGTTTCACATCACTAGCAGCAATTGGATTAATGAGTGAGTTCTCATTGAGGTTGTTAGATACCTGAATGTCTCCTCCTTCTCTGCCAGCTGGTTCGACTCCTATTTGAGGGATCGGCAACAGCGTATCAACTGAGGAGACATCCACTGAATGGTGTGACCTCTTTACAGGTGTTCCTCAAGGTAATTTCTCCTATTCTGTACTTGATTTTCAATAACTCCATCACGGACGTCCTGTCTTCCTTATATCATTTTTTCCTTATGATCTCCAGATTTATCGCCACTTCTGTCCTAACGATATAAACTGTGCTGTGGAGGCTCTGAACGCTGATCTTGAAGGTGTTAAAAACTGGGCTTCATCCTTCGGACTCCATATTTATTATTATTGTTAATTCCATCTTAGAGTACAACTTTACAGATAACAATCCAAGGCGTTATACACAGCATATATAAAATTTAAAAAAACCATGATAAAAATACAATTTGTATAATGTCAACAAAATTAAATTAGAATAATGTTAATAAAATTAAATTTGAATAATGTAAAAAAAAAAAAATTGATCAATATCAGATAAAATTTCGATACAATCAAAAATACAATTTGCAAGTCCCAGACCATGAATAGGTACCAGACATTCTCTTAACCGGTTGTCACCCATTCCAGCTGTCAATGGTACCACAATCGTATAAAGCGGTAAACCTAAAAACCTGGGTCTTATCTCTGACAACAAGCTCTCCTGGTCATATCATGTCAATCAGGTCGTCGACGAGTATTTGCTAATTTTCATTCTCTCAGGACTTCAGTACTTTTTGCCTTGACATACAAAAATCACTCTCGCTCAATCTCTTCTTGTACGCTTCATCGAAGATGCTAATGTCTGCTGGGTCAGTGCTAACGAAGAATTACTAAACAAACTCGCACATCTTCAAAATCTCGGGATTCAGTTTATCTTCGATGTGCGCAAATACGACGGTGGGTCAAAGCATCGCAAAGAGTTGAAGTCGTTGCCGATCCGTCTTCGTCAGGATTCTCAGATCCTCAACTTCCTTTACAACATTTATCTCCACGGAGTCCACGCTATCCAACCTTCCTACGAGACCGTTTTCAATTTCTGTTTCTAGCAGGCCTCGGAGAACTCACGCAGTATCGTGCTCACGGTCCCACAGCAAAACACCGCGTCCTAAGAGCACGGGTTTGGACTCCGGGCTGTTCGGTTGTGGAATTCACTCCCCGGCACCATCAGGGACAGTCCTACACTCAATATATTTAAAAGTCGCATGAAGAAGCATTTCTTACCTCTTTATAATTGTCCTATGTATTTATTAGTGTATATTCAATACTTATATTAAATAATAATAATATAATTATTATTTATATTGTATAGGATGTGTATTTTATGTAGGCACTCATATAGTTATTGATTTGTACGTAAGTACCAGGTAAATTATACTTAGGTTTTTTGTACACACAGGTCTACCCCTGCTCAGCGATCAACCTTTCTCATCCTGAATTGGTTTGCTGGAAGAGATCTCTTACTAGAGATAAGCTCGCCTTTGTACACTATTTTAATGTATATCTTTTTATTTGAATTACTTGTGTGCAATAAAGAAATTATAAATTATGATTTGCTATGATGCTATGGTTCGAACTTTTTGTGTGGAGGCTGGCATATCGACCCGCCGCCATTTTCATTTTTTTTTTCGAAATCGCAGCACACGAGGAAGCGGGGGCGGGTTGATATGCCAGATTGGTTCTATCTTATTTATGAGCAAGAGTTTAATCTCTAGAACGTTCGGTCTGCACGAGTTTTTTACCCTATTACATAGAAGGCCTTATTTATTTCTGTATTTTTTCGCTGAAATATACAGGATGTTTGGTTGATCCTTAGCGTTAAAACTATTTGGAACCATTCAGTTAGGCCATATTTATGTTAGTCGAAGTGTAAGACTTCGACTTTATTGTTTCCTTTTTTATCGAGGTTTAGTTGTTTTTGAAGAAAATAGATTGTTTACAGTTAATCGGTTATTTCGATTTTTAACAATAATAACAATGTAGGTAAAAATGGCTGTGTTTTCTCACGGCAAGTGATTATTTTATTTACAGTAACATCGGCCGGAGTTTTATCACGAAGCAGGGGACTTCCCGATCAACATCCTAATCCTACGTACTCAGCGTGGCCAGTCATTCAATTACGTACCAATAATGTTAACGATTACAAAAAACATGCAAAAACTGCAACTGATCATTATATTGTGATAACGCTAAGTAATAAAAACGGCGAACTCAATGACTGGTTACCGAAGAAAATCCGAAAACGATAACAGAATTAGGTCACAGTAAGCGTGGTCCAGGAGGAAGAAGCTACATTTTAGACTATAAATAATATCCGAAGAAAACTGCGTATCCTTGGACAGACTATGGAATCTCTCAACATCTTTGTCTGGAGACAAATAGGTATTGTATTGAGTTACTTCAAAACTCTTAAATAAATAATGTGTTCTAAAATTATAAATAGTTTCAAGGTACCTGATGATGATGTTCTCCGAGTGTCTCCGACCGGGTTCGGTCACGGCGACTATTACGGCTGGTAAAGGCGTCGTTCGTGTGCCTTCGTGTGGCTCACGTAGCCTATTTTATTGGCAAAAAGCGGTTGCACTGGCTACAGGTCCGCAAGCCATTTTGGTTTCAAGGTACCTACATATCCTATGAGGAGCAAGTCAATGGCTACTTACAAAAAACTGTTAGAGCTCGCGCCAATTTAAGTTCATCGGCGAGCTGTCACCTCAGTATCTCTTTCTTACGCTATGAAAGAAGAGAAGTCACAGCTCGCTCATAGCCAAAGAAACTTAAAAAGGCACGGCCTTTACCAACATTAAATAAAAAAGAAGTATTTTTTTTAAGGTGATACGAGAAAATATGTATAAAATGAATGTCAACGAAAGTGACCACGTTTATTACTTCCACCTATGAAAGAAAAGAGAACGCAAACAATGAACTCCACTCAAACTGTAATTACGTAGCCACACAAAAATTGTTTATAAATAAACTACGCTATTTTGTAAAAAAAAAAAAAATTAAAAAACATTAAAAAGCTTTAATTTAAATGCTCTAAAAAGAAAGAAAAGAAATACTTTAAATTTAATCAAGCCCATCAATTAATTATTATAGATCTGACTCAAAAACTTTAGAATGGGGATATGAAGAGCAAGTTTTAGAGATATCACGTAATGAAAACAGGTGATAATTTATAAAACGTGTATTCCTTGCCACCACAACGCTGTGAGGGCTTAGGACAACTCTGAAGACGTCACTTTAAAAAACACTAATCCAGGACCTACTTGTCAAGATGAATCAAATGAGCTCTAAATCGATAGAGATAGAGTTCCTATGGCCGCCTTCTGGCTCCACCATCAGATCAGCTGATTTTCATGACATGGAGCTCCATATCATGAAAATATTCTATAGGATCAAAGGAAATGTCAATACGAATCAAACGCACGCACCCAAACTCGATAGGGTTGCATCGTTTTGTTACAGATTTCCCATGGCCACCTTCCGGCTCCATCATCAGATCAGCTCCATGTCATAACAATATCATATAGGACGAAAATCAAACGTGCCCAAACTCGATAGGGTTGCTTCGTTTTATTACAGAGTTGGTTTTATTATTGGCCACCTCCCGGCTCCATCATCAGATCAGCTCCATGTCATGAAAATATTGTATAGGACCAAAGGACATGTCAAGACCAATCAATCGCGCCCAAACCCGATAGGATTGCGTCGTTTTATTACAGAGTTCCCAAAGACACCTCCCGGCTCGATCATCAGATCAGCTCCATGTTATCAAAACATTCTATTGTCATCGGATTTACATATGCATGCAGATTTTAAGCGGAAAATTCGGAAGGTCAAAGTTGACCGGAACATACAATATACATACATGCAAAAAAACATACATGTTAAAATGGTTTTAAAAAGATATTCAATGAGAATTTACAAATTCATAATATCCACATCTTGAATGCAGTTGCGCAATGAAATTAGTTAGGATTGCAGAATTACAGGAAACAACATAATTCTAAAATCCTATCTAATGATGATGATGAGATGAGTCAAAAATAAACGTTAACGCAAAAATCTAATCTGTAGATGACTTTATCTACACACGTATCATAAACCCTCTTTACTGCGTTCAAGAACCGCACGTTAGGATCAGCATTATGTTAAACTACTTGGTAAAAACTCGTTTCGTATCTGGAAAACTACACATTAAGGTCATTATGTGTAGTTTTTCTACATATAATGACATTCAAATTTCGAACGCCGACGCCCACCCGCGTGCCGTCCCTAGTTCGTTTGTGAAGTTGGTACTGACATTCAAATTTCGAACGCCCACGCCCGTCTGCGAGAAGTTGGTACTCCAGAACAAGTTAAACAATTGCAGAACCACAATGCCAGTCAAACATACGGTTCCTGAACACATCAAAGAGAGCTTATGATATGTGTGTAGATAAACTAGTGTATGTAACTGTACATAATTAGGCATTAAAACTCTCGAGTGATATTATTATGAAACTCGCCTTCGGCTCGTTTCATAAACCCACTCTCGAGTTTTAATGCCCTCCATTATGCAGCAGTCACATAAACTACTATTATAGTGGAGTAAATGGATTCGAAAAAAACCCCATTTTTATGAGAGAGAAACAAGGAACCCTTATAGTTTCGTCAAATCTGTCTGTTTGTCTTTCTGTATGTCCGTCCGTCCGTCCGTATGTCGAAGTGACTTTATTCCGAAACTATCAGGACTACACAGTTGAAACTTGGTATGTAGATGTATTCTGTTTTTATACAAAAAATAAAAAAATAAGGGGGCTCCTCATACATGGAACTGACACCAAATATTTTTTTTCCATTAAACTTATATGTGGGGTGTTTATAGATAGGTCTTTGAAAGCACGTTGAGGTACCTGAAACCATTTTTACTCAACATAAATCGTTAAAGATACAGACTTTTCCAAAGAGGAAAAAATTAAGTCCCTCCTCCTTCTAACTTTTAAAGTAAGAGTGAAAACTCCAAACAAAATATATGCTGTGTTTCTCAATAAACACTTTTGACTAAAATTAGTTTGAACAAAATAAAATAATCAGTTTTTAAGATATAAAACATTTATTAAAAACCGCAAATATAATTTTGTCATTCATACAAACACACATGATAAACAAAGTAATTATTTGCTGGTGAAAAATTGTAGTGATATTTTGGCAAGATGTATCAGGTGTATGTAATAATAATAATAATAATAATAATAATAATACCTTGGACACCATTTACACACATTGATCTAGCCCCAAACTAGGATTCCCTGTATCTTGGGTACTAGACAACGATACACATACTTATATAGATGAATATTAATACTTAGATAGATAAACAACCATGACTAGGGTACAAACATTCGTTCTCATCAAACAAATATTTGCCCCCACCGGGACTCGAACTCGGGACCCTTGGTTTCCTAGGCAGCGTCACTGCCGACTCAGCCATTCGGGTCGTCGTGAAGTGCGTACCTTCCTTATTTATTGGCGCAGTTGGCCGTTTTTTTTTAACGCCACTTTTCCGTTATAGGTTTTAAATTTTATTACCATGGCATAGGGTTCACAATCGCAATCCGTCCCAACTGCCCGCGGCTCTTGGGACGGACGGAGTCAAACGGTTTTATTGCAAACAAAGCTAATAACGTAAATACGTAAGAGCATTTGATAATATGAGCATTCCGGCAGCACCCCTGGATTGAGGCCACACAACCCGGAGAACACCTCAGCCACCCAATGACCTGGCCGTAGTCACGGCCAGCGGAAGACTCCGCGGAAGGGGGCCATTGCCCCGGGACCGCAACCCCGCACCCTGGAAGGGGTGTGAGAAGATCACCAAGCAAGTAATATGAGCAGTTGACTGTTGACAGAAATGTTACGCGCCCCATGGCAGGACTTTTTTATTGCCTGATCTATTCCCTAGCTAGATTGATTGATTGATTGAGGAGAGTGGTGTGATGACTGTTACCTAGGGGCTACCTAATTGTTTGTTAGCTTTTAGTACACTATCTACATCAACTCAACCTCGTATACCATCAACCATCAACCAATCATATTAATCACAAATTACTTGACCCAAACTCGTTAGCAATATTAAAAGCAATAATTTTCTTTCAGAAACCAAAAGGTCCAAAACCATTAGTTTGGGATCCATATGATATATTTACATGGTTAACCAATAACCTCCCACACACAATTTCTCTCTTTGAGGCATCACGCAGACTATATCTTTTATACTTTTGTTGGCCTCGGCCAGGCGTGGAAGTGTAAATGACCTTACATTATTAAAAATATCTCCTGAAAATTTCGTAGACGAAGGTAATGGCATAGTTATCTTATGGCCGGTATTTGGTTCGAAAACCGATACTTCAACATATAGGCAGTCAGGATGGAAGCTGCTTGAACATACTAATAAGAACGTGTGCCCCATCTTTTGGAAAATAAAAGTTATTGAATTGGGGAAAGGGAGACGCACAGTTGAATGCAACAATTCCCTTCTTGTGTTCATTACAGGCGATTGCAAATCAGCTTCTAGAACCTTAATTGGTAATTGGGTGAAGACCGTTCTAAAGGACGCCGATATAAAGACATCTCCAGGTAGTTTTCGTTCAGCAGTGTGGCGTCACATAAAGACATTTTGTCCCGCGGCAACTGATGTCGTCAAAGTACCTTAAAAAATCTATTGTAAACAAACTCTAGGAAGATCCTTAAGAAATAAATTTTGAGCCGATTATCTAATTATTAATGAAAATATAATTATTAACGATAATTTATACACTGAGAAAATACTGCAGGTTGATTTAACGAAAATTATCTTTTATATGACCCTTTTTAAATTGATTATTTTTTATTTTTATCACATAGCATGGTCTGGGGTCGCCAGGAGCCAATAAACACATCTCTCATGTAAGATGCTGTGCATAGTTACATGCCGGATAATAGTGCAAGTTTTACATTAAATAAAACTTGTATTATTGAGCAGAGACGATGCAAAGCATCCCTTTCAGGCCCCCTGGTGAGAGACTTCTATGAGGGAAAATCGCACGTGCTCAACCTCAGGCGTCCTCAGGTGACCAACACCGGAAATAAGGTTGTATCATGACATTTTATTTATTATACTTAGTAATCAAGTGCTAGCTGTTTCCTGTCAGTGTTGCTAGAAAGAAAAACAACGCAATCTCATGTTAGTTGCTGTGCATCGTCTGCTCATTAATACTAGTTTTATTTTAATGTAAAACTTGCACTATTCGATTCATAATTATTTTTTGAGCGCTATCTCAAAATTTAACAAATAAACGAGAAAAACGCTACTGTTTTCAAAATAATCACACTATTACATTTTCTCCATTACGGTGGAAGTTATCGGAAGCAATTACAACTTTTTACAAATAAATGGCAGGGACAAAAAACGTTTTATTTATTTATGGGAGTACAAATTTTTTATGTCATTTTCAATTATAAGTAGGTAGCTGAAGTAGTTTTCATTACATAAAGTTTTAAGTTTTAATATATTTGCGCTATACCTAAAGGGAGCTGAACAATGTCAATTTTAGTAAAAATGTTGAAAAACATTTTCCTTTGTACAGGCAGAGTCGCGAGTGAAAGTCTATTGCAGGTTATCAAGTGAACGCCGCGTATGCTCGATGTGCCGCCGCTGGTGATGGTGGTCTGATTCAAAATACATGTCATTAGACACCCCAAAAAAATACATAGGAAAAAAAGGTTTGTAAGAACTGAATCCTCTTAGTTGCTAAGAAAAACTTTGTTGTTAATAGAGCATAATCTTCTTTTCTTTCAACTACTGCAAGGGAAGTAGGTGGAAAAGAATATATAGCATATAAAATTAATAGACACATTATTACAATAATTAAAAGCAAGGTTAGGCAGAGACATTATAGCCTCTGAGAAATTCAATGTTCCTGGACCTCCAATCGGTTAAGCGACATGCTATCCCTACTCCGTTGGAGAAAGTGAAAGTACTCTTCGTCTGAACCAACCGTGGTAGGGGCAAGAAAAAGATGGCGCGTAACGGAAAAATGTGACGCGTAACCGAAAAATGTGACGGTAATTTTTTTTCCAACGCCGATAAAGAAGTTTCACTTCAATAACCTAACCGAAAAAACAAATATCTAACGCAAGTCAATTGCAAATTGTTATCCGCGAAAATCCTGGACATTATAGCCTCTGAGAAATTCAATGTTCCTGGACCTCCAATCGGTTAAGCGACATGCTATCCCTACTCCGTTGGAGAAAGTGAAAGTACTCTTCGTCTGAACCAACCGTGGTAAGGGCAAGAAAAAGATGGCGCGTAACGGAAAAATGTGACGCGTAACCGAAAAATGTGACGGTAATTTTTTTTCCAACGCCGATAAAGAAGTTTTACTTCAAAAATGTCACAATAAATTATATGTTTTACTGAATTCAAAACTATCGATGACTGTTATTGTGATATAATGAATATTGATATCCGATACCATTGTAATATTCGATTCGAATATTTCTATATCTTATTGGTAAAAGTAGCACAGGAATATTTTATCTGTTGTGACCTTTCCCTAATCTTTACAATCCGCCATTACAAAAAAGAACGTTTTGTTTTCGATCGATTACTGTAAAAGTGGTGAAAGTATAATTCAAAGTATGGTTATTTCATTATTTTCAGAGCATTTAATTTCAATTTTGCTCATAGTCGGTGAGAAAAGTTGTATGTGTCACTCAGGAGCAAAATTATTTTCGTCAAGGGCGTTTGATTCCTTCGTTACGCTCAGGATTTCCCTTCACTCTTTATTCAATGTACCGCCCTCGCCGTAAATACATCATTTCGCTCCCTTGTGACACATATAACTATTTCCTTCGCATAATATTGATTCGCAAAATGCCGAGTACGGTTTGTCCTGAATGTTTGCGGACATGCGCGGCCGGTCCAAAAAGCGCCGAATGACCGATACTGCGAGCGCGTTAGCAAGCGATAGAAGTAAGGCCACAATTTATTGATTTTAGGCAATTTTCACCGATTTTTTAGCTTTAGTGCTGCGTAATTAACGACCCCTTAGTCGGGCGCAACCTTACTACAAACCAAAATCCTGTTACATAAATTGTGAGCCCTGTCGGTGTCATTACAAATTGACAGACATGGATTGAATATACCATAATCTATCGAAAATTTAAAAGCAGTATGTTTAATTCACAAATTATCGATAAGTTACTCACGCGATAGATTGTAAAATGACGCTGTTACAATCATAAGGTGACTTAAACAATATATATATGTTCCATCATCAGTTGTGGAAGACCACTTTAAGGGTTCTTTTCCCATGCAGCCCAACACTTAAAAATCATAAAACAAAGGGGTTTTGAATAGTTTTTGAAATTCGACAAAAAGTTTAACAAAAGCAAGGGTTTACCGCCACATGCTGGCTGCAAGGGAAATAAGTTTTAAATTGGCCTTCCACTTCTGCTACTGATAGTACTTTAACAAGAAATTTCTTCCCCTAACTTTACTACTTAAGGATTGTTCACATATTAGGTGAGGGTACCTGCACAATAAAAATAAAATAATAATTTCAACGAATCATTTATTTATATTAATATAATTCTAATTAATATTTACATCATTTTGCCATAAATAAATCTTCAAACGGCTACTTAATATCATCGATTTCGACCAACTTCATGTGATGGTTAGGATCCGACCAATACTTACAATTTAACAGGTGCCATTAATACTTTACATATTATTAACCTGATTAGGATTAACAAATTAGCATACATTTATTCATCGATTATTAAGTTTATTAAAAAATAATATTGTTTTAAATAATTTATGAGTCTTTTGCGCATTTATTGCATGACATTTTTTAGCCTCCACGTTTTTTTTTATATTTACATAACAATTTTATAAAAGAGAGTAGGACGAACATGGACTATTATGTTAATTTAATATTATTCTTCTATCACATAACACCTAAGACTAAGTTCTATATTTATTTCTAAAGACTTTTGAAAGTTAGTAAAAAATTTACAAATATCATCATAATCACTATATTTTGCATCAAAGGACATGGGTAAAATGGTGTGAAGACGTCTGCCCCAGAGATCATTGAACCTAGCGATACACATACTGAATGGCTGACTATTTCATGTTTCAAGAACTATTCACAAAATAAAATTGTAGACCTTCTCTGAGAGAAGTTGTTATTCATTTACATATTTACAAGTCGTTACTATTTGAAAGGTTAAACAAATAAACATAAAATAAACTTCTCAAGTAATATGTACCTTCACAACTTCAATAATTAAAAATAACGAACGAACAATTTTTACGACGGCCGGCCAGCGGCGTACCGAGCTGTCGGACGGGATGGCATGCAGCCAGTGCCCTGACACTCATTCCCTGGTTGCGATCAGACTAGCATGCTCTGCAGGGTCGGTTGCCGCGTTAAGCAGGCTCTCGCGCCTTTGAAGGCAGAGCGGCTCGCCCCACAACCTCTGAGAGTTTGTGTTGAGCGGGAAATTTTGCCCCGTACTGGATTGCGTCCAAGCATTCCTGGAATCAGCCAGGCACGTGACCTCAACATCACCAAGTGGTGGGTTTATTATTTTACGGTAGAGGCCACGCGTACCATGTGCCGAGGACAGGAATGCTGGGAGCGCAACATCTGATACTTTCAATTATTTCATACAGGTTCTAGAAAATCAATAGACTCAGTAATTTATGACTTACATGCTATTGGCTAGTTATCTTTGAACATGCTGGGGCAGTCTTTAAACCAAATCCTTTAGCGCAAAAATAGTACATATAATATTAATGAAGAAAACTATTAATAAAACCATTAGGCATTTCAACACTAAGTTTTTTTTTAGGATAAAACATTCTAAAAGTTTGTAAAATATTTAGTTAAGTATAGATTGAGGACCTCTGTGGCGTTGCGGCCGAGGCTCCAAGCGAGAGGTCCCGGATTTGAATCCCGGCTGGGGAGGAATAACAAATATTTGGATATTTGTGGGACGTCGCTGATTCTGGTTCCCACGACAAGGGGTATCCCAGTGTGGGGCCAGAAGCAACGCATGTATACAGGCAGCATGACATTTAATTAGCTGACCATATTTTAGGGAGTGATAGTACCCATAATGCTGAATAACTTTTCCCAAGAAACATATGGACGCAAACGAAAAAAACATTTTTCACGAAATTTTATTTTCATATGTTTCTTGGGGAATGTTGTTCATATTGATGGGTTCTATTATTTCCCAAAACATTTAAAGACTAGAGTCTCGGAGGATACAGAGTGATCTTTAAAATGCTCGCTCGTAATTATTTTGAGAATAAGATACTATATTTTTTGTTACAATAATAAAAAGGTGCCTGCACCTGTCAATTTCGAAAATGAAATATCTCATTCTATTTAAAACCTTCAGGATGATTATTTAGAATTTCATTTTATTTATCCTACTGATCCAGTCATCACATTTAAGCAAATCTAAATGTTGAGCAACAAAATAGTACCATCAACTACATTTTAATTATGGCCTTCCGCACGCGGAGTCACGCGGCGACTTCTCGACTGCAACAAAACTCATATGCCCAGATAAAGTTCTAAATAGATTTGCCTGCAAGGGGGCGCCCATTATCTACGAGAGGTATTTAGGGGGGAGGGCGCCACGCCAAATATAACGTGGGAGAAAGGTGGCTTCGGCAAATCTCACGTGGGAGAAAGGTGGCTTCGGCAAATCTAACGTGGGAGAAAGGTGGCTTCGGCAAATCTCACGTGGGAGAAAGGTGGCTTCGGCAAATCTAACGTGGGAGAAAGGTGGCTTCGGCAAATCTAACGTGGGAGAAAGGTGGCTTCGGCAAATCTAACGTGGGAGAAAGGTGGCTTCGGCAAATCTATGATGATGATATCAAATGATGGTTTCTTGGTTGAAATATGTCAAAAGGTAGCTTTAGTTCTAGATTACGATGTAATCAATTTTCAAAACTAGTTTTTAATAAAAATAATGAGGCCAATTCAGTTTTATTTTCAAATTAAAACTTTTGTAAAATCTCACGTGGGACTTAGGGGGTTCCAGCCAAATCTCAAGAAATCTCACGGGGAAGACAGAAAATCGTCAAAAACGGCTCACGTAATTAATGGACGCCCCCCTCCAACTCTAAAGTAGGTATGGAGTCTCCAGTCTGCGGATGCCTTAGGCTCTGGTCTCAATGGATAGATACAACGATAACCTTTTAATTCTAATTTTGAAGAAAAATTATCATTAAGTATTGATATGAGCGAAAGTCATGATTTATATTGGTATGTGCTAACTCATTACAAAAAGTGCCTACTATTGTATTTAAGCGGCGATTCCGCTAAAGGAGTTATAAACAGTGGCGCGCCATTGGCTGTCCAATAAAGGAATAACCATTCTGGCCAATATATGATATGTGGGCATTTTTAGTGTTAGATAGCAGACATAGTCTTCGCTGAAGCGAGTTAATAGGAAAGAAATATAACTCGCGTTCTTTTTACGAATCATGAACGCGCCTTAAAAACATTAACAGTTACGTTGATGCTTACTTACGTATTTGGCCCTATCTTTTGTATCGAATTGTGTGTCCTGTATTAACTCGTTTTGGAGAAACGTCGACGGTAAAACGAGCGCATAGAGAGGTGTTACTTTCACATAATACCACACAATTTCTTTCATATAAACTCATTTCTTTGAATTGTCTTTCTGGATAGATTCAATGTAATAGCACCCTTACAGCGTATCTGTGGGATCACATGTGACCGACATTTATATTGGCTCGTATTTAATCGCACATCAAAAATACTGATTTGCACAGCAAAAAAGGATCAACAAATTATGTTTTAATATATTTTGTGTGTACTTAAGTTTATGTTTTAAGTATTATTTGTTGTTCTTACATGTTCAACCTAACTTGAAGGATAAAGGGTGCTTCGCTTCGCTCACCCCCTTTACCCTTCACCTAAGCTACCGCAGCACTTTGTCCTGATATTTGCTGTGCAAAAAAGTATTTTTGATGTGCATTTTAATATTTCCCAATTATATTTTCCATGATTTTATGAAATATAGTTATTATAGACTTAGGGGTCCCTCGGGAAAGCTGTTAAATCCGTGATGTTACATCGATGAGTGTACGCGATTACTGAAACAGAGAAAGGGAATCGTTTAGGTAGGTTCTAGCATTACTTTTAAGTACGAATTCTGTGAGTATTTCATGTAATAATAATAATTATACCTTAGACACTATTTACACACATTGATCTAGCCCCAAACTAGGATTCCCTGTATCTGGGGTACTAGACAACGATACACAAACTTATACAGATAAATATTATACTTAGATAGATAAACAACCACGACTAGGGTACAAACATCAGTACTCATCAAATAAATATTTGTCCCCACCGGCAGTGTTGCCAATTGCTTGCTTTACCCAGTTGCTAGATTTTTTCAAAATGTTGCTAGATGGCCAGTTTTTTACCCCAAAAAGTTGCTAGAATAGCTAAATGTTGCAGTAGCTAGGTAGGTACAATAAAATAACAATTTCTGATAATCATTTATATTTTCATTAATTTCAACAAGAGAATAAAAATGTCTTGTGTACGTCATTGAATAAAAAATTGCACCAACAAAATAAGATTTAGTTAAAAAAAAAACTCTGTAAAGTCAGTTCACGGAAGATCATTTTTACGAAACGCTTAGGCCGATCGTGCCTCTCTATCGCTTTTTCCGCGCTTTCGCTTGCACGCTCGGCTCCGGCAGAACGTGACACTTTTTCGTGCGTGCAGCCGGCGTTCATCGACGTCATACGACATAAGACGTTATCACGTCAAAAATAAAATAAAATTAATCACTTAAAGAGGAAGATGTCGATAGCTGAACTTCAGTATCTTTCGTTGATTTCGAATATATCTCAGCGGTGCCCATTTTATGCAGTACGTCTTTAGGCAAAACACAGTTACATACAGCAGCATTTACATTTCCGGAGGGAGTCTCTAATGCAGAGGATTGAGTTTAGAGTTATCAAACTCATTCGGTTTCTTTGCTTATTTTTAACTAAATTCATTTGAGAGAATAAACTCTCTACCTTTGTATTGGAATATGACAGTGAAAGGCAAGTTAAAGCAAGAGTACTTATATTTTGGTTTACTAAGTATTCAGTCGTAGCGCAGCAGGAAAGGGGGTATTCCCGGTCACTGCTGACCTGTACGTACCTTAGCATCTATGACCATTCGCGTTTAGTTTTGATTTTTTCTTTCGAGACTCGGTACCCTACTCCACGAATCTCGATAGCCTCACGTCTCATGATCAAATGAAAAGTTGCTAGAAAAAGTAGCTAAAAAGTTTTGCTACAAGTTTCATTAACTTGTAGCTATAAAGTTGCTAAGTTGGCATCACTACCCACCGGGACCCGAACCCGGGACCCTTGGCTTCGTAGGCAGGGTCACTGCCGACTCGGCCATTCGGGTCGTCAATCGTAGGTATCAGAACTTGTCGCTGGTGGCGGTGCACGGTAGCCACAGTCTGCGGCTCGAAGTGTAGGTGACTCTACTGGGGTCCCAATCCGGTAGAAAGTATTGTTTCAGTAGCAATGATGTGAGGACGACGGTCAACTTTAGGTATCAATTATTGAGCGTTTGGATTATCCTTTTTACGACAATTAATGATAAAAATTATGGTAATTAGTAATACTATAAATTAGTTACAAAAACGTTCACGACCGATGCTCGCACGCGCGTGTTTGGGTGTGCTCTTCGGTGTATTTGTGGGTGTCTCTGTGTACGCTCACCGCGAGTTTCCGGCACGTTCCGATTCAGATTGCGGCTCACAGTGCAGGCGTTGCTATTATGCCGCTCAGAGTTTAATAGGTATCGCTACAGTTAGGTAGCGTCTCGCACTGCAGATGCCTGGCGGCGCACTCGGGTCAGCGCAGGGACTCACCGCGAGTTTCCGGCACGTTCCGATTCAGTTTGCGGCTCACAGTGCAGGCGTTGCTATTATGCCGCTCAGAGTTTAATAGGTATCGCTACAGTTAGGTAGCGTCTCGCACTGCAGATGCCTGGCGGCGCACTCGGGTCAGCGCAGGGACTCACCGCGAGTTTCCGGCACGTTCCGATTCAGTTTGCGGCTCACAGTGCAGGCGTTGCTATTATGCCGCTCAGAGTTTAATAGGTATCGCTACAGTTAGGTAGCGTCTCGCACTGCAGATGCCTGGCGGGCGGCGCACTCGGCTCAGCGCAGGGACTCACCGCGAGTTTCCGGCAAGTTCCGATTCAGTTTGCGGCTCACAGTGCAGGCGTTGCTATTATGCCGCTCAGAGTTTAATAGGTATCGCTACAGTTAGGTAGCGTCTCGCACTGCAGATGCCTGGCGGCGCACTCGGGTCAGCGCAGGGACTCACCGCGAGTTTCCGGCATGTTCCGATTCAGTTTGCGGCTCACAGTGCAGGCGTTGCTATTATGCTGCTCAGAGTTTAATAGGTATCGCTACAGTTAGGTAGCGTCTCGCACTGCAGATGCCTGGCGGGCGGCGCACTCGGCTCAGCGCAGGGACTCACCGCGAGTTTCCGGCAATTGGGGCAGGTGCGCTGCTCCTCTAGCCAGGGCTTCACGCAGGCCTCGTGGAAGTTGTGCGCGCACGGCAGCTGACACAGCGGCTGGTCCTGCGACAAACATGAGCACACGAAGTGAAGTTATTAAAAAAGCTGTAAAATAAGCCATGATTCATATATGGCCGCCTTGGGTCATTTTCTATGACAACACATACTACAAAATAAAAAACAGAATAAAATAAATATTTAAGGGGGCTCCCATACAACAAACGTGATGTTTTTTGCTCGTTTTTAATCGATATTGATAACGGCAACAGGTAGACGCTTTAAATATTCACAGAAATTGAGTTATACTATAAATTTTTAAAATCAATAGTTAAATTAAAATGAAATTAATATTTAAGGGGGGCTCCCATACCACAAACGTTGTTTTTTTTGCCCTTTCTATAAATAATGGTACGGAACCCTTCGTGCGCGAGTCCGACTCGCACTTGGCCGGTTTTTCCATAGTAATTTTCCCAATGTCATTTCATGACTAGGTCAACGGGAAGTATCCTATATGTTTTGATTCCCTTGCAAGTATCAAGCAAATTCAACAAAATTGCAACCGGCGGTATCTTTTGATTGCGATGATCAATTAGATTCATTTTTTCACAACTTCAAGAGAACACAAGCTTGAGTAATCGATATTAATTTCAACTTAATAACTCCGCGCGTTCCTCAGAAAAAAGGTCTTGACAGGCAGACAGACAGTCTCTCTGTCTGTCTGCCTGTCAAGATCTTTTTTTTACTTTACCTTACCAGAAGGACAGACGGACAACGAAGTGATTCTATAAGGGGTTCCTATTTCGTTTTAAGCTTCGGAACTCTAATAAATATAAATGAGGCCATGAGAGCTAGAAAGCCGGATTTTATTTAAAAAAAATCGTAATCGTCCCGGGTTCGAATCTCGGCTGGGGAGGAAGAAAAAAACATATGTTTATATGTGTGTGACGCCGCTGATTCTGGTTCCCAGGATACAGAGTATCCTTGTGTGATACCAGAAGCAATATATTCATATTCTTTATTGCATAGATAATAAAAGGTTACAGACAATTAAAAGAATACGTACGAAAATTACTTTCAAAATATATATAAACTATTCCAAAAATAAAATAAAAATATATACTTCAACGACATAAAATACAATATATAGGTAGCATGAACATACATAAACTATAATAAATCATACATACATACCTACATAGATAAGGTACCTTTTACGGAAGAGAAAGGAAATGCACTTTCAATCTTTTTTAAAAGTGAAAATTAAGGGACTTTCTCTTTCCCAATATATGTGCCTGTATACAAATATGATTTACAAAATTTACAAGAACCGTGACTACAGATGAGTTTCTAATCGAGTATTTACTCATATACAAAAGTGAGGGTATTTTTTATTGTTTTTGCAGAACTTACTATTCCGCATTTATTTTTTATCATCGTTACATGTTTAACTATATTTTAACTCCTTATGAATGTTTGTACCTCCCATGAGGATTTTTAAAACATATTTACTCCTAGTATATATATAGTATTCACTCATAGTGCCCATCCCTAACCCCGACACAAAATAAATTAAACTTTATAAAGTTTAAAATTTAGTTCACGTGTTTCCTTGTCAAGCGGACAACTTTCGAACCTCTGAACCGATATGAATAAAACATAGCTAAGGAGCATCGCAGTGAAATCAAATACAATATAAAAAATTACAGCAAGATCGGGCCATCCGTTTAAGCTCTAGGGTGCCACAAACAGACAGATGCTTCAACCACAGATACTATAATCATCAAATTTATAAAACCCCTCTTTTTTCGTCGGGGCTTAGAACCATCAATAAAAAATGGCCAAGCGCAAGTCGGACTTGCACGCGAAGGGTTCAGTACCATCATACAAGATAACAATTTGAATGCTGTTAATAGACAGACGGACGGTCGGACTACGGAGACTGCGGTGCCAAAGTATTATTGTACGGTAAGGAACAATAGTTATTTGTGCAACAAGAGAGCAAAGTTGACTTTTGCTTTAAGTGCTTGTTTGAGTCCGAGTGAGCGAAGGATTCTATATTTGAATCACGATGGTAGCGAGTGATTCTACGTAAGAATTCTGAGTGAGCGAGGGACTCAAAGACATGAGATGCAAATAACTTTGGAATCGTGTTGCACATACAACTTATCATCTGGTGGTCGTCAAATCCCTCCAACCCGCACTGAGCCAGCGTGGTGGAGTATGGCCTAATCTTACTCCGTAATTTTATACCACAGATACTGCAATCACTTGGATTGCGTGAATTAACGAATGTTTCGTTCAATTGCATTATTTACCTTCAGCATTACTTCACGGCAAATGGAGCATTCCTCGAGAGACCAGGACCGTTGCCGACTGAAAACAACACAAAAACATAAACAAATAAAAACTCCACATGTACCTACCACCGCAATGGCAACACAATACAAGTTAGTCAACCCTTACTCCCCATACATCGAATAGGTACTCATGAACAGATTTTTACAAACAGCGTAGTAAATTACCGTTTCGCTAAATACTCTGCTGGCCGGAAAAGAAAAAAAACAATTGACGAAAATTTTGTTTTCTTCAACGTCTCCATACAAAAAGCTGATTTCATAGGTAAGTAACCTATATTGAAAAAATATATAATTACAACAATGATTGTAGTATTGAATAATTGGCTACAGGGACACATGTGCCGTGCCACCCCGTACGGGAATAGACGTGACGCTGTGTGTGTTTGTATAATTACAGCGAATTATATTGAATTATAAATACATTTTATTACTATTCCATATTGTAGGTACATTATTGTAGTCGTTATTACATTAGCGCAAAGCAAATCCATCGAGATTGTGTAACTTCACTTCATGCAACCATGCAATAATAACAAGTCTATGGGCATATGTTAATTAATAAAATAAAAAATATTGACCAATTAATTAAAATATTGATAGAGTCTGGCAAACGAAGGCGTGACCTGGAGTTTTCTTAAAAGTTTCAATATGGCAACTATCCATCACTTTGTCGTTTGACGTGCCTTTGACAGCATAATATTGTTGCCATATTGAAACTTTTAAGAAAACTCCAGGTCACGCTTTCGTTTGCCAGACTCTAACAGTTATACTTATTTCAAGCCTGTAAAACACACTTCATGGAATGAACATATTTTCTCCCAGAACCCACAACGATAGGGCATAAAAATGTTTTACACCGCTCTGATTGAAACTCATGCTATTAGTTAACTCACTCAAGGTGCAAAACGGTATTTGACACGGTAGTCCAATAAATCTAGAAACGTGTCTCAAGCTGAACCTGTTTCACAATATATATAACAAACACGTTTGACAATATCAGAATTGTATATTCCAGCAGTTATACTTTTACTCATTTTTGTGTTAAATACAGCAATTGACTATGACGTCACATGCTAGCATTTCATAGAACTCGTGAACAATATTATATTTTTGACAGTTCCTAAAACGTATCTATTTTGACTATATCAGTCAAGTACCGTATTCCGTAGCCGCACCTGTAGACATGTCGCGTGAGTGTGAGCAAGACAGCGAGAGTAGATACCTAGCGAGTGAGCGAGACAGCGGTAGGTATCTCTAACGCTCAATGTCGGCTACGAACTCACTTGTATTAGGATCTAGCAAACAAAGTAACCCACGCCACGCATGGAAACAACACAAAATTTCACTAAACGACTCTGCACTATGTAAATATATTTTGAATCTATTTACATGCCCTTTATATTGACATATTTTTGAGATTAAAAACACAATACCGAAAATTAAAAATAGAATAAAACTAAAACACTTTTTCTCAATAGTAGTTTATGTGACTGCTACATAATGGAGGGCATTAATACTCGAGGCTCGTATCATAATAATATCACATTGCAGTTGTTTAGCTTGTTCTGCAGTACCAACTTCACAGACAAAGTAGCGGCGGCACGTAGGCGGGCGTCGGCGTTCGAAATTTTAATGTCATAATATGTAGAAAAATTACACATTATTTTTTCAGATAAGAAATGAGCTCTTACCATTATGCTGATCGTAACGTGCGGTTTTTGTACGCAGTAAAGAGGGTTTATGATACGTGTGTAGATAAACAAATTAATGTTATATATTTTTTTTCATGATACAGTTTTAGTTGTCTGTGGCAGCGCCCACTTTACCGCATGCGCGATGCTGGGTTTTACCACCATTCCTAGGAATCGGCTTTCAATTTAAAGTTTTGAACACACACTGGTGTTCTAATACCCCTCATTATGCAACAATTGAACTCGATTGTTCAATCGATCTTTTCGTAAAAGTTGGTGAATTTGAAGAGAATATATTTCTCATATTTGACATTATCGTTTATTGAATGAACAGATAATCCTTTATTTGATTACAACGTAAAAGTATTGGATTTGCAGTCGTTTGTGGAACGTGATTCTTACAACTGTTCTTCCCGAAATGCTCTCATTCGATTATCCTCCGGTCTGCAAACAAGTATGATGAAACATATTGTAATGATTGACTATAATAACTGGCTGAACTTAGACACAATACTCCGTATGGGAAAAATGGTGACGCTTATGTGAATGTTACGTTCTTTCAACCAATAGCTTGACAAGAGTTGGGTTGGGGCATTCCATGAAACGGGCGTTGCACTTACCTACAGGTCATATTCAATTATCTGTTTTTAGGGTTCCGTACCCGAAGGGTTCCAAACGGGACCCTATTACTAAGACTCCGCTGTCCGTCCGTCCGTCTGTCACCAGGCTGTATCTCACGAACCGTGATAGTTAGACAGTTGAAATTTTCACGGATGATGTATTTATGTTGCCGCTATAACAACAAATACTAAAAACCGGTCAAATGCGAGTCTAAATCGCGCACGAAGGGTTCCGTACCACCGTTCAATGGAAGCGATGGTGTGGAGTGAATAGTTTGGATTTTACACAGCAAAATATTGTTTACAAAGTTATTGGTTTACTTTCACACTCCATGTACGTAACCAGGTGCATCCATAAGTTTGTATGTGGTATTGAAAGAATTGTTGTATGGGAGCCCCCTTAAATATTGATTTCATCCTGTTTTTTAGTATTTGTTGTTATAACGGGAACAGAAATACATAATCTGTGAAAATTTCAACTCTCTAGCTAGCTAGGTTCTTGAGATACAGCCTGGTGACAGACGGACGGACGGACGGACGGAAAGCGAAGTCTTAGTAATAGGGTCCCGTTTGGAACCCTTCGGGTACGGAACCCTAAAAACAGGATAAAAGAAATATTTAAGGGGGCTCCCATACAACAATTCTTTCAATACCACATACAAACTTATGGATGCACCTGGTTACGTACATGTAGGGTGAAAGTAACCGCACCAATAACTTTGTAAACAATATTTTGCCGTGTAAAATCCAAACTATTCACTCCACACCATCGATCGCTTTCATTGAACGGTGGTACGGAACCCTTCGTACGCGATTTAGACTCGCACTTGACCGGTTTTTATAATTTTTTAGAGCCTATATAACTACAACATTTCATGAACATTCTTTAACTAGTTGCTCTGTGAGCTGCAGACCTCGCGAGCGGCACAGGAAATTCGCGTTATTTTTAACCGACATAAAAAGGGTGGGAGTTGTCAATTCGGTGGTATTTTTCTTTTTTAGGGTTTCGTACCCGAAGGGTTCCAAACGGGACCCTATTACTAAGACTCCGCTGTCCGTCCGTCCGTCCGTCCGTCTGTCACCAGGCTGTATCTCAAGAACCTAGCTAGCTAGAGAGTTGAAATTTTCACAGATTATGTATTTATGTTGCCGCTATAACAACAAATACTAAAAAACAGGATAAAAGAAATATTTAAGGGGGCTCCCATACAACAATTCTTTCAATACCACATACAAACTTATGGATGCACCTGGTTACGTACATGGAGTGTGAAAGTAACCGCACCAATAACTTTGTAAACAATATTTTGCTGTGTAAAATCCAAACTATTCACTCCACACCATCGCTTCCATTGAACGGTGGTACGGAACCCTTCGTGCGCGATTTAGACTCGCACTTGACCGGTTTTTTTAATGTTTGTTACCTCAAAACTAGTACTATTTATGAACCGTTTTTTTTTTATTTGTAAGGGTGGCCTTCTAGTTTGGTCCCATTTTTTGAAAATTAGCAATCGGTCCGATAGTTGGGTTTTTAAAGCTAAAGATCATCCAGGTAAACGAAATTGCGTAATATTGCTTTAATGTGATTTCAGTGGTGTTAAGATGAATTATGTCTATGAGTAACATATATTCGTTTATGTTGTTTATGTAATACGTGTGGACTTGTCTGCCAGCCTTGTTTTCGCGTATTTTGACGACATTCGTATCCCGACCGGGGACGACGAAATAGAGCTTGTTTTTTTTAAAGTGGTGAATTGTTAGTGGTGTTTACGTTCTTCAGCATGAAATGAGATGCAATCTGGATTTTTTTTTCACTAATGCGCCGTATATTCGTATTGTACTAAGAAAACAGGTTTCTTGGTATCGTTTTCGAGTGTATGTACTTAAAGTCGGCTTTTTTCAAGTTTTTAACTTGGTGAATTATTTTCTTCGGAAAGCTCAAGGATGTCTTCCACTCTAAGATCCCGCAAACACTCAAGACTAGAGTCTACAATCAGTGTGTTCTCCCGGTGATGACTTGCGCTTGCGAAACAAGGACTCTCACTGGCGGGATGATGCACAAAAGAAACTGAAAGTCACACAAAGAGCAATGGAAAGATGCTCGGGGTATCCCGTCGCGACACGATACGGCACGAACTCATTCGCCAACGCACCAGAGTCACCGATGGAGGGAAACGTGAAGCGCGACTTAAACGGTAATGGACAGGTCACATCTGTCTCGGAAACTACGGAAGATGGGGCTCGAAGTTCTGTCCTGAAGGCCCCATGCAGGTAAGAGAAGTGTGGAAGACCTGCGGCACGATGGTCCGATGACATCAGGGGTACAGCCGGCCTGACATGGCCGAGGATGGCCGCAGAGCGTTCGAATTGGCGGTCAATTAGGGAGGCATATGTCCAGCAGTGGACAAGAACATGCTGAAGAAGAAGAAGTAGAAGAAGAAGAAGTATTTTCATTGTGTTCTACCCCCTCAAACCCTCGATGCATTGAAGGTTATCGGATGAACAAGTGGCATTATTTTAAAAACAAATAACCGGACTGGCTTTTCTTTTAATACAAAGTTATAAATGCATCTGTTACGTACACGGAGTATGAAAGTGGCGCGCCATCAACTCTGTAACCCCATATATCCGCCACTTTGAAGAAATCTTATAACGGAATGGACTGAAAAATCCATATATAATTATGGAACTTGCTTACAAAATTTCACGAGAATCGGTTGTGAAATGCGACCTGTACAGGAGAACAGCCGTAAAGCCGGACAGACGGACGTACGAGAGCTTCGGAGGAACGGAGACGCTTCGGTCGCTCGGCCATTTTTTTTTATCAATGGACTTAGCAAACTTACCCCTAAAGTTATTTAGTAGTGGTAGTGGTGATTTAATTAATGGAATGCCCCTTATCCGATCAAAGCTTTAAAACGAAACTAATCGATTTCTTAACTTTATACGATTATTTTTCTCTTTTCCGCTCGACACTTCTCGGTTTTAGTCGTTAAAATTCGCTTGTAACGTAGACTTACTAAAGTTCTAGATACTACTCAAAAGACATATGATAACAGATTTAAAATATGGTTTATCTACACACTTATCATAAACCCTCTTTACTGCATCCAAAAACCGCACGTTAGGACCAGCATAATGTTAAACTACTTGGTAAAAAACTTATTTCTTAGCTGAAAAATAATGTATACGTTTTCGGCAAATTATGACATTCAAATTTCTTATGACATCAAAATTGTCTGTCAAATTGGTACTACTGAACAAGCTAAACAAGAGTACCTAGAGCATTTATCAAAGCCACCATGCCGGTCGAATATGCGGTTGACGAACACATCAAAGAAAGCTTACGATATGTGTGTAGATAAACTGGTGTATGTAACTGTACATAATTAGGCGTCATGTATCAGTCGCAGATATTTGTCGCGTTTTGACACAGAGTAAGTAAGTAAAGCAAAGAGTTTGATTCATGCATGAATTCTTTGCTTTACTTATTTACTCTTGGTTTTGACTGTCATAATATTGATTGTGCGGGTGACACATCCATGTAATTTATAAGTCAACTCTAAAAAATGTGACTTGGGTGCATTTTTTTCTACTACAAGCTAAGCAGTATTGTGATGAATATGCATCAATGCATATTTTTTTCCGATCTGCGCCGGCAAAAGCCGAGAAGTGCCGAGCGCTAATGAAATAATAATGGTATTGTAACTATATCTGGGTCTGATTGCTCCTTAGATTAAGATTTCTTCAATTACTTCTCACCCAGAGAATACGCCGACACCTGTGAATTTAATACACAAACTTTTTTCAGAACTTACACGCGCTGCCTTCTGTTCCTCGGGCTAACAAGGCTGTTGAATGACATCACTATTCGCCGCAGAGGCGACGGAGTGCGTTCTATAACCGAAGACCTAGGTACACCTAAAGAGCTACTTGTTACATCCCAATCTTGGTCCAGCTCAGAATCTGCAGAACTTTGTACACTTTCTAATGATTCGTCTACAGGCTCTTCGGAGAAAGAATTGTTCGAAGATCTTAACGAATACTCAGAGTTCATTGACGTTCGTTCATCATCGTCTGAAGATATTGATACGATTGAGTCATCCTCATTATCAGCATCACTCTGGTCTTCGTCCATACTGGTGTCGGTGGTGCTGTGTTCAGAAATAGTGGAGTATTCGTCATCATCAGAGTCCGATGACGCTGAATGATGATGAGACTTGCTTCCATGAAATTCGGACCTGGGTGAGGATGAAAGCGTTTGATGAATGGTGCAAATGGTTATGAATTATTATGGTGATAAGCATGATAGTGAACCAGAAGATTAGGGGAGGGACCTCTGTTTAACCAACAGTATTTCACTTCAGTGCCCATACACTGGGAAATGGGTGAAATAGTTACAACAGAGGCGCCATCACCCGGCTGTGCTGGGGCGGGCGCCCACCTCATCATCAATGTATCAATGATAGCAAAGGCATAATATGAATATTGTAATGAAAGCATGATAGTGGTGATGGGCGTGATGGCAATATAGCATTTGAAGAGCTTTGATGCAGTTCCAGGTTAAGTTAGAGATATTTTACAATGGATTTAAGGCCTGTTTCACAATGTCCGAATAAACCATAGGTGACAGATAAATCCTAATTTTACATACAATTTTTGGTAGGGATCTAGTATCGTTTGGCGGGAGAAGGAAAAGGAGGGGGGGGGGGAAGGTGTTTCTGCCATCCCACACTGAATCGTCAAGAACATGCTAGCTGGAAAAAAGTCACCTCCTAATTTCCAAGAATTAGTGGTCACATGTCATTAACAACACCCCAGAGGGAACATTTCCAAGAATTGTTTGTTTCAAAGTACGGATGTCATTAAGTAATGACAGGTAAAAGGGTGAGTGTTAGATTTTGTATTTGATTAATTCTCGTCACTTGCAATTTTTCTACACGATCGAAAGGGTCTCATGAGTTATTTTGTGAAAAACCAAAAGTGTTGTGCTATGGATTTTGTTGCTGAAGGTATGTAGATTATGTTATCATATTCAAACCTCTCCTAAATGTCTGTTTTGTGTCCTTTTTAACTGTCTAAAGTTCAGTCTGAAAAAAAGCGTAATTTTTTACCTTTTTTAAAAGTTTAAAGGACCATATCTTTTTGTATTCACGTGTACCCGGGCTAATTTTTAGGGTTCCGTACCCGAAGGGTTCCAAACGGGACCCTATTACTAAGACTTCGCTGTCCGTCCGTCCGTCCGTCCGTCCGTCTGTCACCAGGCTGTATCTCAAGAACCTAGCTAGCTAGAGAGTTGAAATTTTTACAGATTATGTATTTCTGTTGCCGCTATAACAACAAATACTAAAAAACAGGATAAAAAAATATTTAAGGGGGCTCCCATACAACAATTATTTCAATACCACATACAAACTTATGGATGCACCTGGTTACGTACATGGAGTGTGAAAGTAACCGCACCAATAACTTTGTAAACAATATTTTGCTGTGTAAAATCCAAACTATTCACTCCACACCATCGCTTCCATTGAACGGTGGTACGGAACCCTTCGTGCGCGAGTCCCACTCGCACTTGGCCGGTTTTTTTATATTACTTAGACATAACCCTTAGCTTTAATTTAAGATAAAATTTCATTGCGCGATCTCGGTACATCATTTTTATTTTTATTTTTTTTCAGAACACGTTCTCACTGTCTCGAAAATTGACTTTTTCGAGGAATGGGTGAAACACGATAAAGAAAACCGGAATTCACGGATTTTCGAATTTTTGTCTACGACGATTGACCTCTCGAATATCACCGAAGAGTCACGTCGAGAAATACACCTCAAAATCGCATCATATTCGAATAAGATAGTGGAAAAATGGGCCTCATCAGGACGTCATCAAGATCGTTTCTTAACTAACAATAAAAGTTGGTTAGAAGGTGCTGACTTTCAGTTCAAGGTTCATGTCCATCAGCCCAAAGGCTGGACGGCTTCACGCTCATCAATCACCGAGAAACGCACCCCGGGAAGGCCAAAAAGCAGCTTTTAAGACGCTTCACACAAGACGAAGAAACGGCATGTTGAAGAAGCTGTGAACAAGTGGACTGCTGAGGAGTTGGCGACTGCTGCTGAGGTCGCAAGCAGAGCGGAGAGGAAGAGAAGCATCGCAAAGCAATAAAACGTGCAAGTGATGGTGAAACCTCTAAAGCTACTTCGTGCCCTGATGGTAGGCAGTTGTCTACCAATGAAGCTTGGGCTTATTACTTTGACTCCAAGGGGAATAGTCATACCTATAAGACGGCGAGGAAGTGGTCAATGAAGGCGGGACATAACACGTTTCCATCGTGGCATAGCATGCGTAAGTCAATTAATAGTTCTTTTCCTTCAGCGGAGCACATTCCTGTGACGGAAACGCCTTCAGTGGCCATTTCACCACCTACTTGTAATTTAATTAGAAATAATTTAGATTATACAGAATCCAACTCGTCTGAGGGTGAAGAAGAATGACTTTTGTATTGTTATGTGTAAATAAATCGATTTAGTGTAGTTTTGCATCAATTATTTAATGAAATAGGTTTTTTATTATGATCCTTTTAATTTAAGTTACAGTTATAATTTTGTAAATATCGTTGATTTTGTGCATTGTAATTATTCAATTTATTTTTCTTTATTTATTTCCAAAAGGTGTGTATTTCTTTTGAATAAATATGTATTTTTTTAAATATTTTTTTGTTATTTATTTTTTATATCCCCCTAAAATTGAGGGATTGTCTCGAATCCTACTAGTAACAACAATTAACTGCAATTCAAGCTAAAATAAGCCATTAGAAATCAAAAAATTATTTTGTCCAGCTAGCATGTTCTAGACGAATCAGTGTGCATCCCCCTGACACCAGTCCCATGAAAAGGTAATGCACCGTTCTTGAGATGATTTTTTTTATTTCAACATTATTTTCGCTACGAAAGTGAAACAAAAAACATTACAAACAAAAAACTTGAGAAGAAACTGAATGAACGAAAATTCTATTTTTTTTAAGGTTCCGTTTCATCGATTTTGCGTGACACCACAGACTGTTTTTACACCACCATTTTAGTCTTCAATTGCCCATTTGTACGTTTCGTTATCGCTTTTTATCTGATTTGAGGTTAGAAACAAATTTTACTAATAACTCGATAAATATGCATTACCTTGTAATAAGGGACCCAGCCCCTACCATATTTAATCCTTTTTACCCCACTTCTCCTGCCAAACGAGGTTTATCCCGAAATTCTAAAACAGGAATTCACTAAAGTTAATTCACTATATCAGCACTCACACAA
The DNA here is from genome assembly GCA_949825045.1 of Argyresthia goedartella. Taxonomy (NCBI): domain Eukaryota; kingdom Metazoa; phylum Arthropoda; class Insecta; order Lepidoptera; family Argyresthiidae; genus Argyresthia; species Argyresthia goedartella. Next base: position 23,567,623 of record OX463811.1, read on the forward strand.
TAAAACTAGAAGTAATAGTAACAAAGTGTGCGTCAGGTCTCGTGTGGCATTGTTGCCCCGTGCGCATGCCGCGATAACAAAAGGACAGACTCGGCAAAGTGCCACCGGAAACCCTGTGATGCTGGAATTCTGTCTGAACCTGTCTGTCTGTCTATATTTTGCATATAGTTCTGATCCTTTTATGTAAGACAGCTGTAAGCTTCCGAGGAAAATAATTAGGATGACTCCTGGAGCCAGTGCCTAAAGCGTCGTTAAACATTGCAACAAGCATTTTACTGCACTTAGAATTACTCTAATAAATCCTATACTAATGCATACCTGGTGATGTCTTGAATTTGAACAATGTTTTGGCAAGGACGAGACATTATTAAGAAATCACCCCACTAATAACTTTACAAAAAGTTAAAAACGAATGAATATACAAAATCTACAAAATACTTAAAAACAAGGACTCTGTTGACTCTGCCATTTATTTTCTTTTTCAATATTTTGAGGGTAGGTTTATATTTCCCACTAGACCACAGAGCGCAATAATCTCTGGTTACTATATTTGTATCTGGATACTGTATCTATTTGCACTTATTTGTTTCAGAATCTGTATGTACTTATCTTATTTTAGACTTTGGTCTGGATGAACAAACAACAATTCAAAGTGTGTATAGTCTTCTTGCTAGTTCAAATGGTACATCTCAAAAAAGCGCCTCATATTGCTGAATAAATATGCTTTTATTAACCCTTTTGCGCTGGCCACTTCATTCCTAGGAATTTTTTACTTGGCTTGGAAATAAAGTCAAAACCAATGAAAAATTCTGCTTGCTTATGCTTTATACAAGGTTACGACATGTTTTCATAAAATTCAACCATTTTGGTTAGTGACCAGATAATAAAATGATCAAATCTAGTATACGGCTATGCAAAAGCAGGACAGATACAAAAAGTAGTGGCGTCACTGTCTCTCTTTCAGGAAATGACAGCACAAGTATATAATGAGACCATGCACCACTTATTAGCTGCAGTCTGCATTTATGTGTAGGAAATGTAATCTGATGTGTATGAGAAAATATGGAAATTTTAACAATTCGGTATAAAATATAATTCGGTAAAATATAGAATTTCTAGAATTCACAAACAAAATTACAAATCGACAGTTCATTAATAGTATGACCATTGCTAAGTATATGTAAATATCTACAGTAATAGACATTTGCTTGATCTGAAATATATATGTTGACTACCAGTCCAATAGCGTATTATGTTATTGGCAGTTAAGGTAGAAATTACCCCTGCTGCAGTCATTTTTTTTTACAGATGTGTATTCTTATAAATCGGTTCTTTTACCCACTTAGGTTTTAGCGTGCCAATGTTTCATTTTAATTGAATTTCTCCAATTATTACTAGAATTAGCCTTATTTCCTATTAGAATTAGTTATAGTTATAGCCCCACACTTAGCTTATATATTCAATAAATGTGTTGACGATGGGGCTTTCCCAGACCTCATGAAACACAGTAAACTGATACCTCTGTTCAAGTCGGGAGATAAGGGTGATCCTTCAATTTCAGACCAATATCGGTTCTTCCAGCACTAAGTAAAATTTTTGAAAAGATTATACTCAATCAAATGCTCTCACACTTCAACCATACAAAACAACTCCACGCCAAACAATACGGTTTCACTAGGGGTAAATCGACTACGGATGCAGGTATTACCCTTATATCTCATATTTATTCTGCATGGGAGGCCGCACAGGATGCTATCGGAGTTTTTTGCGACCTGTCGAAGGCGTTTGATTGTGTTGATCATAATACGCTATTAATTAAATTAAACCATTACGGAGTTAGAAATAAAGCGTTGGATCTACTAAGATCATACTTAAGCAATAGAATTCAAAAGGCAGAAGTTAACGGCGTAAAATCTGATGGATCGGGTATTAAAATTGGCGTTCCACAAGGTTCCATATTAGGCCCTTTCTTAGTCCTGGTATATATTAATGATCTGCCTTTCATGGTGGAGAAATTAATTGACATAGAGTTGTTTGCTGATGATACTTCAATGGTCATCAAAATTGAAAGACAAAAAGGAGATTTTGATGATGTTAATGGTGTATTGTCTTTAACCTTGAATTGGTTCACAGTTAATAATTTATTGTTAAACGCTGGTAAAACCAAGTGTATCAAATTCTCACTTCCAAATGACAGGCAAGTTGAGACCAGTTTAGTGTTAGACAACAGCACGTTAGAATTAGTAAATGATACGAAGTTTCTTGGAATAACCATTGATAGCAAATTGCAGTGGGGACCCCACATAGATAAATTGGCTGGTAAATTAAGTTCTGCGGCTTACGCTGTTAGGAACATCAGACAAAGCACGGATGTGGCTACATCTAGGCTAGTATGGGATCGTTCAACAATTACGTGATCATTTTTGGCCGTTTTTTTAACCCCCCCCCCCCCTTATGTGATCACAACGTAATCTTTAGTTTATACCCCCCCCCCCTCGCCTTGATTACGTAATCTTCGTCCGTGCTTAAAATGTTTGCTGTTTATTAGCAATGACACGTATGTCATGTTTCTGTAGGTCTTAAATGACCTAAATTTGGGAAGAGGGTGTGTCATTTTGTGTCATAAAATAGATACTTTCGTTAGTATTTATTGAAACGACGAAATAAAATCAACTCTTTCTCACTATTAGTGACTAACGTAACTTAAAGTTACGTTTAACATGTTATTAATTAAGTGATTATTACATATTCTAGTGTTATTCTAAATCTACGTTTAACAGGAACAAATTAAACAGGAACGTAAATTGACGTTTGACAGGAACATGTACCTACACATTTTAATATTTATTTACGTCAGTCATTTTTAAATAAAATTATTAAGAATAAGAATACAGACTATTCCTGGCTAAATGGAGACGCAGACCATTCAGGTACATCTTTGATGAGGTGAATAAGAGGTGAATAAGAGAGGTAGGATGACCTACCTCTTATATAACAATACTGATGCTTGGAAAAGTCGGTAAAATATTCCGAAAAAGTATAAAAATACTGAATCTGGTCACACTGTTCCACAGTTTGTCTATAGCATGGGAAATCCCGTTTCATCTATCTAATAGTAAGTGTTACCAGTAATAAACTTCAAAATTGGACGTAAATATTTAAATATAATTTATTTTCGGAAACTAAGCGCAGATGACGTAATCATGGATTCTTCCCCCCCCCCCACAATAATCTGATGTATATACAAGCATCCGACCCCCCCCCCCCCCCCCTTCCGTGATCACGTAATTGTTGAATGATCCCTATATTTTAGTTACTTTCATAGTGTACTGTCCTATGGTATCTTGTTGTGGGGGAAAGCAGCGGATATTCAAACTATTTTTATTTTACAGAAAAGAGCTATTCGAGCAATTTATTATTTAAAACGAACAGACTCCTTAAGAGAGCTTTTTCAAGAAATTGACATACTAACAGTAGCTAGTCAATTTATTTTCGAAAATATAATGTATGTACGCAAGAACATTACAACATTTTCCAAACTTAGCGATAGCTGTAATGTTAACCTAAGAAATAATCACAGACTATGTGCGCCCCGATTTAGACTCGCGAAGGTTAGCAATTCTTTCAAGGGTCAGTGCATTCTCTACTACAATAAGATACCTCTGGAGATTTTGAAATTGCCATTTGAGCAATTTAAAAAGCATGTTAAAGCGACTTTGTCGAAAAAGGGATATTACAATGTTCAAGATTACTTAAATGACAGGACTGTATGGGGTTAATTTGGCTCAACACAGACCTTGCTGTTAATAGTTTTGTAATTATTTAATCCTGCTTATTAATCATAACAATTAAATTTTTCATATTTGTATTAGTTAAGAGCACAACCTATTTTTAAAAGAGATCTAAAAATCAATCTGTGGGAGTTTCTACGCCCTCCTTCTCCCACAGTGGTCCAATGTAGAGAAGAGGCAAAAAATGACGTTTGCTAAGTATATGTAAATATCTACAGTAATAAAGTACTTTGACTATTGACTATTGAAAATGGTAATCTCATTAGAATACTTTACATTATTCTTCCATGCACCTATATTACCTATCAGTTCGTCCGAGACCGTCGTAGCTGACGAACGTGTTGTCAAACGGATAATACGGAAATATTAAATTACCTACGATAACAACAGTGGTCGTTAGCCAAGTGTGATGGGGACAAAGTGTAGTGGGTGTACGGGTGATATTTACGATGTTTCATTCATGGAGTGTTGTAAAGAATCGTGCAAGAAGCTGTATCACTACAAGTGTCTGTCCATGTCGAAGGAGCGGTTCGAGAATCTTACACAGGCAGAAAAAGACGGTTGGATATGTCCAGACTGCGTGCGCCTTGCTCCCAGGGCGGGCAATAATTCGAATACACCAATCCGAAACTTGGGGATGAACGAAACCTACACACCGAGCCGCTTAGACTACGTGAACAAGGAACGTGGAGGCGGCGGCGGTGGCTGCGGTGACGAAGAGCGTACCTACACGAATGAGTCAATGGTAGATACCGATAAAAAAGTGTTGGAGGAGATGAGGGAGTTCCGCCGGGAAATAGAATCACGATTTGATAATCAGAAGAACTATTATACACAGTTGGAGAAGAGATTCTGCGACACAGTTACAGAGTTGCGTGAATTAAAAAATACTTTGAGGGTATTTCAAGAAAAAGCAGACCAAGTTGAGATGTTACGGGCACAAAATGCAGATTTAATTAAGAGGAATGCACAGCTGGAAGCTTCATCAAAAATGCCACCAGAACCACCGAGAGCATCGTCTGCGAGTGTAGCCAATATAAACATTCCGATGAGGGCTAAGAAAAAGGTTGCGGCCACGAAACTAGCAAGCGTTCCACAGGTGACATCGGATTCGTTGGAGTTAAACGAAAAAGAGTTAAGTACAGAAGTCAATATAGAGAAGAAAAAGGAGGATAATTGGACATTGGTTCAAAAGAAACAAAGGAAATTTCCTAATTCAGAAGTAAAAAGAGGAGGAAACAGTAGTGCAGGAGAAAAACAAGGAATGGAAAAACAGAAATTTTTGCATATCTGGCGGTAAAAAAAAGAGGTTACCGTTGAAAAGTTACAAAAACGCGTTCAATCCATACTAGGAGATAGTGTTCCTATCAAAATCGAGGCAATCAAACATAAAATAGCGCGGGACTATTTGTCATTTATCATCGGAGTACCCGAGAGTCAATACGACAAACTAAGCCATAAAAATGCTTGGGATGTAAACATTGAATATTGTGAGTGGATATGGTTTCGCAACTCAAACAACAAACCACAAAAAGGATAATACCCCCCTAGAAATCTACTACCAAAATGTCAGAGGTTTACGAACCAAACTGGACTCCTTTTATACAAGTGTGGCAACATCATCTGCCGATCTGTTCACTATAACAGAGACAGGATGTAATGATTCCATTCACGACGCGGAATTAGTCCCACCTGGTTACAGCATCGTGCGCTGTGATCGAGCGGACGGCCGTAAACAGGGCGGAGCACTTTTAGTGGCCACACCGCGATTCGAGCTGCGTCGAGTGCCTGTCCCGAGTGACGTCATAATAGACGATCGTGTGTTCGAAGTCGTATGCGCAGCGGCGTACCTACGTAATAGATTTTTGGTGTTGATTTGTGTAGTATACATACCGCCTAATAGTAAAGACTGTGAGTACATGATATTGTTTGAATTAATTGAACAACTTTGTAATAGGTATAGCGAAATTTTAATAATAGGTGATTTTAATTTATGTTCTTGTTCTTCTAATACAATTAATTACTATAAATATTTGCTAACATACTGTGGATTCAGTCAGAGTAAAGGAGTTAAAAATTGCAATGATAGGACGTTAGATTTGGTGCTGAGTACACCGGGTAACTCGGAGGTGTGCGTGTGTGCGGCGGATCAGCCGCTACTGCCGGTTGACGCGTACCATCCGCCGCTCGAGATCACGCTGCGCCTGCGCTCGCGCAGCGACGTCGAGTGCGTGCCCGCGACAACGCTCCAACACGACGACGGCCCGGCGCCGGCGACCGCGGCAGGCGGAACTCGCACGACGGATTGGAACTTTAATAAAGCGGATTTTCCCAGGCTATATTCATCGATTGAAACTATAGACTGGAATCAAATATACAGCCTAGAGTTAGAATCGAGTTTGTTTTTTTTCTATGAAAAGCTTTATACAATATTTGATGATTGCATTCCCCAAAAAAAACGAGATAGAGCAAGCCCAAGGTACAGTTATCCCGAGTGGTATACTATCGAATTAATCGGTTACATAAAAAGTTTAAATCTAGTCAGTCAAGAGAGGATTATGATCGCTTTTCTCAATGTAGGGCAAGAGTTAAAAGTTTGATTAAGATTAACCTAAACCAGTATCAAAGAAAAGTAGAACTGAACGTACTAAAGGATCCAAAATCTTTCTGGAACTTTGTTAAATCTAAACAAGGGACACGTAATGCGCAAACTATTTTGCAACAGGGAGAAGTTCTAACCTGGGAACAGTGCGCAAAAGAGTATGCCAAATATTTTTACTCTGTATATAGCACAAATTCAGCGGTTTTGGATGTGGACGCAGCAGTAGCAGAAGCTGGCGACGAAAATGGGGCAGCGAAGGTACATCTGGATAGACTGACTTTGGGTGAAACTAAGCGCGCATTGCGAGAACTGAAACCTAAGAAATCAGCAGGACCAGACGGCATCCCGCCTTACGTCGTGAGAGATTGTCGATTAGTATTAACTAAGCCTCTACTTCACATATACAATCTGAGTTTAAGCGAAGCCGTATTCCCAGCCAGATGGAAGACAACACGAGTGGTACCTGTCCCTAAGGGACGAGCGGGATCGAATGTGGAGGAGTACAGACCTGTAGCTGTACTATCAACTCCAGCAAAAGTATTAGAAGCAGCTATCCACCAATCACTATTTGCACAGGTCAGCCAGCAGTTGTCTGAGGCTCAACATGGGTTCCGCCCGGAGATAAGTACCACCAGCAACCTCCTTAGCTACATGACGGAAATAGTTCCAGCAGTAGATAGCGGATTGCAAATTGATGCGGCGTACTTTGATTTCAAAAAGGCTTTCGATTTGGTCGACAACGACGTTTTATTGAGGAAGCTTGCTGGCTTTGGTTTCACTCCTCACCTACTTAGATTCTTTGTTAGTTTTATGAGTGAGAGGCAGCAGTATGTAGAATACAATGGATATAAGTCTGAACCATACTTTACGAGATCAGGAGTAAGCCAAGGGAGTAATCTGGGACCGTTACAATTCATTTTAATGATTAATGATCTACCTAAAGTGGTACAGAACTCTAAATGTTTGTTGTTCGCAGACGACCTCAAACTGTCACTTACAATAAATAATTTAGAGGATGCTGGGAAACTGCATGAAGACATTAATAGAGTAGTGGCCTGGAGTACAGAAAATCGGCTGCAATTCAACAACTCAAAGTGTGTCACAATAACTTTTACTAGGTCGCGCACTCCCATGGTGAACAACTACCAGGTCAACCAGACCCCAATGGAAAGAGACAGCGAAGTTAAAGATTTAGGAGTCACACTTAGGACTGATTTGACATTTAAAGATCATATAATTAAAAGCTGTAAAAAAGGAACCTAGGATTTATACTAAGACGGGTACAACATTTTGAAAACATCAAAGCGATTAAAGTTTTATATAACGCGTTGGTGAGAAGCCATTTCGAATGTAACGCGGTAATTTGGGCTCCATACGAAAATAAATATATTGATATGTTGGAGAGAATCCAGAATAAATTTATTAGATATTTATATTTAAAACAGTATGGGATCTATCCGTTGTACCCATTAATGTACCCAACCTTGTTTACCTTAGGCATGATTGGATACAACGAACTAAGAGTGAGGAGGGATTTGGCGTTAGCCACTTACCTATTCAAACTACTACGTGGAAAAATCTACGCAGCGGACATCCTGCGTAGAATCTGTTTATGTGTGCCGGACGGCTACGTGTATCGGCGCCGACGCCCGGGGTTGCTGCACGTGCCGCGCGCGCGCACACACACTTGCTAGGCAAAGCGCCGTTCACGCGCACACTCCGAACTCTTAATATGATAGCGGAGGAGATAGACATGTTCTCCTGCGCTCTGACTGAATTTACAAGGGTGGCATTATGCATTATAAGTTATGGATTATGATGTTCACATTAAGTATTTAATCAATGTAATTGAATTAATTATGTTACCTACTTATAATTATAATGTTATGTACTATCGAACCATCTGAATCATGACCCACCATAAGCTTATTTTGCTAAACCCCTTAAATGCAAGTAGGTCGAAATTCGCTTGAAGGTTTATTTCCTTGGTAACGAACTTGTTATCATTTGATTAGACACTGACATTTTGATAGATCTTACAAGTTTGAAAGTTTCAAACGAATTATCAGGCAAAAGGGTCATGATTCAATTGGTTCGATAGTACTTTGGATAACTACACTATCGAATTAGGCTTCTCACCTGTAATGATATGTGTGTCTGTAGATAAATAAATAAATAAATAAATATTCATATATATTCTTGTTAGATTCCAGCTAAAATCTGTTATTCAATTTGCAGTAGCTTAAATTGTATTTGATTTACTGAAACTTTTTGTAATAAAAGCAATAGCGCCACTCCATGACCGCGCGCGCCTATACGCGAGGCATCGCGATTCTGAACCTTATGCCATGCCCGTGAGGGTTAATCATAACTTTTGGTTTCATTGATGCATTAACATGTCGAAAACTATAATAAACTCAAAAAAAGTTGTCTTGATGAGAGTAGTTTATGTGTCTGATATATAATGGAGGGCATTAAAACTCGAGAGTGGGTATATGAAACAAGCGGAAGGGTAGTTTCATAATAATATCATTCAAGAGTTTTAATGCCTAATTATGTACAGTTACATACACTAGTTTATCTACATACATATCATAAGCTCTCTTTATGTATTTAAGAACTGCATGTTCAACCCGCATTGTGGCATTGATCATTGCTCTCCACTTATTGAGCTTGCTCAGTAGTACCAACTTCAAAGACAAACTAGGGGCGGCATGCAGGCGGGCATTGGAGTTCCAAATTTGAATGTCATAATATGTCGAAATATTTATACATTATGGTCATAATTAGGGTGGTCCTTATTTTTCAAAGTGAAAAATTTCACCGAGGCACCCTCTTATTGTGTTTTCAGTGCTTTAATATGAATAGTTTTTTTTTATTTTATTTTTAAAATTAATTTTAAGGGTTGCGATCGTCATTTCATAATTGAAAAAATACCTAAATACTACAGATTATCAAGAGAGTTATTCATATAGAAATTTACAAAATTTTACGAATTATGTTTGCTTATATGGCTCTTAGACGAAGTCAAATCTACAATTTCGACTCCCCTTGCATCCACTTATCCTAAGTTTTCAAGGACACGCCCCCGCACCTGGCTCAGATTAGTCCCGTTTCGGCCGTAAGCGCGAGCGCACGTCGGTTTTAGTTTCATCCGTTATCGTGTTACAATGTCATCGAAAAGTGGTGGAAGTGGATCAGTTTCGACAAGGAACAAAACAGACATTTGGCTGATTGGTCAAATGTCGCCTAATTTGATTAAAACAAAGTTGCCATCGATCAAAGAAGTGTTGCAAACGTTTTTTTACTACAAAAACGAAAACAACAATAATACTCGTGATAGTGCTACTCTGACTGCCCGCGATGTTTTGACAATATGGGAAAAAGCTGGAATACCGACTAAGTTAAAAAAACATGTAATTACTAAAGTGGAACAGTATTTCAAATAGTGGCAAAACCTTAAAAAAGTAAGGAAAAACGTTCGGAAGTGATAAAACGAAAAGAAAAACAATGGCAGCAAAAATAGAAGGATTGTTTGATATTGCTCATGCAAATGCATTAAATATAATGAAAATTAAAGAAGACAAACAATTTTTTCTTGCACAACGGGAGGTGGGCCGTAGGGGCCGCATCGGTACAGTGGATAGAGCGAGTTTAATTCAAGAGACGAAAATTAAAAAGAAACAAGAAAGACTTCAGCAAAGTCGCAATAAAGAAGCTGAACGAATCAAAACATTATCAACAAAATGTTTGCTCTTATCGTCCACAACTACCACAGACTCGGATACAAGTATTGCATCTGCATTTGAGATTGCCGGTCCTTCTACGGCTAACCTACCGCCGCGTAAAAGAGGTCGAGTAAAGTTGGTGGATAGTCACTTAGCTTCAAGTCTGGACGTCGCTAAATTAAGTGACAGAAAAGCGGCGATTGTCATTACATCTACGCTAAAAAGTACAGGGCCCCATGGAATTTAATGTCAACAGGTCATCCATACGTCGCCAGCGTCTGAAGCATCGTAAAGAGATGACAGAGTCGTTAAAACGTGAATTTACAACTAATGTGCCTTTGACTGTTCACTGGGACGGAAAGCTAATACAGGATATCACTGGGCATAAAACCGTGGATCGTCTCCCTATTTTAGTGTCAGGGCAAGGAGTCGATCAACTACTATCGGTCCCAAAATTGGATCGTGGAACAGGAGAGGCTTGTGCGTCAGCTGTTTATGGTACACTACTGGAATGGGGATTGAGCGAAAAAGTAAAGTGCATGTGCTTTGATACGACTGCAGTCAACTCGGGACTAAGAAATGGAGCATGCATACTACTGGAGCAAAAAGTGGAGAAGAAAATGCTTTGGCTTGCCTGTCGCCACCACATATTAGAGATAATGTTAGAAGCAGTCGTGAGCACAGTGCTAGGTCCTTCAAGTGGGCCTGATATTTTAATTTTCAAAAGATTTAAAAACTTCTGGGGCCAAATTGATCAAACTGACTACAAGACTGTTACATCTGATCCTTTTTCGCTAGAATTAGTTCAAAGCGCAGCTCAGGATATGATTTCCTTCGCACAAAATCAACTTAACGTGTATCAGCATCGAGATGATTATAAAGAGCTACTCAACCTCACCATTATTTATCTAGAAGGAATTCCTGAGAAAGGAACATCATTTCGAATGCCAGCTGGACTTCACAGGGCTCGCTGGATGGCAAAATCTATATATTGCTTGAAGATATTCTTATTTAGACACCAGTTCAAACTGACAAAAAAGAAGAGAAGGGAATCAAAGATATTTGCAATTTTACAGTCACAATTTACGTGAAATATTGGTATCAAGCTTCTGTTGCTTCTTCAGCGCCCAGGAACGACTTGCAATTGCTAAAAGACCTGTCTTTATGCGAAAATATAAGTCCAGCTTTATCCAAAGTCGCTCTAAAGAAAATTCTGGGTCATTTATGGTACTTGTCAGAGGAACTCATATCACTTGCATTTTTTGATGACGAAATTACATTAGATATCAAACAAAAAATGGTACAGGCATTTAAAAACAAAGGTCTGGATGTCTTTCCGAAACGAATAAGCCTAGGTACCAAAGATATCGCAGGGAAAAATATAGAAGACTTCGTGTCCAGTAATTCATTTCGTTTCTTTGAGATACTTGGAATTCCATCTCAGTTTTTACAAAAAAATGTTGCAGACTGGCCAGCAGATGAGGAGTATCAAGCTGGAAAAGACATAGTACGGTCAATGAGGGTAGTCAATGATATTGCAGATCGTGGTGTTGCTTTGATGGAAGAATATAACAAGTTGATCACCATTAACGAAGAGAAAAAGCAATACCTACTTTTAATTGTCAAAGAATTTAGAAAGAAATATCCCGATTCAAAAAAATCAACACTTGTTAAGTAATTTTTCAGTTTATTTGTTTATTTTTATGTGTCAACTTGTCAATTTGAATAACTTTATGGTTTATTTTTAGTTATTTCCAGTCATATGAATAAATACGGTGATTTATGATAAAATGTCTTTATTTTTATTTTTCCCATTTTAAAAGTTCCAGCGCGACCCCTAAATATTAATGATAAATACTGAAAAAAATACCCTTTTAGTTTCTGAGTCTATATAACACTTTGCGAGGGTGCCCCATCAACATTTCAAATAAAAACTTTTTTTCGTTCAAATAAGGACCACCCTAGTCATAATGTATCAGATATCAATCAGAGATCAATATTCAGATAAGAAATGAGTTTTTACCAAGTAGTGTATAAATATGCTCATCGTAATGTGCGGTTTTTGGACGCTGTAAAAAGGGTTTATCATGTGTGTGTGTAGATAAAAATAATAAAGACCCCATCAAAAAGTCCGCCTACCCCAAAAGTGTAAAAGTGTAAGTAACAACACAACATTTTTAGACTGACTATGAGTAGCGTGGGTGTTCAATTATTGAAATGCATGAAATTATTCATTTATTAGCTAGCCTGCTAGCTACTTTGTTTTGAAATATGCTAGAAAGAGATAGGCATTTAAATTACTGTTGGTAAGAGTGTGAAACATGCTGATTCATAGCAACCATATTTCGGCATTTTTACAGGAAAGTATTTAATAGTTGGAACTATTTAATAGTTGGATTGATTAAGATATGATTCAAGTAAGCAGTCGTAAATACACAAATCAATGACCCACAACTGTAAAAGATCTGGGGTAGGTACATGCATCATATACCTTCCTTAAAAAAGCTAGGTAGGTGCATTTTAAGCATTTTCAATAATGTAAAAAAAACCTCCACAGTTGAGTGTGGTTTGGGCATCCTGGGTTCTTGTTTAATGATCAGACAAATTATATTATATTATATTCACCTATGTGCTTAGTGTAATGATTATTTGGAATAACTTTAATTACATTAATAAGCAAAATTATGTGGAGTAAGTAGTATATTTAGTAATTAACTAATAAAGAAATTTGAAAATTGAATCTAGGTTATTATCACTAAGCCACAATCTACCAGATTGTTAGGGACACTTTATGAAGAAACTATTACACCTAAGGGTTTGAGTTTTTAGATAGTGATTTAAGTTCATGTTTAGTTTCCACTAATTACATTGATTTCTTTTTTTCTAAATAAACTCAAAGATAAAAGATAATGTAAATGGTGTGAACCGCAATAAGTGTCTGCGAAACTTCTTATGGCAATAACACTGATTTGAGACATCTGCTTCCAGTTATTATAATGTCCAGCAGTTGACATGAACATGCTACAGAACAAGAAGTTTATCATAATCTGCATTTACACACAAATATTTGTATGATCAGTCGCATGATCATACTCGTATGACGCGCTAAATTTCGTTCAAAAGAAGTTATTTCTCGAGAATGAGAATTTATTACAAAATAGTACTTACAAGGCCTGTTCACAATTCCATCCAGAGGTCGTTGCACCAGCTGAGTCAGGATTCTCTGGCCTTCTGGTGAAGAAGTAGTACAAAGCGGCCCCAACACCCACGCCGATGGCCGCGGCGGCCAGGCCAAGGCCCCGGCTTGGGCAGTTCTTCTGCCGTTCATCCTCACGTTCGCGGACACTCATCGTAAATAGAATTGTTTTATTGCGTGTTTGTTTTTTTGTGGTCGCATTGATTGACGTTCAGTGTGACCAGATTAAATTTTACGAAAATACCGAGGCACCTCAAAAAAATACTGAAATATACCGATTTACATAGGACAGATATACCAATAAAAATACTGATTTTCTTAACAGGTTTTATTTATTCATTTTCACAATAAATGTTAGAGTTATATTTTAACATCTTTTTCGAAGGATTAAATTTTACACAACCTCCTTCATCCTTAACACCTTGCTTTGTTTTTAAAATTGCTGACACATTTTTGTTTACAAATCTATTTCTTTGGTCCGTTTTTATTAAATTTATCTGTGAAAATATGCGCTCGCATGCAGCATTCGATACCGGTATACATAGCAGAGATTTACTAAAACTAGTTATATTTTTGTATTTTAACATGCCATCACTGTTAGAAATTTTCCCAACTTCCACCCAAAATTGTTCACATGAGATGGGTGAGCCAGTGCTCGAAGATTGTAACAAATCACTTACTTCGCGATCAAACTTTAGGGTTCTATATTCTTCGTCGATTAACTGCATTTGTTCTGGCTGTACTTCGCATGGGAAAGTTTCTATTACATTTCGTAAACTGCGAAATTCTTTATGCACGGCAGTGTGTGGGTCAAGAAATTTTAGTTCTTTAAAAACTGGATTTTCAAAAGGCAAACGTGATTTCAATTGCGTGCTTAGCTCAATTAAAAATGATTGGCACCTTCTGAAAAACTCAGCAATCTGTTCTTTCATGTTTACATTTCCCCTGTGTTTGATTAATTCTTGGCCCACTTGAATACCTAAGTACATATCTTTCAATGGCAAATAATTTACATGTGACTTTGGGTCTAAGGTAAATACATTTTCTGTATGTTTGATGTAATTAGTTTTCATGAAGCAACCCAAAATCGACAAGTACATACTAGATGCATCATCATACAGTCTATCAATGCACGGATAGTCGCCTTGAAAAATTACGTTAAATTTGTTTACAATCGGCAAAATGTAGTCCAAAAAGTGAAAGTACAATTTGTTTATATCAGTGGTAAAAGAATTATATAAAAATTCTGATGACATATTGCGATCACTCAAGTATTGGTCTTGAAAGAACAATTGCAATGCCCTCCACTGCTCAATTATTCTACTAATACAGGCATGAAGTGAAAGCCACCTTATGTCGTAATGACGCAAGATTCTGTGATTTTCAGTGTCTGTGAAATTTTGGAACTCAGCAAATTCTCTTTGACGCTTGCTGCTTTGAGAAAAATATCCATATACTTCTTTTACTATTTGTTCTAAATTTCTAGGCAGTATTTTACAGGCGTGGCTAACACTTAATGCTGCAGAGTGACAAACACATTTTATGAAAAAGCACTTTGGGTTTACTTCTTTAATTTTTGCAACAATGCCAGAGTGTTGACCAAACATCACATTCGTAGTATCAGCAGCGAATCCTATTACGTCTTTTATTTCTAAACCTAATTCGGATAATTTTGATGACAACGAATTAAATAAATGACCTGCGGTCTCACCACTTAAATCAACTAAATCAAGGAATTTGGTTTGTACAGTACATTTAGTTTCAGAGAAGTATTTAATTACTATCGCCAATACTTTGACTGTCGCAACATCTGTACTCTCATCGATTATAATTGAATATACTGGTTTACCTGAAGGAGATGCAGTACGAAGTATGTCCTCAATCATATCTTTTTCGAATTCGGGTCCTAAAACATTATAAGTTATAGCAGCTGCTTTGGTTCTCTTGCAGGAAAATTCTTTCGCAATATCGGAATCGGTAAAACACTTCACTAGAACTTCACTAAGATGGTCCATAGCTCTAAATGGGATATTGTGTTCCGACAGAAAACTGCATAAACGCAGCTCAGCTTTCTTGACTTCGTCTTTCAGTGGGGCCTTTTTGAAAAATGTATCAACCTGAAAATTAAATGAAAAAATACTTGGTTATTTTGGAAACAAAACCAGGATGATTAACTTTGAATTAAAATATATCAAAACTCCTTGAACTAGGTAAGTAAAGCGAGTTATGCTTACCTTTGACTGTCCTTTATATTTTATCAAGTTCGATTTATGCTTTTCAGTATTTGCATGCTGTTTTATAGATGCTAATCTACTTTGCAGTTTCGCATTGCATGCTTTACAAAATGCGGTGAACTCATCATCTTTATAACGTGAAAGCCACGAAGAAAATTCCGGAATTTGTTCCCACTTAGCTAAATAACTTTGCTGAAAACTAGACATGCTGTCCGGATGGATGCAACTAAGTAAATAAAAATAACGAAAATCGCAATCTATTTATATGATGACAAAAACATCTCCTATTTTGGGGAAATTCCCGAATTATCGAAAGAAAGTCCTCAAAGATTAAGTCGAGTGCAGAAGAGACAATCATTTCACTTGAACCGTATTAGACGATTTAATACTAGTAATTAAGTATCTTTTATGTCTAACTACTACCTATTCATGCAACTGAAAACTTAAAAACTAGACGTTGTTTTGAAAATTATAGATAAACTAGCGGTCCGTCCCGAATTCGTCCGGGTAGACTGATATTCATGAAACAAACGGATTTGAATGTATGAAATCTGGAAATTACACTATATCTAATGTTGCAAACCGCATTAAAATCGGTCCAGCAGTTGTAAAGTTTTAGGCGAACATACATTGTGCAACTCTGATTTATACTACGTATTGATTGATAATTGTATAGGTAGTATTACAATACTACAACGCCGGCGACGGCCGTCTTTCTTGTCATATCTGTAACTTACTCATCTTTGCTCATAGATAACATGTATAAACTAAATCCGGGAAAGCCCCCAGCCAATGTTCGCGTTCCGGGGAATTCCGCAAACATTGTCCCAAGGACGATCACTCACTACGGTGTTGCCATAACGTCAACCATAATATACCCAAAAATACTGACTCCCAGCAATATACCTGAAAATATACTGATGTTCGGAAAAATCGATGAAATATACTGAAAAAGTATTAAAATACTGAATCTGGTCACACTGTTGACGTTGGATCGCTCGACAGCTGCTGAGTGCTGGCTGAGATTTTTTTGAATTTTATGCGTGACTTTTGTTTTTTTAATAAGTTGTGGGACAGCTTTTAATATCGTCAAGTCGATCGATGACATTGTTGATTTCAGGTACGACTAATACATACTAGATGGCGTGATGCATTACACAGTATTTTGTGGGGCTTTAACCCTTAATAAATTGAAGGACATGTACTTACCACATGGTGTTTCTTTCGCAGTTAGTTGTTTAAACAGACACTTTACTAACTCTCTAGACCGTTAATTTAATACCGACGTTTAGCCAAGTCACTAAAATTCCGTCAGACAAGTGAGTGAACGAAACGTTTAACGAGTTGTCTAAACGTTCCTCGGCAACAAGACATACAATATAAATATTGGTTTTAAGTATTTTTTGTTGTCCTTACATGTTCAACTTAACACAAAGGATAAAGGGGGCTTCGCTTCGCTTACCCCCTTTACCCTTCACCTAAGCTACCGCAATGTTTTACCCTGATATAAGCTGTGCAAATCAGCTGTTCTCGTGACGCCATCATGTTACCCAACACGCCGGCTTTCGGTAAGACAGATTGTTAAATGTTTTCGACGATGCTTTATTTAAATCGAAATGCTAGTGACTTGGTTAAACGTCGGTATTTAATTAACGGTCTAGAGAATTAGTTAAGTGTCTGATTTAACCAAACAACTGCGACATTTCTACCAAAAACCTCAAGCCGTGGACAGACGATGACGCGCCCGCGTCCCAAGCTCTCGCCGACTTGCTATGAGCTTACATACAATTTGTGACTTTATTGCACATTACTAAGTCTCAGAGTACATCGGATGGTTTCAATCGCGCCCGCCCCACACCCGCACCTCGCCCGCTCCACGCCGGCACAGCACCCGCGCAGCCCTCGGGCCGCGACCACCCCGCCCGCACTTCCATTCGACTAGTGTTGCACTAATAGTGAAATTAGTTAACTAGTTAGTGCTTAACTTTATGGACGGTTATAATATGAATGAAGAAAGTTGAGGAAACGGAATGTTACGAACGAATCACTCACTTGGAAAACGTATTGCGTGACAGGACCACGGCAGGAATAAACTGCTCAATAAAGCACCGTTCATGGGCGCGCTGCACTTCACATTAAATTATTTCTTACAAATAAGTAATTAGGGCAAGAGCCCCGGTTTTGGCCACTGACCCGGTTGTGGCCACTTACAATTTTGGACCTCAAAAAATTAGTAATAGAAAACAGACTACTATTTATTTGGAGTAAAAAAAAAAACTTTGTCTATGGTCTGATTTGAGAAGCAACAGCTGTGAAACAGAGGACTTCCGGCTTTTTTTACATGAGCGTCTGAGTGAAAACGCAGCAACTTTTGACAATTTCTAAAGGAAATCGGTAAGCATCCTGAAGTATGTAATCAATGAATATCAAACGAATCATTGTATAAATTGTTTTGCATTTGATTAAGGCCTGCTAAATACATGTGCAGGAGTCTGGTTTTGAGGTTATTTTGTTTGTGCGTGTTTTTTTAGGCTAGGATGGGTAGTGGCCAGAACTAACACAACAAATTGCACTTTTGTACGGGTTTTGACCATGTTGATGGCCACAACCGGTTTTCAAGTAACACCAGTTTTGGCCATATCTATTTTCAATTGGTGCCTAGTGATTGCCTATTACTTACTAACGAGTTTGGTTTGAATAATTTATTTGATTTTCAGATAAAATGGCCCCCACGAATAAAAGAGAAAAAGACCGGGAATGAGTAAAGAAGAAACTCTTTACATATTCGCCCTCAAAGGTAGATTTGGCCCTGAAAGCGATACGCGGCGGAATGAAAGTGGCCACAGCCGGACGTACGTTTAAGGTTCCACGTTCCACATTAAGAAATAAAATTTCAGGACGTGCTCCTGAGAGCTCAGGACACGTTGGACCGCAAGCTGTCCTTGGAACCAACATTGAAAAGATGCTAGTCGCGTGGATAAAGGAGTGTTCACGAGCTGGCTTCCCAATAAACAAAGACGGTTTGCTGGACTCTGTAAAAAAAATTGTGATCACGGGAGAAATCAAAACGCCGTTCAGAAACAATCGTCCTGGAAGGTCATGGTTTTTGTCGTTTATGGCGAGACATCCGGACTTGTCGAAAAAACATGCAGAATACATTAATAAAGCCCGTGCGATGATAACAGAAGAGAAAATAAGAAAATGGTTTGAGGAAGCGACCGAACTCATAGGGCCTGAAGGATGCGAGATATTGAAATATCCAACTCGAGTATGGAACTGTGACGAAACATCCTTTTTTTTGTCACCTAAAGGCGGCTTGATCTTAGCACCAAGAGGAGAACATGTTTATGACACCTCTCAAAACAGTGATAAAGAAAACATTACGACTCTTTTCACTGTAAACGCTGCAGGACAAAATGCTACACCTCTGACACTGTACAAATACAAGAGGATGAATCAAGGAGTGATGCACCAGAAAATTGGTCTATCGGCAAGACAGAAAAAGGGTGAATGACGGCAGAAAGTTTTTATGAATATATTGGAAATGTGTTCATCCCTTATCTGACAAAGGAAGGATTCAAGTTACCAGTCATCTTGTTCTTAGACGGACACAAGTCTCATCTTACCCTACACCTGTCAAAATTATGCAGAGAAAATGGCATCATAGTTGTAGGCCTGGTACCCAACACAACACATATGCTGCAACCACTAGACGTAGCAGTATTTTCTCCATTGAAACAGAGTTGGTTGAAATACGTCCGCAAATGGCGAATTGAGCATAACTGGGAAGATATAACAAAATTCAATCTCCCTGCTGCTTTGCACGACATTTTGTTAAATGATCCACAGTTCGCAGAAAATATCAGGGCAGGCTTTAGAACTTGTGGGCTGTACCTTTTTGATGCGGATCAAGTAAACTATAAAAGAGTAGTCGGGAAACAGACAAATGTCGAACGAGCAAACGTACAAGTAGTAGAGACATCTCATTTGAAATATATGGAGAGTAAGATTTCACCAGATTTGCTCAAAGATTTCCAGGAAACATACACCTGTGGACTAGATTGGAGTGGTTGTGTTGAAGCACATCATCTGTATCAGGTGTGGCTGAAGTTTAAAGATGATTGCACAGTCTTTGCTGCGCACAATGATTCCCAGACAATTAGGTCCATTTCGCCAAGCTTGTTGAATGAAACGGAGACTGATTCTACTAACGTAGACGCTACTTCAGACATGAAAAACAAAGTTGTTGAGAGACAAGCTAACCTTGCTGACGAAGTTGTTACATTAACCGTAAACGAAACTTTGAACAACTCAAACACTATTGAGAGCCCTAAATCGACTATGGAATTAGTCAAAAGCTGCCTTCTATGGCCCGAAAAGAAAAGTTCCACTTCTACTCGAAAGAGGGAATATATACCTCCTGTATTAACATCAGACAAATGGAAGGATATAATGGCATGCAAAGAAAAAGAAAAACAAGAAAAAGAACAACAGAAATTTAATAAAAGTAACAAAAGAAAGGAAAAGAAAGTATTAAAAAAGCACAGAAGAAAAAACCCAAAGCAAAAAAAAAAGCCTCTGAGTCTGACACATCAGAAGGAGAATGTTTTTCTATGCAAGATTCAGACGAAACACGTATGTCTGAAGAACAGCAGGATAACGTAGATGACATCCAACAGCAAGATAAACAAAATAGCATGCCTCTAAATACAGACATTAACTATCAAGACTTTAAAACTGGTGATTTTGTGATTTTTGTGTACGAACGTGAATATTTTGTCGGCAGAATCGAGTCTGTAAATGAAGAGGCGATGTACATAAATGCAATGCAGAAATCACAAAAAAATTGGAAATGGCCTGACAAACCAGACATAAATTTGTATCCCGTGACGGACATTAAAGAAAAAATAAAAGCTCCCAAAAAAATAAATTCAAAAAGAGAATTTTATTGTGTGCCTGAAATGGAAAAATATTGGGAATTTGTGAACTAATAATCTAGATAAGACAGTGTTAAATCCTGATTTTGATAATATAAATGTGATTTATAGAAAAAAAAGTTTTTTTTTTCACATTTACCTCTGTTTATTATAGTGGCCAAAACTGGTACATCTCTATGGCCAGAAATGGGGTATAAGTGGCCAAAACTGATGTTTTTGCATATATTTTTTTCAATCAATCATAACATAAAATTGTTTTGTTGTTAATGACATTGCTTTACAAAATATGAAAGACAGATAAATTTTCTGCACTACGGAGTTTTCACTCAGATCTAACTACACAAATTTAAGAGATAAGAATTTTTTAAATTGAGATTTTCCTTAAAGTGGCCACAACCGGGGCTCCTGCCCTACCTATTAAATTTTTATATTCACTAAGATAATTAATTACGCAGCGTATGTTTACAAAAGGTAACTACAACGAAACAGATGTTCGCCTAGCGAGTGAGGATGAATATTAAACCATACCTATACAATGACCGTTATGGATAATGACGGCCATTCAAGGCATTCATTTGCAGTTGGCACTTTCAAGGATGTTTTCGATAGTTCTGTCCGTATAATTTGGCATACTTCTCTACTGAATGCGTGTCTCATGTCTGCGAATGTATGTCCTGTTGCCAGTACCGGATTTTGATGAACAGAACCCGAACAAAATCTGTTCTTCAACATTATTCAAACAGAATTAAATACAGTTTTTAAATTAAAGAAAGTCAGTGCCAACAACGGTAAATCTAAAGGATTTGGACAAAAGTACATAGAAAAAAACCAGAATGTCAAATCATTATGTTTTTTAAAAAATCAGCCCCCGAAACCATGTAGTATAGAAGTTATGATATATATGTTACGGCTAAAACCCGAAGCGCGGCTGCACCTAGTTTTAGCCGGTTAGAACTAGGTGTAGCCACTTACTCTTGGTTAAACCTAGTACGAGCCGATTATTTTCGGGTAAAACTAGGTCTATCCTTCATCATGCCGGCTACAACTAGGTTCGGCCATTCCCTGTTGGATAAAACTAGGTCTATAATAATAATATATATAATAATAATAATACCTTGGACACTATTTACACACATTGATCAAGCCCCAAACTGATTCCCTGTATCTTGGGTACTAGACAACGATATACATACTTATATAGATAAATATTATACATAGATAGATAAACAACCATGACTAGGGTACAAACATCTGTTCTCATCAAACAAATATTTGCCCCCACCGGGACTCGAACCCGGGACCCTTGGCTTCGTAGGCAGGGTCACTGCCGACTCGGTCATTCGGGTCGTCATCCTTCATCTATCCTTCATCATGCCGGCTACAACTAGGTTCGGCCATTCCCTGTTGGATAAAACTAGGGCTATCCTTCATCATGCCGGCTACAACTAGGTTCGGCCATTCCCTGTTGGATAAAACTAGGTCTATCCTTCATCATGCCGGCTACAACTAGGTTCGGCCATTCCCTGTTGGATAAAACTAGGTCTATCCTACATCATGCCGGCTACAACTAGGTTCGGCCAGTCCCTGTTGGATAAAACTAGGTCTATCCGATATCATTCCGGCTAGAACTAGGTCCAGACAATCCCTGTTGGATAAAACTTAGATGCGTGTCCCGCCAAGCCTTCCGCCCCGCGTCACACTCATAACTCACAGCAGCTGCAGCAGCGGCGCGGGGTGGAGGGCATAGCGAGGCACGTGCCTCTGCAGGTTGTGAGCGCCAGGTGCTGCTGATCTACTGCAGGTCTACTAGCGAGTGTGACTCACAGCGTCTGCAGCAGCAGCGCGTGTCTTAGCAGGCTGCACATAGTTGTAGCCGGCATGCTATCGGCAGAGCTTTTTTATATATTAAAAAAAAGATCCAATAAAAAGAATCGTAGAGAGTTTTTTATTCTTATAAATCACATTTTAATAATTAACACAAATTATTAGGAGTACAATTTTTAATATAATAGGAACAATCAGGAACATTTTTTTAACAATGGACAATAGCTGCATATTATAATTTAAAGAATGTTATTATAATTATATAAATCACAGTTTTATAAAGTAACATATACTATTTATTAGAATAACTTAAACTTGAGTGACATTTTGAATTGCACAAAATACCAGCAGCTTTGCAGAGGCACTTTTTGTTGCCACATTTGGTTTTGCAGTGGCATCTTTTATAGCCTTGCCCACCAGAGGTCGATTGTGCATTGGCTATTTGGCGTAGTAATTTCTTTTCGGGTGAAACCATGTCAATATCTAAAAAAATTGAGTCACACACAGTGAACTGATTTCTTGAAAATAGTTCTGTTATAGTATTTGTTTCCTAATTTGTATAATCCCTCGTCGTTACATTCAAGTACAACCATTAACACATTGGGAAAGTCGCCTCTACCTCTGTCCACGTCAGGAATTTTTACTCGGACTGTTTCACCGACTTTACATGGGAGAAACTTTTCATTTGATGAAGCCGTCATTTTTATAGCTTGTTTTACCAAACCTTCCTGTGCGCCTTTCCTGTTAGTGTCAATTTTTAGTTTCTTTTCACACAGCTTGCATTTTTTCTCCTCATTCTGGTCACAGAGCCCGCAATATGTCATTTCGATTTCTTTCTGGCAACTTCCTGATGTTGATGGCTCATTCTCTTTTGATGGTTCATTCTCTTTAGTAGCTTCGTCACTCTCATCATCAACTAACTCTCTAAGAATTTTCTCAAGATCTTCCTCTTTTTCTATATTTGCAAGGACTTCAGGTGGTAGATCAGATGATTTCAGCCCGACCTTTACATCAGAACCGAACATTGCCTGGTACGGCGATCTTTTAATTCCGTGATGGTAAGCTCTATTTTTCATTAGCTGAATAAATCGTAAGCCTTCTGACCATTTTTGGCAGTTCTCGTCAGCCATCCAAGTCATAAGCATTTTTTGGATGTCTTGATTGGCACTTTCAACACTACCGTGTGACTAGCTGTGTCGTGGTTTCCCATGCACAATCTTCAAACCTGGCCACATATGCGTCAAACTTTCCACAACTCGATTCGCGAACTCTCTGCCATTGTCGGATTGAAGTATTGAGGGTGATCCAAAGATACAAAATATATCAAGTAATTTCTTTGATACTTCTTCCGCAGTCTTACTTTGTAACGGATGAAGTTGTACGAATTTCGTGAGGTGGTCCTGATAAACTAGTATAAACTTGTAGCCACCATCTGGGTTTGTCTGCATGTCTATCAAATCTACTTGGCAACGGCTGTTTAGCTCGCTGGATAAAATAGGCTTTACAACAAGGCCTTTTTTGGTAGATTTTTGTTTCATTTGACATGGCTTACATAAACGAAGATACAAAAGAATCGCCTCCTGAGTAATATTTGCATACTTATTTTTAGCTTCTGCAACCATTCTATTTCTTCCGCCGTGCCCAACACACAGATGTATTTCATGAAGAACATCAAACAAGTCTTAATTCTTGACGTAATATTTGATATTTTCGGTGCTCGACACAGGAGAAATCAACTTTTCGATGTCGCCAATACAACAAACATCGAAGCGCTTCAAACGGCGATATTGTAACGTAGAACGTTTCGTGGATATTTTGGCAGCTTTAACGTCTTCTATAAACTTGGAATACTGCACATCATTCATATAGCTTTGATTTTCACCATGTTTTGTGGCTAATAAACACTGAAACTGTTCCAAAAAACTTGACTTCATAGTCTGTAGGTCTTCATTCACAGCCATTCTGAATTCGAACGTATGAGTGCGCAAAAACAAGAAAGTACGTCTGTTTTTTACAACGGCACAACGCGTACTAAACTCAAAGCGCAATGGCAAACGCGGGCGTACGGGTGGCGGGCGGCAGGGGCGCGCGAGCGCGACGCGACTCGCGTGAGCCAGGCGCCTGTTACTTGTTTCAACTTGTTTGCATCTAGTTTTATCCAACAGGGAATGGCTGGACCTAGTTCTAGCCGGAATGATATCGGATAGACCTAGTTTTATCCAACAGGGAATGGCCGAACCTTGTTGTAGCCGGCATGATGAAGGATAGACCTAGGTTTATCCAACAGGGAATGGCCGAACCTAGTTGTAGCCGGCATGACGAAGGATAGACCTAGTTTTACCAGAAAATTATCGGCTCGTATTAGGTTTAACCAAGAGTAAGTGGCTACACTTAGTTCTAACCGGCTAAAACTAGGTGCAGCCGCGCTTCGGGTTTTAGCCGTAACATATACATACATACATTTATTTTTCTTGACTTTTATTTTATCGCTGTCACTTTTATGCCCTTTAATATACAGGGTGTAACAGAAAAGTGTAGTCATATTTAAGGGGGTTGTAAGGGACATAATTCTGAACAACTTTGACTATGAGACCGATTTGATCAGAGCAACTTTATTTTTCACTACTCTATAAAAACAGCTGAACGCCCGGACCAAAACGTATGGAGGAATAAAAAATAAGGTTGCTCTGATCAAATCGGCTTCATAGTAAAAGTTGCTCAGAATGGTCTCCCTAACAACCCCCTAAAATATGACTACACCTTTCTGTTCTTGTCTAAATATATGTGGGCGTGCGTTCTTCAAAAAAAAGTATGTACGGTCGCCTGCGGCTAAAAGTATCTGTATACTTTTAGCCGCAGGCGACCGTACATAGATGGCATCACCTGCCATGAAGTGTACACGAACTGCTTACGGAATGCCTACGAGCTGGGCGGGGCGGCGGCGGCAGCGGCGGTGGCTGTAATAACTGGTAGCATATTTCAACCACTCTCTCATAGCTGGTAATAGTCCATGTGGCTAAAGATGCGCGTTTAGGATTCATGTAATGATGCGGCGGGAGCGATCATGGGTTCAAATCCCGCACGTAAAAATGTAACTAGTTGTTATTATTTTTAAATGCTTTTTAACATTCTTGACATCAGTAGTAATGGAAGTAAGCACCCAGAAGTCATAGTTAGTAGCCAGAGCGATTTATAAAACGTTGAGCGGGGCAAGTGTAAAACTGACTCAAAGAAGCGTTGGTTGTGATCAAATAAATTAAAAAGGTCTACCCACAATCTTATGAGAATAAGTCAATAAATAAAAAGTTAGTCGTCCGCTACATTGCACCTGACATCTACTGTTGTTTATTTGCTCCCTATCGATTGTGTGATTGTTTTATCAGCTTTTGTAATTCAGTTGTAATTTGTTGATTCGAAATGCATCATTTAACGGCGATTATGAAGGCAAAAATCATTGTTTTGCAAGAGGAGAGTGAGCATTAGCGAAATAGCTCGCCGATTGCAAATAACGGTAAGTCCAATATTATAGTCATCCAAATAAGGTAGATTTTTTGCAGCTGTAACTTAGCTCAGTATGACCTTTGACACAGGCGTAAATAGTTCAATTCAATTCAATATCTTTATTTCAGATCACATAGATCCATATCACACAGAGACAAGTTACAAGTTTAGAACACGAAACGAATAATGAAAGACTTCACAATTTTTTTATTTATTTGCAGAGAAGTTCCGTCCAATTATGGATAAGGCGGTATGCTAGCACAGGCGAGATAGATAACTTGAAACGTGGTCGGAAATCTTTCACGTATACCCCTGCTTGTGCCCGCCACCGAGAAATTATAGCTGCTCATACAGCAGATCCCTTTGCCACGACTCGTTCCACGGCCCAGCAGCATGGAGTATCTATGGATGTAGTGCGCCGACATCTGCATGCAGGCCGCATTCATTGCTATCGACCAGCGAGTAAAATAGCATTATCATCAGCCCATCGCCAAGCAAGACTACAATTCGCTCGCCAATATTTAAATTTTAACTGGCAGGATAATATTGTTATTTTTACTGACGAAAAATGTTTTAAATCAGACAAAGATGGTCGAAAAGTTTTGTGGAGAACACCAGGAACACGTTACGATGTAGTTAACACGCTTCCTTGCAGATCCAGCGGTAGGATTACTCTCGGCTACTGGGGCTGGATGTCTTCGATGGGTCCTGTCGAGTTAGTTGATGTAGGGGGCCGGATGACTGGCCTAAAATATTTAGAATTGTTACGACATGTCATGTTACCTTCAGTGCGCAATGTGTATCCTGAACCACATCATATTTACTTCGTGCATGATAACTGTGCAGTTCATCGTGCACAAGTTGTTAGTGATTGGTTAAGGACACAATCGAATATTACTATTATTGACTGGCCCTCTAAAAGCCCTGATCTCAACCCAATAGAAAATTTGTGGGGCCAAATGGTGCTTAACTGGGACCCATCCGAAGTAAGAAATAAGAAAAACTTGGACAATCTAGTCACGTCAACATGGGAGTCGTATCGCGGCCGTGATTTGTGCTGGAATATGGTGACCGGCATGTCGAGACGGTTGCGAGAAGTCATCAACCAGGAGGGTGCAGCGACTCACTATTAAGCATTTTAATATTCCTATTTAGGAATATTTACTCCCTTGGTTAGCTTTTTTTAACTTATAAATTTACTACCCCATGTTGGCGTGTCAGGTCAGGAAAGTTATAGAAAGTGAGTGATGTTATTGTTACAATATGTAACATGTTGATTCACTTCACTGAACTATAGTTAATATTTATGTTGTAGCTATTCTGCGATGTATTATATGATAGATATATCTGCAATAGATATATCTGCGAATTGTTTTCTCATATAGCTGATAACTACACCGATTCTATCATGTGGAGGGTAGACAAGTTACGAATAAATTTCTTTGTAACTATTAAGATAAGGAAGATGCATTTATAATATATATAGATCTAAGTTGTAATAATAAATCACTTCATCACTTACGGTTTGATGACTAGCCTATAAACCTATAGTTAGGTTCAGGTAGCAATCCAAGCAGACAATGTGTTAATATTACTCGTCTAGTGTTTATGTTTTGCTATTTTATCAATAAACTTTTTATTTAAAATTCCGGATATTTTATTTACAAACCCTCAGTAATTAAATTCAACAATAAAAAGAAAGAAAAGAAAACTTGTATGATATTTTATTTAAATTCACAAAAAGTGCAAATTCAAAGCAAGTCCAATACATTCGTGGTAGTTCCTGCGTCTCGCCGCCGCCTTTAACCACTACGCCACGGTCAATATGTCAGAGATGTGTGAAATTAACTACCTATTCTACACAGGAGTTGAAATAGCGGACACAAGCTGGCGTGCTGCTCAAACACACCCACATAAACAACACTGCCACACGCACACCACAAAACGTCCACGCAACTATTACCCAGGACGTTGTAGTTATAAGCTGGTTACTAGATGGCATCACCTGCCTGTATACTTTTAGCCGCAGGCGACTGTATAACCCGGTCAAATAGAAATGGGGTCTGGTGGGCGTGGCACGACTACTTCCCTCTTGCTCATATTATATCGCTGTCTATACTCACACGTACCGGTACGGACAGCATAGACATTAAACTAATTTATTGTAAAATACTGACTTGAAAATCGCAATGCGGTCGAGCCCTTATTCAAATTTAACACTACGGACCAAAGATAATATAATCGGACCGCGCCGACAACAATGATCTGTTGTTCTGTGGTCTGTAGCGTCTTGTCCGCCATGACACTCCACTTTACTCACTCACTTCACGTTTCGTCTTGCGACTCGAGTGTGCTAACGTTTTGCGATTTGTTTTTGTGCCCTTACGATTATTATTGTTGAGTTTTGTTATTGTTACGTTTGTTTTTCTTGATTCTTGTTATCATAGTGTAGTAATATTGCGCTATGCCTAATAAGCGTGGAAAAAAGCTAAAAAGCGATGCACGAAGGATTGTGTATAACGTCATTCAATATTTTGAAGAGGAAAAAAAATCTAAGCGTTATCACCCATATGAGTACGCTCATGCACGAGCTCAAATGGCTACGGGGCTCGGAAAGATGACAATAACGAGAATAAAACAAGAAGGTAAGCACTGGTTGTATTTTGGGGTTGGTTTTGTTTTTATATCGTTCCGGATGAATTTGATTAAAATGAGGTGTTTAATGGATAGATAGCAGTCACTTTTCATACCAAAGTGCTTTTCTTTTTGCGCGGAAATGCATAGGTTTTCTGGAAATCCAAAATAAAAATTGCGAAATTTTGGTGAACGAAACGTATTTTGCTACGAAAATCGGCAAAACGAAACGTCAAAAGTACCATTCACAGACAAAATTATCGTTTATTCCCATTTGTTCTCAACCCGGTGTCCCCATAGGGACATATTGGACAAAAAAATCCCATTTGTCCCCAATGGTGACAATCGAAACTTTTTAAACCCCAGTAGTTCCGTTGGATGCAGTTCATTGCGTGTTGTCGTACTCAGTGTTAAAACTTTCATAATATCTTGGAAACTACTCATCCTAGACCACTGGTTTGTATGGAGATGTGACAGCTCTTGATGAGATCTTCATTTTGGATGACAGCTGTCAAACTTAAAACTGTCATATCTCGGAAACTACTCATCCTAGACCACTGGTTTGTATGGAGATGTGACAGCTCTTGATGAGATCTTCATTTTGGATGACAGCTGTCAAACTTAAAATTGTCACTAAAAACTTGTATGCAAGCTGCAAGTTGAACAAAATCGTGTTTCCAATTCAAATTACTTGCACACAAGTGTGACGTCATACATGCATGCAAGACTTGCATAATGGAGTCGCGCCTTTAGACACCATTTGAATGGGCCAGTGACTGCCATCGAGCTATTTATTATTTTGGTTCAAATAGGAAACAATGGTATTTTTATACCTTTTTTATTGCAGGTCAACATGCTGCTGAGCAAGGTGGAGAAATTAAAACGCCATCCAAAGGCCAAAAAGGTTTATTTAACACAAGGGTGCATGTGGACAACTTTATGCGAACGGCGATTAGAGGTATTATAACATCTATTTACGATGTACGCAAGGAAGTTCCCACACTAAAGAAAGTACTGGCTTCTGCCCGTCAAGACCTAAACTTTCAGGGATCGCGCAACACTCTGAGAAAAATCATGGTAAACGACTTGGGCTTTCAATTTAAAAAATGTCGACAAAATCGAAAGGCTTTAATAGAACGCAGCAATATCGTGACATGGAGGATAAAATACCTCAGGAAAATTCGAGCAAATGACGCTTTGGGTGCTGACAAAAGGCCTGTCATATACACTGATGAAACATGGATTCACTCACACTATACTGTGTCCAAGTGTTGGCAGTCAGTTACGGATAAGGGTGTCAGAAAAAATGACAGCCCTGGCCAAAGATGGATTATCGTCCACGCCGGTTCAGAAAAAGGGTTTGTGCCAGGAGCTGACCTTCTATTCAAGGCCAAGACCAAAACCGGTGATTACCATGATCAAATGGATGGCAACAATTTTTTAAAATATATTGAGGAAAAGCTTATCCCAAACATCCCACAAAAAAGTATTGTGGTAATGGACAACGCACCCTATCACAGTATGCAAACCAACAAAGCACCATCATCTGCCACCCGGAAGGCAGATATTAAAGAATGGCTCCGTGAACATGGAATAGAATTCGACGACTCACTAACCAAGCCGGAATTGCTTGAGATTGTAAAAAAAAATAAACCTGAAAAAACTTATATAATAGATGAGTTATTTGCAAAGCACGGACATGAGGTTTTGAGGATTCCTCCATACAATTGTGACTTGAACCCAATAGAATATGTGTGGAACCTCATAAAGCAGAGGGTGGCGGAAAAAAATGTGGACCAGCTTGAATCAAGGATTGAAGGAATGACAAGAGATGCAATTGCCTCAATAACAGAAAATGATTGGGCCAAGGAAGTAAATCACGTAAAACGCCTGGAACAGAAATACTGGGACAGGGATGTGGGGTGTGAAAAGGAAATCGAAGATCTTATAATAAACCTTGGTGTAGAGAGTGACACAGACGATGAAGATGATGGAGAATCTTCTGAAGGAGATATCTCTGGTATCGATGAAATAGACGAAGAAGAAGCTGGACCTTCAACAGCATAATTATTTTTACATATATTAATAAATAATAATAAATAAAACTGTATTTTTTGTGCTGACCATACGAGCGTTCTGGACCCCACCCACCAGACCCCATCTCTATTTGACCAATTTTTACATATTTTAATATATAATAATAAATAAAACTGTATTTTTTATGCTGACCATACGAGCGTTTTGGGCCCCGCCCACCAGACCCCATCTCTATTTGACCGGGTTGTACGTATGTTTCGCGGACAACCGCGATTATCTCGCGTTCGACTAAACCGATTTTGATGTGGTTTTGTTTTTGTGAGAAAACTCCATGAGGTAACGTGGTACCGCTTAGAGCTTAAAATTGTTTTATTGTTTCATTAATCTAAAATATCTAGTATACCACGTCGTTTTTGCAGTAACTTATTATATATTTTTGATTATATTATGCCTATAAAAACGGCATATATGAAATTTCTGGCAATTCTGGGTTTTTTTGGCCAACTCCTTTCAGACCAATATCTGTTCTTCCAGTAAGTATTTTTTTTGAAAAGATTATACTCAATCAAATGCTCTCACACTTCAACCGTACAAAACAACCTCACGCCAAGCAATACGGTTTCACTAGGGGTAAATCGAATACGGATGCAGGTCATTATATCCCTTATATCTCATATTTATTCTGCATGGGAAGCCGCACAGGATGCTATCGGTGTTTTTTGCGATCTGTCGAAGGCATTTGATTTTGTTGATCATGATACGCTACTGATGAAATTAAATCATTACGGAGTTAGAAATAAAATAAAAGCGTTGGATCTACTAAGATCATACCTAAGCAATAGAATTCAAAAGGCAGAAGTCAACGGTATTAAATCTGATGGTCGGGAGTAAAAATTGGTGTTCCACAAGGTTCCATAGTAGGCCCTTCCTTATTCCTGGTATATATTTATACGATCTGCCTTTTATGGCGAAGAAATTGACTAACATAGTGTTGTTTGTTGATGATACTTCACTGGTCTTCAAAATTGAAAGACAAGCAGAAGATTTTGATGATGTCAATGGAGTATTATCTTTAACCTTGAATCACAGTTAACAATTTATTGTTAAATGCTGGTAAAACCAAATGTATCAAATTCTCACTTCCAAATGTCAGGCAAGTTGGGACCAGTTTAGTGTTGGACAGCAATACGTTAAAAGTAGTAAATGACACGAAGTTTCTTGGAATAACCATTGATAGCGAATTGCAGTGGGGACCCCACATAGAAAAATTGGCTGGTAAATTAAGTTCTGCGGCTTACGCTGTTAGGAACATCAGACAAAACACGGACGTGGCTACATCTAGGCTAGTATATTTCAGTTACTCTCATAGTGTCATGTCCTATGGTATCTTGTTGTGGGGGAAAGCTGCGGATATTCAAACTATTTTTATTTTACAGAAAAGAGCTATTCGAGCAATTTATAATTTAAAACGTACAGACTCCTTAAGAGAGCTTTTTAAAGAAATTGACATACTGATTATATATAGTCAATTTATTTTCGAAAATATAATGTATGTACGCAAGAACCTTACAAAATCTCCCAAACTTAGCGATAGCTGTAATGTTAACCTAAGAAATAATCTCAGACTACTTGCGCCCCGGTTTAGACTCGCGAAGGATAGCAATTCTTTCAAGGGTCAATGCATTCTCTACTACCACAAGATACCTCTGGAGATCTTGAAATTACCATTTGAGCTACTTAAAAACCATGTTAAAGCGACTTTGTCGAAAAAGGGATATTACAATGTTCAAGATTACTTAAATGATGGGACTGTATGGGGTTAATCTGGCTCAACACAGACCTTGCTATTAATAATTTTGTAATTATTTGTTCCTGCTTATTAATTATGATAATGACTAAATATTATATTTTGTATTAGTTAAGCATAAGCAATTTTTAAAAGAGATCTAGAAATCAATCTGTGGGAGATTCTACGTCCTTCTTCTCCCACAGTGGTCCAATGCAGAGAAGTGGCAAAAAATGACAATTGGTAAGTATATGCAAATATCTACAGTAATAAAGACATTTGGAATTTTGAAATTTTTTGCTAAATATCTGCAAAAAATAAAGAATTAAATTAGTTATTGTTATTTTATTATGTCTATATATCGTCGTGGCCTAGAAATACTGTGTCGCATAACTGTGTCCAGGTGTTGCAGTTTTCTATTCAAATTTATCGAATGTACTTTTGAACATACGAAGGTAGGCACAAAACTCATCATCATCATTGCGCAAATGTAAAAAAAGCGTATGAAATTCGCCATGGTCTTCTCTGCGTGTTAATATTGGGTGGACCCGAAATTTTCTTAGTGCCTTTTTTCTATTTTATTTTTCTTTCCGCTATTGTTTGTAGTAATAATATGCAATAATCCGTTTTTTAAACTGTCTGATTCTATTGTGACGGACACGTATTTACACTGCGATACTGGAAAACTGCTGCAGACTACTCTAGCATATCAATAGCATAAGCGGGTGCCGCGTGGGCGCTTAGCGGGTGCTGCGTGGGCGCTAGGCGTGCGCTGCGCGGGTGCTTTGTGTAAGCGGCGTGGGCGCGATGAGAAATCGCGTCAACTGAACACGCCTTCATGGTAGCTCAAAGGGCTGACGTTCAATTCAATTCAATTCAAAGATTTTTATTCATAATAGCACAAAAATTGAGTCTTAATGAACGTCATAACATAATCAAGCAAGCATAATATAATATTAAGCAGGTGCCTAATTATCACACAGTACATAATATATAGGGTGCAATGAACTGGTTTAATGCCAGATGTCGGTGTCTTGTAAAAAGTCATTAATTTTGTAGTAGGCCTTTGTGCACAAAGTGTGCTTTATACATTTTTTGAATCGAGCTTCAGTTAAGTTTTGTGTTTCTTGCCGAATTTTATTGTAGAAGCGTATACAGTGTCCCATAAAATAACTGCTAAATTTTGTGAGTCTGAACATTGAAACAGAATGTTTATGTTTATTTCTAGTTTGCACATTGTGGTTCATCAATGGTTTTAAAGTTACTGACATTTTTCCTCACATACATTATGTTTTCATAGATATTTTGACTTGCAACTGTTAGGATGTTGGTTTCTTTGAATAAATCTCTCAGATATTCTCTATTAAATAGCTTATAAATAAATCAGATCGTTCTCTTCTGCAAAATGAAGATGGTGTCAATGTCAGCAGCCCGTCCCCATAGTAGTATGCCGTAGGACATAATTCTATAGAAATAACTAAAAGTAGTACAAGTTGCAACTTCAGTCAATTCCCTGATTATTTTAACCGCATATGCTGCGGAGCTAAGTCTATATGCTAATTTTATAATATGGGGAACACACTGTAGTTTGGCATCAATAGTGATGCCGAGAAATAAAGTTTCATCTACTAGTTTTAGTTTGTCTTTCCCCAATACAATGTTACTCTCGACTTGCCTTACATTAGGTAAAGTGAATTTTATGCACTTTGTCTTTTTTTAATTCAGAAGCAAGTTATTGGCAGTAAACCAGTCTAGTACTCGCAAGAGAGCATTATTTTTTTCCTGTAAGTCATTTTCCGTCAAGACGACCCGAATGGCCGAGTCGGCAGTGACCCTGCCTACGAAGCCAAGGGTCTCGGGTTCGAGCCTCGGTGGGGGCAAATATTTGTTTGATGAGAACGGATGTTTGTACCCTAGTCATGGATGTTTATCTATCTAAGTATAATATTTATCTATATAAGTATGTGTATCGTTGTCTAGTACCCAAGATACAGGGAATCCTAGTTTGGGGCTAGATCAATGTGTGTAAATAGTGTCCAAGGTATTATTATATTATTATTCCTGTCTCCTAATTTAAAAAATTGTGACGTGTCATCTGCAAATAATACTATCTCTGACATGTTTTGTACCATGAATGGCAAATCATTTACATACACAAGGAAAAGGAACGGACCCAGAATAGATCCCTGTGGGACTCCCATCTTTACCTGAGAACCCGACGATTTTGTCCTATTAAGGCGCTACCTCGTCCGAGCAAAAGTCCCCGTTGCTCCAGGCGGAAAGACCCGCAGTGTGAGAGGGACGGAATCGGGAAAAATGAAAAAACGTAGCGCTAAACAACAGAAAAATTGTTTAAAAATAAACTACGCTATTTTATTAAAAAGATTTTTAAGGAGATTTTGCGAATACATAATATGTACATTTTGAACGCAACAATGAAATTAGTTAAGATTTCAGAATTACAGGAAAAATAAAACAATTTAGAGGTGTTTTCGTAATTAAATTCTATCGAATACATTTCGTCCAATCGCGTTTTACTTTAGTAAAAATCTTAATCAAATACTCAATAATCTTTATCCCAAAAATCAGATCTGTAGAATACTTCATGGTGGAGTAAATGGATTCGAAAAAAAACCCCATTTTTTTCGTATCACCTTAATGTGGGCTTTTTGAACCCTCCCTTCTAAATACGATATCATAAGCTTAGAGCTATTGCCTTTTATGCCGTAGTGTTTTAGCTTTAAGAGCAATGTTTCGTGGTCTACACAGTGAAATGCCTTGGACAGGTCACAAAAAATACCTATAGCGTCCCTACGATCTTCCCACGCATTAAAAATTTGTTTAACTAACATGACTCCAGCATCTGTTGTCGACCGCCCTTTTGTAAATCCAGTTCGATGAACAAATTAAGATATAAGAGCAGGTTTTTTTTAAATGTTGGGTTGTGCCTATACAGTGTGAGTCTTCATATAGTGTGCATAATGATCTGGATTGAAGCACATCCAAATTCATCGAGAAAAAAACACTCACCCTCCCAATTTTTTTTATAGCCATTTTAAAATTTAAATGCGCTATCTGGGTAGTACTTACTGCAAAAAATAATAATTTCGGAATGGAAGGGTTTTTCGTAGTGAAACTGACTGCTTCGTGATGATGAAAGCCACGTAGTATTGACAGTAATAAGAAGTTGCAGAAAAACTGTAAACTAAAATTACGCTTTGTTTATGAAATAAAAGTGATTTTTTCGAGGGTTTTTTTAGTAATCGTAGATTCCACAAAGTTTGGAATATTATTCTTCGTTTTGTTAGCTTTCAGACGACACCAATATTGTTTTTCTAAATAATAAACTTTATTTTTTTAAATCATTACATGATACCTATTTTCACTTTTCGGAGCTAAGCTATAAACATATATAAAATACAAACAACACACATTGCAAAGCTTTATCGATCAAAACCTGACTTAGGTATAAAGCCATATGTATTTCGGAATCATGGGTAACCGAACATAAACAGGACCTGACATCTATCAACGGTTGTAAAATCGCATCTTCCTTTTGTCGAGAGAAACGAATTGGAGGCGGTGTCTATAATATTAATAGCAGATGGTTTATGATTTGTAATCCGATGAACGGTATAATTGTAGTTATGTACCACATCGCACAAAGTCTTCCCCAACCATTTATAGTTTTCCGCAAAGCTTAAGTGTTTAAACAGCTTACCCTTTAATGTTCTTATGAGTCTTTCTACTATTGATGTTTTTTTTGATGAGTATGTTGAATAATGATTTATATTCCATCTCTTCATAAGCATTTGAAAGCTGCTGTTATATATAAAACTCAATGCCCCTATCAGTTTGCAAGTGTGCAGGTGCTCGTCCTTCTATTTAAACTTTTTCAAAAGCGAGTGTCACTTCGTTTTTTGATTTATTCTTTAATAGAACTGTCCATGCATATTTAGAAAAGCAGTAAATTACTACTAGTATGAATTTAAAACCTTTGTTTATTTTGTGATAGCTTTTAATGTCAATCAAGCCCGCTTGCCACAAATCATCAATCCCTTTTAGAATAACTTTACGACGGGGAAAATGTCTTCTAGCTGTTTTGTGAATTTCATTAACAACACCTTGTTTTACGACCTTCAAGCTGTAATCCTCACCATTGAAACCTTCATGAAAATGAAATTTGAAAATGCTAAAAAATAGTCCAGAAATAGTCCTAAATAGTCCACCAAGAAAGAAAATTAGTCCACTTATAGTTTCGAAGTTATAGCTATAAGTTGGTGAGGATTACAGCTTGACGTCAAGCTGTAATCCTCACCTCTCTTGCAAGCAAACGGAAGGGCCTATTGACTTGGTTTCGGTTTCAAAAATTAGTCCAGAAATAGTCCACACGGCATGCAAAATTTCAGAAATAGTCCTTCAACGATTCCAGAGTTATTAAGTCATCTTCGTGAGGATTACAGCTTGAACATTAGATAACGTCAAATATCTCCGGACCGCCTACGACTTCTAGTTTGATATTTATGCCAAAAAATAGTCCAGAAATAGTCCACCGAAACAATAATAATTTCCACCTGGTTTACTTTGAATAACGGCATTAAAAATGCAATGTTTAATTTCCCATACATTTCAATCAATGTACAGTCGTGTACAAAATAATAACGGGGTAAACCATAATAAACCGGGTTATACCAATTAATCTCCATAGTCTAGTGGTTTTATACTCGCTTCTCACGCAGGAGATGCGTGTTCGAATCCGGTGCGGACCTTATACCATTGGACCTAATTAAATATTTTGAAACACTGCTCACTGAATGTTAATAAAATTGTTATGTTTACATTCCCATACAGTAAAAGATTGCCACAATCTGAAAATGATCTTAGATATAAGCTAAATATGACATTACATACAATGTCATATAATAATAGTTTGATTCATTTGATTGACTCTAACAATTATGTTAGTTAGTAGTTAGTTAGATTTTTACAAACGACAGGTAGCTGTGTCTGTTCAGGCTTCTCAGCACCTAATGACCTCGTAGGGGCCCATCAGCTACGAGGTAGCGTAACGATCAGTTGCCAAGAAGCGTGAACGTCGGCGATTCACCGAGCTGAAGTAATTGGGGTCGATCTAACCTGGTCTGTGCTTCGGTCCCGTCAACCTCCTGTCTCTCTGCAAGGCCCGGGTGCACCCTAGGCTCTTCTTGGTAGACAGGTTCTTCAGCCAACCTCCTATGACTGGCGGGCCAGCTTCAATGAGCACAGTGTTCCAACACAGGTTATGTTACGTGGTAAAAACCAATCGGCCACGTAAATGCGAACTTTATCTGGTTCGGGGAACCACAACACACTCAGCTATATAGACAATCCTGAGGGAAACCCGAATACATTCCAGATGGCCTGCGATTTAATTTCAATACCCTAACCAAAACGCGTTTACATTGCGAGGGCTTTCGTCTGTCAGTTGTCAAAAACTGCTAGGTTGGCAGCTAACGTCAAATTCAAAAAGGCCGTTCAGAAACCATCCATCGAATATCGATTTGGAATCGAACAATCACCCGCCCGGACAGGCACCCACCTGTCCCCTAATCTACGGGCAGCCGAGACAACGTTGCTACCGCTCGTTTTAGAACCGAGCCTCCTACTAGAACCTCTGCAGACCGGGGGGTCCCGTCCTTGCCAGGGAACAAGTTAACAATGCGCCCCCTGCGCCAACGTAGTGGTGGTAGGTTAGCATCCTTAACCAGAACGAGGTCACCAACACTTGGGGGGCTAGTTTTGTCAGTCCACTTAAGGCGCTGTTGTAAGATATGCAGATACTCGAGCGACCAACGCTTCCAGAAATTCTGAGTAAACTGCTGCAACATCTGATACCTTGACAACCGATACAATTTCACTCCCTCGAAGGGGTGCTCGGGCAACGCGTTAAGTGGCTGTCCTATCAAGAAATGGCCTGGGGTCAGAGCCTCCAGGTCATTTGGATCCGAGCTGAGCGGACACAACGGTCGCGAATTGAGAACGGCCTCGATCTTACAAAACAATGTCGCGAGCTCCTCAAAAGTCAGCGCGGTCTGACCTACTATAAGCCTCAAGTGCGTCTTAGCTGACTTAACTAAAAAATCCCACCCCAGTGGGGGCAAATCGGTGGGCTGAAGGTCCACTGTATACCCCGACGGGAGAGGGCCGTTCCAATATCCACTTTATTTACATTCAAAAAGTTGACTATCTCTCGTAAGTATCGTTCCGCACCGATGTAGTTAGTGCCGTTATCAGAGCGGATCAAAGTTGGAAGTCCCCTTCGAGAAACAAACCTATCCAAACAAGCAATGAAAGCCTCTGTCGAGAGATCAGCAACGAGCTCGAGATGTACCGCCTTGGTGGATAAACAAACAAACACACATAGGTACGCCTTGTATTGCCTAGCGGTACGCAATCGTGAACTCTTCACCATAAACGGTCCTGCAAAATCCGTACCAACACCTGAAAACGGTCTGACCTCATTCACACGATCAGGGGGCAAGTCCCCCATGAGAGGTTGCATCGTGGCAGCCTTAAGTCGATAACAAGGCATGCACCGAAACACGATGTTCCGTATGACACGGCGGGCAGATAAGATCCAAAACTCCCGCTGGAGCGTGGCCAACAACGCGTTACAGCCGGCATGCGCGTTTTAATATGACGATCAGTCACCAGCAATTCAACTAACTGTCCCCCCTTGGGGAGCAGAAGTGGGTGACGAGCCGAATACGACAGATTCGCATTGCGCAATCTTCCTCCTACCCGAAGTAACCCGGTCGAATCAACAAAGGGGTTGAGACGCGCGACGGCTCCCTTCAATTTCGAACGTCCACTTCGTATAATCTCCAATTCTGCCCCAAACTTCGAGGACTGTACCAA
Organism: Argyresthia goedartella; assembly: GCA_949825045.1. Classification (NCBI taxonomy): domain Eukaryota; kingdom Metazoa; phylum Arthropoda; class Insecta; order Lepidoptera; family Argyresthiidae; genus Argyresthia; species Argyresthia goedartella. The sequence continues at coordinate 23,606,790 of OX463811.1, forward strand.
CCGGACCAAATTCAACAGCGACTCGTTTCGCTCTGTCGGAGTCAGAATAGGGTTCAACGTTCGCTGATCGCGAGGAGTACGACAATTTCGAGCGAATCTCCTAATCCAAGTGGACACGTTTATCAACTTGTCAAGTGAGCTATACCGGTCCAGCAGAAACCCGGCGTCAGGGTCCTCAGCCTTCTGGGTAACATGCACGGCCGCTCTGGGGCCATGATCCGAAGATACTACTACATGGCTGTGCGGCCAGTCCGATTCTCTCTTGGCAAGCCAGGGTGGTCCCCACCACAAATGGTGTCTAACGAGTTCAGGAGCCCGACATCCCCTGGATGCACAATCAGACGGGTTCAATTCTCCTGGTACATGTCTCCAGGTCAGTGGGACCTCAGACGACACAATCTGGGAGACACGGTTCGCAACAAAAACCTCTAAGTTATGGACCGAAGCCTTCAGCCAGCACAAAACAATCTGGCTGTCCGTCCAAGCGTACACCGTATCCTCTAAAACCACTGACCCACGCAACACTGTTAGAGTGTGATTCAAAAGTTTGGTCAAAAGAGCAGCCCCGGACAGTTCCAGTTTTGGAATCGTCATCCTTGTCCGAATAGGCGCTACCTTGCTTTTTGCCAAAACCAAACGCACGTCGACCTCCCCGGTGGAGGTGACGGTTCGCAAATAAACCGCTGCCGCAAACCCTCGTTCAGAGGCATCACAAAACCCGTGAAGGGTTGCCCTGTAATCCCCAGCAGGGATCAATTTCCTCGGCAGCGATACATTATTTATGTCCGATAGCGAGGTGAACATTCGCGTCCAATCAGTCAACAAATCACCTGAGAGGTGGGTGTCCCAGGTCAACTGAGCCGCCCATAGCCTTTGCATAAAACATTTGAGAGCAAAGGTGACTGGAGAAATCCATCCATTCGGGTCGAACGTTCTCGCAATCGTTGACAGTACTGACCGCTTCGTCCAGGCCTTCGGTGTTTCTAAAACCACCCGATAGGTAAACTCATCATGGACGGGCCGGTACTGAATTCCAAGCACTGACAACATGTTAGGGTTGTCAGGATTCTCAAAAACGTGCGGGTCTTGTTGAAACTCATCTGGGAGACCAGCCATCAACTCAGGGGAGTTGGACATCCACTTGCGTAGTTCATAGCCGCCTCGTTCCAGCAATTGAATGAGCTCGTCACGTCGGTCCAGAGCTTCCTCCACACTGGCTGCCCCTGTGCAGACGTCATCGACGTACAAATCTTGCTCCAGGATAGCGGCGGCTCTAGGATAGCTCACACGGTCACGCGACGCCAACTCCCGCAGGGTACGCATCGCCAAATACGGGCTAGACCGTAACCCATACGTGTTCGTGTTTAACTCATAGACCTTGACTGGCTCGGCCGTGGACTCACGCCAAAGTATCAACTGATACCTTCTGTCAGCCGGATGAATTACCGTTTGCCTAAACATCATCCGAATGTCTGCGACAAATACAATCTGGTGCCTCCGAAAGCTCGTGAGAATATCCGAAATATCACGACTCAACTTGGGTCCCGAATGTAGACACTGATTCAGGGACATCCCGTTCGAGGTAGGTGCTGACCCATCAAAAACAACTCGAATCTTGCCGGTAGGGGTTCGTAGGACGGCATGGTGTGGAAGGAAACAATGATCCTCAGATCTCCAGTCCACACCCGATACCGACATGTGTCCTAACGACTCATACTCCCTCATGAAATCAACATATTTTTGTTTAAATACGGCGTCCCTTGTCATCCTACGCTCCATCGACATCAATCTCGTCTCAGCCATCTTCCTAGATTCTCCTAGTGGCGGTCGATCGGCCCTGAAAGGCAGTCGAGTTACAAAACGACCAGAACGAAGGCGACCAGTACTATTCTGGTAAAACAACTCGTACTCTTCTTCGTCTGCGTCGACTCGACGAGCGGTGGGAGGTTCCTCTATCTCCCAGAAACGTTGGATAGCGTCTGACAACGCTGAGCCAATAAGTATGCCATCTGACTCGGCAGGCCTAACCATTGGCAATGCCGGACCCATGATCACGTGACCAAACTTAGTATCCACAGCAATCAACCCGTCCGGCTGAAGAACTCGCCGATCCGACAACAGAAACCTACCCAGAAAGTCTGCTCCCAGTAGCAGGTCGACCGGGGCTGGAGTGTCAAAATCGGGATCCGCCAACTTGAGTCCTGATGTCAGGAATCGAACGGCCGGATTCAACTTCACCAAGGGGTGTCTGCCCATGACATGCGTCATTACTAAAGCTTGCACGGATGTTTTTGTCAAAATGTCATAACGTGGAGAGAACGTGATCACCGATTGACCAACTACATTCGTAACCGTAACATTCCCCACGCCCCGTATTGATTTATTATACCTATTTACCTTGAGGCCCAACCATTTTGCTAAATCATTCGATACAATGCAGCCCTGAGCTCCAGAATCTAATAGGGCGCGAACGTATGTTGGGTTGCCCGCCAAATCCCAAACAAGCACAGAGGCGATCGGTAACACCACCGTCTCCGGTTGGGGGGCAACCAATGGTTGGGCCGCAAATTCCTAGCGAGGACCCCCGGGGCCCCACTGTGCCTGTAACCGATCAGGTATGCAGCTATACGCCAGAGGGTCCCATTGTACAAATGGCCCACGCGCCGGTTCCATTCCCAACCTACGATTCCCCGTAAAGGGGGGTGGGCGTGAATTCAACCGTGGCCGCTCCATGAGCGGGGGGGACATCACATGTGACCGACGAGGACGAGGCGACGAGCGGGGCGACAACTGAGGCGGCGTCCGAACCGCACCCGCATAGCTCGAAGGTGTCCCATGACACCCGCCCGTTACGGCCTGCTCAACACACCCAATGTCCCGCTGGGTCGGATGCTGAGTCGCAACCGAAAACTCAGGGCCCCCCATGTAATGGTCCTGAGTGCGGCCCTGCACCCTGGTACTGCCCTGTGCACGTGGGGACGTTGGCCCCTGAGTTGCGCTCCGAGTCGCAAACGAATTCTCAGGGCCCCATGCCGTGTCACCCTGGGTACGGCCCTGTGGAGGCTGTTGGCCGGACCGGTTCATGCACAACAGATTGTTGTGGGCCCCACCACAATATCCGCACATTTTTGTGCGCGTGCAGTCCCTAGCCATGTGTGGCCCGAGGCACAGGAAACACCAGCTCCGCTGCTTGGCCATCCGGCGCCGTCCCTGAACCCTAAGTTCCCCGAACTTATTGCAATTGGCCACAGCATGGCCAATCTGCCTACAACATGGGCAGGTCTCACCATGTGGGGTCAATTCACTCACAGTCCCATACGACTGCCGGTTGGTGCGGTCCTTCCTCGTCGGAGGGCCCCTACTCACAGCGCTCCCGGCAGCTCTCTGTGGCTCCGAAGGATGGGTGACCGTCAACCCCAAATTCTCTGCCCGTCGAGCCTCCTCTTCCAAGAATCCGACCAAGTCGGAGAAGGCGGGCAGGTCCTCGGCCGACCTCCCGTGAGACTGTTCGAAACGAGTCTGCACGTCAGCGGGTAGGCGGGAAAGTACAATGTACAACAGTAGGTACGACCATTCACCAACCGGAAGTCCAAGATTCTCTAGAGCCTTGGTGACGGACAACAATGGGTTCAAAACCTCCGTCTGTATGGCCCCGACCTTGTTCACAACCGGGATACTAAACAAACGGTTCAGTTGGGCATCGGCCAACCTCCGTTTGTTATGGTAACGTCTGACCAACAATTGCCTGGCCGTTTCATAGTTACCCTCCGTAACTGTCAAATGAGCGACCAGCTCCCTAGGCTCACCCCTCAATGCTGCCACCAGCTGAGCCATCTTGACAGACTTGGTAATGTCCGATCGCATGTGCACCAAACTGTCGAACAGATTGATGAAGCTCATCCATTCACCGGACACTCCGTCAAAAGTAGGCATAGTTATGGCAGGTAACCTGGACCCCGAACCCTGAAGCGGCAGAGGTGCTTCAATGTCACCACCATGGCTGGACTCGCGCTGTCTACGTATGTCCGCAGCCTTCTGCGTGATAGCAGCTGCCATCTCCATACATTGGTCGACATCCCCTAGCAACCGTGACAGCCTGTCAGGTGCGCAACCATCAACTGATTCCGCCTGCGCGGACAATTCGAGCACCCTATTGTAACGTTCCTTAACGTCCATAGACCGCTCCAATACCACATCATGCCTATCTAAACGGTCTATCAGACCGTGTGCGGAGGAAAACCATCTGAGTTCCTTAGAAACACCCTTCTGGATTTCAGATAACGACATGATCGGAACGATACTTACTCACAATTTGCAGTAACTCAATTTTATTGGACCCTCCAGTCTACAACCCAAACGAGGGAACCCTAAACCACAACTTAAACAATGTTGTTTTCCTTAAACAATAGGAACCGAGTTTTATATCTATATAAATTCTGTAAATACAATTTAGTTTCCCTTTATCATTATAACACACACAGATAGTCAATATTAGTTCAAGTTATAAATTGCTATAAACTGAAAACAATGTAATAGCCTGCTATCAATAGATGTAACTACCTATGTTAACCAAAACATTCATTTAATAGCATTACTAGACCACTAATAGATTGACTAACTGGTAATTCAATTCAATATCTGTCTATCTACTACCAGCAATAGACCTATAGCTTACAATACTACCAATCTATGTGGATATAGGAACACAACCAAGTTACCTAATAACCGCCTATACCTACAGATTGATAGTCCCAAATCGTGCCTTCCTGGAGCCCTTGACGGCTGCAAATCTCAGGAAGCCACGCTCTAGCTACCAAAATGTTCAGGCTTCTCAGCACCTAATGACCTCGTAGGGGCCCATCAGCTACGAGGTAGCGTAACGATCAGTTGCCAAGAAGCGTGAACGTCGGCGATTCACCGAGCTGAAGTAATTGGGGTCGATCTAACCTGGTCTGTGCTTCGGTCCCGTCAACCTCCTGTCTCTCTGCAAGGCCCGGGTGCACCCTAGGCTCTTCTTGGTAGACAGGTTCTTCAGCCAACCTCCTATGACTGGCGGGCCAGCTTCAATGAGCACAGTGTTCCAACACAGGTTATGTTACGTGGTAAAAACCAATCGGCCACGTAAATGCGAACTTTATCTGGTTCGGGGAACCACAACACACTCAGCTATATAGACAATCCTGAGGGAAACCCGAATACATTCCAGATGGCCTGCGATTTAATTTCAATACCCTAACCAAAACGCGTTTACATTGCGAGGGCTTTCGTCTGTCAGTTGTTAAAAACTGCTAGGTTGGCAGCTAACGTCAAATTCAAAAAGGCCGTTCAGAAACCATCGATCGAATATCGATTTGGAATCGAACAGTGTCGCTATCTTATTTTTTTAGTATTACAGCCAAGAATTTGTCTAACCTGACTGATTCTATTGAGCATAGACAAGGGATATTGGAAGACATTCCAAGTAATTTAAATTTGTTTTTAAGACAATAGAGGAAATCTCTACATACATACATAAGCCAATAAATATATCAAGCAAGCATAGGAGATCAAAAATGTATAATATCTTGCCCGAATTAAATAAGTCAAAAAAGTCTAATAATATCCCAATAATAAATAATATTCAGACAAAGGGTAAGCCCCACTTAAATATTACCCATCAAAACATGCAGGGGCTACCTGGCAAAAAACTTGTATCAGAATTATTTCTTAATAATTCGGACACTGATGTTATTTGTATTACAGAACATTGGTTAAAGGAAAATATGATGTCTTTTAACATAAATAATTACAAAATTGTCAGTTGTTACAATAGAAAGATTGCTGATACAGGTGGTTCTTTAATCTTAGTAAAAAATAATATTAAGGTGAAACAACGGAAAGATATTCTTACACTTACTATGGACAGACAAATAGAGATATCTTGTGTTGAGTTGGATAGCCATATTATTGTTTGTGTCTACAGACCTCCGAGAGATGAAAAAGGCCATGGCAATTTTGAAATATTCGAGTAAATTATGGAGGAAGCCCTCATTAAACTTTGTAATAACAGAAAAAAGTTAATTATTTGTGGCGATCTTAATGTAGATACAACACTGAAGCGACGATTAATAACTCTGTTCAAATCATTTAATTTATGTTATGTATTTCTAGAGCCGACTAGAATTACACTTACCAGCCAAAATTGCTTAGATAACGTTTTTTGTGACAGTGCATTCACAACTAAAAATGTAATTAACTGTTTACCATCCGATCACAGTGGTCAAACAGTTTCATTCCAAATTACTAGTGAAAATAAGACTGATCCATCATTTTATAGGCCTATTACATCCCATAGACTAGAGAGGTATATGAAAACCTTAGATATGGGTTTGCCAGTACCGGATTTTGATGAACAGAACCCGAACAAAATCTATTCTGACTTCTTCAACATTATTCAAACAGAATTCAATACAGTTTTTAAAAGTCAAAGTCAAAGTAAAGTCAAAGTCAAAGTACTTTATTACTGTAGATATTTACATATATTTAGCAAAGATAATTTTTTGCCCCTTCTCTACATTGGACCACTGTGGGAGAAGGAGGGCGTAGAAACTCCCACAGATTGATTTTTAGATCTCTTTTAAAATAGGTTGTGCTTAACTAATACAAATATGAAAAATTTAATTGTTATGATTGATAAGCAGGAATAAATAATTACAAAACTATTAACAGCAAGGTCTGTGTTGAGCCAGATTAACCCCATACAGTCCTGTCATTTAAGTAATCTTGAACATTGTAATATCCCTTTTTCGACAAAGTCGCTTTAACATGCTTTTTAAATTGCTCAAATGGCAATTTCAAAATCTCCAAAGGTATCCTATTGTAGTAGATAATGCACTGACCCTTGAAAGAATTGCTAACCTTCGCGAGTCTAAAACGGGGCGCACATAGTCTGTGATTATTTCTTAGGTTAACATTACAGCTATCGCTACGTGTGGAAAATGTTGTAAGGTTCTTGCGTACATACATTATATTTTCGAAAATAAATTGACTAGCTACTGTTAGAATGTCAATTTCTTTAAAAAGCTCTCTTAAGGAGTCTGTTCGTTTTAAATAATAAATTGCTCGAATAGCTCTTTTCTGTAAAATAAAAATAGTTTGAATATCCGCTGCTTTCCCCCAAAACAAGATACCATAGGACATCACACTATGAAAGTAACTAAAATATACTAGCCTAGATGTAGCCACATCCGTGTTTTGTCTGATGTTCCTAACAGTGTAAGCCGCAGAACTTAATTTACCAGCCAATTTATCTATGTGGGGTCCCCACTGCAATTTGCTATCAATGGTTATTCCAAGAAACTTCGTATCATTTACTAATTCTAACGTGCTGTTGTCTAACACTAAACTGTTTTCAACTTGCCTGACATTTGGAACTGAGAATTTGATACACTTGGTTTTACCAGCGTTTAACAATAAATTATTAACTGTGAACCAATTCAAGGTTAAAGACAATACACCATTAACATCATCAAAATCTCCTTTTTGTCTTTCAATTTTGAAGACCATTTAAGTATCATCAGCAAACAACACTATGTCAGTTAATTTCTCCACCATGAAAGGCAGATCATTAATATATACCAGGAATAAGAAAGGGCCTAATGTGGAACCTTGTGGAACGCCAATTTTAACACCCGATCCATCAGATTTTACGCCGTTAACTTCCGCCTTTTGAATTCTATTGCTTAGGTATGATCTTAGTAGATCCAACGCTTTATTTCTAACTCCGTAATGATTTAATTTAATTAATAGCGTATTATGATCAACACAATCAAACGCCTTCGACAGGTCGCAAAAAACTCCGATAGCATCCTGTGCGGCCTCCCATGCAGAATAAATATGAGATATAAGGGTAATACCTGCATCCGTAGTCGATTTACCCCTAGTGAAACCATATTGTTTAGCGTGGAGTTGTTTTGTACGGTTTAAGTGTGAGAGCATTTGATTGAGTATAATCTTTTCAAATATTTTACTTAGTGTTGGAAGAACAGATATTGGTCTGAAATTTTAAGGATCGCCCTTATCTCCCGACTTGAACAGAGGTATCAGTTTACTGTGTTTCATGAGGTCTGGAAAAGCCGCATCGTCAACACATTTATTGAATATATAAGCTAAGTGTATAAGCTAAATAATATAACTAGAATTATTGAACCAATGACTTTGACTGATATACTCCACAGGTCTTCCGTATTTTTAAGTTAAGTAATTTAAACGTTTTGACAATGTCCTGGGGATATACATGATGAAATTTTAAATATACATTACTGACGCTAGTGTTATATTTTAATAAAGTCTCTGCTTCATATGGAGATGAATTTAGACGGTCTGTTGTGAGTACGGGTACATTGGTGAAGAATGTTTCAAAAGCTCGAGCAACATCAGCGTTGGATTTAACAACATCATCACCTATCTTTAGGCAGAAATCATTGTCCCTTGGTATAACTTTGCCAGTTTCGCGGTTTATTATTTGCCAAACTGTTTTCATTCTATTATTTGAATTTTGAATTTTTCTATTAATGTGTAAAGTTTTTGCAGTTTTACAAACCAACTTGAAAGTTTTGGAATATTTTTTAACATAGTAATGAAATTTTCGATCAAAGTTATAGGTTTTTTGATTATAACGGTCATACAAGATAACTCTACTTTTACGAATTCCAAACGTTGCCCAGTCATTAAATTTAGATTTACCGTTGTAGTCACTAACTTTCTTTAATTTGAAAACTTTATTGAATTCTGTCTGAATAATGTTTAAGAAGTCTGAGTAGATTTTGTTTGGGTTCTGTTCATTAAAATCCGGTACTAGCAAATTTATATCTAAGTTTTTCGTATATGTCTCTAGTCTATGGGATGTAATAGGCCTATAAAATGATGGACCAGTCTTATCCTTAATAGCAATTGGGTATGAAACTGTTAGACCACTGTGATCGGATGGTAAGCAGTTAATTACACTTTTACTTGTGAATGCACAGTCACAAAAAACGTTATCTAAGCAAGTTTGGCTGGTAAGTGTAATTCTACTCGGCTCTAGAAATACATGACATAAATTAAATGATTTGAACAGAGTTATTAATCGTCGCTTCAGTGTTGTATCTACAAGCAGATCTACATTAAGATCGCCACCATTTTCTGTTATTACAAATTTTAATGAGGGCTTCCTCCATAATTTTCTCAAACATTTCGAAATTGCCATGGCCTTTTTCATCCCTCGGTAGCCTGTAGACATAAACAATAATATGGCTATCTAACTCAACACAGGATACCTCTATTTGTCTTTCAACAGTAAGTGCAAGAATATCTTTCCGTTGTTTCACCTTAATATTATTTTTCACTAAGATTAAAGAACCACCTCTATCAGCAGTCTTTCTATTGTAACAACTGACAATTTTGTAATTATTTATGTTAAAAGACATCATATTTTCCTTCAACCAGTGTTCTGTAACACAAATAATATCAATGTCAGAATTTTTTAGAAATAATTCTAATACAAGTTCTTTGCCAGGTAGCCCCTGACATTTTGACATATTTAGTGGACCAACTATAGCTGCGTCGCATATATTATAAGCAAACAATGTAGCTACTAATTTTCTATATTTATTAGACAGGTACAATGTATCCTGTGTCAGAGTAAAGTTATGAATAAAATTATTCATGTCGAAATATAAAATAGCATCGCTGTGATGACATGTTAAATTAAATAAATGAATATTCATTCTATGCACAGATTTGTTCTGTAGTTCTGTCAAATTACAGGCATATGGAAAATTGCATAGTATAAATTTGCATTTCATCCTACTATGTAAGTCTAGAAGTGTTTCAACACTTTTATTCAAATAATTCCGACTAATGTTTGAATGATTTCCTACCATAATTACAATAGTTCTGAACTCATCATAGATACCGCGACTAATCATCTTGACTAGATCTACAAATGAACTATTTGGACAGCAAATGTTCGTTACTTTTTGTTTAAGCCGGTTATGTAATAGAGGCCCAAATCCTGCACCTACTTTGTCGGAGAATAACAGAGTTTTCCTCTGAGTACATATTTTGGTAGCTGGCGGTACACGAGTGGAGGTGAGTGGCGGGACACACGTGCTGGAGTGCGGTTTGATGCACGTGGCGGCGGTTGGCGCGACATTCGCGGCAGCGAGCGTCGCAACGTGCGCAACGGCGAACGGCGCGGCCCTCGGGGCAGCTTGCGGCATGACACACGCCTCAGCAGGGACAGCGAGCAGCGCGGTGCTCACGCTGTTGAGCTGCGAGGTGCCTCCTCGTCGACGACGGCGACCCTGTTTTTTGGTTGGGGCAGCGGTGGACGCTGCAACACTCTCGTTGAGGGGGGTCGAGACCAAAGTTAGTGATGTGGGCTCGACCTCCTTGCTGGTCTCATTCTTCTCATTCTCAATTAGAATGCCCACCAATTCCGCATTCTGGCGTTGTAGCTGAACTAACTCAGACGTCGCGGCTCTGAGTTCTGCTAACTCACTTTGTTCTTTGGCATAACATTGTAGTGTATTTGCTAGCAGGTCATGTAGATGCTGGATTTCTACTCGGGCATGTTGAAGGTCCGACTGTAAACCTACATTTTTTCCCCGGAGCTCTTGCAATAAGGAGATTCTTAATATTCTGTTTGATTGCCGTTTTAAGGCAAATTTCAGTAGTTTTATATTACCTCTAGTTTTCTTCATGAATTTATTTAATTTAAAATATTTTTTAATTTTTCTGCTGCTTGTCTGCATGGCTTTAACAATAGTGCTTAGGTTGGCTACTTCTAGTTCTTGTTGGATAGAGGTAATGTGGCGAGATTCATTGTAGTCTTTTTCTATGTACATATCAGTCAACTTCAAGTTTGCCTCATTGAGTTGGTATTGGAGGAATTTACTGCGGTCACAAGCAGAAGCAAGGTCAGTGTGCAGGGTGTCAAAAGATTCCACAAGTTTTTCCAATCTTTGAATCTCATTTTGCGACTCCTCGTGTGTTTCTCGCAAAGTAGACACACAATCTCTAAGCTGTGAGTTCTTGGCTTTCAAGCTTTTTATCTCAAAGTCATTTTCATTGCGCTTGCTAAATTAAAGAAAGTCAGTGCCAACAACGGTAAATCTAAATTTAATGACTTGGAATTTTGATTTAAAAATTTATTGTTAAATGCTGGTAAAACCAAATGTATCAAATTCTCACTTCCAAATATCAGGCAAGTTGGGAACAGTTTAGTGTTGGACAGCAATACGTTAGAATTAGATTACAAAATTTCCCAAACTTAGCGATAGCTGTAATGTTAACCTAAGAAATAATCACAGACTACTTGCGCCGTCCCGGTTTAGACTCGCGAAGGTTAGCAATTCTTTAAAGGGTCAATGCATTCTCTACTACAACAAGATACCTCTGGAGATCTTGAAATTGCCATTTGAGCGAAATCGCTCAAATGGCAAAATCCATGTTAAAGCGACTTTGTCGAAAAAGGGATATTACAATGTTCAAGATTACTTAAATGATGGGTCTGTATGGGGTTAATCTGGGTCAACACAGACCTTGCTGTTAATAATTTTGTAATTATTTATTCCTGCTTATTAATTATGATAATGACTAAATATTATATTTTGTATTAGTTAAGCATAAGCAATTTTTAAAAAGAGATCTAAAAATCAATCTGTGGGAGTTTCTACGCCCTTCTTCTCCCACAGTGGTCCAATGTAGAGAAGTGGCACAAAATGACGATTGCTAAGTATATGTAAATATCTACAGTAATAAAGACATTTGGAATTTGGAATTTGAGATAAGTAATTTAACCAATGTACACTATACAGACGTTCTTACGGTGATGGAAAACATTTTTAGGCAACCTTTTATCTCCATAGCTGCGGCGATGAGCTAGCCCCCTGCTGTAGACACCTAACTACCTACCTTCCTACAAAGGTACAAATCAACAAGGTACAAATAATATGAGGTTACAATTTTATTACCCCACTGCGCCAGACCGGCTGCGCTATACGACAACCAGTGTTGGATTTTGGTGCGTTGAAAAGGATAGCACAAAAATACAAAAAGGATAGTATTTTGTAAAAAAGTATAGTACGCTCTAATACTAATTTAAAAATGATGAAAATATTTAAAATCAACATCATTTATTAGTAATAATCAAGACTTTACTGCCACTTTCCATAATAATTAAACTCTACTGACTACTCGTTGGGTTAGAGATCTAGCAATTATACTTACTTTATTTTGACTGTTTTTTTTAGATATGATGACAAATCATAATTTATAAGTCCATTACATGTGACTTATATACAGGCGGTAAAATAAAAGTGTAGTCAAATTAGAGGTTGTTAGAAACATCTTTCTGAACAACTTTCACTATGAAACTGTTTTTATCAGAGCAATTTTATTTTTCACCATTATACAGGGTATTGTTATGTAAAGCCACCCCCGGGTAAGGGACTATAGTACCCATCATTATGAATAACTTTCCCCAAGAAATATAGGCATATGGGTCTCCCATAGTAACATGTAATCAGCTGATTGGTCAATGTAATGAGAGACGACTTTTTCCCATTTGCGACCATATGTTTCTGGAGGAAAGTTGTTCATGATGATGGGTACTATAGGCGTAACTTTACAAAATAACAGCCTGTATATTCATTTTTGAAAGACGTTAAAAATAAAATGCTCTGAAGATGTTTCATGGCGAAACTATGATGTCCCTACATATTTATGTATATTTAGGGACATCATAGTTTAGGGAAGGGGTTAAACCCTTGAAAATTTGACTCTTTATAAGTATACATAAAGGTGTAGTCAAATTTTCAAGGGATTAACCGGGAGGTGCCAATTATTTAGACATAAGCACTTAATTAAATACCTAAAATTTAAATGATTAAGACTGTAATTAATCAAACAATGTTTGATGTTATGTGATGATTATACCAATGAACCGACTGTGATTATTGTGATTAAAACTAAGTTATACATATAAATATGATATAAACATATACATATACATATATAACTATAATGAACATAAATGGATCTGTTCTTTTCTCAAATTATGTTTTGTGAGTACAGAAGCTAGCATGTTATCCTTTACACATTGATTATCAGTTCTGAACACTTTCCTCCATTACAATGATGTCATTATTGCAATTGTCATGTACCGATTGACGTGATTTTTAAACACTCGTGCCTTAATTTCCACCGAAAAATGCTTTAAGATGTCTTCAAAAGAGGAAGTGGAAATCAAATATCCCGGAATTGCTAGAAGCAGATCAGAAGCAGCCAGAAAATGTTGACTTCAAACAAGTGGAGTCAACCAAAGCCTTAGGCCTCGGGTGGAATCCACAAAAGGATGTATTTACGTTTCAATCTGGAATATTACCATCATCTTCAAGACCGACCAAGCGCTCTCTTTTATCAGACGTTTCGAAGCTTTTTGTCCCCTAGGGTGGCTCACCCCAGTCACTACCAAGCTGAAAATACTGTTTCAAGATGTATGGAAAGCAAAGATACAGTGGGACGAGTCCGTACCGCAAAACATCTGCGACGAATGGATCAAAATTAGGAATGAGATTCAGTTAATTCAGCAGTTTGAAGTATCAAGGTGGCTGCAGACACAGGATAGAGATCATGTTGAACTCCATGGGTACTGTGACGCTAGCACTAAAGCGTATGCGGTCGTCGTTTACTGCAAAATAAACAAGAAAAATCGGGCGACTGTCACCTTAGTAGCAGCAAAGAAAAAGATCGTTCCACTCAACAAGAACACCTCATTACCGCGACTAGAACTTTGTGGTACGGTTTTACTATCAAAATTAATGTCAAAAATCAAGGAATGCGTAGGAAATCATACCATAACAGTCTATGGGTGGACCGATTCGATGGCGGTACTTGGTTGGCTAAATGGTGACGCAGATAAATGGAAGCCGTTTAATGCCAACCGCGTTAGAGAAGAAATGAAATGAAATTAATGAAATGAAATGAAATGAAATGATGTCTTTATTACTGTAGATATTTACATATACGTAGCAATCGTCATTTTTTGCCACTTCTTTACATTGGACCACTGTGGGAGAAGAATGGCGTAGAAACTCCCACAGATTGATTTTTAGATCTCTTTTTAAAAATTGCTTATGCTTAACTAATACAAATTATAATATTTAGTAATTATCATAATTAATAAGCAGGAATAAATAATTACAAAATTATTAACAGCAAGGTCTGTGTTGAGCCAGATTAACCCCATACAGACCCATCATTTAAGTAATCTTGAACATTGTAATATCCCTTTTTCGACAAAGAAGCTTTAACATGGATTTTAAATTGCTCAAATGGCAATTTCAAGATCTCCAGAGGTATCTTGTTGTAGTAGAGAATGCATTGACCCTTGAAAGAATTGCTAACCTTCGCGAGTCTAAACCGGGGCGCAAGTAGTCTGTGATTATTTCATAGGTTAACATTACAGCTATCGCTAAGTTTGGGAAATTTTGTAAGGTTCTTGCGTACATACATTATATTTTCGAAAATAAATTGACCAGCTACAGTTAGTATGTCAATTTCTTTAAAAAGCTGTCTTAAGGAGTCTGTGCGTTTTAAATTATAAATTGCTCGAATAGCTCTTTTCTGTAAAATAAAAATAGTTTGAATATCCGCTGCTTTCCCCCACAACAAGATACCATAGGACATGACACTATGAAAGTAACTAAAATATACTAGCCTAGATGTAGCCACATCCGTGTTTTGTCTGATGTTCCTAACAGCGTAAGCCGCAGAACTTAATTTACCAGCCAATTTTTCTATGTGGGGTCCCCACTGCAATTTGTTATCAATGGTTATTCCAAGAAACTTCGTGTCATTTACTAATCCTAACGTATTGCTGTCCAACACTAAACTGGTCCCAACTTGCCTGACATTTGGAAGTGAGAATTTGATACATTTGGTTTTTCCAGCATTTAACAATAAATTGTTAACTGTGAACCAATTCAAGGTTAAAGATAATACTCTATTGACATCATCAAAATCTTCTTTTTGTCTTTCAATTTTGAAGACCAGTGAAGTATCATCAGCAAACAACACTATGTTAGTCAATTTCTCCACCATAAAAGGCAGATCGTTAATATATACCAGGAATAAGAAAGGGCCTAATATGGAACCTTGTGGAACGCCCATTTTTACCCCCGATCCATCAGATTTAACGCCGTTGACTTCTGCCTTTTGAATTCTATTGCTTAGGTGTGATCTTAGTAGATCCAACGCTTTATTTCTAACTCCGTAATGATTTAATTTCATTAGTAACGTGTCATGATCAACACAATCAAATGCCTTCGACAGATCGCAAAAAACACCGATAGCATCCTGTGCGGCTTCCCATGCAGAATAAATATGAGATATAAGGGTAATACCTGCATCCGTAGTCGATTTACCCCTAGTGAAACCGTATTGCTTGGCGTGGAGTTGTTTTGTACGGTTGAAGTGTGAGAGCATTTGATTGAGTATAATCTTTTCAAAAATTTTACTTAGTGCTGGAAGAACCGATATTGGTCTGAAATTTGACGGATCACCCTTGTCTCACCGACTTGAACAGAGATATAAGTTTACTGTGTTTCATGAGGTCTGGGAAAGCTCCATCATCAACACATTTATTGAATATATAAGCTAGGTGTGGGGCTATAACAAGTATTATTGAACCAATGTCTTTGACTGACATACCCCACAGGTCTTCAGTATTTTTTAAGTTAAGTAATCTATACGTTTTGACAATATCCTGGGGACATACATGATAAAATTTAAAATCTACATTACTGCTGCTAGTGCTGTTTTTTAACAAAACCTCTGCTTCATATGGAGATGAACTTAGACGCTCTGTTGTGAGTAAGGGTGCATTGGTAAAGAATGTTTCAAAAGCTCGAGCTACCTCAGCGTTGGATTTAACAACATCATCACCTATCTTTAAGCAGAAATCATTATCCCTTGGTATGACTTTGCCAGTTTCACGGTTTATGATTTTCCAAACAGTTTTCATTCTATTATTTGAATTTTGTATTTGTCTATTTATGTGTAAAGTTTTTGGAGTTCTACAAACCAACTTGAAAATTTTGGAATATTTTTTAATATAGTCATAAAATTTTATATCAAAGTTTATAGGTTTTTTGTTCATAAAGATCATACAAGATAGCTCTACTTTTACGAATTCCAAATGTTGCCCAGTCATTAAATTTAGATTTACCGTTGTTGGCACTGACTTTTTTTAAGTTAAAAACTATATTGAATTCTGTTTGAATAATGTTGAAGAAGTCAGAATAGATTTTGTTCGGGTTCTGTTCATCAAAACCCGGTACTGGCAAACCCATATCTAAGTTTTTCATATACATCTCTAGTCTATGGGATGTAATAGGCCTATAAAATGATGGATCAGTCTTATTTTCACTAGTAATTTGGAATGAAACTCTTTGACCACTGTGATCGGATGGTAAACAGTTAATTACATTTTTACTTGTGAATGCACAGTCACAAAAAACGTTATCTAAGCAAGTTTGGCTGGTAAGTGTAATTCTAGTCGGCTCTAGAAATACATGACATAAATAAATGATTTGAACAGAGTTATTAATCGTCGCTTCAGTGTTGTATCTACAAGCAGATCTACATTAAGATCGCCACAAATAATTAACTTTTTTCTGTTATTACAAAGTTTAATGAGGGCTTCCTCCATAATTTTCTCGAATATTTCAAAATTGCCATGGCCTTTTTCATCTCTCGGAGGTCTGTAGACACAAACAATAATATGGCTATCCAACTCAACACAAGATACCTCTATTTGTCTTTCCACAGTAAGTGTAAGAATATCTTTCCGTTGTTTCACCTTAATATTATTTTTACTAAGATTAAAGAACCACCTCTATCAGCAGTCTTTCTATTGTAACAACTGACAATTTTGTAATTATTTATGTTAAAAGACATCATATTTTCCTTTAACCAATGTTCTGTAATACAAATAATATCAGTGTCCGAATTATTAAGAAATAATTCTAATACAAGTTCTTTGCCAGGTAGCCCCTGCATATTTTGATGGGTAATATTTAAAGTTTTAAAGTTATTAGTGCCATGCCATCAACCTGTTGGAGATACGTCAAATCAAAGGAAAATCCAGCAGACTGCGCAAGCCGAGGTATCACTGCTTCACAACTCAAGGAACAATCGTTGTGGTGGCAAGGGCCCGCTTGGCCCCTAAATTCTGTCCGGAAAATGATGTCAAATATAAATACACTAAATGAAGAGGCGAAGCAAGCAAGTGTGACGCAAATATTGCGACACTATAAAGCAGTTGTTGGAAAGGCAATCTTCATTAAATAAAGCAGTAAGGATATTAGCATGGATCCTGAGATTTACAAGCAAAAAACAAAAGCAAGATTATTTGACAGTACAAGAGTTGAGAAGAGCAAATATGTTAATAATACAAAGCAGCCAACAGGAAATATTTTTGGACGAAATAAGCAACTTATCAGAAAGCAAAGCTGTCAGCAGTAAAAGCAAAATAGTTAGTTTGAGTCCTATATTAGATGAAAATGGCATACTACGAGTCGGGGGTAGGTTGAGACATGCGAACCTGAGCCCTGAGATGAAACACCCTGCCATCATCCCAAGCAATACGAGACTAGCAGATCTTATCATCGATCATGCCCACAAAATTACATATCATGGTGGTGCTCGTATAACCACAGCTTTTATAAGACAGAAATATTGGCTTCTGGGTGGCAACAATGCCACTAAAAAACGACTACGCTTGTGCGTTAAATGCAGAAAACACAGCCCCCATTCTTCACCCTCAGTTAATGGGAGACTTACTATCAGCACGCACCAACCCATCGCGCCCATTTTATCAATGTGGCGTCGATTACACTGGCCATGTCAACGTCAAAACCAACAAGGGCCGTGGTATCAAGACCACGAAGGGATACGTGGCAGTGTTCGTGTGTATGGCTACTAAAGCCGTACACCTAGAGCTAGTCTCCGATTTAACAACGTCGGCCTTTATTGCTGCATTGAAAAGATTAACCGCTAGGAAGGGCCAGCCAGGGCATCTCTACAGTGACCAGGGGTCGAACTTTATAGGAGCCAATAAAGTTCTGAAACAAGAATTCGCAGCACTTCAAGAACTATTTAATCAAGAATTTCGGGCAGGGATAGCAAGCATGGGCATCGAATGGCACTTCAACGCACCCTCCTGGCCCTCAGCAGGTGGGCTCTAGGAGGCTGCGGTAAAAAGCCTAAAACACCATCTGAAAAGAGTGATAGGTGATCAGAACCTGACTTACGAAGAGTTTACCACGCTCCTTGAAGTCAACTTGAAGGATGCCTCAATTCACGCCCACTCTGCACATTGACAGAAGACCCCGACGACTTAAATTTCTTAACACCATCCCACTTTTAGGCAAGCGGTCCCATTTTGACCCTGTATGATACTGAGAAAGATCTAAGAACAAGGTGGCATCTTACTCAGAAGACATTCCGTGATATCTGGAGTCGTTGGCGTTACGAATATTTAACACGACTCTCATCACGAAGCAAGTGGCATTAGACTCACCCCAATATCAAGTTAAATGACGTAGTAATAATCAAGGACGAAAACCTCCTCCCAGGAAAATGGGTCTTAGGCCGTGTAGTACAACTGCATCCCGGCGGAGATGGTTTAGTGAGAGTTGTAACCCTTATCAAGACGAATCAGCACCACCTTGCAGCACTCTGGAAAAATCAAACTTCGGTAGTGGAAGCAGAGTTTAACATGCTGAAACGAACAAAAGGCATGATGGACAAGCATCATAAGTTAATTAACAAGAAAATTAACGATATTGAAAATGCCGTTGAGCAGATAAAATCAGGAGTACAGAATGTCTCGCTTATCAGTGATTTTTTGTCAACGGCTATGATTGCAAACAATATTTTAATCAGTTTAAAAAATATTCATCAGATGTTACTTGACGCCGTGACAAATATTTATAATGGCAAATTCAATTTCCATTTACTTACCCCGGATCAGTTACGACATGAGCTTGGTGTGATATCTGAGCAGCTCCCAAAGGACTTGTCGTTACCAATCAAGAAAACAGACAGTTTATCAGAGATATATAACTTACTACAAGTGCGTGCAAGAGTTACAGCCAACTTTATAATATTTGAAATTAAAATACCCCTCATTGGGGACGATACATGTGAAATTTCAAAGGTCATTCCGATTCCCCAACTGATAGGCAATAAAGAGATAACAATAGTCCCAGTGTCGAATTACGTCGCAGTTGATCTGCCGCGGGATGCGTTCATTGAAATATATATGCAGGAGATAAGGTCTTGCTTACATAAAGATCCAAAAAATATTCTATGCCATATCAAGAGGCCGATTCTTATCACCAAGGACGAAAAAAGTTTCTGTGAAGTATTATCAAACACAAGAAGATGTAATACAATAACACGACCCTGCAGCAATCAATGGATAGAGTTAAACAAAGTAAATTCCTACATCTATTTTTGTTGCCAGCAGTGTCAATTGAAACTCGTATGTGGCGATCAGATTACCCCACTCACAATGACTCACGTTGGGTTCTTCAATATAGATCAAAGATGCGTTATAAAAACAGCTGATTTCTTTATGTATTCACATAGACACGAAGTCACTCAGATTAATGTAAGTGCTAAAATAGAATTACCAGAGATTTCACAGATAAATCATATTATCAATATATCATTACCAGATCCATCGACATCCAACGTGGACAGAGTCGATTCAAAATATAATCAGAAGGAGCTTCAAAATATCGAACAGAATATTGAAATAATGAAACAGAGTGAGCCTCTAGCAGTCGGAGTTTCGTCCAACGATATCCATCATTATGCAGCGATATATATAATGTTCGCCCTTGTAGCAGTTATCGTCGTGGCGTGGCCGTGGCGGCGCTTCAATTGCCGGCTCACGACTGCCCCCGCCGCGGCCGCAGCGGAGCCACCGGCGGCTTCGTCCGCGTCGGCAGCGTCCACCAGTGTACAGTGCACCAAACATTACAGTGAATTAAGTGAATTCACAAAGAGAAGTGCGCGTGTTCAGGGACCAGCTAAACGCACTCTTTTTACTAACGAGCAAAGTGCGTGTGTGTTGATGAAAGACACTTGTTCCTCCCCAATAGTGAATCGACCAGTTTTTAAAATATCTGATGTACATGTAGATTCTTAGTTTTTACCATGTTATGATCGTTTTATTTAAAAAATTGTGTAATGAATCAGAAAATGGGACAATATTTTAATCATAAGCTACTAACAAAATGAAATATTTTAGTCATAAGCTATAAATTGTTCTATCATCATATCAGCATTCATCTTTACTAACCCCATTTTTCTCGCCCGGGAATATGTACGAGCTAACACGTACATGAGCAGAATTACCATTTATATAAATTCAGTCAATTTTGCACTTCTTGTAATTTCATACATTTTAGGTCAGTTCGTGTATAGCCATCAAGCGAGCGTCGCGTTCTCACTCTTATTTACTCACTACATCATCCATCCTACTTCTATCAGTCTTTCAATACAGTTTTACTATCAGTTTATCAGTCTTTCAGTCATATCAGTCTCATAGCTCCGGACACCCCGGAACAGGTTGAGCATTAAAACGTCGATCATATGCGTCTTATCTGCAAAATATGTGTTGGGTTGAGCATTAAAAAGTTGATCATATGCGTCTAATCTGCAAAAGAAATAGAACAGTTGAGGTACATGATTCGATGTCCCTGTGAATAATAATAGGTTAGCAGGTAGGTACACAAACACAACACACCTTGCCACCAAATCGGCTTTCCTGCCACGTAAAGAAGCACCCCTTCTTTTGAGTTCTTCTTCCAACTCTGCTGTTTTCCAAGTAGAATACATGATGCTGAGATAACTCACCTTTCCACCAAATCGGCTTTCCTGCTACGTAAAGCAGCACCCGTTATTTTGAGTTCTTCTTTCAACTCAGCTGTTTTCCAAGTAGAATATACATGATGCTGAGATCGGTGTCCGGTATTCGTAAGCTAAGGTCTTTTCAAGATAGTTAAAAATTTCCAATGCGGTAAATTCTGTGAGGCGTCAATCTGAGTCCAGGGAGTTCGCAGAAATCGAAAGAGATGAAGAAACCGAAATAATAGCGAAAACGAAACGAGCATAGAAATCCACAACAAAAGTCAAACACACAGAGTACATTATTATTAGTCAGTAATAAAAGGCAATATTAGTTAGCACAGCAACGAGTTATATTCAATGGCGGACCGAGAAGAGAGTACAGCGCCTGTAGCGGCGAATACAATAAACTAGATGACATTAGCAAAAGTATTTACAAATTATGTTTAGTTCCAATATCCTCCCTTAAACATAATCCCATCAATCCTGAAGAATGCTCCAGTTTTGTCTTTGTCGCGGATGAAGTGGTGCCGCACATCTATGTGGTTTGTTCTTGGGTGATAACCATCAGAACCTGAAAGTTTAATACAGCTTTGGTTATCACAATAAATCACCATCGACTCATTCTTGAGGTTTGGCGACATGTCTTCTTGAAGTTGTCTCAACCACATAGCCTCTTGAGTGCATGTTGAAAGAGACATGTACTCTGCCTCCGTTGATGACAGCGCAACTGTTGGTTGGCTTCTAGAGTTCCAACTTACAGATCCTCCCTGTAAGAGAAATACGTAGCCGGTAAATGACCTTCTGTCATCTTCTGAGTTAGCCCAATCGGCGTCACAATAGCCATGTGTCATATTTTCTTCGGGAGTCACGTCTGAGAGCACTCGAGTAGGTAATCGGTTGACAATATAGGCTGCTGTTACCATTGCTTCAGCCCAATACTGCTTATGTAAGTTGAGCAAACAGCATGCATCTAGCACGCTCAACCAAGGTCCTGTTCATTCGTTCGGCAAGACCATTCTGCTCCGGTGTGTACGGAGTGGTTGTCTGATGTTTGATGCCGGAGTCTGCTAGAAATTTTAAGAATAATGATAACAATATTCGGTACCATTATCCGTTCTTAATACTTTTATCTTTGCATCCAGCTGATTTTCAACCTTGGTTTTGAACTTCTCAAAAGTCGACTTAATATCGAGTTTATTCTTCAGAGTGTACACAAACACTTTCCGGGAATAATCATCAATGAACGTGATGAAGTATTTCGCTCCACCCATTGAAATTGTCTCCATCGGTCCACACAAATCGGAGTGTACAACCTCTAACAATGCAGATGCTCTGGTACTAATATTTTTAAATGGAAATCTTGTTTGTTTACCTTCTATAAATGGTACACATGACTTACATTCATTGTTTCTTAGCAAGCTTACACCTTCAGTGCATGATTCTAGCTTACTCCCATCAGCATAGTTCAAATGACCCATTTTTCTGTGCCAAACTTCAATGTTTTCCTTACTGACAGCTGCGGCAGCAAAATCACACTCACTATCTGTATTTAACTGATACATGTTATTTGTTAGTCTTGTTGTAGCTGTTAAATCCACGCCTCAACCGAAAGGGTGGAATCTTTGAAGGGTTGTTTTACAGTGGAATGTCACGAAGTAGTACTGACCTTGACGCCGTCGACTGGTATTCGAAAGTCAGATTCGAGGCAGGAGTACGGGATGAGGAACACAAGGGTGGGGGGTGTTGGGAGTCGAATCTTACTCGTGTCGTAGCCCGCTGCTGGTGCCGTCTTAATGCTGCCGACTACAAGGGTCGCTATCCGAGCGCGACGAATTGATCACCGAATCACTTCAAATTTTCACGGCACGAAGCACTCACTACGGTGACGTGAAATCAACTTATTTCTTGACGATTATTACGAGATTATTATAAATAACATTCAGCCAAGGCCCCGATGCCTGACGCCGACAATTTTACCATGTGCAAAGTGACATTTTTTTCTATACAACTGACAGCTAGCTAGTGATGTCCCGATCAATCGCGGTCGATCCGCGCAACAAAAAACCGGGGTGCGTTCCGAAGCATAAATATTAAACAGTCACACGCCCGGACAGGCCCGAACCTGTCCCTAATCAATAGGAAGGCGAGAAAGTGTTGCGACCGCTCTCTTGAGGACCGAGTCCCCCACCTTGACTTCTGCTGATCGAGGCGTGCCATCCCGACCCGTGTACAAATTGACGATCCGTCCTCGTCTCCATCTCAATGATGGCAGGTTCGCATCCTTAATCAGCACCAAATCACCGACTAGAGGGGGGCTCGTCCGGTCAGTCCACTTAAGGCGCTGCTGCAAGATGTGCAAGTACTCAAGGGACCACCGTTTCCAAAAATCTTGAGCCATCTGCTGCAACATCTGCCACCTAGTTAACCGACTTAACTTAACATCACCGAATGGCTATTCTGGCAGGGCGTTAAGGGGCTGACCTATCAGGAAGTGACCCGGCGTCAACGCTTCAAAATCATTTGGATCCGAACTGAGCGGGCACAACGGACGCGAGTTCAGTGTCATTTCAATTTTACAGATCAGCGTCGCAAGCTCTTCAAAGCGTAGAGAGTTCTCACCGATGATCCTCGTCAGGTGCGACCTAGCCGATTTAACCGCAGCCTCAAAAATTCCTCCCCAATGAGGACATCCCGGCGGACTGAAAACCCATTCAATCCCTCGTCGGGAGCAAGCCGTACCGATGGCGTCCTGGTTACCGTTCAGGAATTGAGTGACCTCCTGCAGATATCGCCTGGCTCCGACAAAATTTGTGCCGTTGTCCGAACGGATTAATGTCGGGAGGCCCCTTCGTGAGACGAACCGATCCAGACATGCGATAAATGCCTCCGTAGTGAGGTCACTGACCACCTCCAAGTGGACTGCCTTCGTGGCCAAGCACACGAAGACGCACAGGTATGCCTTCACTAATCTGGCGTTCCGTAGCTGTGAAGACTTGACCATAAATGGTCCCGCGAAATCCGTTCCGACACCCGCAAAGGGCCGGATTTCGGTAACCCTATCCGAGGGCAAATCGCCCATCTGGGGCTGCATCGTAGCCGCCTTGGCCCGATAACAAGGAAGGCATCGAAATACGACGCTACGCACTATGCGTCTTCCCGATAAAATCCAGAACTCGCGCTGGAGAAACGCCATCAAGGCGTGGCATCCGACATGCCCATTCCGAATGTGTCGATCCTGTATCAACAGTTCGACCAACTTGCCTTTCCTAGGGAGTAACAACGGGTGGCGAGCCGCATAAGGCAGGTTGGCATTCCGCAGCCGACCTCCTACCCTCAGCAATCCTTGAGGGTCAATAAACGGGTTGAGCCGGGCCACAGCTCCCTTCAGTTGGACGCGTCCGCGTCTCAGAATGTCCAGTTCGGACTTAAAGTGCACCGTCTGCACGTTCCGTACCAATACGAATAACGCATGGTTCCGTTCCCGTGGTGTCAGGACCTGTGTCCGCACCCGTTGCGCCTCAGAATTGCGACAATTCCGCGCAAATCGTAAGATCCAGGCGGTCACATTGACCAGCTTGTCGAGCGAGCTGTACCGTTCCAGCAGGCTGAACTCCTCTTCCGGCTCTGGTTGCGTCGTACAGACACCGACTGTCAAGGCGCCGTTCGCCGAGGTAACGCGTGGACTCATTGGCCAATCCGATTCGGCTTGAATCAACCATTTTGGACCCCACCACAAGGGATGTCCAACTAATTCCGGAGCGTGACACCCACGAGACGCACAGTCTGCTGGGTTCATTTCCCCTGGAACATGTCTCCAGATTAAGGGAACCTCCGAATTCAAAATCTGCGAAACCCGATTCGCCACAAAAATCTTCAGCTTGTGAACTGAAGCCTTCAGCCAGCATAACACGATCTGACTGTCCGTCCAAGCGTAGACCGTATCTTCTAACGCTATTGACCCACGAAGAACCGTCATCGTGTGGTTGACCAGACGAGTCAGGAGTGCCGCTCCTGAAAGCTCTAATTTGGGAATGGTCAGGCGAGTGCGCAACGGCGCAACCTTGCTCTTGGCCATGACCAACCGCACATCAACCTCCCCCGAGGAGTCGACCGTACGCAGATACACCGCAGCTCCATAGCCCTTCTCCGAGGCATCGCAAAACCCATTCAGGGTGGCGGTGTATCGTTTGGTGGGGACCAACCTCCGTGGCAGTGAAATCCGATTGATGCCAGGGAGGGTCGAAAAGAATCATTCCCACTCTGAGCTCAATGACCCGCCGATCGGGTCGTCCCATTTCAGCTCAGCAGACCACAATTGCTGCATAAAACACTTGAGCTGAAATGTTACCGGGGTGATCCACCCGTTTGGATCAAATGTCCTAGCCACCGTTGAAAGGACGTTCCGTTTCGTCCAGACCTTCGGGGAGTCCAGCTCGACCCGATACGAAAACATGTCTGACACCGGCTGGTACTGGACGCCTTATACCGACAACATATTCGGATTTTCCAGATTTTCGAAAATGTGGGGATCCTGCTGGTAGTCATCCGGAAGACCAGACAGTAACTCTGGAGAGTTCGACATCTATTTCCGGAGCTCGTAACCTCCACCCCGTAAGAGCTCAACTAGCTCGTCCCGTCGAGCGAGCGCCTCCTCTACGGAATCTGCACCGGTACAGATATCGTCTACGTAGAGATCCTGCTCCAGGATCGCTGCTCCTCTAGGGAAATTTAACCGTTCTCGATCCGCTAACTCCCGCAGAGTGCGAATCGCCAAATAAGGACTAGACCGTATCCCGTACGTGTTGGTGTTCAGCTCGTACACCTTGATGGGCTGATCTGGGCTCTCTCGCCACAGTATCAGCTGATACCGTCTATCGTCAGGGTGAATGACCGTCTGCCTAAACATCATCCGGATGTCAGCTACAAACACAACATTGTGTCGACGGAACCGTGTGATAACATCCGCGATGTCATGGTTCAACTTCGGCCCTGAATGCAAACACTGGTTCAGGTTCATGCCGTTAGATGTTGATGCCGATCCATCGAACACTACCCGTATTTTGCCCTCCGGGGTCCTCAAGACCGCGTGATGAGGCAGTTTATTATAAATAACATTCAGCCAAGGCCCCGATGCCTGACGCCGACAATTTTACCATGTGCAAAGTGACATTTTTTTTCTATACAATTGACTGCTAGCTAGTGATGTCCCGATCACTCGCGGTCGATCCGCGCAACAAAAAACCGGGGTGCGTTCCGAAGCATAAATATTAAACAGTATTTATGAGCATCATTTTCGCATTGTAAATATGACAGCCTTTCTCATTAAATGTAAGTTTACATCCATTTTTGGTTAACTGGCTAACTGAGATCAAGTTAGTGCTCAATTCAGGTATAAATAAGACATTTCTCACCTGTACGAGATGCTCATCAGATTTTGGCTTGTAAAGGTATTCAGATTTACTTTACCAATTCCTTACACGGTGACAGCATCACCACTGGCCACCTTTATGTGGTTTATCGGAGATGGTTGCATCTCATATATCCATTGTGAGTTCCTCGTCATGTGCATTGACGCGCCAGAGTCTATTTAGCAACTATTACAGTCCACAGATGAGTTACAGGCTGAAAATACTGCGGAAAAAACATTGTTTTTAGAATACTGATTGCTGAAATGTCCGTATTCATTACAAGAGTAGCAACGGGGACCCCTTCCCTGAGGTCTACTATGCTGAGTATTCTTAGGTTTGTGCTTTGTGAACAATACAGATGTTGTCGACTCTGAAACTTTGACTTCTTGCAACAGTTTTGTCTTTGTAGTGTTATTTGTTAATGTGGGTACACAAATAAAAGTTAGTCTTTGTCCTACCATTTGTTGTTTCATTACATGGTGACAGCGGTCTGAGCAAAAATAAATCAGTTTACTGAGTAAGAGTGCAATTACTGCTACAAAACATTGTCTCAAATCAATAAATAAGTAAAACATTCCAATATCGTGAGAACAATGGAGCATGCACGCCCGCCGGTCGAGTTAACTTTGGAAGGTGGTCCGGCGAGTCGCGCTGATACGTGGCGGCGATGGGTCAAGCAATTTCAAGTGTTTCTAAAGGCGTCGGGAGTACACAAAGAAACAAGTGACGTTCAAGCAAGCTTGTTAATAAACCTCATAGGCCCAGAGGGCTATGACGTGTACTCGACGTTCAGGTTCGCTAAAGAAGAAGACCGTGAAGACGTGAACAAATTGATTGAACATTTCAACAAGCACTTCATCACCAAGACGAATACTACTATGGTCCGGTTCAAGTTTTTTACAAGAAGTCAGGGCGCCGGCGAAGGTATAGATGAGTACGTGACGGCGTTGAAAATTTTAGAAGTGCGAGTTTGAACAGCTGGAAGATGGATTGCTTCGCGATCGCATAGTTTGCGGCGTAACGGACGGCGCAGTTCGCGATCGGTTGCTGCGGACAGAAGACCTGACCCTTGACAAGGCGATCAAGATATGTCAAGCGAACGAGATATCGTGTGATGACGGCCGGCAGATCGAGGGAGTGAAAAGTGAGACATCCAAGGGCGCGTCGGTGGACGCCGTGTGGAGCTCCCGCGGGGCGAGGTCATCGCCCGGGCGCGGGGGACGAGGCGGCGGCGGCGGCGGCGGCAGCGGCGGCGGGGCTCCCGCGACGTCGCGGGCCGGCTGGGTCGCGGCGCCGGAGCGAGCAGCGCCGGCGGCGATGGCCAGCACGTCGCGAGCGTGTGCGTCGTGTGGTGATGTCTACTGTGTCAGTAGGGATAGATGCGCGGCCAGGAGGGCCAAGTGTTTTTTGTGCATGTCGAAAGGGCATTATAAATCAATGTGTCCGTCGCGTAGATCACACAAATTGTATGAAGTGAACGAAGACAGTTACGACGACGATTATATGTATTATGTGTCTACAATCGAATCGGTGGACGCTGTGGTGCAAACAAAGGACACAAAATGGTATGAGTCACTACAATTATTGAACAATAAGTCGATACATCGTTTTAAACTAGATACCGGTTCGGATCTAAATGTGTTATCAAAGAACAGTTTTCTTTGTTTAGGATTACCAATGAGTGATATTGTCCCAGATAATACCCGTGCACAATCTTTTTGCGGCAATTATATACCCATTCTAGGGTCATGTGTAATTAAGTGGTTGCATAAGTCACAAATGTACGAAATCAAATGATCAAATGTGTTATTGCTGAAAAAGATTGCGAGAGTATCTTAGGTAAAAGCGCCTTGGAGCAACTAGAATTGATTAAACGTGTATTTATAGTAAATATGCAGAATTATGATGACTTTTTCCATGGTCTAGGTAAGTTGCAAGGTCATTATAAAATACCAATACTTAACAATGCGAGCCCTTGCATATGCCCAGTCAGAAAGATACCCGTGGGGGTTAGGGACCACTTACAAAAAGAGTTAGATCGTATCGTCGACTTAGGGGTGATAAGACTGATAAGGAAGGTCATCCACCCGACTTCGTGGGTTAACGGAATAGTAGTTGTTGGTAAAAAGACGGTAATTTTCGTGTGTGCTATAATGCTCCTACTAATGTAGTGCTCCTAGGGTCTTAACCACTAGGCGTCACTGCCTAATTGATAACAATGAAGATAAAGGCGTTGGTTTGCGTTTGTGGTTGTTTTTATTTTGTTTATCATGAATAGTTTATTTACACTTTGTATAAAAGGGATCCACAACTGGCTCGATAGCCATTACTCTAATCCTCACTATAATTTAGCTCAGTCACTGGCCGAAGCCTACGGTGAAGTGTGTCACATTGACTTACACATCCAATCCTCTTTCTTTTTAAAATTACAAAATAAGTAACAGTGTCAAAGTGGCACCCACTCTAAAGAGGCCCGTATACAATATACTACCTACCTTACAATCATTTGTAACATACAACCCCCTCCCTTCAAAAAAAATTTTTCCAACGGATTTTTTCTTTTTTTCAAAGTGGCAACCCTAACTCAAAGTCTAAAATCTAAAATGACAACCCTATCTCAAAGACTAAAATCTAAAAAACATTAAATGTTAACTTTAAGTTAGTTTGCTATGCATGAAATCTAAAAGACAGTAAATATGCCGCAAGCATAAATTTAAATAACATCAAGTACCCTAATCCTTATCTGTCCAACCATCCCATTTAACCTACTCAATTAAAAATTAAATAACAAAACCAAACTACACTTAAGGTGTAGGCTATGCACCTTAAAAAACTTAAATTATAACAGCCAATGATCCCATCATACAATTATTCGCGGCTTAACACTAACCTACCTAACGCTAGAAAACTCTCAATTACAATACGAAGGCAAACAGCTGAATCTAGCTACGATTTAGCTTCTCGAATGGTTATCATTCGACAAACTTTCTGACAATAAAAACTAGCGAAAAACTTATCAGACAACCATAATACCTCCGTTCCTAAAATTAATATAACTCGATCTTTGCATATAACAATTGTGATCACATTGTAAACTCTTTCCACCGAATGTAAATATTTCAAAAATTAACGCAGGCAAAGATCAAAGAAAAAAATTTATCATTTTCAAATATAGGAAACGTCAACCATTACAGGATTAATCTATAGAACCGTATTACTAAGCCACAGCTTAGTGACGACTTCATCAAATCGAGAAAGTTGATATCGTTACCATTTCAATTATCCATTCGATGAAAATGAATGCGATTTGTTACTTTATCAAAAGAAATTTGCTCAAATTCGCTGCCACAGAAAGAGGTATTTTTCGAGATTTATGTTCGGTCAAAATAAGATCGGATGCGAGGAACTTCGCGCTAAAGAGCAATATCGAAAGTATAAAAATGAATTCTTCGAAAATAATCGTAGCAGGTTTCGAATACAAGTGAATGTAGATTCTATAGTGGCCGAGTTGAAGCAACCTAACGAGAGAGTACAAAAATTATTCACGACGAAATACAACAAAGAGGGCGCGGCAGACGAGAGCGATGCTTGATTGAGTTCACTTGCAGGTTTATTCCTTAACGTGGAGCCCCATTCGCGAATCAATATGAATTCTTTTTTTGCTTCATTAACTTCGGCAAATGTAGACGGATTGATGCGATCCATGCGTTTTCTTAAAAATTCCAAGGCGTTGCACAGATTGTGTTTTTGTTCGAATCTGTTCTTGAAGGTAACTTCATATATACCATCGCTTTTGTTGTAAATTTCGATATTTATAGAGACGTCCAGATTATTTTCATTCTTGACGTAGCATTTTTTGTTGATTATTTTTACATCAAAAGTTGGTATTTTGTATTTAAACTCTTTGTTTTCATAAATTATGATATAACCGTCTGTAGGAAACGAAGATTTGGACGTGATTTTTATACAGCTCTGCACCAACAGTCGCTTTCTGCCTTCACTGAAATTTATAAATTGATTTTTCCTTTTAAATGTCGCTAGTCATTTTTTTATTGTCTTTCGGATCCGGCATATAACAATGCCTCCCAATCTTTACACCCAATATATCCGCTATGAACATAGTTGTTATTCCGCTTCCTGCGGCAACTTCGACGTTACATCCCACAGTGCACATATTCTCCAGTTGAAAGATGACATTCTGCATATTATTGAATATAGATGAATTTATTTGTTTAAATGTGTACATATCATCTTGATATAACAACGTATTCGGTTTAGTACACACAATCTTCGCTTTGAATCCATCATATTTGTGTTTGAATATAAGATCAGACGTTTCTTTGATGCAGTTGTTTTGAAATTTAGAAAACACTCTACAAGGTATCGTGAATAGTTCCGAATTCTTTATCTCTTTTACATATTTCAAGCTTAGAACTTCATCGAACATGCGAGGTTTGTGATTTAATAACGTTTTGATGGTATTTTTGAATTTGAGAAATAACTCTGATTCTTTTATTTTTAATGATTCGAAATTTGACTTCACTTCGGCCGAATATTCAATTTCACCAATTAGGTAAAATTGCACTCCAGTTACGTTTGCACGGTTCTCCACTATGCCACTCCAAAATGCCACTTGAATTTTGATCCAAAATAATTCTCGTGTTGATTTGAGTCGCTCTACTCGGCGAAGGTATGTAATCTAAATTCACTTCGACAGCTACAGTACGTATGAGCGGTACCAGTATGGGTTTCTCGAATGTACCATCAAGGTATAAGCCGTTGTTTCTGTGTTGCAGGATTTTACGTTGTCCTAACTCTAGTTCCATCAACAAAGTAATAAATGTATGTTGTTTTTTTCATCAACATACTCGATGAAACACGAGTATAATAATGTAATTTGCTATATGATTAGATACAGGTATTGTTATGGAAGTTTCGTATTCTCTATTATCTTCCATGTCTTTTTAAAATGTCTTTTTCAAAATAATTTGAAATGTAAGTTAAGTTAAAAAAAAACAACCAAATACCAGGCTAAATACTACAAGGACTTTAGATAAATGAGACCAAATACAAAATGTTGAATTAGTTTAAGTTTACTTATAAGTTAATTAAATATAAGATTTAACAATAACATTATATTACCCACTTCCCTCTTTATAATTAAACACAGTCCGTCTTACCACAAAAAACTTTAACCATTGTTTAACACATGATTATAAAAATCGTTACCACAAAACTGATTTTAGCGTCTTAGCAGGGATAGGCATTTATTATGTGATCAATTTAGGCAACCGAGAAAGCTTGTTTAGTGAGTGTCTTGTTTGTCAAGATGGCGGAATTATTGACCAGCTGTTCTGCTGTGTTGGTTTTGTTTACGAAAAAGCGGTTTTTACTCCATTAAAGTCCAAGTTTTATCGTGAGGAAACCTTCATATCTCCATAGGACATCGTGGGGAAACCTCCTTAGTGGCCGCGATGGGTTATCCCCCTGTCATGCAAAATTGACTTAATTATCTAAGCGCAACTGTGCCTCTGCCACCCCGTATCGAAAAAGCATAAAGCTATGTATCATCCAATGATGAAATTTATGGTGGGCTACTGGGAGACAGTGTATACGTCGCGCGACACGTTATGAGCGGTGGCCTTGAATGCGCAGTAGTCACTTTTCAATAGCTGTACCTACATATGCTCAGTAATTCCTGCTAACGTCTCTTAAGTTACTTATACTATGGGATGAATTTGTACATCTGCTACCGGTGTGCCCATCCACTATAAAAACCATACTAGCCGCAAGCCACAGCAATCTTGGGAGAAGTTTCATCTGCCTGAGATCTACTCAACCAACCAGGGCGGTCGCTCAAGCTGGAGTTAGGCCAGTTTGTTAAGGAGATAAGCCGGCTTTTCACTATGGGATGTAATGAATTATGTATTAAGATGCAGGCAGATACACGAAGACAGTGGCGCCGGTGCCAGAGAGTGGTAGCCAGTACTGCCTCATGTAAATCTAGCTAGACGGGTGCTCTATTCACCCCAGCACTCGCAGACAGCACGGGACTGGCTTGATTTTATAAGGCCAAAACAACCCAGCTTATCATCTCAAGTTGTGAAATAAATATTGCTTGCCAGTCTTTCTAGTGCCCGTTCAGCAATATTTATTTTACATCTTGAGATGTAATTTATATTAGATTATATCCCATAGTGAAATAAATATGATAATAGGACCCCTGGAATGAAAGCAAATAAGCGAAGCAGTAATAACACCACATTTTGATATCAACATTTTTAATTTGTTTATTAACAATTTCATTAATAGGGTCAATATGCCGGTTGGCGGACAGGGGCTAGTTAGCGGCCTTTTGAGGGAACTACTGCAGAAATACCAACATAATAAGAATTCTTATGTCTTCTTACCAAAAAAAAGGCTTTGTGGAAAGTAGAATAATAGTAGAATACAAGACGATTTAATTTAGCAGGACTATATTGATCACCTGGCAAAACGATCTCATTCAGTTGGACACGTGCACTGCTCGCGGCGACATGGGCGTAAAACTAACGAAAAAATAGTGAGAACGTGCCGCTTTCGAAGTGAGTACATATTATCCTCTGGTCCTTACTTTTTACGAGTTAACATGTTTATTTTGTATCTTAGGTCTATTGTTAACACAAAATATCACTTTCTTAGTGAAAAATGTGAATAAAACAGTTAAATATTACGTGTCCGCGAACTGACATATAAAAAATGCAATAATTTTAGTTTGCGGCTAGGTGGTCGGATAACTGACATGCTGAATCAAATACAATTTTCGTCTTTATTTCTGATATGATAATAAGGTTCATGATTGTCTACCTGTTTTAATATTTGCGACTCCTTTGTTTCTTCACTGTTAGTTTGCGACCGCCAAAATACTATTTAATCCTAAAAAAAGTGTCTATGTGGCCGCAATCTAACTGATAGAATTCAGTTTGCGGCCGTATCGAAAATGTATGTGGCCGCAATCTAACTGATAGAGTTCAGTTTGCGGCCGTAACAAAAATGTATAGGATTTAGATGCTCGGTAACTGAATTTAGATGTAATTTTGCGGACGTCAGATTTTACCATTTCTTTTACACTTAGGACCTATTTCACAAATGTCTGAATAAGCCCTATTTGAGTATTAAATCCTAAATGTACGTAACATCACGATTTATCTGTCACAAAGTAAGATACCTATTTATTACAGATGTCGTCCAAACAAAAGAAAACTGTAAATTATAAATTAAAAGACTTGAAATTGGCATTAAAAGATGTCCGAGAAGGAGGACAGTCTATTCGAGCGACTAGCAGAAAATATAAGATTCCCAGGGCTACTATCCACGATCGTCTTAGCGGGAAAAGGGAGGAAAAGTTGAAAAATCGCGGACCCGCTCCGATATTAGGCGCAGAAGGCGAGAAAAAAGTAGCGGACTGGATAATTAACATCGCCAAATGTGGGTTCCCCATAAAAAAGAAGAACTACTGGATACTGTACAGAAAATCCTGAAAGACTGGAATAAACCGAACCCGTTCAAAGATGATAGACCAGGAGAAACATGGTACCGCGGGTTTTTAAAAAGGCAACCAGAAGTATCGCTCAGATCTGCGGAAGGCATAAACAAAGCTCGGGCCAGAGTAACCGAGGAATCCATACGTCTCTGGTTTAGAGAATTAGACCAATTTTTGGCGGATGAGGGCCACTCAGACGTGCTTCAAGAGCCAGAGAGAATATTCAACGCCGACGAAAGTGGCTTCTCGTTATGCCCGAAAACTGGAAAAGTTCTCGGGCCCAGAGGTTACCGCAACTTATTACAAATAAAATCAGGAAACGAGAAAGAAAATTTGACGACCTTGGTGACTTTTAATGCCTGCGGACATGTACCTGTAACCTCTGGTGGTCTTCCCATATTTACGTCCACCAAGAACGATAACAGATAGCATGCCACCGACTTGGTGCCTCGGGAGGAGTTAATCTGGATGGATGAAGGGTGATGTATTTTTTGAATACGTCACTAACGATTTCAATGCATGGCTCGAAGAACACGACATAAAAAAGCCAGTTTTGCTGTTAGTGGACGGACACAAATCCCATATGTCGTTAACATTGAGTGCCACATGCGAGAAGCTTGGTATCATATTATATGCTCTACCACCCAATACTACCCACATGCTTCAACCGGCTGATGTCAGCCTCTTTGCCCCGCTGAAGTCGGATTGGAAGAACGTAGTACGAAAATTCCTGGCGAAGACAGAAAATATCAATAAGTCGGTGACGAAGACGAACTTCTGTCAGTTGTTTAAAGATGTAATAGAAAATCCGCAGGTTACACCAAACGCAATAAGCGGGTTCAGAAAATGTGGCCTTTTTCCATTTAACCCGGATGCTGTCGACTACAAGAAATGTGTTAAAAATACGATGGAACAGTTGAGTCGTCCACAGCAACTAGAGGAAAATGGCATTAACAACGAAGACCTTATTGCGACATGCAAAGTACTGCGACATTTGCGACCAATACTCAAACAGAAGAAAATTGACATAAAATTTATTTTGAAAGAAGTGAAAAAATTGAAGAAGAGAGAATTAAGAGAATCTGATGTATTCTACGATACTGGGTCGGAAGACAGAACGAATTCAACGATTCGCCTGTCGACTTCTATACCTGACGGACGTGAAACATCGCATGAAGTCGAAATCACTGTGCCTTCGGCGCATTGTTTTGTTAACCAGGAAGAACAAAATACCTGCCTCACAGCGGAACTTCGAGAAAATAATGTGGAAGTGGACATCGGTGACGGTTTTTTGTTCAAAAACTTCGTATTGGAAAACCAGGAGACCTTGCAAAAGTCGAAGTATATTCCTATCAACATTGAAGACGAGGCAAGCAACGGAAGTCTCTCTACTTTACATGTTTCAGGCAGTTATCTTGGACATGTAACCATGGTCTCTTTGGATGATCTCATAATAACACCTTTTCAGACTAGTACACTTACTGAAGCCAATAAAGAACCCCAGACAATTTTGCTCCAAGTTGACGTTTCTGATCCGCCCAATCTATCCACACAAACTGAAGTCCCAGGTTCTAGTCATACTTCTGAAGTATTAAAACCTGTTCAGACCAGTACACCAACAAGAACTGAATCTCAAATGATTTCGCAACCTGTCGAAGTTTCTGACTTGCCTAATGATTTCATCACAATCCCAAGAACAGCGGCTCGGTCTGACACACGAACAGAATGTGAATTGATTTAGCCACCAGTCGAATTTTCTGACTCCGTCTTCAAAATTCCAAAAACAGTGGTCCTTGCGAGTAATTCTTCGCGTGCTGAATCCCAATCTATTTCGCAGCCAGATGGTTTTTATAGCCCACTTACTGAGCGTGGTATAAATTCATCAACTCCGGAATCTCACAAGTGCACCCAATCTTTGGTACTATTGGAAAAAGACCTTGTTTCTCAAGGTTTAGAAGAATCTACCAAACGCTCTACCCTACCGAAATCATTAAACCCAAACGATGTATTCAATAGACATCTTTTTCTGCCCCAGCCACTGGAGAAGTCAAAAATAACCAACTAGTCTAAACCACGACTTCCAGCTGCTATTTCGAACAAAAAGTGGCGAGAGTACTATGAGAACAAGGAAAAAGCTAAAGTAGAAAAAATAGAGGAAAGGTCAAAAGCCAAAGAAGAAAAGAGAGTAGCTATGAAGCGAAAGCAAGATGAAATAAAAAAGAAGAAACTAGAAACCCAAGAAGCTAAAAAGAAGAAAACTAGTACACATAACATTTCTAAGAGTAAGCAGATGATAAAACGCACGAATAAGAACCAAGGGACACGAAATGTGAAACATAATTGTGGTCAATGCACGGATCTATTAAATAGCGACACTGATGAAGAGGATAACAAAAATGTTGGGTGCGATTTCTGTACTGAATGGTTTCATTTAAAGTGTACAGATTTTATCGGACTTACCTACGATGCAGTCAAAGACAAGCCGTTTAAATGCAACTCTTGCATTTTTAAAGCTATATAAAAGTACATTATGTACCTAGCTTTGTTATTGGTTGATTTTATACTTTTTTTTTGTAGGTTTATAAGAATGTCATGCCAAATCATTATAAGACTGTACCATGAATCTATAAGATCATAAAACGACACTGTAAGACTGTAAACTCAAAAGTACAAATTAACTAAGTTTAAAAATATACTAAGTATAATATATTTAATAACATAAAAATAATGTATATTTATTTATATAAATATAATTAGTGAGATTACAAAAAGTAAATAAAAATATTACAAATGTTACGCTATTTTTATCTAGGATGAAACATTGAGACTGTTACAATAAAAATCTTGTTATTTTATAATAAATATTATGACAAGGAGGTGATTTGATTTGAGACTGATAAAAGTATAATCATAGTAAGATTGTGCCAGTTATATAATAATATGCCAAATG
Organism: Argyresthia goedartella; assembly: GCA_949825045.1. NCBI lineage: Eukaryota > Metazoa > Arthropoda > Insecta > Lepidoptera > Argyresthiidae > Argyresthia > Argyresthia goedartella. Next base: position 23,643,619 of record OX463811.1, read on the forward strand.
TTACGTTTAGTTTATAAGATGTCATCAGTCTGTTAAAAAAGTATGATTATAATAAAAAAATATTCATAAATAAATACTATAAATAAATAAATGTGTTTCAATTGAAAATGTGTGTATCGGTAAATAGATAGAAATATAGCGACACATACTAGGTATATTATGTGATTGAAATAAGTGTATTTACTGATTTACCCGTATATTAGAAGAAAAAAATCTTGTGGCCGCAAACTAGCAGAGGGATGGCCGTAAACTGGCAAAAGCGTCCGCAAACTAGCAATTTACGCTGTTTTGCAGTTTTTTATTTTTTAAAGTAAAAGTATGCTGATATTTTTTATTTTTTTATTTTATTTAAATACTAGACCATGTAAGCTGTGTCTGCAATTTTTTTTAATACCATACAACGAATTGTCTCCTCACTTTTCTGGCGCAAAGTTGGGCACTCCACTAAAGGGCCGCAAACTAGCATAATGACCCTATCGCCAATGCCTTGAAAGATTTTCTATCTCCATAATTAATGTTTCTATCTGAGGGATTAATGTTTACACCACAATTCATGTTCATCTTCTATCACATTTGTGGGTTTTTATTTCCATATTTGATTCAAGTATGTATGGCGGCTTTGCTGGTGCTGAAAAGACAAGATTTCAATTAAATTATACCAAAATGCTAAGGTAGAGGTGAATGAAACACTTGGTTAGAGGGGATGACGGACAGTGGACCGTAGCGATATAAAATACAAGGGGAAAGATAGGGCCATCCAGTGGGCATTGTCCGACGATATTATCAAGTCAACATCTCACTGCATGCAGTTGGCAAAGAACTTTGGAGAAAGGCGCGATAGAAGAGACTTGTCTTTGATCGACTCGACTCACTAACCACCAAGAGGCCTATGCCCAGAAGTGGGTTGATGTGTGCTGAAAACGATTATGAAGATTTTTTACCTTTTCTGTTTCGAAATCCTGGAAAATTAGGTGTTGTTTTGTTGCTCGTCATCACTACCCAGGGTAAGTGCAGGGCGGGCAGTAAGATCCAAGAATTTCCTTTCCTGAGCAAGGGATAAATAATAATAACCCGAACCAAAAACAAACAAATCGTCATAATAATGTACTCTGTGTGACGAACTATCAGTGACAGTTCCGTGTGTCGTTCCGTTCCGTTCCGCTGCTTATTTTTAGTCGTGTTTGATAAAAGTACTAAAGTGAACGGTTTTTCTACACAAAAATAAGGATTTACCACTACTTTACATAACCATGTTCTATTACTAAGTTAGGAATTACATTAAGCATACAATTTTCCATCAAATTATGTACAGTCGATTCGGGTAACTTTGAATTTCAGTGCAACTTTGAACAAAATGAAACAGCTGTTTAAATATTTTTTTCTCAGCTTTTTTTGTCATTTTTCCTCCTAGAATGCGTAAAATGGAACGACCAATAATATGTCTACAAGTGGTAAAAAAAATACTAACGTCAGATTTATTTTTTAATTTCTCCGCCTTTTCCCTCGCTACTCAAATGAAAGTTAATAATATTGCAGTTCTAAATCCAGTTTAAATATATTCAGACGACGATATATGGGTAAGTTTTGGATTGTATTTGTTTATTGATGTTTATTCTTCATATTTAACAATAAATATTTGATTTTGGGTGCTATTTTTACGATAAATACTGATAAACTTAAAGTTGGTCAAAACATGGCATAATTTGGGTAACTTTGAACCATTCAATGTTACCCAGTGATGTTCAATTTGTTTAGGGTATCATTGAATATGGAATCAGGTATTGCTATAATTATTATTTTTGTCCCTGTTTTAGATAAATATGCCACGAAAAACTTTAAAAACGACACCTGGCGTCAGAAAATATGGAGTAAAATCAAATTATACTCCAGAAACTTTGCAAACAGCTCTCGAAAAAATCCGCTCTGGGACAATGTCTCGAATGGAAGCATCTAAACTATATAAAATACCTCCAGTGACACTATATTATAAAATGAAAGATCAACATAGTAAAGTTGTAGGAAGACCAGTTACATTTTCTAAACATTTGGAAGATATTCTGAAAGCTCATCTGCTTCTTTTAAGTGACTTGGGGCTACCATTGACCATGTTGGATTTCAGAATAATAGTAAGAGACTATCTAAACAGTAATAATATCAAAATAAAACAATTCAAAGACAATCTTCCAGGATATGAATGGGGGACTCTATTCATCGAAAGGCACCCGGATATAAAAGAAAAATTTTCTCATAATATTTCAAGGAAAAGAGCTCAAGTGACACGAGAAAAAGTTGAAGACTTTTTCAAGAACCTACAAACAGAAGTAGAAGGAGTTTCACCCAAAAACATTTATAACATGGACGAATCAGGCTTTCATGATGAACCTGGAAAGAAAAAGCTATTATTCCGAAGGGATAGTCGACATCCAGATGTCATTAAAAACACGTCAAAATCGTGCTATACCATCGTATTTTGCGCTAATGCAGAGGGAGAAACTTTGCCTCCATTTTTTATCTTCAAAGGCCAAAAACTTTGGTCTGATTGGCTTTTTCAAGGTCCTCCTGGCTCTAGAATGTCAGTCTCAAAATCGGGATGGATCGAAACTTCCATCTTTGAAGAGTGGTTGGAGAATCACTTTATTCCATTTTTGAACAAGAATGATGGCAAGAAAATACTGTTGTGTGACAATTTAAGTGCACATATCTCGCCTAAAGCTTTGCGCCTTTGTGAGGAAAACAATATATCATTCATTTGCCTTATACCAAATTCCACTCACCTTCTCCAGCCTCTAGATGTTGGCTATTTTTCAGCCCTGAAAACGGCATGGCGGAAGGTTCTGAATGATTATAGAAAAACAAGCAGAGGAAAGAAGGTTCAAGCTCTTCCAAAGTCTCTGTTTTCTCAGCTTGTACAAAAAACTTTAACAAGCGTTGAAGGGACCTCATCGGAAAATGTAAAAGCTGGGTTTCGGAGTTGTGGCATTTTTCCTTTTTCCCCTGAAACAGTCTTAAATAAGCTGCCCGCATATACGGAAGAAACAGATGTGCGTGAGTCAGTCGGTGAAAGTTTCAGAAACTTTATAGAGGAAGTGAGAAAAGATGACTTAAATATTATAAAAGGAAAAAAGTATCAACTCCCCGTTACATCTGGAAAAAGTGTATCAGCTGAAGAGGTAGAAAAGTTTTACAAAGAAAAAGAAAATGGAAATGTTGGTAAGTCACTCAATTCCAACTCAAATAAAAGAGGAAGGCCAGTAGGATCGAAAAATAAAAAGAAGAAGAAAATAGAATATACAAATGAGATAAGAGAAAACAAACAGATGGAAAGTGAAGGTAATGAAAAAATTTACGAAGCACAGTCTCTTAGTAATGTTGAAACACTAACAGTTCTTGATCAAGAAGATGTTATTCTGAATTTAGATAATACAATAGCGGACGTCTGTGGAATGGAAGTGGAGGAAGAATATATTATGAATTCAAGTGGTGTTTTAATTGAAGTAAAAAGAAAAAAAGAAGAAATGGCTAAACCTCAGTCAAAGAAACGGGCTAGGTTGGTAGCATCAAAGAATAAAAAGGAGAAAAAAATTGAAAATGTAAAAGAAAACGAAGAGGAAGAGGTGGAAACAATTACAATAGTAGCACAAATTCATCAACCACCAGCACAGAAAGATACGGAAAATGAAAAACTAAATAATGAACACGAAAAAGTTCAAGGGGAAGAGAGAGTTCCAACTTGCAAGAAAAAAAATGAATATCAAGAAAGAGATGAAATTCTGTGTTTGGATAATGAAGTAGCAGACGTCTGTGGAATGGAAGTTGTGGAAGAGTATATTGTGGATTCCGGTGATGTATTTGTGATAACAACTAATTCAATAAGAGAGGAATCTAGAGAAAAAATTAGTGTGTTTAAAGAAGAAGGAAGCTTATTTCCTGGTAGAATCAAGACAATTAACTCTGAGGATGTCATTGTTTCTCTTCTTCAGAAAAACTTTTTAGGAGGTTGGTCTTGGCCTTCTAAGATGGAACAAAGTAAAATTTTAAAATCTGATATCGTCAGTGTCATAGAAGATGCTAAGATATCAAGGAAGAACGGAAAAATTTACATTGATGATGATTTGTTATTTATGGAATGGGGAGAGTAGGTTTCAATGATGTATGTTGTAGTATTTTTTTATTTGATTTTCATAGTAATTTTGGTCTCATTTTAAAGCTAATAAAACGAGGAATTTATAAAATGTTTGTTTTGGCTTAATAGTTTGTTATAAAATTAATAAAATAAGTATTTCTTAAGAAGTATTTTTTTTCCCTACAACGGTAAAAAAATCTTATGAGGCAACACCTAAAAAAATATTAATGAAGCTGATTGAAATGACTAACATATGACAGCTCAAACATTTATTATCGTATAAAACGTGTCTAACACAGCTAAAATCTACCTTAAACATATGAAAATAAGGTTTTTTATCTCCAAAAATTGATGATTCAAAGTTACCCAGAATACGTGATAACTTTGAACGCCGATTTTAGATTAAATTTTAGGAAGTTTATCATCGTATTTATGTTTTTTTTTATTGTGCGTGATAAAAAAGCTATTATGAACACTAATTAAACCATAAATTTGCTGTGCACACATACAGTTCTTACTGAGAATTTAAAATAAATCACAAAAAGCATTCAATGTTACCCGAATTGACTGTATTCATTCTTATGTTATTCGCGTAAAATGACACTATGAACGTTTTTTTAAATATTTTTTCATATTGTGTTGTACGGCCCTGGAAATTCAGTCCTTTGAGGCTAGTTGATGAACGAACGAAATTAACTGAATAATCTAGCCGTTTTTTAGTGAGATACTCACTAAACACTTTTTTGTGGTAACGAAATTTAGAAGCTCGCTAACCATTTGTTTACTGATAGATGATGATTTTGCTAAACAAGTGATCATACTGTGTTTTTATTATTTTTTGTAGTAAGACGGAGTAAGTTTGTTTTCAGTATGGCCCCTTTTCCTAAATTTACTAATTAATAAGCCAATATTACTTAAGCTTATTACTACAAAAAAAAACATTTAAGTTTTATTAGCGGCGTAATTTAAGTTTTTGCTTAGCCTCTTTTGCAGCAACCCTTTCAGGACGATCCCTATTAACTTCCGGACTTGGTCGGACTGCACTAGAAGTCCTATCCTCATCTGAACAAGAGCCATAGAGTTCATCTTCGCTTTATCATAAACTGATGGTAGTTTAATGCTTCTATCGCGGTCGCACATGATTTCTTGTGCAGACGTTGTTCCCTGATGCTGATTACCGTCTGGTTCTAGCCTGATTAGATGTCGCCTGTTTCTGCGATGAAGCCTACCTACACTATCCTTGATGAAGTATGAGCGCGGTTGCTGGGCGCGCGCCACCACGCGCGCCTCGTGCCGGCGTCCTGCTGCGTCCAGCGCTATCACCGCGTCCTCCGCCTGTAGCTCCGGTAGGGCACGCGCACGCTCGTCATACCACAACTTGCTTTTGCTCTGCTTACCGACTATAGTGTTGTAGTCAGCTGAGCTCCCCTCGTATGGTTGTAATTTCTCCAAGTGTAATGGTAAGCGAGTGTTCAGCCTGCGCCCCATCAGCAGCTGAGCAGGACTTGACACCCCCTCCCTCGGTGTCGTTCTAAAATTTAATAGCCCTAAATAAAAATCGTCATTTGACTCAATGGACTTTTTTAATAGAGGTTTTATAGACCGCACAGTACGCTCACTTCGCCCGTTTGATTCTGGATAGTGAGGCGAAGAAGTGCTATGGTCAAACCCCCATTGTTGTGCGAACTTTTTAAATTCTTTTGATGCATATGCTGGTCCATTGTCTGTAATTAACTCGCGAGGTATTCCATTTCGCGCGAATTGATCCTTCATGGCCAGTACCACACTGTTTGTTGTGATCGTTTTCAACGGGCACACTTCAATGTAATTTGAGTAGTAGTCTACCAAAATCCGAAAATATTTCCTATTCTGTTCAAATATGTCTGATCCTACCTTGATCCACGGTAGACTTGGTATCTGATGCGGCATCATCGGCTCCCTCTGCGGCTTGGCCGCATGCTCTGCGCAAGTGCGGCAACGTCGCACTACCAGCTCCACGTCTCGCGACATGCCCGGCCAGTACATGACGTCACGCGCGCGCCGCTTGCACCTGTCGATGCCGAGGTGCCCCTCGTGCAGTCGCGTCAGCATCTCCGACCGGAGGCTCGCGGGTATCAACACCAAGTTGTTCTTAAAGATGACTTCCTCAACAAGCGCCAGTGACTCTCTGTGACTCCAGTGTGACCGGACACACTCGTCGACCTCATATTTGTTAACCGGCCAGCCTTCTCTAATGTACCCTATCAGGACCTGTGACTCCTTATCCGCCTTAGTGTGCCTTTTCACTAAGTCTAGTTTTTCGTCACTGAACCTCACATTCTGTATCAGAAAACACGACTGTTCCTCCACTTCTTCTGATACTTTACTGTTCATTTTATCTTGAAGCGCAGCACGTGATAGTGTATCAGCAATATACATGTATTTCCCTGGTTTGTAATTTACAGAAAAGTCGTATCTTTGTACCCGAAGCATCATCCGCTGCAGCCTGGCCGGGACCGAGTCTAGCGATTTCTTGAAGAGCGCTTCCAGCGGTTTATGATCTGTCTCTAAAGTTATATGGTTCTTACCATAAATGTACTGGTGGAATCGCTCCAGACCGAAGACAATGGCGAGCATCTCCTTCTCTATCTGCGCGTACCGCTGCTGCGTGTCAGTGAGCGTCAGCGACGCGAACTCGACGGGCCACCCGCCCTTCAGCAGCACGGCGCCCAGCACGCGCGCACTTGCGTCCACCGACACCACAGCCGGCTCGTGAGCCGCGAACAGCGCCAGCACCGGCGCAGCGTACAGGCACTGCTTCAATGACCTCACCACAAGATCCTCGTTCTCGCCCCAGACCCACTCGTTGTCCTTTTTCAGAAGGTGTCGTAGTGAGCCTACTTTATCTGCATATCCTGGAATAAATTTACATACGTAAATTCATCATTCCTAAAAATCTTTCTAACGATTGCCTGTCACTGGGACTCGGCATATCGGTTATCGCCCTCAACTTCTCTTGGTCTATCATCATTCCGTCATCGCTAAAGGTATGGCCAAGGTAAGTCACTTTCGTGACCCCAAACTCACATTGATCTGGGTTAAACTTGATACCTACCTGACGGGCTCTCACCAGGAGACTCTCGAGTCGACGGTCGTGCTCCTCGATAGTTGACCCCCAGACTATAATATCGTCTACAAATGAATCAATGCCTTCCAGGTCTTCCAGGAGTTGGCGAACCCTGGCATGAAATATTTCTGACGCCGAATTAATACCATATGGTAACCTTAAGTATTGGTAACGTCCAAATGGTGTGCCAAAAGTGCACAGGTCTGCACTTTCCTCGTCCAGCTGTACCATCCAGAAGCCGGATCTGGCATCGAGTTTACTGAAGTACCGCGCACCCTTCAGCTTGGTGGCTATTTCAGTGATAGTGGGTAGCCGGTAGTGTTGCCTAGGTATCACTTTATTCAATGGCCTCGGATCTAGGCACTGTAAGGTAGGTTGTATATTGTATACGGGCCTCTTTAGAGTGGGTGTCACTTTGACACTGTTACTTATTTTGTAATTTTAAAAAGAAAGAGGATTGGATGTGGAAGTCAATGTGACACACTTCACCGTAGGCTTCGGCCAGTGACTGAGCTAAATTATAGTGAGGATTAGAGTAATGGCTATCGAGCCAGTTGTGGATCCCTTTTATACAAAGTGTAAATAAACTATTCATGATAAACCAAATAAATACAAACAACCACAAACGCAAACCAACGTCTTTATCTTCATTGTTATCAATTAGGCAGTAACGTCTAGTGGTTAGGACCCTACATCAGTGCTAGGAGCACTACATTGGCGTTGGCGCCGAACGAGCCGGAGAAATAGGAAGACTGCTTCAGATGGAAGGTGACGTCATAAGAAGTGGCGTAATAGAAGAGGATAGTGATCGTCGTTCCAGACCTTGCTGAATCGAGGAAGGATCGAATGTGCATTGGGAAGTATATTTCTGTACTTAAGTTTTTTATTTAGGAATTACCTGACCTGCCAAGCGAGTGAAGAATCAAATAGAAAAATGTTGTGGGAAGATTGTTTTATAGCGGCGGACATTTTGTGAAATTTTTTATGAAATTATTTCATGATGGAGGAGTTGTAAACTTGTTTTTCGGGGAGTCCTCAGGAGTCCTTTGAAGACTTTCTAGAAGACTTCAGAGATGCTGCATCGAGGAAGAGATTTATGTCGTTGGAGGAATTAAAATTATTATTTCCTTCGTATTTAAAAGGTTTAGGCCTTATATTTTTTTAGGGAAATTAAGGGCAGTGCCCAGACAATTGACGAGGTGGTGAATACATTTAATGAGGAGTTTGGAGGCACAGACTTTGCAGAGAAGTTCTACAATGCCAAGCAAGAGAAAAGAAGTTTGTTGGACTACTTCCATTATTTAGGGGACCTGGCGAGGAAGGCTAGAGTTACTAAAGATGACATTTTTATAACGCAATTTTTAAGAGGATTGCAAAACCATCTTAGAAATAAATTAATGTTGAGCCATTTTGTAGATAAAAAGGCGCTAAGGGCGGTACTGGTACAGATGGAGAAATTAAGTCCGGGAAGTGATGATAATGTGAATGTGTTTAGGAACCCGGCAACTTTTGGACCGAATTTAGCCCATAGCAATAGGGGGGGGAGACAGGCCGAAGGTTTCACCGTCGGCAAGTGGTCAGGAACCACATATTAGACCTAGTACTAATAATTATAATTTGCGTCCTAGGCAAGCGGATTTTCATCACGTCGTCGCTAGAGCCCGATAGCGGTGACCAGGCTGACCTGTGGAATGAGGGCCTCAGACGAGCTCAGCAGCGTAGCACAGAAGCGGAACGACCAATGGGGAAGATCGTCGCAGTCGAGGCGGATCAGCAGGTCAGACCATTAGTTTTATTAATGCATCTGGAGTAAATGTGGTAGCTCTTTTAGATACAGGCGCTACAGCTTCATGCATCAGCCCAGCCGTTGCAGGTGTGCGAGATGTATGCAAGAAGAGAAGAGACGGGTTAAGGCGGTAAATGGAATTTTGCTGCAAATTGTAGGGAAATTTGTTATAGATTTTAGTTTGGACAATTTTAGCTTTTCACAGGAATTTTTAGTATTAACTGATTTGAATTGTAGCTATATTTTAGGGGTGGATTTTTTAATAAAGAACGGTATGAATATTGATTTTGTTCATTCGTGTATGAGTTTTTTCCAGGGAAAAATACCGTTTTTCAATAATTTCCATACGAAACAAAACACGACGCCGGTAAAACGAAATGTCATGCGCGTAGGGATTCTTTCAAAACAAAAGATAGGGTCGGACTTTCTAGACGGTTCTAGAAGGAAACAAGTGAACTTCGGGGAAACCACGGTTATCGAGGATGGTGACGTGATAAATTCTATCGACTTTCAGGAGCTAAAAAAGGGCGATTACGTTTATTTCTCGGGGTTATCGGATTCGTGCGAAATTGCGTTTGGGGTAGAAGATAAACGGTTTATCGTAAATGAGGATTTATGTGAGAATGATAAGCGGGTATTATTGTCGTTGTTTGATAGGAATGCGGATAGATTTGCGTTTACAACTGACCAGTTAGGTAGGTCGGAGATAGTGTCGGTCGATATTAAGACTTATGATGAAGAGCCGGTTCATTGCCACCCGTATCGCGTTTCGCCGGTGCAACGGGAAATTATTGAGGAGCAGGTCGCGGAGATGTTGAAACTAGGTGTAATTAGGGAACCCACTAGTTCTTATGCTGCGCCCGTTGTGTTAATTAAAAAGACCGATAATTCATGGAGGTTTTGTGTAGATTATCGGAAATTAAATAAGAAAATTTGTAGGGATAATTATCCTATTCCGCGGATAGAAGACATTGTCGATAGTTTGGCCGGGGCCAAGTATTTTGCGGAGTTAGATCTCAATTCAGGTTATTGGCAGACGGTTATTACGGAAGGTAGGCATAAAACGGCTTTCGTCACGACCACGGGTCTTTATGAATTTAATGTTGTTCCGTTCGGTTTGGCAACGAGTCAAGCGATTTTCCAACGGATGATTGATAAAGTTTTAGCGGATTTAAGATTTAAAGGGGTTATGGTTTGCGCAGACAATGTAATTGTGTATGGTTGAATGTTCGAGGAGTTTGCCGATACGTTGCAGAAAGTTTTTGGGCGGTTTAGAGAAACGAACTTGACCTTCAAGCCATCCAAATGTAAATTCGGTTTTTGCGAGATTGAGATGCTAGGTTATCTAATCTCGAATGAAGGAGTAAAACCTAGTGAGAAAAAGCTGAAGGCTTGCATCAGGTTCCAACTCCCACATCTACGAAGGATGTGAAACAATTATTAGGTTTATTTTCTTACTATAGAAAATTTGTATCGAATTTTGCGAGAATATCGTTACCTCTCACTAAATTATTGAAAAAGGGGGTAAAGTTTCAATGGAATGAAGAATTGCAGAATTCGTTCGAGTATATTAAGAAGGTTATGTGTAGTGCGCCAATACTTTCCTATTATTCGGGGGATAAGTCGGTTACTACGAGAGTTTATGTGGATGCGTCTAACGAGGCGTTAGGTGCAGTATTGATGCAGGGCGTTGAAAAAATGAGTCCGGTTGCCTATGCGTCTAGGAAGTTGACGGATGCGGAGAAAAAATATAGTACGACGGAGAAAGAGTGTCTGGGTTAGTATGGGCGTTAAGGCACTATAGGCATTATCTTTGGGGATCGTATTTTCAGGTTGTTACAGACCATAGCGCGTTATGTTGGTTACAGTCGAAAAAAGATATGTCTGGTAGGTTAGCGCGATGGGCGTTAGCGATACAAGAATGGGATTTCGAGATAGTTCATTGCTCGGGGAAAAGCAATGTAGTGGCAGATTTTTTGAGTAGGAATCCGCTAATGGAAGAAGGGAAACGGGAAACAGAAGTACCTCAGTCTTCTTCTCGTTCTGAACCTGATGATGATGGTTTGGAAGTTTTCAGTATTAATGTAGAGTCGTTACAGGCGGATCAAGAGAACGATTCATTTTGTAGTAGATGGTTAACGCGGTTGAGCGAACGTCCGGAAGCGTGGCGTAGCGGTTTTTGTTTGAGAAATAATTTATTATATAAAAGCGTACGTAGAGATGGAGAAATTAGGGAGGTATTAGTATTGCCTAGGTCTTTGTTTCAAAATGTAGTGAACGAATTACATGATGAGGCGTGGACAGGAGGTCATTTGGGTCTCGCAAAGACGTTGAAGAGATTTCGGTCGAAATATTTCATGCCAAAAGCCGATAAGGAGATAGAGCGTTATATAGCTTCGTGCGTGCCGTGTCAAGAAAGGAAGTTAGGTAGGTAATATTTTTAAAATTGTAAGACGGACCTGCGGATGAAATAAATTTTCTCAATAGTCCGGGAGGCCACTCGGCTATTTTGCGAGTTACTCGAGCGCGTTTTGTTATACGTACCAAGGCGGATAACGGGAAGATGTATGAAGTTGGCACGTCTGTATCAAGGACCATACAAGGTCATTGAGATCGTTGGGAGGTCTAATGTGCTGATTCGTCGTCTGAACTCACGGTCACGGGGCGTAATTGTTAACACAAATCGTTTAAAATGCTTTGTGCTGCGTTGAGGAGTTCGTCTGATATTAAATAATTATACATTAGGACATTAAATAATTATAGGATTAGGATAGGAACATTAGGATATTAAATAATTATACATTAGGAGTATAATATAATTTTATCCCGGTTGATGGTTTGTGGTTTGTGTATGCGGTAGTGTTATGAATTGTTTATTAACCGGTGTTTCTTTTCATGTTGTTGCTGAACTATGATGTCTGATGAGGACCATACACCAAAGACCCAAGAAATATCTGTAACATACTAGATTTCCGTGGTAGATTACCTTTATATGAGAAACTTTTATAAACGACAGTTCGAATAATTGTTTGAACCGATCGCCTGGTTTTATCTTTGAGAGCAGTATGACAAGGCAATAGCTATTCGTCATAGGGTTCTGTTTTGGTTCCCGCGTTCTTAAAGTATAGAGTTGGGATGATTTGGTAAGGGGAGGGTAAGGGTTGTATAACGAAGGTTTCTCAATGAAAGTAATTTCTGATGTGGGATAACTCGGGTATTCGATACACATTCGAGATTCTTTGTAGTGTCTTTACTTGGGTAATTGGTTGCAACTCACGGCGATTATCTTAAACTGTTAATAGTAAAAGATAGTTTACTGAATTCCAATGGATTAGTTGAGGTTTATGTACGTAGTAGTAACGGTTTTAAAGCTAGTTGATTTCATCGTATTATTGGAACGAATTTTAATGAACTCATTCTTACACCCATATTCTTAGTTGTTTCCTCACCCTCACTAAGCGTTCACTCACCGAGGCAGCCTCAGTGAGGCAGCCTTCTCTGAGGACCTTCCGAATTGTATTCTTATTAGTGAAAATGAGCATTCCTAAGTTGAGATATGACGTCACAATTGAGCCACCTCACTGAGGTCATTTCGTTGTTCAAAAAAAATACTTGTCAGATTCTTTCTTTCAGAAAAAAAAGCGCGAGAACTCTTGAAAATTTGGACGCAATTTTGAAATTAATAATTGAAAAATTATCTAAGACTAGTTTCTACTTACGTTCAAGTGGTTTATTAGTTGAAAATGGGGGGGCGTAAGCCTAAGAAAAGAAAGAAGGCGAAGGACGAGGAGGAGGACGTAGTCACGGACAGCGGTGACTCCAGCCCAGGTGAAGACCAGATCGAGGACGGAGAAATGGACTTGGATAAATATCTAACGCCTTACAGGGTAACAGACTACACTCGTAGGTACCCCGAGGATCTCTCTAACGGTAACGAATACATTGTTTTCGTAGAAAGCTCAGTAGAAAATCCAATAGGTAGCAGGGACATGATCTCGCTAAACAACTGCCTCACAAGATTTATAAAAGGTATAAAATACCTTAAAAAAATTACAAAATTCAAGATGGGAGTTGTCTTTGACAAACCGAACCTGGCCAACACATTCTTGGATAATAACACCTTTCTAAAGGATTATTCTTTGAAGGCATCGATACCAGCGGCGTCAACCGAGGTCACTGGGGTTGTTCGAATTCTGACAGTAATGTCCAATAAAAAAGTATTTGAGGCCCTCTCAAGTTCCAAAAAGATTATATGTGTAAGAAGATTACTAAAGAGGACACACAATGACGGGAAATCTAAACTAGAACCCACACCCACAGTTGCAATTACATTTGCGTCATCATCTTCATTGCCGGACTATGTCTATTTAAAAAAATGGCGACTACAGGTGGAGACCTACATACCTCCAATCAAACAATGCTTCAAATGCCTACGATTTGGACATATGGCCAAATACTGTAAAAACAACGAACGTTGCTCAATTTGCTCAAAGCCACACAACTTCAAAGAATGTAAAGAGGATAAAGACAAAGCAATTTGTGTACATTGTCAAGTCAACCATATTTCCATAGCAGGCACTTGTCCAATTAAACAAAAAAAAATACAAGAAATGAAAAACAAACTTAGCCCATCTTCTTTTGCCAGTCTTTTTGACGACAAAAACTTCCCAGCCCTTGGAAAAAAGACTCTAAAAAGGATTTAGTGAACCTTTTATTAGGGGATCAATCATTCTCACAGATAATTACTGAAAGTATAGTCAAAATAATCACACTTAATAAAACTAACAATACAACTATATCCTCGAAAACAGTCAGTGATGTTTTACAAGAAACATTCCAGAAAAAATCTCAAACGCCATCATCTTCACAGAACAACTAAAAATAGTACAGTGGAACGCTCAAAGTCTTTTGAGCAACAAACATATTTTAACTCAGTTTTTATATGATAATGAAATACATGTAGCTCTTTTGTCAGAAACTTGGTTAAAACCGAATCATCGATTCAAAATTAAAAATTACTCTGTCTTAAGAAATGATTGCGGTAATGATCTTTTCGGAACTGGCAACACCGCCGACCAGTAAACAAAGGCTCCGTAAATATTTTTCTGTTTTTGTGTCTAAAGTGCATAATATCTACAACAAATAGTTTGTTGAGAACCCTTAAGTGATTAAGCAATTAAAAAACATTGAATTACAGTGAAATATTAAGAGAAACACAGTTCAAACACAAGAAATAAAGTAACGCCAACAGACATAAAAACTTGAACAACAAAGTGAAGGGACACAAAATACAATAACTGGGACAGTGATCAGTGACTATACAAACAAATAAACGTGAAATACAGGACAATATAGTGCTTTTAATCTAATAAATTGTTAAAAGTAACCTAAACATCGATTTAATTTTCACAACAACGACGTGTCGTGCCATCTGTTGAGGAGTAGCGGCCGAATACGACAGTAACGCCAACTACAAATACGGGTGGCGCCACCGACACTTCTTGTTACTAACCAGCAGAGGCGCCACCGTGAAGGTGTTTTCCCGTTCAAACTCAGCACATAGGAGTGAGGAACTTGAAAAATACGCTTCAGTGGAATTACGCGTAAAATCACGGAAAACACAAGAACACAGTGCTGAAATCAAAACAAACATACAAGACAAAAAGTGAACAGAATTGTGAAAAGCCAACCAACAGTAGAAACAGTGATGAAATGTGCATAATATCAAAAAAGTGACAACAGCCGTTACGATCCAATAAAATAGAGGGCGCCACCCACCATCAATAAAATAGAGGGCGCCACCAACCATCAATAAAATAAAAGAAGCCGCCGGCAAACGACTCGCACACACATTTATCACCACCAGTACTACAAGAACGCCAGTAGTACCTAACAAAGATGTTGTGCAAAGAATGCAGAAAATTCGTATACCCCAACGAGTCCATTACTTGTATAAAATGTGAAAACCTTTTTCACCACAACTGTTTAAACATAACGTCTGCCTATTACATGGCAAACATGGCGAGATGGAAGGGCTTTATATGCGATATATGTCAACAACAAAGTGAAATACAAGGCCCCCCAACACAGGACAAATCATCATCATCATCATCACCTTCAAACAACAGCCACATCGCCCCTCTTACTCCTGTCTCGGGAAATGAGAATGTCACAAAGAGATGGCCTCGTAAATTGATTCCAAGTCTTCATCAGCAAAATTGCTCTATCTTGGACCTCAGCTATCAAAGCATGCCTGATGAAATGGAGAGTGGGGAACAGATGGAAGATCTGAGAGAGAGCAACCATAAGCTACGTATGGAACTTGACGCTGCAAACTTGGAGGTAGACAAACTAAGCCTGGAAATATCCTCACTAAATAAGCTCCTAGTAGAGAAAAATAAGAAAATTGAGTTATACAAAGCTGTGGGTCTAGATGAATCTACAAGCGCACATAAACCATATCTAAGATTTTACTCTCCTCAATATCGTAAGATACAAATGGGATCTGCCCGGAAAACACCACTGAATTTACTCAATTCAGTTGATAAACGTTCGTATTCCGGCGGAAAATCTGAGAAAATACTGCCGACACAGGACGCAATGACTACGCATAGCAAGCTAAACAGTTCAACAGGCAAGACTGTAGAGTTTCGGGCTGAAAATGAATTAGCGTCAATACAAACTTCGGTTGAGAAGAAATTGCGACGAGTCATGATCCCAGCAGATGAACAGATAATTAAAAGCCAAACAAGTCATCAAAACAGACCAATAATTAGACGAGTGATGATCTTGGGAGATGAACAAGGCAGAGGAATGTGTAGAATCCTACAAGAACAACTAGGGAGCCAGTATGTGGTAGAGTCGTTTATTAAGCCCTACGCTACCATGGACCACGTTCTGAGCACATCTCATTCGCTCTGCCAGACTTATGGAAGTAACGATATCATCATCATACTTGGAGGATCAAATGATAGAGATCCGCTGCGACTAAAATCTCTACTTTACTATAATTTGCGACGTCTCCTCCAATGTAAAGTGATACTCTGTAAACTTACTAAAGGTAAATACTTGAATGATAGTACAGTCAACTCATCTTTTAGGCATATATGCTCGCGATTTAGGCATACGACTTTTTTGGACATATGTAATGATGACTATAAATTTGTTGAGAGCAGTTTTGACAAAAAGCACGCATGTAGACAGCTATTAAGAGAGATTTTAAGGATAACCTATGCTTTGAAATTTTTCGATTACAAAAAATTTCACATAGATAGTATTAAATATAAGAATGATAATGAACGACAGAAGCTGTCTGTGTGTGGAAGTACCGGTGTAAATGCAATAGCTCAGACATGCTTGGTTACTCTGGCTGATAGGCAGACACAGACAGATTTTACGGTTTCCTCGGATCAAATCGCAGACATGGAGTTTTTTCGTACAGAATAATAATACAAATAGTGGCAAAGTAATCCAACATAATATAGTGAAAGAAACAAAGAATATTACTAACATCCACATTTACCATCAAAATGTATGTGGAGTTCCATCCAAAAAGGATGAGCTGGAGGTATATCTAGATAGTATTAAGAAAAAACCACAATATATCTGCCTTACCGAGCACTTCCTAAATAAACATCAAATACCATTATTTAAAATGGAAAACTACGTTTTAGCTGACCACAACACAAGAGTAGCAATGAAACGAGGAGGTTCTCTTATTTTAACACAGAATCAAAAATCAGTCAAAAATATAGCAATTTGTAAAAAGCTATATAAAAGCAAGAGTTTTGAGGTATGTGGCGTCTCAGATGATGACACAAACCTTTGTATAATCTGTTGCTATCGGAACCCTGACTATGACACTTTCAATGAGTTTATGGAAAATTTAGAAAGGACTTTGGAGCATTTTTTCGATAAAAAATGTGTCATTTGCGGTGATTTCAATATAAACACACTCTGTGACAGTAATAGGCGCAGTGAATTCTTGTCACTTCTTAAGTGCTACAATTTTAGGGATCTTATTAGAGAAACTACCTTTGTGAGAAATGACGGTGGATCATGCCTTGATAATTTTTTGACGAATTTACCAGAAGAGCTAGTCGAAGGTACAAAAGTGGACCACAATGGCCTAGCAGATGGTCATGCGGCCATTTTCTATGACCTCAATTTGCCTGGTCTAGCGCAGCAAAGTGATCACGACATAGTAATAGAAAGTAGGCATTTCTCTTACACAAATAATGAACTGTTTAGGGACAAGGTTCAAAAAGAGAATCTGAATGAGAAGGGTATAAACGGATTCTTATCTAGTTTTAATAAAATATTCCAAATGTGTTTTGTTAAAAAAAGGAGAAAAATTTCACTACAGAATTGTAGCAGAATTAAATGGATCACCCCAGGTATTAAAACATCGAGTAACATGAAAAGAGTTCTAAACATCACAAGCAACTGTGACCATAGCGTTAAGCAATATCGTGATAATTATATAAAAATCTACAGAAGAGTGTTGATAGCAGCAAAGAAATTAGCGGTAAGGTCTGAACTCGAGAAGGCAAATCACTCCACAAAAGCCATATGGAATGTTGTAAATAGGCACAGAAATAAGAAATCTAACTCCATAACAAAAAAGTTGCTGATAAAGGTAAATGATAATATTATTGACAGGCCTATGGACATCGTGGACCTTTTCTCGAAAAAGTTCGTCGCTAATTCTAGAGAAATTGAAATTGGATCTCGGCAAGCACAGGATCTGTTAACCGAAAACTGTCCGACTGTTATGTGTAAGATGGTATTCGGACTGACATCTGAAATAGAAATTAAGAAAATGGTGCAACTGTTCGAGAATAAACAGTCATGTGGTTTCGATGATGTTCCGATAACCATAATTAAAAAAAAATATTGATATATTGGCAAAGCCTATCGTAAAATTCTTAAACAACTGCATAGAGCTGGCCATTTTTCCGGAACAGCTTAAAATAGCGAGGGTACTACCAGTCCACAAAAAGGGTACAAATACAGACCCGACAAATTACAGGCCCATTTCTTTGTTACCAACTCTATCTAAAATATTTGAAAAACTCATCAAGACAAGATTACTGGCACATTTAGTAACAAACAAAATAATAAGTAATAGACAATTCGGTTATCAGAAGAGTCTGGGGACAAGTGATGCAATCGATACTTTGGTAGACGATGTACTAAGAAATCTAGATGACAAACTGAAAGTAGCTGCACTATTCTTGGACCTAAGTTTGGCATTTGATTTCGTAGATCATGACATATTGCTCAGTAAACTAGATCATTATGGTGTGCAGGGCAAATGCTTCGAACTGATAAAATCATATCTTACAAATAGGAAACAGTTTGTCGAACTATCGACGATTGAGAACGGGATTGAAATGGTCACACGGTCGAAATTAGTGCCTGTCACCAGAGGTGTACCGCAAGGCTCCATATTGGGCCCCATTTTTTTCATTATTTTTACAAACGATTTGTTCAAGTTCATTGGCAACTCTATGCCTGATAGTAAGTTGGTCGTGTATGCAGATGACACAAATGCTGTGATCTCAGATAATGATCTGGCTTCACTCGAATGCAAAGTTAATGCTATACTCGTAATGTTCCAGTCATGGTTCACAATAAATAAGTTGAGAATAAATTCAAGCAAAACGAATCTACTCTTATTTAGAACAACTGCTCGCAATACTGACGCCATCAATGTAACTCTAAGTGGAGATAAGGTTACCATGGTCGAGTATTTTAAATTTTTAGGAGTTCATATAGATTCCTCATTAAATTGGAAGTGTGAACTTACTGCCCTAGAAAATAGCATTAGCTCAGCTTGCTATGCACTTAGAAGCTTAAGAGATGCTGTATCAGAGGGATATCTGATATCTGTGTACTATGCGCTTGTCGAGTCGAAAATGCGATATAGTATAAAATTGTGGGGAAATAGTTATAGTTATAATATCAGTAAGGCGTTTGTAATGCAAAAAAGAGCACTACGCACAATAGTTCGCATTTCTCAAACTGATTCGTGCAAACCGCATTTCCTTAGGTTGGGCATTCTAACAGTTCCAGCACTATATATATTAATGGCGTTGGTCAGCCTATCCAAGAATATAGACAAAGTAGAAACTGAGGAACAGAGATTTATTAGAGAGACTTCGCGTAGAAAGGATTTTCAGATAGTATCAGCACCCAGGCTAGAGATAGCACGACATGCATCTGGATATCAGTCACTATTGTTATTCAGGCATCTACCAATTGAGCTCAAACTTCTAATCACACACAGCAGCTTCAAACGAAAACTGAAACAATATTTGTTAAAAATGTGCCCTTACAGCACTGATGATTTTATTTCTACTAAATAACATTGACATACATTTTTTCATTCATTATTATAATGTGTAACTTAAAGACATATTTTATTTTTGTTTTGTTTATTGTATGTTTTTAGAATTATATTTGAGTGATCATAACTCTACACTTTTGGTGAGTATGTTAAGTTTGTTTTTAATTAATACCTACTGACATTTTTAATTAATACTGACATGGAATTAGATGGTAAGCATAGACATTATTGTAATGATAAGGCATCTATCGTTAATTTTCGCAAATAATTGATTGTAATTTGTATTATTATTATTGTTATTTTGTTATATTTTTTCTTTTTTTAAACCATGTACTTAATTTCAAACACAATGTAAATTGTTCATGAAACTAATAAACTGAAACTGAAACTGATCATAATGGAGTAGCAATCTTAGTACATAATAGTTTAGTTTTTAAACCATATAACACTTATTTCGATAATTCATTACAAAATATTGCTATAGAACTGCATTTCAATAACAAGGTTTTACATTTAGTCAGTATGTATATACCTGGGAATTGTTCCCCTAGTTTTAATAATAATAGGTTTGAGAATTTATTGAAAAGTATACCTAAACCTTTCATAATAGCTGGCGATTTCAATGCCCATAACACAACTTGGGGCAGCAGTACAACTGATCCTAGAGGTAGAGGTATCTTGAGTATAACAGAGGATAGCGATCTGGTTATTTTGAATGATGGTTCAACCACCACAGTAGGATCACATATATGGAAACCCAATGCTCTTGATTTAACTTTTGCTACTTCTTCTCTTGCATTATCTTGTGACTGGTGGGTGCATGATGATCCACTGGGTAGTTACCACTTGCCAACTATAACAAAAGTAATAATTAACAGTACTGCAAATAGTGATGTAGAAACATCTAATATACTTCCCACCCGAATTTGCGAATGGTGAACTGGAAATTGTATAAAGAAAAAGTTACTTCTTACTTAAATCATTTTCAAATTGATAGAACTAATCCATTGGAGTCTTACAATAAGTTTTGTACTCTGGTCTATAAATCTGTTGTTGAGTCTGGTAAACATGTTATTGATCATTCAAATAAAACTGTAAATTTTTCGTTAAAAAAACCAGTTATACCATGGTGGAATTTAAAATGCTCTCAGGTAGTAGACGAGTCTAAATCAGCATTTTTAATATTTAAAGCAAGTCCAACCTTAAATAATTACATAATTTTCAAGAAACTCCAAGCACAAAAAAAGTTAACGTTGAAACAGGAAAGATTAAGTAGTTGGACAGAATTATGCCATTCTATCAATAGGTTAACACCTATCAGTAAAGTTTGGAACACAATCAGAAAATTTAACAAAACTGGTTCAAGTGATAATAACCACAATACGAATGGTGAATGGGTGAAAGAATTTCTACAAAAATATACACCTGACACTGTGGAGAATATCGT
This sequence comes from Argyresthia goedartella, assembly GCA_949825045.1. NCBI lineage: Eukaryota > Metazoa > Arthropoda > Insecta > Lepidoptera > Argyresthiidae > Argyresthia > Argyresthia goedartella. Next base: position 23,664,432 of record OX463811.1, read on the forward strand.
ACCAAACACTACAGATTCAAATTCCTATTCTGAAAATTCATATTTAACTCAAAATTTTACTTTGTCTGAGATAAGGGCTGCTTTGAATTCTAGGAGAGATACTGCTACTGGTTTAGATTGGTTATCATATAAAATGTTCAAATTGTTAAATATTGATCACTTAAAATAGTTTTTAGACATACTTAACTTACTAAAATAAACTGATAAACTGATAAACTGATAAACTATGGTCTGGATTAATTATTCCTAAGGAATGGAAAACTGATTGCTTAGTGCCTATTTTGAAGATGGGTAAAGATAAAAACTTATCAGACTCATATCGTCCAGTAACTTTGACCTCATGTGTGGGTAAAATATTTGAGCAACTTATGAAACAACGTTTAGAGTACTTCACAGAGAGTAATTCCATTTTACCACAAAATCAATTTGGATTCAGGCGTGGTCGATCGGCCCGCGAAAGTCTTTCACATCTCTTTCTTGACATACACAGTGCTTCCGTCAAACAAGAATATTTAGCCAGCGTATTTTTTGATATAGTTGGAGCTTTTAACAATGTAAATCTGAATATTTTATCTTCTATCTTGTCTTCACTGCAATTACCTGAAAAAATTGTTAAGTGGATATTTAGTTTCTTGCATGGACGCGAAGTTTTTGTAAAATTTAAAAAAACATTAACTGGTTCTAGGTTTTCTTACAAAGGAGTATGCCAGGGTGGAATTCTATCACCTTTACTGTTTATTATTTATATACACAAACTGAATTCAATTTTAGGCAATGAAGTTCAAAATTTACAATTTGCAGATGATCTGGTTGTTTATTCTTCAGGATCAAACTTAGATAATGTCATTGACAAATTAAACCTAGCATTACAAAAACTTAAAAATTACTTTAATGATTTAAATTTGGACATCAGTGTAGAAAAAACTAAAGTAGTAGTATTCACAAAAAAAAGTGTAAGAGTCTCTAGAGTAAAAAAATTTTATGACAGGAAAATACTTCCGGTTGATGGATCAGACAGATTTCTAGGAGTCCTTTTTACTCAACATTTCCGTTTTGATAAATATGTTGGTTGCTTATCTGATAGAGCTGTTAAGGCGTCTAATATCTTGAGGTCACTTGCTGGAACTTCGTGGGGTGCAGTGTACCGGCAAACAGGCTAAGGTCGAGCCGCCGCTATCAGTAGCTATGATCGTCTATTCTATCTATCCCAAAATGAGAGGACCCGATTCAGCTGTAAGATTTGTAAGTTAAGAATGATAAGTCTGAATTCCTCGTTCGTTGAGAAATTCGTTAGTCGTACAATAGTCGAACGAAGTTTGGTTCAGGAAGTTACAGTTTCAAGTTAGACAGAGAAAGCATATATGTCCGCGAGCCGGTAATTCGCATCAGTCAGCGGTGTATTGCGCCAAAACGATCGTTGTTATATTTTATGTGATGGCACCATCTGGTTTTTGTATATATGAGCGCATTGGAACATCTTTTGTTTTAGTTTTAGTGATCGACCACAGTTTATAATATTTGTTTGTGATATCGTATAGATATCCGTCGTAGTTTTACGACGTGAGTACTCAATGATATTTCATGTGCTCGCTAGTAGCGGCTTGTGGTGGTTCCAATTATATATTTGGTTCACGGCAATAACGATCCGAAAAGACCGGTTTACACAATTGCAATTTGAGTTCCGAAATGGGTTCTGAACTAGCGGTTACCTCAAAAGGTCCGTAACGTTTTGAAACCTTCAACTCTGCGCAATTTGAGCTGGATGTTATCGAAACGCAAGCATTTTTGTTTTAGGAGATCTAACCCACACCATAGCGAAGTGCATAGTTCGAAAAATACCGAACTATGAATTCCACTAGCCGCAGCACGTCCTGGGCTGAGCCTAATCATATATACCGACTCAGCTTACACATTAGATCTCCTGCGAATTTACATTTAATTTAATAATGCAACTTGAATCCAATCTGACCCAAGGCAATGCAAAACACCTACCCGGACCTAAACAATGAACTTTAGACTGTAAATTGATCTCTTCGCGCGTCCCCGACAACACTCAAATGTCAAAATATCAACAGGATATGTTATCTGTGTTGACACCGGTTTAACTTTGTTCTGAATTTGTTATTTCCATCCGCGGAACCTCATCGATCAAACAGTCTCCCTATGCCCTGACAACCTAGGTTTAGCCGCAACTAAACTCCTGTCTAGCCTAGTCTAAAACCCTAGTGTTATACCACGTCCATTATCGACACCACTCGAAAATGGTTGAGTTTGATTTGAATGTGCTTGAATGTTTAACGACTGTGTGTGTGGGAATTACAAAACTCGCTACTCGAAGGAATGAGGAGAGGATTAGCCCGCGAATATCCTAAGAGCCAATCCAGGAACCCTATGGTGAAGGAAAAAGGAATTTAGGGTCGCTCCAAGCCCAGACTCAGACTCAGATAAATTGACTTAAAAGTTCTTTTCTAACGACCCAAGGATAGTTTTGGAATTAGGGGTAGGTTGATATAAAGGTAGGAACCGAGGTATATCTCGGCGCTTCAGACACTCACGAAAACCCACTGAAACTCCGCAATCACAAATTCGTATAGTTCTGACGCGTAACACGGCAGACAAAACTGTTTAGAACTCGTGAAAGACGACTGTCACAGTAGCTAGACGCTGAGACTGAATCCTCTCCCTTCCCCCACAATTGTATTTATACGCCCCACATGCGTCCTTTGCGAAAACGCTCTGCCCAAGCGAAGCTTCTTATCACCAACTACACAGGGTCTATTTTCTACCATGCCATGCAGATCCGCCGTTCTACAAATTGTGTGTACGCATATTCACTATGATCAACCGTAGGTGATCACTCAAATCATTTGGTACTGCCGATACACAGAATCTGTTGATCGCTGACCAATAAAAGCTTGTTGCGATTAATTAAGCATACCCGACCGCTAGGGCGCGTAGCTAAGACCAACCAGAATGATATTCAAACTAGCGGTGTCAGACTCTCCATATCATACCTCAATCGCAATTGTGTATTTGCAATCAACATAATAGCTTTCTCCGTTCCATAATAACCTTTCATTATTTAGTTATTCATAATTTTATTCAACGCGCAGCCAAATCGGCTCTGATCTCTACACATCTCGCAGGAATGCGACAAAAAAAACTTGACCTGAACTGAAATTCCACGAATGAACCCACGCGTCTTTTTTTTGCAAACTTTGCCAGTAAGCTACGCAAAACCCCCAAACGTTATCTGAACCGATTCTCGTATTCAAAACAGCGCGGCGTTGGGCTAGCTCTCTACCACGCAGAATGAAGTATCAAATGTACCGAACCTCGTGTACCATTACAGCAGATCCCAAAATTTTACTGATGTTATACAAGTCATTGGTGAGGAGTCATTTTGAATATGCTTTCTTTTGTTTCTGTTCCCAAAATAAATTATTAGATAAGTTAGATAAGATTCAGAATAAGAACTTACGTACTATAACTGGTGCTATGATGTCCACTCCCATTGTTTTGATGCAAGCTGAGTGTAGAGTTCCTCCACTTATATTTCGATTCAATTATTTAATGAACAATTTTACTCTTAAACTAATGTCTCTCAGAGACAATCCTCTCATCTCCAAGATGGTTAATGTATACTCAGCTTGTTCATCCAATCTTCCTTACTTGGTTAAGAATCTTCCTGAAATGTTAAAATATAAGTCTGAATCTAATTTTGCTGAGAATCCCATATGGCCTTGTTATATGGGATGTTATGAGAGTAAGTTTTGTGCCTTGGAGATTATTATGGAAAGAGAATTGAGACAAAAAGAACAAGTGTATGATTTGCTTTCTCGCTGGAAAGATTACAGTCAGATTTATACAGATGGCTCTAAAAAGGGCAACACAGTATCAATTGCCACCTACGACATAACAGCTAGAAAAGGTATGGGTCTCAGAATACCTGATAAAATGAGTGTGTATAGTGCAGAAGCTATAGCTATTCTTCAAGCTTTACAGTACATAGAAGAAAGAGAAGCAGAGAAGTGAAGAAGAACAATACCTTTACCACATTTTTTATGAATGTCAGACTTTTGCTCTACAGAGAATACTTTTGATTGACCAATTGTTGAATATTTTCAAAGAAGACCTGAACGTCCCGCGCTCGCTTCAGGATTTATTGCAAAACCCAGCAACCTTTAAACCGATATATAGATATGTGGAGTCCACAATTGGCGAAATTTGATTAAGACATGGCAATATTGCCTTTACCAGATACTTGGAACTGATGGGGAAAACTGTGGCACTAGCAATTAAACATAAAATTATATAAAACCATTACGTTTTAATTCAATAGGCGAAAAACAAGTTAAGTGACACCGTCAGTCAATGAAAGATAAAACCTTCTACAAAGTATTAAACCATGAGGTAGCATCACAGCTTCCAACACCTTCTCCTGATGTTCACTCATGTGGCTAAGACACGGCACTATCCACACATTAGTGTTGCACAGTGTCTTGCAAACTTTACTTTTGACAGCGGCTTTGTCATTATATCAGCTAGCTGTATTTCGGTTGGACAGTAGCTGACATTGATCAGTCCACTCACGAAGTGCTCGTGGATGAAGTGGTATCGCACGTCTATGTGCTTCGATCTCTTGTTAAAGGAACCGGACTTTATAAGTTGAATCGAACTTTGGTTATCAACGTGTAGATTTATTTTTACTTCAGAGTCGGTTATTTCCTTCAACAGAGATTTTAGGTACAGTCCCTCTTTACAGCAGTCGGCTGCGGCTATGTACTCGGCTTCAGTCGACGATAGGGCCACTATAGGCTGTCTCTTGGATGCCCATGATATTGGTCCATCGGCTATCATTAGCACGGAGCCAGATGTGCTTCGTCTCGTCAGCGGATCTCCAGCATAGTCCGAGTCGCTGTAAGCATCTATGTTCTCGATAGGGCTGTTTCGTTTGAATAGTATGCCCTTACTATTCAAACGTCTCTTTCGTCCCAACTAAGTACTTGAATATTTTCTTCACTCGTGTGACATCTTCCTTAGTGGGATTTTCTACTTTTCTGCTGACTAGGTTCACAGCTTGTGCGATGTCTGGTCTTGTTCGCGTGGACAGGTATAGTAAACTTCCCACTGCCTCTCTGTAGGGGTAATCCTTCTCCTGGGCAGTTTGCTTTATCGACTTTACATCATTGCTTCCAGGCGTCTCACAAGGCTTTGCGTTTTTCATATTATACTTTCCCAGTATTTCGTTTGTATAATATTTTTGAGTCAGCTTTATTCCTTCTTTGGAGTTATGAATCTCAATACCAGGTACGTACTTGGGTTTTCATTCTTCTTCATTTCAAATTTGGTTTCAAGTTTTCCCATGACACTTTGAATCTTTTCCTTATCTTTTCCTATGACTAACCCGTCATCGACAAATAGTCCAATTATTATCGACTTATCTTCATTTATAAACACGCATCTGTCGGTTTTAATTGTCTTGAAACCCAACTCAAACATCGCTTGGGTAAAAGTCTTGTTCCATGTGAATGGAGCTTGTCTTAAACAGTATAAAGATTTTTTCAGTCGACACACAACATCTGTGTTTTTGTAGCCAGTATTTTAGCCAACAGGCAATTTCATATAAACTTCATCTTTCAGTTCGCCATACAAAAATGCAGTCTTGACGTCAAATGTCATGAAGTGGTAAGATTTAGATGCGGCAACGGCAAGTAAAGTCTTCAGGGCAGATTGACTTACGACTGGGCTATATATTTCTTCGAAATCTAGGTTTCCCTTCTGCTCACAGCCGCGTACGACTAATCTAGCCTTGTACCTTCCGTCATCTTTTATCTGGAATACCCATTTGTTGGACAAGATTTTATGTCCTCTGGCTTCTGACTTGTCGACTAATACCCACGTGTTATTTTGTTGTAGTGAATCCATTTCAGATTGTATTGCCTTCTCCCAATTTTCCTTGTCGGTGCCTGACACAGCTTCTTTATACGTCAGTAAAGAGCAGTCATAGTTATTATTATTTTCAGACATCAACATATTTACGCATCGACTGAGCTCGTAATCTTTTGTCCATCCTGGTGGCCTCACTACTCGTTGTGGTCTTCCACTTGCAGGTCGTTCAATTGGCTCTTCCTGAGATTCTTCATACGATTCATCATCAGAAGTGACATTGGATTCTGCTCTTGGTGGTCGTCCACTGGTAGAAGGTACATCAGCTGGCGGATATTGATTGGAGCTGGAAGAAGGGAGATTAGGTTGCTGAAAACGTAAGTTATTATTAGTATTTTTTTCTGTTAATTCTATTTCTATTTTTCCTGTTTCTGGTTCCGGATTTTTTCTTCAACAGCAGTAGTATTCGTATATTGCATTTTTCCTATTACTCTCACATCTTTGCTGATAGTGACATCATTCTTTTCCGGTATGTATATTCTAAAGCCTTTTGCATTTTTCGCATATCCCAAAAATACACCTTCCATAGCTTTGGCTGCAAAAAAAGACTCTAAAAAGGATTTAGTGAACCTTTTATTAGGGGATCAATCATTCTCACAGATAATTACTGAAAGTATAGTCAAAATAATCACACTTAATAAAACTAACAATACAACTATATCCTCGAAAACAGTCAGTGATGTTTTACAAGAAACATTCCAGAAAAAATCTCAAACGCCATCATCTTCACAGAACAACTAAAAATAGTACAGTGGAACGCTCAAAGTCTTTTGAGCAACAAACATATTTTAACTCAGTTTTTATATGATAATGAAATACATGTAGCTCTTTTGTCAGAAACTTGGTTAAAACCGAATCATCGATTCAAAATTAAAAATTACTCTGTCTTAAGAAATGATTGCGGTAATGATCTTTTCGGAACTGGCAACACCGCCGACCAGTAAACAAAGGCTCCGTAAATATTTTTCTGTTTTTGTGTCTAAAGTGCATAATATCTACAACAAATAGTTTGTTGAGAACCCTTAAGTGATTAAGCAATTAAAAAACATTGAATTACAGTGAAATATTAAGAGAAACACAGTTCAAACACAAGAAATAAAGTAACGCCAACAGACATAAAAACTTGAACAACAAAGTGAAGGGACACAAAATACAATAACTGGGACAGTGATCAGTGACTATACAAACAAATAAACGTGAAATACAGGACAATATAGTGCTTTTAATCTAATAAATTGTTAAAAGTAACCTAAACATCGATTTAATTTTCACAACAACGACGTGTCGTGCCATCTGTTGAGGAGTAGCGGCCGAATACGACAGTAACGCCAACTACAAATACGGGTGGCGCCACCGACACTTCTTGTTACTAACCAGCAGAGGCGCCACCGTGAAGGTGTTTTCCCGTTCAAACTCAGCACATAGGAGTGAGGAACTTGAAAAATACGCTTCAGTGGAATTACGCGTAAAATCACGGAAAACACAAGAACACAGTGCTGAAATCAAAACAAACATACAAGACAAAAAGTGAACAGAATTGTGAAAAGCCAACCAACAGTAGAAACAGTGATGAAATGTGCATAATATCAAAAAAGTGACAACAGCCGTTACGATCCAATAAAATAGAGGGCGCCACCCACCATCAATAAAATAGAGGGCGCCACCAACCATCAATAAAATAAAAGAAGCCGCCGGCAAACGACTCGCACACACATTTATCACCACCAGTACTACAAGAACGCCAGTAGTACCTAACAAAGATGTTGTGCAAAGAATGCAGAAAATTCGTATACCCCAACGAGTCCATTACTTGTATAAAATGTGAAAACCTTTTTCACCACAACTGTTTAAACATAACGTCTGCCTATTACATGGCAAACATGGCGAGATGGAAGGGCTTTATATGCGATATATGTCAACAACAAAGTGAAATACAAGGCCCCCCAACACAGGACAAATCATCATCATCATCATCACCTTCAAACAACAGCCACATCGCCCCTCTTACTCCTGTCTCGGGAAATGAGAATGTCACAAAGAGATGGCCTCGTAAATTGATTCCAAGTCTTCATCAGCAAAATTGCTCTATCTTGGACCTCAGCTATCAAAGCATGCCTGATGAAATGGAGAGTGGGGAACAGATGGAAGATCTGAGAGAGAGCAACCATAAGCTACGTATGGAACTTGACGCTGCAAACTTGGAGGTAGACAAACTAAGCCTGGAAATATCCTCACTAAATAAGCTCCTAGTAGAGAAAAATAAGAAAATTGAGTTATACAAAGCTGTGGGTCTAGATGAATCTACAAGCGCACATAAACCATATCTAAGATTTTACTCTCCTCAATATCGTAAGATACAAATGGGATCTGCCCGGAAAACACCACTGAATTTACTCAATTCAGTTGATAAACGTTCGTATTCCGGCGGAAAATCTGAGAAAATACTGCCGACACAGGACGCAATGACTACGCATAGCAAGCTAAACAGTTCAACAGGCAAGACTGTAGAGTTTCGGGCTGAAAATGAATTAGCGTCAATACAAACTTCGGTTGAGAAGAAATTGCGACGAGTCATGATCCCAGCAGATGAACAGATAATTAAAAGCCAAACAAGTCATCAAAACAGACCAATAATTAGACGAGTGATGATCTTGGGAGATGAACAAGGCAGAGGAATGTGTAGAATCCTACAAGAACAACTAGGGAGCCAGTATGTGGTAGAGTCGTTTATTAAGCCCTACGCTACCATGGACCACGTTCTGAGCACATCTCATTCGCTCTGCCAGACTTATGGAAGTAACGATATCATCATCATACTTGGAGGATCAAATGATAGAGATCCGCTGCGACTAAAATCTCTACTTTACTATAATTTGCGACGTCTCCTCCAATGTAAAGTGATACTCTGTAAACTTACTAAAGGTAAATACTTGAATGATAGTACAGTCAACTCATCTTTTAGGCATATATGCTCGCGATTTAGGCATACGACTTTTTTGGACATATGTAATGATGACTATAAATTTGTTGAGAGCAGTTTTGACAAAAAGCACGCATGTAGACAGCTATTAAGAGAGATTTTAAGGATAACCTATGCTTTGAAATTTTTCGATTACAAAAAATTTCACATAGATAGTATTAAATATAAGAATGATAATGAACGACAGAAGCTGTCTGTGTGTGGAAGTACCGGTGTAAATGCAATAGCTCAGACATGCTTGGTTACTCTGGCTGATAGGCAGACACAGACAGATTTTACGGTTTCCTCGGATCAAATCGCAGACATGGAGTTTTTTCGTACAGAATAATAATACAAATAGTGGCAAAGTAATCCAACATAATATAGTGAAAGAAACAAAGAATATTACTAACATCCACATTTACCATCAAAATGTATGTGGAGTTCCATCCAAAAAGGATGAGCTGGAGGTATATCTAGATAGTATTAAGAAAAAACCACAATATATCTGCCTTACCGAGCACTTCCTAAATAAACATCAAATACCATTATTTAAAATGGAAAACTACGTTTTAGCTGACCACAACACAAGAGTAGCAATGAAACGAGGAGGTTCTCTTATTTTAACACAGAATCAAAAATCAGTCAAAAATATAGCAATTTGTAAAAAGCTATATAAAAGCAAGAGTTTTGAGGTATGTGGCGTCTCAGATGATGACACAAACCTTTGTATAATCTGTTGCTATCGGAACCCTGACTATGACACTTTCAATGAGTTTATGGAAAATTTAGAAAGGACTTTGGAGCATTTTTTCGATAAAAAATGTGTCATTTGCGGTGATTTCAATATAAACACACTCTGTGACAGTAATAGGCGCAGTGAATTCTTGTCACTTCTTAAGTGCTACAATTTTAGGGATCTTATTAGAGAAACTACCTTTGTGAGAAATGACGGTGGATCATGCCTTGATAATTTTTTGACGAATTTACCAGAAGAGCTAGTCGAAGGTACAAAAGTGGACCACAATGGCCTAGCAGATGGTCATGCGGCCATTTTCTATGACCTCAATTTGCCTGGTCTAGCGCAGCAAAGTGATCACGACATAGTAATAGAAAGTAGGCATTTCTCTTACACAAATAATGAACTGTTTAGGGACAAGGTTCAAAAAGAGAATCTGAATGAGAAGGGTATAAACGGATTCTTATCTAGTTTTAATAAAATATTCCAAATGTGTTTTGTTAAAAAAAGGAGAAAAATTTCACTACAGAATTGTAGCAGAATTAAATGGATCACCCCAGGTATTAAAACATCGAGTAACATGAAAAGAGTTCTAAACATCACAAGCAACTGTGACCATAGCGTTAAGCAATATCGTGATAATTATATAAAAATCTACAGAAGAGTGTTGATAGCAGCAAAGAAATTAGCGGTAAGGTCTGAACTCGAGAAGGCAAATCACTCCACAAAAGCCATATGGAATGTTGTAAATAGGCACAGAAATAAGAAATCTAACTCCATAACAAAAAAGTTGCTGATAAAGGTAAATGATAATATTATTGACAGGCCTATGGACATCGTGGACCTTTTCTCGAAAAAGTTCGTCGCTAATTCTAGAGAAATTGAAATTGGATCTCGGCAAGCACAGGATCTGTTAACCGAAAACTGTCCGACTGTTATGTGTAAGATGGTATTCGGACTGACATCTGAAATAGAAATTAAGAAAATGGTGCAACTGTTCGAGAATAAACAGTCATGTGGTTTCGATGATGTTCCGATAACCATAATTAAAAAAAAATATTGATATATTGGCAAAGCCTATCGTAAAATTCTTAAACAACTGCATAGAGCTGGCCATTTTTCCGGAACAGCTTAAAATAGCGAGGGTACTACCAGTCCACAAAAAGGGTACAAATACAGACCCGACAAATTACAGGCCCATTTCTTTGTTACCAACTCTATCTAAAATATTTGAAAAACTCATCAAGACAAGATTACTGGCACATTTAGTAACAAACAAAATAATAAGTAATAGACAATTCGGTTATCAGAAGAGTCTGGGGACAAGTGATGCAATCGATACTTTGGTAGACGATGTACTAAGAAATCTAGATGACAAACTGAAAGTAGCTGCACTATTCTTGGACCTAAGTTTGGCATTTGATTTCGTAGATCATGACATATTGCTCAGTAAACTAGATCATTATGGTGTGCAGGGCAAATGCTTCGAACTGATAAAATCATATCTTACAAATAGGAAACAGTTTGTCGAACTATCGACGATTGAGAACGGGATTGAAATGGTCACACGGTCGAAATTAGTGCCTGTCACCAGAGGTGTACCGCAAGGCTCCATATTGGGCCCCATTTTTTTCATTATTTTTACAAACGATTTGTTCAAGTTCATTGGCAACTCTATGCCTGATAGTAAGTTGGTCGTGTATGCAGATGACACAAATGCTGTGATCTCAGATAATGATCTGGCTTCACTCGAATGCAAAGTTAATGCTATACTCGTAATGTTCCAGTCATGGTTCACAATAAATAAGTTGAGAATAAATTCAAGCAAAACGAATCTACTCTTATTTAGAACAACTGCTCGCAATACTGACGCCATCAATGTAACTCTAAGTGGAGATAAGGTTACCATGGTCGAGTATTTTAAATTTTTAGGAGTTCATATAGATTCCTCATTAAATTGGAAGTGTGAACTTACTGCCCTAGAAAATAGCATTAGCTCAGCTTGCTATGCACTTAGAAGCTTAAGAGATGCTGTATCAGAGGGATATCTGATATCTGTGTACTATGCGCTTGTCGAGTCGAAAATGCGATATAGTATAAAATTGTGGGGAAATAGTTATAGTTATAATATCAGTAAGGCGTTTGTAATGCAAAAAAGAGCACTACGCACAATAGTTCGCATTTCTCAAACTGATTCGTGCAAACCGCATTTCCTTAGGTTGGGCATTCTAACAGTTCCAGCACTATATATATTAATGGCGTTGGTCAGCCTATCCAAGAATATAGACAAAGTAGAAACTGAGGAACAGAGATTTATTAGAGAGACTTCGCGTAGAAAGGATTTTCAGATAGTATCAGCACCCAGGCTAGAGATAGCACGACATGCATCTGGATATCAGTCACTATTGTTATTCAGGCATCTACCAATTGAGCTCAAACTTCTAATCACACACAGCAGCTTCAAACGAAAACTGAAACAATATTTGTTAAAAATGTGCCCTTACAGCACTGATGATTTTATTTCTACTAAATAACATTGACATACATTTTTTCATTCATTATTATAATGTGTAACTTAAAGACATATTTTATTTTTGTTTTGTTTATTGTATGTTTTTAGAATTATATTTGAGTGATCATAACTCTACACTTTTGGTGAGTATGTTAAGTTTGTTTTTAATTAATACCTACTGACATTTTTAATTAATACTGACATGGAATTAGATGGTAAGCATAGACATTATTGTAATGATAAGGCATCTATCGTTAATTTTCGCAAATAATTGATTGTAATTTGTATTATTATTATTGTTATTTTGTTATATTTTTTCTTTTTTTAAACCATGTACTTAATTTCAAACACAATGTAAATTGTTCATGAAACTAATAAACTGAAACTGAAACTGATCATAATGGAGTAGCAATCTTAGTACATAATAGTTTAGTTTTTAAACCATATAACACTTATTTCGATAATTCATTACAAAATATTGCTATAGAACTGCATTTCAATAACAAGGTTTTACATTTAGTCAGTATGTATATACCTGGGAATTGTTCCCCTAGTTTTAATAATAATAGGTTTGAGAATTTATTGAAAAGTATACCTAAACCTTTCATAATAGCTGGCGATTTCAATGCCCATAACACAACTTGGGGCAGCAGTACAACTGATCCTAGAGGTAGAGGTATCTTGAGTATAACAGAGGATAGCGATCTGGTTATTTTGAATGATGGTTCAACCACCACAGTAGGATCACATATATGGAAACCCAATGCTCTTGATTTAACTTTTGCTACTTCTTCTCTTGCATTATCTTGTGACTGGTGGGTGCATGATGATCCACTGGGTAGTTACCACTTGCCAACTATAACAAAAGTAATAATTAACAGTACTGCAAATAGTGATGTAGAAACATCTAATATACTTCCCACCCGAATTTGCGAATGGTGAACTGGAAATTGTATAAAGAAAAAGTTACTTCTTACTTAAATCATTTTCAAATTGATAGAACTAATCCATTGGAGTCTTACAATAAGTTTTGTACTCTGGTCTATAAATCTGTTGTTGAGTCTGGTAAACATGTTATTGATCATTCAAATAAAACTGTAAATTTTTCGTTAAAAAAACCAGTTATACCATGGTGGAATTTAAAATGCTCTCAGGTAGTAGACGAGTCTAAATCAGCATTTTTAATATTTAAAGCAAGTCCAACCTTAAATAATTACATAATTTTCAAGAAACTCCAAGCACAAAAAAAGTTAACGTTGAAACAGGAAAGATTAAGTAGTTGGACAGAATTATGCCATTCTATCAATAGGTTAACACCTATCAGTAAAGTTTGGAACACAATCAGAAAATTTAACAAAACTGGTTCAAGTGATAATAACCACAATACGAATGGTGAATGGGTGAAAGAATTTCTACAAAAATATACACCTGACACTGTGGAGAATATCGTACCAAACACTACAGATTCAAATTCCTATTCTGAAAATTCATATTTAACTCAAAATTTTACTTTGTCTGAGATAAGGGCTGCTTTGAATTCTAGGAGAGATACTGCTACTGGTTTAGATTGGTTATCATATAAAATGTTCAAATTGTTAAATATTGATCACTTAAAATAGTTTTTAGACATACTTAACTTACTAAAATAAACTGATAAACTGATAAACTGATAAACTATGGTCTGGATTAATTATTCCTAAGGAATGGAAAACTGATTGCTTAGTGCCTATTTTGAAGATGGGTAAAGATAAAAACTTATCAGACTCATATCGTCCAGTAACTTTGACCTCATGTGTGGGTAAAATATTTGAGCAACTTATGAAACAACGTTTAGAGTACTTCACAGAGAGTAATTCCATTTTACCACAAAATCAATTTGGATTCAGGCGTGGTCGATCGGCCCGCGAAAGTCTTTCACATCTCTTTCTTGACATACACAGTGCTTCCGTCAAACAAGAATATTTAGCCAGCGTATTTTTTGATATAGTTGGAGCTTTTAACAATGTAAATCTGAATATTTTATCTTCTATCTTGTCTTCACTGCAATTACCTGAAAAAATTGTTAAGTGGATATTTAGTTTCTTGCATGGACGCGAAGTTTTTGTAAAATTTAAAAAAACATTAACTGGTTCTAGGTTTTCTTACAAAGGAGTATGCCAGGGTGGAATTCTATCACCTTTACTGTTTATTATTTATATACACAAACTGAATTCAATTTTAGGCAATGAAGTTCAAAATTTACAATTTGCAGATGATCTGGTTGTTTATTCTTCAGGATCAAACTTAGATAATGTCATTGACAAATTAAACCTAGCATTACAAAAACTTAAAAATTACTTTAATGATTTAAATTTGGACATCAGTGTAGAAAAAACTAAAGTAGTAGTATTCACAAAAAAAAGTGTAAGAGTCTCTAGAGTAAAAAAATTTTATGACAGGAAAATACTTCCGGTTGATGGATCAGACAGATTTCTAGGAGTCCTTTTTACTCAACATTTCCGTTTTGATAAATATGTTGGTTGCTTATCTGATAGAGCTGTTAAGGCGTCTAATATCTTGAGGTCACTTGCTGGAACTTCGTGGGGTGCAGTGTACCGGCAAACAGGCTAAGGTCGAGCCGCCGCTATCAGTAGCTATGATCGTCTATTCTATCTATCCCAAAATGAGAGGACCCGATTCAGCTGTAAGATTTGTAAGTTAAGAATGATAAGTCTGAATTCCTCGTTCGTTGAGAAATTCGTTAGTCGTACAATAGTCGAACGAAGTTTGGTTCAGGAAGTTACAGTTTCAAGTTAGACAGAGAAAGCATATATGTCCGCGAGCCGGTAATTCGCATCAGTCAGCGGTGTATTGCGCCAAAACGATCGTTGTTATATTTTATGTGATGGCACCATCTGGTTTTTGTATATATGAGCGCATTGGAACATCTTTTGTTTTAGTTTTAGTGATCGACCACAGTTTATAATATTTGTTTGTGATATCGTATAGATATCCGTCGTAGTTTTACGACGTGAGTACTCAATGATATTTCATGTGCTCGCTAGTAGCGGCTTGTGGTGGTTCCAATTATATATTTGGTTCACGGCAATAACGATCCGAAAAGACCGGTTTACACAATTGCAATTTGAGTTCCGAAATGGGTTCTGAACTAGCGGTTACCTCAAAAGGTCCGTAACGTTTTGAAACCTTCAACTCTGCGCAATTTGAGCTGGATGTTATCGAAACGCAAGCATTTTTGTTTTAGGAGATCTAACCCACACCATAGCGAAGTGCATAGTTCGAAAAATACCGAACTATGAATTCCACTAGCCGCAGCACGTCCTGGGCTGAGCCTAATCATATATACCGACTCAGCTTACACATTAGATCTCCTGCGAATTTACATTTAATTTAATAATGCAACTTGAATCCAATCTGACCCAAGGCAATGCAAAACACCTACCCGGACCTAAACAATGAACTTTAGACTGTAAATTGATCTCTTCGCGCGTCCCCGACAACACTCAAATGTCAAAATATCAACAGGATATGTTATCTGTGTTGACACCGGTTTAACTTTGTTCTGAATTTGTTATTTCCATCCGCGGAACCTCATCGATCAAACAGTCTCCCTATGCCCTGACAACCTAGGTTTAGCCGCAACTAAACTCCTGTCTAGCCTAGTCTAAAACCCTAGTGTTATACCACGTCCATTATCGACACCACTCGAAAATGGTTGAGTTTGATTTGAATGTGCTTGAATGTTTAACGACTGTGTGTGTGGGAATTACAAAACTCGCTACTCGAAGGAATGAGGAGAGGATTAGCCCGCGAATATCCTAAGAGCCAATCCAGGAACCCTATGGTGAAGGAAAAAGGAATTTAGGGTCGCTCCAAGCCCAGACTCAGACTCAGATAAATTGACTTAAAAGTTCTTTTCTAACGACCCAAGGATAGTTTTGGAATTAGGGGTAGGTTGATATAAAGGTAGGAACCGAGGTATATCTCGGCGCTTCAGACACTCACGAAAACCCACTGAAACTCCGCAATCACAAATTCGTATAGTTCTGACGCGTAACACGGCAGACAAAACTGTTTAGAACTCGTGAAAGACGACTGTCACAGTAGCTAGACGCTGAGACTGAATCCTCTCCCTTCCCCCACAATTGTATTTATACGCCCCACATGCGTCCTTTGCGAAAACGCTCTGCCCAAGCGAAGCTTCTTATCACCAACTACACAGGGTCTATTTTCTACCATGCCATGCAGATCCGCCGTTCTACAAATTGTGTGTACGCATATTCACTATGATCAACCGTAGGTGATCACTCAAATCATTTGGTACTGCCGATACACAGAATCTGTTGATCGCTGACCAATAAAAGCTTGTTGCGATTAATTAAGCATACCCGACCGCTAGGGCGCGTAGCTAAGACCAACCAGAATGATATTCAAACTAGCGGTGTCAGACTCTCCATATCATACCTCAATCGCAATTGTGTATTTGCAATCAACATAATAGCTTTCTCCGTTCCATAATAACCTTTCATTATTTAGTTATTCATAATTTTATTCAACGCGCAGCCAAATCGGCTCTGATCTCTACACATCTCGCAGGAATGCGACAAAAAAAACTTGACCTGAACTGAAATTCCACGAATGAACCCACGCGTCTTTTTTTTGCAAACTTTGCCAGTAAGCTACGCAAAACCCCCAAACGTTATCTGAACCGATTCTCGTATTCAAAACAGCGCGGCGTTGGGCTAGCTCTCTACCACGCAGAATGAAGTATCAAATGTACCGAACCTCGTGTACCATTACAGCAGATCCCAAAATTTTACTGATGTTATACAAGTCATTGGTGAGGAGTCATTTTGAATATGCTTTCTTTTGTTTCTGTTCCCAAAATAAATTATTAGATAAGTTAGATAAGATTCAGAATAAGAACTTACGTACTATAACTGGTGCTATGATGTCCACTCCCATTGTTTTGATGCAAGCTGAGTGTAGAGTTCCTCCACTTATATTTCGATTCAATTATTTAATGAACAATTTTACTCTTAAACTAATGTCTCTCAGAGACAATCCTCTCATCTCCAAGATGGTTAATGTATACTCAGCTTGTTCATCCAATCTTCCTTACTTGGTTAAGAATCTTCCTGAAATGTTAAAATATAAGTCTGAATCTAATTTTGCTGAGAATCCCATATGGCCTTGTTATATGGGATGTTATGAGAGTAAGTTTTGTGCCTTGGAGATTATTATGGAAAGAGAATTGAGACAAAAAGAACAAGTGTATGATTTGCTTTCTCGCTGGAAAGATTACAGTCAGATTTATACAGATGGCTCTAAAAAGGGCAACACAGTATCAATTGCCACCTACGACATAACAGCTAGAAAAGGTATGGGTCTCAGAATACCTGATAAAATGAGTGTGTATAGTGCAGAAGCTATAGCTATTCTTCAAGCTTTACAGTACATAGAAGAAAGAGAAGCAGAGAAGTGAAGAAGAACAATACCTTTACCACATTTTTTATGAATGTCAGACTTTTGCTCTACAGAGAATACTTTTGATTGACCAATTGTTGAATATTTTCAAAGAAGACCTGAACGTCCCGCGCTCGCTTCAGGATTTATTGCAAAACCCAGCAACCTTTAAACCGATATATAGATATGTGGAGTCCACAATTGGCGAAATTTGATTAAGACATGGCAATATTGCCTTTACCAGATACTTGGAACTGATGGGGAAAACTGTGGCACTAGCAATTAAACATAAAATTATATAAAACCATTACGTTTTAATTCAATAGGCGAAAAACAAGTTAAGTGACACCGTCAGTCAATGAAAGATAAAACCTTCTACAAAGTATTAAACCATGAGGTAGCATCACAGCTTCCAACACCTTCTCCTGATGTTCACTCATGTGGCTAAGACACGGCACTATCCACACATTAGTGTTGCACAGTGTCTTGCAAACTTTACTTTTGACAGCGGCTTTGTCATTATATCAGCTAGCTGTATTTCGGTTGGACAGTAGCTGACATTGATCAGTCCACTCACGAAGTGCTCGTGGATGAAGTGGTATCGCACGTCTATGTGCTTCGATCTCTTGTTAAAGGAACCGGACTTTATAAGTTGAATCGAACTTTGGTTATCAACGTGTAGATTTATTTTTACTTCAGAGTCGGTTATTTCCTTCAACAGAGATTTTAGGTACAGTCCCTCTTTACAGCAGTCGGCTGCGGCTATGTACTCGGCTTCAGTCGACGATAGGGCCACTATAGGCTGTCTCTTGGATGCCCATGATATTGGTCCATCGGCTATCATTAGCACGGAGCCAGATGTGCTTCGTCTCGTCAGCGGATCTCCAGCATAGTCCGAGTCGCTGTAAGCATCTATGTTCTCGATAGGGCTGTTTCGTTTGAATAGTATGCCCTTACTATTCAAACGTCTCTTTCGTCCCAACTAAGTACTTGAATATTTTCTTCACTCGTGTGACATCTTCCTTAGTGGGATTTTCTACTTTTCTGCTGACTAGGTTCACAGCTTGTGCGATGTCTGGTCTTGTTCGCGTGGACAGGTATAGTAAACTTCCCACTGCCTCTCTGTAGGGGTAATCCTTCTCCTGGGCAGTTTGCTTTATCGACTTTACATCATTGCTTCCAGGCGTCTCACAAGGCTTTGCGTTTTTCATATTATACTTTCCCAGTATTTCGTTTGTATAATATTTTTGAGTCAGCTTTATTCCTTCTTTGGAGTTATGAATCTCAATACCCAGGTACGTACTTGGGTTTTCATTCTTCTTCATTTCAAATTTGGTTTCAAGTTTTCCCATGACACTTTGAATCTTTTCCTTATCTTTTCCTATGACTAACCCGTCATCGACAAATAGTCCAATTATTATCGACTTATCTTCATTTATAAACACGCATCTGTCGGTTTTAATTGTCTTGAAACCCAACTCAAACATCGCTTGGGTAAAAGTCTTGTTCCATGTGAATGGAGCTTGTCTTAAACAGTATAAAGATTTTTTCAGTCGACACACAACATCTGTGTTTTTGTAGCCAGTATTTTAGCCAACAGGCAATTTCATATAAACTTCATCTTTCAGTTCGCCATACAAAAATGCAGTCTTGACGTCAAATGTCATGAAGTGGTAAGATTTAGATGCGGCAACGGCAAGTAAAGTCTTCAGGGCAGATTGACTTACGACTGGGCTATATATTTCTTCGAAATCTAGGTTTCCCTTCTGCTCACAGCCGCGTACGACTAATCTAGCCTTGTACCTTCCGTCATCTTTTATCTGGAATACCCATTTGTTGGACAAGATTTTATGTCCTCTGGCTTCTGACTTGTCGACTAATACCCACGTGTTATTTTGTTGTAGTGAATCCATTTCAGATTGTATTGCCTTCTCCCAATTTTCCTTGTCGGTGCCTGACACAGCTTCTTTATACGTCAGTAAAGAGCAGTCATAGTTATTATTATTTTCAGACATCAACATATTTACGCATCGACTGAGCTCGTAATCTTTTGTCCATCCTGGTGGCCTCACTACTCGTTGTGGTCTTCCACTTGCAGGTCGTTCAATTGGCTCTTCCTGAGATTCTTCATACGATTCATCATCAGAAGTGACATTGGATTCTGCTCTTGGTGGTCGTCCACTGGTAGAAGGTACATCAGCTGGCGGATATTGATTGGAGCTGGAAGAAGGGAGATTAGGTTGCTGAAAACGTAAGTTATTATTAGTATTTTTTTCTGTTAATTCTATTTCTATTTTTCCTGTTTCTGGTTCCGGATTTTTTCTTCAACAGCAGTAGTATTCGTATATTGCATTTTTCCTATTACTCTCACATCTTTGCTGATAGTGACATCATTCTTTTCCGGTATGTATATTCTAAAGCCTTTTGCATTTTTCGCATATCCCAAAAATACACCTTCCATAGCTTTGGCTGCAAATTTTCCTCTTCGAGCTTTGTTCATGACGAATGCTCTGTTACCGAACACGTGTAGGTGATTTCCTGATGGTGTTCTTCCCACCCACTTTTCATAAGGCGAGTTTCCTTTTAGAGCTCTCGCAGGGCTTCTATTTATCAGATAGTTTGCAGTGTTCACTGCTTCTGCCCACAGGTACGAAGGGACGTTGGAATCTATCATTAAACATCTTGCTTTATCCAGGAGTGATCGGTTTTTCCTCTCACTGCAGCCATTTTGCTGTGGTGTGTAGGGAGCGGTTAGTCTACGTGATATACCATTTTCTTTAAGAAGGTTATCAAATGCTTTAGATCTTTATTCGCCTCCATTATCAGAATGCAAATTTTTAATTTTTTTTCTTATGGAAGAGTTTAACATTGTTCTTATATTCCTTGAATTTTTCTATTACTTCGCTTTTTTCTTTTAGGAAGTAGACACAGCAGTATCGAGTATAATCGTCAATGAAGGTGATAAAATACTTAGATCCGGCCATCGATTCATTCTCGAAGGGGCCGCAAACGTCGCTGTAT
Source organism: Argyresthia goedartella (assembly GCA_949825045.1). Classification (NCBI taxonomy): domain Eukaryota; kingdom Metazoa; phylum Arthropoda; class Insecta; order Lepidoptera; family Argyresthiidae; genus Argyresthia; species Argyresthia goedartella. The sequence continues at coordinate 23,685,078 of OX463811.1, forward strand.
ACTATCTGTAGTGGCTCGGTAGAGATTATTTCTTCATGGCTTTGGAATGGTAGAGAAGTAAATTTTCCCTTGATACAGGTTTCACATGTACCCTTTTCTTTAAAGTCGAGTCCTCGCATCATTCCATTTTTCGCCATTGCTTTTAGGTCTCTTTCGTTGACATGACCTAATTTCTTATGCCATTTCATTATGTCTGTTTCAGCACCAGGCGTGAAGTTTGCTGTCTCTTCCGGCTCTTCAAATTCTAGATAATATAGGCTATTTCTTCTTTTAGCTTTTAAAACAATGTTTCCATCTTCTATGACACTGGCTTGTTCCTTTTCAAATAAAACTTTGAAGCCGTTATCTGTCATTTTACTTACTGACAGCAAATTAGTTGATAATTCAGGCACGCATAGTGTGTCAGTTAAGTTGTGCTTGCAATTTTCCGTGAATAGTTCAACTTTTCCTCTTCCTTGAACTTCAGTAGTGTGCTTTTCTGAAGCTAATCTTAAGGTATCGGTCTCAGGGGTCAGGTTGGTGAACAGGTGCTTCTCTCCTGTCATATGAGATGTGCATCCACTATCTAAACACCATAGACCGTCCTTGGTTTTCGAGGTTCCAGTTGTCAGACAAATATTGTAAGTCTTTTCTTCACCTTTTGCTTTATTATTACCAGGCCTCTTTTTCGACCAACAATCCTCAGTAGAATGCCCTTTCTTATTGCACTTCTTGCAAAACAATCCCTTTCTCTTCGATTTAACGTAAAAGGTTTCTGAAGTTTGAGGTTCGGTTTGCCTCCCCGCTTCATATTCTTCTACAATTTTAATTTTGAGATTGTCAGGGCTTGGTAGGACATCTCTCGATTCAATTGCTGTGCGGAAGCTGTCGAAAGTAGTAGGTAGACTGTATAGCATCATTATGCTCAATAATTCTGGATGAATTTTGACATCCATATCTTCTAGCTTACCTACAACGTCCATAAAATGATTGAGATGATCTTTTACATCTTCTTGAGGGTTCATTTTCTTTAAAACTAGTTGTTTTAAAAGTGTGGCCTTTCGTGCTGGCCCAGAACTTTGATAAATTGACTTTAGTTTATCCCATACCTCCTTTGAAGTATTGCAGCCTTTAATTAGCTTTAGTTCTGGTGGGGATATGAGTAAAAGTAGCTCTGACCTTGCCTTTGAGTCTTCCTTTAGGAACGCACTTTTTTGTTCGGCAATTGCAGTCGCCGCTAACGTTTATTCACCACTAGCGTATTCATATAAGTCGCTTTTAATGAGAATCGCCTGTGCGTGTAAGCACCAGGTATCGTAATTCGATTTTGTCAGCGGTTCTATGCTTCGGAAATTTGAGCTCATTTTTTTGACTTTCTCACCTTTTATGTTTTTAAATATGCTTTTTCCCCATGCCACAACCAAGCTCTGCTACCACTGATGGGGAAAACTGTGGCACTAGCAATTATACATAAAATTATATAAAACCATTACGTTTTAATTCAATAGGCGAAAAACAAGTTAAGTGACACCGTCAGTCAATGAAAGATAAAACCTTCTACAAAGTATTTAACCATGAGGTAGCATCACAGCTTCCAACAGGAACAATACCGGATATGACATACACCGGATTTTACATTGAAGACTTGGCCCAGTTGCCTTTTGAATATGATATTGAAGACCTTGGCCCATTGGCCCTAAGCAAACACTATGATATAATGAAAACAACATAAGAAAAGGCTGTATGGCCTAGAAACCTTTGCCTGCCTGACAAGGCAAATGAACCAAAAAAAAAAAAAACTTTCTTCCATAAGTCATAACATAACCTTCAAGATTGATCAGATTTATCGTGCCTGAAAAAGAAAAGCAGTATTTTACTGCAACCGTAAAGCGGTGCCTGCAGGAGTTAATTATAAAACATAAATTGAACTCAACGGCATCCGGGGGGGGGGGTTGGAAACCCTAACGTGAAAAAAACTGAAGAATTTAATTCAATAGAAACGAATACAAAGGTAAGAAAGTAATGCACTTTGCCCGACAGTGGGATGATAATGTTGAGTACAATGTGTAAAATATTGTCTCTTGTTTTAGAGAACAGCAGGTGGTCAGAGTGTCGATAAGGGGGCGGAATTCTAAGTTTTTTTTTCCTTGGCGCCCCCTTATCTACACTCCAACCCAGAAGCCTAATTGAGGAAATGTTTGGACAATTTGAAGACCAGACGCAAAAAAGTTCTCGCCACAGAGAAAAAGGAGAGAATGCGCACTGGTGGAGGGCCCTATCCTGGTCCCTCCTCTACTACAGCCGATGCTGAACCAGATACAGATCACATCGAAGAAGCACTAGCGGAGTCAACTGATGTAGATGTCATTGATAGTGATTCACATCCTCATGGTGATACTTTATTTTATACTCATTATATATTCTTTGGCTATGGATGAACTATGAAAAAGTATTACATAATATAACTGATTATACAATATTACACAAATACAGAAGCTAGCGGAGGAACAAGCTAGGGTGGAGATGGAGGTGGAGGAAAGTCAGAGTGATGACATATTCCAGCATGCACCCCAAAGACAAAGCGATGCCATTGTCCAGCTTGCACCCCAAAGCCAGAGCGATGACAATGTCCAGCCCGAACCCCAAAGACAGAGAGATGTCATTGTCCAGCCCGAAAGACCTGGTTGGTTAGGTAACTATCAACATAATATTCATGACATACAATTAAATTCTAGAAATGAGGAACCTTTATAATATATAGCTAGCTAGCCTACTGTCACGCAAAATTGGAATACGTAATCAGCTGGTGCTGGAATCAATTGTGCCTCTGCCACTTTGTTTTAGAATAGGCCTGACGCTGTGTTTTTATTTTCAGGTGCAAAAAACGTCAGAACCAGAGTCATTGCAGAAGAGCATGAACAACGTCAAAAAAAATATGAGAGGGCACAAAAAAGAGAGGAAGAACCACACAATGTTAAGATGAAAACTGCTGAGGAACTCTACATGAAAGCGTTCATTAAACGCCAAGCTGCAGAAGAATTGCTCCTCGGCCATCATGCTGAGCAGGAGGCCGCTGAGCTTCGTCTGTTAGAGTTAAAAAATAATAATTAAATTTCTACAGGGTGTAAATGAATTAACGCAAAATGAGAAGCTACATTGTTAGGGACATCATTTTGAGCAACTTTCGTTATGAAACCGATTTCATCACAGCAACTTTATTTTTCACTTTCCAGTACATTTTGGCCTTAGTGGGTCAGCTGATTTGTATGGAGAAGTTTCCTTTCCAATTAACACAACACTCATGTACGTGATCGATGGATTGGAGACTACGGCTGGTACTACTGTAAACGTGATTAAAAATGCACTTTCACCTCAAGCTCTACAGAATATGATTGAAGATTCCAATACATTAAATGAATGAATGAATGAATATTTTGATTTCACACTTTCCGTGTATTGTCATTATTGTGATTTAGCCTATAATGATTATGTAAAAGTGGATATGACGGACAGTGTGGAATACTATAACGGCGACAAAATACGCCACATGATAAACTACCGCATACTCTATACTATGTTTACGGGCTTGTTCGGAAGCAGTACTATAAAAGCTGTTCAACAAAATATGACCAATGACATTGAAGTGAAAAAAATCAGTTTATTAAAAAACCCATGATACGAATCATAACGTGGTTATACCAAATGAAATTTTAGAAAAATTAATTGCATTACTAGTATGCGCCAATTATGGTGCGTGGTGTTATGATAATTTTACAAAGGGTAGAAAGATCAATGGTGATACTAAAAAGAAATATCTAGCAGGTTTGATAACCAACAGTCCTAATGAGTTGAATCATCAGCAAATTTACGAGACCAATGACTCTGAATTTATCATAAGGTCTAGAAAAAGAAAAAGGGAAGAAACGGAGACGGAATCGGAGTCGAGTTCTTGTTCAGAAGGTTATGAGTGAATTTCAGAAGTCGAGTTCTTGTTAGGAAGGTTATGAGTGAATTTCATAAGTCGAGTTCTTGTTAAGAAGGTTGGGAAGAGGTTATAATTAAAAGAATATTTCTTCTTCTTTTGACTTTTATTTAAGTATAAGTACTACTAAAAATTACACAATATATATAAGTATATTAGTTTAAAACTAACCTAACCAAGAAATTAAAAAAATAACAAAATAAACTTTACACAATATTATAAACACACACAATAGTAGTAATTTAATCTTACACCTAACACCCTAACACAAATAATAGAAAGGAGATGTGTACTTTTTCCAAGAGAGTTGGTACTTTATTCGAAATAGTCATGAACCAAGTTAAAACCGTATTTATATGAAAGAATATAATTTAAAGGTTCTAAATACATATCGTGATCATTTTTTAAAACCGCCGTTTTTTTGTTACTGTGATTTTAAAATAATTATTATTTTAAATAAAACAGCCACCCAGAACAATAATTTATTATGGCAACACTGTTCCGTCACGTCATTGTCAAGAACCCCCTGTTCCGAGTCACGCCACAATCATCTACGAAGCCGTTCCGATTTAGCTTTGGCGATACAAAACGATGGCATCGTAGACGCTGTAATCGATTATTGTGTGACTCGGAACATGGGGAAAGTGTCAAAAATGACAATTGAATGAATTAGTTTTTTTTTTGCTGCAAAGTTAAGCAAAGGATGTAGGTTATAAATCCTACCCATACAAATATTTTTTTCAAAATTAATAAAGAATGGCGGTTTTAATAAAATAAATAATTTCGTAGGCTTTATTAATACTCGTTTCCCTACCAGAAAAACCGCATATGATTATGGTTCAAAAATCAGTACCGAAAAAATACATCTCCTTTAACATTGTAACCTAACCTAGAAATAAAAAATAACAATATAAATGAAAGAAAATTACATTAATTTTGATTTTTTAACAGACGATTCATAACAATTTACAGACAATTCTATAGAAGTGCTAGCCATCACGTCACTCATTTGATTGAATATACGCTTTTCTCTGTTTGTGGTTACAATATGGAGAAAATTATCAACATTCATATTTTCAGTTACTTTGAGATGGTTAGGTTAGAACGCGTTGCGGGGATTCGCCGCTCAAAGCGTGCAACGGTGCTATGGTTTTTGAGTTTGTTGGATTGTTAAGGTTTCTATTATACACAAACATGATGGCGATAAAATTATACAATAATATTGATTCGCTGCTGGAATGATCCACACATGCAGTGTTACGGTAGTAGCAGAAAAGGAAATGCGTCAAATTATTAACCAAATTTTGCGTGGTTATAACATTGGCCACCATCAAATCCCACATTCCCTTACAATTGGATGCGAATATTATACATTCAATTTATTCGCAAGCATGCAACTGCTCTAGTTGTTCGCGCACAGCGCGCAAACCTTTTGGCATATAAAATTCGACTACATTTTTGAATAAAATTGCATACAAACAGTTAAATTTTTTCGCAATGACCGGTATCTTCGACGGATGAGTTACCGAGACGCGGTACCAGTTATACTCTATGGGATTGTATTTTATTTATTTATTTATATATTTTATTGACACAGCCAACAGGTATTAAGCACAAAAATACAGAGTTCTTATGCTATGTGGTTCTTGTCTAGCCTAATACCCAATAACAGGCGTGCAACAGCATTCAATACATTTTTGAAATTATAACTTATTGTAAATAATTGACAGTTGTACAACCATTTGATGCAATTCGTAGACACTATTGGGTTTATGGTGCCGTCGTTGTATGTTATTTTTTGCTTCAAATGAATCTGTATACTAAAGTGCAAACCCAAAGGGAGTTTAAAAGTTAGTCTTTGTCCAACCATTTGTTGTTTCACTACAGTCTTAATCATATCTGCACTGATTTTGGGTAAGTACTTGTATAAGACACATTGAATTTGGGGGAGGGGGGCGTGGAGGGGGGGAGGGGAGGTCCTCCCACCTACCCCCCCTTTTAGGAAACCACTAGTTTTTATGTTATGGAGGTCCAAAGATTGAAGAAAATGCCTAAATTTTTTGGATTTCGGGGGAGTTGGAGGAGGAGAGGGGTTGGAGGAGGGGTTGCCAAGAGTAGGGGGTCGCCTCGCTCCGCTCCGCTTCTCTCCGGCTCCCGGGTCTGCTGTAACGTGTGAACCTAACAAACCTATCTTTAGTTTTTAAACAGGAAGTGACCTAAAGCAACCAATTTGGTTCTGATAAACTCCATAAAGTAGTTAGTAAGTAAACAAAGCCAAAGTCATCCAGAGAATCACGGATAAAACGAGAGCGCAACAGAACATTCACGAAACACGGAAGGAATCTGAATGAAATGAGCAAGTTCACCATTCGCCAAATATACAAAATAGGTCGCCTCGCTCCGCTCCGCTTCGCTCCGGCTCCCGGGTCTGCTGTAACGTGTGAACCTAACAAACCTATCTTTAGTTTTTAAACAGGAAGTGACCTAAAGCAACCAATTTGGTTCTGATAAACTCCATAAAGTAGTTAGTAAGTAAACAAAGCCAAAGTCGTCCAGAGAATCACGGATAAAACGAGAGCGCAACAGAACATTCACGAAACACGGAAGGAATCGGAATGAAATGAGCAAGTAGGGGGTCGCCTCGCTCCGCTCCGCTTCGCTCCGGCTCCCGGGTCTGCTGTAACGTGTGAACCTAACAAACCTATTTTTAGTTTTTAAACACGAAGTGACCTTAAGCAACCAATTTGGTTCTGATAAACTCCATAAAGTACTTAGTTAGTAAGTAAACAAAGCCAAAGTCATCCAGAGAATCACGGATAAAACGAGAGCGCAACAGAAAATTCACGAAACACGGAAAGAATCGGAATGAAATGAGCAAGTAATGAGAGATTTTCTGACAGCTAAAAAAGTAAAAAAATAGATCTGAAAGCTACGGCAGACAGCGTTTGATTCGACGTGGCTTTCAAAAATGGATCTGTGATCGGTGACTTCATTCAATAATTTGTGTTCTGTGGCTGGTCATGTCGTCTAAATTCAATCCGTTTCTCCTGTGGTTACGCGATGTTTTGTTTTCCTGTTCTCCTCTGTTTTGTGACTATTACGACGACCCTGGCTATTCTTTCGGACTCTTGTAGCTCCTTCCCTCGACTGACCTCCGCGTGCACCCTGGACATTTGCTTGCCATTACGATTGACCCCTGCCTGTGTATTGGACTTCGATTTTGTCATCATGAGTTTTCCAGCACTGGGAAAGGATTACGGTTCTTGGTCTCTGACAGACCTGGGTTGGAGTGTAGATAAGGGGGCGCCAAGGAAAAAAAAACTTAGAATTTTTTCCGCGTTTAGATAGCCTGGTCAATGTGCAGATAAGGGGGCAAAAAAAACAGAGCGCCGAAAAAAATATTTTTTTTTTTTGAAAAAAAGACTTAGAAAAATTTCGACTCGTCATCCAGCGACTTAGAAAAATTTCGTGAAAATATATTTTTTTTACTGTTTCTTTTTACCTCGGAATCGTGTAGTGCTGCTCTTTGCCATCATTTTTGGTCATAGACATTTTCCTCGTGCACCTCACCGATTTCGAGATATGCGTCATAACGATGTTTGCCATATCGATATCTCTATAAATAATGGTCCTATGGAAAACATGCGTATGACATAAAATGATGGCCGTAAGGCACCCTAAAAGATGCGCAAATGAAAATATCAAAATTCAAAAAAAAAAAAAAACCGAGTCAAAAAATTTCCAAGTGTTTTGCCCCCTTATCTACAATACCACCGCTTTCAGCGACTTAGAAAAATTTCGTGAAAATATTTTTTTTTACTGTTTCTTTTTACCTCGGAATCGTGTAGTGCTGCTCTTTGCCATCATTTTTGGTCATAGACATTTTCCTCGTGCACCTCACCGATTTCGAGATATGCGTCATAACGATGTTTGCCATATCGATATCTCTATAAATAATGGTCCTATGGAAAACATGCGTATGACATAAAATGATGGCCGTAAGGCACCCTAAGCTTCCTGCTATGCTTTCCTAGGGTAAATCCAGGCTTTGCTGGTTCAACAGCTTGTACCCATAGTGAACGTCGATGTTCATCACTAGGGAAACGGTGAGTACCATTTTTTTTACAAAACCTAACAACGCATGGACGATTAGGCTTTTTTTCCATGGTAACCAAAGTCTGTCGAACAGCATCAACACAGGGTGCTCGCGAAGGTATCGTGATGACAAAATCGAAGTCCAATACACAGGCAGGGGTCAATCGTAATGGCAAGCAAATGTCCAGGGTGCACGCGGAGGTCAGTCGAGGGAAGGAGCTACAAGAGTCCGAAAGAATAGCCAGGGTCGTCGTAATAGTCACAAAACAGAGGAGAACAGGAAAACAAAACATCGCGTAACCACAGGAGAAACGGTTTGACACATCACAGACCAGCCACCATCAGCCACAGAACACAAATTTTTGATCTGGCAACTGGCTGTGAAAGCCACGACTTTTCAACGACATCTATTGACAAATTTGGAACTTCCGAAGTTTTTTTTTTTAAAAATCCCTCATTATGTCAGAAAATACAAAATTGCTGACTCAAATTTCTACCATATAAAAATTTTCCAATAAAAATTTTCCAATAAAAATTTTCCAATAAAAATTTTCCAATAAAAATTTTCTAATGAAAATTTTCCAATAAAAATTTTCCAATAAAAATTTTCCAATAAAAATTTGTAAACAACAAAATCTTGTAATTTGTACTAAAATCATGTACCAATATCCAACGTTGGAGCTTTTGGGTTTGACATTTGTCGTTCCGAGATTGGCCGAGTTGTAAAAATCGCGTAAACATATTTTATAATTAAAGTGCTAAAATGATGTTTCCTAAATCAGAAAATGGTATCAGAGGATAGCTAAGGACCCCCCCTAACCACCTAAGTACTCCAATCTTCAAATTTCAATGTGTCTTATATAAGACCCAACCCCTGATTTTTACACCGGAAGTCTCAATACCCATTATCATCGGTTTGTAAATTTCTGGAAGACCAGCCAGCATCAAGGTGCCCAACGGTCAGTGTCGATAAGGGGGCGGCATTTTCCTTGGCGCCCCCTTATCTAAACTCCAACCTGCCCAACCATTCTTGATCAACTTTGAAGCCAATATTTCTAAACTTGTGAGCGGTTGTCATAATTTTACCGACATACTCTTCAACATTGGCACAGCTTTCTACATAAGTATTTATCAAATCTCGTAACAAACCAACTTTACGATTCAAACATGAAACTTCAAAAGCGCTCTGTAAGGTCTGCCACACATCGCGAGCAGTTGTTGCGTCTTGTATGTGAACATAGTTACGGGAGTCCACCAGCAAGATTATTTTTGACTTTGCTTTTACATCTCGTTTGACGTGTCGATAAGGGGGCGGCATTTTCCTTGGCGCCCCCTTATCTACACTCCAACCTGCCCAACCATTCTTGATCAACTTTGAAGCCAATATTTCTAAACTTGTGAGCGGTTGTCATAATTTTACCGACATACTCTTCAACATTGGCACAGCTTTCTACATAAGTATTTATCAAATCTCGTAACAAACCAACTTTACGAGTCAAACATGAAACTTCAAAAGCGCTCTGTAAGGTCTGCCACACATCGCGAGCAGTTGTTGCGTCTTGTATGTGAACATAGTTACGGGAGTCCACCAGCAAGATTATTTTTGACTTTGCTTTTACATCTCGTTTGACATCGACCACGGATCCTGCCGCTGGCTCCACACAATCCCAGAGTTCTTCATGCTGAAGATACGTTTGGACGGCGACTTTCCAGGTATTGTAGTTGTCTCGACCGGATAACTTCTCAATTTGGGGGTTAGACACGGCAGACATGTTGAGCGGTAACCTCACCACGTTTCGCTATTTGTCGATTTCAGTGAATTTAGACGAATCTTCACAGATTTTCAGGAGATTTTTATCGATTGTCCACTGTAACGGTAACTTTTACTGAAAAGCCTTTTTTCTATATGGAACGGACCATAACCTAATAAAAGGCAATATTCGTTAGAACAGCAACGAACGAGTTATAATAACTCGTTCGTTGCTGGAAGTCTAGTGATGTTCCTAATCGATTATAAATAATCGATTAATCGATTATCAAAATAATCGACCATGATCGATTACGAAAATCATAATCGATTATGTAATCGATTATTAAAAATAATCGAGTTTTTTTTAAGCTCTATTAACCGGATTTTGAGAAAAGGTGTTTCTCAAAATATATCTACCGAATAGAGGTTTTCCGGATTTTCCATACGCCCGCCGGCTCGGCGCACCGGCACCGGCACTTAATCACCGTGAGCTTTAGTCCTATTTACCCCCTTTCTAACTCACCAAACCGGTGCCGGCCGGTGCCGGCCGGTGCGCCGAGCCGGCGGGAGTATGAATGGTACAATGAAACAAAACGCCTAATCTATGACTACGATTGATCTATGAACGCAATCTCAAAAAAAAACTGTCATCATCAGTTTGTTATGATAACTAATATTGTTTGTTGTCGGTCGTCTGTCTTTTCTTCTTGTGAGATGTGTTGTTTGTTTACAAGCTGATATAAAATAATTTATCATGAAACGCTATAGAAGTGTGTCCTTTGTTTGGACACACTATGATAAAGACAGAAACGAAGCGACATGCAAAATTTGCAAAAAAGTCATTAAACTCTGTGGTAATACCACCAACCTAAGGGAGCACCTTAAACGCCTCCACAATATACTAGAGGACCCAGCCCCCGCAGCACCCAGTACATCGAGTTCTTCAGATGCTGATCCTGTTCCACAAAAAAAAGAAAGGCAAACCAAACTTATAGTAAATTCAGTATCTGAGCTAAAGCCAGCTCAAATCAAACGCATTGACAATGCCGTTTTGAAAATGGCTTTCACGGACCACCAACCTTTATGTTTCGTAGAGGACAAAGGGTTTCTTGAGTTTGTGGAAGTTCTACAGTGCGAACTCTTAAACAGGTAATGAATACCTAACTATGTTTGTGTAAATAAATATATCATTTACATAGGAATCTATTTATGGTTATATATGAAACTGAAATTGAATTGAATTTAAGACCAAATGTTAACTATAATACGCAAAAAAAGTTTCATAATTCTTCTTCTTTCAGGAACACACCTCTTTACCAGCCGCCAAGTAGAAAAGTACTCTCAAAAGTTCTACTACCGGAGCAGTATTCTAGGACATGTGCTGAACAGAAAAACATATTGGAAACTGTCCAATACATTGCTGCAACTACAGATATATGGACCTCAGATAGTAACAAGGCCTATATCACCATCACCACCCACTTCATTCATGATGATGAATTATATGCATGTGTGCTGGCCACCCGAGAGATACCAGAAAGTCACACAGCAGAAAATATTTCCCAAAAACTGCAACAAATCTTCAATGAGTTTGAAATATTGGACAAAATAGTGATTGTTGTATCGGACAATGCACACAACATGAAAAATGCCATAAATCAAAAGTTGCTAAAACATTACCACCCGTGTGTTGCACATACCCTGAATTTGTGTGTGAAGGAGTCCTTGAACTCAGATCCCATTTTGCAAGACCTTATAAAAAAATGCAGAAAACTTGTAAGTCATTTCCGTCAAAGCGTTAAGGCTTCAGAAATCTTAAAAAATATCCAGACGCAGCTACATTTACCGATTCTGAAAGTAAAACAAGATGTTGAGACAAGGTGGAACTCCATATGCATTATGTTCCGCAGACTTCATGAAATAAGACAAGCCTTGACTCTGGCATTGGCTGAGCTCAATAACCCACCAGAAAACTTAGATAATAATAATGACTGGAAAATGATAGCAGATTGCATTTCCATCCTTCGTAATATTGAAGAGATAACTGAACAGTTATCAGGAGAACAATACCCTACATTGTCATTGGTGATTCCTTTGGTTCGGGGCCTTCAATATAATTTGCAACAACTGAAACCAGTGACAGCTACGGGAAATGAATTAGTGTCAAAACTGATAGAAACAGTGCAACGAAGATTGGGAACACTAGAATCAAAAAGGCATGTTGCAAATGCATGCCTCTTGGATCCCAGGTTCAAAAAGATAGCTTTTGGATCAGAAGATAATGCTTCTACGGCACAAAGAAGTATCAAAGATGAGCTATCAAACATCTCAAGATTAAGATCAGCCCCAGAACCTGCAGCAACCGCAGAGGTAAGGCCACAGCTATCAAATGATGAAATGGAAGCTCACAGTTCATCAACAGAAACAGTACCAGCAAAAGTGTCCATATGGGACCACTTCGAACTAAAAAGAAGCAGTTTAATAGAATCGTCTAGTAATGCTTCTGATGTGATTATCGCGCTGCGTCAAAACTTAGAGTTTCCACTTCTGGAACGACACAAAAATCCATTCAGCTACTGGAAAGAAATGAAAACAATTATGCCTGATTTATACCGCCTACACCTGAAGTATTCATGCATACCTGCTTCATCAGTCCCCTCTGAGAGAGTCTTCTCCAAAACTGGGCAAATTACAAATTTACGACGCAATCGTCTCCTGCCAAAAAACCTTGATTACATTGTGTTCCTCAATGCTAATTATAAATTAGTTGAAAAGGCTAATTTGAATAAGTGAATATTAATTGTGATATTTAATATATTTTAACAGTGTTACTTCAGTAAGGAAGTAAATATCTACCTTATTCTTATTGTATGGTTGTGGGAATCGTTATAGTTTGAATTTTATAGCTTGATCGATAACAGTTGTCTTTGGGTGGATTTATTGTAGGATTGCTTATCTTGTTCATGGCGTAGAGTAAGGGACAGAGCTATATGCGCTGTATATAGCTTCGTCCCTTACTTAACGCTATAAAAAAGATAAGCATTTCTACAATAATAAATCCACCCAAAGACATCTGTCATTGATCAAGCTATAAAATTCAAACTATAAGACTTATTATTTTATCTAGTTAGGCCATTGCCATTTTGATATTCTAAAAATATATATAGCATAGTATAGCAAAGTATTTTAAAGATCTCATTAGTCTTCTATGAAAGTGTTATATACTCATGTTAAAGTATTTATTAGTAAAAAAAAGCAAGTACAAAGTATTTTGTATTTCTAAAATACTGAGCGAGTGACTGACTCCATTTAAAAATGACTGTGATGTTCCTTAGTTTTCTTAGCTGTTTGAAGATTCTATTAGCACTGTGTTTTAATATTTTATGTTATGTTTATATTTAAATTTGATGCTGATTTCAAAAGTGAATATTATTTTTTCTATTTAGTTATGTTCTAAAAGTTTCACTTCAGTAAGAAAGAATAGCTCAGTGTAGTTTAAAATTAATATATCCACCTTATTGTATGGTTGTGAGAATTGTTAAGACTTAATATTTTTTCTAGTTAGGCCATAGCTAATATTGATACACAATAGTAATTATTTTGTATGTCTAAAATACTCAGCGAGTGACTGACTCCATTTAAAAATGACTGAAATGTTTCTTAGTTTTCTTAGCTGTTTGAAGATTCTATTAGCACTGTGTTTTAGTAATTTATGTTATGTTTATATTTAAATTTGATGCTAATGAATGACCCAAGGCTAATGTCATTTCAAAAGTGACTATTATTTTTTATATTTAATATGTTCTAAAAGTTTTACTTCGTAAAGTAAAAGTAAGTAAATAGCTCAGTGTAGTTTAAAATTAATATACCGACCTTATTGAATGGTTGTGAGAATTGTTAAGACTTAATATTTTATCTAGTTAGGCCATAACTAATATTAATACTCAATAGTAATAGACCTAATTGTTATTGATTGTATATTTGATAATCTAGAGATCTCATTTATGAAAGTATTTATCCATATTCTTGTGTGTAAGTATTTATTAGTAAAATAAAAAGCAAGTACAAACTTATCTTTGTTGTTTGTCTTGTTACTGGTGATTCTAAAATATTTTGTTCGAATAGGAAATGATAATTTTAATCCCGAAATCATGAAACAGAGGGTTAGGTGCTGAATATTACAGGCCTCGTATGGTTTTATCATAATCGATTAATAATCGATTATTAATCGATTAATCGATTACGCATCAGATGGCATAATCGATTGATCGATTATGAATATAATCGAATCGGCACATCACTCTGGAACCATATTACATTTAAAGCTTTCAAAACTGACACAACAAGTAACGTGGACCAAAACAATGCGATTATTCAATAGTAAAAATATAACATTATTTAAAAACACGCTTAAAAATATTGACTGGTATAATGCTCTAAATATAAAGACTGATGTAAATAATAAATATAATATATTTAATAACTTAATCAATAAAATATTAAATGACTGCATACCTCTACGTAAAATAAAGATACGAAGTAATAATAAAAAACATTGGCTCACTGTTGGAATAAAAAAGTCATGCGAAACAAAAAGATTATTAAAAATACTTACAATTAAATCAAAATACAATAAAATACTTACCGATTACTATAAAAAATACGAGAAAACCCTAAAAAAAACAATTATCATCTCTAAAAAGAATCATTATAAAAGAAAAATTACCCAATGAAACAATATAATTAAAACTATGTGGGATGTAATAAACGAATGCACCAACAAAAGGCCCAAAAAAGAAAATAACAACATCAATCTTCAAATAAACAATACAATAATTTCAGACCCCCATAGGATAGTACAAATATTCAATGACTTCTTTGCATCAGTGGGCAACGAAAGAGAGAGCCCTTCACCGAGAGCTAGCAGGCGCTACCCGAACCACCAAGCCAAACAAACCATGTTTCTCTACCCAGTAACCCCACGAGAAGTCTATAACATACTTAAAAACTTAAAATGTAAAAATAGTCACGGCATAGATGGTTTACCTCCTAAATTGGTTAAGAAATGTGCAGAAGAGTTGACTCTACCTTTTTACCTCATGATTAACCAATCTTTCACTGAAGGTACCTTCCCAGACCTACTTAAAATTGCTCTCATAAAACCAGTACATAAGAAAAACTCTAAACTAAAAACAACAAATTATCGTCCTATCGCTATACTGCCGACGGCTTCAAAAATATTTGAGAAGGCAATGTGTAATAGAGTGTATAAATTTTGTGAGAAATTTAAACTATTTAACGAAGGCCAGAACGGGTTCCGGAAAGGACGGTCTACATCTTTAGCGGTCTTTAAATATATACAAGCGGCTATAAAAATAATAAATGATAGGAAATATGCCATTGGTATTCTGCTTGATATGTCGAAAGCCTACGATAGAGTCCGACACGACATATTGTTAGATAAATTGCATAGTATGGGAATACGGGGCATAACTCATAAATGGTTTTCCTCTTACCTGAGCAATAGAAAACAACTCGTGGAGATGGAATACTTGAACCAGAATAGCAAAGAAATTATTAAACTCCAGTCTGATACTATAGACATTAAAGGTTCAATCCCCCAGGGCGGTGTCGCTAGTTGCTTATTATTTTTAATTTACATTAATGACCTCCCCAGAATCATGAGCGATCCATGTGTGTTGTTTGCCGATGATATTTCTATCCTTACACCTTGCGCAAATAACCTAGAAATAAATAATAAACTAGAAACTATCCTAAATAGTACTATAAAATGGCTAAACGATCATAACCTTCAGATAAATTTCAATAAAACTAAATTAATGTTATTTCACCCACCTCAGAAAAAACCATTAGACATAAATTTCACATTCAACAACATAAGATTGGAAACAGTGAGCGAATTTTCCCTGTTAGGTTTGAATATAGATACGAATATAAATTGGAAAGTACATACCCAAATCTTACGTTCCAAGCTATCTAGATTTACCTACGCTCTCCGGGAGGTAAAAAAGTCAACGGACGTAAAAACAGCTTTAGTTACCTACTATGCCTATGCTTATGCGTGGCTTAGTTACGGTATCCTACTGTGGGGTAACAGCACTAACGCACAAAGCGTTTTCACTCTACAAAAGCAACTAATACGCATACTCACAAATATTGAACCTCGAGACAGCTGTAGGCCACACTTTACAGAACACAAAATACTCACACTCCCTAGCATATACTGGAAACTTGTAAATTCGTCCGAAAATATCCTGAATTTTACACAAAACGCCAAGATCAGATGCCAACGAATCGCAACCTAAGACCAAGAAAAGGACTAGCGCTTCCACCTTCTAGACTAAACATACACTCTTCAAGCCCTCTAGTAATGACTGCAAAAATTTATAATAAGTTACCAAAACATCTGACGACAGAAACTAGAGATACCATATTTATAAGTTCATTAAAACAACTATTAATTAATAAATGCTATTATTGTGTAAATGATTATTTAAATGACGAATTATAATTATTAAAATAGGTATAGAATAAAAATTTCAAACATATGAAAACTAACATTATATAAATAAGAATCTGATACAATTTAATTTACATATATATAAATTAAGTAGTACGTAGAAATATTGCAATATTGTAATAACGCCCTCTCGCAAATTGCTGTACCTGGACAAGGTCCATAATGATAATCTCCACCTATATTATATATGGAATGCAATAAATAAACTGAACTGAACTGCTAGCGCCACCTGCATTTAGCTTTCACTTTCACCGGCCAACCAGTGATGCCAACTTAGAAACTTTATAGCTAGATTTAGCTATTATTTGGTGACAGACAGACAGCTACAAATTAATGAGACTTGTAGACTTCATAACTTTCTTTACTTCTAAACTTTTTAGCTACTTTTTTTTGCAACTTTTCATTTCATCATGCATGAGACGTGAGGCTAACGAGATCCGTAAAGTAGGATATCGAAAGAAAAGATCAAAACTAAACGTGAATCAATGGTCATAGATGCTATGGTAGGTACAGGTCATAATAGGTCGGCGTTGGCCGGTAATTCCCCGTTTCCCGTTTTCCCGTGTGCTACGAGTGAATACTTAGTAAACCAAAATATAAGTACTCTTGCTTTAACTTGCATTGCCTTGAGGTTATTCTCTCAAATGAGTTTATTTAAAAATAAGCAAAGAAACCGAATGAATTTGATAACTCTGTATTAAATTCTGAAACATTTCCTGAGGGAGTCTCTAATGCAGAGGATTAGAGACTCCCTCAGGAAATGTGGTAAATGCTTCTATAACTGTGTTTTGCCTAAAGATGTACTGCATAAAATTGGCACCGCTGAAAAATATTCGAAATCAACGAAAGATAAGTACTGAACCCCAGCTATCGACATCATGCTCTTTAATTGTTTTTTTTTTTTTATTTAATGACGTACACAAGACATTTTCAACTCTCTTGATGGAATTAATGAAAATAAAAATGATTTTCAGAAATTGTCATTTTATTGTAACCTACCTACCTACTATAAAAATTAACTATTCTAGCAACTTTTTGGGAAAAAAATCTGGCAATCTAGCAACATTTTGAAAAATGTCTAGCAACTGGGAAAATCTAGAAGTTGGCTACACTGCGGCCAACGCCCAACGCAACGCCATTGATTTGCGATTTTGCGTTGTGCGTTGCGTGATACGTAACAGGGCTGCCAGATGAAAAAAAAATCGTGATCGTACGCCAACTAGAAAAAAATCGTATTCCAAGGAAATTTTGAAATGAAAAGATCGTACAACCTAGAAGTACAAAGTTTTTATTAAAATTACTAAAATTAGTTCAGATTTAAAACAATAAAATTTATTAGACTTATACAATTTTTCTGCGGTCATATTTTTCAACATTTCTTTTGTTGGCTTAAACTTGGTGCAATTTCCGTTTCTTCGTATTAATTGCTTGGCTAATAGTTTTCCATTCAGTGTTTCATTGGATAAACTGTTTCTAAGTTTTGTTTTGATTATATTGACCTCGCTGAATGCCCTTTCACTTGTCTGCACTGGAATGTGGTAAACATAACACATTTATAGCAAATTAGCCAGTGTTTCATAATTTTCAAATTGTTTTTTAATGACGCCCCAAAACTCATCGGTATTCAAAGAAATTACAACAATTTTATCTGAAATATTGGGAAAACTGCGCCATTCGTCATCTATTGCCTGCATCATCTGAATGTCGTCGGGTTTTACTATTCTTGGAACAAGTATCATAAGTGGCTGTAACGTCGGTACTTTTTTCCTGTAATTACTGGAAGCAGCATTGGTAGGTTCAATACAGTCCAGTTTTGATAGAAGCGGGTCATCTAAGTCATATCTTTTTTTAATTTATTTAGCGCTTGTGATTAAGAAATTCCGACAGCGATGAAAAAACTCCTTGGTGGCAGTAATCTGACGACGAAGTTCAGGTTGTGTAATTTTGTTCATCACTTGAATTCCCAAATACATTTGTTCATCCTTTAACCATTTTTCTTGACGATCAATGTCAATAGCAGAAAGCTCAGTTTTGTTGACATAATCAGGATCCAAAATACATAGCAAAATATCTTTATACATTTCGCGCTCCTTTTCGTTTAATGACGTGATCACTACTTTTTCCGATTGAAAAAGTTTATTGAAGTTGGTGAATTTCGGCAATATCCAAGACAAGAACAAGTAATAAAGCTGTATGAATGGAACATTCAAACTATTAAAAAAAAAACGAAAAATTATAAGTTTCTTAACAATGCAAACAACTACAGACTTTTTGTGATTGCATAAAGAGTCTTCATTCAAGTAAAAGATCCAGGCATACGTTAGGTTTTCGGGGAATTCCCCGAACATAATATTTGCCGGTGGAGCACATTCGTTTCATTACGAAATGTTGCCAGGTACAGAAAAATCGTACGTTTTCGGAACGATCTTGGTCTAGCATACTACATGAGTAAAAGTGCCAAAAAATCGTAGGAGTACGATTTAAATCGTACATCTGGCAGCCCTGTAACATAGTATCTTTTTATATGTCTGTGGTTGCTTGGGGCGTAGTCGGCCGGCACTCGTCGTGTTTCTTTTTTATTTCTTCATTCAGTGAAAAATAATTGGTGGTGATAATATTAATGTACTTATTCGTTAGTTAGGTCCGGTCGGGTAGTCATAGTCATAGGTTAGGTTTAGTATTCTTGCTTTGCTTGTGCAAAGTGTTGGCGTTTGGACAGACTCCATGTCCATTTCCAATTTCGATCATTTTACTTTATCCACGGTCGGTCATGTTGTCTGAAAACGGCGGCGCTAATCGTCAGTAAATACTGTTATGTATTTTATCTATTTATATTTTCCGACCTGAAAATGAATGTGAAGACTCCCAAGATTCGTCAAAGTGAGAGTTCAAGTCGCCATCAGAGGTTTACTGAAATATCGGACAGGCAATAATGGGTCAGTGTCCAACCGGAAATTCATCTGTCTGCTATCTTGTCTAAAATATGTGAATATAGCTTGACAAATAGGTTTGTTAGATTTATCGGTCAGTGTCGATAAGGGGCGGTACCAGCCCCGCAATCCAACCCTTCTGTCTTAACTCCAATCTGTGATAACATAACACTCTGCTGGAGTTGGGTGGCCTGTATACGGCTCTCAAGAGTGGGGATTGATGTTAAAGATGCGCGAATCATCTCCTGTGATCGAACCTGGAATGTGTTGGTTGGAGTGTAGATAAGGGGGCGCCATGGTTGGAGTGTAGATAAGGGGGCGCCAAGGATCCGCCCCCTTATCGACACTCTGACCGTTCTGTGGAGTATAGACAGGCCAGCGAGTCCAATTGTTTTTTTGTCTATCGGGTGGTATTGCATTTACTACAATATTGTATTCTCTATGGTTTTTGAAATTTTTGTGTTAACTTTGGACCATAAGTCACTCAGCCAGACACGTGGAGTTTCTATTTCTCCTCGTTATTCCAACTCCCCCGGACTAAGGAGGATGTTAATTTAGACAGGTTTGACTGGAACGATGCCATTCTGGGATCAGATTCTACTCCTGGAACTATTCTGGTCCGGAATGACTCATCTTTAGTTGATGTCACTTATTCATCCAGTATATTTGCTTTATTTTTTTTTATATATAAGCCTATTCTTTCACACTGCTAGGACAAAGCCCACTTTTCATATTTCGAACCCACATATCTTGTTGACGAATAATGACTATCAGCTACTGCACTGTACTCTATTTGCATGATAGAGATAATTAGAACAATTAGTTCCTTTCATTTGCATTGAAAAAAGCGGTTGAGAAAATCTGTCTCTCCACTTGCTGCCTAAAAACAATGCTAGTGAAAGTCACTAATGATTGCTGTATTTATCTCTCTCCAGTGAATAGTGTAGGTGTCTTGCTAGATAGAGGAGTCTCTCAGGGGAGTTCTGTTTGCAAACATTGCGGACCTCAATCTGACTTCTGATATATATTGTATAGATCCCAGACAGCCAGTTGTTGCCAACCAGTTTTGTAGTCCCCAATCCCACCCCTCCATCACTAATATTACTGATAAATTACAAAGATTTTTGGTTTTAACCCTTTACTTGGCAAGACAATTTAAGGTGTCCGATTTAGTTGAAACTCAAAATAGTGTTTTATGAAAAAACCCTTAGTATCTTTTTTGACACATTGCCTACCGTAAAGGGAATTCAAACAAATTTTAAGTGTATCTTTTTAGACACATTGCCAAAATTTTAGTGGTTCGTATCTTAAAATAAAAAAAAGATCTTGCAAAGAGAAAAGGAAAACAATAGTTTTATTTCTATATCAAAATTAGAATATCAAATCAGTTCAAAATTAAAATATTTCACTTAACATTAATCAACATTTTATAAAAACTTTAGGCTTAACATTAAAATTTATGCTTATTACTAAAATCACCATTTAAGACCAGACATATGAGGTCCATACTTTTTAATTAATGAAAAATCTACAATTATTTATGAAAAGCCCCATAACAATTTCTTCTCTCCATTAGACACAGCCTAACATTGCATTTTTGGCAATGAATTGTTGTCTGGCCTGCTTTACAGAATCGGCAACGTCCTTTAATTTCTGACACAGGCCAATGGCCAACGTTATCGTATCGGATACTGTCTGTTGGCAAAGGACCCACGGGATTCTTTATTTTCGGATCCTTAAAAGTTGGGGTTTCGCTATTGTCCCTGCCTGCTGAAATCAAGGAATTTGCAACGGCAATACGAAATTCTTTCAATTTCAGTGTCGGTTTCTTGTATGACAGCTTATGATCCCTTCGATAAAGAAGCCAACCATTATTGACAAATGTCCAGCATTTGAGAAAAGATTGGAAAATACCATCTATGTCCTCTGAACTCAGTTCTGTACAATGCTACAAGCATATCAGCTAGGTCAACCCCACCCATGTGAGTATTGTACTGCTTCACGATTTGAATTTTATTGAACTGCAGACCGAGCTTTTATGAATTTGTTGTTAGCGCAGCACTTTTTCGGTGGGGTAAGCGTCTACGAAGGAGCTCGCCAAATGTATAGCCTTGTTGTCAAACCACTTGACAATAACAACCTTCCGCTTAGTACTCACAACCTGGCAATGACTCCCTCGGCCTGACCTTTAAAGCTGCTTATCGGTCTTCAATAATGTCTGTGCTCCCCTCAGTCTGTTAGCCCGCAATGTTCCCAAGCTGAATATGCCATACTCATTACGAAGATGTGAAATGAGGTCGAGAGAACAAAAGAAATTGTCAAAGTACAGCACAGAGCATGAAGAGTTCTTTATCGACTTTGCTAGGGCTATTACTAATTTAGCGCCGACACCCATCGTCTCTTCAGCGGGACTAAATTTGTCAAATCGAAAAGTATCTTCGCCACCGTATACGATAAAGTCGTACACCAATCCTGAAACACCTGCTCGGACAAAAATTTTAAAGCCCCATTTCTTGGGTTTACATTTCATATATTGGCGACGGTTTCCTGCCCTCGTCCCTTTTTAAGTACGGGACCATCATTTCGTCAATACTGTATCGGCCTTCTTGTTCAATAGCCAAACAATTTTGTCTGATTCTCACTAGAAGAGGACGAATCTTGTAGTAACGATCACCATCATCTAATGTGGTGTCTGCAAAATGTAAAAACCGTCGGATCTTCTGGAATTTTTTAAGTGGCATTATGTCAGCTACTTTTGCGCATCTCGTCTCTTTAGCCCAGTAATCTGTGTAGGCAGGCAACTTTATTACTCCCATGAAAACATTTATGGCTAAAAAATCCTTGATGTCGCAAGCCGATATTTTTGGAGAGGAACCAGTCTTTTGTACCCCGTAAAGCATGGATGCACAGACTTATTAAAACTAGGGGCCACTCGGGCAAATTATGAACTGATGGCGGGCCGCCAGAAGTATAGGTAATTAAAGACAATAAAGGATTGATAATAATGTATTAAAATTTAAAAATAATTAATTAATTTGAAGCGTGGCACTGCATAGAGCTTACAATCTTTTTTATATTTGGCTCAAATTTATTTGTAGCAACACGTAAAACTGCTTCCAAACTTTCATTTGCAAGGCGGTTTCGATTTTTTGTTTTATTATTATTTAGTATTGAAAAGGTTTGTTCACATATATAGGTAGAACCAAATAAGCTGGCACATTTCAGAGCGTTTATGCGCAACTCTTTGTAAGTATTTTTATCAATGCAGCGGTAAAAGTTCAGCAAGTCTCCTTCGTTGAATTTGTTGCGTAAATCTTGGTCGTTTTGAATGTCGATAATTTCTAACTGCATTGATTCTGGCGCATTTTCGACTGAAATCGTGAAAGGATTGCTAAATATGTCCAACAGAGGTTTCACTTTTTTAAACTCCGAAAATCTGTCTTGAAAATATTGAATCAAAATATCTAGCTTTTCTACATAACTGAAATTAATCGCAGTTTTGTTGAATTTTTCAGCCATTTTCTTATAATTCGGAAAATGATTGTAATTTCCAGAATTCAATTGCGATCTGAAAAGTGTCAGCTTGCATTGAAAGGGTGATACATGAGCGTAGAGCTGGGATATCAGTTGATTTTTGCCTTGAAGCCGTGTGTTCAAGACATTCAAATGATTTGTAATGTCAACTAAAAAAGCCAAATCACACAACCAAACAGGATTTTTAAGTTCCGGCACATCCCTTTGCTTTTCCGCCAGAAATATTTCAATTTCTTCTATTAAACTTAGAAATTGTTCCAGTGTCAATCCACGACTTAGCCACCTTACTTCTGTATAATACAGTAAATCTCCATATTCGCTTTCGATGTCATCAAGGAATTGTTTGAATAGCCTGTGATTGAGTCCTCGTGATTTTATGAAATTTACAGTCGAAACTACCACTGTCATGACATTTTGAAATTCAATTTTTTTAGAACAGAGGGCTTCTTGGTGTATAATGCAGTGAAACTGCATGAGATCTTCAGCGTTTATGTTTTTTTCTTGCAGATGCTTTTTCAGCAAAGTAACTAGCCCAGAATTGACACCAATCATCGGAGGAGCACCGTCAGTCGCAACTCCCGATAATTTTGATAAGTCCAGAATTGACACCAATCATCGGAGGAGCACCGTCAGTCGCAACTCCCGATAATTTTGATAAGTCCAAATCAGTTTTTGAACACTCATCCAAAAGTACATTGAGTATATCAACTCCTCTGGTTTGACCTTTCAATGAACACATTCCTAATAACTCTTCTATGACTTCAAAATCTTGAGTAACACCTCGTATGAATATGAGAAGTTGAGCTGTGGAACTTATATCAGTGGATTCGTTGAGTGCTAATGAAAAAAATTCAATGATCTTAGTTTTTTCATTTAATTGTTCTGCAATATTACCTGGCAAAGACATAATTCTTCTTTGGATAGTCATACGATTCAGTTGAATTTTCTCAAACTTTTTTGCTGCTTCTGGACACATTTTCTTAGCGGCAATTTCTATGCATTCTTTTACAAAATCCCCATCATTGAAGGGGCGACTTCGCTTTGCTATCATTCGAGAAATTTCATAACTAACTTCTGTAGCTGTTTCTGAATCTTGAATGGGTTTTGTAAACATAGCTTGCTGACCAATAAGCTCCCGTTTTAAAGACAACATTTTTTGCTTTCTTAATTCGCCTGTAAACTTGGTAAAAGGAGGATGCTGCGTTTCATAGTGCCTTTTTACATTATATTCCTTTGCAATCGCAACAGCATTCTTGCAAATTAAACAAACGACTTTGTTATGCGACCATACAAAAAAGTATTTCTCAGTCCAAATTTCTTGAAACTGCCGATTTTCATCTTTAACCTTACGTTTTTTACTAGGTCCTGGCTTGTCCATGTTGCGTTCTAATCCTGGCTAGGATTAACACAGCACCTAAAAACAATTACAGTACCTACTTAGATTAATAGTAATAGTAATAGTTCTTTATTTGTACCCATCCTTTTTTAAATTACCAAAAATAGTTGATTAAATAGGTAGGGAAACACTTATTAATAACAGAGTTTTATTTACGATTTCACAACACAATTATACAAGGCACTTGACGGGAAATCTACGTTGAATGTGGATTAAAATATATGACACCGGCTAGTCGAGTTAAAATCTACACTAGAACTATTGACACTTCACTAAAATAAAAACCGAACTGTCGGTCGCTGCGGGCGGTTAGCGTGCCGCGGCGCTTCCTCAAGAAAACGAATTTGACCGAGATCAGCACGAAGCGCACTTAAGAGCGCGCGCGCGAGATTCAAATTACTTTTCGAACATATTTTTTTTGTTTTATTCTGGAATAGAATTCAATATTTTTCGAATGTACGAGAGTATTATTTTTGCTGTCGGCGGGCCACTAGTATTTGACCGGCGGGCCGCATGCGGCCCGCGGGCCGTAGTCTGTGCATCCATGCTGTAAAGATTTGTTTGCTCCACTATCAATTGAATGATGTCTTCTGAAAAAAACTTGCTGAAATATTCGAAGGGTTCTTGAACTTTTTCCGGTGGAGTCAAATCATTTTCAAAGTCTGGAATATTCGCATTGAAATTTATTTTTTTGTTTTTCTTCCAAGTGTACGTTATTGGCTCGACCTTTTTTTTCTTTTGCTTTACGATTTTTTCAGTCTGCGTTACAGTGATCTTTCGTTTAGACCTAATTAGCCTCGGTGCTACTCGGGGAGTTGGCTGCTGAACACTCATATCCGGCGTTTTTGGCTGTATTACAGGCTCACACTGTAAATGTTCGATGCCTAGAGCTGGTGAATTCAGGTTCTCGACTACACCTTCAATGTCAATCACTGGACTTGAAATACCGGCACCATCCTCTGAATTAGAAATATTCAGATTTTCCAATGAAGAACATATTGAAGGAGCTGGGGATGATTAATTGCTTGAGTTTCCAGTGAAGACTATCGCTCTATTGCGATGTTGTAGGAAAACAGATGCTTCGTCGTCAGAAGAATCATCAGCACCCGAGTCATCGGAAGAAAGTCCATGCCTCGGCACCAAGCTTAGTATTTTCTTGCTTCTATATCCACCCTAATAACAAATAAATAATTGAAACAGAATAAAGTAAGTCTAAAAAAGCTATTGGTTACCAGGAAATGTATTCTAAAATATACAATCAAAAAATATTTTAAATTGTCGAAAACTTGGCAGTGTATCTTTAAAGATGCAAACGTAAAACAATGTTCAGTACCTAGGTAGTGGGCGGTGTATCTAAAAAGATACGCTAAAATGTTAACGCTTGTAACTCCTTCAAATAAATCGATAAAACTATTGTAATAGGTTTAAATCATGACGACATGATTTTACTTTATAAATATTGTATCAATTACAATGTACAATAAGTAAATCTAATAAAATAAGACAAAACATACCTTTATTTTTCCAAGATCAACCTGCCGGTACGCCATTTTGGTTCTCACTAGCCACGACTAAAATTTACATAAAAATCGTACTAGATGGCGTTCGTTGTCAGTTGCCACGTCGATATGTCAAGATTTCGTTCAGAAATTTGCATCCGATAATGACAAGGATTTTTTTGAAATGTATATATCCAAAAAGATACTTTGTCAAGTAAAGGGATAATATGGAATTTCATTAGAAAATTAGTACTTATGTGTCTATATGTGACATAAATAAAAAACAAGGCAGTAAAGTAAACCAATAGAACATAATATTTATTTTGATGCAATTTTACGAAATTTACGAAAAAATACTTACACATGCAAGTAAGAGTTTGATTTTGTTACAAGTTTTTACAATTATTATTTACACATTTACACAAGGATATACATTTCAGTGCTGCTTTTTTGCAGGTACACGACATTGTGCGACAGTTGGATTGACATTTACACGGTTTTATTAAAGAGTCAGGTAGAGTTTTTTTTGTCATTTGCTATGGGTAAAGGTTTCCGTCGCATAACTCGTAACCAAATTGAAAGAAATCAATATGCTCAAATATTGGTTCAAAAGAGCTTTTCCGTATATAAACTTGAGCGGATGCTCTCAAGCAGTGTAAATTCAATGCATCAGAAGTACATATAATTTTTGTAAAATTTAAGGCAAAGCCCATGTTTTGGCACAACAATTTGTGTCGAAGATCATCTGCTGTTGTTTGTTGCTTAGAAATTAAGTAACTGCAAACTTTTTCGAGTTCTGTAAATTGCTCACTAGTTAAAAGCCCATTACCCATAGCAGAAACTGCATCCTGAACAAAATCCAGATTCGCGGCGTTCATCATTTGTGTTTTCGTACCTATGCGACTTTTGGTGTCGCAGCCAGTTAAAGAGTGCAACCCTGGTAAAATATCACATATATTTTCGCCAAGACTTCGGGCAGCTAAATGGCACCCAAGAAAACGGTTTTTCTTTCGTGATCCCTCAAACCACAAAGCGCGGCAACCTAAATTTTTAAGTTTATTACAGAAATAAAGGCCTAATACAAAGATATCGGTGTCAGGGCTTAGAATAATTACTTCTGCACTGTCGTTGTGTTTGACAGAATGAAAAATATGGCAGAACATTCTTGAATCAGCCTCTGTGTGATTAGATTTCAAATCGGTAACTTCAGTGAAAGTTGCGCCTTGCAATTTAAAACATTTTGTGGGGTCATCGAATCCGCCATATATATATATATATAGCTCGCTTTTTTCATTGACTTCTGTATAAGTCGAGGCATTCTTGCATAGAAATTTTACAAGATTTAATTTGTTTTCTGTACTCACGAAAAAGTCTTTGCAATTTGGGACTTTTGTCGAAGGACTAGTTATGACAACTTGTGTTGGATTTTGTCCTTTACTTCGTGACTTTGATTCTAGAAACTTAATAGATATATCATCATAGCGATCAAATACAACATCAAGTCGTACAACAGAATCCTGAGACAGCAACATCATATTTTTTTTGAAAAACGCACTTTTCAGTTGTATTTGATGCACCAGCGACATGCCATCTACAATATAAACTTTTGCATTACTATTTGAGCTTATTATGTCTTGTGAAGTGTAGTTCCCACACTCATGTTTTTTTTCAATTTCAAGAACCAAACTTGATTTCACGGACTTTTTGTAAAAACCATCTTCATCGAAAAGAAATTTTGGATATTCCAATATTTCGTGAGAAGCTAGTATTTTAAGGTCAAAATCGCGTTGTGTAGCTAACATAAAAGCTTGTTGAATATCCCTGACATCTTTTGTATCTTTTAATTGTTTGTTGGAACTTGTGGTTTTGCACTGTTTTTGAAGGTGACCGAAGTTTAGAAATAGAATTCTTTTCATACGAGGGCGGAGTGAAAAGTCTGGTAAAAATTAAATAATGAATATCATTTATTTAAAATATATTATTTATTTTTCAACGTAGTTCCCTTCTAACTCAATGTATTGAGTATATGAAGTGTACTTCATCCAGCGTTTCTCTAGCTTTTCGATTCCTTCCATAAAATACGATTTAGGCAACCCTTTAAAAAAAAGGGATTGGTTTCGTGTATGATCTCTTCGTTGGAGCTAAATCTTTTTCCACCGAGCCATTTTTTTAAATTTGCAAACAGAAAATAGTCTCAAGGGGCTAAATCTGGCGAATATGGTGGGTGAGAAAGCAACTCGTATCGTAACTCATGGAATTTGGCCATGGCAATAGCGCAGGTGTGCACTCGTGCGTTGTCTTGGTGGAAGAGGATTTTCTTCTTAGCCAAGTGCGGTCGCTTCTCATGTAAAATTTTGTCAAATTGATCCAATAAATTGGCATAATATTCGCCATTTATCGTTTTACCCTTCTCTAGGTAGTCAATTTGGATTATCCCACGTGCATCCCATAAAACTGTAGCCATCACTTTATTGGCCGATAAAACTGCTTTGGCCTTCTTTGGAGCTGGTTCGCCCGTAGCAATCCACTGTTTTGATTGCTGCTTGGTTTCTGGTGTATAGTGGTGGATCCATGTTTCGTCAACTGTTATGAAACGACGCAAACATTCAGCTTTATCCTGTTGAAACAATGCTAAACCTGACTCCGAAGTAGTCACACGCATGCGTTTTTGATCAACAGTCAGTAAACGCGGCACCCATCGCGCGGAGAGCTTCTTCATATGCAAATGTTGGTGTAAGATATTTCGCACCCGTTCATCTGAGATGCCAACTGTCTCAACTATCTCGCTCACTTTCATTCTTCGGTCGTTCAACACTATGTCATGTATTTTAGCGATCATCTCTGGAGTAGTGACCTCAACAGGGCGTCCTGGACGTTCAGCATCACTTGTACTAGTACGGCCACAGCGAAAATCAGTAAACCACTTATGAATCATTTTAATCGACGGAGCGGAGTCCCCATAATATTTATCAAGTCTTTGTTTTGTTTCCGTAATCGTTTTTTTGCGCAAAAAATAATGTTTAATCAACACACGAAATTCACTTTTCTCCATCTTTGCGAAAATGCGTTCAGTTGGTTTTCTCTAGTCTGTAAAAAAAATACTAACCGTTAGTACTGGCTGAAAATCTAAATTTAGTCCTCCAAAGGAGTTGTGGACAAGAAGGTTTCATACAATTCGCGATAATTTTATTCTAAAATTGATTTTTACCATACTCATCACTCCGCCCTGGTAGTATCAAATACACTTTTTTGTTTCAATTCCATACGTTCTTTTTCAAATTCTCTGAGTAAACTCTCGCCACATTCTTTGATATTCAGGAGACATTGCGAGGTTGTTTTTTCAGCCAGTGCACCAGTATAGATATTGTAGAGTACATTGGTCTCGTCGTTTGCCTTGAATGGATTATAATCATTCAAATTCGAGATAAGATTTTTGATATCTTTTTCATCCTTAGCAATCCTTGATTCACTCCATTCAGTGTGTACTTTTGAATCAATATCGCCTGTAGCATAGGCTTGCATTCCAAGATATGATAGTAGTGTGGAATGAATTGAGTTTTTAAACGGATACGAAAGGACCCATCGCTGCATGGCTTCTATGTTTTGAGTAATACCAATCAAACCTTCAATTACAGCTGAAGACCGGTTCTGAGACTGCTCCAAAGCCAATCACAGCCAACTGAATTAAACTTTCCAGTTCCTCGCTTTACTGAAAGCATTCCTCGTCTTAACTCATCCACAACATCTTTCGGTAGTTGAATCATGTCTTGCAAATAGAGTGATACTCCACGGACATAATTTGTGTGGTTCATTGAAAAAAAATAAGTCAGCATTATTTGTCTTGTAGTCTGCAAATGTAAATCATAATCACTTTCTCTGTCCGCTTTTATTGAATTCAGAAGTATTTCTACCATTTCACAATAGTCATTAAAAAACTTGAATGTTTCGCTTTCTTTGCACATACTTCTTAAAAAGGAGGAAAAATTGGACAGCAAAATTTCAATAGTGTTTTCATGTCGCTGAGATTTCTCCAACAAACTTTCGCGGTCTCTATCTACTATAGCCTGTCTTATATCTTGAAGACACAATTTAATAGCATCCCCTTAGGAAAACTCATTTTGATCCATGAATTGATTGATTGATTGATTCAGCAAATTGTAGGTTTCTAAGTGCTTCATATAAAAGTTTGTGTGCTCTTATGCCTCTGTTGTATTGTACACCGTTTAAAATAGAAACGAGAGTATTTTCGCCATATATTTCTGCTTCGATTAAAATCCTATCGAGCCCACCCACTTCCATCAATAAATTGGCCCAAGCATCGTAAAAAGTTTTTTTGTAAATGAAGGGAACCGATTCGTAATATCATTTCGGAAAAGTCTGGACTGGACATTTGGATCTGTTTGGCTAGCAAGTATATTGACATATCGCACGAAAGAACTGCAGTTTCTTTATTAAGTGACTGACATATGCTAATAAAGTTTTTCTCTCAGCTGCGGGTACGTTACTTCGACTAGGTCCAGGTGTCAGAATCGGTGATGCCTTAGTAGGAGTGGAGTGTGATGGGATCGGGATGTTCGAAAGTTTCCCCTTAACTGCAGTCTTTTTACGCTTAGTGGTTTTTGCTGGTAATAAGGCACTCAGATCACAATGCGATGTCGAGAGCGATCCCACAGACCGTCGCGTCTCAACTTGACTCACCACCGCACCGCTCGCAGCACGTCTATTCAGAGCGGAATCCGCGGACGGTGACCAAACCGATGAAGCGATTTTTGATGTGTCCGCGCAAGCGGAAGAACTCTATTTAATACTACCGTCGTTTTCGAATACACTTTAATATGCGGAAAGGAAAACTAATGAAAAATTTACTCTATTCTAACCTGGTTACTATTTATCTAACTGTCATGGAATTTAGTTGCGTGATCTTCTCTCGGCATTGATGCGCTTTTCTCGTGCTCTAGACTCGATCAGTTGTCTGTTTTCCCTGTCTTGTCTTTCTTTAAGCTGACGGTTTTATCTTTCCAACGCAGCTTTCTCCTTTCGCAGTTCTATAGGCTCGCGTTGTGCCTGGAGTTTGGCGTCTCTAGCTGCGTTGGCGGCTTCCTTAGAGCGCTTGTAGACGTCCGTTTTTTTCACCGGATAACGGACCGTCAATAAACGGCTATCCTTGTATACATATTTTTTTTACCGGATGGATGGACTGCCGTCTATATGCGTTAGTTTTGAACTGGCAGTCAAGAGATTACACACGTGTGAAATGTCGAATAATAAGAAAAAAAAACTCGTATTGGCCTACTATTTGTACAAGAAGAAACAAAAAGAAATAGAAAAACGTAAAAGGTCATCGTGGGTTCATCCTATATTATTGGAAAGGGATAAATATGGTGCATTTCAAACTCTTTTTACGCAGTTGGAAGAGGATGAAACTAAATTTTACAATTATTTTCGGATGAAGAAAGAAACCTTTCAACTATTATTAACAGCCATATATGATAAAATAAGACACGAAGATACTGACATGCGTAAATCTATTTCCCCGGCAGAGAGATTAGCCGTTACGCTAAGGTATGTTAAAGAGATGTTCAATTTCAAATTATAGAAAATTAATAGAGGTAATCACCTGTATTAATTAAAACAAAATTTAGTAGGTAGTAATAGTTTTATTATACTCAAAAAAGAAATTAAGGAGTTTTAGAAAAATCGAAATCGTAATCCGGCGATGTGATTGAACTTAATTCAGTAATAATTGAAGATTGGGAATCATCTTGCTGCATGAGTTCTTGAGGCATCATGGATGTGGATGGAATGAGTTGTGTTGGCTGATATTCATAGTGCATCCTGGATGTCGATGGAATGGGTTGTGTTGGTTGATATTCGTGTATCCTGTAGTCGGGTGTAGCCGTAGTGTAGCCTCGATTAATATTGTAATTGTGATTTGGCTGCTGCATGGACGCTTGATTTCTCCGAGTTAAATTTCTTATAACTTTAATGACTTCATATTGGAATTCAACATAATCGTTGTCACTATACTTGTCTACAATCGGAGCAATACCTTTGAAAAAACACATACTCTTACTCTTGTCTTCATCTTCAACTGATTTAATAAAAGTAAGCATTTGTCGATCAACTTCGCTACAGTCTGTCTTTCTCTTCTTGCTTGTTTTTGTTCTATCGGTAGTATTGGCTGGTGCGGTAGGGTCATTATTGGTTTGTGAGTCAGTTTCTTTGTTGTGAGATTGTGTGATGTTTTTTTCTGATGTAATACTTGCTTCCGTTGTTCGGCGAGTCACAATTTTACACAAAAAGAGCATTTGATCGTATAATTTATATTTTCGTAGACTTTTTGCACCAGAGCCGGATTTACATTCCTTAACTTTTTTGTGATATTTCATCCAGTTATCTCTTGCATTGTTCCATTTTTTTATGATATCTTTGCCTAAAAAAGAAAAATTTGTTACAGATATTTAGCTGCAGGGAACACATTTAGCGATCTACATTACAGTTTCAGAATGGGTATAAAAACTATCAGCTGTATTGTACAAGAAGTATTTGAAGCATTGTGGGAAACCCTTTCTCCAATTTATATGAAACTACCATCGGAAGACGAATGGTTAACAATAGCAAAAAATTTCGAGACAATTGCAAATTTTCCTCATTGCTTGGGAGCCATCGACGGCAAACATATTCGAATCATCAAGCCAGAAGAAAGTGGATCAATGTTTTTCAACTACAAGCACTATTTTTCAATAGTATTAATGGCTGTGGTAGACACAAACTATAATTTTGTTTTTATTGATGTTGGAGCCTACGGCAAAGAATGCGATTCAGCAGTATTTAAAGAAACAGAATTTTGGAAAAGAATAGTAGGCGACAAATTAAATATTCCTCGACCTAAGCAGTTGCCAGGTGCAGGCAGTGAGTTACCTTATGTATTTGTTGCTGATGAAGCTTTCGCTTTACATCAACACGTACTTCGTCCTTACGGTGGGCATCAACTTGACTCAATAAAAAAAATTTTCAATTATCGTCTCACAAGAGCGAGACGCAACGTCGAATGCGCATTTGGTATTTTATCCAATAAATGGAGGATTTTGCATAGACCATTAAATGTTTCAATAGATACTGCTGTTAATATTGTAAAAACATGCTGCTTATTACAAAACATAATTCATAAAGTAGAGGGTATTCCTAATACTGACAATGCTAGTTCACACAATATGATGTCTACTCTATGCCATTTGCCTCGTTCCCATTCAACACGAGGTAATGTAACAGCAAATATGATTCGTAACAAATATGCAGAGTATTTCATGTCACCAGTAGGGCGTGTACCATGGCAAAATCAATATGCATAAAAATAATGAAAATAAAATGTTACTTACCAAAATCATTTTTTTCTTTCTCGGACATCGTTTCAAAACCTTCATTTAACGCAAGACATATTTCTCTCCAAGCGGCAAAACTCGACTGTCTATTTCTATAGCACTCTTGGGTTTTGTCCCACAGTACAGGCCTATTTTCAACCATACTTATTAACATTTCCATGTCAATATCACTCATTTTTAAAAGTACGCAGGGTAGACGGCACTCAATTAACAGAAAACAGGCAATACGTCCGGCAGCGTCAACACGCACCAATACACTGGCGTGGATTACCGCCCTTTCTTACACCGGACCGGTGTCCGTCGCGCCGAGGGGAAGCGGTGGTGCATCCGGCGTAAATTGTTCGCCGGACCGATGTACGGTGCATGTACACACATTCATTATAATTCATACACCACCGCGAATCCGGCAAAAAACACGGTCCGTTATCCGGTGAAAAAAACGGACGTCTACAAGCGCTCTGTAGCGTAGAACAGGTTCCGGCACTAGGTATTTTCAATACTAATCGGCACCGAGTCCGCAAGCGTCTGGACGTGATCCATCTTGTATCACGTATACGCGGTACAAAATGCGCGCGCCACCTGTTCCCAGCGGCGCAGTCATTGCGATGCGTACCAAGGTAACAATAGTATACTTAGGTATTACATGCAAAAGAAATTAGTCAAATGGATTGCACGCTTGTTTCTCACACAGGAGATGAAGGTTTCTAGTCCTGCCCCAATGTACCAATGTGATAATTCATTTATCTTAACTACATTATCAGACATTCCGTGGTTCGGATGATACGTCAAGCTGTAAGTCCCGGCTACTATTGCTACTTGGTATTAGTAGTCGTAAAACCCCTCATCAACCCGCACTGAGCCAGCGTGGTGGAGTATGGCTTAATCTTACTCGTATCCGGTTAAAGGCCCGCGCCACATGGTGGAAACAATAATGGGCTATATGTATGTAGGTACACAGAAATTTAGCGCTTGACTAGGTTAATACATATGTACTCAATATTAAGTAGGTACCTGGTGGTCTAGTTATCTCTGACTTTGTCCTGAACTGTATAAAATATTATTCTTATTCTTACTATAATAAAATTGGTTTTAGACTGGTAACGCCGTAATCTGCAAGAATGTGACTTTACTAGGTACTTTACGGGGTTGCCGCGACTAGGCGGGCCCTCATACTATGATACTAGGTGAGACTCCAAGAACAAGTATTTGGATCGAGTATTTGATGTGTGCGCTTTTACCCTACTAGGCGGCGGTACTTCAAAGGAATCTTTGTCGGTAACACACTCCAATCAGTCGGGGCGCAAGTGTTGCCAACTTAGTGGATTTTCCACTAGATGTGGTGGTTTAGACTTTCAATTTAGCGGTCAAAAATGGTTTTAGTGGCTAGTGGATTTTAAATTGGATTAGGTTGATTCAGTTACTAAGTCGTGAGGTACTACATTTAACCACTAGCATAATTTTCGTAATTATTCTTGTTAGGAAAGATCGCACTCATAAAAAAGTGCATATTTTTTTTGTGTTGGCAACACAACATAACTAATATGGTGGTTTTCGTGGATTCCCCGAAACAATATTTTCGATTTCAACTATGATTTCGATTATAGACTTTATTTGTATGAATACTAGGTCGAGTTTAATTTATTGAAAGGTTTGTTCATTATGATTCCTTTGTTTTTTATGGTACGCTTGTACGTGACCGCTTTTTATTTTAGGTACAAATTGCATACTTTTTTATAATTAGCTTTCAATATCGTTTATTTTGATACCCCACTTGATAGGATTAGAAGTTTTTTAAGTTAACTAACGCCACCAAGGATAAATATCTAGTCCTAGGTTTTAGCAATATGTTCTAGATCCTAGGTCCTAAAAATAGCTATTCACATGATTGAAAAAAGTCAGGAGCACTTTTTGCAAAAACTAATCATAAAAGAAAATATGATTTTTCAGGGTTCCCTACCCAAAGCGTAGAAACGGGAACCTATTAGTAAGACTCCGCTATACGGACAGACAGACAGACGGCTGTCTGTCTGTCTGAACCGTGATAGTTAGACAGTCGAAATTTTCACAGATGCACGCCATCCCTCCTAACATTGTACAGTGATACGGAAACCTTCGTGCGCGAGTCCGACTCGCACTTGGCCGGTTTATTTAGTAACGACGAGCGGACGAATTCAATGCAGGGAAATACACAACCGGGGCGGCTTGCGCTGCACGATGTGGCAACAGCGCGCCCGAGCGCACGCGTTGGCAACGTTCTGAGCTTTGGACTGGAGCATCAAATAATGATGATTTATTTTTCTTAGGCTTTGAACTTTATCATAAAGAAAGAAGTTTCAAAATCCCGAGCCAAGAAACTGAAAATGCAAAAGAATGTTTTTCATAGGTTTTGAACTCCATTACCAAGCCATAAGGTTGAAAATCGTCAAAAAAACTAATGTTTTCGTAGAGTTATTCCTCCATATCTAGATTTAGGTACCTTGTAAGGGCGTGAGCAGTGATTATAGTATCTACAGTTTGCGCCAAGTTTATATCTCTCTGAGCGAGCTGTGACCCCTCTCTCTTATGCGAGAAAGAGAGGTCATAGCTGGCTCAGAGACAAAGAAAATTACCTAGATAAGTTGGTAGGTACAAGTGACTCCAAGTTCCCTCGTGGCGCGTGGAGGAGGTAATTTTTCAGAGACAAGCACCGATATAAATACTATTCAAGTCTGTGGAGACAAGAGTTTACTCGATGCGCGCGGCACTCAGGAACAGAGAAAATTGGCGTGTACTGACTACTAGGGCCCTATTCTATTATGGAAAACGCAACGCAATTTTCGCTCTTCGGAGCCATCGATTTGAGAGATTTGAGCCCCAGGTGATGCCAAGTTTCTGTGTTAGTGTAATGTAGGTAGTTAATTTTGACGCCCTTAGAAATGAAAACTATCTGCCTACCTAGGTATAGGTCTAATGTCAACCTAAAAAATAAAACACTTAGACAATAGTTTATTTAAATTTTATTGAGGGCAGGTTCCCAGTTCCTACAAGCCTAACATGAACTAGATTCAGCACAATTTTAGGATAGGTAGGCTACTTACTTAAATAACTAGATAAACATTAAAACATTTAGTATGATTATGATAATAAAAGCTTGGATGCACAACGGACAACCCAAAGTTTTTTGGACACCCAAATCATGCCGTCTCATTATCTCTCACTTGCTCGGGGAATGACAGCGCCGCAGTATGATATTTAAGCGGCACTTATTTTGAGTTAGTTAGGGTTTCCGCCCCCTTATCGACACTCTGACCGTTTAGTGAGATTACACATTCACATGATATGCACTGGTTTGAACTTATCGTTTTCAATACTTTTGTTTTAGAATCACACAAGTTTTAGCACACTCGAGTTAGGTGGGTAGTCCGGGTGGCAGCACTTCGATATCAGCTTTCACAGATTTGGAGTAGGCAGGTAGGTATGGTGATAGGCTTCAGGCTCCTGGGTAGGTAGGTAGGTAGTAGGTAGTACTGGAGTCATCTGGAACCTAGTTATGTAACCAAGGTTAGGATAGGTTGGCATGGGTAGACGCCAGACGTTTGTTCGGCGGTTATTGTATCTTTCGCCTGCTTCGGTCGGTGGGCTGGTAGACGGCAGGATGGTGGCAACAAACCACGAGCTTTTGAGATTTTCATTGCGGCTGCTGGTGAGTGATGTGATTTGATGACTTGATGAAACAGAAGGCGCTGGCCGCTGGTGGGTGCCATACACCAAGGTTAGCTTGAGATCTCGCTAGCACACAGCTGCTTACTCGTCGTTTTACTCGTATGTATGGTGTGTCCGCCGCGCACGGCGGCGGCGGGCGGCACTTACGCTGGCTAGGCATGAACTGTAGGTCGATCGAGCGAGCGAGCGCTCGGGCGCCGCGGGCAAATGTATACATTGATGGGATTTTGTACTAGTTAGAGAGAGAGATAAAGAGTGAGAGACTGATTGCGGCGGAAAATTTCCTCCATGGTCCGCAATACGTGCTTCCTCTTTCTAACTGCAGTAATTGATATTTCCTTCCCACTTGAATTCAAAATGGTTGACTTGAGTTTATACGTTTCAACGTATACAAATTTCTAGGTAATTTTTTTAATCTTATCAAATTATTTTTTAATCTTAGTTTTTTTGTTTCGAGTAATCCACTTCATAACGGTGTTTTGACACCGTCCGAAATGTACCTGAAAGAACCCTGAAATTTGGTCAGCTAATTAAAAGTCACCCTATATAAACTTTTGCATTACTATTTGAGCTTATTATGTCTTGTGAAGTGTAGTTCCCACACTCGTGCTTTTTTTCAATTTCAAGAACCAAACTTGATTTCACGGACTTTTTGTAAAAACCATCTTCATCGAAAAGGAATTTTGGATATTCCAATATTTCGTCAGAAGCCAGTATTTTAAGGTCAAAATCGCGTTGTGTAGCTAACATAAAAGCTTGTTGAATATCCCTGACATCTTTTGTATCTTTTAATTGTTTGTTAGAACTTGTGGTTTTGCACTGTTTTTGACGGTGACCGAAGTTTAGAAATGGAATTCTTTTTATAGTGTTCAGGCTTGACGCCTATCAAACTTAAGTGTAGTGTATGTGTCGGTGAACATTTGCTATGAATTAACGCGTAGGCGTTTCTACTGTTATCAAACAAAAATGATTGTCATCTTCACTTGCCTCACGACCTCTGTACAACCAACAATACCTTTTGAATATAATTAATTTCTGCTGTTTTCGAGTACTTGATTTACACCACTATATCCGCCAAAGATATAACATGGTGGCCCATGAGGGGAACAACAAGAATCCGCGAAATATCAAGAAATGAGAAGAAACCATAAAATAACAAGAAGAAACTAAGTTGAGACACCGGCCGGCGCGACAAGCTAACGGGATTTTCTACACTGCAAACAAATCAATAGTTGTTGCTGTGGATATTGGAGTCTGCCAGGGGATACCTAAAGTCACCAGGATTTCAATTTGAAGATCACCAGAACAGGTTTCGACCAGTGAAACAGCTAAAGTTCACATCGAGTCATTACGAATTCGTCAGCAAAGATAAGTGTCCTTCCTACATCAAAATTCCATTAATCCTAATAACTAACAATAAATCTATTCAGAATCAATCATCATTTGTGTAAATCAAGTGTTTTTAAAGCTATAATTACGTTCGTAAATCTTAAATTAGTGCAAAAGTGCATTGCATCATCTTATTTACCTACCCTACATTGAAAAAGTGAACAAAGAATTTAGGAAAATTTATATTTTATGGCTTAAATACGATTTGAAAGTTTATAAATAAAACACAATCAGCATTTAAATTCCATAATTAACAATATAGTTGCTGTATTTAGTGGTTTAAAGTTCGTACAATCGAAGTGAAAGTTAAAATTATTTTACGTGTTGAGTTAGTTTGTTCATTTTAGGTTCCGTAATTCCTTATCTACAAAGTATTTAGCGTATTCTGCCGACTATTCCAGGCTAATATCTAACTTCGGCGTGCACCGCTCGCGCCGGCGCCGCTCGGAAGTAGAAGTTGTTATTACGCGGTCGCCGTGGCACAGAGTTGTTATTACGCAGTCGACGTGGCACAGCTCCCGGCTGGCCTACTGAGCGTGCGCAGCCTGCTTTCCTGACGCCGGCAGGTACCACCGGAACGAGGAACGTGAGCCATTTCTATTTGATTACATTGCTAATTAAATAATAAACAGTTAACTAATTATACTATTTGTTGTTCACAATGTTGAGTGAAAAGGAAAAAGAAATGTTGCGTCAATTATGCACAAAAAGATCGTCCGTCAAGGGACAAATTACAAAATTTATGCATTATTTAGATAGCATGGTCACTAAAACTGACCTAAACAACTTACAATTAACGGAATTAAATTTATAGCTTAGTAAATTCGAAACATTGTCCGTTAAGTTTGATGATTTGCAAAGTGAAATAGAGGTTGTCAACCATGAAAATATTTCGGCTGAAATTGAGGAGCGTGACAATATTGAACACGAAATAATATTAAACTTAGCAAAGGCTAAAACTTTAGTCGAAAGATTTTCTAAGAAGTTGGAATGCGAAAGAAGGCGCTGTTCCGCGCACAATACGTCATGCTGTGTGGATGATCCTACTTATTCCCAAGAAATAGGGTTGAAATTGCCTCGGATTCAAATAAATAAATTTGACGGCGCTTATTTTCGCTGGTTAGAGTTCAGGGATACATTCGAAAATTTAATACATAAGAATGAGCGTATTTCGGATATCCATAAATTCCATCACCTCGTGTCTTATTTGGAAGGTGACGCGGCTAGGATTATTTCGAATTTGGAAGTGTCAACCAACAATTATACAGAAGCGTGGAAGATGATTTGCAATCGATATGATAACAAAAGAATTTTGATTAATCACCATTTAAATTCGTTATTCAATATTAAACAGCTTCCACGGGAGACAGAAAGATCCTTGCGATTTTTAGTTGATCATGTGACCAAGAACTTACGCGCTTTAGCCAGCCTGGGACAGCCCACTGACAAATGGGACGTATTGATAATTTTCATGCTATCCTCTAAGTTGGATAGCAATACTTTGTTAAAATGGGAAGAATATCGAAACAATTTGGAAGGTGATGTACCCACTTTAGAACAATTTTATAAATTCATGATTGACCGTGCTGATGTGCTCGAGTCCTTAAATCGTAACAATCTTTCAGATGTTGTTCATATGTCAATGCCAAAGCCACCTAGTGGCCCTTCACGATCCGTACCTAACTACAATTACAATCAAAGACAAAATCAAAACAATGTTGTAAAGTCGTTTGCAAGCACAAGCAATAATTATAATAACAATAAGAAATCAAATATATTTTTGTGCGTTATATGTAATGAGCGTCATAGGATTTATGACTGCCCGACATTTAAGGCGAAGGGGATTGAAGAGCGAATGATGGATGTGACAAAATATAAATTGTGTGTAAATTGCCTGAGGCAAGGTCATTTCGAAAGCGAATGCCGCATGGGTGCCGCATGCCCATGCCGTGAGCACGGCTGTACCGAACGGCACAACAGTCTTCTCCATCGTCCATCACACTCTTCAAACCACCTCGCACTTGTAGAAGAACAAGACGAAACACAAGTTAACTATTGTAATCCAAATACCAGTCAAGTGCTATTATCTACTGCAATGATCGAAGTATCGAATCCACTTGATCAACGAAAGGTCAAGGTTCGTGCTCTTTTGGATTGTGGGAGCCAATCCTCATTAATATCTGAGTCTCTAAAGACCAGGCTATCATTAAAGCCCCGCCCTATTGACACTCTAAAGGTCATAGGCATCGGGAACACTTCTTCCAAACACGTGACAGAAAGTTGTGATATTCAATTAAAGTCAACAATTAACAATTTCAATGCAATGTTACCGTGCTTCGTTTTAGACGAGCTCACCGGTCGTTTGCCAAAGACGCCCGTCGATATTACTTCAATAAAATTGCCACATAATATTGAGTTGGCTGATCCTATGTTTCATCAGCCAGCCCCCATTGATGTACTTATAGATGCGGATCTATTTTGGGACATTCTAGGCAATGAAGAATGTTCACTAGGACCAAATAATCCCAAGTTACGAAATTCTAAGCTAGGTTGGGTAGTATCTGGCCGCATAAATTCAGCTGTGTCTAGCAAAAGGATATACTGCAATCATGCTATAGTCTCTGCGACGGAAAATGAAAATATTGAAAATTTAGTGTCAAAATTCTGGGAGTTGGAAGAAGTTCCTAAGAAACAAATTATGAGTGAACAAGAGAATGAATGTGAAAAACACTTCCTCACTCACACAATAAGGGATGAGGAAGGTCGATTTTGTGTAAAGTTGCCATTAAAGGAATCACCTGATTGTTTAGGTGACAGTTAAAATGCGGCTAAAAGGCGATTTCTTAATCTAGAGAAACGATTTAAACGCAATACAGCACTTAAAAGTGAATATACAAAATTTATAAATGAATATGCTGATTTAGGTCATCTTACAATTACTGACTACAATCATGCAGATAGGCCTGGCCCTAGTACAGCGTACCACCTTTGTCATCATGCAGTCATAAGACAGGAGAGCGAATCTACTAAACTACGCGTAGTTTTTGATGGTTCTGCCTCCTCCACGTCAGGATATTCGCTCAATGACATTCTAATGGTAGGTCCAAATGTCCAAGATACCCTTTTCTCCATATTGATACGTGCAAGGCAGTACAAGTACCTGCTCTCTGGAGACATCGAAAAAATATATAGGCAGGTGATAGTAAATGAAAGTGACAGGAATTTACAGCTAATTATATGGAGAGAGGACGAATCACGACCTATGCAAACGTTGATATTAAACACGTTGACGTATGGTACAGCAAGTGCAAGTTATCTTAGTACTCGTTGTTTATGGCAACTAGGGCAGGAGCAAGATGATGAGCTCATCAATACCATCATCCAAATAAAACTTTTATTCTCCCAAAGAGAAAAAAAAAAAAAAAAAAAAAAAAAAAAAAAATACCATCATCCAAAAGGATTTTTATGTGGACGATTTAATAACGGGTGCAGACGATCCTCAGCAATTATTATACATACAGAAATCGGTGTCAAATGCATTAAAATCAGGTTGTTTTAATCTTAGAAAATATAAAAGCAATCATCCGTCTATTTTTGAAAACCTCGATATTAACAAGCAAGATAGTTTAACTATCAGCGAGTCCTCGAGTACGCTTGGTCTCGGATGGACCCCGTCTAGTGACACATTGCATTTTCCCATCAAAGTGGCGCAGGAACAAGATGCGGTCATGACAAAACGTTACATCATGTCAAATTCCTTCAAAATATTTGATCCGTTAGGTGTTCTCAGCCCAGTTATTGTGATACCTAAAATTATGTTACAAAAGCTTTGGCAACAGAAACTGGACTGGGACGAGCCTGTTCCATCTGAAATTAAAAACGATTGGATGAAGTTTTCTGAAAACATAAAATGCCTAACAAATGTACACATTCCAAGGTTAGTGTTAGGAGATTCGCCTAAAGTTTAGGCGAATCTCCTAACACTAACCTTGGAGTCCTAACACTAACCTTGCAGGGGTCGGCAACCTTTTGAGTCGGAAGAGCCAAAAATTACTATTTACAAAATTTCAAGTTTTTAAAGGTGTCGTAGTGAGCCTACTTTATCTGCATATCCTGGAATAAATTTACATACGTAATTCATCATTCCTAAAAATCTTTCTAACGATTGCCTGTTACTGGGACTCGGCATATCGGTTATCGCCCTCAACTTCTCTTGGTCTATCATCATTCCGTCATCGCTAAAGGTATGGCCAAGGTAAGTCACTTTCGTGACCCCAAACTCACATTGATCTGGGTTAAACTTGATACCTACCTGACGGGCTCTCACCAGGAGACTCTCGAGTCGACGGTCGTGCTCCTCGATAGTTGACCCCCAGACTATAATATCGTCTACAAATGAATCAATGCCTTCCAGGTCTTCCAGGAGTTGGCGAACCCTGGCATGAAATATATCTGACGCCAGGTCTGCACTTTCCTCGTCCAGCTGTACCATCCAGAAGCCGGATCTGGCATCGAGTTTACTGAAGTACCGCGCACCCTTCAGCTTGGTGGCTATTTCAGTGATAGTGGGTAGCGGGTAGTGTTGCCTAGGTATCACTTTATTCAATGGCCTCGGATCTAGGCACTGTAAGGTAGGTTGTATATTGTATACGGGCCTCTTTAGAGTGGGTGTCACTTTGACACTGTTACTTATTTTGTAATTTTAAAAAGAAAGAGGATTGGATGTGGAAGTCAATGTGACACACTTCACCGTAGGCTTCGGCCAGTGACTGAGCTAAATTATAGTGAGGATTAGAGTAATGGCTATCGAGCCAGTTGTGGATCCCTTTTATACAAAGTGTAAATAAACTATTCATGATAAACCAAATAAATACAAACAACCAAACCAAACGCAAACCAACGTCTTTATCTTCATTGTTATCAATTAGGCAGTGACGTCTAGTGGTTAGGACCCTACATCAGTGCTAGGAGCACTACATTGGCGTTGGCGCCGAACGAGCCGGAGAAATAGGAAGACTGCTTCAGATGGAAGGTGACGTCATAAGAAGTGGCGTAATAGAAGAGGATAGTGATCGTCGTTCCAGACCTTGCTGAATCGAGGAAGGATCGAATGTGCATTGGGAAGTATATTTCTGTACTTAAGTTTTTTATTTAGGAATTACCTTACCTGCCAAGCGAGTGAAGAATCAAATAGAAAAATGTTGTGGGAAGATTGTTTTATAGCGGCGGACATTTTGTGAAATTTTTTATGAAATTATTTCATGATGGAGGAGTTGTAAACTTGTTTTTCGGGGAGTCCTCAGGAGTCCTTTGAAGACTTTCTAGAAGACTTCAGAGATGCTGCATCGAGGAAGAGATTTATGTCGTTGGAGGAATTAAAATTATTATTTCCTTCGTATTTAAAAGGTTTAGGCCTTATATTTTTTTAGGGAAATTAAGGGCAGTGCCCAGACATTTGACGAGGTGGTGAATACATTTAATGAGGAGTTTGGAGGCACAGACTTTGCAGAGAAGTTCTACAATGCCAAGCAAGAGAAAAGAAGTTTGTTGGACTACTTCCATTATTTAGGGGACCTGGCGAGGAAGGCTAGAGTTACTAAAGATGACATTTTTATAACGCAATTTTTAAGAGGATTGCAAAACCATCTTAGAAATAAATTAATGTTGAGCCATTTTGTAGATAAAAAGGCGCTAAGGGCGGTACTGGTACAGATGGAGAAATTAAGTCCGGGAAGTGATGATAATGTGAATGTGTTTAGGAACCCGGCAACTTTTGGACCGAATTTAGCCCATAGCAATAGGGGGTCAGGAACCACATATTAGACCTAGTACTAATAATTATAATTTGCGTCCTAGGCAAGCGGATTTTCAACACGTCGTCGCTAGAGCCCGATAGCGGTGACCAGGCTGACCTGTGGAATGAGGGCCTCAGACGAGCTCAGCAGCGTAGCACAGAAGCGAAACGACCAATGGGGAAGATCGTCGCAGTCGAGGCGGATCAGCAGGTCAGACCATTAGTTTTATTAAATGCATCTGGAGTAAATGTGGTAGCTCTTTTAGATACAGGCGCTACAGCTTCATGCATCAGCCCAGCCGTTGCAGGTGTGCGAGATGTATGCAAGAAGAGAAGAGACGGGTTAAGGCGGTAAATGGAATTTTTCTGCAAATTGTAGGGAAATTTGTTATAGATTTTAGTTTGGACAATTTTAGCTTTTCACAGGAATTTTTAGTATTAACTGATTTGAATTGTAGCTATATTTTAGGGGTGGATTTTTTAATAAAGAACGGTATGAATATTGATTTTGTTCATTCGTGTATGAGTTTTTTCCAGGGAAAAATACCGTTTTTCAATAATTTCCATACGAAACAAAACACGACGCCGGTAAAACGAAATGTCATGTGCGTAGGGATTCTTTCAAAACAAAAGATAGGGTCGGACTTTCTAGACGGTTCTAGAAGGAAACAAGTGAACTTCGGGGAAACCACGGTTATCGAGGATGGTGACGTGATAAATTCTATCGACTTTCAGGAGCT
Source organism: Argyresthia goedartella (assembly GCA_949825045.1). NCBI lineage: Eukaryota > Metazoa > Arthropoda > Insecta > Lepidoptera > Argyresthiidae > Argyresthia > Argyresthia goedartella. The sequence continues at coordinate 23,729,791 of OX463811.1, forward strand.
AAAAAAGGGCGATTACGTTTATTTCTCGGGGTTATCGGATTCGTGCGAAATTGCGTTTGGGGTAGAAGATAAACGGTTTATCGTAAATGAGGATTTATGTGAGAATGATAAGCGGGTATTATTGTCGTTGTTTGATAGGAATGCGGATAGATTTGCGTTTACAACTGACCAGTTAGGTAGGTCGGAGATAGTGTCGGTCGATATTAAGACTTTTGATGAAGAGCCGGTTCATTGCCACCCGTATCGCGTTTCGCCGGTGCAACGGGAAATTATTGAGGAGCAGGTCGCGGTGATGTTGAAACTAGGTGTTATTAGGGAATCCACTAGTTCTTATGCTGCGCCCGTTGTGTTAATTAAAAAGCCCGATAATTCATGGAGGTTTTGTGTAGATTATCGGAAAGCCGCGGATAGAAGACATTGTCGATAGTTTGGCCGGGGCCGAATATTTTGCGGAGTTAGATCTCAATTCAGGTTATTGGCAGACGGTTATTACGGAAGGTAGGCATAAAACGGCTTTCGTCACGACCACGGGTCTTTATGAATTTAATGTTGTTCCCTTCGGTTTGGCAACGAGTCAAGCGGTTTTCCAACGGATGATTGATAAAGTTTTAGCGGATTTAAGATTTAAAGGGGTTATGGTTTGCGCAGACAATGTAATTGTGTATGGTTGAACGTTCGAGGAGTTTGCCGATACGTTGCAGAAAGTTTTTGGGCGGTTTAGAGAAACGAACTTGACCTTCAAGCCATCCAAATGTAAATTCGGTTTTTGCGAGATTGAGATGCTAGGTTATCTAATCTCGAATGAAGGAGTAAAACCTAGTGAGAAAAAGCTGAAGGCTTGCATCAGGTTCCAACTCCCACATCTACGAAGGATGTGAAACAATTATTAGGTTTATTTTCTTACTATAGAAAATTTGTATCGAATTTTGCGAGAATATCGTTACCTCTCACTAAATTATTGAAAAAGGGGGTAAAGTTTCAATGGAATGAAGAATTGCAGAATTCGTTCGAGTATATTAAGAAGGTTATGTGTAGTGCGCCAATACTTTCCTATTATTCGGGGGATAAGTCGGTTACTACGAGAGTTTATGTGGATGCGTCTAACGAGGCGTTAGGTGCAGTATTGATGCAGGGCGTTGAAAAAATGAGTCCGGTTGCCTATGCGTCTAGGAAGTTAACGGATGCGGAGAAAAAATATAGTACGACGGAGAAAGAGTGTCTGGGTTAGTATGGGCGTTAAGGCACTATAGGCATTATCTTTGGGGATCGTATTTTCAGGTTGTTACAGACCATAGCGCGTTATGTTGGTTACAGTCGAAAAAAGATATGTCTGGTAGGTTAGCGCGATGGGCGTTAGCGATACAAGAATGGGATTTCGAGATAGTTCATTGCTCGGGGAAAAGCAATGTAGTGGCAGATTTTTTGAGTAGGAATCCGCTAATGGAAGAAGGGAAACGGGAAACAGAAGTACCTCAGTCTTCTTCTCGTTCTGAACCTGATGATGATGGGTTGGAAGTTTTCAGTATTAATGTAGAGTCGTTACAGGCGGATCAAGAGAACGATTCATTTTGTAGTAGATGGTTAACGCGGTTGAGCGAACGTCCGGAAGCGTGGCGTAGCGGTTTTTGTTTGAGAAATAATTTATTATATAAAAGCGTACGTAGAGATGGAGAAATTAGGGAGGTATTAGTATTGCCTAGGTCTTTGTTTCAAAATGTAGTGAACGAATTACATGTTGAGGCGTGGACAGGAGGTCATTTGGGTCTCGCAAAGACGTTGAAGAGATTTCGGTCGAAATATTTCATGCCGAAAGCCGATAAGGAGATAGAGCGTTATATAGCTTCGTGCGTGCCGTGTCAAGAAAGGAAGTTAGGTAGGTAATATTTTTAAAATTGTAAGACGGACCTGCGGATGAAATAAATTTTCTCAATAGTCCGGGAGGCCACTCGGCTATTTTGCGAGTTACTCGAGCGCGTTTTGTTATACGTACCAAGGCGGATAACGGGAAGATGTATGAAGTTGGCACGTCTGTATCAAGGACCATACAAGGTCATTGAGATCGTTGGGAGGTCTGATATGCTGATTCGTCGTCTGAACTCACGGTCACCGGGCGTTATTGTTAACACAAATTGTTTAAAACGCTTTGTGCTGCGTTGAGGAGTTCATCTGATATTAAATAATTATACATTAGGACATTAAATAATTATAGGATTAGGATAGGAACATTAGGATATTAAATAATTATACATTAGGAGTATAATATAATTTTATCCCGGTTGATGGTTTGTGTATGCGGTAGTGTTATGAATTGTTTATTAACCGGTGTTTCTTTTCATGTTGTTGCTGAACTATGATGTCTGATGAGGACCGTACACCAAAGACCCAAGAAATATCTGTAACATACTAGATTTCCGTGGTAGATTACCTTTATATGAGAAACTTTTATAAACGACAGTTCGAATAATTGTTTGAACCGATCGCCTGGTTTTATCTTTGAGAGCAGTATGACGAGGCAATAGCTATTCGTCATAGGGTTCTGTTATGGTTCCCGCGTTCTTAAAGTATAGAGTTGGGATGATTTGCTAAGGGGAGAGTAAGGGTTGTATAACGAAGTTGGTAACGAAGGTTTCTCAATGAAAGTAATTTCTGATGTGGGATAACTCGGGTATTCAATACACATTCGAGATTCTTTGTAGTGTCTTTACTTGGGTAATTGGTTGCAACTCACGGCGATTATCTTAAACTGTTAATAGTAAAAGATAGTTTACTGAATTCCAATGGATTAGTTGAGGTTTATGTACGTAGTAGTAACGGTTTTAAAGCTAGTTGATTTCATCGTATTATTGGAACGAATTTTAATGAACTCATTCCTACACCCATATTCTTAGTTGTTTCCTCACCCTTACTAAGCGTTCACTCACCGAGGCAGCCTCAGTGAGGCAGCCTTCTCTGAGGACCTTCCGAATTGTATTCTTATTAGTGAAAATGAGCATTCCTAAGTTGAGATATGACGTCACAATTGAGCCACCTCACTGAGGTCATTTCGTTGTTCAAAAAAAATACTTGTCAGATTCTTTCTTTCAGAAAAAAAAGCGCGAGAACTCTTGAAAATATGGACGCAATTTTGAAATTAATAATTGAAAAATTATCTAAGGCTAGTTTCTACTTACGTTCAAGTGGTTTATTAGTTGAAAATGGGGGGGCGTAAGCCTAAGAAAAGAAAGAAGGCGAAGGACGAGGAGGAGGACGTAGTCACGGACAGCGGTGACTCCAGCCCAGGTGAAGACCAGATCGAGGACGGAGAAATGGACTTGGATAAATATCTAACGCCTTACAGGGTAACAGACTACACTCGTAGGTACCCCGAGGATCTCTCTAACGGTAACAAATACATTGTTTTCGTAGAAAGCTCAGTAGAAAATCCAATAGGTAGCAGGGACATGATCTCGCTAAACAACTGCCTCACAAGATTTATAAAAGGTATAAAATACCTTAAAAAAATTACAAAATTCAAGATGGGAGTTGTCTTTGACAAACCGAACCTGGCCAACACATTCTTGGATAATAACACCTTTCTAAAGAATTATTCTTTGAAGGCATCGATACCAGCGGCGTCAACCGAGGTCACTGGGGTTGTTCGAATTCCGACAGTAATGTCCAATAAAAAAGTATTTGAGGCCCTCTCAAGTTCCAAAAAGATTATATGTGTAAGAAGATTACTAAAGAGGACACACAATGACGGGAAATCTAAACTAGAACCCACACCCACAGTTGCAATTACATTTGCATCATCATCTTCATTGCCGGACTATGTCTATTTAAAAAAATGGCGACTACAGGTGGAGACCTACATACCTCCAATCAAACAATGCTTCAAATGCCTACGATTTGGACATATGGCCAAATACTGTAAAAACACCGAACGCTGCTCAATTTGCTCAAAGCCACACAACTTCAAAGAATGTAAAGAGGATAAAGACAAAGCAATTTGTGTACATTGTTGACTGTATGCATAACTATTCTAATAACGATATTAATGAATGTAAATGTAACAATAGTGAACATATTAAATTAATAGACAATCTTTATAATGACATTGTAAATACCCTGCAAACAGCAGCTGTACGTAGTTTTTATGTTAAAAACCCTAAAATTAAAAAACTTATTGGTTGGAATTTTCATGTTAAGAAATATCATTCTATTGCTCGACTAAAATTTCAGGAATGGGTTGTATGTGGTAGGCCGTGCTCGGGGCATTGCTATGAGGAAATGTCTGTCTCGCGCCGGGATTTTAAGGCTGCCTTAAAATATATACAGAAAAATCAGGAAAGAATTAAATTGGATGTTTTGGCTAGACATAAATCGGGTGGGAATTTTGTTCAGTTCTGGAAGGAGACGAAAAAGTTCAATCATAAAACATGCTTACCCGTGACTGTAGGGGGGGAGCAGGATCCTAGTAATATTGCAAATCTTTTTCAAAAACATTTTAACCCGGTAAGTACTTTACCGTTAGCTGCTAGTAGGGATAACTCGAGTAGATGTCGTCGTGTGCCGGGGAAATTCCGAGTGACTACTGATGACGTAATCAAGGTTCTCAGGAAAGCGAAACGGGGTAAGTCCCCGGGACATGATGGCCTCAGCATTGAACATCTTTTGTACTCGGGTAGGTACATCTGTGAGGTACTGGCGCAGTTTTTCAATCTCTGTGCGCAGCATTCATACCTACCTGCTAACTTAATTCGCACACTAGTAGTTCCTATTGTCAAAAATAAGACTGGTGATGCCTCGAGCGCGGCAAACTACAGGCCTATTTCGCTGGCTACGATTGTGGCCAAGGTACTTGAAAGACTGATACAACTAAATACTTCACAGTTTCTAAAAATAGATGATGCTCAATTTGGCTTTAGGGCTGATGTTTCCACGGATATGGCTATATTTTCTTTAAAACAAACAGTTAATTATTACTTGAGCAATAAAACAACGGTATACGGTTGTTTTTTAGATTTAAGTCGAGCTTTTGATACTCTTAATCATGATCTGCTGTGGAACAAATTAGACAGGAGCGGGGTGCCATCTGGCACTGTTGATCTTCTAAGTTACTGGTACAGTAGTCAGACCAACAGTGTCAGGTGGGGTAACGTCCTGTCTGATAGTTATAGGTTGACCTGCGGCGTGCGGCAGGGTGGCCTGACCTCCCCCGACCTGTTCAATCTTTATATGAATGACTTGATCGTGGAGCTGAGCGGCACGCCCGTGGGGCTCAGGCTTGGTGACAGGTATGTCAACAACCTGAGTTACGCGGACGATATGTGTCTGCTCAGCCCCACGATCAAAGGCCTGAGGAAGTTATTGTCTATATGTGAAAAATACGCACTAGAACACGATCTAATATATAATGTTAAGAAGACTGAGATGATAGTGTTCAGGTCGGGGAAAGGACCGGACCACATTCCCAGTCTCATGCTTAAGGGTCAACCTGTAAATATAGTCGAGAACTTCAAGTACCTTGGCCACATTCTCTCGTCTTCTATGAAGGACGACGCTGATATTGAGAGGCAGCGTAGGGCTTTATCAATAACTGGTAATATGATAGCAAGAAGGTTCTTTAAGGCCTCTTCAGATGTAAAAATATTATTATTTAAAACTTTTTGTCAATCATTTTACACGTGTCAACTCTGGGCTAAGTACACTCGAAAATCTCACGATGCACTTCGAGTCACATATAACAACACTTTTAGGCACCTGATGGGCTTGCGCCGAGGCTGCAGCGCATCGGGGATGCTCGCCGAGACGCGTGTCAACTCTTTTAGTGCCATCGTGAGGTTCAGAATAGCCGCCTTCATGAACAGAGTTGACATGTGTAGAAATACTATCATCAAAGAGCTGTCTGATAGACTTATAACTACTGGCATGTTTAAGCATTGGCTTGCAACAGCAGCGTAGTAAATATGACAAGAGCACATAACTACATACATTTTGTAACACTGTATAATTGCTTACTATATTTTTTTAAGTTCTTTTGACAACTATGGATAACATTTTTCGTAAATGATTCTGAAAATAAAGTTTTATTATTATTTTTATTATTATTATTGTCAAGGCAACCATATTTCCATAGCAGGCACTTGCCCAATTAAACAAAAAAAAATACAAGAAATGAAAAACAAACTTAGCCCATCTTCTTTTGCCAGTCTTTTTGACGACAAAAACTTCCCAGCCCTTGGAAAAAAAGACTCTAAAAAGGATTTAGTGAACCTTTTATTAGGGGATCAATCATTCTTACAGATAATTACTGAAAGTATAGTCAAAATAATCACACTTAATAAAACTAACAATACAACTATATCCTCGAAAACAGTCAGTGATGTTTTACAAGAAACATTCCAGAAAAAATCTCAAACGCCATCATCTTCACAGAACAACTAAAAATAGTACAGTGGAACGCTCAAAGTCTTTTGAGCAACAAACATATTTTAACTCAGTTTTTATATGATAATGAAATACATGTAGCTCTTTTGTCAGAAACTTGTTTAAAACCGAATCATCGATTCAAAATTAAAAATTACTCTGTCTTAAGAAATGATTGCGGTAATGATCATAATGGAGTAGCAATCTTAGTACATAATAGTTTAGTTTTTAAACCATATAACACTTATTTCGATAATTCATTACAAAATATTTCTATAGAACTGCATTTCAATAACAAGGTTTTACATTTAGTCAGTATGTATATACCTGGGAATTGTTCCCCTAGTTTTAATAATAATAGGTTTGAGAATTTATTGAAAAGTATACCTAAACCTTTCATAATAGCTGGCGATTTCAATGCCCATAACACAACTTGGGGCAGCAGTACAACTGATCCTAGAGGTAGAGGTATCTTGAGTATAACAGAGGATAGCGATCTGGTTATTTTGAATGATGGTTCAACCACCACAGTAGGATCACATATATGGAAACCCAATGCTCTTGATTTAACTTTTGCTACTTCTTCTCTTGCATTATCTTGTGACTGTTGGGTACATGATGATCCACTGGGTAGTTACCACTTGCCAACTATAACAAAAGTAATAATTAACAGTACTGCAAATAGTGATGTAGAAACATCTAATATACCCTCCCACCCGAATTTGCGAATGGTGAACTGGAAATTGTATAAAGAAAAAGTTACTTCTTACTTAAATCATTTTCAAATTGATAGAACTAATCCATTGGAGTCTTACAATAAGTTTTGTACTCTGGTCTATAAATCTGTTGTTGAGTCTGGTAAACATGTTATTGATCATTCAAATAAAACTGTAAATTTTTCGTTAAAAAAACCAGTTATACCATGGTGGAATTTAAAATGCTCTCAGGTAGTAGACGAGTCTAAATCAGCATTTTTAATATTTAAAGCAAGTCCAACCTTAAATAATTACATAATTTTCAAGAAACTCCAAGCACAAAAAAAGTTAACGTTGAAACAGGAAAGATTAAGTAGTTGGACAGAATTATGCCATTCTATCAATAGGTTAACACCTATCAGTAAAGTTTGGAACACAATCAGAAAATTTAACAAAACTGGTTCAAGTGATAATAACCACAATACGAATGGTGAATGGGTGAAAGAATTTCTACAAAAATATACACCTGACACTGTGGAGAATATCGTACCAAACACTACAGATTCAAATTCCTATTCTGAAAATTCATATTTAACTCAAGATTTTACTTTGTCTGAGATAAGGGCTGCTTTGAATTCTAGGAAAGATACTGCTACTGGTTTAGATTGGTTATCATATAAAATGTTCAAATAGTTAAATATTGATCACTTAAAATCGTTTTTAGACATACCTAACTTACTATGGTCTGGATTAATTATTCCTAAGGAATGGAAAACTGATTGCTTAGTGCCTATTTTGAAGATGGGTAAAGATAAAAACTTATCAGACTCATATCGTCCAGTAACTTTGACCTCATGTGTGGGTAAAATATTTGAGCAACTTATGAAACAACGTTTAGAGAACTTCACAGAGAGTAATTCCATTTTACCACAAAATCAATTTGGATTCAGGCGTGGTCGATCGGCCCGCGAAAGTCTTTCACATCTCTTTCTTAACATACACAGTGCTTCCGTCAAACAAGAATATTTAGCCAGCATATTTTTTGATATAGTTGGAGCTTTTAACAATGTAAATCTGAATATTTTATCTTCTATCTTGTCTTCACTGCAATTACCTGAAAAAATTGTTAAGTGGATATTTAGTTTCTTGCATGGACGCGAAGTTTTTGTAAAATTTAAAAAAACATTAACTGGTTCTGGGTTTTCTTACAAAGGAGTATGCCAGGGTGGAATTCTATCACTGTTCGGTATTTCACCAAACACTTCAAGAGGAGCGTTGTGGACTGTATAATGGAATAAAATATACTAATTAGGTAGGATGATGCGATGTAAAGTTACGAACGATCCTAACACACAAAAAAGAGGAAGCAAATTAATCTACCACTTACCATCAATGCCTTCACCAACCAAATCCAAGTTGGTGCTGGTAGATCGGAGCTGCTGAGTGCTGGTGTAAAGTCCGTACAATAACACACACAAATAGATAAACTGCACGGCAGATAGATGCAGGAAATAACAAAAGCTCACGGAGCAAGGAAAATGTAAGGAACGTCCTTTTAGGCTCAAAATTCAAGTGTACCACGGGGCTGCTTGAAGCGAACTGCACGACCGTTGTACCGGTCCTTCCACCGTTTTTTCACGCCAAATCGAGGGTAGGTGGTTCAAACATATCGGGCAGCGGCAAATCATTCACTACCCTCAATTTCCGTAATGTATGGATCGAACAATCACCTTTACTGTTTATTATTTATATACACAAACTGAATTCAATTTTAGGCAATGAAGTTCAAAATTTACAATTTGCAGATGATCTGGTTGTTTATTCTTCAGGATCAAACTTAGATAATGTCATTGACAAATTAAACCTAGCATTACAAAAACTTAAAAATTACTTTAATGATTTAAATTTGGACATCAGTGTAGAAAAAACTAAAGTAGTAGTATTCACAAAAAAAAGTGTAAGAGTCTCTAGAGTAAAAATTTTTTATGACAGGAAAATACTTCCGGTTGATGGATCAGACAGATTTCTAGGAGTCCTTTTTACTCAACATTTCCGTTTTGATAAATATGTTGGTTGCTTATCGGATAGAGCTGTTAAGGCGTCTAATATATTGAGGTCACTTGCTAGAACTTCGTGGGGTGCAGATCCCAAAATTTTACTGATGTTATACAAGTCATTGGTGAGGAGTCATTTTGAATATGCTTTCTTTTGTTTCAGTTCCCAAAATAAATTATTAGATAAGTTAGAAAAGATTCAGAATAAGAACTTACTATAACTGGTGCTATGATGTCCACTCCCATTGTTTCGATGCAAGCTGAGTGTAGAGTTCCTCCACTTATATTTCGATTCAATTATTTAATGAACAATTTTACTCTTAAACTAATGTCTCTCAGAGACAATCCTCTCATCTCCAAGATGGTTAATGTATACTCAGCTTGTTCATCAAATCTTCCTTACTTGGTTAAGAATCTTCCTGAAATGTTAAAATATAAGTCTGAATCTAATTTTGCTGAGAATCCGATATGGCCTTGTTATATGGGATGTTATGAGAGTAAGTTTTGTGCCTTGTAGATTATTATGGAAAGAGAATTGAGACAAAAAGAACAAGTGTATGATTTGCTTTCTCACTGGAAAGATTACAGTCAGATTTATACAGATGGCGGGTTGGGTCTTATATAAGACACATTGAAATTTGAAGATTGGGGTACTTAGGTGGTTAGGGGGGGTCCTTAGCTATCCTCTGATACCATTTACTGATTTAGGAAACATCATTTGGCCAATCTTGGAACGACAAATGTCAAACTCAAAAGCTCCAACGTTGGATATTGGTACATGATTTTAGTAGAAATTACAAGATTTTGTTGTAATGGTAGAAATTTGCGTCAGCAATTTTGTATTTTCTGACATAATGACTTGCTCATTTCATTCCGATTCCTTCCGTGTTTCGTGAATGTTCTGTTGCGCTCTCGTTTTATCCGTGATTCTCTGGATGACTTTGGCTTTGTTTACTTACTAACTACTTTATGGAGTTCATCAGAACCAAATTGGTTGCTTTAGGTCACTTCGTGTTTAAAAACTAAAGATAGGTTTGTTAGGTTCACACGTTACAGCAGACCCGGGAGCCGGAACGAAGCGGAGCGGAGCGAGGCGACTTCCTACTCTTGGCAACCCCTCCTCCAACCCCTCTCCTCCTCCAACTCCCCCGAAATCCAAAAAATGTAGGCATTTTCTTCAATCTTTGGACCTCCATAACATAAAAACTAGTGGTTTCCTAAAAGGGGGGGGTAGGTGGGGGGACCTCCCCTCCCCCACCCTTCCCCCCCTCCACGCCCCCCTCCCCCAAATTCAATGTGTCTTATACAAGTACTTACCCCAGATGGCTCTAAAAAGGGCAACACAGTATCAATTGCCACCTACGACATAACAGCTAGAAAAGGTGGCGGAAGCCTCCACTTGTAAAATATGTCTCAGAATACCTGATAAAATGAGTGTGTATAGTGCAGAAGCTATAGCTATTATTCAAGCTTTACAGTACATAGAAGAAAGAGAAGTGGATTGTAATCACTGACAGTAAGAGCGTATTATCAGCTCTAGACAACCCCAGGTTTTACGCTGGTTCGAGTTATTTAATTTACACTATACGAGAAAAGTATTTTGACATTTGCAACCGTCACAACAACAAACAGGTTATATTTTTCTGGACACCGTCACATATCGGTGTTGCCGGTAACGAAAATGTTGATTATTTGGCAAGAGCTATTACACCATGTCCCGTAAGTCTACCCACAAGAGCTATGAATGTTCCAAGCTCTGACCTAACAATAGAATTCAAGGATACCATGAAAAAATAATGGCTAAATCACTGGAAAGAAACTGTTATCCACAAAGGCAAATGGTATTACGAAATCAATAAACAAATATCCCTTCCTTGGTTCGTCAAAGGAACTGAATTTATATGCCGAAAATTCTATTCCGTTATCTGCCGGCTTAGATTTGGTCATGGGCGCTTCAAAGCACATTTAAAAAGACTAAATATGATCTCTTCGGATGAGTGCGATCAATGCAACACAGCTTCTCCATAATCCCTTTACCACATTTTTTATGAATGTCAATACTTTTGATTGACCAATTGTTGAATATTTTCAAAGAAGACCTGAACGTCCCGCGCTCGCTTCAGGATTTATTGCAAAACCCAGCAACCTTTAAACCGATATATAGATATGTGGAGTCCACAATTGGCGAAATTTGATTAAGACATGGCAATATTGCCTTTACCAGATACTGGGAACTGATGGGGAAAACTGTGGCACTAGCAATTAAACATAAAATTATATAAAACCATTACGTTTTAGGGTAGAACCGCCTAATTTTGACACCTCTCTAATTATCGACACAACAAGAAGATTTTAAAAATAAAACGTTTTATCTAATACTTTTATTCAAACAGCAAAAACTAAACGCAACTTATATTTGTCTATTTAATGGCAACACTGTCAACATTCTTTCTGTCAAGATGGCTGTGACATCGGTGGTGTTTTTGTGAAGGCCGTACGATTTTTCTACAAAATCCTTACATTCACAGTGATTTTGATAGTGGTAAGTACTCACAAATGTCGCTAAATAATCGCAGTTTCATGTTTTTTATGAAGAAACAAGGCTTTAATTAGTCGTTTATGCAGTTAGGTGCCTAAAACGTAACTTTATTTTCATTGTTTTTAACGGTTTTTGTGAAAATCCCAGTGTCAATAATTGGTGTTCGTTTCTGTTATGTATGTGATAGTAGGGTAGGTGCGCAAAGCAGCGCACTGACATGTTAGTCTGGTAATAAATGGTTGTACAGGACGCACGTCTATTATTTAACAGTGGCGAACGCGGAAAAACAAATACGAACTATCAAACGGACAAAATATTAACTATCTGTGCAGTGTATTTGCAGTGTTGATTAGCAAAATGTCAGTCGGGAAGGTTCGGGAGTTTGCTGTAAAGACCGGGAATTGGTCTAGCTATGTGGAAAGACTGGAGAGTTATTTCTTGGTTAACAAAGTGGCAGCGGAGTTTCAACTACCGACATTAATTTCGGTGATGGGCGAGGACGCGTATGAACTTTTGGCTACGTTGGCTAGCCCTACGAAGCCATCAGCGTTAAACTACCAACGGGCCGTGGAGTTATTGGCTGTCCACCTGCAGCCAAAACCATCGGAGTTGGCGGAACGTTACAAATTCCGTCAACGTCGACAACTCAGTAACGAGTCAATTGCCGAGTATGTGACGGAGCTTAAAAAACTGTCAAGATTTTGCGAGTTTGGATCGGCCCTAGATGAAAATCTTCGAGATCAGCTGGTTTGTGGGTTGAAAAGCGAGATAATTCGGCAAAGACTATTCGCGGAGGACAAGTTACAGTATACTCGAGCTGTTTCTTTGGCCTTATCATTGGAAGCTGCTGAAAGAGACGCAAATGCTGTGGAGCGGGGCGCTGTGGAGCTGGCAGAAAGAATGCATAAGTTAAATTACGGCGAATGTACAAGATGCGGAGACAGCAGACATCAAGGTAGCAACTGTGTATATAAAGATTACGTGTGCAGCCTTTGTCAAGAAATCGGTCACTTGAGGAGGATGTGTCCCAGAAGATCCAGGAATATGGAGTACAACCATTCGAGACGGCGGGGACAAACGGCGGGAACAGCCGGTAGTTTTGAAACAAGATCATCACGCGGAGGCCGCATGATCGGGCGTGGAGCGAGCACCAGCGGCGGCGGCGGCGGCGGCGGCGGCGGCGGTCGAGGCTCGTGGTCCAGAGGCGCGGGGCGCGGGGCGCGCGGTGCAGCGAGAGGGGGCCGGGAGCGGGCTCATGCTTCATTTCACTCGTTAGAAGATCAAGGAGAGATGTTTTGCGATGATGACACCAATATCACACATACGGATGTTGACAGCGAAGAAGAACAGCCTATGTACCAGATGGCGTTAAGCAAATATAAACCGGTGTGTATGGATATTATGGTTGAAAATCGTTTGTTAGCAATGGAGGTCGATACTGGATCGGCGTTATCTTGTATTGGTAGAAATGTCTATGACGAACTATTTAGCAACTTGCAGTTAAATTCCTGTAATTTGACCCTAAAGTTTTATGACGGATCGACAGTTCAGCCCTTGGGGTACATAGAAGTCGTCGTCAGTTATGAAAATAAAACGAAAACGCTAGACTTGTATGTAATGAACAGGGGAACCACAAATCTGTTGGGTAGGCAATGGTTAGCGGAATTGAATATACCTGTTAAAATGCATAAAGTTAACCTGCTAAACAACAATGTTATATCGGATGATCAATCAAACAATCAGAAAATTATAGGTAATATTATTTCCAGACATGAATCGTTGTTCGACGGCACATTGGGTAAATACACCGGGGGCTGTGCCGCGCTGAGTGTGCGCGAGGGCGCGGTACCTATCTACTGTCGCGCGCGGCCGCTGCCGTATGCGCTGCGCGAGCGCGTCGACGCCGAGCTGGACGGCATGCTACGGGCCGGAGTTGTCGAGCCGGTCACCCACTCCGACTGGGCCACGCCGCTGGTCGTGGTAAACAAAGCCGACGGTGGTTTGAGAATATGTGCCGACTATAAGGTAACCCTGAACAAAGTTTTAGAGATTGACAGATACCCGGTTCCAAAAATGGAGGATTTGTTTAGTCATCTAAGTGGGAATAAATTATTTACGAAGCTAGACCTCTCTCAAGCCTATAATCAGATTGAATTATCGGAGGATTCAAAGAAGTTTACAGTCATAAACACACACAGGGGGCTATTCAAGTATTCTAGACTCGTATATGGATTATCATCCAGTCCCGGAATTTTTCAGAAAATTATGGTAAATTTGTTTAGTAACTTACCAAGTGTTGTAGTGTTCTATGATGATATATTGATTAAAAACAAAGACTTAGAAAGCCATTTACAATCAATCAAAGAAGTCTTAGAGATTTTAGAAAAAAATGGTTTAAAAATTAAAAAGTCTAAATGCGAATTCCTAGCAAAAGAAGTAAGGTACCTAGGGTTCATTATAGACGAAAACGGGGTTCGGGTGGACCCTGAAAAGGTGAAGGCTATCACAACAATGCCCCACCCAAGAAACGTAACAGAGTTAAAATCATTCTTAGGGATGGTGAATTTCTACGGTAAATTCATAGATAAATTAAGTGCATATTTATCACCTCTTTACAAGCTTTTAAAAAAGGATTGTTATTGGGAATGGGGCATGGAACAGAATGAAGCTTTTGAGACAGTAAAGAGGCTACTCATTAGTACAAAGACGCTCGTTCACTTCGACATGGGCATGGAGACCGTGCTGACGGTGGACGCGAGCTCGCGCGGGCTCGGCGCCGTGCTGGCGCAGCGCACGCCGTCGCCGGCGGGCGGCAGCGGCGGCGGCTGCGGACACGAACGCGTCGTCGCGTACGCTTCAAGGTCATTGACCACTCACGAGGTTCACTATAGTCAAATCCACAAAGAGGCCTTGGCGATTGTGTTCGCGATTGACAAGTTCCACCAATACTTATATGGCAGGAAATTTGTGCTGCGCACCGACCATAAGCCGCTCGTGAGCATATTCGGACCGAATATTGGCATTCCTAGTGCAGCAGCCAGTCGTTTGCAACGCTGGGCAGTTAAGCTCTCAGCGTATGATTTTGCAATCGAGTACATTAAGACGGATAAGAACACCGCCGATGTTTTGTCGCGACTAATTAAATCACAGAAAGATGAGGTAGCATCTGAAAAGGAAGATATTCCAGAACAAACTTATTTGCATTTTGCAACAGACGCTCTGTTGCTAGATTACAATGTTCTTAGAAGAGAGACTCGTAGTGACCCTATCCTCAGTCGTGTTCTGAGTTACATTAGTGATGGTTGGCCATCAGAGGTGGAAATAAGGGAACTAAAACCTTACTTTAACAGAAAAACCGAGCTCTACAGTGAACTAGGATGTGTCATGTGGGGTCACCGCATAGTAGTACCAGCCGCATGTAGGAAAAAAGTAATCACAGAGCTACACGACCCACATATGGGAATAGTAAAAACCAAATCATTAGCTCGTAGCTATGTTTGGTGGGCGGGGATAGACGAGGCGGTGGAGGCAGAGTGCCGTGCGTGCGCGGTGTGCGCCGCCGTGGCAGACGCGCCGCCCGGCCACGTCTTGCACTCATGGCCGTGGCCGTCCCGGCCCTGGTCGCGACTACACTTAGATTTTCTCGGACCCATTAAGGGTGTGACGTATTTAGTGGTGGTCGATTCATGTTCAAAATGGATTGAAGCCATTAGAATGAAAAGAACCACAGCATCAGCAGTTATAGCTACGCTAAGAGACTTGTGGGCCAAGTTTGGCTTACCAAAACAAATCGTCAGTGACAATGGCCCGCCATTTTCTAGCTCAGAATTTCAAATGTTTTTAACACATAACGGTATAGAACACATTTTTAGCGCTCCTTATCATCCGGCTTCCAACGGAGCTGCGGAAAGCGCGGTTAAAATCTGTAAACGTGCTATTAAAAAGGCATATAAACAAAATGTAGACGTGCATACAGCTTTATGTAGGTTCTTATTGGCGTATAGAAATACCGAACATGCTACCATCGGCGATAGTCCAGCAAAAATCTTACAGGGCCGAAACCTCCGTATGAGACTAGATGTACTGAAACCAGAACGAGAAACGAGAGTAGCCGCTCGTCAAGCGCGTAGTGAAGAGATAGCGGGCGGTACACATCGTCAACTCGAGCCGGGTGCGCAAGTATGGTATCGAGAATACAGGGGTACGGATAAATGGCTAGCGAGCACGGTAATGAAAAGAAATGGTAATACGAATTACACAATTAAATCTATTTATGGAACCGAGATACACAGGCATGTCAATCAACTAAAACACAGGGTTACCCGGCAACTAGATAACGATATTACTAATAGGGAAGTAGCCCTTGTAGTAAGCAGGCCAAATATAGTGGACTGTAGACAAAACCGCAAGTCGTTAACGTTTCCCATGACCGGAGGCGAGGAACAGGAACGGGGTACCGACAGCTTAGAGGAGAGTAGAGTGGAGAGTTCACCGCAGAGGGAAGTCGAGCCAGCAGCAGCGGAAGCCGGGCCGCCGGTGTATGAGCCCAGTGTGTCAGCGAACAGGGAACCATGTACTGATTCTAAGCGAACTCGCAAGCCATCTGTGCGCTTTGGTTTCGATGAATATTTTTAGTACTTAAGTTTATACTCAGTATAATTGTGTTTTCTATTAAGTACGATTGTCTTAGATATGTTCTTATTCTATTTTGTTACATTTTCCTTTAGAGTACTCTAAATTAGGTTTAGATTATATTTGTATTTTTTTGTTAATAAGGGTGGAGGTGTTATGTATGTGATAGTAGGGTAGGTGCGCAAAGCAGCGCACTGACATGTTAGTCTGGTAATAAATGGTTGTACAGGACGCACGTCTATTATTTAACAGTTTCTATGTATTTGCCTAATTTGGACATGGTGTGTCAATAATTGACTTGAGGGTTTTACGTTTTATATAGGATTTTAATCGCTGAGAACTTAATGTTATGGTTGAGAACCGAATGAGTACTTTAAAAAAACAACATCAGTAGCCCTATTCCAAATATTGACTCCATGTCGAATGTGTGGAAATCTATTTTTGACACCAAGTCCATAATAGGTTTTAAGGGTGTCAATATTTAGGGATGTTATGCTTATTAATTTTATATATTCATCTGTTGCAGGTAACCACGTACTACTACTACTTACTACTAACTCCTACTACTACCTACCTAACCGAATGTAATGGCAAAACCAAAACCCAAAAGTGATCCTCCGAAAAAAAGGAAAAAATATAGTCAAGAATCTGTAAAATTGGCTCTACAAGAAATAAAAAAGGGAATGAGCAAAAAACTTGCCTCAAAGACATACAACGTGCCTCGACCAACATTGATTTTTCAAATAAACAATCCTAATAGTAAAGACAGACCAGGTCCACCAACAGTCCTAACAGTTACAGAAGAGAACGAACTCGTTGAGTGGATTGAAATAAATAGCCGAAAAGGATTTCCAAGACGAAAAGAAGATCTAATAGCAAGTGTTGCAGACTTTTTGAAAAAAGTAAAAAGACCTAATCCATTCAAAGATGGAATACCAGGAAACAAATGGTATGATTTATTCATGAAGCGTCATCCTGAGCTGACTATGAGAACACCAGAGAGCGTCACCGCCGCAAGCTCATGTGTGGCAGAAAATGATATCAGAAAATGGTTTTCTGAAATAGAAACATATTTAAAAGATCATCAGTACATGGAAATATTATCAGACCCTGGAAGAGTTCTAAATGGAGATGAAACTAATTTCTTGCTTTGCCCGAAGAGTGGAAGGGTTATAGCTATAAAAGGAGAAAAAAATGTCTACGAAGTGGACCAGGGCCAATCAAAATCATGTCTAACAGTCATGTTCACATTCAAAGCTGATGGAAGCCAAACTCCACCGCTAATAATTTACCCGAACAAGCGATTACCTAAAGATTACATCGAAAGTACCGAGTGATTGGGGAATAGGTCTCAGCGAAAATGGATGGATGAAAACAGAGATTTTCGTCGACTATGTAAAAAATGTTTTACACCCCCATCTAGTCGCTACAGGAACTATATTTCCTGTAATATTTTTTGTGGATGGGCACAAGACACATGTGACGTTGAGTGTCAGTGATTTATGTACTGAATTGCAAATAATATTAATAGCCCTTTACCCAAATTCCACGCGGATCCTACAACCAGCAGATGTGTCAGCTTTTAAGCCATTAAAAAATGGTTGGAAGGACACAGTACATGCATGGAGAAGAACCCACCAATCAGAAGCTCTCACTAAAACCGAATTTGCCCCACTTTTGATTACTGCTCTCGAAAAGTCCATCTTTCCTGATACATTGAAAAATGGTTTCAAAGCAACTGGTCTTTATCCGTGGAATCCAGACAATATAGACTTCACAAAATGCCTAGGAAAACAAACAACAGACAAAAACAGGATTGCTTCTGAAACTACTACTAGTCCAACTATAACCATGACTCGACAATAATTTCAACAAATTGTTAAAGAAAATTCGACAGAAGATAAAGAAAAACTGTTGAAATCAATTTTCAACTATTTCCAACTAGAGTTTCTCGAAGACAAATCAAACAATATGAATGAAGTGATTATTGCCTTTGATACATTTCAAACAAAAGCAAACACATTTGCCGCAGTCACGGAAATTGAGAACTTGGACATTGATAACTTGTCTTTTTTACTTAACGATTATGACGAAGATTTCGAGTCTCAAAGTCAATCTGTTATTCACATCGTACATGATGTTGAAATTCATGAAATTCGAGAAAGCGACACCACAATACAGGAACAGGACAGACAAACATTGGACAGGACAAATGAAAACCAAGATTATATGGACAGCATCGAAAAATTTACAGAAACTCCTCTGAAAATTCCCACACCAACATATATCAGTGAATTAAACCCAGAAGATAAATATGACTCTACCGTTAAGTCCATAAAAAAAACCAAGTTGAAGGATTGTCTTGCTTACGCTAAAACTCCAATTAGAAAAGGTGTAAGAACGATAGAAAGAAAACCATTTGTACTAACTTTTAAGACGTGGCAAGACGGTGAAAGAGCTAAGCTTGAAGATAAAAAAAGAAATTAGACGGTATTCAAAAACGAAAAGAGGAAAGACTTTTGAAGAAAAACCAGAAAGCTGAAAAGAAAGTTGAAAAGAAAAAGAAAAAAGTAATTCCTGAAACGAAGAAAATAAATGTCATATCTGATATTACCTTGACTGAAACTGAAAAAAGATGTACAAAAAGTAGTTTATCAATTAATCAGGAAAAAACAAATGGACCACAAGTATTCAGAACACCTGAAAAAATTGAGAAAGTGAAGTTACGACTTTTCTTTGACAAGACAAGAGTTTCTGGAAGAAAAATCTGAAAAACTGCAAACAAAAGAAATACCTATAGTGACTAAAATGGAAACAAATAATACACCAAAGACTGATCTCAAAGAAAAGACTGAACAAGTTCGTGCTAAAGCTAACAGGAAAGAGACTAAAGAGAATATTATAAAAAAGCGGACACAGTTTGTAGAAGAAAAGCCAAAAATACTGCAAACAAAAGAAATACCTAAAGAGAATAAAACGGAAACAAAAAATACACGAAAGACTGATCTCAAAGAAAAGACTGAACAAGTTCGTGCTAAGGTTAAAGACAGTAATAATAACTCTCGAAGGCAATTACTGGGCCAAGCTATTGAAGCAATATTAAGAGAAAATGATTCACAGTAATTGATTAAATTTGTAGTGATAGACACTTATGATAGACACCTATACCTATCTATTCAGATTGAAATAGTAAAACAAATTACTATTTTGTCTCAAAGTTGCATAATATTGCTTCACTATTTATTGTTTAAGTGAGATTCCTAATTGATAGCTGAATATAATACTAAATAGAAATATAATAATACCTACCTTAAACATCGTTTTTATTTCGTTTTACCCTCCTCAGGTGATTTAAGACTAGGTATATTGATGTATTTTAAAACTAGGTGTCAATATTTGGAGGTTTTACTGTCAGAATTAGGGGTTTCTGTGTCAATATATGGTAGAAACACTATTATTTTTATTTAATCTTTTTTTAATGACTAACGATGAAAAATATGTAAATAAATGTTATCACGGTATTCCCAAAAGTCTAAACAAGTGGATTTGAAAAACAAAAAGGCGTAATTTTATTTTTCAAATATATCAAAGAGACTGTTTTTCTAACATACCGCTAAAAGTGTCAATAATTGGGTAGTTTACCCTAATTCAATAGGTGAAACACAAGTTAAGTGACACCGTCAGTGAATGAAAGATAAAACCTTCTACAAAGTATTTAACCATGAGGTAGCATCACAGCTTCCAACACCTTCTCCTGATGTTCACTCATGTGGCTAAGACACGGCACTATCCACACATTAGTGTTGCACAGTGTCTTGCAAACTTTACTTTTGACAGCGGCTTTGTCATTATATCAGCTAGCTGTATTTCGGTTGGACAGTAGCTGACATTGATCATTCCACTCACGAAGTGCTCGTGGATGATGTGGTATCGCACGTCTATGTGCTTCGATCTCTTGTTAAAGGAACCGGACTTTATAAGTTGAATCGAACTTTGGTTATCAACGTGTAGATTTATTTTTACTTCAGAGTCGGTTATTTCCTTCAACAGAGATTTTAGGTACAGTCCCTCTTTACAGCAGTCGGCTGCGGCTATGTACTCGGCTTCAGTCGACGATAGGGCCACTATAGGCTGTCTCTTGGATGCCCATGATATTGGTCCATCGGCTATCATTAGCACGGAGCCAGATGTGCTTCGTCTCGTCAGCGGATCTCCAGCATAGTCCGAGTCGCTGTAAGCATCTATGTTCTCGATAGGGCTGTTTCGTTTGAATAGTATGCCCTTATCTTTCGTCCCAACCAAGTACTTGAATATTTTCTTCACTCGTGTGACATCTTCCTTAGTGGGATTTTCTACTTTTCTGCTGACTAGGTTCACAGCTTGTGCGATGTCTGGTCTTGTTTGCGTGGACAGGTATAGTAAACTTCCCACTGCCTCTCTGTAGGGGTAATCCTTCTCCTGGGCAGTTTGCTGTATCGACTTTACATCATTGCTTCCAGGCGTCTCACAAGGCTTTGCGTTTTTCATATTATACTTTCCCAGTATTTCGTTTGTATAATATTTTTGAGTCAGCTTTATTCCTTCAAATTCAAATTCAAATTCAAATCATTTATTGCTGTCACATTACATTAAAAAAGGTGGTACAGGCAGGATACAGGTATACATGTGACGCCTCGTAGAGGCGTTGCAATTTTGAGAGATACAGGTTTTACTTAATATTACATAATTAATTACTTATTTCTATTACATTTAAAATGTTCATGTTAACTTGAACTTTAATAAATATTTATATTCCAACGACAATAGAATTCAAAATTAAAAAGTAACATCTACATTTATCTATAACAGTTTATAACAAGTCTCTTATATTTAAATTAAATTAAATCAAACTAAATCAATGTTAAATTATATTACGGCATGCTCCTAAATATTATTATTATTTTCTTGTCAATTTGTCATTATGTCATCTTATCGTCAAAAAATTCTTTTATATTGTAGTAGTTTTTGTGTATTAGGAATTTTTTTAAATGTTTGTTAAATAGCGTAGCTTTATCTATATTTTTTATACTATTTGGTATGTGGTTGTATATTTTTATTACCATGGAATGCGGCCCTGAGGATATTAATTTTAGTTTAGAGAATGGTACTTTTAATGTATGTAGGTTTCGGTCATTTCGTTTTATAGTATGTATTGGGGAGTACAGGTTGGGATGTTTTCTGACAAATTTGCAGGCTTCAAAAATGTAGATAGATGTAAGGGTTAATATTTCATGTTTCTCAAAAAATGGTTTACAAGACATCGTTTGGTCAATATTTACCAGTATTCTTAAACATTTCTTCTGCAAAATGAAAATGTTATTTACATCGGTACAATTTCCCCACAAAACTATACCATAAGATAGTCTTGAATGGGCGTATGCATAATATGCAGTTAAGGCAGTTTTAAAGTCTGTTACACGCTTCAAATGTCGGAGGGCATATATAAAGGACGACAGCTTATTTGTTAATTTTTGCATATACGGTTTCCAATTTATATGTGTGTCAAGGTCTATTCCTAGCAGCGTAGCAGAGGTTACAGTTTCTAATTTTTTATCTTTGTAATTGTATGTTATTTTTAGTGCAGTTTTCTGGTATGGTTTAAACTGGATTAACTTGGTTTATTTAGGTTTAGTTGCAAATTATGACATTCTAGCCAATTTACAATTGTATTTAGTAGTGTATCTAATTTAGTTTGTAGTTCATTTGTGTTTGAGCAAGGTATTATAACCGAGATGTCATCAGCGAATAGTATACAGTGGTCGTCTATTATACTTGGAAGGTCGTTTATATATATCAGGAATAATATACATCCTAAAACGCTACCTTGCGGGATAGAGCCTTTGGCAAGGATTTTGTCGGATCTAACGTGTTGGATTTGACAAGTCTCGAGGTTAGTATTTTCTATTTCTACAAATTGAACACGATTTTCAAGATATGATTTAAACCACTTATGCGCGACTCCTCTAATTCCAGTTTTATACAGTTTAGATAACAGTGTTTTATGGCAGACTCTATCATACGCTTTACTCATATCGAGTAGTAGGCCCACGGCATATTTTTTGTTATTTAGAGCTTCAAGAATTTTTTGCAAATATTTATATATCGCTAGGGTTGTGGAATGATTTTTTCTAAATCCATTTTGGCTTTTATCAAAGATGTTAAATTTTTCATAAAATGAATAAATACGTTTAACCATTACTGTTTCAAATATCTTTGTTGATGTTGGTAATAGTGAAATTGGTCGATAGTTGTTTGGGTCAGTAACATCTCCCTTTTTATGGATAGGTTTTATTAGTGATATTTTTAGGTCTGTCGGAAATATACCTTCAGAGAAGGATTTATTTACAAGTTTAGTATACGGGGTTGTTAATTCATTTGCGCATCGTTTTAACAAAAAAGGAGGGATTTCATCTATGCCACAAGATTTTTTATTCTTTAAGTTTTTTATTACATTTAATATTTCCTTTTCATCTGTTGGATGTAGATAAAAGGTGTTTTCAATTATGTTGTCTTGGCTTGAATTGTTACGGAGACCAGGATTTTCGTCTGAGTTTCCTATTGATGCAAAAAAAATGTTAAATGAATTCGCCACCAATTTGGGGTCATGTATTATTGTATTGTTTATTTTGAGTTTTACGTTATTTTTAATTTTTTGTGTTTTTTTATTTGTTTCTTCGTGGATTATTTGCCACATTGAACGAGATTTATTTTCTGAATTGTTGAATTTACTTATATTGTTTAGTTTTTTAGATTTATGAACGGCTTTTTTTAATGTTGTACAGTACTTCTTGTAGTTGTTGTGTAAGATTTCATTTCTACTCTGTGATATTAGCATTTTTAGCAATCTTTTATTTCTGCATGATATTTTTATTCCTGACGTTATATGTGTTTTCTTAGAATTAAATTTAATTTTTATTGGTTTTAATGGAATACACTTATTTAGGGCATTTTTTACAATTTCTTTGAAAATGTTATAGTTCTCATTTATATTTTTATTTAGTTTAAATTTGTGGTCCCAATTTATTGTAAATAGTTCGTCTTTGAATTTATTTATGTTAGTTTCAGTGTATCTTCGTTTTAACATTGTGAGCTGTTTAGGTTGGTATGTAGTGAGAGGTGTGGAAAACAATATTCCTCTATGGTCTGAGAAGCCAAGTTCGTCTATTACTACTTGAGTATCTATTTTGAAGTTAGTAAACAAAAGATCAAGGCATGTAGAGCTACTGGCTGTCACTCTCGTGGCGCCTTTAACTTTTTGGTGGAAGTTGTAAGTTAACATTAGGTTAGATAGTGTTCTTTTTGCTTTGTTATTTGTAAGGAAATTCACATTAAAATCGCCTCCAAAAATTACTTTCTTATTGTTGTCTTTTAATGCTAATAGTTTTAGGAGTTTTTCTAGGCATGTATAGAAAACTTCCACCTCTCTGTTACTATCTGGCCTATACAAATTTATAATTAATAAGTTAATTTCGGGTATTTCGATCGCGCATGTTTCAAAAATATATTCTAACGATTGTGATTTAATGTCAGTTCTTTCGATGTAATTTAGCGTAGATTTCACCAATATGCATACACCACCGCCTTCGTGCTGTTCTCGACAAAAGGACGAACCAGGTGTGTAGTTGTTAATATTTAGTAGCTTCAATTTTTCTTTATTCATCCAAGTCTCAGTTATGCATATGACGTTGATGTTAGGTTGTTCTTCTATCAGTGCTTCGAGGAGGTGGATCTTGTTATATACACTTTGCATGTTCTGGTAGAGTAGTTTGAGGTTTGTTTCGAAAAAAATCATTTCTTGATGCGTTGCTAGTATTTGGCGTACGTTGTTTTGGGTGTGAAGGTGAGGTTAGTTGCTCTATATTTGAACTCTCGAAATCTTCTCGTGATTTTCGCAGGTTTTGTTTATTAATTTCTTCGTTTGTTAATTCTTTCCCATTCAAAATCAGCTTATTATTTTGTATGACTGCATGGTGGCCATTTTTCCTTGCTGTATTTAGTGCTTGTTTTAATTCCCTTCTTTCATGTAAGGCTGTTCTAGTTAGGTATTCAGTAACTTTTAATCCGGTTTCTCTGAAATATGTAGAGTTTTCCATTATGTACTTTCTCATTCTTTTACTTATAAGCTCTATTTTTATTGGTCTGTTGTAGCCTTTTTTCCCTATATATGTTATTTCCTCTATATATCCCGCCAGGTTCACATTTAGCACTTCGTAGAATATATTTGTAATTCTGTCTATAACTTCCTCCTCTTTCTCCCAATAATTTTCTTGTAATCCATGTAATACTATTACCTTATCTGTGTCTTTGTTATACTGTTCCATTGAGCTTAAGTTTTTTGTTTCTTTTTGGAGTTTTTCATTTTCAGTTTGCAGTGTAGAGCATTTCTCTTCTAGTGATTTTACTTTCAGGTCTATTGTAGCGATTTTATCTTTCATTATTGTTTGCTCCTTACTTGTACTTTGTATACATTTTTTAGAGTCTTCTTTTAGCTCAGATATGATATTACTTATTTGAGTTTGGAAGAAGTTTTGTATAGATGTAAGTATATGTTTGTTGTTTTCCTGTAGTATGGACGTGAATTTTTGTATGGATAGTTTTTCGTTTTCGTCGTAGGACGATTTATCTGGATCGTTTGCGGTTTCATTTTTTTGACTTTGATTTATTGGGCTTTCACATACTAGAGTGTTTCCTAAGGGCGAGCACACTGAGTCGTCATCATAAACAGAGTTGTTTAGGTTTTGTTTTGATAGCTTTTTCCTTACCGTTATGTTTGTGTTATCTGGGTAGTTTGTAATATCGATTTTTTCTTCAGGCTTCTGTAGCAAGTTTGTTGTGCTAGTTTGCTGGTGGGATCGGATCGGTGTATTTGTGTTGTCTCCTTTCGGCTCCCTTGACCGGCAAAGTGGGCACTTCCATGAGTTCTTGTGATCGATAGTCATTGTGTTGTAAAACCGCTTTTCTGGTACATTTGCACATTCTAAATCATAGTTTTTGTTGCATTTTGAACATCTTAAAAATCTCCTATCAAGAATTTCATTGTGGCATCCCGCACATAAGTTCGCCATATTCATGAAGAAGTTGTGAATTGTAAGTGAATAAAATAATCAAACGTTTCGATTTAATTTTTAGCGCCACCAAGCGTGTGGTAGAGGAAGCTCGATGTCTATCTACTGGGTCTGTCGTCGAAAACCCAGCTGCATCTGTTTGGGAGGTTTTCCTCTATCACTCCATAGATGGCGCTGTATCCGATATCTATTTTGATCTTGATGATTCACGGAAATATTGATGTCGAGATTTTTGAGGTTATATTTTACTTTTATTTATTATTTTCAATTAATTTGATATAATCGATTTGTACTCCCCAACGCCGGAAGGTGGCGCTGAAAAATTTTCGCCCTCTGTTGGTGAGTAGCAGAACTACGACTTTTGGTATGATCTGATTGATTATGGATTAGTACTTCCCAACGCCGATAGGTGGCGCAGAAAATGTTTGCCCTCTGTTGGTGAGTAGCAGAACTGTGGCCTTTGGTATGATCTGCTGCTGTGTGGCGTTCAAATATTTGAAAAATTTAACGTTTTACGTTCGGTTTGAGGTTATATTTTTGGACTCACTTCGAGAACACGCTTGTTTCCTGGTATTCCTTAGCTCATGGGATAGCTAGGGAGCACTTTAGTGATGCTGTACAGTCCGGGGTGTCTTTTTATTGGGGTTTCACTTGTTAACACTGCATTGTTTGACTTTCACAGAATTGTTTATATCTCACTATTTCTTCCCAGAAACTTGTAGATAACGATTTTGCTGAGTTAATTTTGTAATAGTAATGTTTTGAGTCAACATTTACACTGGTTTTATGATTGTTACTAATTTTTGTTATTAAAATGCACGGAGCAACTGTTTTCGTGGAGCTAGCGCCCTCTGTCCTCCTTAAATTTTTTTTTTTTTTTTTACGGTGTTTGGTTGGTTGGCAGTTGTGGTTCGTTAAGCCACTTTACTAAGCCTGCCTTGATCGTATTTATAGTCTATTTTTACCGGACTCTTCCTCAATGTTTAGAGGGCGTACATAACTTGACATACAGACTTGAAATCTGCTGCCATCACGTAACTGTGTATAACACTATCTCGTAGTGAATATACCGGCCGCATCAAGTTTAACAATGTTGGTTGTTCTCCCAACAGATTTACTTGGCCTTCAATTCTATCTGCGGCGCTCAGTTTTGCGCTCGAAGTGTACTGTCTAACGTTGCCTTCAAGAACGCATCTGTTATAATACGCGTTGAGATCTTCGCCCTGTAGTCTGTCTGGGCATCTCAACGTTTCCAACTCGTTGCTAAGTAGTAGGGAGGGCTTGCCTACAAACTTGTGGTCGAGTGGTCCACCAACCATTTTGGGAGCGTGTTTTTGCAACCTATTTAAATAGGGCATGATTAACATAATGTCGGTTCGAAGACCGTCTTCAAAATTATGATCTGCTGGCATTATCTCATCAGCATTCGCTAGGATATTATCATTCCAAATAGCGCCTGGAATAGGACAGTTTTCACGATAACGTGTCCTTACATTTCTGGGAGTGGCAGGATTTGCCAGAGCGATAACTGTTGCCCGAAGATTAGAATATAGTGTAGACTCCGGTCTAGGCCGGATCTGGCCATCCACTTCTGGGGATGCGGCGACAACGGGTAGATAAATTTTCTCTTCATGCTTTAAAATCCCAATTGCGTCAATGATGCGCTTGATTGGGGTTGGAACAAACGTAAATGTTTTAATGATCCTCAAGAATTCAGCATTCAAGCCCGTGTGCTGGTTCAATTCGTCAGCGAATCTTGGGATGAGTGGGTACTGGGGTATGATATTCATTATTTTTGCTTCGAACAAAGCGAGATAAGCCCGGTATTGTGAATAGATGCTTGGGATACGGATATTATCGGCGTATTGCGTTGCAACATAAGTTAAATGAGCAGTGCCGAATCCGATACCTCTCGAAGTGACGGACAGCATATTTGCTTGAAGCGTCTGAACTTCGGCGAGTCGATTATATTCATCTTCGACTCCAGCGAACAATTCTTCTTTAATTTTGTCGCGATTGGCATCTCTGACTTCAGTCCCTTTCTTCTCGCGGTGGTCCTCCAATCTTTGAGAACTACGGCGCTGATGGGTACTACCTCTACTGCGGCCGCCGCGGCCTCTGCCCCTTTGGGGCGGTTGATCGTCTTGATAGTAATTGTTATTATTATTGCTTCCATTGTCATATTCCTCATGGTAACGGTTGTTACCTGAGTTGCCTCTTCTTCCACGCTGGTGATTAAAACCGGAATTGTACATATTGAGATTCGTATGCCAGGCGGATATCCAAACCTGAAAAACGCTTCTTTGGAGTTATGAATCTCCATACCCAGGTACGTACTTGGGTTTTCATTCTTCTTCATTTCAAATTTGGTTTCAAGTTTTCCCATGACACTTTGAATCTCTTCCTTATTTTTTCCTATGACTAACCCGTCATCGACAAATAGTCCAATTATTATCGACTTATCTTCATATAAAAACACGCATCTGTCGGTTTTAATTGTCTTGAAACCCAACTCAAACATCGCTTGGGTAAAAGTCTTGTTCCATGTGAATGGAGCTTGTCTTAAACAGTATAAAGATTTTTTCAGTCGACACACAACATCTGTGTTTTTGTAGCCAGTAGTGTAGCCAACAGGCAATTTCATATAAACTTCATCTTTCAGTTCGCCATACAAAAATGCAGTCTTGACGTCACTTCTCGGAAGTAGTGGGCTGGAGCACCATCATGCTGGAACCAGAAGTTCCGATGACGCGCTACTGGCAGATGCTCCAGCAGCTCTTCCAACTCCCCGCTTAGAAACTCCAGGTATACTTATAAGTCGTGGCGGCAGGAATACAGGGCCGAGTAGGTGGTGGCCGATGACACCCGCCCACACATTCAGGCTGAAGCGGGTTTGAAAGTGGCTTTCCCGCACCAGCCTGGGATTTTCTGTCGCCCACCAATGTTGGTTGTGGATGTTGTACAGACCAATTCGGGTGAATGTCGCCTCATCGGTCCACAGAATGTTACGCGTCCTGTCCTCCAGCAACCTCTGACAGAAGTCCACCCTAGGGTGATAGTCCGTTGGTAATACCTCCTGGACGCGAAGAAAATGGTACGGGTACAGGTCATCATCCCGTAACGTGCGCCATGCGAAATACTGGCTCACGCCAGCTATTCGCGCAGCGTCGCGTGTGCTCGCTTCTGGGTTTGCGGTGATGTACTCCAAAACCTGTTCTTCTGCCTCGGGGGCGTATTGGGGCCTGCCCGCATCCCACCGCGGCGGTCGGAAGGTTCCGTGTTCCCGGAACCTCTGGACGGTATGCAGGATTGTATTTCGGGAAGGCAGACGAATATCAGGGTGCAGTTCCCGCCACAGTATTTGCGCCTGCCGGAGGCTATTGCCGGCTATACGGTAACACATCACCATGTCGAGCCCTTCCTGCTCAGAGTAAAAAAACGGCATTATTTTAGTAAGTCACTTCCGTTCCGATGTTTACGGCGAACTAGTTAAAAACCGGAAGAAAGTGCAAACAAAAGTACCTACTATACCGCGCAGCGCCAGAGACTTTTTTCAGAGGTTTTGAACTCTATTACCAAGCTATAAGGTTGAAAATCACCAAAAATCTATCTCTTAATCTTGGGTATTCCCCTATACTAGATTGAAACGGCTGTAGCGTAGAACAGGTTCCGGCACTAGGTATTTTCAATACTAATCGGCACCGAGTCCGCAAGCGTCTGGACGTGATCCATCTTGTATCACGTATACGCGGTACAAAATGCGCGCGCCACCTGTTCCCAGCGGCGCAGTCATTGCGATGCGTACCAAGGTAACAATAGTATACTTAGGTATTACATGCAAAAGAAATTAGTCAAATGGATTGCACGCTTGTTTCTCACACAGGAGATGAAGGTTTCTAGTCCTGCCCCAATGTACCAATGTGATAATTCATTTATCTTAACTACATTATCAGACATTCCGTGGTTCGGATGATACGTCAAGCTGTAAGTCCCGGCTACTATTGCTACTTGGTATTAGTAGTCGTAAAACCCCTCATCAACCCGCACTGAGCCAGCGTGGTGGAGTATGGCTTAATCTTACTCGTATCCGGTTAAAGGCCCGCGCCACATGGTGGAGACAATAATGGGCTATATGTATGTAGGTACACAGAAATTTAGCGCTTGACTAGGTTAATACATATGTACTCAATATTAAGTAGGTACCTGGTGGTCTAGTTATCTCTGACTTTGTCCTGAACTGTATAAAATATTATTCTTATTCTTACTATAATAAAATTGGTTTTAGACTGGTAACGCCGTAATCTGCAAGAATGTGACTTTACTAGGTACTTTACGGGGTTGCCGCGACTAGGCGGGCCCTCATACTATGATACTAGGTGAGACTCCAAGAACAAGTATTTGGATCGAGTATTTGATGTGTGCGCTTTTACCCTACTAGGCGGCGGTACTTCAAAGGAATCTTTGTCGGTAACACACTCCAATCAGTCGGGGCGCAAGTGTTGCCAACTTAGTGGATTTTCCACTAGATGTGGTGGTTTAGACTTTCAATTTAGCGGTCAAAAAATGGTTTTAGTGGCTAGTGGATTTTAAATTGGATTAGGTTGATTCAGTTACTAAGTCGTGAGGTACTACATTTAACCACTAGCATAATTTTCGTAATTATTCTTGTTAGGAAAGATCGCACTCATAAAAAAGTGCATATTTTTTTTGTGTTGGCAACACAACATAACTAATATGGTGGTTTTCGTGGATTCCCCGAAACAATATTTTCGATTTCAACTATGATTTCGATTATAGACTTTATTTGTATGAATACTAGGTCGAGTTTAATTTATTGAAAGGTTTGTTCATTATGATTCCTTTGTTTTTTATGGTACGCTTGTACGTGACCGCTTTTTATTTTAGGTACAAATTGCATACTTTTTTATAATTAGCTTTCAATATCGTTTATTTTGATACCCCACTTGATAGGATTAGAAGTTTTTTAAGTTAACTAACGCCACCAAGGATAAATATCTAGTCCTAGGTTTTAGCAATATGTTCTAGATCCTAGGTCCTAAAAATAGCTATTCACATGATTGAAAAAAGTCAGGAGCACTTTTTGCAAAACTAATCATAAAAGAAAATATGATTTTTCAGGGTTCCCTACCCAAAGCGTAGAAACGGGAACCTATTAGTAAGACTCCGCTATACGGACAGACAGACAGACGGCTGTCTGTCTGTCTGAACCGTGATAGTTAGACAGTCGAAATTTTCACAGATGCACGCCATCCTTCCAAACATTGTACAGTGATACGGAAACCTTCGTGCGCGAGTCCGACTCGCACTTGGCCGGTTTATTTAGTAACGACGAGCGGACGAATTCAATGCAGGGAAATACACAACCGGGGCGGCTTGCGCTGCACGATGTGGCAACAGCGCGCCCGAGCGCACGCGTTGGCAACGTTCTGAGATTTGGACTGGAGCATCAAATA
This sequence comes from Argyresthia goedartella, assembly GCA_949825045.1. Classification (NCBI taxonomy): domain Eukaryota; kingdom Metazoa; phylum Arthropoda; class Insecta; order Lepidoptera; family Argyresthiidae; genus Argyresthia; species Argyresthia goedartella. Next base: position 23,760,697 of record OX463811.1, read on the forward strand.
ATGATGATTTATTTTTCTTAGGCTTTGAACTTTATCATAAAGAAAGAAGTTTCAAAATCCCGAGCCAAGAAACTGAAAATGCAAAAGAATGTTTTTCATAGGTTTTGAACTCCATTACCAAGCCATAAGGTTGAAAATCGTCAAAAAAACTAATGTTTTCCTAGAGTTATTCCCCCATATCTAGATTTAGGTACCTTGTAAGGGCGTGAGCAGTGATTATAGTATCTACAGTTTGCGCCAAGTTTATATCTCTCTGAGCGAGCTGTGACCCCTCTCTCTTATGCGAGAAAGAGAGGTCATAGCTGGCTCAGAGACAAAGAAAATTACCTAGATAAGTTGGTAGGTACAAGTGACTCCAAGTTCCCTCGTGGCGCGTGGAGGAGGTAATTTTTCAGAGACAAGCACCGATATAAATACTATTCAAATCTGTGGAGACAAGAGTTTACTCGATGCGCGCGGCACTCAGGAACAGAGAAAATTGGCGTGTACTGACTACTAGGGCCCTATTCTATTATGAAAAACGCAACGCAATTTTCGCTCTTCGGAGCCATCGATTTGAGAGATTTGAGCCCCAGGTGATGCCAAGTTTCTGTGTTAGTGTAATGTAGGTAGTTAATTTTGACGCCCTTAGAAATGAAAACTATCTGCCTACCTAGGTATAGGTCTAATGTCAACCTAAAAAATAAAACACTTAGACAATAGTTTATTTAAATTTTATTGAGGGCAGGTTCCCAGTTCCTACAAGCCTAACATGAACTAGATTCAGCACAATTTTAGGATAGGTAGGCTACTTACTTAAATAACTAGATAAACATTAAAACATTTAGTATGATTATGATAATAAAAGCTTGGATGCACAACGGACAACCCAAAGTTTTTTGGACACCCAAATCATGCCGTCTCATTATCTCTCACTTGCTCGGGGAATGACAGCGCCGCAGTATGATATTTAAGCGGCACTTATTTTGAGTTAGTTAGGGTTTCCGCCCCCTTATCGACACTCTGACCGTTTAGTGAGATTACACATTCACATGACATGCACTGGTTTGAACTTATCGTTTTCAATACTTTTGTTTTAGAATCACACAAGTTTTAGCACACTCGAGTTAGGTGGGTAGTCCGGGTGGCAGCACTTCGATATCAGCTTTCACAGATTTGGAGTAGGCAGGTAGGTATGGTGATAGGCTTCAGGCTCCTGGGTAGGTAGGTAGGTAGTACTGGAGTCATCTGGAACCTAGTTATGTAACCAAGGTTAGGATAGGTTGGCATGGGTAGACGCCAGACGTTTGTTCGGCGGTTATTGTATCTTTCGCCTGCTTCGGTCGGTGGGCTGGTAGACGGCAGGATGGTGGCAACAAACCACGAGCTTTTGAGATTTTCATTGCGGCTGCTGGTGAGTGATGTGATTTGATGACTTGATGAAACAAAAGGCGCTGGCCGCTGGTGGGTGCCATACACCAAGGTTAGCTTGAGATCTCGCTAGCACACAGCTGCTTACTCGTCGTTTTACTCGTATGTATGGTGTGTCCGCCGCGCACGGCGGCGGCGGGCGGCACTTACGCTGGCTAGGCATGAACTGTAGGTCGATCGAGCGAGCGAGCGCTCGGGCGCCGCGGGCAAATGTATACATTGATGGGATTTTGTACTAGTTAGAGAGAGAGATAAAGAGTGAGAGACTGATTGCGGCGGAAAATTTCCTCCATGGTCCGCAATACGTGCTTCCTCTTTCTAACTGCAGTAATTGATATTTCCTTCCCACTTGAATTCAAAATGGTTGACTTGAGTTTATACGTTTCAACGTATACAAATTTCTAGGTAATTTTTTTAATCTTATCAAATTATTTTTTAATCTTAGTTTTTTTGTTTCGAGTAATCCACTTCATAACGGTGTTTTGACACCGTCCGAAATGTACCTGAAAGAACCCTGAAATTTGGTCAGCTAATTAAAAGTCACCCTATATAAACTTTTGCATTACTATTTGAGCTTATTATGTCTTATGAAGTGTAGTTCCCACACTCGTGCTTTTTTTCAATTTCAAGAACCAAACTTGATTTCACGGACTTTTTGTAAAAACCATCTTCATCGAAAAGGAATTTTGGATATTCCAATATTTCGTCAGAAGCCAGTATTTTAAGGTCAAAATCGCGTTGTGTAGCTAACATAAAAGCTTGTTGAATATCCCTGACATCTTTTGTATCTTTTAATTGTTTGTTAGAACTTGTGGTTTTGCACTGTTTTTGACGGTGACCGAAGTTTAGAAATGGAATTCTTTTTATAGTGTTCAGGCTTGACGCCTATCAAACTTAAGTGTAGTGTATGTGTCGGTGAACATTTGCTATGAATTAACGCGTAGGCGTTTCTACTGTTATCAAACAAAAATGATTGTCATCTTCACTTGCCTCACGACCTCTGTACAACCAACAATACCTTTTGAATATAATTAATTTCTGCTGTTTTCGAGTACTTGATTTACACCACTATATCCGCCAAAGATATAACATGGTGGCCCATGAGGGGAACAACAAGAATCCGCGAAATATCAAGAAATGAGAAGAAACCATAAAATAACAAGAAGAAACTAAGTTGAGACACCGGCCGGCGCGACAAGCTAACGGGATTTTCTACACTGCAAACAAATCAATAGTTGTTGCTGTGGATATTGGAGTCTGCCAGGGGATACCTAAAGTCACCAGGATTTCAATTTGAAGATCACCAGAACAGGTTTCGACCAGTGAAACAGCTAAAGTTCACATCGAGTCATTACGAATTCGTCAGCAAAGATAAGTGTCCTTCCTACATCAAAATTCCATTAATCCTAATAACTAACAATAAATCTATTCAGAATCAATCATCATTTGTGTAAATCAAGTGTTTTTAAAGCTATAATTACGTTCGTAAATCTTAAATTAGTGCAAAAGTGCATTGCATCATCTTATTTACCTACCCTACATTGAAAAAGTGAACAAAGAATTTAGGAAAATTTATATTTTATGGCTTAAATACGATTTGAAAGTTTATAAATAAAACACAATCAGCATTTAAATTCCATAATTAACAATATAGTTGCTGTATTTAGTGGTTTAAAGTTCGTACAATCGAAGTGAAAGTTAAAATTATTTTACGTGTTGAGTTAGTTTGTTCATTTTAGGTTCCGTAATTCCTTATCTACAAAGTATTTAGCGTATTCTGCCGACTATTCCAGGCTAATATCTAACTTCGGCGTGCACCGCTCGCGCCGGCGCCGCTCGGAAGTAGAAGTTGTTATTACGCGGTCGCCGTGGCACAGAGTTGTTATTACGCAGTCGACGTGGCACAGCTCCCGGCTGGCCTACTGAGCGTGCGCAGCCTGTTTTCCTGACGCCGGCAGGTACCACCGGAACGAGGAACGTGAGCCATTTCTATTTGATTACATTGCTAATTAAATAATAAACAGTTAACTAATTATACTATTTGTTGTTCACAATGTTGAGTGAAAAGGAAAAAGAAATGTTGCGTCAATTATGCACAAAAAGATCGTCCGTCAAGGGACAAATTACAAAATTTATGCATTATTTAGATAGCATGGTCACTAAAACTGACCTAAACAACTTACAATTAACGGAATTAAATTTATAGCTTAGTAAATTCGAAACATTGTCCGTTAAGTTTGATGATTTGCAAAGTGAAATAGAGGTTGTCAACCATGAAAATATTTCGGCTGAAATTGAGGAGCGTGACAATATTGAACACGAAATAATATTAAACTTAGCAAAGGCTAAAACTTTAGTCGAAAGATTTTCTAAGAAGTTGGAATGCGAAAGAAGGCGCTGTTCCGCGCACAATACGTCATGCTGTGTGGATGATCCTACTTATTCCCAAGAAATAGGGTTGAAATTGCCTCGGATTCAAATAAATAAATTTGACGGCGCTTATTTTCGCTGGTTAGAGTTCAGGGATACATTCGAAAATTTAATACATAAGAATGAGCGTATTTCGGATATCCATAAATTCCATCACCTCGTGTCTTATTTGGAAGGTGACGCGGCTAGGATTATTTCGAATTTGGAAGTGTCAACCAACAATTATACAGAAGCGTGGAAGATGATTTGCAATCGATATGATAACAAAAGAATTTTGATTAATCACCATTTAAATTCGTTATTCAATATTAAACAGCTTCCACGGGAGACAGAAAGATCCTTGCGATTTTTAGTTGATCATGTGACCAAGAACTTACGCGCTTTAGCCAGCCTGGGACAGCCCACTGACAAATGGGACGTATTGATAATTTTCATGCTATCCTCTAAGTTGGATAGCAATACTTTGTTAAAATGGGAAGAATATCGAAACAATTTGGAAGGTGATGTACCCACTTTAGAACAATTTTATAAATTCATGATTGACCGTGCTGATGTGCTCGAGTCCTTAAATCGTAACAATCTTTCAGATGTTGTTCATATGTCAATGCCAAAGCCACCTAGTGGCCCTTCACGATCCGTACCTAACTACAATTACAATCAAAGACAAAATCAAAACAATGTTGTAAAGTCGTTTGCAAGCACAAGCAATAATTATAATAACAATAAGAAATCAAATATATTTTTGTGCATTATATGTAATGAGCGTCATAGGATTTATGACTGCCCGACATTTAAGGCGAAGGGGATTGAAGAGCGAATGATGGATGTGACAAAATATAAATTGTGTGTGAATTGCCTGAGGCAAGGTCATTTCGAAAGCGAATGCCGCATGGGTGCCGCATGCCCATGCCGTGAGCACGGCTGTACCGAACGGCACAACAGTCTTCTCCATCGTCCATCACACTCTTCAAACCACCTCGCACTTGTAGAAGAACAAGACGAAACACAAGTTAACTATTGTAATCCAAATACCAGTCAAGTGCTATTATCTACTGCAATGATCGAAGTATCGAATCCACTTGATCAACGAAAGGTCAAGGTTCGTGCTCTTTTGGATTGTGGGAGCCAATCCTCATTAATATCTGAGTCTCTAAAGACCAGGCTATCATTAAAGCCCCGCCCTATTGACACTCTAAAGGTCATAGGCATCGGGAACACTTCTTCCAAACACGTGACAGAAAGTTGTGATATTCAATTAAAGTCAACAATTAACAATTTCAATGCAATGTTATCGTGCTTCGTTTTAGACGAGCTCACCGGTCGTTTGCCAAAGACGCCCGTCGATATTACTTCAATAAAATTGCCACATAATATTGAGTTGGCTGATCCTATGTTTCATCAGCCAGCCCCCATTGATGTACTTATAGATGCCGATCTATTTTGGGACATTCTAGGCAATGAAGAATGTTCACTAGGACCAAATAATCCCAAGTTACGAAATTCTAAGCTAGGTTGGGTAGTATCTGGCCGCATAAATTCAGCTGTGTCTAGCAAAAGGATATACTGCAATCATGCTATAGTCTCTGCGACGGAAAATGAAAATATTGAAAATTTAGTGTCAAAATTCTGGGAGTTGGAAGAAGTTCCTAAGAAACAAATTATGAGTGAACAAGAGAATGAATGTGAAAAACACTTCCTCACTCACACAATAAGGGATGAGGAAGGTCGATTTTGTGTAAAGTTGCCATTAAAGGAATCACCTGATTGTTTAGGTGACAGTTAAAATGCGGCTAAAAGGCGATTTCTTAATCTAGAGAAACGATTTAAACGCAATACAGCACTTAAAAGTGAATATACAAAATTTATAAATGAATATGCTGATTTAGGTCATCTTACAATTACTGACTACAATCATGCAGATAGGCCTGGCCCTAGTACAGCGTACCACCTTTGTCATCATGCAGTCATAAGACAGGAGAGCGAATCTACTAAACTACGCGTAGTTTTTGATGGTTCTGCCTCCTCCACGTCAGGATATTCGCTCAATGACATTCTAATGGTAGGTCCAAATGTCCAAGATACCCTTTTCTCCATATTGATACGTGCAAGGCAGTACAAGTACCTGCTCACTGGAGACATCGAAAAAATGTATAGGCAGGTGATAGTAAATGAAAGTGACAGGAATTTACAGCTAATTATATGGAGAGAGGACGAATCACGACCTATGCAAACGTTGATATTAAACACGTTGACGTATGGTACAGCAAGTGCAAGTTATCTTAGTACTCGTTGTTTATGGCAACTAGGGCAGGAGCAAGATGATGAGCTCATCAATACCATCATCCAAAAGGATTTTTATGTGGACGATTTAATAACGGGTGCAGACGATCCTCAGCAATTATTATACATACATAAATCGGTGTCAAATGCATTAAAATCAGGTTGTTTTAATCTTAGAAAATATAAAAGCAATCATCCGTCTATTTTTGAAAACCTCGATATTAACAAGCAAGATAGTTTAACTATCAGCGAGTCCTCGAGTACGCTTGGTCTCGGATGGACCCCGTCTAGTGACACATTGCATTTTCCCATCAAAGTGGCGCAGGAACAAGATGCGGTCATGACAAAACGTTACATCATGTCAAATTCCTTCAAAATATTTGATCCGTTAGGTGTTCTCAGCCCAGTTATTGTGATACCTAAAATTATGTTACAAAAGCTTTGGCAACAGAAACTGGACTGGGACGAGCCTGTTCCATCTGAAATTAAAAACGATTGGATGAAGTTTTCTGAAAACATAAAATGCCTAACAAATGTACACATTCCAAGGTTAGTGTTAGGAGATTCGCCTAAAGTTTAGGCGAATCTCCTAACACTAACCTTGGAGTCCTAACACTAACCTTGCAGGGGTCGGCAACCTTTTGAGTCGGAAGAGCCAAAAATTACTATTTACAAAATTTCAAGTTTTTAAAGGTGTCGTAGTGAGCCTACTTTATCTGCATATCCTGGAATAAATTTACATACGTAATTCATCATTCCTAAAAATCTTTCTAACGATTGCCTGTCACTGGGACTCGGCATATCGGTTATCGCCCTCAACTTCTCTTGGTCTATCATCATTCCGTCATCGCTAAAGGTATGGCCAAGGTAAGTCACTTTCGTGACCCCAAACTCACATTGATCTGGGTTAAACTTGATACCTACCTGACGGGCTCTCACCAGGAGACTCTCGAGTCGACGGTCGTGCTCCTCGATAGTTGACCCCCAGACTATAATATCGTCTACAAATGAATCAATGCCTTCCAGGTCTTCCAGGAGTTGGCGAACCCTGGCATGAAATATATCTGACGCCAGGTCTGCACTTTCCTCGTCCAGCTGTACCATCCAGAAGCCGGATCTGGCATCGAGTTTACTGAAGAACCGCGCACCCTTCAGCTTGGTGGCTATTTCAGTGATAGTGGGTAGCGGGTAGTGTTGCCTAGGTATCACTTTATTCAATGGCCTCGGATCTAGGCACTGTAAGGTAGGTTGTATATTGTATACGGGCCTCTTTAGAGTGGGTGTCACTTTGACACTGTTACTTATTTTGTAATTTTAAAAAGAAAGAGGATTGTATGTGGAAGTCAATGTGACACACTTCACCGTAGGCTTCGGCCAGTGACTGAGCTAAATTATAGTGAGGATTAGAGTAATGGCTATCGAGCCAGTTGTGGATCCCTTTTATACAAAGTGTAAATAAACTGTTCATGATAAACCAAATAAATACAAACAACCACAAACGCAAACCAACGTCTTTATCTTCATTGTTATCAATTAGGCAGTGACGTCTAGTGGTTAGGACCCTACATCAGTGCTAGGAGCACTACATTGGCGTTGGCGCCGAACGAGCCGGAGAAATAGGAAGACTGCTTCAGATGGAAGGTGACGTCATAAGAAGTGGCGTAATAGAAGAGGATAGTGATCGTCGTTCCAGACCTTGCTGAATCGAGGAAGGATCGAATGTGCATTGGGAAGTATATTTCTGTACTTAAGTTTTTTATTTAGGAATTACCTTACCTGCCAAGCGAGTGAAGAATCAAATAGAAAAATGTTGTGGGAAGATTGTTTTATAGCGGCGGACATTTTGTGAAATTTTTTATGAAATTATTTCATGATGGAGGAGTTGTAAACTTGTTTTTCGGGGAGTCCTCAGGAGTCCTTTGAAGACTTTCTAGAAGACTTCAGAGATGCTGCATCGAGGAAGAGATTTATGTCGTTGGAGGAATTAAAATTATTATTTCCTTCGTATTTAAAAGGTTTAGGCCTTATATTTTTTTAGGGAAATTAAGGGCAGTGCCCAGACATTTGACGAGGTGGTGAATACATTTAATGAGGAGTTTGGAGGCACAGACTTTGCAGAGAAGTTCTACAATGCCAAGCAAGAGAAAAGAAGTTTGTTGGACTACTTCCATTATTTAGGGGACCTGGCGAGGAAGGCTAGAGTTACTAAAGATGACATTTTTATAACGCAATTTTTAAGAGGATTGCAAAACCATCTTAGAAATAAATTAATGTTGAGCCATTTTGTAGATAAAAAGGCGCTAAGGGCGGTACTGGTACAGATGGAGAAATTAAGTCCGGGAAGTGATGATAATGTGAATGTGTTTAGGAACCCGGCAACTTTTGGACCGAATTTAGCCCATAACAATAGGGGGGGGGAGACAGGCCGAAGGTTTCACCGTCGGCAAGTGGTCAGGAACCACATATTAGACCTAGTACTAATAATTATAATTTGCGTCCTAGGCAAGCGGATTTTCAACACGTCGTCGCTAGAGCCCGATAGCGGTGACCAGGCTGACCTGTGGAATGAGGGCCTCAGACGAGCTCAGCAGCGTAGCACAGAAGCGAAACGACCAATGGGGAAGATCGTCGCAGTCGAGGCGGATCAGCAGGTCAGACCATTAGTTTTATTAAATGCATCTGGAGTAAATGTGGTAGCTCTTTTAGATACAGGCGCTACAGCTTCATGCATCAGCCCAGCCGTTGCAGGTGTGCGAGATGTATGCAAGAAGAGAAGAGACGGGTTAAGGCGGTAAATGGAATTTTGCTGCAAATTGTAGGGAAATTTGTTATAGATTTTAGTTTGGACAATTTTAGCTTTTCACAGGAATTTTTAGTATTAACTGATTTGAATTGTAGCATTATTTTAGGGGTGAATTTTTTAATAAAGAACGGTATGAATATTGATTTTGTTCATTCGTGTATGAGTTTTTTCCAGGGAAAAATACCGTTTTTCAATAATTTCCATACGAAACAAAACACGACGCCGGTAAAACGAAATGTCATGTGCGTAGGGATTCTTTCAAAACAAAAGATAGGGTCGGACTTTCTAGACGGTTCAAGAAGGAAACAAGTGAACTTCGGGGAAACCACGGTTATCGAGGATGGTGACGTGATAAATTCTATCGACTTTCAGGAGCTAAAAAAGGGCGATTACGTTTATTTCTCGGGGTTATCGGATTCGTGCGAAATTGCGTTTGGGGTAGAAGATAAACGGTTTATCGTAAATGAGGATTTATGTGAGAATGATAAGCGGGTATTATTGTCGTTGTTTGATAGGAATGCGGATAGATTTGCGTTTACAACTGACCAGTTAGGTAGGTCGGAGATAGTGTCGGTCGATATTAAGACTTTTGATGAAGAGCCGGTTCATTGCCACCCGTATCGCGTTTCGCCGGTGCAACGGGAAATTATTGAGGAGCAGGTCGCGGTGATGTTGAAACTAGGTGTTATTAGGGAATCCACTAGTTCTTATGCTGCGCCCGTTGTGTTAATTAAAAAGCCCGATAATTCATGGAGGTTTTGTGTAGATTATCGGAAATTAAATAAGAAAATTTGTAGGGATAATTATCCTATTCCGCGGATAGAAGACATTGTCGATAGTTTGGCCGGGGCCAAATATTTTGCGGAGTTAGATCTCAATTCAGGTTATTGGCAGACGGTTATTACGGAAGGTAGGCATAAAACGGCTTTCGTCACGACCACGGGTCTTTATGAATTTAATGTTGTTCCCTTCGGTTTGGCAACGAGTCAAGCGGTTTTCCAACGGATGATTGATAAAGTTTTAGCGGATTTAAGATTTAAAGGGGTTATGGTTTGCGCAGACAATGTAATTGTGTATGGTTGAACGTTCGAGGAGTTTGCCGATACGTTGCAGAAAGTTTTTGGGCGGTTTAGAGAAACGAACTTGACCTTCAAGCCATCCAAATGTAAATTCGGTTTTTGCGAGATTGAGATGCTAGGTTATCTAATCTCGAATGAAGGAGTAAAACCTAGTGAGAAAAAGCTGAAGGCTTGCATCAGGTTCCAACTCCCACATCTACGAAGGATGTGAAACAATTATTAGGTTTATTTTCTTACTATAGAAAATTTGTATCGAATTTTGCGAGAATATCGTTACCTCTCACTAAATTATTGAAAAAGGGGGTAAAGTTTCAATGGAATGAAGAATTGCAGAATTCGTTCGAGTATATTAAGAAGGTTATGTGTAGTGCGCCAATACTTTCCTATTATTCGGGGGATAAGTCGGTTACTACGAGAGTTTATGTGGATGCGTCTAACGAGGCGTTAGGTGCAGTATTGATGCAGGGCGTTGAAAAAATGAGTCCGGTTGCCTATGCGTCTAGGAAGTTAACGGATGCGGAGAAAAAATATAGTACGACGGAGAAAGAGTGTCTGGGTTAGTATGGGCGTTAAGGCACTATAGGCATTATCTTTGGGGATCGTATTTTCAGGTTGTTACAGACCATAGCGCGTTATGTTGGTTACAGTCGAAAAAAGATATGTCTGGTAGGTTAGCGCGATGGGCGTTAGCGATACAAGAATGGGATTTCGAGATAGTTCATTGCTCGGGGAAAAGCAATGTAGTGGCAGATTTTTTGAGTAGGAATCCGCTAATGGAAGAAGGGAAACGGGAAACAGAAGTACCTCAGTCTTCTTCTCGTTCTGAACCTGATGATGATGGGTTGGAAGTTTTCAGTATTAATGTAGAGTCGTTACAGGCGGATCAAGAGAACGATTCATTTTGTAGTAGATGGTTAACGCGGTTGAGCGAACGTCCGGAAGCGTGGCGTAGCGGTTTTTGTTTGAGAAATAATTTATTATATAAAAGCGTACGTAGAGATGGAGAAATTAGGGAGGTATTAGTATTGCCTAGGTCTTTGTTTCAAAATGTAGTGAACGAATTACATGTTGAGGCGTGGACAGGAGGTCATTTGGGTCTCGCAAAGACGTTGAAGAGATTTCGGTCGAAATATTTCATGCCGAAAGCCGATAAGGAGCTAGAGCGTTATATAGCTTCGTGCGTGCCGTGTCAAGAAAGGAAGTTAGGTAGGTAATATTTTTAAAATTGTAAGACGGACCTGCGGATGAAATAAATTTTCTCAATAGTCCGGGAGGCCACTCGGCTATTTTGCGAGTTACTCGAGCGCGTTTTGTTATACGTACCAAGGCGGATAACGGGAAGATGTATGAAGTTGGCACGTCTGTATCAAGGACCATACAAGGTCATTGAGATCGTTGGGAGGTCTGATATGCTGATTCGTCGTCTGAACTCACGGTCACCGGGCGTTATTGTTAACACAAATTGTTTAAAACGCTTTGTGCTGCGTTGAGGAGTTCATCTGATATTAAATAATTATACATTAGGACATTAAATAATTATAGGATTAGGATAGGAACATTAGGATATTAAATAATTATACATTAGGAGTATAATATAATTTTATCCCGGTTGATGGTTTGTGTATGCGGTAGTGTTATGAATTGTTTATTAACCGGTGTTTCTTTTCATGTTGTTGCTGAACTATGATGTCTGATGAGGACCGTACACCAAAGACCCAAGAAATATCTGTAACATACTAGATTTCCGTGGTAGATTACCTTTATATGAGAAACTTTTATAAACGACAGTTCGAATAATTGTTTGAACCGATCGCCTGGTTTTATCTTTGAGAGCAGTATGACGAGGCAATAGCTATTCGTCATAGGGTTCTGTTATGGTTCCCGCGTTCTTAAAGTATAGAGTTGGGATGATTTGGTAAGGGGAGAGTAAGGGTTGTATAACGAAGTTGGTAACGAAGGTTTCTCAATGAAAGTAATTTCTGATGTGGGATAACTCGGGTATTCAATACACATTCGAGATTCTTTGTAGTGTCTTTACTTGGGTAATTGGTTGCAACTCACGGCGATTATCTTAAACTGTTAATAGTAAAAGATAGTTTACTGAATTCCAATGGATTAGTTGAGGTTTATGTACGTAGTAGTAACGGTTTTAAAGCTAGTTGATTTCATCGTATTATTGGAACGAATTTTAATGAACTCATTCCTACACCCATATTCTTAGTTGTTTACTCACCCTTACTAAGCGTTCACTCACCGAGGCAGCCTCAGTGAGGCAGCCTTCTCTGAGGACCTTCCGAATTGTATTCTTATTAGTGAAAATGAGCATTCCTAAGTTGAGATATGACGTCACAATTGAGCCACCTCACTGAGGTCATTTCGTTGTTCAAAATAATACTTGTCAGATTCTTTCTTTCAGAAAAAAAAGCGCGAGAACTCTTGAAAATATGGACGCAATTTTGAAATTAATAATTGAAAAATTATCTAAGGCTAGTTTCTACTTACGTTCAAGTGGTTTATTAGTTGAAAATGGGGGGGCGTAAGCCTAAGAAAAGAAAGAAGGCGAAGGACGAGGAGGAGGACGTAGTCACGGACAGCGGTGACTCCAGCCCAGGTGAAGACCAGATCGAGGACGGAGAAATGGACTTGGATAAATATCTAACGCCTTACAGGGTAACAGACTACACTCGTAGGTACCCCGAGGATCTCTCTAACGGTAACAAATACATTGTTTTCGTAGAAAGCTCAGTAGAAAATCCAATAGGTAGCAGGGACATGATCTCTCTAAACAACTGCCTCACAAGATTTATAAAAGGTATAAAATACCTTAAAAAAATTACAAAATTCAAGATGGGAGTTGTCTTTGACAAACCGAACCTGGCCAACACATTCTTGGATAATAACACCTTTCTAAAGAATTATTCTTTGAAGGCATCGATACCAGCGGCGTCAACCGAGGTCACTGGGGTTGTTCGAATTCCGACAGTAATGTCCAATAAAAAAGTATTTGAGGCCCTCTCAAGTTCCAAAAAGATTATATGTGTAAGAAGATTACTAAAGAGGACACACAATGACGGGAAATCTAAACTAGAACCCACACCCACAGTTGCAATTACATTTGCATCATCATCTTCATTGCCGGACTATGTCTATTTAAAAAAATGGCGACTACAGGTGGAGACCTACATACCTCCAATCAAACAATGCTTCAAATGCCTACGATTTGGACATATGGCCAAATACTGTAAAAACACCAAACGCTGCTCAATTTGCTCAAAGCCACACAACTTCAAAGAATGTAAAGAGGATAAAGACAAAGCAATTTGTGTACATTGTTGACTGTATGCATAACTATTCTAATAACGATATTAATGAATGTAAATGTAACAATAGTGAACATATTAAATTAATAGACAATCTTTATAATGACATTGTAAATACCCTGCAAACAGCAGCTGTACGTAGTTTTTATGTTAAAAACCCTAAAATTAAAAAACTTATTGGTTGGAATTTTCATGTTAAGAAATATCATTCTATTGCTCGACTAAAATTTCAGGAATGGGTTGTATGTGGTAGGCCGTGCTCGGGGCATTGCTATGAGGAAATGTCTGTCTCGCGCCGGGATTTTAAGGCTGCCTTAAAATATATACAGAAAAATCAGGAAAGAATTAAATTGGATGTTTTGGCTAGACATAAATCGGGTGGGAATTTTGTTCAGTTCTGGAAGGAGACGAAAAAGTTCAATCATAAAACATGCTTACCCGTGACTGTAGGGGGGGAGCAGGATCCTAGTAATATTGCAAATCTTTTTCAAAAACATTTTAACCCGGTAAGTACTTTACCGTTAGCTGCTAGTAGGGATAACTCTAGTAGATGTCGTCGTGTGCCGGGGAAATTCCGAGTGACTACTGATGACGTAATCAAGGTTCTCAGGAAAGCGAAACGGGGTAAGTCCCCGGGACATGATGGCCTCAGCATTGAACATCTTTTGTACTCGGGTAGGTACATCTGTGAGGTACTGGCGCAGTTTTTCAATCTCTGTGCGCAGCATTCATACCTACCTGCTAACTTAATTCGCACACTAGTAGTTCCTATTGTCAAAAATAAGACTGGTGATGCCTCGAGCGCGGCAAACTACAGGCCTATTTCGCTGGCTACGATTGTGGCCAAGGTACTTGAAAGACTGATACAACTAAATACTTCACAGTTTCTAAAAATAGATGATGCTCAATTTGGCTTTAGGGCTGATGTTTCCACGGATATGGCTATATTTTCTTTAAAACAAACAGTTAATTATTACTTGAGCAATAAAACAACGGTATACGGTTGTTTTTTAGATTTAAGTCGAGCTTTTGATACTCTTAATCATGATCTGCTGTGGAACAAATTAGACAGGAGCGGGGTGCCATCTGGCACTGTTGATCTTCTAAGTTACTGGTACAGTAGTCAGACCAACAGTGTCAGGTGGGGTAACGTCCTGTCTGATAGTTATAGGTTGACCTGCGGCGTGCGGCAGGGTGGCCTGACCTCCCCCGACCTGTTCAATCTTTATATGAATGACTTGATCGTGGAGCTGAGCGGCACGCCCGTGGGGCTCAGGCTTGGTGACAGGTATGTCAACAACCTGAGTTACGCGGACGATATGTGTCTGCTCAGCCCCACGATCAAAGGCCTGAGGAAGTTATTGTCTATATGTGAAAAATACGCACTAGAACACGATCTAATATATAATGTTAAGAAGACTGAGATGATAGTGTTCAGGTCGGGGAAAGGACCGGACCACATTCCCAGTCTCATGCTTAAGGGTCAACCTGTAAATATAGTCGAGAACTTCAAGTACCTTGGCCACATTCTCTCGTCTTCTATGAAGGACGACGCTGATATTGAGAGGCAGCGTAGGGCTTTATCAATAACTGGTAATATGATAGCAAGAAGGTTCTTTAAGGCCTCTTCAGATGTAAAAATATTATTATTTAAAACTTTTTGTCAATCATTTTACACGTGTCAACTCTGGGCTAAGTACACTCGAAAATCTCACGATGCACTTCGAGTCACATATAACAACACTTTTAGGCACCTGATGGGCTTGCGCCGAGGCTGCAGCGCATCGGGGATGCTCGCCGAGACGCGTGTCAACTCTTTTAGTGCCATCGTGAGGTTCAGAATAGCCGCCTTCATGAACAGAGTTGACATGTGTAGAAATACTATCATCAAAGAGCTGTCTGATAGACTTATAACTACTGGCATGTTTAAGCATTGGCTTGCAACAGCAGCGTAGTAAATATGACAAGAGCACATAACTACATACATTTTGTAACACTGTATAATTGCTTACTATATTTTTTTAAGTTCTTTTGACAACTATGGATAACATTTTTCGTAAATGATTCTGAAAATAAAGTTTTATTATTATTATTATTATTATTATTGTCAAGGCAACCATATTTCCATAGCAGGCACTTGCCCAATTAAACAAAAAAAAATACAAGAAATGAAAAACAAACTTAGCCCATCTTCTTTTGCCAGTCTTTTTGACGACAAAAACTTCCCAGCCCTTGGAAAAAAAGACTCTAAAAAGGATTTAGTGAACATTTAGTCAGTATGTATATACCTGGGAATTGTTCCCCTAGTTTTAATAATAATAGGTTTGAGAATTTATTGAAAAGTATACCTAAACCTTTCATAATAGCTGGCGATTTCAATGCCCATAACACAACTTGGGGCAGCAGTACAACTGATCCTAGAGGTAGAGGTATCTTGAGTATAACAGAGGATAGCGATCTGGTTATTTTGAATGATGGTTCAACCACCACAGTAGGATCACATATATGGAAACCCAATGCTCTTGATTTAACTTTTGCTACTTCTTCTCTTGCATTATCTTGTGACTGTTGGGTACATGATGATCCACTGGGTAGTTACCACTTGCCAACTATAACAAAAGTAATAATTAACAGTACTGCAAATAGTGATGTAGAAACATCTAATATACCCTCCCACCCGAATTTGCGAATGGTGAACTGGAAATTGTATAAAGAAAAAGTTACTTCTTACTTAAATCATTTTCAAATTGATAGAACTAATCCATTGGAGTCTTACAATAAGTTTTGTACTCTGGTCTATAAATCTGTTGTTGAGTCTGGTAAACATGTTATTGATCATTCAAATAAAACTGTAAATTTTTCGTTAAAAAAACCAGTTATACCATGGTGGAATTTAAAATGCTCTCAGGTAGTAGACGAGTCTAAATCAGCATTTTTAATATTTAAAGCATGTCCAACCTTAAATAATTACATAATTTTCAAGAAACTCCAAGCACAAAAAAAGTTAACGTTGAAACAGGAAAGATTAAGTAGTTGGACAGAATTATGCCATTCTATCAATAGGTTAACACCTATCAGTAAAGTTTGGAACACAATCAGAAAATTTAACAAAACTGGTTCAAGTGATAATAACCACAATACGAATGGTGAATGGGTGAAAGAATTTCTACAAAAATATACACCTGACACTGTGGAGAATATCGTACCAAACACTACAGATTCAAATTCCTATTCTGAAAATTCATATTTAACTCAAGATTTTACTTTGTCTGAGATAAGGGCTGCTTTGAATTCTAGGAGAGATACTGCTGCTGGTTTAGATTGGTTATCATATAAAATGTTCAAATAGTTAAATATTGATCACTTAAAATCGTTTTTAGACATACCTAACTTACTATGGTCTGGATTAATTATTCCTAAGGAATGGAAAACTGATTGCTTAGTGCCTATTTTGAAGATGGGTAAAGATAAAAACTTATCAGACTCATATCGTCCAGTAACTTTGACCTCATGTGTGGGTAAAATATTTGAGCAACTTATGAAACAACGTTTAAAGTACTTCACAGAGAGTAATTCCATTTTACCACAAAATCAATTTGGATTCAGGCGTGGTCGATCGGCCCGCGAAAGTCTTTCACATCTCTTTCTTGACATACACAGTGCTTCCGTCAAACAAGAATATTTAGCCAGCATATTTTTTGATATAGTTGGAGCTTTTAACAATGTAAATCTGAATATTTTATCTTCTATCTTGTCTTCACTGCAATTACCTGAAAAAATTGTTAAGTGGATATTTAGTTTCTTGCATGGACGCGAAGTTTTTGTAAAATTTAAAAAAACATTAACTGGTTCTAGGTTTTCTTACAAAGGAGTATGCCAGGGTGGAATTCTATCACTGTTCGGTATTTCACCAAACACTTCAAGAGGAGCGTTGTGGACTGTATAATGGAATAAAATATACTAATTAGGTAGGATGATGCGATGTAAAGTTACGAACGATCCTAACGCACAAAAAAGAGGAAGCAAATTAATCTACCACTTACCATCAATGCCTTCACCAACCAAATCCAAGTTGGTGCTGGTAGATCGGAGCTGCTGAGTGCTGGTGTAAAGTCCGTACAATAACACACACAAATAGATAAACTGCACGGCAGATAGATGCAGGAAATAACAAAAGCTCACGGAGCAAGGAAAATGTAAGGAACGTCCTTTTAGGCTCAAAATTCAAGTGTACCACGGGGCTGCTTGAAGCGAACTGCACGACCGTTGTACCGGTCCTTCCACCGTTTTTTCACGCCAAATCGAGGGTAGGTGGTTCAAACATATCGGGCAGCGGCAAATCATTCACTACCCTCAATTTCCGTAATGTATGGATCGAACAATCACCTTTACTGTTTATTATTTATATACACAAACTGAATTCAATTTTAGGCAATGAAGTTCAAAATTTACAATTTGCAGATGATCTGGTTGTTTATTCTTCAGGATCAAACTTAGATAATGTCATTGACAAATTAAACCTAGCATTACAAAAACTTAAAAATTACTTTAATGATTTAAATTTGGACATCAGTGTAGAAAAAACTAAAGTAGTAGTATTCACAAAAAAAAGTGTAAGAGTCTCTAGAGTAAAAATTTTTTATGACAGGAAAATACTTCCGGTTGATGGATCAGACAGATTTCTAGGAGTCCTTTTTACTCAACATTTCCGTTTTGATAAATATGTTGGTTGCTTATCGGATAGAGCTGTTAAGGCGTCTAATATATTGAGGTCACTTGCTAGAACTTCGTGGGGTGCAGATCCCAAAATTTTACTGATGTTATACAAGTCATTGGTGAGGAGTCATTTTGAATATGCTTTCTTTTGTTTCAGTTCCCAAAATAAATTATTAGATAAGTTAGAAAAGATTCAGAATAAGAACTTACTATAACTGGTGCTATGATGTCCACTCCCATTGTTTCGATGCAAGCTGAGTGTAGAGTTCCTCCACTTATATTTCGATTCAATTATTTAATGAACAATTTTACTCTTAAACTAATGTCTCTCAGAGACAATCCTCTCATCTCCAAGATGGTTAATGTATACTCAGCTTGTTCATCAAATCTTCCTTACTTGGTTAAGAATCTTCCTGAAATGTTAAAATATAAGTCTGAATCTAATTTTGCTGAGAATCCGATATGGCCTTGTTATATGGGATGTTATGAGAGTAAGTTTTGTGCCTTGTAGATTATTATGGAAAGAGAATTGAGACAAAAAGAACAAGTGTATGATTTGCTTTCTCACTGGAAAGATTACAGTCAGATTTATACAGATGGCGGGTTGGGTCTTATATAAGACACATTGAAATTTGAAGATTGGAGTACTTAGGTGGTTAGGGGGGGTCCTTAGCTATCCTCTGATACCATTTACTGATTTAGGAAACATCATTTGGCCAATCTCGGAACGACAAATGTCAAACTCAAAAGCTCCAACGTTGGATATTGGTACATGATTTTAGTAGAAAATACAAGATTTTGTTGTAATGGTAGAAATTTGCGTCAGCAATTTTGTATTTTCTGACATAATGACTTGCTCATTTCATTCCGATTCCTTCCGTGTTTCGTGAATGTTCTGTTGCGCTCTCGTTTTATCCGTGATTCTCTGGATGACTTTGGCTTTGTTTACTTACTAACTACTTTATGGAGTTTATCAGAACCAAATTGGTTGCTTTAGGTCACTTCGTGTTTAAAAACTAAAGATAGGTTTGTTAGGTTCACACGTTACAGCAGACCCGGGAGCCGGAACGAAGCGGAGCGGAGCGAGGCGACTTCCTACTCTTGGCAACCCCTCCTCCAACCCCTCTCCTCCTCCAACTCCCCCGAAATCCAAAAAATGTAGGCATTTTCTTCAATCTTTGGACCTCCATAACATAAAAACTAGTGGTTTCCTAAAAGGGGGGGGGTAGGTGGGGGGACCTCCCCTCCCCCACCCCTCCCCCCCCTCCACGCCCCCCTCCCCCAAATTCAATGTGTCTTATACAAGTACTTACCCCAGATGGCTCTAAAAAGGGCAACACAGTATCAATTGCCACCTACGACATAACAGCTAGAAAAGGTGGCGGAAGCCCCCACTTGTAAAATATGTCTCAGAATACCTGATAAAATGAGTGTGTATAGTGCAGAAGCTATAGCTATTATTCAAGCTTTACAGTACATAGAAGAAAGCGAAGTGGATTGTAATCACTGACAGTAAGAGCGTATTATCAGCTCTAGACAACCCCAGGTTTTACGCTGGTTCGAGTTATTTAATTTACACTATACGAGAAAAGTATTTTGACATTTGCAACCGTCACAACAACAAACAGGTTATATTTTTCTGGACACCGTCACATATCGGTGTTGCCGGTAACGAAAATGTTGATTATTTGGCAAGAGCTATTACACCATGTCCCGTAAGTCTACCCACAAGAGCTATGAATGTTCCAAGCTCTGACCTAACAATAGAATTCAAGGATACCATGAAAAAATAATGGCTAAATCACTGGAAAGAAACTGTTATCCACAAAGGCAAATGGTATTACGAAATCAATAAACAAATATCCCTTCCTTGGTTCGTCAAAGGAACTGAATTTATATGCCGAAAATTCTATTCCGTTATCTGCCGGCTTAGATTTGGTCATGGGCGCTTCAAAGCACATTTAAAAAGACTAAATATGATCTCTTCGGATGAGTGCGATCAATGCAACACAGCTTCTCCATAATCCCTTTACCACATTTTTTATGAATGTCAATACTTTTGATTGACCAATTGTTGAATATTTTCAAAGAAGACCTGAACGTCCCGCGCTCGCTTCAGGATTTATTGCAAAACCCAGCAACCTTTAAACCGATATATAGATATGTGGAGTCCACAATTGGCGAAATTTGATTAAGACATGGCAATATTGCCTTTACCAGATACTTGGAACTGATGGGGAAAACTGTGGCACTAGCAATTAAACATAAAATTATATAAAACCATTACGTTTTAGGGTAGAACCGCCTAATTTTGACACCTCTCTAATTATCGACACCACAAGAAGATTTTAAAAATAAAACGTTTTATCTAATACTTTTATTCAAACAGCAAAAACTAAACGCAACTTATATTTGTCTATTTAATGGCAACACTGTCAACATTCTTTCTGTCAAGATGGCTGTGACATCGGTGGTGTTTTTGTGAAGGCCGTACGATTTTTCTACAAAATCCTTACATTCACAGTGATTTTGATAGTGGTAAGTACTCACAAATGTCGCTAAATAATCGCAGTTTCATGTTTTTTATGAAGAAACAAGGCTTTAATTAGTCGTTTATGCAGTTAGGTGCCTAAAACGTAACTTTATTTTCATTGTTTTTTAACGGTTTTTGTGAAAATCCCAGTGTCAATAATTGGTGTTCGTTTCTATGTATTTGCCTAATTTGGACATGGTGTGTCAATAATTGACTTGAGGGTTTTACGTTTTATATAGGATTTTAATCGCTGAGAACTTAATGTTATGGTTGAGAACCGAATGAGTACTTTAAAAAAACAACATCAGTAGCCCTATTCCAAATATTGACTCCATGTCGAATGTGTGGAAATCTATTTTTGACACCAAGTCCATAATAGGTTTTAAGGGTGTCAATATTTAGGGATGTTATGCTTATTAATTTTATATATTCATCTGTTGCAGGTAACCACGTACTACTACTACTTACTACTAACTCCTACTACTACCTACCTAACCGAATGTAATGGCAAAACCAAAACCCAAAAGTGATCCTCCGAAAAAAAGGAAAAAATATAGTCAAGAATCTGTAAAATTGGCTCTACAAGAAATAAAAAAGGGAATGAGCAAAAAACTTGCCTCAAAGACATACAACGTGCCTCGATCAACATTGATTTTTCAAATAAACAATCCTAATAGTAAAGACAGACCAGGTCCACCAACAGTCCTAACAGTTACAGAAGAGAACTAACTCGTTGAGTGGATTGAAATAAATAGCCGAAAAGGATTTCCAAGACGAAAAGAAGATCTAATAGCAAGTGTTGCAGACTTTTTGAAAAAAGTAAAAAGACCTAATCCATTCAAAGATGGAATACCAGGAAACAAATGGTATGATTTATTCATGAAGCGTCATCCTGAGCTGACTATGAGAACACCAGAGAGCGTCACCGCCGCAAGCTGATGTGTGGCAGAAAATGATATCAGAAAATGGTTTTCTGAAATAGAAACATATTTAAAAGATCATCAGTACATGGAAATATTATCAGACCCTGGAAGAGTTCTAAATGGAGATGAAACTAATTTCTTGCTTTGCCCGAAGAGTGGAAGGGTTATAGCTATAAAAGGAGAAAAAAATGTCTACGAAGTGGACCAGGGCCAATCAAAATCATGTCTAACAGTCATGTTCACATTCAAAGCTGATGGAAGCCAAACTCCACCGCTAATAATTTACCCGAACAAGCGATTACCTAAAGATATTACATCGAAAGTACCGAGTGATTGGGGAATAGGTCTCAGCGAAAATGGATGGATGAAAACAGAGATTTTCGTCGACTATGTAAAAAATGTTTTACACCCCCATCTAGTCGCTACAGGAACTATATTTCCTTTAATATTTTTTGTGGATGGGCACAAGACACATGTGACGTTGAGTGTCAGTGATTTATGTACTGAATTGCAAATAATATTAATAGCCCTTTACCCAAATTCCACGCGGATCCTACAACCAGCAGATGTGTCAGCTTTTAAGCCATTAAAAAATGGTTGGAAGGACACAGTACATGCATGGAGAAGAACCCACCAATCAGAAGCTCTCACTAAAACCGAATTTGCCCCACTTTTGATTACTGCTCTCGAAAAGTCCATCTTTCCTGATACATTGAAAAATGGTTTCAAAGCAACTGGTCTTTATCCGTGGAATCCAGACAATATAGACTTCACAAAATGCCTAGGAAAACAAACAACAGACAAAAACAGGATTGCTTCTGAAACTACTACTAGTCCAACTATAACCATGACTCGACAACAATTTCAACAAATTGTTAAAGAAAATTCGACAGAAGATAAAGAAAAACTGTTGAAATCAATTTTCAACTATTTCCAACTAGAGTTTCTCGAAGACAAATCAAACAATATGAATGAAGTGATTATTGCCTTTGATACATTTCAAACAAAAGCAAACACATTTGCCGCAGTCACGGAAATTGAGAACTTGGACATTGATAACTTGTCTTATTTACTTAACGATTATGACGAAGATTTCGAGTCTCAAAGTCAATCTGTTATTCACATCGTACATGATGTTGAAATTCATGAAATTCGAGAAAGCGACACCACAATACAGGAACAGGACAGACAAACATTGGACAGGACAAATGAAAACCAAGATTATATGGACAGCATCGAAAAATTTACAGAAACTCCTCTTCAAATTCCCACACCAACATATATCAGTGAATTAAACCCAGAAGATAAATATGACTCTACCGTTAAGTCCATAAAAAAAACCAAGTTGAAGGATTGTCTTGCTTACGCTAAAACTCCAATTAGAAAAGGTGTAAGAACGATAGAAAGAAAACCATTTGTACTAACTTCTAAGACGTGGCAAGACGGTGAAAGAGCTAAGCTTGAAGATAAAAAAAGAAATTAGACGGTATTCAAAAACGAAAAGAGGAAAGACTTTTGAAGAAAAACCAGAAAGCTGAAAAGAAAGTTGAAAAGAAAAAGAAAAAAGTAATTCCTGAAACGAAGAAAATAAATGTCATATCTGATATTACCTTGACTGAAACTGAAAAAAGATGTACAAAAAGTAGTTTATCAATTAATCAGGAAAAAACAAATGGACCACAAGTATTCAGAACACCTGAAAAAATTGAGAAAGTGAAGTTACGACTTTTCTTTGACAAGACAAGAGTTTCTAGAAGAAAAATCTGAAAAACTGCAAACAAAAGAAATACCTATAGTGACTAAAATGGAAACAAATAATACACCAAAGACTGATCTCAAAGAAAAGACTGAACAAGTTCGTGCTAAAGCTAACAGGAAAGAGACTAAAGAGAATATTATAAAAAAGCGGACACAGTTTGTAGAAGAAAAGCCTAAAATACTGCAAACAAAAGAAATACCTAAAGAGAATAAAACGGAAACAAAAAATACACGAAAGACTGATCTCAAAGAAAAGACTGAACAAGTTCGTGCTAAGGTTAAAGACAGTAATAATAACTCTCGAAGGCAATGACTGGGCCAAGCTATTGAAGCAATATTAAGAGAAAATGATTCACAGTAATTGATTAAATTTGTAGTGATAGACACTTATGATAGACACCTATACCTATCTATTCAGATTGAAATAGTAAAACAAATTACTATTTTGTCTCAAAGTTGCATAATATTGCTTCACTATTTCTTGTCTAAGTGAGATTCCTAATTGATAGCTGAATATAATACTAAATAGAAATATAATAATACCTACCTTAAACATCGTTTTTATTTCGTTTTACCCTCCTCAGGTGATTTAAGACTAGGTATATTGATGTATTTTAAAACTAGGTGTCAATATTTGGAGGTTTTACTGTCAGAATTAGGGGTTTCTGTGTCAATATATGGTAGAAACACTATTATTTTTATTTAATCTTTTTTTAATGACTAACGATGAAAAATATGTAAATAAATGTTATCACGGTATTCCCAAAAGTCTAAACAAGTGGATTTGAAAAACAAAAAGGCGTAATTTTATTTTTCAAATATATCAAAGAGACTGTTTTTCTAACATACCGCTAAAAGTGTCAATAATTGGGTAGTTTACCCTAATTCAATAGGCGAAACACAAGTTAAGTGACACCGTCAGTCAATGAAAGATAAAACCTTCTACAAAGTATTAAACCATGAGGTAGCATCACAGCTTCCAACACCTTCTCCTGATGTTCACTCATGTGGCTAAGACACGGCACTATCCACACATTAGTGTTGCACAGTGTCTTGCAAACTTTACTTTTGACAGCGGCTTTGTCATTATATCAGCTAGCTGTATTTCGGTTGGACAGTAGCTGACATTGATCATTCCACTCACGAAGTGCTCGTGGATGATGTGGTATCGCACGTCTATGTGCTTCGATCTCTTGTTAAAGGAACCGGACTTTATAAGTTGAATCGAACTTTGGTTATCAACGTGTAGATTTATTTTTACTTCAGAGTCGGTTATTTCCTTCAACAGAGATTTTAGGTACAGTCCCTCTTTACAGCAGTCGGCTGCGGCTATGTACTCGGCTTCAGTCGACGATAGGGCCACTATAGGCTGTCTCTTGGATGCCCATGATATTGGTCCATCGGCTATCATTAGCACGGAGCCAGATGTGCTTCGTCTCGTCAGCGGATCTCCAGCATAGTCCGAGTCGCTGTAAGCATCTATGTTCTCGATAGGGCTGTTCGTTTGAATAGTATGCCCTTATCTTTCGTCCCAACCAAGTACTTGAATATTTTCTTCACTCGTGTGACATCTTCCTTAGTGGGATTTTCTACTTTTCTGCTGACTAGGTTCACAGCTTGTGCGATGTCTGGTCTTGTTTGCGTGGACAGGTATAGTAAACTTCCCACTGCCTCTCTGTAGGGGTAATCCTTCTCCTGGGCAGTTTGCTGTATCGACTTTACATCATTGCTTCCAGGCGTCTCACAAGGCTTTGCGTTTTTCATATTATACTTTCCCAGTATTTCGTTTGTATAATATTTTTGAGTCAGCTTTATTCCTTCAAATTCAAATTCAAATTCAAATCATTTATTGCTGTCACATTACATTAAAAAAGGTGGTACAGGCAGGATACAGGTATACATGTGACGCCTCGTAGAGGCGTTGCAATTTTGAGAGATACAGGTTTTACTTAATATTACATAATTAATTACTTATTTCTATTACATTTAAAATGTTCATGTTAACTTGAACTTTAATAAATATTTATATTCCAACGACAATAGAATTCAAAATTAAAAAGTAACATCTACATTTATCTATAACAGTTTATAACAAGTCTTTTATATTTAAATTAAATTAAATCAAACTAAATCAATGTTAAATTATATTACGGCATGCTCCTAAATATTATTATTATTTTCTTGTCGATTTGTCATTATGTCATCTTATCGTCAAAAAATTCTTTTATATTGTAGTAGCTTTTGTGTATTAGGAAATTTTTTAAATGTTTGTTAAATAGCGTAGCTTTATCTATATTTTTTATACTATTTGGTATGTGGTTGTATATTTTTATTACCATGGAATGCGGCCCTGAGGATATTAATTTTAGTTTAGAGAATGGTACTTTTAATGTATGTAGGTTTCGGTCATTTCGTTTTATAGTATGTATTGGGGAGTACAGGTTGGAATGTTTTCTGACAAATTTGCAGGCTTCAAAAATGTAGATAGATGTAAGGGTTAATATTTCATGTTTCTCAAAAAATGGTTTACAAGACATCGTTTGGTCAATATTTACCAGTATTCTTAAACATTTCTTCTGCAAAATGAAAATGTCATTTACATCGGTACAATTTCCCCACAAAACTATACCATAAGATAGTCTTGAATGGGCGTATGCATAATATGCAGTTAAGGCAGTTTTAAAGTCTGTTACACGCTTCAAATGTCGGAGGGCATATATAAAGGACGACAGCTTATTTGTTAATTTTTGCATATACGGTTTCCAATTTATATGTGTGTCAAGGTCTATTCCTAGCAGCGTAGCAGAGGTTACAGTTTCTAATTTTTTATCTTTGTAATTGTATGTTATTTTTAGTGCAGTTTTCTGGTATGGTTTAAACTGGATTAACTTGGTTTTATTTAGGTTTAGTTGCAAATTATGACATTCTAGCCAATTTACAATTGTATTTAGTAGTGTATCTAATTTAGTTTGTAGTTCATTTGTGTTTGAGCAAGGTATTATAACCGAGATGTCATCAGCGAATAGTATACAGTGGTCGTCTATTATACTTGGAAGGTCGTTTATATATATCAGGAATAATATACATCCTAAAACGCTACCTTGCGGGATAGAGCCTTTGGCAAGGATTTTGTCGGATCTAACGTGTTGGATTTGACAAGTCTCGAGGTTAGTATTTTCTATTTCTACAAATTGAACACGATTTTCAAGATATGATTTAAACCACTTATGCGCGACTCCTCTAATTCCAGTTTTATACAGTTTAGATAACAGTGTTTTATGGCAGACTCTATCATACGCTTTACTCATATCGAGTAGTAGGCCCACGGCATATTTTTTGTTATTTAGAGCTTCAAGAATTTTTTGCAAATATTTATATATCGCTAGGGTTGTGGAATGATTTTTTCTAAATCCATTTTGGCTTTTATCAAAGATGTTAAATTTTTCATAAAAGGAATAAATACGTTTAACCATTACTGTTTCAAATATCTTTGTTGATGTTGGTAATAGTGAAATTGGTCGATAGTTGTTTGGGTCAGTAACATCTCCCTTTTTATGGATAGGTTTTATTAGTGATATTTTTAGGTCTGTCGGAAATATACCTTCAGAGAAGGATTTATTTACAAGTTTAGTATACGGGGTTGTTAATTCATTTGCGCATCGTTTTAACAAAAAAGGAGGGATTTCATCTATGCCACAAGATTTTTTATTCTTTAAGTTTTTTAGTACATTTAATATTTCCTTTTCATCTGTTGGATGTAGATAAAAGGTGTTTTCAATTATGTTGTCTTGGCTTGAATTGTTACGGAGACCAGGATTTTCGTCTGAGTTTCCTATTGATGCAAAAAAAATGTTAAATGAATTCGCCACCAATTTGGGGTCATGTATATTATAATCCCAAATCAGAAGTGGGATAACCACGGGTCCTAGTCGCTCAAACGGCTTCTTTGTAAATTTCAATTCTAATCATAACCGTTAAATCTGGAACTTTTTCATCAACCCTGTCCACCGGACAAACTGTGAGTACACCCATTTAATTATGTCGGGACGACCCTCTCGGTCAGAGAACAGAAGGGGCGATAGCCCGTTTGGACATCGCAGTAGATCTCGTGAATGTCGACGTGGTCCTCGCAGTCGGCATGATGGAGCGCGCGGGCGGCGCCGTCGCGACAGTTCCTATAGCAGTCGTGACGGTTCCCGCAACCGTGCACTAGATACTATTCTCGGTCGCCTAACTGCGATCGAGGGTAGATTGTCTGCCAGCACCACGTCGGCGATAGGGTCTTGCCCGACACCGATACCTCCAACACGGGATCGCCAAACGCCACCGCTGCCTGTAGCATCAGGCGAGACTAATTTTATTTCGTCTGAACCTAGTAGTGGTGCTACGGACAAACTTTTTCGGCGGCGCTTCATGGTGTTGGACGTATCTTTGAATTATAATTTGAGTGTCTGATTTAACGGTTTTCCTTTTGTTATTACAATTATTTTTAGTAGTAAAGTATATTTGTTTTAAAAAAACCATTTCTGCTTTTGATTTGTAAAATCAGAAGTAGGATAACCACGGGTCCTAGTCGCTCAAACGGCTTCTTTGTAAATTTCAATTCTAATCATAACCGTTAAATCTGGAACTTTTTCATCAACCCTGTCCACCGGACAAACTGTGAGTACACCCATTTAATTATGTCGGGACGACCCTCTCGGTCAGAGAACAGAAGGGGCGATAGCCCGTTTGGACATCGCAGTAGATCTCGTGAATGTCGACGTGGTCCTCGCAGTCGGCATGATGGAGCGCGCGGGCGGCGCCGTCGCGACAGTTCCTATAGCAGTCGTGACGGTTCCCGCAACCGTGCACTAGATACTATTCTCGGTCGCCTAACTGCGATCGAGGGTAGATTGTCTGCCAGCACCACGTCGGCGATAGGGTCTTGCCCGACACCGATACCTCCAACACGGGATCGCCAAACGCCACCGCTGCCTGTAGCATCAGGCGAGACTAATTTTATTTCGTCTGAACCTAGTAGTGGTGCTACGGACAAACTTTTTCGGCGGCGCTTCATGGTGTTGGACGTATCTTTGAATTATAATTTGAGTGTCTGATTTAACGGTTTTCCTTTTGTTTTTACAATTATTTTTAGTAGTAAAGTATATTTGTTTTAAAAAAACCATTTCTGCTTTTGATTTGTAAAATCAAAAGCAGAAATGGTCTTGTAAAGCGGATGTTGTTGCAGCATGGTGGCCAGGGAGGTTTGCGGCATCTGATACCCCCTACGTGCCAGCCATTCCGAATGGGCATGAGATAGCGCGGTCGTGCCCACCGAGGTGGCCTGGAGCCTTATGACTCGTTTGACAACGTCATGATGGACTGCCTGTTCTAGTAGTGATTTGCTGCCTTGGTAATTGCGCTGCACTTTCTTACTCATTTTTGCCCATTCTAAGGTGGCAGCGTAGAGGTCGGGGAAGTTGGAGTGGTTGAGTGAGGGGTGCGCATTGTTGTCCACCAACCGGCAAAATGGGTAATTGGCCCCTTCCAGCGCTTTGCCTGCAGCAAGGGCCTCCTCCAGCGCCATCGCGTTATCTATTACCTGGGGAACCTCCAGGGCCCTGCTCCCAGAGCTCATGAACATCTCCATCAGGTTGATGGATTTAAGGTACGCATCCTTAAAGACAAGATCCAATTGGCTCAGGATTGCCGTTACTATGGTCGAGCCTATCGGCCTGGTGGAGCGACCCGACAGGTAGGCCAGCATCAGGTCCGTTCGCACCCCTGGATAACTGTAGAGGGACGTCTTGTTTTCGACAATCCTGAGCCATATGTGGGTCATAACCTGATCTGACAACATTGAGGGGCGGGAGAGGCCAGCCAGCCCGGCCTTCCATCTTCTGAGGCTAGCAGGAGAGTTCTCGTTGGTCGGGTCCTTTACCATCCCCATGAGGTAGGCCAACCCCGTGAACCCTGCGGCCTGCTGTCCTACTGCCGAGCTGGGGTAGTCGGGCAAATTGGACGAGTAGGTGACGTTAGTTGAGCCCCCAATGTCCAGGGCCCAGTACGCGCAGGATATGATCACACTGTCGGTGAAGATTGCCATCTGGGGATCGTTGGGGTCGGCGAATGCCTCCGACATCATCCGCACAATGGCGTGTGAGACCGTTGGTCTTGTGCCCGAGGAGATGTCCAGGCGGTCCTTGAATGGTGATACCATCTCGAGCAGTCGGGAGTCTGAGTGAGGTAGGAGAGAGTGGGGCGTGGCCCAGGGGGGAGGAGATGCGAGTGTGTATGTGGTTGGAAATATCTAGCCCGGATGGGGCGGGGCCTAGCCCGGATGGGGCGGGGCCTAGCAGCGCGCCATGCAGACGTGCGAAACGCGCAGTACGGTGATTGGTGGACGGGCAGCCGCTGGCTACTTGGCGCCAGTCGAGCAAGCGTCGGGCTTCACTTTTTCGGCGGCGCTTCATGGTGTTGGACGTATCTTTGAATTATAATTTGAGTGTCTGATTTAACGGTTTTCCTTTTGTTATTACAATTATTTTTAGTAGTAAAGTATATTTGTTTTAAAAAAACCATTTCTGCTTTTGATTTGTAAAATCAGAAGTGGGATAACCACGGGTCCTAGTCGCTCAAACGGCTTCTTTGTAAATTTCAATTCTAATCATAACCGTTAAATCTGGAACTTTTTCATCAACCCTGTCCACCGGACAAACTGTGAGTACACCCATTTAATTATGTCGGGACGACCCTCTCGGTCAGAGAACAGAAGGGGCGATAGCCCGTTTGGACATCGCAGTAGATCTCGTGAATGTCGACGTGGTCCTCGCAGTCGGCATGATGGAGCGCGCGGGCGGCGCCGTCGCGACAGTTCCTATAGCAGTCGTGACGGTTCCCGCAACCGTGCACTAGATACTATTCTCGGTCGCCTAACTGCGATCGAGGGTAGATTGTCTGCCAGCACCACGTCGGCGATAGGGTCTTGCCCGACACCGATACCTCCAACACGGGATCGCCAAACGCCACCGCTGCCTGTAGCATCAGGCGAGACTAATTTTATTTCGTCTGAACCTAGTAGTGGTGCTACGGACAAACTTTTTCGGCGGCGCTTCATGGTGTTGGACGTATCTTTGAATTATAATTTGAGTGTCTGATTTAACGGTTTTCCTTTTGTTATTACAATTATTTTTAGTAGTAAAGTATATTTGTTTTAAAAAAACCATTTCTGCTTTTGATTTGTAAAATCAAAAGCAGAAATGGTCTTGTAAAGCGGATGTTGTTGCAGCATGGTGGCCAGGGAGGTTTGCGGCATCTGATACCCCCTACGTGCCAGCCATTCCGAATGGGCATGAGATAGCGCGGTCGTGCCCACCGAGGTGGCCTGGAGCCTTATGACTCGTTTGACAACGTCATGATGGACTGCCTGTTCTAGTAGTGATTTGCTGCCTTGGTAATTGCGCTGCACTTTCTTACTCATTTTTGCCCATTCTAAGGTGGCAGCGTAGAGGTCGGGGAAGTTGGAGTGGTTGAGTGAGGGGTGCGCATTGTTGTCCACCAACCGGCAAAATGGGTAATTGGCCCCTTCCAGCGCTTTGCCTGCAGCAAGGGCCTCCTCCAGCGCCATCGCGTTATCTATTACCTGGGGAACCTCCAGGGCCCTGCTCCCAGAGCTCATGAACATCTCCATCAGGTTGATGGATTTAAGGTACGCATCCTTAAAGACAAGATCCAATTGGCTCAGGATTGCCGTTACTATGGTCGAGCCTATCGGCCTGGTGGAGCGACCCGACAGGTAGGCCAGCATCAGGTCCGTTCGCACCCCTGGATAACTGTAGAGGGACGTCTTGTTTTCGACAATCCTGAGCCATATGTGGGTCATAACCTGATCTGACAACATTGAGGGGCGGGAGAGGCCAGCCAGCCCGGCCTTCCATCTTCTGAGGCTAGCAGGAGAGTTCTCGTTGGTCGGGTCCTTTACCATCCCCATGAGGTAGGCCAACCCCGTGAACCCTGCGGCCTGCTGTCCTACTGCCGAGCTGGGGTAGTCGGGCAAATTGGACGAGTAGGTGACGTTAGTTGAGCCCCCAATGTCCAGGGCCCAGTACGCGCAGGATATGATCACACTGTCGGTGAAGATTGCCATCTGGGGATCGTTGGGGTCGGCGAATGCCTCCGACATCATCCGCACAATGGCGTGTGAGACCGTTGGTCTTGTGCCCGAGGAGATGTCCAGGCGGTCCTTGAATGGTGATACCATCTCGAGCAGTCGGGAGTCTGAGTGAGGTAGGAGAGAGTGGGGCGTGGCCCAGGGGGGAGGAGATGCGAGTGTGTATGTGGTTGGAAATATCTAGCCCGGATGGGGCGGGGCCTAGCCCGGATGGGGCGGGGCCTAGCAGCGCGCCATGCAGACGTGCGAAACGCGCAGTACGGTGATTGGTGGACGGGCAGCCGCTGGCTACTTGGCGCCAGTCGAGCAAGCGTCGGGCTTCACTTTTTCGGCGGCGCTTCATGGTGTTGGACGTATCTTTGAATTATAATTTGAGTGTCTGATTTAACGGTTTTCCTTTTGTTATTACAATTATTTTTAGTAGTAAAGTATATTTGTTTTAAAAAAACCATTTCTGCTTTTGATTTGTAAAATCAGAAGTAGGATAACCACGGGTCCTAGTCGCTCAAACGGCTTCTTTGTAAATTTCAATTCTAATCATAACCGTTAAATCTGGAACTTTTTCATCAACCCTGTCCACCGGACAAACTGTGAGTACACCCATTTAATTATGTCGGGACGACCCTCTCGGTCAGAGAACAGAAGGGGCGATAGCCCGTTTGGACATCGCAGTAGATCTCGTGAATGTCGACGTGGTCCTCGCAGTCGGCATGATGGAGCGCGCGGGCGGCGCCGTCGCGACAGTTCCTATAGCAGTCGTGACGGTTCCCGCAACCGTGCACTAGATACTATTCTCGGTCGCCTAACTGCGATCGAGGGTAGATTGTC
Source organism: Argyresthia goedartella (assembly GCA_949825045.1). Taxonomy (NCBI): domain Eukaryota; kingdom Metazoa; phylum Arthropoda; class Insecta; order Lepidoptera; family Argyresthiidae; genus Argyresthia; species Argyresthia goedartella. The sequence continues at coordinate 23,792,929 of OX463811.1, forward strand.
TGCCAGCACCACGTCGGCGATAGGGTCTTGCCCGACACCGATACCTCCAACACGGGATCGCCAAACGCCACCGCTGCCTGTAGCATCAGGCGAGACTAATTTTATTTCGTCTGAACCTAGTAGTGGTGCTACGGACAAACTTTTTCGGCGGCGCTTCATGGTGTTGGACGTATCTTTGAATTATAATTTGAGTGTCTGATTTAACGGTTTTCCTTTTGTTTTTACAATTATTTTTAGTAGTAAAGTATATTTGTTTTAAAAAAACCATTTCTGCTTTTGATTTGTAAAATCAAAAGCAGAAATGGTCTTGTAAAGCGGATGTTGTTGCAGCATGGTGGCCAGGGAGGTTTGCGGCATCTGATACCCCCTACGTGCCAGCCATTCCGAATGGGCATGAGATAGCGCGGTCGTGCCCACCGAGGTGGCCTGGAGCCTTATGACTCGTTTGACAACGTCATGATGGACTGCCTGTTCTAGTAGTGATTTGCTGCCTTGGTAATTGCGCTGCACTTTCTTACTCATTTTTGCCCATTCTAAGGTGGCAGCGTAGAGGTCGGGGAAGTTGGAGTGGTTGAGTGAGGGGTGCGCATTGTTGTCCACCAACCGGCAAAATGGGTAATTGGCCCCTTCCAGCGCTTTGCCTGCAGCAAGGGCCTCCTCCAGCGCCATCGCGTTATCTATTACCTGGGGAACCTCCAGGGCCCTGCTCCCAGAGCTCATGAACATCTCCATCAGGTTGATGGATTTAAGGTACGCATCCTTAAAGACAAGATCCAATTGGCTCAGGATTGCCGTTACTATGGTCGAGCCTATCGGCCTGGTGGAGCGACCCGACAGGTAGGCCAGCATCAGGTCCGTTCGCACCCCTGGATAACTGTAGAGGGACGTCTTGTTTTCGACAATCCTGAGCCATATGTGGGTCATAACCTGATCTGACAACATTGAGGGGCGGGAGAGGCCAGCCAGCCCGGCCTTCCATCTTCTGAGGCTAGCAGGAGAGTTCTCGTTGGTCGGGTCCTTTACCATCCCCATGAGGTAGGCCAACCCCGTGAACCCTGCGGCCTGCTGTCCTACTGCCGAGCTGGGGTAGTCGGGCAAATTGGACGAGTAGGTGACGTTAGTTGAGCCCCCAATGTCCAGGGCCCAGTACGCGCAGGATATGATCACACTGTCGGTGAAGATTGCCATCTGGGGATCGTTGGGGTCGGCGAATGCCTCCGACATCATCCGCACAATGGCGTGTGAGACCGTTGGTCTTGTGCCCGAGGAGATGTCCAGGCGGTCCTTGAATGGTGATACCATCTCGAGCAGTCGGGAGTCTGAGTGAGGTAGGAGAGAGTGGGGCGTGGCCCAGGGGGGAGGAGATGCGAGTGTGTATGTGGTTGGAAATATCTAGCCCGGATGGGGCGGGGCCTAGCCCGGATGGGGCGGGGCCTAGCAGCGCGCCATGCAGACGTGCGAAACGCGCAGTACGGTGATTGGTGGACGGGCAGCCGCTGGCTACTTGGCCATTTCTGCTTTTGATTTGTAAAATCAAAAGCAGAAATGGTCTTGTAAAGCGGATGTTGTTGCAGCATGGTGGCCAGGGAGGTTTGCGGCATCTGATACCCCCTACGTGCCAGCCATTCCGAATGGGCATGAGATAGCGCGGTCGTGCCCACCGAGGTGGCCTGGAGCCTTATGACTCGTTTGACAACGTCATGATGGACTGCCTGTTCTAGTAGTGATTTGCTGCCTTGGTAATTGCGCTGCACTTTCTTACTCATTTTTGCCCATTCTAAGGTGGCAGCGTAGAGGTCGGGGAAGTTGGAGTGGTTGAGTGAGGGGTGCGCATTGTTGTCCACCAACCGGCAAAATGGGTAATTGGCCCCTTCCAGCGCTTTGCCTGCAGCAAGGGCCTCCTCCAGCGCCATCGCGTTATCTATTACCTGGGGAACCTCCAGGGCCCTGCTCCCAGAGCTCATGAACATCTCCATCAGGTTGATGGATTTAAGGTACGCATCCTTAAAGACAAGATCCAATTGGCTCAGGATTGCCGTTACTATGGTCGAGCCTATCGGCCTGGTGGAGCGACCCGACAGGTAGGCCAGCATCAGGTCCGTTCGCACCCCTGGATAACTGTAGAGGGACGTCTTGTTTTCGACAATCCTGAGCCATATGTGGGTCATAACCTGATCTGACAACATTGAGGGGCGGGAGAGGCCAGCCAGCCCGGCCTTCCATCTTCTGAGGCTAGCAGGAGAGTTCTCGTTGGTCGGGTCCTTTACCATCCCCATGAGGTAGGCCAACCCCGTGAACCCTGCGGCCTGCTGTCCTACTGCCGAGCTGGGGTAGTCGGGCAAATTGGACGAGTAGGTGACGTTAGTTGAGCCCCCAATGTCCAGGGCCCAGTACGCGCAGGATATGATCACACTGTCGGTGAAGATTGCCATCTGGGGATCGTTGGGGTCGGCGAATGCCTCCGACATCATCCGCACAATGGCGTGTGAGACCGTTGGTCTTGTGCCCGAGGAGATGTCCAGGCGGTCCTTGAATGGTGATACCATCTCGAGCAGTCGGGAGTCTGAGTGAGGTAGGAGAGAGTGGGGCGTGGCCCAGGGGGGAGGAGATGCGAGTGTGTATGTGGTTGGAAATATCTAGCCCGGATGGGGCGGGGCCTAGCCCGGATGGGGCGGGGCCTAGCAGCGCGCCATGCAGACGTGCGAAACGCGCAGTACGGTGATTGGTGGACGGGCAGCCGCTGGCTACTTGGCGCCAGTCGAGCAAGCGTCGGGCTTCACTTTTTCGGCGGCGCTTCATGGTGTTGGACGTATCTTTGAATTATAATTTGAGTGTCTGATTTAACGGTTTTCCTTTTGTTATTACAATTATTTTTAGTAGTAAAGTATATTTGTTTTAAAAAAACCATTTCTGCTTTTGATTTGTAAAATCAGAAGTGGGATAACCACGGGTCCTAGTCGCTCAAACGGCTTCTTTGTAAATTTCAATTCTAATCATAACCGTTAAATCTGGAACTTTTTCATCAACCCTGTCCACCGGACAAACTGTGAGTACACCCATTTAATTATGTCGGGACGACCCTCTCGGTCAGAGAACAGAAGGGGCGATAGCCCGTTTGGACATCGCAGTAGATCTCGTGAATGTCGACGTGGTCCTCGCAGTCGGCATGATGGAGCGCGCGGGCGGCGCCGTCGCGACAGTTCCTATAGCAGTCGTGACGGTTCCCGCAACCGTGCACTAGATACTATTCTCGGTCGCCTAACTGCGATCGAGGGTAGATTGTCTGCCAGCACCACGTCGGCGATAGGGTCTTGCCCGACACCGATACCTCCAACACGGGATCGCCAAACGCCACCGCTGCCTGTAGCATCAGGCGAGACTAATTTTATTTCGTCTGAACCTAGTAGTGGTGCTACGGACAAACTTTTTCGGCGGCGCTTCATGGTGTTGGACGTATCTTTGAATTATAATTTGAGTGTCTGATTTAACGGTTTTCCTTTTGTTATTACAATTATTTTTAGTAGTAAAGTATATTTGTTTTAAAAAAACCATTTCTGCTTTTGATTTGTAAAATCAAAAGCAGAAATGGTCTTGTAAAGCGGATGTTGTTGCAGCATGGTGGCCAGGGAGGTTTGCGGCATCTGATACCCCCTACGTGCCAGCCATTCCGAATGGGCATGAGATAGCGCGGTCGTGCCCACCGAGGTGGCCTGGAGCCTTATGACTCGTTTGACAACGTCATGATGGACTGCCTGTTCTAGTAGTGATTTGCTGCCTTGGTAATTGCGCTGCACTTTCTTACTCATTTTTGCCCATTCTAAGGTGGCAGCGTAGAGGTCGGGGAAGTTGGAGTGGTTGAGTGAGGGGTGCGCATTGTTGTCCACCAACCGGCAAAATGGGTAATTGGCCCCTTCCAGCGCTTTGCCTGCAGCAAGGGCCTCCTCCAGCGCCATCGCGTTATCTATTACCTGGGGAACCTCCAGGGCCCTGCTCCCAGAGCTCATGAACATCTCCATCAGGTTGATGGATTTAAGGTACGCATCCTTAAAGACAAGATCCAATTGGCTCAGGATTGCCGTTACTATGGTCGAGCCTATCGGCCTGGTGGAGCGACCCGACAGGTAGGCCAGCATCAGGTCCGTTCGCACCCCTGGATAACTGTAGAGGGACGTCTTGTTTTCGACAATCCTGAGCCATATGTGGGTCATAACCTGATCTGACAACATTGAGGGGCGGGAGAGGCCAGCCAGCCCGGCCTTCCATCTTCTGAGGCTAGCAGGAGAGTTCTCGTTGGTCGGGTCCTTTACCATCCCCATGAGGTAGGCCAACCCCGTGAACCCTGCGGCCTGCTGTCCTACTGCCGAGCTGGGGTAGTCGGGCAAATTGGACGAGTAGGTGACGTTAGTTGAGCCCCCAATGTCCAGGGCCCAGTACGCGCAGGATATGATCACACTGTCGGTGAAGATTGCCATCTGGGGATCGTTGGGGTCGGCGAATGCCTCCGACATCATCCGCACAATGGCGTGTGAGACCGTTGGTCTTGTGCCCGAGGAGATGTCCAGGCGGTCCTTGAATGGTGATACCATCTCGAGCAGTCGGGAGTCTGAGTGAGGTAGGAGAGAGTGGGGCGTGGCCCAGGGGGGAGGAGATGCGAGTGTGTATGTGGTTGGAAATATCTAGCCCGGATGGGGCGGGGCCTAGCCCGGATGGGGCGGGGCCTAGCAGCGCGCCATGCAGACGTGCGAAACGCGCAGTACGGTGATTGGTGGACGGGCAGCCGCTGGCTACTTGGCGCCAGTCGAGCAAGCGTCGGGCTTCACTTTTTCGGCGGCGCTTCATGGTGTTGGACGTATCTTTGAATTATAATTTGAGTGTCTGATTTAACGGTTTTCCTTTTGTTATTACAATTATTTTTAGTAGTAAAGTATATTTGTTTTAAAAAAACCATTTCTGCTTTTGATTTGTAAAATCAGAAGTGGGATAACCACGGGTCCTAGTCGCTCAAACGGCTTCTTTGTAAATTTCAATTCTAATCATAACCGTTAAATCTGGAACTTTTTCATCAACCCTGTCCACCGGACAAACTGTGAGTACACCCATTTAATTATGTCGGGACGACCCTCTCGGTCAGAGAACAGAAGGGGCGATAGCCCGTTTGGACATCGCAGTAGATCTCGTGAATGTCGACGTGGTCCTCGCAGTCGGCATGATGGAGCGCGCGGGCGGCGCCGTCGCGACAGTTCCTATAGCAGTCGTGACGGTTCCCGCAACCGTGCACTAGATACTATTCTCGGTCGCCTAACTGCGATCGAGGGTAGATTGTCTGCCAGCACCACGTCGGCGATAGGGTCTTGCCCGACACCGATACCTCCAACACGGGATCGCCAAACGCCACCGCTGCCTGTAGCATCAGGCGAGACTAATTTTATTTCGTCTGAACCTAGTAGTGGTGCTACGGACAAACTTTTTCGGCGGCGCTTCATGGTGTTGGACGTATCTTTGAATTATAATTTGAGTGTCTGATTTAACGGTTTTCCTTTTGTTATTACAATTATTTTTAGTAGTAAAGTATATTTGTTTTAAAAAAACCATTTCTGCTTTTGATTTGTAAAATCAAAAGCAGAAATGGTCTTGTAAAGCGGATGTTGTTGCAGCATGGTGGCCAGGGAGGTTTGCGGCATCTGATACCCCCTACGTGCCAGCCATTCCGAATGGGCATGAGATAGCGCGGTCGTGCCCACCGAGGTGGCCTGGAGCCTTATGACTCGTTTGACAACGTCATGATGGACTGCCTGTTCTAGTAGTGATTTGCTGCCTTGGTAATTGCGCTGCACTTTCTTACTCATTTTTGCCCATTCTAAGGTGGCAGCGTAGAGGTCGGGGAAGTTGGAGTGGTTGAGTGAGGGGTGCGCATTGTTGTCCACCAACCGGCAAAATGGGTAATTGGCCCCTTCCAGCGCTTTGCCTGCAGCAAGGGCCTCCTCCAGCGCCATCGCGTTATCTATTACCTGGGGAACCTCCAGGGCCCTGCTCCCAGAGCTCATGAACATCTCCATCAGGTTGATGGATTTAAGGTACGCATCCTTAAAGACAAGATCCAATTGGCTCAGGATTGCCGTTACTATGGTCGAGCCTATCGGCCTGGTGGAGCGACCCGACAGGTAGGCCAGCATCAGGTCCGTTCGCACCCCTGGATAACTGTAGAGGGACGTCTTGTTTTCGACAATCCTGAGCCATATGTGGGTCATAACCTGATCTGACAACATTGAGGGGCGGGAGAGGCCAGCCAGCCCGGCCTTCCATCTTCTGAGGCTAGCAGGAGAGTTCTCGTTGGTCGGGTCCTTTACCATCCCCATGAGGTAGGCCAACCCCGTGAACCCTGCGGCCTGCTGTCCTACTGCCGAGCTGGGGTAGTCGGGCAAATTGGACGAGTAGGTGACGTTAGTTGAGCCCCCAATGTCCAGGGCCCAGTACGCGCAGGATATGATCACACTGTCGGTGAAGATTGCCATCTGGGGATCGTTGGGGTCGGCGAATGCCTCCGACATCATCCGCACAATGGCGTGTGAGACCGTTGGTCTTGTGCCCGAGGAGATGTCCAGGCGGTCCTTGAATGGTGATACCATCTCGAGCAGTCGGGAGTCTGAGTGAGGTAGGAGAGAGTGGGGCGTGGCCCAGGGGGGAGGAGATGCGAGTGTGTATGTGGTTGGAAATATCTAGCCCGGATGGGGCGGGGCCTAGCCCGGATGGGGCGGGGCCTAGCAGCGCGCCATGCAGACGTGCGAAACGCGCAGTACGGTGATTGGTGGACGGGCAGCCGCTGGCTACTTGGCGCCAGTCGAGCAAGCGTCGGGCTTCACTTTTTCGGCGGCGCTTCATGGTGTTGGACGTATCTTTGAATTATAATTTGAGTGTCTGATTTAACGGTTTTCCTTTTGTTATTACAATTATTTTTAGTAGTAAAGTATATTTGTTTTAAAAAAACCATTTCTGCTTTTGATTTGTAAAATCAGAAGTAGGATAACCACGGGTCCTAGTCGCTCAAACGGCTTCTTTGTAAATTTCAATTCTAATCATAACCGTTAAATCTGGAACTTTTTCATCAACCCTGTCCACCGGACAAACTGTGAGTACACCCATTTAATTATGTCGGGACGACCCTCTCGGTCAGAGAACAGAAGGGGCGATAGCCCGTTTGGACATCGCAGTAGATCTCGTGAATGTCGACGTGGTCCTCGCAGTCGGCATGATGGAGCGCGCGGGCGGCGCCGTCGCGACAGTTCCTATAGCAGTCGTGACGGTTCCCGCAACCGTGCACTAGATACTATTCTCGGTCGCCTAACTGCGATCGAGGGTAGATTGTCTGCCAGCACCACGTCGGCGATAGGGTCTTGCCCGACACCGATACCTCCAACACGGGATCGCCAAACGCCACCGCTGCCTGTAGCATCAGGCGAGACTAATTTTATTTCGTCTGAACCTAGTAGTGGTGCTACGGACAAACTTTTTCGGCGGCGCTTCATGGTGTTGGACGTATCTTTGAATTATAATTTGAGTGTCTGATTTAACGGTTTTCCTTTTGTTATTACAATTATTTTTAGTAGTAAAGTATATTTGTTTTAAAAAAACCATTTCTGCTTTTGATTTGTAAAATCAAAAGCAGAAATGGTCTTGTAAAGCGGATGTTGTTGCAGCATGGTGGCCAGGGAGGTTTGCGGCATCTGATACCCCCTACGTGCCAGCCATTCCGAATGGGCATGAGATAGCGCGGTCGTGCCCACCGAGGTGGCCTGGAGCCTTATGACTCGTTTGACAACGTCATGATGGACTGCCTGTTCTAGTAGTGATTTGCTGCCTTGGTAATTGCGCTGCACTTTCTTACTCATTTTTGCCCATTCTAAGGTGGCAGCGTAGAGGTCGGGGAAGTTGGAGTGGTTGAGTGAGGGGTGCGCATTGTTGTCCACCAACCGGCAAAATGGGTAATTGGCCCCTTCCAGCGCTTTGCCTGCAGCAAGGGCCTCCTCCAGCGCCATCGCGTTATCTATTACCTGGGGAACCTCCAGGGCCCTGCTCCCAGAGCTCATGAACATCTCCATCAGGTTGATGGATTTAAGGTACGCATCCTTAAAGACAAGATCCAATTGGCTCAGGATTGCCGTTACTATGGTCGAGCCTATCGGCCTGGTGGAGCGACCCGACAGGTAGGCCAGCATCAGGTCCGTTCGCACCCCTGGATAACTGTAGAGGGACGTCTTGTTTTCGACAATCCTGAGCCATATGTGGGTCATAACCTGATCTGACAACATTGAGGGGCGGGAGAGGCCAGCCAGCCCGGCCTTCCATCTTCTGAGGCTAGCAGGAGAGTTCTCGTTGGTCGGGTCCTTTACCATCCCCATGAGGTAGGCCAACCCCGTGAACCCTGCGGCCTGCTGTCCTACTGCCGAGCTGGGGTAGTCGGGCAAATTGGACGAGTAGGTGACGTTAGTTGAGCCCCCAATGTCCAGGGCCCAGTACGCGCAGGATATGATCACACTGTCGGTGAAGATTGCCATCTGGGGATCGTTGGGGTCGGCGAATGCCTCCGACATCATCCGCACAATGGCGTGTGAGACCGTTGGTCTTGTGCCCGAGGAGATGTCCAGGCGGTCCTTGAATGGTGATACCATCTCGAGCAGTCGGGAGTCTGAGTGAGGTAGGAGAGAGTGGGGCGTGGCCCAGGGGGGAGGAGATGCGAGTGTGTATGTGGTTGGAAATATCTAGCCCGGATGGGGCGGGGCCTAGCCCGGATGGGGCGGGGCCTAGCAGCGCGCCATGCAGACGTGCGAAACGCGCAGTACGGTGATTGGTGGACGGGCAGCCGCTGGCTACTTGGCGCCAGTCGAGCAAGCGTCGGGCTTCACTTTTTCGGCGGCGCTTCATGGTGTTGGACGTATCTTTGAATTATAATTTGAGTGTCTGATTTAACGGTTTTCCTTTTGTTATTACAATTATTTTTAGTAGTAAAGTATATTTGTTTTAAAAAAACCATTTCTGCTTTTGATTTGTAAAATCAGAAGTGGGATAACCACGGGTCCTAGTCGCTCAAACGGCTTCTTTGTAAATTTCAATTCTAATCATAACCGTTAAATCTGGAACTTTTTCATCAACCCTGTCCACCGGACAAACTGTGAGTACACCCATTTAATTATGTCGGGACGACCCTCTCGGTCAGAGAACAGAAGGGGCGATAGCCCGTTTGGACATCGCAGTAGATCTCGTGAATGTCGACGTGGTCCTCGCAGTCGGCATGATGGAGCGCGCGGGCGGCGCCGTCGCGACAGTTCCTATAGCAGTCGTGACGGTTCCCGCAACCGTGCACTAGATACTATTCTCGGTCGCCTAACTGCGATCGAGGGTAGATTGTCTGCCAGCACCACGTCGGCGATAGGGTCTTGCCCGACACCGATACCTCCAACACGGGATCGCCAAACGCCACCGCTGCCTGTAGCATCAGGCGAGACTAATTTTATTTCGTCTGAACCTAGTAGTGGTGCTACGGACAAACTTTTTCGGCGGCGCTTCATGGTGTTGGACGTATCTTTGAATTATAATTTGAGTGTCTGATTTAACGGTTTTCCTTTTGTTATTACAATTATTTTTAGTAGTAAAGTATATTTGTTTTAAAAAAACCATTTCTGCTTTTGATTTGTAAAATCAAAAGCAGAAATGGTCTTGTAAAGCGGATGTTGTTGCAGCATGGTGGCCAGGGAGGTTTGCGGCATCTGATACCCCCTACGTGCCAGCCATTCCGAATGGGCATGAGATAGCGCGGTCGTGCCCACCGAGGTGGCCTGGAGCCTTATGACTCGTTTGACAACGTCATGATGGACTGCCTGTTCTAGTAGTGATTTGCTGCCTTGGTAATTGCGCTGCACTTTCTTACTCATTTTTGCCCATTCTAAGGTGGCAGCGTAGAGGTCGGGGAAGTTGGAGTGGTTGAGTGAGGGGTGCGCATTGTTGTCCACCAACCGGCAAAATGGGTAATTGGCCCCTTCCAGCGCTTTGCCTGCAGCAAGGGCCTCCTCCAGCGCCATCGCGTTATCTATTACCTGGGGAACCTCCAGGGCCCTGCTCCCAGAGCTCATGAACATCTCCATCAGGTTGATGGATTTAAGGTACGCATCCTTAAAGACAAGATCCAATTGGCTCAGGATTGCCGTTACTATGGTCGAGCCTATCGGCCTGGTGGAGCGACCCGACAGGTAGGCCAGCATCAGGTCCGTTCGCACCCCTGGATAACTGTAGAGGGACGTCTTGTTTTCGACAATCCTGAGCCATATGTGGGTCATAACCTGATCTGACAACATTGAGGGGCGGGAGAGGCCAGCCAGCCCGGCCTTCCATCTTCTGAGGCTAGCAGGAGAGTTCTCGTTGGTCGGGTCCTTTACCATCCCCATGAGGTAGGCCAACCCCGTGAACCCTGCGGCCTGCTGTCCTACTGCCGAGCTGGGGTAGTCGGGCAAATTGGACGAGTAGGTGACGTTAGTTGAGCCCCCAATGTCCAGGGCCCAGTACGCGCAGGATATGATCACACTGTCGGTGAAGATTGCCATCTGGGGATCGTTGGGGTCGGCGAATGCCTCCGACATCATCCGCACAATGGCGTGTGAGACCGTTGGTCTTGTGCCCGAGGAGATGTCCAGGCGGTCCTTGAATGGTGATACCATCTCGAGCAGTCGGGAGTCTGAGTGAGGTAGGAGAGAGTGGGGCGTGGCCCAGGGGGGAGGAGATGCGAGTGTGTATGTGGTTGGAAATATCTAGCCCGGATGGGGCGGGGCCTAGCAGCGCGCCATGCAGACGTGCGAAACGCGCAGTACGGTGATTGGTGGACGGGCAGCCGCTGGCTACTTGGCGCCAGTCGAGCAAGCGTCGGGCTTCACTTTTTCGGCGGCGCTTCATGGTGTTGGACGTATCTTTGAATTATAATTTGAGTGTCTGATTTAACGGTTTTCCTTTTGTTATTACAATTATTTTTAGTAGTAAAGTATATTTGTTTTAAAAAAACCATTTCTGCTTTTGATTTGTAAAATCAGAAGTGGGATAACCACGGGTCCTAGTCGCTCAAACGGCTTCTTTGTAAATTTCAATTCTAATCATAACCGTTAAATCTGGAACTTTTTCATCAACCCTGTCCACCGGACAAACTGTGAGTACACCCATTTAATTATGTCGGGACGACCCTCTCGGTCAGAGAACAGAAGGGGCGATAGCCCGTTTGGACATCGCAGTAGATCTCGTGAATGTCGACGTGGTCCTCGCAGTCGGCATGATGGAGCGCGCGGGCGGCGCCGTCGCGACAGTTCCTATAGCAGTCGTGACGGTTCCCGCAACCGTGCACTAGATACTATTCTCGGTCGCCTAACTGCGATCGAGGGTAGATTGTCTGCCAGCACCACGTCGGCGATAGGGTCTTGCCCGACACCGATACCTCCAACACGGGATCGCCAAACGCCACCGCTGCCTGTAGCATCAGGCGAGACTAATTTTATTTCGTCTGAACCTAGTAGTGGTGCTACGGACAAACTTTTTCGGCGGCGCTTCATGGTGTTGGACGTATCTTTGAATTATAATTTGAGTGTCTGATTTAACGGTTTTCCTTTTGTTATTACAATTATTTTTAGTAGTAAAGTATATTTGTTTTAAAAAAACCATTTCTGCTTTTGATTTGTAAAATCAAAAGCAGAAATGGTCTTGTAAAGCGGATGTTGTTGCAGCATGGTGGCCAGGGAGGTTTGCGGCATCTGATACCCCCTACGTGCCAGCCATTCCGAATGGGCATGAGATAGCGCGGTCGTGCCCACCGAGGTGGCCTGGAGCCTTATGACTCGTTTGACAACGTCATGATGGACTGCCTGTTCTAGTAGTGATTTGCTGCCTTGGTAATTGCGCTGCACTTTCTTACTCATTTTTGCCCATTCTAAGGTGGCAGCGTAGAGGTCGGGGAAGTTGGAGTGGTTGAGTGAGGGGTGCGCATTGTTGTCCACCAACCGGCAAAATGGGTAATTGGCCCCTTCCAGCGCTTTGCCTGCAGCAAGGGCCTCCTCCAGCGCCATCGCGTTATCTATTACCTGGGGAACCTCCAGGGCCCTGCTCCCAGAGCTCATGAACATCTCCATCAGGTTGATGGATTTAAGGTACGCATCCTTAAAGACAAGATCCAATTGGCTCAGGATTGCCGTTACTATGGTCGAGCCTATCGGCCTGGTGGAGCGACCCGACAGGTAGGCCAGCATCAGGTCCGTTCGCACCCCTGGATAACTGTAGAGGGACGTCTTGTTTTCGACAATCCTGAGCCATATGTGGGTCATAACCTGATCTGACAACATTGAGGGGCGGGAGAGGCCAGCCAGCCCGGCCTTCCATCTTCTGAGGCTAGCAGGAGAGTTCTCGTTGGTCGGGTCCTTTACCATCCCCATGAGGTAGGCCAACCCCGTGAACCCTGCGGCCTGCTGTCCTACTGCCGAGCTGGGGTAGTCGGGCAAATTGGACGAGTAGGTGACGTTAGTTGAGCCCCCAATGTCCAGGGCCCAGTACGCGCAGGATATGATCACACTGTCGGTGAAGATTGCCATCTGGGGATCGTTGGGGTCGGCGAATGCCTCCGACATCATCCGCACAATGGCGTGTGAGACCGTTGGTCTTGTGCCCGAGGAGATGTCCAGGCGGTCCTTGAATGGTGATACCATCTCGAGCAGTCGGGAGTCTGAGTGAGGTAGGAGAGAGTGGGGCGTGGCCCAGGGGGGAGGAGATGCGAGTGTGTATGTGGTTGGAAATATCTAGCCCGGATGGGGCGGGGCCTAGCCCGGATGGGGCGGGGCCTAGCAGCGCGCCATGCAGACGTGCGAAACGCGCAGTACGGTGATTGGTGGACGGGCAGCCGCTGGCTACTTGGCGCCAGTCGAGCAAGCGTCGGGCTTCACTTTTTCGGCGGCGCTTCATGGTGTTGGACGTATCTTTGAATTATAATTTGAGTGTCTGATTTAACGGTTTTCCTTTTGTTATTACAATTATTTTTAGTAGTAAAGTATATTTGTTTTAAAAAAACCATTTCTGCTTTTGATTTGTAAAATCAGAAGTGGGATAACCACGGGTCCTAGTCGCTCAAACGGCTTCTTTGTAAATTTCAATTCTAATCATAACCGTTAAATCTGGAACTTTTTCATCAACCCTGTCCACCGGACAAACTGTGAGTACACCCATTTAATTATGTCGGGACGACCCTCTCGGTCAGAGAACAGAAGGGGCGATAGCCCGTTTGGACATCGCAGTAGATCTCGTGAATGTCGACGTGGTCCTCGCAGTCGGCATGATGGAGCGCGCGGGCGGCGCCGTCGCGACAGTTCCTATAGCAGTCGTGACGGTTCCCGCAACCGTGCACTAGATACTATTCTCGGTCGCCTAACTGCGATCGAGGGTAGATTGTCTGCCAGCACCACGTCGGCGATAGGGTCTTGCCCGACACCGATACCTCCAACACGGGATCGCCAAACGCCACCGCTGCCTGTAGCATCAGGCGAGACTAATTTTATTTCGTCTGAACCTAGTAGTGGTGCTACGGACAAACTTTTTCGGCGGCGCTTCATGGTGTTGGACGTATCTTTGAATTATAATTTGAGTGTCTGATTTAACGGTTTTCCTTTTGTTATTACAATTATTTTTAGTAGTAAAGTATATTTGTTTTAAAAAAACCATTTCTGCTTTTGATTTGTAAAATCAAAAGCAGAAATGGTCTTGTAAAGCGGATGTTGTTGCAGCATGGTGGCCAGGGAGGTTTGCGGCATCTGATACCCCCTACGTGCCAGCCATTCCGAATGGGCATGAGATAGCGCGGTCGTGCCCACCGAGGTGGCCTGGAGCCTTATGACTCGTTTGACAACGTCATGATGGACTGCCTGTTCTAGTAGTGATTTGCTGCCTTGGTAATTGCGCTGCACTTTCTTACTCATTTTTGCCCATTCTAAGGTGGCAGCGTAGAGGTCGGGGAAGTTGGAGTGGTTGAGTGAGGGGTGCGCATTGTTGTCCACCAACCGGCAAAATGGGTAATTGGCCCCTTCCAGCGCTTTGCCTGCAGCAAGGGCCTCCTCCAGCGCCATCGCGTTATCTATTACCTGGGGAACCTCCAGGGCCCTGCTCCCAGAGCTCATGAACATCTCCATCAGGTTGATGGATTTAAGGTACGCATCCTTAAAGACAAGATCCAATTGGCTCAGGATTGCCGTTACTATGGTCGAGCCTATCGGCCTGGTGGAGCGACCCGACAGGTAGGCCAGCATCAGGTCCGTTCGCACCCCTGGATAACTGTAGAGGGACGTCTTGTTTTCGACAATCCTGAGCCATATGTGGGTCATAACCTGATCTGACAACATTGAGGGGCGGGAGAGGCCAGCCAGCCCGGCCTTCCATCTTCTGAGGCTAGCAGGAGAGTTCTCGTTGGTCGGGTCCTTTACCATCCCCATGAGGTAGGCCAACCCCGTGAACCCTGCGGCCTGCTGTCCTACTGCCGAGCTGGGGTAGTCGGGCAAATTGGACGAGTAGGTGACGTTAGTTGAGCCCCCAATGTCCAGGGCCCAGTACGCGCAGGATATGATCACACTGTCGGTGAAGATTGCCATCTGGGGATCGTTGGGGTCGGCGAATGCCTCCGACATCATCCGCACAATGGCGTGTGAGACCGTTGGTCTTGTGCCCGAGGAGATGTCCAGGCGGTCCTTGAATGGTGATACCATCTCGAGCAGTCGGGAGTCTGAGTGAGGTAGGAGAGAGTGGGGCGTGGCCCAGGGGGGAGGAGATGCGAGTGTGTATGTGGTTGGAAATATCTAGCCCGGATGGGGCGGGGCCTAGCAGCGCGCCATGCAGACGTGCGAAACGCGCAGTACGGTGATTGGTGGACGGGCAGCCGCTGGCTACTTGGCGCCAGTCGAGCAAGCGTCGGGCTTCACTTTTTCGGCGGCGCTTCATGGTGTTGGACGTATCTTTGAATTATAATTTGAGTGTCTGATTTAACGGTTTTCCTTTTGTTATTACAATTATTTTTAGTAGTAAAGTATATTTGTTTTAAAAAAACCATTTCTGCTTTTGATTTGTAAAATCAGAAGTGGGATAACCACGGGTCCTAGTCGCTCAAACGGCTTCTTTGTAAATTTCAATTCTAATCATAACCGTTAAATCTGGAACTTTTTCATCAACCCTGTCCACCGGACAAACTGTGAGTACACCCATTTAATTATGTCGGGACGACCCTCTCGGTCAGAGAACAGAAGGGGCGATAGCCCGTTTGGACATCGCAGTAGATCTCGTGAATGTCGACGTGGTCCTCGCAGTCGGCATGATGGAGCGCGCGGGCGGCGCCGTCGCGACAGTTCCTATAGCAGTCGTGACGGTTCCCGCAACCGTGCACTAGATACTATTCTCGGTCGCCTAACTGCGATCGAGGGTAGATTGTCTGCCAGCACCACGTCGGCGATAGGGTCTTGCCCGACACCGATACCTCCAACACGGGATCGCCAAACGCCACCGCTGCCTGTAGCATCAGGCGAGACTAATTTTATTTCGTCTGAACCTAGTAGTGGTGCTACGGACAAACTTTTTCGGCGGCGCTTCATGGTGTTGGACGTATCTTTGAATTATAATTTGAGTGTCTGATTTAACGGTTTTCCTTTTGTTATTACAATTATTTTTAGTAGTAAAGTATATTTGTTTTAAAAAAACCATTTCTGCTTTTGATTTGTAAAATCAAAAGCAGAAATGGTCTTGTAAAGCGGATGTTGTTGCAGCATGGTGGCCAGGGAGGTTTGCGGCATCTGATACCCCCTACGTGCCAGCCATTCCGAATGGGCATGAGATAGCGCGGTCGTGCCCACCGAGGTGGCCTGGAGCCTTATGACTCGTTTGACAACGTCATGATGGACTGCCTGTTCTAGTAGTGATTTGCTGCCTTGGTAATTGCGCTGCACTTTCTTACTCATTTTTGCCCATTCTAAGGTGGCAGCGTAGAGGTCGGGGAAGTTGGAGTGGTTGAGTGAGGGGTGCGCATTGTTGTCCACCAACCGGCAAAATGGGTAATTGGCCCCTTCCAGCGCTTTGCCTGCAGCAAGGGCCTCCTCCAGCGCCATCGCGTTATCTATTACCTGGGGAACCTCCAGGGCCCTGCTCCCAGAGCTCATGAACATCTCCATCAGGTTGATGGATTTAAGGTACGCATCCTTAAAGACAAGATCCAATTGGCTCAGGATTGCCGTTACTATGGTCGAGCCTATCGGCCTGGTGGAGCGACCCGACAGGTAGGCCAGCATCAGGTCCGTTCGCACCCCTGGATAACTGTAGAGGGACGTCTTGTTTTCGACAATCCTGAGCCATATGTGGGTCATAACCTGATCTGACAACATTGAGGGGCGGGAGAGGCCAGCCAGCCCGGCCTTCCATCTTCTGAGGCTAGCAGGAGAGTTCTCGTTGGTCGGGTCCTTTACCATCCCCATGAGGTAGGCCAACCCCGTGAACCCTGCGGCCTGCTGTCCTACTGCCGAGCTGGGGTAGTCGGGCAAATTGGACGAGTAGGTGACGTTAGTTGAGCCCCCAATGTCCAGGGCCCAGTACGCGCAGGATATGATCACACTGTCGGTGAAGATTGCCATCTGGGGATCGTTGGGGTCGGCGAATGCCTCCGACATCATCCGCACAATGGCGTGTGAGACCGTTGGTCTTGTGCCCGAGGAGATGTCCAGGCGGTCCTTGAATGGTGATACCATCTCGAGCAGTCGGGAGTCTGAGTGAGGTAGGAGAGAGTGGGGCGTGGCCCAGGGGGGAGGAGATGCGAGTGTGTATGTGGTTGGAAATATCTAGCCCGGATGGGGCGGGGCCTAGCCCGGATGGGGCGGGGCCTAGCAGCGCGCCATGCAGACGTGCGAAACGCGCAGTACGGTGATTGGTGGACGGGCAGCCGCTGGCTACTTGGCGCCAGTCGAGCAAGCGTCGGGCTTCACTTTTTCGGCGGCGCTTCATGGTGTTGGACGTATCTTTGAATTATAATTTGAGTGTCTGATTTAACGGTTTTCCTTTTGTTATTACAATTATTTTTAGTAGTAAAGTATATTTGTTTTAAAAAAACCATTTCTGCTTTTGATTTGTAAAATCAGAAGTGGGATAACCACGGGTCCTAGTCGCTCAAACGGCTTCTTTGTAAATTTCAATTCTAATCATAACCGTTAAATCTGGAACTTTTTCATCAACCCTGTCCACCGGACAAACTGTGAGTACACCCATTTAATTATGTCGGGACGACCCTCTCGGTCAGAGAACAGAAGGGGCGATAGCCCGTTTGGACATCGCAGTAGATCTCGTGAATGTCGACGTGGTCCTCGCAGTCGGCATGATGGAGCGCGCGGGCGGCGCCGTCGCGACAGTTCCTATAGCAGTCGTGACGGTTCCCGCAACCGTGCACTAGATACTATTCTCGGTCGCCTAACTGCGATCGAGGGTAGATTGTCTGCCAGCACCACGTCGGCGATAGGGTCTTGCCCGACACCGATACCTCCAACACGGGATCGCCAAACGCCACCGCTGCCTGTAGCATCAGGCGAGACTAATTTTATTTCGTCTGAACCTAGTAGTGGTGCTACGGACAAACTTTTTCGGCGGCGCTTCATGGTGTTGGACGTATCTTTGAATTATAATTTGAGTGTCTGATTTAACGGTTTTCCTTTTGTTATTACAATTATTTTTAGTAGTAAAGTATATTTGTTTTAAAAAAACCAT
Source organism: Argyresthia goedartella (assembly GCA_949825045.1). Classification (NCBI taxonomy): domain Eukaryota; kingdom Metazoa; phylum Arthropoda; class Insecta; order Lepidoptera; family Argyresthiidae; genus Argyresthia; species Argyresthia goedartella. The sequence goes on from OX463811.1 coordinate 23,810,719, forward strand.
TTCTGCTTTTGATTTGTAAAATCAAAAGCAGAAATGGTCTTGTAAAGCGGATGTTGTTGCAGCATGGTGGCCAGGGAGGTTTGCGGCATCTGATACCCCCTACGTGCCAGCCATTCCGAATGGGCATGAGATAGCGCGGTCGTGCCCACCGAGGTGGCCTGGAGCCTTATGACTCGTTTGACAACGTCATGATGGACTGCCTGTTCTAGTAGTGATTTGCTGCCTTGGTAATTGCGCTGCACTTTCTTACTCATTTTTGCCCATTCTAAGGTGGCAGCGTAGAGGTCGGGGAAGTTGGAGTGGTTGAGTGAGGGGTGCGCATTGTTGTCCACCAACCGGCAAAATGGGTAATTGGCCCCTTCCAGCGCTTTGCCTGCAGCAAGGGCCTCCTCCAGCGCCATCGCGTTATCTATTACCTGGGGAACCTCCAGGGCCCTGCTCCCAGAGCTCATGAACATCTCCATCAGGTTGATGGATTTAAGGTACGCATCCTTAAAGACAAGATCCAATTGGCTCAGGATTGCCGTTACTATGGTCGAGCCTATCGGCCTGGTGGAGCGACCCGACAGGTAGGCCAGCATCAGGTCCGTTCGCACCCCTGGATAACTGTAGAGGGACGTCTTGTTTTCGACAATCCTGAGCCATATGTGGGTCATAACCTGATCTGACAACATTGAGGGGCGGGAGAGGCCAGCCAGCCCGGCCTTCCATCTTCTGAGGCTAGCAGGAGAGTTCTCGTTGGTCGGGTCCTTTACCATCCCCATGAGGTAGGCCAACCCCGTGAACCCTGCGGCCTGCTGTCCTACTGCCGAGCTGGGGTAGTCGGGCAAATTGGACGAGTAGGTGACGTTAGTTGAGCCCCCAATGTCCAGGGCCCAGTACGCGCAGGATATGATCACACTGTCGGTGAAGATTGCCATCTGGGGATCGTTGGGGTCGGCGAATGCCTCCGACATCATCCGCACAATGGCGTGTGAGACCGTTGGTCTTGTGCCCGAGGAGATGTCCAGGCGGTCATTGAATGGTGATACCATCTCGAGCAGTCGGGAGTCTGAGTGAGGTAGGAGAGAGTGGGGCGTGGCCCAGGGGGGAGGAGATGCGAGTGTGTATGTGGTTGGAAATATCTAGCCCGGATGGGGCGGGGCCTAGCCCGGATGGGGCGGGGCCTAGCAGCGCGCCATGCAGACGTGCGAAACGCGCAGTACGGTGATTGGTGGACGGGCAGCCGCTGGCTACTTGGCGCCAGTCGAGCAAGCGTCGGGCTTCACTTTTTCGGCGGCGCTTCATGGTGTTGGACGTATCTTTGAATTATAATTTGAGTGTCTGATTTAACGGTTTTCCTTTTGTTATTACAATTATTTTTAGTAGTAAAGTATATTTGTTTTAAAAAAACCATTTCTGCTTTTGATTTGTAAAATCAGAAGTGGGATAACCACGGGTCCTAGTCGCTCAAACGGCTTCTTTGTAAATTTCAATTCTAATCATAACCGTTAAATCTGGAACTTTTTCATCAACCCTGTCCACCGGACAAACTGTGAGTACACCCATTTAATTATGTCGGGACGACCCTCTCGGTCAGAGAACAGAAGGGGCGATAGCCCGTTTGGACATCGCAGTAGATCTCGTGAATGTCGACGTGGTCCTCGCAGTCGGCATGATGGAGCGCGCGGGCGGCGCCGTCGCGACAGTTCCTATAGCAGTCGTGACGGTTCCCGCAACCGTGCACTAGATACTATTCTCGGTCGCCTAACTGCGATCGAGGGTAGATTGTCTGCCAGCACCACGTCGGCGATAGGGTCTTGCCCGACACCGATACCTCCAACACGGGATCGCCAAACGCCACCGCTGCCTGTAGCATCAGGCGAGACTAATTTTATTTCGTCTGAACCTAGTAGTGGTGCTACGGACAAACTTGTGGGCGCGCTGACCTCTCTTTTGCAAGCCAGGCCTAGTCACTACTACATATCTAGTTTTGACCCTAATGTGCATGATTTTGATGCTTGGTGTGCTGAAGTGGACAGAGGTCGCGAGCTGAACCGTTGGGCCGATCATGAGTGCTTGTCGCGCATTGGTAGCTGTCTCAAGGGCGACGCGCGTACTTGGCTGAGTGATTGGACTTCTAATGATCGTACATGGACAAATTTTAAGTCTGACTTCCATTCACTTTGCCCACGGAGTATTGACATTGCTAACATTCTGTACGACGTTATGAGCACGAGCTCAAATAAGTTTCCTACCTACGCTGAGTACGCTCGAAAATCATTATTGCGTTTGAAAATTGTAAAGGGGTTATCCGATGATCTGATAACTGCAATTGTTATTCGAGGACTAACTGACCCCCAAGTTAAAGCCGCTGCATCAAATGCAAAGTTACAATGTAACGAACTTGTGGAGTTTCTATCGGTTTATTCAAAACCCAAAAATGATTTTCGCGATACTCGCAATTTAGTCCGTTCATCAAACGAGCGCCCAAACGGCTTGCGTAAGCGTGGCGCAGTGAATAACGATTGGAAGTGTTCTCTTTGTGGCGGCACGGGCCATATGCATTGGAATTGCCCTAAAAAGCAGAAAACAGAAACAAACAATGCAACTGTGACCTCTGCGGCCGGGAACGGGCCACTTTTGTCGTGTACATATTGTGGAAAGGCGGGGCACTCAATTGATAGATGTTTTGTTAAACGGCGTGTCGAAACTAACAATAAAAGTACAAGCAATGTAAATTTTTGCCAAAATAACAACATTTCGCAACAAAGTAACGTAATGACCGCTGTTATTGAAAAAGTGCCGGTAGATGTTTTAATTGATAGTGGTTCAGACATTTCCCTAATTTCTACCTCTGTACTGAAGCATCTCAAATGCAACAGAAAACCTACATTTCGACTTATGCGCGGTATTGGTAGTCAGGAGATAGAATCGACTAGTTATGTGACTACGCTAGTAGAACTTCCCGAGATTTCTTTAGAGGTAGATCTGTATGTTGTACCTTCTGACAGTATAGGTGCGCCCGTGCTACTGGGCACGGATGTCCTGAACCGTGAAGGCGTGACCTACGTCCGTACCGGTGATACACAGAGTCTCACTCGAGTAGAAAAGGTGTCTCAGGTGCATCATTTGCGTGCTTTAGATACAGTCGCCATAAATACGCCCCTGGTAGGCGAGGCTAAAACTACATTGCTGTCACTCTTGAATGAATACTCGGACTCTTTTATCACCGGTACTGCAACGTCCACTGTCAACACTGGATACATGGAAATAAAGCTTAACAGTGATGCTCCTGTGCACTATCGTCCCTATAAACTATCGGCTAATGAAAAGGCGGCCGTTCGTGGTATAGTCAACGACCTTTTGAGCAAGGGCATTATTCGTGAATCACAATCGGAATACGCAAGTCCTATCATACTCGTCAAAAAGAAGGATGGTTCTGATAGGATGTGCGTGGATTATCGCGCTCTAAATGCCATAACTATCAAGGATAGGTTTCCCTTGCCGTTGATCGATGACCATATCGACAAGTTGGGTAGTGCCAAATACTTTACGAGTCTTGATATGGCTACCGGTTTCCATCAGGTACCTATGAAGGATGATGATTCCATCAGTAAGACAGCATTTGTCACCCCAGAGAGTCAGTTCGAATATTTGAAAATGCCTTATGGTTTGGCAAATGCTCCGGTGGTGTATCAGCGGATTATTTCGAAGACCTTGAAGGCCCTGATTGATACTGGAAGGGTCCTTACTTATATCGATGACGTCTTGATTCTTTCGGATACAGTAGACGATGGGTTGACAATGTTACGTCAAGTACTAACAACACTCACTGCTGCAGGATTTTCAATAAATCTCAAGAAGTGCGCCTTCCTGGAAACCGAAATTGAATACTTGGGCAGACTTATTTCGCAAGGTCAGGTACGACCGAGCCCTGGGAAGGTGGACGCGCTTGTGAAATCCCAAAAACCCACAAATGTCAAACAAGTGCGGCAATTTTTGGGTCTGGCCGGTTACTTTAGGCGCTATATTGCTAACTACGCAACTAAAACCGCTTGCATCGCGAAATTAACTAAGAAAGGGGAACCGTTTCTTTGGGGACGTGAACAAGACGTGGCTCGCGATTACATAATTAGTTGCTTGACCGAAGAGCCCGTTCTTGCCATATTCGACCCAAAATTGCCCACTGAGCTTCATACTGACGCCAGTTCAATCGGTTACGGGGGTAGTCAGTTATTTCAGTAGAGCGACGCATGGCGCGGAATCTCGATATCATAGCTACGAGCTCGAGACTCTAGCGATCGTAAAGGCGCTACAGCACTTCCGCCATTATCTTATTGGCATTGACTTCAAGATATTGACGGATTGCAACTCGCTAAAGTTGACTCAAAAAAAGAAAGATCTCATTCCAAGAGTTGCCAGATGGTGGGTCTACTTGCAGGACTTCCGGTTTACGATCGAATACCGAAAGGGTGCGTTCATGCAGCATGCAGATTTTTTAAGCCGGAACCCTGTAAGTGTTTCTCACATCCGCAAGCCAACCAATTGGGCACAAATGGCCCAAACTGCTGACAATGAGACGCAGGAACTCATGGAGAAAGTAAGAGATGGTCAGTTGGATCCATCCCGATATGTGGTAAAAAACAATCTCCTGTACTACAAGTACAGTCGCACCGGAGAGGAGTCACGTCTTCTTTGTTTCGTACCGAAGGGGTACAGACTCAGTCTCTTAAGAGTCTTTCATGATGATCATGAGCATATCGGCATGGATAAAACTACCGAACTGATTCTCCGTCACTTCTGGTTCCCTGGTTTAAGACAATTCATCAAAAAATACATAAACCATTGTGTGATCTGTCTTTCCCAAAAACGTGTTCCACGTGCTTCACATCAACCCATACAGTCCTGGACGAAACCTGAAAGTCCCTTCTCCACTGTCCACATGGACGTCCTGGGCCCATTGCCTGAATCCAATGGATTCAAGTATGTCCTGGTGTTAGTAGATGCTTTTTCCAAATTTTGTCTTCTTTATGCCCTGCACAGACAGGACACTGAAGATCTAAAACGCGTGTTTATAAACGCAATTTCCTTATTTGGCACACCTTCATTAATCGTAACTGATAGAGCTAGGATGTTCGAAAGCTCAGCATTTCAAACTTGGGTCACGGGGTTGGGTTGCTCAACACATCTTATCACACCCGAGATGCACCAAGAAAATGGCCAAGCCGAGCGGTACTGCCGTTCCGTCCTCAATATGCTCCGCGTTGAAGCGAACAGCAAGTCCAGTAGTTGGTCTGAAGTCCTATGGAAGATTCAGCTTACACTCAACATGACCAAGCAGGCTACGACACAAACTTCACCCCTACATCTATTGGTTGGAATCGAAGCAACTACCCCGGTCCTGAGGTCACTGGTGAGAGACGTGGCGCTCGACAACTCCCATGCAAATCGTGAAGCGTTGGGTGTTTTGAGACGACAACGGGCTACGGAACAACTTCAAGCCAACCAGCGACGTCAAGACCGCTATGTCAACAAATCACGAGTACAACCACGTGTTTATGCTATTGGCGATTATGTGTTTGTTAGCAAATTTTCACAGAGCACTGGCAAGTTGGACTCCGGCATGAGGGGCCCCTATAAGGTGGTCCGTCAACTTCCCCAGCACCGTTACGAGCTGGAGCTACTGGCAGGGTCATACGGCAAAAAGACTCAGGCCGCGGCTGAACACCTTGTCCTATGGCGCGGTGAATGGACGCCGGAGACATGCGCCGTATTTTTTGAGACTGGTGAGCATCAGGCCACGTTATGCGAACTTTAAGGAGCCTCTAATGTGTGCCATGTGTCTTATGCTTCGACATGCGAACTTTACAGGGCCTCTGTCAGTGTGGTGGTAGCCTGATATGCGAACTTTACAGGGCCTCTGTCAGTGCGGTGTTAAGGAGTCCTGACATGCAAACTTTACAGGGCCTCTGTCAGTGTGGTGGTAGCCTGATATGCGAACTTTACAGGGCCTCTGTCAGTGCGGTGTTAAGGAGTCCTGACATGCGAACTTTACAGGGCCTCTGTCAGTGTGGTGGTAGCCTGATATGCGAACTTTACAGGGCCTCTGTCAGTGCGGTGTTAAGGAGTCCTGACATGCGAACTTTACAGGGCCTCTGTCAGTGTGGTGGTAGCCTGATATGCGAACTTTACAGAGCCTCTATCAGTGCGGCGTTAATGAGACGTGAAATGCGACCTTTAAAGAGCCTCTTTCGCGGGGCATAGCAAATGCATTTAGAGACCTAATGCTTTTGCAATGCGGCACATTTTGTGGTTCCGTTTAAGTTCACAACAATTTTCAGTATCGGTCATAGCTGTTTGGGTGCACACTTATAGTTATGATGCGAAGCTTCTAATTGTTTTTGAACAAGACTATTTCCAATCATTCGATAAGGCTTGTAACGGACGTCTGTTTCAGATGATGAAGAACCTGATCACCTAACAGGTGGCGAAGAGCCTCCTGCTCAGGACAACGCGGTCGGGGACGCCTCGCTGTCAGGAGAGGCCGTGTTGGAAATATCTAGCCCGGATGGGGCGGGGCCTAGCCCGGATGGGGCGGGGCCTAGCAGCGCGCCATGCAGACGTGCGAAACGCGCAGTACGGTGATTGGTGGACGGGCAGCCGCTGGCTACTTGGCGCCAGTCGAGCAAGCGTCGGGCTTCACTTTTTCGGCGGCGCTTCATGGTGTTGGACGTATCTTTGAATTATAATTTGAGTGTCTGATTTAACGGTTTTCCTTTTGTTATTACAATTATTTTTAGTAGTAAAGTATATTTGTTTTAAAAAAACCATTTCTGCTTTTGATTTGTAAAAGTATTGTTTATTTTGAGTTTTACGTTATTTTTAATTTTTTGTGTTTTTTTATTTGTTTCTTCGTGGATTATTTGCCACATTGAACGAGATTTATTTTCTGAATTGTTGAATTTACTTATATTGTTTAGTTTTTTAGATTTATGAACGGCTTTTTTTAATGTTGTACAGTACTTCTTGTAGTTGTTGTGTAAGATTTCATTTCTACTCTGTGATATTAGCATTTTTAGCAATCTTTTATTTCTGCATGATATTTTTATTCCTGACGTTATATGTGTTTTCTTAGAATTAAATTTAATTTTTATTGGTTTTAATGGAATACACTTATTTAGGGCATTTTTTACAATTTCTTTGAAAATGTTATAGTTCTCATTTATATTTTTATTTAGTTTAAATTTGTGGTCCCAATTTATTGTAAATAGTTCGTCTTTGAATTTATTTATGTTAGTTTCAGTGTATCTTCGTTTTAACATTGTGAGCTGTTTAGGTTGGTATGTAGTGAGAGGTGTGGAAAACAATATTCCTCTATGGTCTGAGAAGCCAAGTTCGTCTATTACTACTTGAGTATCTATTTTGAAGTTAGTAAACAAAAGATCAAGGCATGTAGAGCTACTGGCTGTCACTCTCGTGGCGCCTTTAACTTTTTGGTGGAAGTTGTAAGTTAACATTAGGTTAGATAGTGTTCTTTTTGCTTTGTTATTTGTAAGGAAATTCACATTAAAATCGCCTCCAAAAATTACTTTCTTATTGTTGTCTTTTAATGCTAATAGTTTTAGGAGTTTTTCTAGGCATGTATAGAAAACTTCCACCTCTCTGTTACTATCTGGCCTATACAAATTTATAATTAATAAGTTAATTTCGGGTATTTCGATCGCGCATGTTTCAAAAATATATTCTAACGATTGTGATTTAATGTCAGTTCTTTCGATGTAATTTAGCGTAGATTTCACCAATATGCATACACCACCGCCTTCGTGCTGTTCTCGACAAAAGGACGAACCAGGTGTGTAGTTGTTAATATTTAGTAGCTTCAATTTTTCTTTATTCATCCAAGTCTCAGTTATGCATATGACGTTGATGTTAGGTTGTTCTTCTATCAGTGCTTCGAGGAGGTGGATCTTGTTATATACACTTTGCATGTTCTGGTAGAGTAGTTTGAGGTTTGTTTCGAAAAAAATCATTTCTTGATGCGTTGCTAGTATTTGGCGTACGTTGTTTTGGGTGTGAAGGTGAGGTTAGTTGCTCTATATTTGAACTCTCGAAATCTTCTCGTGATTTTCGCAGGTTTTGTTTATTAATTTCTTCGTTTGTTAATTCTTTCCCATTCAAAATCAGCTTATTATTTTGTATGACTGCATGGTGGCCATTTTTCCTTGCTGTATTTAGTGCTTGTTTTAATTCCCTTCTTTCATGTAAGGCTGTTCTAGTTAGGTATTCAGTAACTTTTAATCCGGTTTCTCTGAAATATGTAGAGTTTTCCATTATGTACTTTCTCATTCTTTTACTTATAAGCTCTATTTTTATTGGTCTGTTGTAGCCTTTTTTCCCTATATATGTTATTTCCTCTATATATCCCGCCAGGTTCACATTTAGCACTTCGTAGAATATATTTGTAATTCTGTCTATAACTTCCTCCTCTTTCTCCCAATAATTTTCTTATAATCCATGTAATACTATTACCTTATCTGTGTCTTTGTTATACTGTTCCATTGAGCTTAAGTTTTTTGTTTCTTTTTGGAGTTTTTCATTTTCAGTTTGCAGTGTAGAGCATTTCTCTTCTAGTGATTTTACTTTCAGGTCTATTGTAGCGATTTTATCTTTCATTATTGTTTGCTCCTTACTTGTACTTTGTATAAATTTTTTAGAGTCTTCTTTTAGCTCAGATATGATATTACTTATTTGAGTTTGGAAGAAGTTTTGTATAGATGTAAGTATATGTTTGTTGTTTTCCTGTAGTATGGACGTGAATTTTTGTATGGATAGTTTTTCGTTTTCGTCGTAGGACGATTTATCTGGATCGTTTGCGGTTTCATTTTTTTGACTTTGATTTATTGGGCTTTCACATACTAGAGTGTTTCCTAAGGGCGAGCACACTGAGTCGTCATCATAAACAGAGTTGTTTAGGTTTTGTTTTGATAGCTTTTTCCTTACCGTTATGTTTGTGTTATCTGGGTAGTTTGTAATATCGATTTTTTCTTCAGGCTTCTGTAGCAAGTTTGTTGTGCTAGTTTGCTGGTGGGATCGGATCGGTGTATTTGTGTTGTCTCCTTTCGGCTCCCTTGACCGGCAAAGTGGGCACTTCCATGAGTTCTTGTGATCGATAGTCATTGTGTTGTAAAACCGCTTTTCTGGTACATTTGCACATTCTAAATCATAGTTTTTGTTGCATTTTGAACATCTTAAAAATCTCCTATCAAGAATTTCATTGTGGCATCCCGCACATAAGTTCGCCATATTCATGAAGAAGTTGTGAATTGTAAGTGAATAAAATAATCAAACGTTTCGATTTAATTTTTAGCGCCACCAAGCGTGTGGTAGAGGAAGCTCGATGTCTATCTACTGGGTCTGTCGTCGAAAACCCAGCTGCATCTGTTTGGGAGGTTTTCCTCTATCACTCCATAGATGGCGCTGTATCCGATATCTATTTTGATCTTGATGATTCACGGAAATATTGATGTCGAGATTTTTGAGGTTATATTTTACTTTTATTTATTATTTTCAATTAATTTGATATAATCGATTTGTACTCCCCAACGCCGGAAGGTGGCGCTGAAAAATTTTCGCCCTCTGTTGGTGAGTAGCAGAACTACGACTTTTGGTATGATCTGATTGATTATGGATTAGTACTTCCCAACGCCGATAGGTGGCGCAGAAAATGTTTGCCCTCTGTTGGTGAGTAGCAGAACTGTGGCCTTTGGTATGATCTGCTGCTGTGTGGCGTTCAAATATTTGAAAAATTTAACGTTTTACGTTCGGTTTGAGGTTATATTTTTGGACTCACTTCGAGAACACGCTTGTTTCCTGGTATTCCTTAGCTCATGGGATAGCTAGGGAGCACTTTAGTGATGCTGTACAGTCCGGGGTGTCTTTTTATTGGGGTTTCACTTGTTAACACTGCATTGTTTGACTTTCACAGAATTGTTTATATCTCACTATTTCTTCACAGAAACTTGTAGATAACGATTTTGCTGAGTTAATTTTGTAATAGTAATGTTTTGAGTCAACATTTACACTGGTTTTATGATTGTTACTAATTTTTGTTATTAAAATGCACGGAGCAACTGTTTTCGTGGAGCTAGCGCCCTCTGTCCTCCTTAAATTTTTTTTTTTTTTTTTACGGTGTTTGGTTGGTTGGCAGTTGTGGTTCGTTAAGCCACTTTACTAAGCCTGCCTTGATCGTATTTATAGTCTATTTTTACCGGACTCTTCCTCAATGTTTAGAGGGCGTACATAACTTGACATACAGACTTGAAATCTGCTGCCATCACGTAACTGTGTATAACACTATCTCGTAGTGAATATACCGGCCGCATCAAGTTTAACAATGTTGGTTGTTCTCCCAACAGATTTACTTGGCCTTCAATTCTATCTGCGGCGCTCAGTTTTGCGCTCGAAGTGTACTGTCTAACGTTGCCTTCAAGAACGCATCTGTTATAATACGCGTTGAGATCTTCGCCCTGTAGTCTGTCTGGGCATCTCAACGTTTCCAACTCGTTGCTAAGTAGTAGGGAGGGCTTGCCTACAAACTTGTGGTCGAGTGGTCCACCAACCATTTTGGGAGCGTGTTTTTGCAACCTATTTAAATAGGGCATGATTAACATAATGTCGGTTCGAAGACCGTCTTCAAAATTATGATCTGCTGGCATTATCTCATCAGCATTCGCTAGGATATTATCATTCCAAATAGCGCCTGGAATAGGACAGTTTTCACGATAACGTGTCCTTACATTTCTGGGAGTGGCAGGATTTGCCAGAGCGACAACTGTCGCCCGAAGATTAGAATATAGTGTAGACTCCGGTCTAGGCCGGATCTGGCCATCCACTTCTGGGGATGCGGCGACAACGGGTAGATAAATTTTCTCTTCATGTTTTAAAATCCCAATTGCGTCAATGATGCGCTTGATTGGGGTTGGAACAAACGTAAATGTTTTAATGATCCTCAAGAATTCAGCATTCAAGCCCGTGTGCTGGTTCAATTCGTCAGCGAATCTTGGGATGAGTGGGTACTGGGGTATGATATTCATTATTTTTGCTTCGAACAAAGCGAGATAAGCCCGGTATTGTGAATAGATGCTTGGGATACGGATATTATCGGCGTATTGCGTTGCAACATAAGTTAAATGAGCAGTGCCGAATCCGATACCTCTCGAAGTCACGGACAGCATATTTGCTTGAAGCGTCTGAACTTCGGCGAGTCGATTATATTCATCTTCGACTCCAGCGAACAATTCTTCTTTAATTTTGTCGCGATTGGCATCTCTGACTTCAGTCCCTTTCTCTCGCGGTGGTCCTCCAATCTTTGAGAACTACGGCGCTGATGGGTACTACCTCTACTGCGGCCGCCGCGGCCTCTGCCCCTTTGGGGCGGTTGATCGTCTTGATAGTAATTGTTATTATTATTGCTTCCATTGTCATATTCCTCATGGTAACGGTTGTTACCTGAGTTGCCTCTTCTTCCACGCTGGTGATTAAAACCGGAATTGTACATATTGAGATTCGTATGCCAGGCGGATATCCAAACCTGAAAAACGCTTCTTTGGAGTTATGAATCTCCATACCCAGGTACGTACTTGGGTTTTCATTCTTCTTCATTTCAAATTTGGTTTCAAGTTTTCCCATGACACTTTGAATCTTTTCCTTATTTTTTCCTATGACTAACCCGTCATCGACAAATAGTCCAATTATTATCGACTTATCTTCATATAAAAACACGCATCTGTCGGTTTTAATTGTCTTGAAACCCAACTCAAACATCGCTTGGGTAAAAGTCTTGTTCCATGTGAATGGAGCTTGTCTTAAACAGTATAAAGATTTTTTCAGTCGACACACAACATCTGTGTTTTTGTAGCCAGTAGTGTAGCCAACAGGCAATTTCATATAAACTTCATCTTTCAGTTCGCCATACAAAAATGCAGTCTTGACGTCACTTCTCGGAAGTAGTGGGCTGGAGCACCATCATGCTGGAACCAGAAGTTCCGATGACGCGCTACTGGCAGATGCTCCAGCAGCTCTTCCAACTCCCCGCTTAGAAACTCCAGGTATACTTGGCCGGTAAGTCGTGGCGGCAGGAATACAGGGCCGAGTAGGTGGTGGCCGATGACACCCGCCCACACATTCAGGCTGAAGCGGGTTTGAAAGTGGTTTTCCCGCACCAGCCTGGGATTTTCTGTCGCCCACCAATGTTGGTTGTGGATGTTGTACAGACCAATTCGGGTGAATGTCGCCTCATCGGTCCACAGAATGTTACGCGTCCTGTCCTCCAGCAACCTCTGACAGAAGTCCACCCTAGGGTGATAGTCCGTTGGTAATACCTCCTGGACGCGAAGAAAATGGTACGGGTACAGGTCATCATCCCGTAACGTGCGCCATGCGAAATACTGGCTCACGCCAGCTATTCGCGCAGCGTCGCGTGTGCTCGCTTCTGGGTTTGCGGTGATGTACTCCAAAACCTGTTCTTCTGCCTCGGGGGCGTATTGGGGCCTGCCCGCATCCCACCGCGGCGGTCGGAAGGTTCCGTGTTCCCGGAACCTCTGGACGGTATGCAGGATTGTATTTCGGGAAGGCAGACGAATATCCGGGTGCAGTTCCCGCCACAGTATTTGCGCCTGCCGGAGGCTATTGCCGGCTATACGGTAACACATCACCATGTCGAGCCCTTCCTGCTCAGAGTAAAAAAACGGCATTATTTTAGTAAGTCACTTCCGTTCCGATGTTTACGGCGAACTAGTTAAAAACCGGAAGAAAGTGCAAACAAAAGTACCTACTATACCGCGCAGCGCCAGAGACTTTTTTCAGAGGTTTTGAACTCTATTACCAAGCTATAAGGTTGAAAATCACCAAAAATCTATCTCTTAATCTTGGGTATTCCCCTATACTAGATTGAAACGGCTGTAGCGTAGAACAGGTTCCGGCACTAGGTATTTTCAATACTAATCGGCACCGAGTCCGCAAGCGTCTGGACGTGATCCATCTTGTATCACGTATACGCGGTACAAAATGCGCGCGCCACCTGTTCCCAGCGGCGCAGTCATTGCGATGCGTACCAAGGTAACAATAGTATACTTAGGTATTACATGCAAAAGAAATTAGTCAAATGGATTGCACGCTTGTTTCTCACACAGGAGATGAAGGTTTCTAGTCCTGCCCCAATGTACCAATGTGATAATTCATTTATCTTAACTACATTATCAGACATTCCGTGGTTCGGATGATACGTCAAGCTGTAAGTCCCGGCTACTATTGCTACTTGGTATTAGTAGTCGTAAAACCCCTCATCAACCCGCACTGAGCCAGCGTGGTGGAGTATGGCTTAATCTTACTCGTATCCGGTTAAAGGCCCGCGCCACATGGTGGAGACAATAATGGGCTATATGTATGTAGGTACACAGAAATTTAGCGCTTGACTAGGTTAATACATATGTACTCAATATTAAGTAGGTACCTGGTGGTCTAGTTATCTCTGACTTTGTCCTGAACTGTATAAAATATTATTCTTATTCTTACTATAATAAAATTGGTTTTAGACTGGTAACGCCGTAATCTGCAAGAATGTGACTTTACTAGGTACTTTACGGGGTTGCCGCGACTAGGCGGGCCCTCATACTATGATACTAGGTGAGACTCCAAGAACAAGTATTTGGATCGAGTATTTGATGTGTGCGCTTTTACCCTACTAGGCGGCGGTACTTCAAAGGAATCTTTGTCGGTAACACACTCCAATCAGTCGGGGCGCAAGTGTTGCCAACTTAGTGGATTTTCCACTAGATGTGGTGGTTTAGACTTTCAATTTTGCGGTCAAAAAATGGTTTTAGTGGCTAGTGGATTTTAAATTGGATTAGGTTGATTCAGTTACTAAGTCGTGAGGTACTACATTTAACCACTAGCATAATTTTCGTAATTATTCTTGTTAGGAAAGATCGCACTCATAAAAAGGTGCATATTTTTTTGTGTGTTGGCAACACAACATAACTAACTTGGTGGTTTTCGTGGATTCCCCGAATCAATATTTTCGATTTCAACTATGATTTCGATTATAGACTTTATTTGTATGAATACTAGGTCGAGTTTAATTTATTGAAAGGTTTGTTCATTATGATTCCTTTGTTTTTTATGGTACGCTTGTACGTGACCGCTTTTTATTTTAGGTACAAATTGCATACTTTTTTATAATTAGCTTTCAATATCGTTTATTTTGATACCCCACTTGATAGGATTAGAAGTTTTTTAAGTTAACTAACGCCACCAAGGATAAATATCTAGTCCTAGGTTTTAGCAATATGTTCTAGATCCTAGGTCCTAAAAATAGCTATTCACATGATTGAAAAAAGTCAGGAGCACTTTTTGCAAAACTAATCATAAAAAAAAATATGATTTTTCAGGGTTCCCTACCCAAAGCGTAAAAACGGGAACCTATTAGTAAGACTCCGCTATACGGACAGACAGACAGACGGCTGTCTGTCTGTCTGAACCGTGATAGTTAGACAGTCGAAATTTTCACAGATGATGTATTTCTGTTGCCGTAAAAAGAATAAAATAAATATTTAAAGGGGCTCCCATACAACAACTATTTCAATACCACATACAAACTTATGAATGCACCTGGTTACGTCCATGGATTGGGAAAGTAGCCGCAATAACTTTGTAAACAACATTTTGCTATGTAAAATCCAAACTATTCACTGCACGCCATCCCTCCTAACATTGTACAGTGATACGGAAACCTTCGTGCGCGAGTCCGACTCGCACTTGGCCGGTTTATTTAGTAACGACGAGCGGACGAATTCAATGCAGGGAAATACACAACCGGGGCGGCTTGCGCTGCACGATGTGGCAACAGCGCGCCCGAGCGCACGCGTTGGCAACGTTCTGAGCTTTGGACTGGAGCATCAAATAATGATGATTTATTTTTCTTAGGCTTTGAACTTTATCATAAAGAAAGAAGTTTCAAAATCGCGAGCCAAGAAACTGAAAATGCAAAAGAATGTTTTTCATAGGTTTTGAACTCCATTACCAAGCCATAAGGTTGAAAATCGTCAAAAAAACTAATGTTTTCCTAGAGTTATTCCCCCATATCTAGATTTTTTAAGGTACCTTGTAAGCGCGTGAGCAGTGATTATAGTATCTACAGTTTGCGCCAAGTTTATATCTCTCTGAGCGAGCTGTGACCCCTCTCTCTTATGCGAGAAAGAGAGGTCATAGCTGGCTCAGAGACAAAGAAAATTACCTAGATAGGTTGGTAGGTACAAGTGACTCCAAGTTCCCTCGTGGCGCGTGGAGGAGGTAATTTTTCAGAGACAAGCATCGATATAAATACTATTCAAGTCTGTGGAGACAAGAGTTTACTCCATGCGCGCGGCACTCAGGAACAGAGAAAATTGGCGTGTACTGACTACTAGGGCCCTATTCTATTATGGAAAACGCAACGCAATTTTCGCTCTTCGGAGCCATCGATTTGAGAGATTTGAGCCCCAGGTGATGCCAAGTTTCTGTGTTAGTGTAATGTAGGTAGTTAATTTTGACGCCCTTAGAAATGAAAACTATCTGCTTACCTAGGTATAGGTCTAATGTCAACCTAAAAAATAAAACACTTAGACAATAGTTTATTTAAATTTTATTGAGGGCAGGTTCCCAGTTCCTACATGCCTAACATGAACTAGATTCAGCACAATTTTAGGATAGGTAGGCTACTTACTTAAATAACTAGATAAACATTAAAACATTTAGTATGATTATGATAATAAAAGCTTGGATGCACAACGGACAACCCAAAGTTTTTTGGACACCCAAATCATGCCGTCTCATTATCTCTCACTTGCTCGGGGAATGACAGCGCCGCAGTATGATATTTAAGCGGCACTTATTTTGAGTTAGTTAGGGTTTCCGCCCCCTTATCGACACTCTGACCGTTTAGTGAGATTACACATTCACATGACATGCACTGGTTTGAACTTATCGTTTTCAATACTTTTGTTTTAGCATTACACAAGTTTTAGCACACTCGAGTTAGGTGGGTAGTCCGGGTGGCAGCACTTCGATATCAGCTTTCACAGATTTGGAGTAGGCAGGTAGGTATGGTGATAGGCTTCAGGCTCCTGGGTAGGTAGGTAGGTAGTAGGTAGTACTGGAGTCATCTGGAACCTAGTTATGTAACCAAGGTTAGGATAGGTTGGCATGGGTAGACGCCAGACGTTTGTTCGGCGGTTATTGTATCTTTCGCCTGCTTCGGTCGGTGGGCTGGTAGACGGCAGGATGGTGGCAACAAACCACGAGCTTTTGAGATTTTCATTGCGGCTGCTGGTGAGTGATGTGATTTGATGACTTGATGAAACAAAAGGCGCTGGCCGCTGGTGGGTGCCATACACCAAGGTTAGCTTGAGATCTCGCTAGCACACAGCTGCTTACTCGTCGTTTTACTCGTATGTATGGTGTGTCGGCCGCGCACGGCGGCGGCGGGCGGCACTTACGCTGGCTAGGCATGAACTGTAGGTCGATCGAGCGAGCGAGCGCTCGGGCGCCGCGGGCAAATGTATACATTGATGGGATTTTGTACTAGTTAGAGAGAGAGATAAAGAGTGAGAGACTGATTGCGGCGGAAAATTTCCTCCATGGTCCGCAATACGTGCTTCCTCTTTCTAACTGCAGTAATTGATATTTCCTTCCCACTTGAATTCAAAATGGTTGACTTGAGTTTATACGTTTCAACGTATACAAATTTATAGGTGTAGAATTTATGACTTTTAATGGCTTAATGGATGGATTTATGCAAAAGAGGATATATTTTTTATTTTTTAATCTTAGTTTGTTTGTTTCGAGTAATCCACTTTATAACGGTGTTTTGACACCGTCCGAAATGTACCTGAAAGAACCCTGAAATTTGGTCAGCTAATTAAAAGTCACCCTATATAAACTTTTGCATTACTATTTGAGCTTATTATGTCTTGTGAAGTGTAGTTCCCACACTCGTGCTTTTTTTCAATTTCAAGAACCAAACTTGATTTCACGGACTTTTTGTAAAAACCATCTTCATCGAAAAGGAATTTTGGATATTCCAATATTTCGTCAGAAGCCAGTATTTTAAGGTCAAAATCGCGTTGTGTAGCTAACATAAAAGCTTGTTGAATGTCTCTGACATCTTTTGTATCTTTTAATTGTTTGTTAGAACTTGTGGTTTTGCACTGTTTTTGACGGTGACCGAAGTTTAGAAATGGAATTCTTTTTATAGTGTTCAGGCTTGACGCCTATCAAACTTAAGTGTAGTGTATGTGTCGGTGAACATTTGCTATGAATTAACGCGTAGGCGTTTCTACTGTTATCAAACAAAAATGATTGTCATCTTCACTTGCCTCACGACCTCTGTACACCCAACAATACCTTTTGAATATAATTAATTTCTGCTGTTTTCGAGTACTTGATTTACACCACTATATCCGCCAAAGATATAACATGGTGGCCCATGAGGGGAACAACAAGAATCCGCGAAATATCAAGAAATGAGAAGAAACCATAAAATAACAAGAAGAAACTAAGTTGAGACACCGGCCGGCGCGACAAGCTAACGGGATTTTCTACACTGCAAACAAATCAATAGTTGTTGCTGTGGATATTGGAGTCTGCCAGGGGATACCTAAAGTCAACAGGATTTCAATTTGAAGATCACCAGAGCAGGTTTCGACCAGTGAAACAGCTAAAGTTCACATCGAGTCGTTACGAATTCGTCAGCTAAGATAAGTGTCCTTCCTGCATCAAAATTCCATTAATCCTAATAACTAACAATAAATCTATTCAGAATCAATCATCATTTGTGTAAATCAAGTGTTGTTAAAGCTATAATTACGTTCGTAAATCTTAAATTAGTGCAAAAGTGCATTGCATCATCTTATTTACCTACCCTACATTGAAAAAGTGAACAAAGAATTTAGGAAAATTTATATTTTATGGCTTAAATACGATTTGAAAGTTTATAAATAAAACACAATCAGCATTTAAATTCCATAATTAACAATATAGTTGCTGTATTTAGTGGTTTAAAGTTCGTACAATCGAAGTGAAAGTTAAAATTATTTTACGTGTTGAGTTAGTTTGTTCATTTTAGGTTCCGTAATTCCTTATCTACAAAGTATTTAGCGTATTCTGCCGACTATTCCAGGCTAATATCTAACTTCGGCGTGCACCGCTCGCGCCGGCGCCGCTCGGAAGTAGAAGTTGTTATTACGCGGTCGCCGTAGCACAGAGTTGTTATTACGCAGTCGACGTGGCACAGCTCCCGGCTGGCCTAATGAGCATGCGCAGCCTGCTTTCCTGACGCCGGCAGGTACCACCGGAACGAGGAACGTGAGCCATTTCTATTTGATTACATTGCTAATTAAATAATAAACAGTTAACTAATTATACTATTTGTTGTTCACAATGTTGAGTGAAAAGGAAAAAGAAATGTTGCGTCAATTATGCACAAAAAGATCGTCCGTCAAGGGACAAATTACAAAATTTATGCATTATTTAGATAGCATGGTCACTAAAACTGACCTAAACAACTTACAATTAACGGAATTAAATTTATAGCTTAGTAAATTCGAAACATTGTCCGTTAAGTTTGATGATTTGCAAAGTGAAATAGAGGTTGTCAACCATGAAAATATTTCGGCTGAAATTGAGGAGCGTGACAATATTGAACACGAAATAATATTAAACTTAGCAAAGGCTAAAACTTTAGTCGAAAGATTTTCTAAGAAGTTGGAATGCGAAAGAAGGCGCTGTTCCGCGCACAATACGTCATGCTGTGTGGATGATCCTACTTATTCCCAAGAAATAGGGTTGAAATTGCCTCGGATTCAAATAAATAAATTTGACGGCGCTTATTTTCGCTGGTTAGAGTTCAGGGATACATTCGAAAATTTAATACATAAGAATGAGCGTATTTCGGATATCCATAAATTCCATCACCTCGTGTCTTATTTGGAAGGTGACGCGGCTAGGATTATTTCGAATTTGGAAGTGTCAACCAACAATTATACAGAAGCGTGGAAGATGATTTGCAATCGATATGATAACAAAAGAATTTTGATTAATCACCATTTAAATTCGTTATTCAATATTAAACAGCTTCCACGGGAGACAGAAAGATCCTTGCGATTTTTAGTTGATCATGTGACCAAGAACTTACGCGCTTTAGCCAGCCTGGGACAGCCCACTGACAAATGGGACGTATTGATAATTTTCATGCTATCCTCTAAGTTGGATAGCAATACTTTGTTAAAATGGGAAGAATATCGAAACAATTTGGAAGGTGATGTACCCACTTTAGAACAATTTTATAAATTCATGATTGACCGTGCTGATGTGCTCGAGTCCTTAAATCGTAACAATCTTTCAGATGTTGTTCATATGTCAATGCCAAAGCCACCTAGTGGCCCTTCACGATCCGTACCTAACTACAATTACAATCAAAGACAAAATCAAAACAATGTTGTAAAGTCGTTTGCAAGCACAAGCAATAATTATAATAACAATAAGAAATCAAATATATTTTTGTGCATTATATGTAATGAGCGTCATAGGATTTATGACTGCCCGACATTTAAGGCGAAGGGGATTGAAGAGCGAATGATGGATGTGACAAAATATAAATTGTGTGTGAATTGCCTGAGGCAAGGTCATTTCGAAAGCGAATGCCGCATGGGTGCCGCATGCCCATGCCGTGAGCACGGCTGTACCGAACGGCACAACAGTCTTCTCCATCGTCCATCACACTCTTCAAACCACCTCGCACTTGTAGAAGAACAAGACGAAACACAAGTTAACTATTGTAATCCAAATACCAGTCAAGTGCTATTATCTACTGCAATGATCGAAGTATCGAATCCACTTGATCAACGAAAGGTCAACCGAAGACCATGTTGGGCCACCTGCGCTTCTGTTTATAGAAGTTTCGCGTGAATTCTAGCATGAATGACCTCCTGATGTCCTCCGCGACGACCTCGAGGTCCTTTTTAAGGACCGTTCCCTTCTCAATCCAGGCAGCAACGCTAGCATCCATTACCACTTCGGGGTGGCCAAAGCTTTTAGTCATTCCCGTGAGCTCGAGCGCGAGATGCACATCGGATGAGTTGGTAAGTGGTCGGGTAGCTATCTCGATGACCCTTGAGTTGGGATGGTCCGATACAACATTTAGGAGAGACTTGTAGAAATGGGGTTCTGCCTCTGTGTCCTTAAGGATTGTCGCTATCACCAACGGTTGCCAGTTCTTCAGAATGTCGTAGGCTTCATCCTTGTAGAGTCCTATATCATGGAGAGCAGCCGAGATAACATTCGAGATCTCCTGATAAAGATGGTATCCAGGGTATTTCCATGGTGTGATGTACCCATACAGGAGGGCGGAAAACCAAGCGTTAATACAGTCCCTGACAGCTAGGAAATGACTGTGTGTTACAACATACGCGAAGCCTTCTGAAGGCCTGATGACGTGAAGGTTTCCGTAGCAAGCGCCTTGACTATCAAAGAACTTGTAGGTCATGTAGTGACACTCGCTGAAAGTAATTCGCTCCATAATGGTGTTCAAGACCATCTTCCAACTGTACACCGCCGTGAGCAGTGCAGGCAGGGAGCCCTGCGGCCCATCAAAGGTGGTGTGGCAGAAATCAAGACACCCTAGCCGCGTGGCCTCATTCGCAATACGAATGTGTTTGGGCAGTCCCCTAGCGATGGAGTGGACTGGGGGTTGCTGGCTGACATACAGGAGGGCCCAATGAATAAACTGATCGGATGGAAGGAATAGGACATCCTGTGTGTCATTCTTGAGCATGATATGTTCCTTCTTGAGCCCTGGTTCGTTGTTCCAGTTGGCAAACATATAGTTGGCTTCTCCATTGTTTAATGCGGCCTGGAGATGGCGATCGCGACGAAATATGGGATTTCTCTTGGGTGTCGAGTATCGGGGGTCTGGATCCTCTTCCTCCATGGTGTCGGATGGTTCCTCGGAACCGACAGGAGAGCCACAATCTGTTCAGGAGGGTGCTGCTTCAGTACCGGATGTCTCTCATGTGCCAGTATGGATGCTTCGACCTGTGTCACCCAAAATGATGAAATAGGCTGATGGTCCTTCTGGGCTGACACCATACCTGACGAGAAGATACTCGCTATGTCGCCGTTGAAAGATGGTATGGTCTGGTTGGCTTCACTTGCCATTCGGGATATTCTCTTTATAGCGGAGCTCACTTGACTGCCTTTAAAAAAGAACTCTCGCCCATATTCTAGCAGGGAGGTTGATGTCCATGTCTCTTCCAACTTCAGGGTGATTCCAGCAGTAGAACATAAGTCACGAAGAGTGGACTGAAACCACAACACATATTGGCCTTTCGACATTCTCATTCGTTCCAAGGTAGCGTGTGTCGGGAGTCGCAGGTAGATCACTTGATTATCCCCCTGCCCAGTCAGAGTTGCGATGGTCCCACATGCCCAAGAGGCCATTAGTATGAGCAAAATGGTTGCCAGTGTCCATCCCTTCTGGCGGAGACCTTCCATCCATGCCTCAGGGCCATAGACACAGCGCGGACCACTTAATGGCTTGCCGTCGGGACCTTGTTTTGGAGGCGCAAACCTGTCCTGAAACAGAAGGACGGATTCGAGAGGAAACTTCTGGGTATATGAGATGACATTCGAGACACCCAGTAATCTATCAAGCTCCTCGAACAACGGAGTAACGCCCTCGTGCCGGAAACTCGTACACCAGCTCGCGAAGTCCATGGCTATGAACACATGTCCTCCTTCCCCTGTGGATGATGTCTCTGATATCTTCAGTAAGTGCTTGAATAGATCATCTTCTGATTTTGTCATGGTTTGGTGCGGGATGTACTTGAATATATTCTTTATATTGTTTTCTGTCGCCACCTGGAAGAGACGCATCTCCAGGGTCAACTTCCCGTAGAACCTTGCTTTAATCTTCTTCATTTCCCTTTCCTTGGGAACAGCCATGCTTGGGTGTCGTACTCATATGGCCAGTGCCGGGCATGGGGGATGATGGACTTGTCTGCTAGCAGGTCCGCAGTATAGACCTGGTAATCGAACTCCAGTGTCTTTGCCATATGTGCATCCTCGAACAGAGCTGGGGTCCAGGGGTCGGAGGGTCGCTCGCCCCAATAACCTCCTTCGTAGCATTGTTTGATGTAACGATTCGCTCGATCACCGCACCAAACCATGACAAAATCAGAAGATGAGTTGATGACGAGAACCGATGACGAGAGAAACTAGGTTCGTTTAATCATCAATTATATATTCGTCGCTTCATTATTCGATATAAAGACCATTTACTACGTAGTTTCTCTAACCTACAAGGCAACTCCGCACACTTCATAGTTTTTTTTTTTTTTTTTTTCACATCACTACTCCCGCGCCGCCATACCTGTCATTCTTTTCAGAGATAGGGTACTCCTACTTGTATATACGTAAGCCAAACTTCGATTACCAAGGGTTCATGGGTGGGAGGGAGTTTATATCTTCAAATGAAGCGACTCATATAATTATGATCGAACGTCACTAGGTAAGTTCGTTTAATCATCAATTATATATTCGTCGCTTCATTATTCGATATAAAGACCATTTACTACGTAGATGTTCAGAGTAAGAATTTTGGCTTAAGTATGTACGATTATTTCAGGTTTGGAACAATGAAAATAAAATATTACGAATCAATTATTATAATAATAACACTCTATAAGTAATCTTATCGTTATTTAACCTATTAACAATAACTCTTTGGTAATAAAGTTGATCTTGCAAAATTATCATTTGTTAATAATGGGCGATTATAGAATTTTGCAAAAATTTGAGAGGAATTAGTCCAGCCAGCCTTTTTTCTAATTACGTCTATGGGAACGCCGTTAGCGCGTGCCGCAGACGTGGCGGCGTGCCGGGTGCTGTGCGCGCCGAACACCGCCACGTCCACGCCACTCGACTGTAGCACGTCCTTAATCCATCGACTGATGGACTGTGTACTGGCAGTCTTATAAGGTCGACGGAATGTCACAAATAAGTTTTGTATGTTTTTAGATCTGTTTGTTTTAGTCATAACCAAATAATCTTCCAATGCTGTAGCTGGGCAGATGTTAGGCTTATCTTTAAAGTAAGGCAGGAATAATACAGGCTGATCCCGACCTGGGGCAGATGTTTTAATGATGTCAGTTATTACAATTTTTATACCATCATTGGTAATATTGATATTTTTTGTCCTAATTAGAGAAATTGTTTGGACCCTATGGGCCGTACACAGAGCAAGAAGAATTGCCAGTTTCTTTGTAATTTTTTCAAGTGAAAGTTCCTTATTTGGAAACCAATTACTAATCTCATTTAAAACAATCTGGGGGTCCCAAGTACTTGTGTACTTGGGCAAACATGGTCTTAATTTAAACACGCCTTTTAAAAGCCTTTTGATACTATCGTCTGACCCAATATTACTTCCTAAAAGTAGTGACAGGGCAGAACGATGAGTGTTTAATGTACTATATGAGGAACCTCGATCAAATTGCTCAGAGAGAAACAACATGAGGGAAGGAATAGAGGCACTAAATATGTCCAGATTTTTCCGTTTGCAAAAGTCCCACCAAATTTTATATGTGACACTGTACTGTTTTATAGTACTATCGGCAAGGGAAGCAAGCATCAGGGTTAAACTAGTGGTTGGCATGCCACGATAGATGAACGCGAGCTGGAGAGCACCGCGGCACCCAGGGTAAGCTTCTTGTGCAGAGGATGATGTGTCCTGAAATTGGAACACAAAAGGTGTTTGTTAGGCTCAAGAAATATAATTTCTGATGCAACCATACTTTGTAACTGGGGATACCAGGCCTGCGAAGGCCAAATCGGAAAAACAAAGATACCTGAAGCTTTATCCGTCATGATTTTGTGCAAACATTTTAGAATAAGCGAAAACGGAGGGAATGCGTTGTCCACCATTAGGTTTCGGGGTGAGAAAGATTTTTGAAACAAATTGACTGTTACGCGGTTCACATGGTTTTATCGCACCCAATGTTAATAACTTTTGTATAGCTACTGACATGTTCTTATTCTCAGTAGGGGACAATTTATTTTGTGGCAAAAACTGTTGAATCGGTTTTTCAGTAAATGGTATTGGAAATCCATTTGAAATCCAATCCAAGATAACCTTATTATTGGTAATGTGAAGCCAACAGTTGTAAAAATGGTGGATTCTACCCGCATGTACCTGGACTATTATTGTGTCGGAACACGGGGCTTGTTCGGGTTGGACAGCTTGTTCTGATTCTGAGGTAGCAGTGGTGGTCGACGATGTACTGGGTTGGTCTTCCTGTACCCTCCGCGCCCCCCCCTGTTCGACGGCGCGTAGCGTGGAGGGCCCGTCCAGTTTTCCTGATAGCGGGGCCTTCCAATCGTCGACTGAACTGTGGTTACAGGAGTCTTCGGAGGGATCACTGTCTTCTTTATCTGGAGACCTTGTTTTTCGACAGCTTTTGAGGCCCTTATCTGGTCTGAAAGCTTAGATCCAAACAGAGTATCGTCTCTTTCAGTATCTTTAAGAATATTAAGGAATGATTTTTCCAATCCCGGCACCAATAGCTTTGTACGGGCTTGTGTTTCCATAAAGTGAAGGTCACTGAGGATGCGACACCCATCACTAATCATCTTAATTGCTTGGACTGGGACCTTATCATCACTTGTTATAAGTAAGGTCAATGCTTGATTTATTGCTGTCAGGCCAACTCCCAGCTGCTGCTGTGCCATTTTAATTTTCTTGTCGCGGTTTTTAGACATTTCTGTGATTGCAGCAGCTATTTCAGCATTTAAGTTTGGTGCTTGTAGAAGCGGGCAGTTTTCTGGGATGGTATAGTTTTTCATTATTTTCTCTTTCGACTCTTTCGTTAATCCTTTCTTTAGTATTTGCTGCCAAATTTTTGCTAGATTCTCGTGAATCGGTGGACCAAACTTTGGAGCGTCCTCCACCGACTCACCCAACGCCATTAACACATCCGGATCCAACTGCGGGACACTGTGTTGCTCCACCTCGAGTATTTCTGGTCCAGGTAAGATATTAAAATTCATCTCCGGTTGTCTTTCTTCGTCGTGATGACTTTCTATGGACAACATTAGAAACGTTATTAGAAACTAACAACATTATGTAAGTCGTCATTATTTACCATCGTGTTGACTCGCGGCCAACCCCCAGGTATGTAATTTTTTAACAGAATCGTAAGTCGTACAACGTAAGAGTATGTACACCTAACTGTTTCTGTGTTTTACCGTCGTGTTGACTCGCGGCCAACCCCCAGGTATGTAAATCGTTACCAGAATCGTAAGTCGTACAACGTAAGAGTATGTACACCCAACTGTTTCTGTGTTTTACCGTCGTGTTGACTCACGGCCAACCCCCAGGTTTATCACTAAGCACTCGGTAAAAAGTGAGTTGCTTTGTCTTTTGTTAGACTTCGAAAAAAGGTGAGGTTATGTTACCGTCGTGTTGACTCATGGCCAACCCCCAGGTGTAACCTGTTCATTAGTCGAATCTAGACTACCTTTAGCATTGACTTAGCACTTACCCAAAGGATTATCACCATCCGACTCTGATGAGTCAATCACTCGTTGGACCCGACGCGTCTTTTCATGCAATTTTTCCTCGAGCTTGCGCAGTTTTTTACGATATCGCTCGAGCTTATCTTTGGCACTGCGCTTGGGCATGGTTGTTTTCTAATCAAGAAACACAATATGAAACCTGTAACTATAACTTAATCGCAAATATCTTGAACAAAAAGCGGGAGCGTTGTACTGAGTTGCCCCGCACGGAAAAAGAATGACAGGTATGGCGGCGCGGGAGTAGTGATGTGAAAAAAAAAAAAAAAAAAAAACTTTGAAGTGTGCGGAGTTGCCTTGTAGGTTAGAGAAACTACGTACGTCGCATGAAGGACTTAGCGAGGGACAAGATTCCAGACCCAACCCTGCAAATGTTGTGGAGTGGACATCTACCGTCGTCAACAAGGGCTGTTTTGTCGGTTAGCAACGAAACCGATATCAATATTTTAGCAGCTATGGCGGACAAAATGCAGGAACAGAACAAAGAAGTCAACTCCATTTCGAACGTCATTCCTCAACTTCAAAGCAAGACAGCTACCAAGATTTACGCAACATGATCGAAGATCTTACCAACGAAATTCACGAGTTAAAAATGCGACAATCGCGCTCATGGAATCGGACCCCGCCGCCGCCGCCACCGCGAAGACAAGATCAATACCGGTCTCGCTCACGCACGCTCTCGCGCTCGAGACAACACAGAAGCAATGGTGAGCATGAATCATCGTCGTCATCAACGCGTACTGGACTTTGTAACTTTCACGCACGTTTCGGAGTTACAAATTCCAAATTCCAAATGTCTTTATTACTGTAGATATTTACATATACATAGCAATCGTCATTTTTTGCCACTTCTCTACATTGGACCACTGTGGGAGAAGAAGGGCGTAGAAACTCCCACAGATTGATTTTTAGATCTCTTTTTAAAAATTGCTTATGCGTAACTAATACAAAATATAATATTTAGTCATTAGCATAATTAATAAGCAGGAATAAATAATTACAAAATTATTAACAGGAAGGTCTGTGTTGAGCCAGATTAACCCCAAACAGACCCATCATTTAAGTAATCTTGAACATTGTAATATCCATTTTTCGACAAAGTCGCTTTAACATGGATTTTAAATTGCTCAAATGGCAATTTCAAGATCTCCAGAGGTATCTTGTTGTAGTAGAGAATGCATTGCTTGAAAGAATTGCTAACCTTCGCGAGTCTAAACCGGGGCGCAAGTAGTCTGTGATTATTTCTTAGGTTAACATTACAGCTATCGCTAAGTTTGGGAAATTTTGTAAGGTTCTTGCGTACATACATTATATTTTCGAAAATAAATTGACTAGCTACAGTTAGTATGTCAATTTCTTTAAAAAGCTGTCTTAAGGAGTCTGTGCGTTTTAAATTATAAATTGCTCGAATAGCTCTTTTCTGTAAAATAAAAATAGTTTGAATATCCGCTGCTTTCCCCCACAACAAGATACCATAGGACATGACACTATGAAAGTAACTAAAATATACTAGCCTAGATGTAGCCACATCCGTGTTTTGTCTGATGTTCCTAACAGCGTAAGCCGCAGAACTTAATTTACCAGCCAATTTTTCTATGTGGGGTCCCCACTGCAATTTGTTATCAATGGTTATTCCAAGAAACTTCGTGTCATTTACTAATTCTAACGTATTGCTGTCCAACACTAAACTGGTCCCAACTTGCCTGACATTTGGAAGTGAGAATTTGATACATTTGGTTTTACCAGCATTTAACAATACATTGTTAACTGTGAACCGATTCAAGGTTAAAGATAATACTCTATTGACATCATCAAAATCTTCTTTTTGTCTTTCAATTTTGCAGATCATCAGCAAACAACACTATGTTAGTCAATTTCTCCACCATAAAAGGCAGATCGTTAATATATACCAGGAATAAGAAAGGGCCTAATATGGAACCTTGTGGAACGCCAATTTTTACCCCCAATCCATCAGATTTAACGCCGTTGACTTCTGCCTTTTGAATTATATTGCTTAGGTATGATCTTAGTAGATACAACGCTTTATTTCTAACTCCGTAATGTTTTCATTTCATTAGTAACGTGTCATGATCAAAACAATCAAATGCCTTCGACAGATCGCAAAAAACACCGATAGCATCCTGTGCGGCTTCCCATGCAGAATAAATATGAGATATAAGGGTAATACCTGCATCCGTAGTCGATTTACCCCTAGTGAAACCGTATTACTTGGCGTGGAGTTGTTTTGTACGGTTGAAGTGTGAGAACATTTGACTGAGTATAATCTTTTCAAAAATTTTACTTAGTGTTGGAAGAACCGATATTGGTCTGAAATTTGACGGATCACCCTTGTCTCCCGACTTGAACAGAGGTATAAGTTTACTGTGTTTCATGAGGTCTGGGAAAGCTCTATCATCAACACATTTATTAAATATATAAGCTAGGTGTGGGGCTATAACAAGTATTATTGAACCAATGACTTTGACTGACATAACCCACAGGTCTTCAGTATTTTTTAAGTTAAGTAATCTATACGTTTTGACAATATCCTGGGGACATACATGATAAAATTTAAAATCTACATTACTGATGCTAGTGCTGTTTTTTAACAAAACCTCTGCTTCATATGGAGATGAATTTAGACGCTCTGTTGTGAGTAAGGGTGCATTGGTGAAGAATGTTTCAAAAGCTCGAGCTACCTCAGCGTTGGATTTAACAAAATCATCACCTATCTTTAAGCAGAAATCATTATCCCTTGATATAACTTTGCCAGTTTCACGGTTTATGATTTGCCAAACCGTTTTCATTCTATTATTTGAATTTTGTATTTTTCTATTTATGTGTAAAGTTTTTGCAGTTCTACAAACCAACTTGAATGTTTTGGAATATTTTATAACATAATCATGAAATTTTATATCAAAGTTATAGTTATAGTTATAGCTCTACTTTTACGAATTCCAAATGTTGCCCAGTCATTAAATTTAGATTTACCATTGTTGGCACTGACTTTCTTTAATTTAAAAACTGTATTGAATTCTGTTTGAATAATGTTGAAGAAGTCAGAATAGATTTTGTTCGGGTTCTGTTCATCAAAATCCGGTACTGGCAAACCCATATCTAAGTTTTTCATATACATCTCTAGTCTATGGGATGTAATAGGCCTATAAAATGATGGATTAGTCTTATTTTCACTAGTAATTTGGATGAAACTTGACCACTGTGATCGGATGGTAAACAGTTAATTACATTTTTACTTGTGAATGCACAGTCACAAAAAATGTTATCTAAGCAAGTTTGGCTGGTAAGTGTAATTCTTGTCGGCTCTAGAAATACATGACATAAACTAAATTATTTGAACAGAGTTATTAATCGTCGCTTCAGTGTTGTATCTACAAGCAGATCTACATTAAGATCGCCACAAATAATTAACTTTTTTCTGTTATTACAAAGTTTAATGAGGGCTTCCTCCATAATTTTCTCGAATATTTCAAAATTGCCATGGCCTTTTTCATCTCTTGGAGGTCTGTAGACACAAACAATAATATGGCTATCCAACTCAACACAAGATACCTCTATTTGTCTTTCCACAGTAAGTGTAAGAATATCTTTCCGTTGTTTCACCTTAATATTATTTTTTACTAAGATTAAAGAACCACCTCTATCAGCATGGAAGTGCCGACAACCATGCAACTATCGCCCGGCGGAAAACTAAAGAAGATCTCGGCAGAGACGGAACCTGAGATCAACAACATTTCTTCATACCGTCTATTCGTGAATGACATCGACCATCATTTACGATTTCTCGTCGATACCGGAGCAAACATATCGGTATTACCAGCCACGAAACGAAAAATGAAGCCAACAAAAGATATTCTGTATGCAGCAAATGGCACGAGCATCAAGACACACGGCGAGAAAACACTCGAACTTAATCTGGGATTACGAAGACCACTCAGATGCACTTTCATCGTAGCAGACGTGCAGAGATCAATATTGGGTGCAGATTTTTTACATCACCACAACCTTTTGGTCGATCTTCGGGCTGGAAAACTCATCGACAAGAAGACAGAATTATCAGTCGAGAGAGACATCACTCACACCACTAAGCCAAGAATACTCACCATAAACAAGTTGGATCCATACCACGACTTGCTACATAACTACACCGAGATAACGTCAGCAATGTTTAACAAACCGAGCGACACCGCAGTCGAACACCACATCATCACTACTGGACCCCCTGTATACTGCAGACCCCGTCCTATACCACCGCACAAATACGAAATAGCAAAGAATGAATTCCGAACAATGATGGATCAAGGAATATGCCGCCCATCAAACTCTCCATGGGCGAGCCCGCTACATTTGGCAAAGAAGAAGAATGGCTAATCACGAAACCTGATAGATACCCAATTCCACGACTTCGTGACTTCACATACAACCTAGCCGGCAAAAAGATATTTTCGAAGATGGATCTCCGGAAGGCTTACAACCAGATACGAATGAATGAAAAAGATATAGAGAAGACTGCTGTAATCACGCCTTTCGAATTATTCGAATTTCCGAGAATGTGCTTCGGACTTCGCGATGCCGGACAAACCTTCCAGCGTCACATCGACAACATACTGCATGAACTTCGTGTTCCCATTCGTCGACGATTTACTGATCGCCTCAAATACAGAAGAACAACACAGAAGTCACCTGGAGACCCTATTTTCAACGCTTCAGAAAAACAAGCTGCGAATAAACGTGTCGAAGTGCGTTTTTGGACAACACCAACTGGAATTTTTGGGATACATGGTCTCAAAAGACGCCATAGAACCAATCGAAGAACGCGTTTCTACCATAATGGCATATCCAGAACCAAAAAACATACAGGAACTTCGTCGGTTTTTGGGATCATTAATTTCTACAGAGATAACATTCGTCATGCCGCCCATTCCCAAGAGAAACTATATAAATACCTACACCGCGCGAAGAAGAACGATAAGACGCAAATACAATTAACAAAAGAGGAGAAGGAAGCATTTGAAGAGTGCAAAAATGGCATCAAGAACGCAGTTAAATTATCGCACCCCTCTACAACTTCACCGATTTCACTCATGTGCGATGCTTCAAACACTTGCGTCGGTGCCGTTTTACAACAAAACAACGGAGAACAGTGGAAGCCGCTTGGATTTTTCTCAAAGAAATTGAACGACGCCCAGCGCAAATATAGCACATACGATCGAGAATTACTAGCCATATATCTGGCTATCAGACACTTCCGAAAAATGTTCGAAGGAAAAGAAATTTTGGTTTAGACGGACCACAAACCACTAAAGTTCGCGCTATTACGACAAAATAGCAAGACAGAAACCCCATTACGCACCAGATACCTGCACTACATCAGTCAGTTCACATCAAGAATCGAACATGTAGTGGGAGAAGAAAATACAGTCGCAGACCCAAATGGCCGACAAAATTTTGACGACCCAAATGGCCGAGTCGGCAGTGACCCTGCCTACGAAGCCAAGGGTCCCGGGTTCGAGTCCCGGTGGGGGCAAATATTCGTTTGATGAGAACGGATGTTTGTACCCTAGTCATGGTTGTTTATCTATCTAAGCATAATATTTATCTATATAAGTATGTGTATCGTTGTCTAGTACCCAAGATACAGGGAATCCTAGTTTGGGGCTAGATCAATGTGTGTAAATGGTGTCCAAGGTATTATTATTATTATTATTAGACGCACTGTCACGAATAGAGGACATCACAAGCCCATCTCCAATCGACTACGAAGAATTGTCACAAAAGCAACAATAGAGACAAAGAAAATTACCTAGATAAGTTGGTAGGTACAAGTGACTCCAAGTTCCCTCGTGGCGCGTGGAGGAGGTAATTTTTCAGAGACAAGCACCGATATAAATACTATTCAAGTCTGTGGAGACAAGAGTTTACTCGATGCGCGCGGCACTCAAGAACAGAGAAAATTGGCGTGTACTGACTACTAGGGCCCTATTCTATTATGGAAAACGCAACGCAATTTTCGCTCTTCGGAGCCATCGATTTGAGAGATTTGAGCCCCAGGTGATGCCAAGTTTCTGTGTTAGTGTAATGTAGGTAGTTAATTTTGACGCCCTTAGGCCTCATTTACGGAGACGCGTGGCGTCGCGCGTCGCGTTGGGCGGCGCGGCCCGCATTAAATTCAAACGTATAGGCGCTCTTTCAAGCGTTTACGGAGAAGCGGGTTTTCGCGCGTTTGTTTGAAATGGAGCGTATTTTGTGGCGGAACACGCGGATGCCAACGACGCGTCGGTAGCAGCGCCGCACGCGGCGTCGGTCGCTGCGGCCACCGCGGCTTTCTTGTATCCTGCCAGTCTTGCTCGAATAGTAACAACGAACAAACGTGTGTATTAAGTGGTTGTAAATATGGGCGATTTTATAGACTTATTTTTTCTTGAAGATAATAATTACTTAAAAAGTTTGTTATTTACCGTCAGAGCAGAACCTATATTTACAGTAGCAGAACGGGAACAATTTGGAGAGTATGCAACTCTTTACCACTCAGTAAGAGCAAAAGGTTATGACATATTTCATGGATATACACGAATGTCTGTTAAAGCCTTTGATTATATATTAAATAAAATACAATACCGAATAGCAGCTCCTAACAGCAATATTTGCCCAGAGGAAAAACTATTCATAACCCTTGGGTAAGTAAAAAACATCATTAAGTTTTTAATTTATTTAATAATCAGTATTATCACAAATTTTTATGAACAGTTTAGTTTAAGTAATTAGCTGTTACATGTTATAAAAAAATATTCGTTTATAAAAATATTTATGTGTAGGTATCATTATTCTTAAGTATTGGTTTGATATTCCTTGGGGTTATGTGTTTCTTCTTCTTGATTTTCATTTTCTGATAATGATAGCTCGGATCTGGGCACAGTTATTGACGTTGCGGGCATAACGGTTGCGTCAGAAGTGAAATATTGTGGTTGAGATGAAGTTGTTGACGCAGAAGGCACATTGGTTGAATTAGACGTGAAATATTGGGGCCGTGGCTGATGTGTAGTGTAATCACCCACAGATAAGTTATTATCATTACCCACAGATATGTTATTATCAATGAACATATTATGGGGATACTCATTGTAAGATGACATTTCTAACATTATTTCTGTAATCTTATGACGAAATCGAAGTTTTTGATAATTTGATAGCCTTTTCATTGATGGCAGAATGCTCATCAAAAACAAATAATCTTCATCAGTTTTTAATTGTTCTTCCTTTTTAGAGTCTGCAATGCGTGATTTAAGTAAAGCAATTTTCTCTTCTTCTAATTTCAGCATTTGTTGTCTTTGTTCAGCAAGACGAGGTCTTGTTGAATGTGCGCTTCCATCAACTGACAATGACATGTTGCTTCCAAGAGATTGATTTGACGCCAATGTATTCTCATCGTCTTCTAGGAAATTGTGGTGTGAGAGCGATGCTGTAGGTGATCCACTACGAGCCGATATGCCATCTTCAGATGAATTTTCTAGTGGCAAATTCAGGTTACCAGAACCTTGTTCTGGCATAACTTCATCTTGAAGGAAAACCATTGAATTAAAAAATTTCCACTGGGGAACCCATTCCGTTTCTTCTCTTGAAGCGCCAGATCGCCTAGTGGGCTTTTTTTTTAATTCCTTTCTAAAGTTGTCACGAAGACTTTTCCATTTTTTTTTAATATCATCCACTGAAAAACAGAAAAAAAAACTAAAAAACCAATAAGAAAGATTATGGGCAGCCTGTATTTAAAAAAAGGTAGTACTTGTTAAAAAATATTTTAATGGAACTTGTTTTTATTTCAGCTATCTAGCCAGCGGCATTCAATTTAGTAGGATGGCATATCAGTATCGTATGGGAAAATCAACTGTATCAAAGATAATAATCGAGACCTGTCTAGCAATCTGGACAGAGTTAGTTAATATTCATATGCCACAACCAACAGAAGAAGACCATAAAAGGATTGCTAACGACTATTTTAATCTCTGGGGATTTCCTAACTGTATTGGATCAATAGATGGAAAACATTGCAAAATAAAGTGTCCATCAAATACAGGATCTAGTTTCTACAATTACAAAGAATATTTTTCGGTTATTTTACAAGCCATCGTTGACGCTCATAAGAGATTCATCGCAGTGGAGATAGGTGGCAGGGGTCGACAAAGTGATGGTGGGACATTTCATTACTCAGTAATAAATGATCTGATAGAAAGTGGCAGATACAACATACCATCGGACACAAATATACCAGAAACATCTTATTGTTTACCATACGCACTTATAGGGGATGAGGCGTATCCTTTGAAAACTCATTTATTACGTCCATTTCCATCAAGAAATTTAGATACCCACAAAGAATATTTTAATAGCCGTCTTAGTCGTGCTAGAAAATGTGTTGAGTGTGCCTTTGGCATAATAAACGCAAAATGGCGAATTTTAAACAAACCTATAGAAACCAATTATGAGCATTCTTGTATCATTCTTAAAGCCATATGTGTTCTGCATAATATAATACGAGACGTAGATGGAGACATCGATAAGGAGTACAATAATACAATAGGGATACAAAGTAGTAGAAACCGATATCATAGAAGGTACAACGCAGCTACCACCAATGCAATCAATGTGCGTAACACATTTAAGTCTTACTTTTGGGAGAATCGATTATAAAATTAATAAACGAGTACTGGTCATGTTATATAATTTTTTTTATTTATCTACCTACCTCCTTTACCAACAATTCCAGACACTTCTGTCCACTTTCGTTTCACCACGATCCTATTTTTATGTAGTGGATGACAACCTTTCCACAACACAGGTCGGTTTTGGACTGCTGTTATGAAAAGTTCTGTTTCTTCGTCATTCATTTTGCATC
This sequence comes from Argyresthia goedartella, assembly GCA_949825045.1. Lineage (NCBI taxonomy): Eukaryota > Metazoa > Arthropoda > Insecta > Lepidoptera > Argyresthiidae > Argyresthia > Argyresthia goedartella. The sequence continues at coordinate 23,845,268 of OX463811.1, forward strand.
ACAAAATACACACTCGCTCGCTTTCGTTGCCGATTGCAAACTAGCATGCGTCACGCGACGCAGTGTGACCAGATTAAATTTTACGAAAATACCGAGGCACCTCAAAAAAATACTGAAATATACCGATTTACATAGGACAGATATACCAATAAAAATACTGATTTTCTTAACAGGTTTTATTTATTCATTTTCACAATAAATGTTAGAGTTATATTTTAACATCTTTTTCGAAGGATTAAATTTTACACAACCTCCTTCATCCTTAACACCTTGCTTTGTTTTTAAAATTGCTGACACATTTTTGTTTACAAATCTATTTCTTTGGTCCGTTTTTATTAAATTTATCTGTGAAAATATGCGCTCGCATGCAGCATTCGATACCGGTATACATAGCAGAGATTTACTAAAACTAGTTATATTTTTGTATTTTAACATGCCATCACTGTTAGAAATTTTCCCAACTTCCACCCAAAATTGTTCACATGAGATGGGTGAGCCAGTGCTCGAAGATTGTAACAAATCACTTACTTCGCGATCAAACTTTAGGGTTCTATATTCTTCGTCGATTAACTGCATTTGTTCTGGCTGTACTTCGCATGGGAAAGTTTCTATTACATTTCGTAAACTGCGAAATTCTTTATGCACGGCAGTGTGTGGGTCAAGAAATTTTAGTTCTTTAAAAACTGGATTTTCAAAAGGCAAACGTGATTTCAATTGCGTGCTTAGCTCAATTAAAAATGATTGGCACCTTCTGAAAAACTCAGCAATCTGTTCTTTCATGTTTACATTTCCCCTGTGTTTGATTAATTCTTGGCCCACTTGAATACCTAAGTACATATCTTTCAATGGCAAATAATTTACATGTGACTTTGGGTCTAAGGTAAATACATTTTCTGTATGTTTGATGTAATTAGTTTTCATGAAGCAACCCAAAATCGACAAGTACATACTAGATGCATCATCATACAGTCTATCAATGCACGGATAGTCGCCTTGAAAAATTACGTTAAATTTGTTTACAATCGGCAAAATGTAGTCCAAAAAGTGAAAGTACAATTTGTTTATATCAGTGGTAAAAGAATTATATAAAAATTCTGATGACATATTGCGATCACTCAAGTATTGGTCTTGAAAGAACAATTGCAATGCCCTCCACTGCTCAATTATTCTACTAATACAGGCATGAAGTGAAAGCCACCTTATGTCGTAATGACGCAAGATTCTGTGATTTTCAGTGTCTGTGAAATTTTGGAACTTCGCAATGTTTGCGGAATTGGGGAATTCCGCAAACATTGTCCCAAGGACGATCACTCACTACGGTGTTGCCATAACGTCAACCATAATATACCCAAAAATACTGACTCCCAGCAATATACCTGAAAATATACTGATGTTCGGAAAAATCGATGAAATATACTGAAAAAGTATTAAAATACTGAATCTGGTCACACTGACGCGACGACACGACACCACATCCCCCGCACCTCTCCCTTCCGCTGACGACGCCGCGTGCGCCGCCCGCTTACGACGCCGCGTGCGCCGCCGCTTCCGACGCAGCATGCTCCGCCACTCTTCCCGTCTTGCATCTCTATGAACGACTTCGTATATTGCCATACGTTTGTATTTGCGCGTGCTATGACGCGGGCCGCTACACACACCGCCTGTCTATGAACGGACAAAACGCCCCACGCGCCGCGGGAAGCCACGCTACACGCGCCGCGCGAAGCCACGCGTCTCCGTAAATGAGCCCTTAGAAATGAAAACTATCTGCCTACCTAGGTATAGGTCTAATGTCAACCTAAAAAATAAAACACTTAGACAATAGTTTATTTAAATTTTATTGAGGGCAGGTTCCCAGTTCCTACAAGCCTAACATGAACTAGATTCAGCACAATTTTAGGATAGGTAGGCTACTTACTTAAATAACTAGATAAACATTAAAACATTTAGTACGATTATGATAATAAAAGCTTGGATGCACAACGGACAACCCAAAGTTTTTTGGACACCCAAATCATGCCGTCTCATTATCTCTCACTTGCTCGGGGAATGACAGCGCCGCAGTATGATATTTAAGCGGCACTTATTTTGAGTTAGTTAGGGTTTCCGCCCCCTTATCGACACTCTAGAACTCTCTTTTAGAATCACACAAGTTTTAGCACACTCGAGTTAGGTGGGTAGTCCGGGTGGCAGCACTTCGATATCAGCTTTCACAGATTTGGAGTAGGCAGGTAGGTATGGTGATAGGCTTCAGGCTCCTGGGTAGGTAGGTAGGTAGTAGGTAGTACTGGAGTCATCTGGAACCTAGTTATGTAACCAAGGTTAGGATAGGTTGGCATGGGTAGACGCCAGACGTTTGTTCGGCGGTTATTGTATCTTTCGCCTGCTTCGGTCGGTGGGCTGGTAGACGGCAGGATGGTGGCAACAAACCACGAGCTTTTGAGATTTTCATTGCGGCTGCTGGTGAGTGATGTGATTTGATGACTTGATGAAACAAAAGGCGCTGGCCGCTGGTGGGTGCCATACACCAAGGTTAGCTTGAGATCTCGCTAGCACACAGCTGCTTACTCGTCGTTTTACTCGTATGTATGGTGTGTCCGCCGCGCACGGCGGCGGCGGGCGGCACTTACGCTGGCTAGGCATGAACTGTAGGTCGATCGAGCGAGCGAGCGCTCGGGCGCCGCGGGCAAATGTATACATTGATGGGATTTTGTACTAGTTAGAGAGAGAGATAAAGAGTGAGAGACTGATTGCGGCGGAAAATTTCCTCCATGGTCCGCAATACGTGCTTCCTCTTTCTAACTGCAGTAATTGATATTTCCTTCCCACTTGAATTCAAAATGGTTGACTTGAGTTTATACGTTTCAACGTATACAAATTTCTAGGTAATTTTTTTAATCTTATCAAATTATTTTTTAATCTTAGTTTTTTTGTTTCGAGTAATCCACTTCATAACGGTGTTTTGACACCGTCCGAAATGTACCTGAAAGAACCCTGAAATTTGGTCAGCTAATTAAAAGTCACCCTATATAAACTTTTGCATTACTATTTGAGCTTATTATGTCTTGTGAAGTGTAGTTCCCACACTCGTGCTTTTTTTCAATTTCAAGAACCAAACTTGATTTCACGGACTTTTTGTAAAAACCATCTTCATCGAAAAGGAATTTTGGATATTCCAATATTTCGTCAGAAGCCAGTATTTTATGGTCAAAATCGCGTTGTGTAGCTAACATAAAAGCTTGTTGAATATCCCTGACATCTTTTGTATCTTTTAATTGTTTGTTAGAACTTGTGGTTTTGCACTGTTTTTGACGGTGACCGAAGTTTAGAAATGGAATTCTTTTTATAGTGTTCAGGCTTGACGCCTATCAAACTTAAGTGTAGTGTATGTGTCGGTGAACATTTGCTATGAATTAACGCGTAGGCGTTTCTACTGTTATCAAACAAAAATGATTGTCATCTTCACTTGCCTCACGACCTCTGTACAACCAACAATACCTTTTGAATATAATTAATTTCTGCTGTTTTCGAGTACTTGATTTACACCACTATATCCGCCAAAGATATAACATGGTGGCCCATGAGGGGAACAACAAGAATCCGCGAAATATCAAGAAATGAGAAGAAACCATAAAATAACAAGAAGAAACTAAGTTGAGACACCGGCCGGCGCGACAAGCTAACGGGATTTTCTACACTGCAAACAAATCAATAGTTGTTGCTGTGGATATTGGAGTCTGCCAGGGGATACCTAAAGTCACCAGGATTTCAATTTGAAGATCACCAGAACAGGTTTCGACCAGTGAAACAGCTAAAGTTCACATCGAGTCATTACGAATTCGTCAGCAAAGATAAGTGTCCTTCCTACATCAAAATTCCATTAATCCTAATAACTAACAATAAATCTATTCAGAATCAATCATCATTTGTGTAAATCAAGTGTTTTTAAAGCTATAATTACGTTCGTAAATCTTAAATTAGTGCAAAAGTGCATTGCATCATCTTATTTACCTACCCTACATTGAAAAAGTGAACAAAGAATTTAGGAAAATTTATATTTTATGGCTTAAATACGATTTGAAAGTTTATAAATAAAACACAATCAGCATTTAAATTCCATAATTAACAATATAGTTGCTGTATTTAGTGGTTTAAAGTTCGTACAATCGAAGTGAAAGTTAAAATTATTTTACGTGTTGAGTTAGTTTGTTCATTTTAGGTTCCGTAATTCCTTATCTACAAAGTATTTAGCGTATTTTGCCGACTATTCCAGGCTAATATCTAACTTCGGCGTGCACCGCTCGCGCCGGCGCCGCTCGGAAGTAGAAGTTGTTATTACGCGGTCGCCGTGGCACAGAGTTGTTATTACGCAGTCGACGTGGCACAGCTCCCGGCTGGCCTACTGAGCGTGCGCAGCCTGCTTTCCTGACGCCGGCAGGTACCACCGGAACGAGGAACGTGAGCCATTTCTATTTGATTACATTGCTAATAAAATAATAAACAGTTAACTAATTATACTATTTGTTGTTCACAATGTTGAGTGAAAAGGAAAAAGAAATGTTGCGTCAATTATGCACAAAAAGATCGTCCGTCAAGGGACAAATTACAAAATTTATGCATTATTTAGATAGCATGGTCACTAAAACTGACCTAAACAACTTACAATTAACGGAATTAAATTTATAGCTTAGTAAATTCGAAACATTGTCCGTTAAGTTTGATGATTTGCAAAGTGAAATAGAGGTTGTCAACCATGAAAATATTTCGGCTGAAATTGAGGAGCGTGACAATATTGAACACGAAATAATATTAAACTTAGCAAAGGCTAAAACTTTAGTCGAAAGATTTTCTAAGAAGTTGGAATGCGAAAGAAGGCGCTGTTCCGCGCACAATACGTCATGCTGTGTGGATGATCCTACTTATTCCCAAGAAATAGGGTTGAAATTGCCTCGGATTCAAATAAATAAATTTGACGGCGCTTATTTTCGCTGGTTAGAGTTCAGGGATACATTCGAAAATTTAATACATAAGAATGAGCGTATTTCGGATATCCATAAATTCCATCACCTCGTGTCTTATTTGGAAGGTGACGCGGCTAGGATTATTTCGAATTTGGAAGTGTCAACCAACAATTATACAGAAGCGTGGAAGATGATTTGCAATCGATATGATAACAAAAGAATTTTGATTAATCACCATTTAAATTCGTTATTCAATATTAAACAGCTTCCACGGGAGACAGAACGATCCTTGCGATTTTTAGTTGATCATGTGACCAAGAACTTACGCGCTTTAGCCAGCCTGGGACAGCCCACTGACAAATGGGACGTATTGATAATTTTCATGCTATCCTCTAAGTTGGATAGCAATACTTTGTTAAAATGGGAAGAATATCGAAACAATTTGGAAGGTGATGTACCCACTTTAGAACAATTTTATAAATTCATGATTGACCGTGCTGATGTGCTCGAGTCCTTAAATCGTAACAATCTTTCAGATGTTGTTCATATGTCAATGCCAAAGCCACCTAGTGGCCCTTCACGATCCGTACCTAACTACAATTACAATCAAAGACAAAATCAAAACAATGTTGTAAAGTCGTTTGCAAGCACAAGCAATAATTATAATAACAATAAGAAATCAAATATATTTTTGTGCATTATATGTAATGAGCGTCATAGGATTTATGACTGCCCGACATTTAAGGCGAAGGGGATTGAAGAGCGAATGATGGATGTGACAAAATATAAATTGTGTGTAAATTGCCTGAGGCAAGGTCATTTCGAAAGCGAATGCCGCATGGGTGCCGCATGCCCATGCCGTGAGCACGGCTGTACCGAACGGCACAACAGTCTTCTCCATCGTCCATCACACTCTTCAAACCACCTCGCACTTGTAGAAGAACAAGACGAAACACAAGTTAACTATTGTAATCCAAATACCAGTCAAGTGCTATTATCTACTGCAATGATCGAAGTATCGAATCCACTTGATCAACGAAAGGTCAAGGTTCGTGCTCTTTTGGATTGTGGGAGCCAATCCTCATTAATATCTGAGTCTCTAAAGACCAGGCTATCATTAAAGCCCCGCCCTATTGACACTCTAAAGGTCATAGGCATCGGGAACACTTCTTCCAAACACGTGACAGAAAGTTGTGATATTCAATTAAAGTCAACAATTAACAATTTCAATGCAATGTTATCGTGCTTCGTTTTAGACGAGCTCACCGGTCGTTTGCCAAAGACGCCCGTCGATATTACTTCAATAAAATTGCCACATAATATTGAGTTGGCTGATCCTATGTTTCATCAGCCAGCCCCCATTGATGTACTTATAGATGCGGATCTATTTTGGGACATTCTAGGCAATGAAGAATGTTCACTAGGACCAAATAATCCCAAGTTACGAAATTCTAAGCTAGGTTGGGTAGTATCTGGCCGCATAAATTCAGCTGTGTCTAGCAAAAGGATATACTGCAATCATGCTATAGTCTCTGCGACGGAAAATGAAAATATTGAAAATTTAGTGTCAAAATTCTGGGAGTTGGAAGAAGTTCCTAAGAAACAAATTATGAGTGAACAAGAGAATGAATGTGAAAAACACTTCCTCACTCACACAATAAGGGATGAGGAAGGTCGATTTTGTGTAAAGTTGCCATTAAAGGAATCACCTGATTGTTTAGGTGACAGTTAAAATGCGGCTAAAAGGCGATTTCTTAATCTAGAGAAACGATTTAAACGCAACCCAGCACTTAAAAGTGAATATACAAAATTTATAAATGAATATGCTGATTTAGGTCATCTTACAATTACTGACTACAATCATGCAGATAGGCCTGGCCCTAGTACAGCGTACCACCTTTGTCATCATGCAGTCATAAGACAGGAGAGCGAATCTACTAAACTACGCGTAGTTTTTGATGGTTCTGCCTCCTCCACGTCAGGATATTCGCTCAATGACATTCTAATGGTAGGTCCAAATGTCCAAGATACCCTTTTCTCCATATTGATACGTGCAAGGCAGTACAAGTACCTGCTCACTGGAGACAACGAAAAAATGTATAGGCAGGTGATAGTAAATGAAAGTGACAGGAATTTACAGCTAATTATATGGAGAGAGGACGAATCACGACCTATGCAAACGTTGATATTAAACACGTTGACGTATGGTACAGCAAGTGCAAGTTATCTTAGTACTCGTTGTTTATGGCAACTAGGGCAGGAGCAAGATGATGAGCTCATCAATACCATCATCCAAAAGGATTTTTATGTGGACGATTTAATAACGGGTGCAGACGATCCTCAGCAATTATTATACATACAGAAATCGGTGTCAAATGCATTAAAATCAGGTTGTTTTAATCTTAGAAAATATAAAAGCAATCATCCGTCTATTTTTGAAAACCTCGATATTAACAAGCAAGATAGTTTAACTATCAGCGAGTCCTCGAGTACGCTTGGTCTCGGATGGACCCCGTCTAGTGACACATTGCATTTTCCCATCAAAGTGGCGCAGGAACAAGATGCGGTCATGACAAAACGTTACATCATGTCAAATTCCTTCAAAATATTTGATCCGTTAGGTGTTCTCAGCCCAGTTATTGTGATGCCTAAAATTATGTTACAAAAGCTTTGGCAACAGAAACTGGACTGGGACGAGCCTGTTCCATCTGAAATTAAAAACGATTGGATGAAGTTTTCTGAAAACATAAAATGCCTAACAAATGTACACATTCCAAGGTTAGTGTTAGGAGATTCGCCTAAAGTTTAGGCGAATCTCCTAACACTAACCTTGGAGTCCTAACACTAACCTTGCAGGGGTCGGCAACCTTTTGAGTCGGAAGAGCCAAAAATTACTATTTACAAAATTTCAAGTTTTTAAAGGTGTCGTAGTGAGCCTACTTTATCTGCATATCCTGGAATAAATTTACATACGTAATTCATCATTCCTAAAAATCTTTCTAACGATTGCCTGTCACTGGGACTCGGCATATCGGTTATCGCCCTCAACTTCTCTTGGTCTATCATCATTCCGTCATCGCTAAAGGTATGGCCAAGGTAAGTCACTTTCGTGACCCCAAACTCACATTGATCTGGGTTAAACTTGATACCTACCTGACGGGCTCTCACCAGGAGACTCTCGAGTCGACGGTCGTGCTCCTCGATAGTTGACCCCCAGACTATAATATCGTCTACAAATGAATCAATGCCTTCCAGGTCTTCCAGGAGTTGGCGAACCCTGGCATGAAATATATCTGACGCCAGGTCTGCACTTTCCTCGTCCAGCTGTACCATCCAGAAGCCGGATCTGGCATCGAGTTTACTGAAGTACCGCGCACCCTTCAGCTTGGTGGCTATTTCAGTGATAGTGGGTAGCGGGTAGTGTTGCCTAGGTATCACTTTATTCAATGGCCTCGGATCTAGGCACTGTAAGGTAGGTTGTATATTGTATACGGGCCTCTTTAGAGTGGGTGTCACTTTGACACTGTTACTTATTTTGTAATTTTAAAAAGAAAGAGGATTGGATGTGGAAGTCAATGTGACACACTTCACCGTAGGCTTCGGCCAGTGACTGAGCTAAATTATAGTGAGGATTAGAGTAATGGCTATCGAGCCAGTTGTGGATCCCTTTTATACAAAGTGTAAATAAACTATTCATGATAAACCAAATAAATACAAACAACCACAAACGCAAACCAACGTCTTTATCTTCATTGTTATCAATTAGGCAGTGACGTCTAGTGGTTAGGACCCTACATCAGTGCTAGGAGCACTACATTGGCGTTGGCGCCGAACGAGCCGGAGAAATAGGAAGACTGCTTCAGATGGAAGGTGACGTCATAAGAAGTGGCGTAATAGAAGAGGATAGTGATCGTCGTTCCAGACCTTGCTGAATCGAGGAAGGATCGAATGTGCATTGGGAAGTATATTTCTGTACTTAAGTTTTTTATTTAGGAATTACCTTACCTGCCAAGCGAGTGAAGAATCAAATAGAAAAATGTTGTGGGAAGATTGTTTTATAGCGGCGGACATTTTGTGAAATTCTTTATGAAATTATTTCATGATGGAGGAGTTGTAAACTTGTTTTTCGGGGAGTCCTCAGGAGTCCTTTGAAGACTTTCTAGAAGACTTCAGAGATGCTGCATCGAGGAAGAGATTTATGTCGTTGGAGGAATTAAAATTATTATTTCCTTCGTATTTAAAAGGTTTAGGCCTTATATTTTTTTAGGGAAATTAAGGGCAGTGCCCAGACATTTGACGAGGTGGTGAATACATTTAATGAGGAGTTTGGAGGCACAGACTTTGCAGAGAAGTTCTACAATGCCAAGCAAGAGAAAAGAAGTTTGTTGGACTACTTCCATTATTTAGGGGACCTGGCGAGGAAGGCTAGAGTTACTAAAGATGACATTTTTATAACGCAATTTTTAAGAGGATTGCAAAACCATCTTAGAAATAAATTAATGTTGAGCCATTTTGTAGATAAAAAGGCGCTAAGGGCGGTACTGGTACAGATGGAGAAATTAAGTCCGGGAAGTGATGATAATGTGAATGTGTTTAGGAACCCGGCAACTTTTGGACCGAATTTAGCCCATAACAATAGGGGGGGGAGACAGGCCGAAGGTTTCACCGTCGGCAAGTGGTCAGGAACCACATATTAGACCTAGTACTAATAATTATAATTTGCGTCCTAGGCAAGCGGATTTTCAACACGTCGTCGCTAGAGCCCGATAGCGGTGACCAGGCTGACCTGTGGAATGAGGGCCTCAGACGAGCTCAGCAGCGTAGCACAGAAGCGAAACGACCAATGGGGAAGATCGTCGCAGTCGAGGCGGATCAGCAGGTCAGACCATTAGTTTTATTAAATGCATCTGGAGTAAATGTGGTAGCTCTTTTAGATACAGGCGCTACAGCTTCATGCATCAGCCCAGCCGTTGCAGGTGTGCGAGATGTATGCAAGAAGAGAAGAGACGGGTTAAGGCGGTAAATGGAATTTTGCTGCAAATTGTAGGGAAATTTGTTATAGATTTTAGTTTGGACAATTTTAGCTTTTCACAGGAATTTTTAGTATTAACTGATTTGAATTGTAGCATTATTTTAGGGGTGAATTTTTTAATAAAGAACGGTATGAATATTGATTTTGTTCATTCGTGTATGAGTTTTTTCCAGGGAAAAATACCGTTTTTCAATAATTTCCATACGAAACAAAACACGACGCCGGTAAAACGAAATGTCATGTGCGTAGGGATTCTTTCAAAACAAAAGATAGGGTCGGACTTTCTAGACGGTTCTAGAAGGAAACAAGTGAACTTCGGGGAAACCACGGTTATCGAGGATGGTGACGTGATAAATTCTATCGACTTTCAGGAGCTAAAAAAGGGCGATTACGTTTATTTCTCGGGGTTATCGGATTCGTGCGAAATTGCGTTTGGGGTAGAAGATAAACGGTTTATCGTAAATGAGGATTTATGTGAGAATGATAAGCGGGTATTATTGTCGTTGTTTGATAGGAATGCGGATAGATTTGCGTTTACAACTGACCAGTTAGGTAGGTCGGAGATAGTGTCGGTCGATATTAAGACTTTTGATGAAGAGCCGGTTCATTGCCACCCGTATCGCGTTTCGCCGGTGCAACGGGAAATTATTGAGGAGCAGGTCGCGGTGATGTTGAAACTAGGTGTTATTAGGGAATCCACTAGTTCTTATGCTGCGCCCGTTGTGTTAATTAAAAAGCCCGATAATTCATGGAGGTTTTGTGTAGATTATCGGAAATTAAATAAGAAAATTTGTAGGGATAATTATCCTATTCCGCGGATAGAAGACATTGTCGATAGTTTGGCCGGGGCCAAATATTTTGCGGAGTTAGATCTCAATTCAGGTTATTGGCAGACGGTTATTACGGAAGGTAGGCATAAAACGGCTTTCGTCACGACCACGGGTCTTTATGAATTTAATGTTGTTCCCTTCGGTTTGGCAACGAGTCAAGCGGTTTTCCAACGGATGATTGATAAAGTTTTAGCGGATTTAAGATTTAAAGGGGTTATGGTTTGCGCAGACAATGTAATTGTGTATGGTTGAACGTTCGAGGAGTTTGCCGATACGTTGCAGAAAGTTTTTGGGCGGTTTAGAGAAACGAACTTGACCTTCAAGCCATCCAAATGTAAATTCGGTTTTTGCGAGATTGAGATGCTAGGTTATCTAATCTCGAATGAAGGAGTAAAACCTAGTGAGAAAAAGCTGAAGGCTTGCATCAGGTTCCAACTCCCACATCTACGAAGGATGTGAAACAATTATTAGGTTTATTTTCTTACTATAGAAAATTTGTATCGAATTTTGCGAGAATATCGTTACCTCTCACTAAATTATTGAAAAAGGGGGTAAAGTTTCAATGGAATGAAGAATTGCAGAATTCGTTCGAGTATATTAAGAAGGTTATGTGTAGTGCGCCAATACTTTCCTATTATTCGGGGGATAAGTCGGTTACTACGAGAGTTTATGTGGATGCGTCTAACGAGGCGTTAGGTGCAGTATTGATGCAGAGCGTTGAAAAAATGAGTCCGGTTGCCAAATTGACACTTTTCAGAGCATTTTGTCAGTCCTTCTACACTGGTGGCTTGTGGGTCAGCTATACGCGGAGAGCCTACAGCGCCCTGCGCGTCCAATATAATAATGCGCTGAGAATACTGTTGGGGCTGCCGCGATACTGCAGCGCCTCGGCTATGTTTGCCGAAGCTAGGATTGAGGATTTCTTTGCAATAATGAGAAAGAGGATTGCCTCGTTAAGAAACCGCCTTTTCGGCAGCTCCAACACTATCCTCAGCACTCTGGCTGGGAAGCTGGACAGCCCTATGTTGAAGTACTGGATGGATGTGCACCTTCGCAGTAACAAACCATAAATTATAATCATATTTTAGGACGATGTTTTGTGTGTGTGAGAGGGTGTGTGTGACTGTGTGAGCAGGGTGTGAGTGTGGGTGTTATTTATTATTCAAGGATGATGGATGATGTATTTAGTTTAATTTTAAACTTTTTTATAATGATAAAATAATATCTACCTATGGATGTATATGTGTCAAAATGTATGCTATCTGAAATAAATATTTTGAATTGAATTGAATATGCGTCTAGGAAGTTAACGGATGCGGAGAAAAAATATAGTACGACGGAGAAAGAGTGTCTGGGTTAGTATGGGCGTTAAGGCACTATAGGCATTATCTTTGGGGATCGTATTTTCAGGTTGTTACAGACCATAGCGCGTTATGTTGGTTACAGTCGAAAAAAGATATGTCTGGTAGGTTAGTGCGATGGGCGTTAGCGATACAAGAATGGGATTTCGAGATAGTTCATTGCTCGGGGAAAAGCAATGTAGTGGCAGATTTTTTGAGTAGGAATCCGCTAATGGAAGAAGGGAAACGGGAAACAGAAGTACCTCAGTCTTCTTCTCGTTCTGAACCTGATGATGATGGGTTGGAAGTTTTCAGTATTAATGTAGAGTCGTTACAGGCGGATCAAGAGAACGATTCATTTTGTAGTAGATGGTTAACGCGGTTGAGCGAACGTCCGGAAGCGTGGCGTAGCGGTTTTTGTTTGAGAAATAATTTATTATATAAAAGCGTACGTAGAGATGGAGAAATTAGGGAGGTATTAGTATTGCCTAGGTTTTTGTTTCAAAATGTAGTGAACGAATTACATGATGAGGCGTGGACAGGAGGTCATTTGGGTCTCGCAAAGACGTTGAAGAGATTTCGGTCGAAATATTTCATGCCGAAAGCCGATAAGGAGATAGAGCGTTATATAGCTTCGTGCGTGCCGTGTCAAGAAAGGAAGTTAGGTAGGTAATATTTTTAAAATTGTAAGACGGACCTGCGGATGAAATAAATTTTCTCAATAGTCCGGGAGGCCACTCGGCTATTTTGCGAGTTACTCGAGCGCGTTTTGTTATACGTACCAAGGCGGATAACGGGAAGATGTATGAAGTTGGCACGTCTGTATCAAGGACCATACAAGGTCATTGAGATCGTTGGGAGGTCTGATATGCTGATTCGTCGTCTGAACTCACGGTCACCGGGCGTTATTGTTAACACAAATTGTTTAAAACGCTTTGTGCTGCGTTGAGGAGTTCATCTGATATTAAATAATTATACATTAGGACATTAAATAATTATAGGATTAGGATAGGAACATTAGGATATTAAATAATTATACATTAGGAGTATAATATAATTTTATCCCGGTTGATGGTTTGTGTATGCGGTAGTGTTATGAATTGTTTATTAACCGGTGTTTCTTTTCATGTTGTTGCTGAACTATGATGTCTGATGAGGACCGTACACCAAAGACCCAAGAAATATCTGTAACATACTAGATTTCCGTGGTAGATTACCTTTATATGAGAAACTTTTATAAACGACAGTTCGAATAATTGTTTGAACCGATCGCCTGGTTTTATCTTTGAGAGCAGTATGACGAGGCAATAGCTATTCGTCATAGGGTTCTGTTATGGTTCCCGCGTTCTTAAAGTATAGAGTTGGGATGATTTGGTAAGGGGAGAGTAAGGGTTGTATAACGAAGTTGGTAACGAAGGTTTCTCAATGAAAGTAATTTCTGATGTGGGATAACTCGGGTATTCAATACACATTCGAGATTCTTTGTAGTGTCTTTACTTGGGTAATTGGTTGCAACTCACGGCGATTATCTTAAACTGTTAATAGTAAAAGATAGTTTACTGAATTCCAATGGATTAGTTGAGGTTTATGTACGTAGTAGTAACGGTTTTAAAGCTAGTTGATTTCATCGTATTATTGGAACGAATTTTAATGAACTCATTCCTACACCCATATTCTTAGTTGTTTCCTCACCCTTACTAAGCGTTCACTCACCGAGGCAGCCTCAGTGAGGCAGCCTTCTCTGAGGACCTTCCGAATTGTATTCTTATTAGTGAAAATGAGCATTCCTAAGTTGAGATATGACGTCACAATTGAGCCACCTCACTGAGGTCATTTCGTTGTTCAAAAAAAATACTTGTCAGATTCTTTCTTTCAGAAAAAAAAGCGCGAGAACTCTTGAAAATATGGACGCAATTTTGAAATTAATAATTGAAAAATTATCTAAGGCTAGTTTCTACTTACGTTCAAGTGGTTTATTAGTTGAAAATGGGGGGGCGTAAGCCTAAGAAAAGAAAGAAGGCGAAGGACGAGGAGGAGGACGTAGTCACGGACAGCGGTGACTCCAGCCCAGGTGAAGACCAGATCGAGGACGGAGAAATGGACTTGGATAAATATCTAACGCCTTACAGGGTAACAGACTACACTCGTAGGTAACCCGAGGATCTCTCTAACGGTAACAAATACATTGTTTTCGTAGAAAGCTCAGTAGAAAATCCAATAGGTAGCAGGGACATGATCTCGCTAAACAACTGCCTCACAAGATTTATAAAAGGTATAAAATACCTTAAAAAAATTACAAAATTCAAGATGGGAGTTGTCTTTGACAAACCGAACCTGGCCAACACATTCTTGGATAATAACACCTTTCTAAAGAATTATTCTTTGAAGGCATCAATACCAGCGGCGTCAACCGAGGTCACTGGGGTTGTTCGAATTCCGACAGTAATGTCCAATGAAAAAGTATTTGAGGCCCTCTCAAGTTCCAAAAAGATTATATGTGTAAGAAGATTACTAAAGAGGACACACAATGACGGGAAATCTAAACTAGAACCCACACCCACAGTTGCAATTACATTTGCATCATCATCTTCATTGCCGGACTATGTCTATTTAAAAAAATGGCGACTACAGGTGGAGACCTACATACCTCCAATCAAACAATGCTTCAAATGCCTACGATTTGGACATATGGCCAAATACTGTAAAAACACCGAACGCTGCTCAATTTGCTCAAAGCCACACAACTTCAAAGAATGTAAAGAGGATAAAGACAAAGCAATTTGTGTACATTGTTGACTGTATGCATAACTATTCTAATAACGATATTAATGAATGTAAATGTAACAATAGTGAACATATTAAATTAATAGATAATCTTTATAATGACATTGTAAATACCCTGCAAACAGCAGCTGTACGTAGTTTTTATGTTAAAAACCCTAAAATTAAAAAACTTATTGGTTGGAATTTTCATGTTAAGAAATATCATTCTATTGCTCGACTAAAATTTCAGGAATGGGTTGTATGTGGTAGGCCGTGCTCGGGGCATTGCTATGAGGAAATGTCTGTCTCGCGCCGGGATTTTAAGGCTGCCTTAAAATATATACAGAAAAATCAGGAAAGAATTAAATTGGATGTTTTGGCTAGACATAAATCGGGTGGGAATTTTGTTCAGTTCTGGAAGGAGACGAAAAAGTTCAATCATAAAACATGCTTACCCGTGACTGTAGGGGGGGAGCAGGATCCTAGTAATATTGCAAATCTTTTTCAAAAACATTTTAACCCGGTAAGTACTTTACCGTTAGCTGCTAGTAGGGATAACTCGAGTAGATGTCGTCGTGTGCCGGGGAAATTCCGAGTGACTACTGATGACGTAATCAAGGTTCTCAGGAAAGCGAAACGGGGTAAGTCCCCGGGACATGATGGCCTCAGCATTGAACATCTTTTGTACTCGGGTAGGTACATCTGTGAGGTACTGGCGCAGTTTTTCAATCTCTGTGCGCAGCATTCATACCTACCTGCTAACTTAATTCGCACACTAGTAGTTCCTATTGTCAAAAATAAGACTGGTGATGCCTCGAGCGCGGCAAACTACAGGCCTATTTCGCTGGCTACGATTGTGGCCAAGGTACTTGAAAGACTGATACAACTAAATACTTCACAGTTTCAAAAAATAGATGATGCTCAATTTGGCTTTAGGGCTGATGTTTCCACGGATATGGCTATATTTTCTTTAAAACAAACAGTTAATTATTACTTGAGCAATAAAACAACGGTATACGGTTGTTTTTTAGATTTAAGTCGAGCTTTTGATACTCTTAATCATGATCTGCTGTGGAACAAATTAGACAGGAGCGGGGTGCCATCTGGCACTGTTGATCTTCTAAGTTACTGGTACAGTAGTCAGACCAACAGTGTCAGGTGGGGTAACGTCCTGTCTGATAGTTATAGGTTGACCTGCGGCGTGCGGCAGGGTGGCCTGACCTCCCCCGACCTGTTCAATCTTTATATGAATGACTTGATCGTGGAGCTGAGCGGCACGCCCGTGGGGCTCAGGCTTGGTGACAGGTATGTCAACAACCTGAGTTACGCGGACGATATGTGTCTGCTCAGCCCCACGATCAAAGGCCTGAGGAAGTTATTGTCTATATGTGAAAAATACGCACTAGAACACGATCTAATATATAATGTTAAGAAGACTGAGATGATAGTGTTCAGGTCGGGGAAAGGACCGGACCACATTTCCAGTCTCATGCTTAAGGGTCAACCTGTAAATATAGTCGAGAACTTCAAGTACCTTGGCCACATTCTCTCGTCTTCTATGAAGGACGACGCTGATATTGAGAGGCAGCGTAGGGCTTTATCAATAACTGGTAATATGATAGCAAGAAGGTTCTTTAAGGCCTCTTCAGATGTAAAAATATTATTATTTAAAACTTTTTGTCAATCATTTTACACGTGTCAACTCTGGGCTAAGTACACTCGAAAATCTCACGATGCACTTCGAGTCACATATAACAACACTTTTAGGCACCTGATGGGCTTGCGCCGAGGCTGCAGCGCATCGGGGATGCTCGCCGAGACGCGTGTCAACTCTTTTAGTGCCATCGTGAGGTTCAGAATAGCCGCCTTCATGAACAGAGTTGACATGTGTAGAAATACTATCATCAAAGAGCTGTCTGATAGACTTATAACTACTGGCATGTTTAAGCATTGGCTTGCAACAGCAGCGTAGTAAATATGACAAGAGCACATAACTACATACATTTTGTAACACTGTATAATTGCTTACTATATTTTTTTAAGTTCTTTTGACAACTATGGATAACATTTTTCGTAAATGATTCTGAAAATAAAGTTTTATTATTATTATTATTATTATTATTATTGTCAAGGCAACCATATTTCCATAGCAGGCACTTGCCCAATTAAACAAAAAAAAATACAAGAAATGAAAAACAAACTTAGCCCATCTTCTTTTGCCAGTCTTTTTGACGACAAAAACTTCCCAGCCCTTGGAAAAAAAGACTCTAAAAAGGATTTAGTGAACCTTTTATTAGGGGATCAATCATTCTTACAGATAATTACTGAAAGTATAGTCAAAATAATCACACTTAATAAAACTAACAATACAACTATATCCTCGAAAACAGTCAGTGATGTTTTACAAGAAACATTCCAGAAAAAATCTCAAACGCCATCATCTTCACAGAACAACTAAAAATAGTACAGTGGAACGCTCAAAGTCTTTTGAGCAACAAACATATTTTAACTCAGTTTTTATATGATAATGAAATACATGTAGCTCTTTTGTCAGAAACTTGTTTAAAACCGAATCATCGATTCAAAATTAAAAATTACTCTGTCTTAAGAAATGATTGCGGTAATGATCATAATGGAGTAGCAATCTTAGTACATAATAGTTTAGTTTTTAAACCATATAACACTTATTTCGATAATTCATTACAAAATATTTCTATAGAACTGCATTTCAATAACAAGGTTTTACATTTAGTCAGTATGTATATACCTGGGAATTGTTCCCCTAGTTTTAATAATAATAGGTTTGAGAATTTATTGAAAAGTATACCTAAACCTTTCATAATAGCTGGCGATTTCAATGCCCATAACACAACTTGGGGCAGCAGTACAACTGATCCTAGAGGTAGAGGTATCTTGAGTATAACAGAGGATAGCGATCTGGTTATTTTGAATGATGGTTCAACCACCACAGTAGGATCACATATATGGAAACCCAATGCTCTTGATTTAACTTTTGCTACTTCTTCTCTTGCATTATCTTGTGACTGTTGGGTACATGATGATCCACTGGGTAGTTACCACTTGCCAACTATAACAAAAGTAATAATTAACAGTACTGCAAATAGTGATGTAGAAACATCTAATATACCCTCCCACCCGAATTTGCGAATGGTGAACTGGAAATTGTATAAAGAAAAAGTTACTTCTTACTTAAATCATTTTCAAATTGATAGAACTAATCCATTGGAGTCTTACAATAAGTTTTGTACTCTGGTCTATAAATCTGTTGTTGAGTCTGGTAAACATGTTATTGATCATTCAAATAAAACTGTAAATTTTTCGTTAAAAAAACCAGTTATACCATGGTGGAATTTAAAATGCTCTCAGGTAGTAGACGAGTCTAAATCAGCATTTTTAATATTTAAAGCAAGTCCAACCTTAAATAATTACATAATTTTCAAGAAACTCCAAGCACAAAAAAAGTTAACGTTGAAACAGGAAAGATTAAGTAGTTGGACAGAATTATGCCATTCTATCAATAGGTTAACACCTATCAGTAAAGTTTGGAACACAATCAGAAAATTTAACAAAACTGGTTCAAGTGATAATAACCACAATACGAATGGTGAATGGGTGAAAGAATTTCTACAAAAATATACACCTGACACTGTGGAGAATATCGTACCAAACACTACAGATTCAAATTCCTATTCTGAAAATTCATATTTAACTCAAGATTTTACTTTGTCTGAGATAAGGGCTGCTTTGAATTCTAGGAGAGATACTGCTACTGGTTTAGATTGGTTATCATATAAAATGTTCAAATAGTTAAATATTGATCACTTAAAATCGTTTTTAGACATACCTAACTTACTATGGTCTGGATTAATTATTCCTAAGGAATGGAAAACTGATTGCTTAGTGCCTATTTTGAAGATGGGTAAAGATAAAAACTTATCAGACTCATATCGTCCAGTAACTTTGACCTCATGTGTGGGTAAAATATTTGAGCAACTTATGAAACAACGTTTAGAGTACTTCACAGAGAGTAATTCCATTTTACCACAAAATCAATTTGGATTCAGGCGTGGTCGATCGGCCCGCGAAAGTCTTTCACATCTCTTTCTTGACATACACAGTGCTTCCGTCAAACAAGAATATTTAGCCAGCATATTTTTTGATATAGTTGGAGCTTTTAACAATGTAAATCTGAATATTTTATCTTCTATCTTGTCTTCACTGCAATTACCTGAAAAAATTGTTAAGTGGATATTTAGTTTCTTGCATGGACGCGAAGTTTTTGTAAAATTTAAAAAAACATTAACTGGTTCTAGGTTTTCTTACAAAGGAGTATGCCAGGGTGGAATTCTATCACTGTTCGGTATTTCACCAAACACTTCAAGAGGAGCGTTGTGGACTGTATAATGGAATAAAATATACTAATTAGGTAGGATGATGCGATGTAAAGTTACGAACGATCCTAACACACAAAAAAGAGGAAGCAAATTAATCTACCACTTACCATCAATGCCTTCACCAACCAAATCCAAGTTGGTGCTGGTAGATCGGAGCTGCTGAGTGCTGGTGTAAAGTCCGTACAATAACACACACAAATAGATAAACTGCACGGCAGATAGATGCAGGAAATAACAAAAGCTCACGGAGCAAGGAAAATGTAAGGAACGTCCTTTTAGGCTCAAAATTCAAGTGTACCACGGGGCTGCTTGAAGCGAACTGCACGACCGTTGTACCGGTCCTTCCACCGTTTTTTCACGCCAAATCGAGGGTAGGTGGTTCAAACATATCGGGCAGCGGCAAATCATTCACTACCCTCAATTTCCGTAATGTATGGATCGAACAATCACCTTTACTGTTTATTATTTATATACACAAACTGAATTCAATTTTAGGCAATGAAGTTCAAAATTTACAATTTGCAGATGATCTGGTTGTTTATTCTTCAGGATCAAACTTAGATAATGTCATTGACAAATTAAACCTAGCATTACAAAAACTTAAAAATTACTTTAATGATTTAAATTTGGACATCAGTGTAGAAAAAACTAAAGTAGTAGTATTCACAAAAAAAAGTGTAAGAGTCTCTAGAGTAAAAATTTTTTATGACAGGAAAATACTTCCGGTTGATGGATCAGACAGATTTCTAGGAGTCCTTTTTACTCAACATTTCCGTTTTGATAAATATGTTGGTTGCTTATCGGATAGAGCTGTTAAGGCGTCTAATATATTGAGGTCACTTGCTAGAACTTCGTGGGGTGCAGATCCCAAAATTTTACTGATGTTATACAAGTCATTGGTGAGGAGTCATTTTGAATATGCTTTCTTTTGTTTCAGTTCCCAAAATAAATTATTAGATAAGTTAGAAAAGATTCAGAATAAGAACTTACTATAACTGGTGCTATGATGTCCACTCCCATTGTTTCGATGCAAGCTGAGTGTAGAGTTCCTCCACTTATATTTCGATTCAATTATTTAATGAACAATTTTACTCTTAAACTAATGTCTCTCAGAGACAATCCTCTCATCTCCAAGATGGTTAATGTATACTCAGCTTGTTCATCAAATCTTCCTTACTTGGTGAAGAATCTTCCTGAAATGTTAAAATATAAGTCTGAATCTAATTTTGCTGAGAATCCGATATGGCCTTGTTATATGGGATGTTATGAGAGTAAGTTTTGTGCCTTGTAGATTATTATGGAAAGAGAATTGAGACAAAAAGAACAAGTGTATGATTTGCTTTCTCACTAGAAAGATTACAGTCAGATTTATACAGATGGCGGGTTGGGTCTTATATAAGACACATTGAAATTTGAAGATTGGAGTACTTAGGTGGTTAGGGGGGGTCCTTAGCTATCCTCTGATACCATTAACTGATTTAGGAAACATCATTTAGCCAATCTCGGAACGACAAATGTCAAACTCAAAAGCTCCAACGTTGGATATTGGTACATGATTTTAGTAGAAATTACAAGATTTTGTTGTAATGGTAGAAATTTGCGTCAGCAATTTTGTATTTTCTGACATAATGACTTGCTCATTTCATTCCGATTCCTTCCGTGTTTCGTGAATGTTCTGTTGCGCTCTCGTTTTATCCGTGATTCTCTGGATGACTTTGGCTTTGTTTACTTACTAACTACTTTATGGAGTTTATCAGAACCAAATTGGTTGCTTTAGGTCACTTCGTGTTTAAAAACTAAAGATAGGTTTGTTAGGTTCACACGTTACAGCAGACCCGGGAGCCGGAACGAAGCGGAGCGGAGCGAGGCGACTTCCTACTCTTGGCAACCCCTCCTCCAACCCCTCTCCTCCTCCAACTCCCCCGAAATCCAAAAAATGTAGGCATTTTCTTCAATCTTTGGACCTCCATAACATAAAAACTAGTGGTTTCCTAAAAGGGGGGGTAGGTGGGGGGACCTCCCCTCCCCCACCCCTCCCCCCCTCCACGCCCCCCTTCCCCAAATTCAATGTGTCTTATACAAGTACTTACCCCAGATGGCTCTAAAAAGGGCAACACAGTATCAATTGCCACCTACGACATAACAGCTAGAAAAGGTGGCGGAAGCCCCCACTTGTAAAATATGTCTCAGAATACCTGATAAAATGAGTGTGTATAGTGCAGAAGCTATAGCTATTATTCAAGCTTTACAGTACATAGAAGAAAGAGAAGTGGATTGTAATCACTGACAGTAAGAGCGTATTATCAGCTCTAGACAACCCCATGTTTTACGCTGGTTCGAGTTATTTAATTTACACTATACGAGAAAAGTATTTTGACATTTGCAACCGTCACAACAACAAACAGGTTATATTTTTCTGGACACCGTCACATATCGGTGTTGCCGGTAACGAAAATGTTGATTATTTGGCAAGAGCTATTACACCATGTCCCGTAAGTCTACCCACAAGAGCTATGAATGTTCCAAGCTCTGACCTAACAATAGAATTCAAGGATACCATGAAAAAATAATGGCTAAATCACTGGAAAGAAACTGTTATCCACAAAGGCAAATGGTATTACGAAATCAATAAACAAATATCCCTTCCTTGGTTCGTCAAAGGAACTGAATTTATATGCCGAAAATTCTATTCCGTTATCTGCCGGCTTAGATTTGGTCATGGGCGCTTCAAAGCACATTTAAAAAGACTAAATATGATCTCTTCGGATGAGTGCGATCAATGCAACACAGCTTCTCCATAATCCCTTTACCACATTTTTTATGAATGTCAATACTTTTGATTGACCAATTGTTGAATATTTTCAAAGAAGACCTGAACGTCCCGCGCTCGCTTCAGGATTTATTGCAAAACCCAGCAACCTTTAAACCGATATATAGATATGTGGAGTCCACAATTGGCGAAATTTGATTAAGACATGGCAATATTGCCTTTACCAGATACTTGGAACTGACGGGGAAAACTGTGGCACTAGCAATTAAACATAAAATTATATAAAACCATTACGTTTTAGGGTAGAACCGCCTAATTTTGACACCTCTCTAATTATCGACACCACAAGAAGATTTTAAAAATAAAACGTTTTATCTAATACTTTTATTCAAACAGCAAAAACTAAACGCAACTTATATTTGTCTATTTAATGGCAACACTGTCAACATTCTTTCTGTCAAGATGGCTGTGACATCGGTGGTGTTTTTGTGAAGGCCGTACGATTTTTCTACAAAATCCTTACATTCACAGTGATTTTGATAGTGGTAAGTACTCACAAATGTCGCTAAATAATCGCAGTTTCATGTTTTTTATGAAGAAACAAGGCTTTAATTAGTC
Source organism: Argyresthia goedartella (assembly GCA_949825045.1). Taxonomy (NCBI): domain Eukaryota; kingdom Metazoa; phylum Arthropoda; class Insecta; order Lepidoptera; family Argyresthiidae; genus Argyresthia; species Argyresthia goedartella. Next base: position 23,867,997 of record OX463811.1, read on the forward strand.
GTTTATGCAGTTAGGTGCCTAAAACGTAACTTTATTTTCATTGTTTTTTAACGGTTTTTGTGAAAACCCCAGTGTCAATAATTGGTGTTCGTTTCTATGTATTTGCCTAATTTGGACATGGTGTGTCAATAATTGACTTGAGGGTTTTACGTTTTATATAGGATTTTAATCGCTGAGAACTTAATGTTATGGTTGAGAACCGAATGAGTACTTTAAAAAAACAACATCAGTAGCCCTATTCCAAATATTGACTCCATGTCGAATGTGTGGAAATCTATTTTTGACACCAAGTCCATAATAGGTTTTAAGGGTGTCAATATTTAGGGATGTTATGCTTATTAATTTTATATATTCATCTGTTGCAGGTAACCACGTACTACAACTACTTACTACTAACTCCTACTACTACCTACCTAACCGAATGTAATGGCAAAACCAAAACCCAAAAGTGATCCTCCGAAAAAAAGGAAAAAATATAGTCAAGAATCTGTAAAATTGGCTCTACAAGAAATAAAAAAGGGAAAGAGCAAAAAACTTGCCTCAAAGACATACAACGTGCCTCGATCAACATTGATTTTTCAAATAAACAATCCTAATAGTAAAGACAGACCAGGTCCACCAACAGTCCTAACAGTTACAGAAGAGAACGAACTCGTTGAGTGGATTGAAATAAATAGCCGAAAAGGATTTCCAAGACGAAAAGAAGATCTAATAGCAAGTGTTGCAGACTTTTTGAAAAAAGTAAAAAGACCTAATCCATTCAAAGATGGAATACCAGGAAACAAATGGTATGATTTATTCATGAAGCGTCATCCTGAGCTGACTATGAGAACACCAGAGAGCGTCACCGCCGCAAGCTCATGTGTGGCAGAAAATGATATCAGAAAATGGTTTTCTGAAATAGAAACATATTTAAAAGATCATCAGTACATGGAAATATTATCAGACCCTGGAAGAGTTCTAAATGGAGATGAAACTAATTTCTTGCTTTGCCCGAAGAGTGGAAGGGTTATAGCTATAAAAGGAGAAAAAAATGTCTACGAAGTGGACCAGGGCCAATCAAAATCATGTCTAACAGTCATGTTCACATTCAAAGCTGATGGAAGCCAAACTCCACCGCTAATAATTTACCCGAACAAGCGATTACCTAAAGATATTACATCGAAAGTACCGAGTGATTGGGGAATAGGTCTCAGCGAAAATGGATGGATGAAAACAGAGATTTTCGTCGACTATGTAAAAAATGTTTTACACCCCCATCTAGTCGCTACAGGAACTATATTTCCTGTAATATTTTTTGTGGATGGGCACAAGACACATGTGACGTTGAGTGTCAGTGATTTATGTACTGAATTGCAAATAATATTAATAGCCCTTTACCCAAATTCCACGCGGATCCTACAACCAGCAGATGTGTCAGCTTTTAAGCCATTAAAAAATGGTTGGAAGGACACAGTACATGCATGGAGAAGAACCCACCAATCAGAAGCTCTCACTAAAACCGAATTTGCCCCACTTTTGATTACTGCTCTCGAAAAGTCCATCTTTCCTGATACATTGAAAAATGGTTTCAAAGCAACTGGTCTTTATCCGTGGAATCCAGACAATATAGACTTCACAAAATGCCTAGGAAAACAAACAACAGACAAAAACAGGATTGCTTCTGAAACTACTACTAGTCCAACTATAACCATGACTCGACAACAATTTCAACAAATTGTTAAAGAAAATTCGACAGAAGATAAAGAAAAACTGTTGAAATCAATTTTCAACTATTTCCAACTAGAGTTTCTCGAAGACAAATCAAACAATATGAATGAAGTGATTATTGCCTTTGATACATTTCAAACAAAAGCAAACACATTTGCCGCAGTCACGGAAATTGAGAACTTGGACATTGATAACTTGTCTTTTTTACTTAACGATTATGACGAAGATTTCGAGTCTCAAAGTCAATCTGTTATTCACATCGTACATGATGTTGAAATTCATGAAATTCGAGAAAGCGACACCACAATACAGGAACAGGACAGACAAACATTGGACAGGACAAATGAAAACCAAGATTATATGGACAGCATCGAAAAATTTACAGAAACTCCTCTTCAAATTCCCACACCAACATATATCAGTGAATTAAACCCAGAAGATAAATATGACTCTACCGTTAAGTCCATAAAAAAAACCAAGTTGAAGGATTTATTTATTTATTTATTTATTATATTAGGTACACAAAACAGCACTAGAGATAATACATCAAATTACAGCAACAAAACAAGTACAAAAGGGGCTGTCTCCAGCGCCAAAAGTATGTGTACACAGCATGGTGTAAGGTAAATCTAGAACTAACTAAACAAAAACTACATACAATGGAAAGATTACCTACTTAACTATTGGAAAAACTTAATTTATTTTTCTACACTTAAGAGATGAAATCGAACTAAAAAAACTAAATAAAAAACATTTTAAAAGCATATATAAATGATGATCGATATCTGGTACAATCAATGATTTATCATACCTGCTTAAGGATTTTGCGCATTTTATATTTAAAGCAAGGCAACGAGACGTGGTAGATGTCAGGAACATCATCTTCGGTGGCCACAACTTCATTGTAGCGACGACACATTCGAAGCATGGGGTTATTGGCGCTGATGTTCGACCTGCATGTTGGGATGAAGAAAGGACGCGGTATTCTGACTGACCTGCTTGGTACTTGAAAGTTGATTTCTGAGAGAGTAGAAGTTACTATTGCTCCATTTATTATTTTATGAAGATGGATCAGATCCTGGAGTCTACGACGCGACTCTAAGGATTCCAGTGAGAAACGTTCGCATCTTTTATCGTAAGACTTGACCGCGCGACGAAGACCGAGACGCGCGCAGAGCATGCGTAGGAAGCGCTTCTGGACTGACTCAACATGATCGATGAGGGTTTTGTAAAATGGTGACCAAATGACAGACGCATATTCCAATCTGGAGCGGACAAGGGCATTATACAACAGAATGAGACTCTCTGATTTCTTAAAGGACTTAGTTACTCTTGAAATGAATCCAAGAAGTTGGTTACATTTTTTTACTAGGGCTGAGCAGTGTTGATTAAGACTTAGTTTGTCGTCGAAAATAACGCCTAAGTCACGGGCTTCGTGTTTTCTTTGCAGCGTTACATCCCCTATGGTATAATCGGACAGGACAGGATTGTGGTTACGGGTCATCGTAATTACGAAGCACTTGTCAGCAGCCAAAAACATGCGGTTGTCTGCGCACCAGTGGGACAGTTTGTTCAAGTCTTCCTGAAGGGTTGTGCAGTCGCGTTGTGTACGGACACGTGTAAAAACTTTGAGGTCGTCAGCGTATAACAAGCAAGGACTATTGAATTTTATCACCAGGTCATTGATAAAAATTATGAAGAATAAAGGCCCTAGTAGAGATCCTTGCGGAATACCAGAGGGGATTCCAGCTGGAGACGATAAGTGCCCTTTCAGCGCTATTATTTGGCTACGGTTTTTGATATATGATTCCACCCAGCGCAGAAAGTTTCCGTGCACCCCATATAGTGATAGTTTGCAACAAAGAATACGATGGTTTACTTTATCAAAAGCTTTACGAAAATCTGTGTAGATTGTGTCCACTTGGCAGCGGTCGTTGAACGCCGTACACAGGTAGTTTGTGTACTCGAGCAGATTGGAGACAGTTGATTTTCCCTTGACAAAGCCGTGCTGCTCAGGTACAATACGTGGCTTGACATGGCTATAGAGCACATCGAAGACGAACGACTCAAGCACCTTAGCGAAGCATGATAATATGCTGATGGGGCGATAGTTACCACAATTGCTAATATCACCCGATTTATGGATAGGCACAACAAACGCCAATTTCCAATTATTTGGAAAAGTGCTCGTGCTGAACGACTTGTTGAAGATGATCGTAAGAGGTATAGATAGAGCACCGGCACATGATTGAATGAAGTAGGGGGGAATCCCGTCAGGACCAGCTCCTTTATTGACATTTACAGTCAGCAACTTTCTACGAACTGCATCTTGAGGTATAGTCATATTGGCTAGGGTATTGTTACATTCACCGACGTTGGTTGATTGTCTTGCTTACGCTAAAACTCCAATTAGAAAAGGTGTAAGAACGATAGAAAGAAAACCATTTGTACTAACTTCTAAGACGTGGCAAGACGGTGAAAGAGCTAAGCTTGAAGATAAAAAAAGAAATTAGACGGTATTCAAAAACGAAAAGAGGAAAGACTTTTGAAGAAAAACCAGAAAGCTGAAAAGAAAGTTGAAAAGAAAAAGAAAAAAGTAATTCCTGAAACGAAGAAAATAAATGTCATATCTGATATTACCTTGACTGAAACTGAAAAAAGATGTACAAAAAGTAGTTTATCAATTAATCAGGAAAAAACAAATGGACCACAAGTATTCAGAACACCTGAAAAAATTGAGAAAGTGAAGTTACGACTTTTCTTTGACAAGACAAGAGTTTCTAGAAGAAAAATCTGAAAAACTGCAAACAAAAGAAATACCTATAGTGACTAAAATGGAAACAAATAATACACCAAAGACTGCTCTCAAAGAAAAGACTGAACAAGTTCGTGCTAAAGCTAACAGGAAAGAGACTAAAGAGAATATTATAAAAAAGCGGACACAGTTTGTAGAAGAAAAGCCTAAAATACTGCAAACAAAAGAAATACCTAAAGAGAATAAAATGGAAACAAAAAATACACGAAAGACTGATCTCAAAGAAAAGACTGAACAAGTTCGTGCTAAGGTTAAAGACAGTAATAATAACTCTCGAAGGCAATTACTGGGCCAAGCTATTGAAGCAATATTAAGAGAAAATGATTCACAGTAATTGATTAAATTTGTAGTGATAGACACTTATGATAGACACCTATACCTATCTATTCAGATTGAAATAGTAAAACAAATTACTATTTTGTCTCAAAGTTGCATAATATTGCTTCACTATTTATTGTTTAAGTGAGATTCCTAATTGATAGCTGAATATAATACTAAATAGAAATATAATAACACCTACCTTAAACATCGTTTTTATTTCGTTTTACCCTCCCCAGGTGATTTAAGACTAGGTATATTGATGTATTTTAAAACTAGGTGTCAATATTTGGAGGTTTTACTGTCAGAATTAGGGGTTTCTGTGTCAATATATGGTAGAAACACTATTATTTTTATTTAATCTTTTTTTAATGACTAACGATGAAAAATATGTAAATAAATGTTATCACGGTATTCCCAAAAGTCTAAACAAGTGGATTTGAAAAACAAAAAGGCGTAATTTTATTTTTCAAATATATCAAAGAGACTGTTTTTCTAACATACCGCTAAAAGTGTCAATAATTGGGTAGTTTACCCTAATTCAATAGGCGAAACACAAGTTAAGTGACACCGTCAGTCAATGAAAGATAAAACCTTCTACAAAGTATTAAACCATGAGGTAGCATCACAGCTTCCAACACCTTCTCCTGATGTTCACTCATGTGGCTAAGACACGGCACTATCCACACATTAGTGTTGCACAGTGTCTTGCAAACTTTACTTTTGACAGCGGCTTTGTCATTATATCAGCTAGCTGTATTTCGGTTGGACAGTAGCTGACATTGATCATTCCACTCACGAAGTGCTCGTGGATGATGTGGTATCGCACGTCTATGTGCTTCGATCTCTTGTTAAAGGAACCGGACTTTATAAGTTGAATCGAACTTTGGTTATCAACGTGTAGATTTATTTTTACTTCAGAGTCGGTTATTTCCTTCAACAGAGATTTTAGGTACAGTCCCTCTTTACAGCAGTCGGCTGCGGCTATGTACTCGGCTTCAGTCGACGATAGGGCCACTATAGGCTGTCTCTTGGATGCCCATGATATTGGTCCATCGGCTATCATTAGCACGGAGCCAGATGTGCTTCGTCTCGTCAGCGGATCTCCAGCATAGTCCGAGTCGCTGTAAGCATCTATGTTCTCGATAGGGCTGTTTCGTTTGAATAGTATGCCCTTATCTTTCGTCCCAACCAAGTACTTGAATATTTTCTTCACTCGTGTGACATCTTCCTTAGTGGGATTTTCTACTTTTCTGCTGACTAGGTTCACAGCTTGTGCGATGTCTGGTCTTGTTTGCGTGGACAGGTATAGTAAACTTCCCACTGCCTCTCTGTAGGGGTAATCCTTCTCCTGGGCAGTTTGCTGTATCGACTTTACATCATTGCTTCCAGGCGTCTCACAAGGCTTTGCGTTTTTCATATTATACTTTCCCAGTATTTCGTTTGTATAATATTTTTGAGTCAGCTTTATTCCTTCAAATTCAAATTCAAATTCAAATCATTTATTGCTGTCACATTACATTAAAAAAGGTGGTACAGGCAGGATACAGGTATACATGTGACGCCTCGTAGAGGCGTTGCAATTTTGAGAGATACAGGTTTTACTTAATATTACATAATTAATTACTTATTTCTATTACATTTAAAATGTTCATGTTAACTTGAACTTTAATAAATATTTATATTCCAACGACAATAGAATTCAAAATTAAAAAGTAACATCTACATTTATCTATAACAGTTTATAACAAGTCTCTTATATTTAAATTAAATTAAATCAAACTAAATCAATGTTAAATTATATTACGGCATGCTCCTAAATATTATTATTATTTTCTTGTCGATTTGTCATTATGTCATCTTATCGTCAAAAAATTCTTTTATATTGTAGTAGCTTTTGTGTATTAGGAAATTTTTTAAATGTTTGTTAAATAGCGTAGCTTTATCTATATTTTTTATACTATTTGGTATGTGGTTGTATATTTTTATTACCATGGAATGCGGCCCTGAGGATATTAATTTTAGTTTAGAGAATGGTACTTTTAATGTATGTAGGTTTCGGTCATTTCGTTTTATAGTATGTATTGGGGAGTACAGGTTGGGATGTTTTCTGACAAATTTGCAGGCTTCAAAAATGTAGATAGATGTAAGGGTTAATATTTCATGTTTCTCAAAAAATGGTTTACAAGACATCGTTTGGTCAATATTTACCAGTATTCTTAAACATTTCTTCTGCAAAATGAAAATGTCATTTACATCGGTACAATTTCCCCACAAAACTATACCATAAGATAGTCTTGAATGGGCGTATGCATAATATGCAGTTAAGGCAGTTTTAAAGTCTGTTACACGCTTCAAATGTCGGAGGGCATATATAAAGGACGACAGCTTATTTGTTAATTTTTGCATATACGGTTTCCAATTTATATGTGTGTCAAGGTCTATTCCTAGCAGCGTAGCAGAGGTTACAGTTTCTAATTTTTTATCTTTGTAATTGTATGTTATTTTTAGTGCAGTTTTCTGGTATGGTTTAAACTGGATTAACTTGGTTTTATTTAGGTTTAGTTGCAAATTATGACATTCTAGCCAATTTACAATTGTATTTAGTAGTGTATCTAATTTAGTTTGTAGTTCATTTGTGTTTGAGCAAGGTATTATAACCGAGATGTCATCAGCGAATAGTATACAGTGGTCGTCTATTATACTTGGAAGGTCGTTTATATATATCAGGAATAATATACATCCTAAAACGCTACCTTGCGGGATAGAGCCTTTGGCAAGGATTTTGTCGGATCTAACGTGTTGGATTTGACAAGTCTCGAGGTTAGTATTTTCTATTTCTACAAATTGAACACGATTTTCAAGATATGATTTAAACCACTTATGCGCGACTCCTCTAATTCCAGTTTTATACAGTTTAGATAACAGTGTTTTATGGCAGACTCTATCATACGCTTTACTCATATCGAGTAGTAGGCCCACGGCATATTTTTTGTTATTTAGAGCTTCAAGAATTTTTTGCAAATATTTATATATCGCTAGGGTTGTGGAATGATTTTTTCTAAATCCATTTTGGCTTTTATCAAAGATGTTAAATTTTTCATAAAAGGAATAAATACGTTTAACCATTACTGTTTCAAATATCTTTGTTGATGTTGGTAATAGTGAAATTGGTCGATAGTTGTTTGGGTCAGTAACATCTCCCTTTTTATGGATAGGTTTTATTAGTGATATTTTTAGGTCTGTCGGAAATATACCTTCAGAGAAGGATTTATTTACAAGTTTAGTATACGGGGTTGTTAATTCATTTGCGCATCGTTTTAACAAAAAAGGAGGGATTTCATCTATGCCACAAGATTTTTTATTCTTTAAGTTTTTTATTACATTTAATATTTCCTTTTCATCTGTTGGATGTAGATAAAAGGTGTTTTCAATTATGTTGTCTTGGCTTGAATTGTTACGGAGACCAGGATTTTCGTCTGAGTTTCCTATTGATGCAAAAAAAATGTTAAATGAATTCGCCACCAATTTGGGGTCATGTATTATTGTATTGTTTATTTTGAGTTTTACGTTATTTTTAATTTTTTGTGTTTTTTTATTTGTTTCTTCGTGGATTATTTGCCACATTGAACGAGATTTATTTTCTGAATTGTTGAATTTACTTATATTGTTTAGTTTTTTAGATTTATGAACGGCTTTTTTTAATGTTGTACAGTACTTCTTGTAGTTGTTTTGTAAGATTTCATTTCTACTCTGTGATATTAGCATTTTTAGCAATCTTTTATTTCTGCATGATATTTTTATTCCTGACGTTATATGTGTTTTCTTAGAATTAAATTTAATTTTTATTGGTTTTAATGGAATACACTTATTTAGGGCATTTTTTACAATTTCTTTGAAAATGTTATAGTTCTCATTTATATTTTTATTTAGTTTAAATTTGTGGTCCCAATTTATTGTAAATAGTTCGTCTTTGAATTTATTTATGTTAGTTTCAGTGTATCTTCGTTTTAACATTGTGAGCTGTTTAGGTTGGTATGTAGTGAGAGGTGTGGAAAACAATATTCCTCTATGGTCTGAGAAGCCAAGTTCGTCTATTACTACTTGAGTATCTATTTTGAAGTTAGTAAACAAAAGATCAAGGCATGTAGAGCTACTAGCTGTCACTCTCGTGGCGCCTTTAACTTTTTGGTGGAAGTTGTAAGTTAACATTAGGTTAGATAGTGTTCTTTTTGCTTTGTTATTTGTAAGGAAATTCACATTAAAATCGCCTCCAAAAATTACTTTCTTATTGTTGTCTTTTAATGCTAATAGTTTTAGGAGTTTTTCTAGGCATGTATAGAAAACTTCCACCTCTCTGTTACTATCTGGCCTATACAAATTTATAATTAATAAGTTAATTTCGGGTATTTCGATCGCGCATGTTTCAAAAATATATTCTAACGATTGTGATTTAATGTCAGTTCTTTCGATGTAATTTAGCGTAGATTTCACCAATATGCATACACCACCGCCTTCGTGCTGTTCTCGACAAAAGGACGAACCAGGTGTGTAGTTGTTAATATTTAGTAGCTTCAATTTTTCTTTATTCATCCAAGTCTCAGTTATGCATATGACGTTGATGTTAGGTTGTTCTTCTATCAGTGCTTCGAGGAGGTGGATCTTGTTATATACACTTTGCATGTTCTGGTAGAGTAGTTTGAGGTTTGTTTCGAAAAAAATCATTTCTTGATGCGTTGCTAGTATTTGGCGTACGTTGTTTTGGGTGTGAAGGTGAGGTTAGTTGCTCTATATTTGAACTCTCGAAATCTTCTCGTGATTTTCGCAGGTTTTGTTTATTAATTTCTTCGTTTGTTAATTCTTTCCCATTCAAAATCAGCTTATTATTTTGTATGACTGCATGGTGGCCATTTTTCCTTGCTGTATTTAGTGCTTGTTTTAATTCCCTTCTTTCATGTAAGGCTGTTCTAGTTAGGTATTCAGTAACTTTTAATCCGGTTTCTCTGAAATATGTAGAGTTTTCCATTATGTACTTTCTCATTCTTTTACTTATAAGCTCTATTTTTATTGGTCTGTTGTAGCCTTTTTTCCCTATATATGTTATTTCCTCTATATATCCCGCCAGGTTCACATTTAGCACTTCGTAGAATATATTTGTAATTCTGTCTATAACTTCCTCCTCTTTCTCCCAATAATTTTCTTGTAATCCATGTAATACTATTACCTTATCTGTGTCTTTGTTATACTGTTCCATTGAGCTTAAGTTTTTTGTTTCTTTTTGGAGTTTTTCATTTTCAGTTTGCAGTGTAGAGCATTTCTCTTCTAGTGATTTTACTTTCAGGTCTATTGTAGCGATTTTATCTTTCATTATTGTTTGCTCCTTACTTGTACTTTGTATAAATTTTTTAGAGTCTTCTTTTAGCTCAGATATGATATTACTTATTTGAGTTTGGAAGAAGTTTTGTATAGATGTAAGTATATGTTTGTTGTTTTCCTGTAGTATGGACGTGAATTTTTGTATGGATAGTTTTTCGTTTTCGTCGTAGGACGATTTATCTGGATCGTTTGCGGTTTCATTTTTTTGACTTTGATTTATTGGGCTTTCACATACTAGAGTGTTTCCTAAGGGCGAGCACACTGAGTCGTCATCATAAACAGAGTTGTTTAGGTTTTGTTTTGATAGCTTTTTCCTTACCGTTATGTTTGTATTATCTGGGTAGTTTGTAATATCGATTTTTTCTTCAGGCTTCTGTAGCAAGTTTGTTGTGCTAGTTTGCTGGTGGGATCGGATCGGTGTATTTGTGTTGTCTCCTTTCGGCTCCCTTGACCGGCAAAGTGGGCACTTCCATGAGTTCTTGTGATCGATAGTCATTGTGTTGTAAAACCGCTTTTCTGGTACATTTGCACATTCTAAATCATAGTTTTTGTTGCATTTTGAACATCTTAAAAATCTCCTATCAAGAATTTCATTGTGGCATCCCGCACATAAGTTCGCCATATTCATGAAGAAGTTGTGAATTGTAAGTGAATAAAATAATCAAACGTTTCGATTTAATTTTTAGCGCCACCAAGCGTGTGGTAGAGGAAGCTCGATGTCTATCTACTGGGTCTGTCGTCGAAAACCCAGCTGCATCTGTTTGGGAGGTTTTCCTCTATCACTCCATAGATGGCGCTGTATCCGATATCTATTTTGATCTTGATGATTCACGGAAATATTGATGTCGAGATTTTTGAGGTTATATTTTACTTTTATTTATTATTTTCAATTAATTTGATATAATCGATTTGTACTCCCCAACGCCGGAAGGTGGCGCTGAAAAATTTTCGCCCTCTGTTGGTGAGTAGCAGAACTACGACTTTTGGTATGATCTGATTGATTATGGATTAGTACTTCCCAACGCCGATAGGTGGCGCAGAAAATGTTTGCCCTCTGTTGGTGAGTAGCAGAACTGTGGCCTTTGGTATGATCTGCTGCTGTGTGGCGTTCAAATATTTGAAAAATTTAACGTTTTACGTTCGGTTTGAGGTTATATTTTTGGACTCACTTCGAGAACACGTTTGTTTCCTGGTATTCCTTAGCTCATGGGATAGCTAGGGAGCACTTTAGTGATGCTGTACAGTCCGGGGTGTCTTTTTATTGGGGTTTCACTTGTTAACACTGCATTGTTTGACTTTCACAGAATTGTTTATACACTCAGCGGCAGAAAAAGTGGCCCAAAGACAAAAGTTACTCAAACATTTTTTGTTGGTGAAATATTGAATTAATTTTAATTGGATTATTAGGTTTATTTGTTTTTAACTTTATTTACATTTAAAAGTTAGACTAAAATGCTTTTAAATAATTAAAAAAACTGAAATTAATTAAAAAAACAAAATGTATGGGAAGATTTATTCAATTAAAAATTAATTTAAACTTAGATGTGACTTAATTTTAATAACGTGTGTTACCACCTCTAGCTGTAATTACAGCTTGCATACGGTCTGGCATGCTCTGCAGTATGTTTCTGAGTTCCACTTGAGGAATTTCTTCCCAAGCAGCCACGACAGCATCCCTTAGCTCACGAAGGGTCTCTGGCGGGTTAGGCAGTGCTCTGATGCGCCTTTTAAGCATGTCCCAGACATGTTCTATTGGGTTCATGTCTGGGCTACGTGCAGGCCATGGCAGTCTTCGAATTCTGACAGCTAACAAGTACTGTTCGACCTCGGCAGCGACGTGAGCTCTTGCGTTGTCGTGCATTAACAAGAAATCCTCTGGACCAATGAGGTCTACGAAGGGCACAACATGGTCTTGGAGGATCTCTTCGATGTACCTGGCTGCTGTCAGGCGGCGATCCACGATGACCAACTCCGTGCGGGCATCTAAACATATGCCTCCCCAAACCATAACGGATCCACCTTGATAACTGACAGTTTGGCGCGTTGTGATGGGAAGAAAACGTTCCCCTCGTCGTCTGTACACTCTCTCACGGCCATCTGGTGCTCGTAAGGCCGCTCTGCATTCGTCTGTGAACAGAACTTTGCTCCACTGATCGTTCGCCCAGTTCACGTGTTCCCGGGCAAATCTTAATCGAGCAGTTCTGTGCTGTCTCTCGAGCTCCGGTCCTCGAGCTGGTCTCTGGGCACGCAAATCACGTTCCTCCATCCTTCTTCTTATTGTTCGCTCGCTAACAATGACACCTCGTGCCGCTTGAAGCCGCCGCCTAATCTCAACAGCGGTGAGGAACCGGTTCCTCAACACAGCCAAGATAATGAAACGGTCGTCACGGGCCGAGGTGCACCTTACTCTGCCGCTCCCAGGTCGTCGTGTATAAAGACCAGTCTCCCGGTACCTTTTAAGAGCAAACCTCAAGGTGGTACGCGGTACATTGAGAATTGAAGCCACCTCACGTTGAGTTCGTCCTTGGTCGGTTAACAACACCGCCTGAGCAACCTGAGCAACTGTAAGTGGCATCTTCTAATCCTTTCTGGAATAGAAATAACCCAGAAATCAATAAAAAACCTTAAATGGAAAGATTCAATGTACAATAAATTAAAAAAGAATTTTTAACTTACCTGTCTCGTGAAGGCACTAAACAGTACTGGCACTCATTTCAAAGAAAAGTGAAATGAAACGCAACTTTATCTTAAATCACCCACATAAATGAACTAAACACATCACTTGACAACTACCCTCATTCAAACATCGCATAAATAATGCTTAGTTTGTTTACGGATAAGTGACAAGTGTTCGGGCCACATTTTCTGCCGCTGAGTGTATCTCACTATTTCTTCACAGAAACTTGTAGATAACGATTTTGCTGAGTTAATTTTGTAATAGTAATGTTTTGAGTCAACATTTACACTGGTTTTATGATTGTTACTAATTTTTGTTATTAAAATGCACGGAGCAACTGTTTTCGTGGAGCTAGCGCCCTCTGTCCTCCTTAATTTTTTTTTTTTTTTTTACGGTGTTTGGTTGGTTGGCAGTTGTGGTTCGTTAAGCCACTTTACTAAGCCTGAATTGATCGTATTTATAGTCTATTTTTACCGGACTCTTCCTCAATGTTTAGAGGGCGTACATAACTTGACATACAGACTTGAAATCTGCTGCCATCACGTAACTGTGTATAACACTATCTCGTAGTGAATATACCGGCCGCATCAAGTTTAACAATGTTGGTTGTTCTCCCAACAGATTTACTTGGCCTTCAATTCTATCTGCGGCGCCGTGTGGTCTGCGGAGTGTGTTCTCGCGCGGAGCGCGAGGACCACTACGGTTGCGGGGTCGAGGACTTATGGTTGCCTCATGCCCGCGGCGTCAACTCGGGGGGTAACGTCCCCCCCGGTCTTGGGTGGCCCCTACTTGTCAGGGGCCTCGCGTGGTCTTCGTTGCGCTGTGCTTTCGCCGTCTATTGGCATACACTGGCGACAACGGTGCGGGAGCTTCTTCTTCTCCACTGTGCCGTGCTTTCGCCCTCTTCTGCGGGCTTACACTGGCGACAGTGGGATGTGCAGCAACTCTCTTGGGAGTGGTCTGCCTTCAGGCGGACGTGCGTGGTGCGGAGCAATGTCGTGGAGATGTGCGTGGCGGCTGTTGTCGGCGCAGTCGTACATGCGCCGTGCCAGCCGCGCGACGAATTTCTCCACGGTGGGCATCCGGGTATCTCTCATGATTGTGGTGTTGCGCACGTACCGCCCGGCTCCTGTGATCACCCGCAGGGAGATGTTCTGGAACCGCTGCAGCCGTGCCTTCTGGGTCTTCGACAGCAGGGCGTACCATGCTGGAGCCGCGTAGGTGAGCCGCGAGCGCACATAGGCCTTGTACACCCGCAGCTTGGCTCTCAGAGGCAGGCTGGACGACAGTATCTGCGGCGCTCAGTTTTGCGCTCGAAGTGTACTGTCTAACGTTGCCTTCAAGAACGCATCTGTTATAATACGCGTTGAGATCTTCGCCCTGTAGTCTGTCTGGGCATCTCAACGTTTCCAACTCGTTGCTAAGTAGTAGGGAGGGCTTGCCTACAAACTTGTGGTCGAGTGGTCCACCAACCATTTTGGAAGCGTGTTTTTGCAACCTATTTAAATAGGGCATGATTAACATAATGTCGGTTCGAAGACCGTCTTCAAAATTATGATCTGCTGGCATTATCTCATCAGCATTCGCTAGGATATTATCATTCCAAATAGCGCCTGGAATAGGACAGTTTTCACGATAACGTGTCCTTACATTTCTGGGAGTGGCAGGATTTGCCAGAGCGACAACTGTCGCCCGAAGATTAGAATATAGTGTAGACTCCGGTCTAGGCCGGATCTGGCCATCCACTTCTGGGGATGCGGCGACAACGGGTAGATAAATTTTCTCTTCATGTTTTAAAATCCCAATTGCGTCAATGATGCGCTTGATTGGGGTTGGAACAAACGTAAATGTTTTAATGATTCTCAAGAATTCAGCATTCAAGCCCGTGTGCTGGTTCAATTCGTCAGCGAATCTTGGGATGAGTGGGTACTGGGGTATGATATTCATTATTTTTGCTTCGAACAAAGCGAGATAAGCCCGGTATTGTGAATAGATGCTTGGGATACGGATATTATCGGCGTATTGCGTTGCAACATAAGTTAAATGAGCAGTGCCGAATCCGATACCTCTCGAAGTGACGGACAGCATATTTGCTTGAAGCGTCTGAACTTCGGCGAGTCGATTATATTCATCTTCGACTCCAGCGAACAATTCTTCTTTAATTTTGTCGCGATTGGCATCTCTGACTTCAGTCCCTTTCTTCTCGCGGTGGTCCTCCAATCTTTGAGAACTACGGCGCTGATGGGTACTACCTCTACTGCGGCCGCCGCGGCCTCTGCCCCTTTGGGGCGGTTGATCGTCTTGATAGTAATTGTTATTATTATTGCTTCCATTGTCATATTCCTCATGGTAACGGTTGTTACCTGAGTTGCCTCTTCTTCCACGCTGGTGATTAAAACCGGAATTGTACATATTGAGATTCGTATGCCAGGCGGATATCCAAACCTGAAAAACGCTTCTTTGGAGTTATGAATCTCCATACCCAGGTACGTACTTGGGTTTTCATTCTTCTTCATTTCAAATTTGGTTTCAAGTTTTCCCATGACACTTTGAATCTTTTCCTTATTTTTTCCTATGACTAACCCGTCATCGACAAATAGTCCAATTATTATCGACTTATCTTCATATAAAAACACGCATCTGTCGGTTTTAATTGTCTTGAAACCCAACTCAAACATCGCTTGGGTAAAAGTCTTGTTCCATGTGAATGGAGCTTGTCTTAAACAGTATAAAGATTTTTTCAGTCGACACACAACATCTGTGTTTTTGTAGCCAGTAGTGTAGCCAACAGGCAATTTCATATAAACTTCATCTTTCAGTTCGCCATACAAAAATGCAGTCTTGACGTCACTTCTCGGAAGTAGTGGGCTGGAGCACCATCATGCTGGAACCAGAAGTTCCGATGACGCGCTACTGGCAGAAGCTCCAGCAGCTCTTCCAACTCCCCGCTTAGAAACTCCAGGTATACTTGGCCGGTAAGTCGTGGCGGCAGGAATACAGGGCCGAGTAGGTGGTGGCCGATGACACCCGCCCACACATTCAGGCTGAAGCGGGTTTGAAAGTGGCTTTCCCGCACCAGCCTGGGATTTTCTGTCGCCCACCAATGTTGGTTGTGGATGTTGTACAGACCAATTCGGGTGAATGTCGCCTCATCGGTCCACAGAATGTTACGCGTCCTGTCCTCCAGCAACCTCTGACAGAAGTCCACCCTAGGGTGATAGTCCGTTGGTAATACCTCCTGGACGCGAAGAAAATGGTACGGGTACAGGTCATCATCCCGTAACGTGCGCCATGCGAAATACTGGCTCACGCCAGCTATTCGCGCAGCGTCGCGTGTGCTCGCTTCTGGGTTTGCGGTGATGTACTCCAAAACCTGTTCTTCTGCCTCGGGGGCGTATTGGGGCCTGCCCGCATCCCACCGCGGCGGTCGGAAGGTTCCGTGTTCCCGGAACCTCTGGACGGTATGCAGGATTGTATTTCGGGAAGGCAGACGAATATCCGGGTGCAGTTCCCGCCACAGTATTTGCGCCTGCCGGAGGCTATTGCCGGCTATACGGTAACACATCACCATGTCGAGCCCTTCCTGCTCAGAGTAAAAAAACGGCATTATTTTAGTAAGTCACTTCCGTTCCGATGTTTACGGCGAACTAGTTAAAAACCGGAAGAAAGTGCAAACAAAAGTACCTACTATACCGCGCAGCGCCAGAGACTTTTTTCAGAGGTTTTGAACTCTATTCTTAATAATCTATCTCTTAATCTTGGGTATTCCCCTATACTAGATTGAAACGGCTGTAGCGTAGAACAGGTTCCGGCACTAGGTATTTTCAATACTAATCGGCACCGAGTCCGCAAGCGTCTGGACGTGATCCATCTTGTATCACGTATACGCGGTACAAAATGCGCGCGCCACCTGTTCCCAGCGGCGCAGTCATTGCGATGCGTACCAAGGTAACAATAGTATACTTAGGTATTACATGCAAAAGAAATTAGTCAAATGGATTGCACGCTTGTTTCTCACACAGGAGATGAAGGTTTCTAGTCCTGCCCCAATGTACCAATGTGATAATTCATTTATCTTAACTACATTATCAGACATTCCGTGGTTCGGATGATACGTCAAGCTGTAAGTCCCGGCTACTATTGCTACTTGGTATTAGTAGTCGTAAAACCCCTCATCAACCCGCACTGAGCCAGCGTGGTGGAGTATGGCTTAATCTTACTCGTATCCGGTTAAAGGCCCGCGCCACATGGTGGAGACAATAATGGGCTATATGTATGTAGGTACACAGAAATTTAGCGCTTGACTAGGTTAATACATATGTACTCAATATTAAGTAGGTACCTGGTGGTCTAGTTATCTCTGACTTTGTCCTGAACTGTATAAAATATTATTCTTATTCTTACTATAATAAAATCGGTTTTAGACTGGTAACGCCGTAATCTGCAAGAATGTGACTTTACTAGGTACTTTACGGGGTTGCCGCGACTAGGCGGGCCCTCATACTATGATACTAGGTGAGACTCCAAGAACAAGTATTTGGATCGAGTATTTGATGTGTGCGCTTTTACCCTACTAGGCGGCGGTACTTCAAAGGAATCTTTGTCGGTAACACACTCCAATCAGTCGGGGCGCAAGTGTTGCCAACTTAGTGGATTTTCCACTAGATGTGGTGGTTTAGACTTTCAATTTAGCGGTCAAAAAATGGTTTTAGTGGCTAGTGGATTTTAAATTGGATTAGGTTGATTCAGTTACTAAGTCGTGAGGTACTACATTTAACCACTAGCATAATTTTCGTAATTATTCTTGTTAGGAAAGATCGCACTCATAAAAAAGTGCATATTTTTTTTGTGTTGGCAACACAACATAACTAATATGGTGGTTTTCGTGGATTCCCCGAAACAATATTTTCGATTTCAACTATGATTTCGATTATAGACTTTATTTGTATGAATACTAGGTCGAGTTTAATTTATTGAAAGGTTTGTTCATTATGATTCCTTTGTTTTTTATGGTACGCTTGTACGTGACCGCTTTTTATTTTAGGTACAAATTGCATACTTTTTTATAATTAGCTTTCAATATCGTTTATTTTGATACCCCACTTGATAGGATTAGAAGTTTTTTAAGTTAACTAACGCCACCAAGGATAAATATCTAGTCCTAGGTTTTAGCAATATGTTCTAGATCCTAGGTCCTAAAAATAGCTATTCACATGATTGAAAAAAGTCAGGAGCACTTTTTGCAAAAACTAATCATAAAAGAAAATATGATTTTTCAGGGTTCCCTACCCAAAGCGTAGAAACGGGAACCTATTAGTAAGACTCCGCTATACGGACAGACAGACAGACGGCTGTCTGTCTGTCTGAACCGTGATAGTTAGACAGTCGAAATTTTCACAGATGCACGCCATCCCTCCTAACATTGTACAGTGATACGGAAACCTTCGTGCGCGAGTCCGACTCGCACTTGGCCGGTTTATTTAGTAACGACGAGCGGACGAATTCAATGCAGGGAAATACACAACCGGGGCGGCTTGCGCTGCACGATGTGGCAACAGCGCGCCCGAGCGCACGCGTTGGCAACGTGCTGAGCTTTGGACTGGAGCATCAAATAATGATGATTTATTTTTCTTAGGCTTTGAACTTTATCATAAAGAAAGAAGTTTCAAAATCCCGAGCCAAGAAACTGAAAATGCAAAAGAATGTTTTTCATAGGTTTTGAACTCCATTACCAAGCCATAAGGTTGAAAATCGTCAAAAAAACTAATGTTTTCCTAGAGTTATTCCCCCATATCTAGATTTAGGTACCTTGTAAGGGCGTGAGCAGTGATTATAGTATCTACAGTTTGCGCCAAGTTTATATCTCTCTGAGCGAGCTGTGACCCCTCTCTCTTATGCGAGAAAGAGAGGTCATAGCTGGCTCAGAGACAAAGAAAATTACCTAGATAAGTTGGTAGGTACAAGTGACTCCAAGTTCCCTCGTGGCGCGTGGAGGAGGTAATTTTTCAGAGACAAGCACCGATATAAATACTATTCAAGTCTGTGGAGACAAGAGTTTACTCGATGCGCGCGGCACTCAGGAACAGAGAAAATTGGCGTGTACTGACTACTAGGGCCCTATTCTATTATGGAAAACGCAACGCAATTTTCGCTCTTCGGAGCCATCGATTTGAGAGATTTGAGCCCCAGGTGATGCCAAGTTTCTGTGTTAGTGTAATGTAGGTAGTTAATTTTGACGCCCTTAGAAATGAAAACTATCTGCCTACCTAGGTATAGGTCTAATGTCAACCTAAAAAATAAAACACTTAGACAATAGTTTATTTAAATTTTATTGAGGGCAGGTTCCCAGTTCCTACAAGCCTAACATGAACTAGATTCAGCACAATTTTAGGATAGGTAGGCTACTTACTTAAATAACTAGATAAACATTAAAACATTTAGTATGATTATGATAATAAAAGCTTGGATGCACAACGGACAACCCAAAGTATTTTGGACACCCAAATCATGCCGTCTCATTATCTCTCACTTGCTCGGGGAATGACAGCGCCGCAGTATGATATTTAAGCGGCACTTATTTTGAGTTAGTTAGGGTTTCCGCCCCCTTATCGACGCTCTGACCGTTTAGTGAGATTACACATTCACATGACATGCACTGGTTTGAACTTATCGTTTTCAATACTTTTGTTTTAGAATCACACAAGTTTTAGCACACTCGAGTTAGGTGGGTAGTCCGGGTGGCAGCACTTCGATATCAGCTTTCACAGATTTGGAGTAGGCAGGTAGGTATGGTGATAGGCTTCAGGCTCCTGGGTAGGTAGGTAGGTAGTAGGTAGTACTGGAGTCATCTGGAACCTAGTTATGTAACCAAGGTTAGGATAGGTTGGCATGGGTAGACGCCAGACGTTTGTTCGGCGGTTATTGTATCTTTCGCCTGCTTCGGTCGGTGGGCTGGTAGACGGCAGGATGGTGGCAACAAACCACGAGCTTTTGAGATTTTCATTGCGGCTGCTGGTGAGTGATGTGATTTGATGACTTGATGAAACAAAAGGCGCTGGCCGCTGGTGGGTGCCATACACCAAGGTTAGCTTGAGATCTCGCTAGCACACAGCTGCTTACTCGTCGTTTTACTCGTATGTATGGTGTGTCCGCCGCGCACGGCGGCGGCGGGCGGCACTTACGCTGGCTAGGCATGAACTGTAGGTCGATCGAGCGAGCGAGCGCTCGGGCGCCGCGGGCAAATGTATACATTGATGGGATTTTGTACTAGTTAGAGAGAGAGATAAAGAGTGAGAGACTGATTGCGGCGGAAAATTTCCTCCATGGTCCGCAATACGTGCTTCCTCTTTCTAACTGCAGTAATTGATATTTCCTTCCCACTTGAATTCAAAATGGTTGACTTGAGTTTATACGTTTCAACGTATACAAATTTCTAGGTAATTTTTTTAATCTTATCAAATTATTTTTTAATCTTAGTTTTTTTGTTTCGAGTAATCCACTTCATAACGGTGTTTTGACACCGTCCGAAATGTACCTGAAAGAACCCTGAAATTTGGTCAGCTAATTAAAAGTCACCCTATATAAACTT
This sequence comes from Argyresthia goedartella, assembly GCA_949825045.1. Taxonomy (NCBI): domain Eukaryota; kingdom Metazoa; phylum Arthropoda; class Insecta; order Lepidoptera; family Argyresthiidae; genus Argyresthia; species Argyresthia goedartella. Next base: position 23,888,481 of record OX463811.1, read on the forward strand.
TTGCATTACTATTTGAGCTTATTATGTCTTGTGAAGTGTAGTTCCCACACTCGTGCTTTTTTTCAATTTCAAGAACCAAACTTGATTTCACGGACTTTTTGTAAAAACCATCTTCATCGAAAAGGAATTTTGGATATTCCAATATTTCGTCAGAAGCCAGTATTTTAAGGTCAAAATCGCGTTGTGTAGCTAACATAAAAGCTTGTTGAATATCCCTGACATCTTTTGTATCTTTTAATTGTTTGTTAGAACTTGTGGTTTTGCACTGTTTTTGACGGTGACCGAAGTTTAGAAATGGAATTCTTTTTATAGTGTTCAGGCTTGACGCCTATCAAACTTAAGTGTAGTGTATGTGTCGGTGAACATTTGCTATGAATTAACGCGTAGGCGTTTCTACTGTTATCAAACAAAAATGATTGTCATCTTCACTTGCCTCACGACCTCTGTACAACCAACAATACCTTTTGAATATAATTAATTTCTGCTGTTTTCGAGTACTTGATTTACACCACTATATCCGCCAAAGATATAACATGGTGGCCCATGAGGGGAACAACAAGAATCCGCGAAATATCAAGAAATGAGAAGAAACCATAAAATAACAAGAAGAAACTAAGTTGAGACACCGGCCGGCGCGACAAGCTAACGGGATTTTCTACACTGCAAACAAATCAATAGTTGTTGCTGTGGATATTGGAGTCTGCCAGGGGATACCTAAAGTCACCAGGATTTCAATTTGAAGATCACCAGAACAGGTTTCGACCAGTGAAACAGCTAAAGTTCACATCGAGTCATTACGAATTCGTCAGCAAAGATAAGTGTCCTTCCTACATCAAAATTCCATTAATCCTAATAACTAACAATAAATCTATTCAGAATCAATCATCATTTGTGTAAATCAAGTGTTTTTAAAGCTATAATTACGTTCGTAAATCTTAAATTAGTGCAAAAGTGCATTGCATCATCTTATTTACCTACCCTACATTGAAAAAGTGAACAAAGAATTTAGGAAAATTTATATTTTATGGCTTAAATACGATTTGAAAGTTTATAAATAAAACACAATCAGCATTTAAATTCCATAATTAACAATATAGTTGCTGTATTTAGTGGTTTAAAGTTCGTACAATCGAAGTGAAAGTTAAAATTATTTTACGTGTTGAGTTAGTTTGTTCATTTTAGGTTCCGTAATTCCTTATCTACAAAGTATTTAGCGTATTCTGCCGACTATTCCAGGCTAATATCTAACTTCGGCGTGCACCGCTCGCGCCGGCGCCGCTCGGAAGTAGAAGTTGTTATTACGCGGTCGCCGTGGCACAGAGTTGTTATTACGCAGTCGACGTGGCACAGCTCCCGGCTGGCCTACTGAGCGTACGCAGCCTGCTTTCCTGACGCCGGCAGGTACCACCGGAACGAGGAACGTGAGCCATTTCTATTTGATTACATTGCTAATTAAATAATAAACAGTTAACTAATTATACTATTTGTTGTTCACAATGTTGAGTGAAAAGGAAAAAGAAATGTTGCGTCAATTATGCACAAAAAGATCGTCCGTCAAGGGACAAATTACAAAATTTATGCATTATTTAGATAGCATGGTCACTAAAACTGACCTAAACAACTTACAATTAACGGAATTAAATTTATAGCTTAGTAAATTCGAAACATTGTCCGTTAAGTTTGATGATTTGCAAAGTGAAATAGAGGTTGTCAACCATGAAAATATTTCGGCTGAAATTGAGGAGCGTGACAATATTGAACACGAAATAATATTAAACTTAGCAAAGGCTAAAACTTTAGTCGAAAGATTTTATAAGAAGTTGGAATGCGAAAGAAGGCGCTGTTCCGCGCACAATACGTCATGCTGTGTGGATGATCCTACTTATTCCCAAGAAATAGGGTTAAAATTGCCTCGGATTCAAATAAATAAATTTGACGGCGCTTATTTTCGCTGGTTAGAGTTCAGGGATACATTCGAAAATTTAATACATAAGAATGAGCGTATTTCGGATATCCATAAATTCCATCACCTCGTGTCTTATTTGGAAGGTGACGCGGCTAGGATTATTTCGAATTTGGAAGTGTCAACCAACAATTATACAGAAGCGTGGAAGATGATTTGCAATCGATATGATAACAAAAGAATTTTGATTAATCATCATTTAAATTCGTTATTCAATATTAAACAGCTTCCACGGGAGACAGAACGATCCTTGCGATTTTTAGTTGATCATGTGACCAAGAACTTACGCGCTTTAGCCAGCCTGGGACAGCCCACTGACAAATGGGACGTATTGATAATTTTCATGCTATCCTCTAAGTTGGATAGCAATACTTTGTTAAAATGGGAAGAATATCGAAACAATTTGGAAGGTGATGTACCCACTTTAGAACAATTTTATAAATTCATGATTGACCGTGCTGATGTGCTCGAGTCCTTAAATCGTAACAATCTTTCAGATGTTGTTCATATGTCAATGCCAAAGCCACCTAGTGGCCCTTCACGATCCGTACCTAACTACAATTACAATCAAAGACAAAATCAAAACAATGTTGTAAAGTCGTTTGCAAGCACAAGCAATAATTATAATAACAATAAGAAATCAAATATATTTTTGTGCATTATATGTAATGAGCGTCATAGGATTTATGACTGCCCGACATTTAAGGCGAAGGGGATTGAAGAGCGAATGATGGATGTGACAAAATATAAATTGTGTGTAAATTGCCTGAGGCAAGGTCATTTCGAAAGCGAATGCCGCATGGGTGCCGCATGCCCATGCCGTGAGCACGGCTGTACCGAACGGCACAACAGTCTTCTCCATCGTCCATCACACTCTTCAAACCACCTCGCACTTGTAGAAGAACAAGACGAAACACAAGTTAACTATTGTAATCCAAATACCAGTCAAGTGCTATTATCTACTGCAATGATCGAAGTATCGAATCCACTTGATCAACGAAAGGTCAAGGTTCGTGCTCTTTTGGATTGTGGGAGCCAATCCTCATTAATATCTGAGTCTCTAAAGACCAGGCTATCATTAAAGCCCCGCCCTATTGACACTCTAAAGGTCATAGGCATCGGGAACACTTCTTCCAAACACGTGACAGAAAGTTGTGATATTCAATTAAAGTCAACAATTAACAATTTCAATGCAATGTTATCGTGCTTCGTTTTAGACGAGCTCACCGGTCGTTTGCCAAAGACGCCCGTCGATATTACTTCAATAAAATTGCCACATAATATTGAGTTGGCTGATCCTATGTTTCATCAGCCAGCCCCCATTGATGTACTTATAGGTGCGGATCTATTTTGGGACATTCTAGGCAATGAAGAATGTTCACTAGGACCAAATAATCCCAAGTTACGAAATTCTAAGCTAGGTTGGGTAGTATCTGGCCGCATAAATTCAGCTGTGTCTAGCAAAAGGATACACTGCAATCATGCTATAGTCTCTGCGATGGAAAATGAAAATATTGAAAATTTAGTGTCAAAATTCTGGGAGTTGGAAGAAGTTCCTAAGAAACAAATTATGAGTGAACAAGAGAATGAATGTGAAAAACACTTCCTCACTCACACAATAAGGGATGAGGAAGGTCGATTTTGTGTAAAGTTGCCATTAAAGGAATCACCTGATTGTTTAGGTGACAGTTAAAATGCGGCTAAAAGGCGATTTCTTAATCTAGAGAAACGATTTAAACGCAACCCAGCACTTAAAAGTGAATATACAAAATTTATAAATGAATATGCTGATTTAGATCATCTTACAATTACTGACTACAATCATGCAGATAGGCCTGGCCCTAGTACAGCGTACCACCTTTGTCATCATGCAGTCATAAGACAGGAGAGCGAATCTACTAAACTACGCGTAGTTTTTGATGGTTCTGCCTCCTCCACGTCAGGATATTCGCTCAATGACATTCTAATGGTAGGTCCAAATGTCCAAGATACCCTTTTCTCCATATTGATACGTGCAAGGCAAGTACCTGCTCACTGGAGACATCGAAAAAATGTATAGGCAGGTGATAGTAAATGAAAGTGACAGGAATTTACAGCTAATTCTATGGAGAGAGGACGAATCACGACCTATGCAAACGTTGATATTAAACACGTTGACGTATGGTACAGCAAGTGCAAGTTATCTTAGTACTCGTTGTTTATGGCAACTAGGGCAGGAGCAAGATGATGAGCTCATCAATACCATCATCCAAAAGGATTTTTATGTGGACGATTTAATAACGGGTGCAGACGATCCTCAGCAATTATTATACATACAGAAATCGGTGTCAAATGCATTAAAATCAGGTTGTTTTAATCTTAGAAAATATAAAAGCAATCATCCGTCTATTTTTGAAAACCTCGATATTAACAAGCAAGATAGTTTAACTATCAGCGAGTCCTCGAGTACGCTTGGTCTCGGATGGACCCCGTCTAGTGACACATTGCATTTTCCCATCAAAGTGGCGCAGGAACAAGATGCGGTCATGACAAAACGTTACATCATGTCAAATTCCTTCAAAATATTTGATCCGTTAGGTGTTCTCAGCCCAGTTATTGTGATACCTAAAATTATGTTACAAAAGCTTTGGCAACAGAAACTGGACTGGGACGAGCCTGTTCCATCTGAAATTAAAAACGATTGGATGAAGTTTTCTGAAAACATAAAATGCCTAACAAATGTACACATTCCAAGGTTAGTGTTAGGAGATTCGTCTAAAGTTTAGGCGAATCTCCTAACACTAACCTTGGAGTCCTAACACTAACCTTGCAGGGGTCGGCAACCTTTTGAGTCGGAAGAGCCAAAAATTACTATTTACAAAATTTCAAGTTTTTAAAGAGCCACAAATTTTTTTCTTGCCAACAATAAATAGCCTCTATACTTTCATAAATAAAGTTTGTTGATAAAAAAAACTGATCTATTTATTCATAAGTAAAATATCTATTTATTCATATATAAGTAGTGTTTTTCACAACAAATAATCACATGATAATCAATAAGATAAAAATGAAAACAATTAAACATTTACTTACTTATAAGACTAACTTGTAGGTAATTCAATAACAAACAATTGAACAAACAAATTCAATGGGACCGATGGCTCTGCATGGTTATTCAAGTAGAAAATTTAAACTTTACTAAACGATGTAACTTGTACTTAAAAATAAAAAATAACGATAACATACATTTAAGCAACCAATTCAATGGGAGCGTTGGCTTTGCATGTTTTGAGAAAGTTGGGATAAATTTGGCTCATAACTTGTTGTTTTAAGTTTCAAACACGACTCTAAATTTTCATTTGTTAGTTGGCTTCTTACTTTACTTTTAATTATATTCATGCAAGAGAACGCTTGCTCGCACGAATATGTCGATCCGAAGATAGTCAGCACTCCAAATGCCAACTTCTTCATCTCACTGTAGCAATCTGGAAGACTATTCCATGTGTCGAATATAAGTGCCTCGACTCGGGGCATTTCTTTTAAAGCTGTCCATTTTTGTTGCGTTACGTACATACATTTCTGGACCTCCAAGTCTTCTAACTTACTTTTCATATCTGTAAATTTTCTACTTCACAAATCTTTACTTTTTAAATAGATCAAATGCATTTCTAGAGATGCAGTATCAACTCCAAATGGCTCAATGTGTATTTCGTTACTGTTTGTGTTGAGAGGATTTACTATGAATGCTAGAGTGGTTTTGTTGGTTTTGAATTGCTGAAATCTGCCAGCAAATTCATCTTTAATTTTTTGTATAACTGTGCTGAAGTAATTCGTGTCGACAGTTGCACTGGTTTTATCGCGATATTGCTTTAAAAATTGAAAATGAAGTAATTTACCGCTCTGAATATCTTCTGCAAAAATAATAATTTTTTTTCGAAACAAATCAATTCTTCTACCAAAACATAGGCTGAGTTTCCCTTTCCTTGCAGTTTTAGATTCAGCTCATTTAATTTCACCGTGATGTCTACCATAAAGTAAAATTTTTGCAACCATTTGTCGTTCTCCAATTCAGGGTGATTAATGCCTTTTTCATTGAGGAATGTATTTATTTCATTCAAGCACAAAGCAAAACGCTTCAAACCCTTACCTTTGGAAAGCCATCGCACTTTATTGTGAAGAAGGAGGTCGGAATACTGAGTCTCCATTTCGTTTAAAAATTCTTTAAACTGACGATGGTAGAGTGCTTTTGACAAGATGCTGTTAACAATCTTGATTACCAAATTCATGACCTCTACTATTTCGGCCAGAAATGTTTGGGCACAAAGCGCTTCTTGGTGTATTATGCAGTGAAACGTAAGAACTTCGTGGTTTATTTTGCTCTGAAGAATCGTTGTTGTCCCTTTATTTTTTCCTGTCATACTTCTGGCTCCATCAGTTGCTGTTAAAACGATTTTATTTAAATCGATCTTATTATCTTCGAAGCATTTTTGCACGGCATTCGCTACATCTTCCCCTCTAGTTTGTCCCGAGAGCGGTAGTAATCCTATAAGTTCTTCTTTTGGACCTTGGGAAGATATTTACCTGACAAAAAGTGCAACTTGTGCCGTGTCTTTTATGTCGCAAGACTCATCTATAGCAAGTGACAAGGCAGAAGCCAGTTGCATGTCTTCCACCTGCAAATATGTTACATTTGAAGACATTTTAGCTATTCTATCTTGTACTGTTTTAGCAGATAGTGGCAAATTTTTGATTTTTTTCAATATTTCTGGTTTGTTTTTGAAATCACGAAACAGTTCTTCAGATGCACGTATGAAGCAATCTTTGACATACTCGCCATCTGTGAATGGTTTGCCTTTTTTTGCAATTTCTAGTGATACCGCGAAGCTTGCCAGATTAACATTACTTGTAGATTGCGTCCAGTTACTTAACATGGAACTTGATTGCTGTATTTGTTTTTGGAGCTCGTCGACAGCTTTTTTTCGTTCTTCGCCGGCTGGATATTTACTAGCAAACTGAGTATGTTTTGTATTGAAATGTCTTTCTAAATTTGATTTCTTATTGTGTGCTAGTTTTTCGTGGCAAATGAGGCAAGTCGGAAAGCCATCTGAGTTGGATATGAAAGCGAACGAATCCGTCCAATCCCGATTGAATTCTCGATGCTCTTCTTCAGTTCTTCTCTTTTTTTTTGTAGATGCCATGCTGGCGGTGAAACTGTAATAAAGAATTTTTAAAATTATTATTTAGGAATCCAAAACAGCAGATGACAAGTTTTGCAATTATTTACTAGTTATGTCAATGTATGCCTACGAAAATACACACGTATCACAATACACAAAATATCCGTTACCACGGTATTACCTATGTTGGCCAACTATCTGAATGTATCCAAATTTTTTTTACAAAATATGACATTGACATAGTTTTTAGAACAGAGAAAAACCTACAAAAGATTATAAAAAATAATAAAGATAATATAAAAAAAGAGAATAAATCTGGAGTGTATATGAAAAAATGTAAAACATACAACTGTGATAAAATATATATTGGACAACCAGGCAGAGCATTTAAAAAGAGAAATTATGATCACAGAATCGCTTTTATAAATAAAACAGATAAGTCAACATATTCTAGTCATATTGTAAACTCTGATCATGAATACGACGACGATTATGATATATTACAGGTATGTAATAAAGGTAAAAAACTTAATTACTTAGAAGCAATGGAGATTAATAGAAAAAGAAATTCGTATACTTTGCTGAACAACCAAATTGACTTAAATAACTCTCCTTTATTAAATTTAAAATTATAATATTTCACTATGTTTACAATTTTTTTTACATTGTACCTAAATTAATACCTGTGTCTGTATTGTAATCGAGATTAATTTGTAGATAACACGAAATACTGATTGTATATATATATATGTTAGTATACATATATTATTTGTATTGATGCTTGTAAGTAAAGACTTTAGTTTTAGTAGAATTGAAACTGCCGTCTGAAGAAGACACTGTGTTGTCGAAACAGCTGTAACGGCCAAAATATACAAATAATAAAAGCAAAGTTAACTACACGTGTGTGTATTGTATTTTATTTGAAATATTATGAACCTTTGCCAAGTGAACACTAATCCAATTGAAACGATATTTCCCTATTAAACATACCTACTTACCTAAATAAAATAAATAAAGCTCTAATAATGTAATTATTAAAATAAATAATGTAGACACGAAACACTGTTTGCCTCACTCTGTCACGTACGTGATTGACTTTAAGTAGGTACCTACATAATTTCGTCGCAATTGCCGACTGGCAGGAACGGACTTGTCAGAACGTGTTTATCATGGCGCGGTCTGCCAAGTTAAGCTTTTTAAATTTTAGCAAATATTAGATACCTACCTACCTACTTAGTTTACGAGTAAAGGTATGGCGAATTCAATGAAAATCGCCAAACATATTAACAATCTAAAACACTTTGATCCACAGAGTCCGAAAATAGGTTTAAATAATAACAATTTATAGGTTATTACACTAATTATTATTTTAATGCTAATTTTTAATTAATAAAAGTAGATTAATTACAAAAGAGGCAATATGAAACAGTAGTAGGTATATAGGTACCAACTTAGTATCTTTTTTGACAATTCTTATCGACTTCAAAAAAGTAGTTAGGTGTCTTATTTGGAAAAAATACGTATAATATGTATTTTAAAATGTAATATTTAATAATTTGCCTACCTTTACTTCGGTTTTTTTATTATTATTATATATGTACATACATACCTTTAAGAAGATAAAATTCACTTATAACTCTTCTACTTGAAACACCAAACTATACGTCACAACCAACGCACTGGTGAAGACGCCAAACTGTCTTGCATCGAAAGTGAATCAAAACCTACATAGAAACATCCGAATACGACGGCGCGGGCGTCATTCGAGAGCTTCCGACGCGGACTGACGACAGTGACGACGCGGGTCGCGAGGGAGGGTCGCTGCGGTGATAAGCGAGTATAAGTGGCTGAGAGATAGAAATAATGCCTAAACCTTTCGTTTCAGAACATTTTTTTTTATAAAATAAATAATATTTGCGAATGGAACTAAAGAGCCGCAGCCTCACATCCAAAGAGCTGCATGTGGCTCGCGAGACGCAGGTTGCCGACCCACCCTGCCGACCACTAAACGAATGGATTTCAATGCGTTTAGGCGCATTGAAATCCATTCCTTTAGTGATGCATCGCAATCTGCCTATGCAGCATGCATGCATTTATATAAAATCAATAGGCCCGAAGTCACAGTCAGATTATTGTGTGCTAAGTCAAAAGTAGCACCCATAAAACCCACCAGCATTCCGCGGATGGCATTATGTGCTGCATTGCTTTCTGCCAAACTCACCCAAGCCGTCGTAGGCTCTCTTAGATACAAGCCAGAGGGAACAATCTATTGGTGTGATTCGAGCGTGGTTTTATGCTGGATCAAGGGTGATATCACTAGACTTAAAACATTCGTGGCAAATCGAATAGGAGAAATAGTGGAACTGACTTCACCTCTATCGTGGAGGTAAGTTCCAACAGATTTAAATCCAGCGGATTACATCTCAAGAGGTGTAGATCCAAAAAATATTTGGTCTTTGGCTCTTTGGTGGTCAGGTCCTAATTTTTTACACGGAAATGAAGTTGATTGGCCGGTCTTGAAATCTAAAGAATCCGAGCCTTTACCTGAGTTGAAAGTTTATTCAGCAGTGATAAGTGAGCCTGCCATTAATTTCGAAAAATATTCGTCTCAACAGACTCATCAGACTATTTGCTTACGTACAAAGATTCATGTGGAATATTGAGAATAAAGACGATAAACGTAAGGGTATATTAACGACTAATGAATTACGTGAATCGTGGCACTCATTATGTATTATAGCTCAAGATCAATCTTTTCCACTTGAATACGAGTCACTTTTAAGTGGTAAACCTTTGAGCAATAAAAGTAAAATATTATGTCTGTCTCTATTTTTAAATAATAAGTTGATGCGTGTTGGAGGGCGTCTAGACGCATCAGATCATTATTCATACGAAAAGAAGCGTCCCATTTTACTTCATGCTTCGCATTGGCTAACAAGGCTTTACTTTGAAAGAGAACACGTCAATAATATGCATGCTGGTCCACTGTTGTTATTTTCGACTATAAGGGAAACAGTTTGGCCAGTAAATGGACGGCACCTTGCATGGCGTGTCGTGAACAACTGTGTTAGGTGTAGACGCCTATGAGGTAAAACCTTGCGACCTAAAATGGGTAATTTACCGACTCAACGGATAACCCCAGACTTTCCATTTTTGTCAGTGGGGCTAGACTTCGCTGGTCCTTTTACAATTGTCAATCGCAAGGGCCGTGGAAGTCGTTTAATAAAATGTTATTTATGTCTGTTCGTCTGTCTTCGTTATAAATGCATTCACCTCGAAGCTGTCAGTGATTTAACTAAGGATGCATTCATAATGACACTTCGACGTTTTATAGCACGCCGTGGCAGACCAACCGAGATATTTAGTGATAACGGGACTAATTTTGTAGCAGCCGCAAGGGAGTTAGGGTCATTCATTAAGCAAAATCAAGAACCTCTGTTTGATTTTGCAAGTCAAAATTTAATTCAGTTTAAGTTCATTCCGGCTTACTCTCCTCATTTTTGTTGGCTTATGGGAAGCCGGCGTAAAATCGGCAAAACATCATTTAAGACGCGTAATTGGAAATAGTCATCTCACGTTCGAAGAGATTTCTACTTTATTGTGGGGTCACGCTGCGAATGCTAATAGTATATTTATTCTGCAGAAACGGGCTGTTCGTGCAATTTATAGATTAGGGCCTAGAGTGTCACTGAGGGAAAAGTTTAAAGAAATCAATATTCTGACATTTGTGTCTCAATATATCTATGACAATCTTGTGTATGTAAAAAGAAATATAACTAATTTTCAGAAGTACAGTGATATACACAATTTTAATACTAGAAATAAAGACAAGTTGGTTGCTTATGTAAGCCGACTACATAAAATTAGTAATTTTTTTAAAGGCAATTGTATACGCTATTACAATAAGGTCCCTACTTAGCTTACTTAAGGGAAAACTTAGCTGGTCAGCTGTCACGTCAAATAGACATATTTTTCACAAAAATACTTCATTTTAATATTATTTCCTTTAGACCCATTTATTTATCAACAAAATCCCTTGTTTTTATTAATCTTACCCTTATCCGAGAGCTAAACAACAAAATTATAGTGCAAATAGCTCAAGTAAGTAAATACCCACCCATATGTCACAAGCTGACACCGAATGCCCGCTATGCCCCAGGAAATTCAAGAAAAATGGGCTCCAGCGTCACATGAGATCAGCACACAACGATGTACTAAACCAATCAGCATCCGCTACTCTTAAAACTACCACCGATGGGCAAACACCAATGTCACCTTTGGAAGAAGCCTTCGGATCCCCATTCCTGAATGCCATCCAACCCAAGTCTGGCATCTGGCAAAGGCATTGGGACAACGTCTGTAACCTTCATGGCAAGCTATACGACCTCCCATGCGGTACTGCCAGTAGAAAATTCGTACACACTCTGGCCGACGAAATTGAGCATCTAACCAAATCAACCTACCCCTCTGAACGCGTATTAACCTTTGCTGCGGTCATACTGCAAAGAGACAAAAACGTTAGAAAAATGAAAGATATACTGAGACTACTCGATCGGCGCCTAAAACTCTGGGCAGACAAACGTTTCGAGGAACTCATCACGGAATCCACCAAAGCAGATAAATCTATATGGAATACAAGAAACCGGAAACAAAACAACAATGACCAAGAAACAAAATTATTCACACGACTGATACTACATGGAAAAACGCGGGAAGCGCTCAACTGGCTCCTCACAAAAGTCACGAGCAAAGTTTTAAACCCAGACACTGAAGTTGATCCATCCGGTAAAAACTCGCTATCAACCGATCATTGACCTGCGGTCCACAGTTGAGGTTATGAGATAGCTAATTTAATTATTTTGATTAAATTTAGGTAAATACCCATCCGATTTTATAATCACAACACACAATTCGGCGATCCCGGAATTTCGGGTTTTTTTTTTCATAAAAAGCGCATTCCAATAGCCACACTTTATATTTAGGTAAATATGCACCCAATTATCCGATCTCTAAATATCTAACAGTGAGTAGCGGCACACGCTGAGCTATGGCGGTTAAGACGTCATCATTTTCATTGATCAGAAAAAATCGGAGGAATGAAAATGACATACCTAGCGTAGTTTTGTCACCAAAGCCAAGCGATACCTTCTTTAAATGCACCTAGGATATAATCAAACCACTCATCTCCAAAGGAATGATAACACAAGTTACCAACACATCAGCTGTAGTCAAATAGGTCATGAGCATGTCGACCCGCGACCTCTGTCTTCTATTTAATACTAATGTTGTTAAAACTCTTAAATTCCCCGTTGCACCAACCAGGAACAAAATCCAATATGTAATTAACACCGCACTTTGGTCTCTTAGAGGGTCGCTGGTTGTGGGTAAAGATGTCAAATAAGTGTTTGGAATGACGTCAGAATAGTCCCAAAACTGATTGTCTATTGCTGATTTTGTATTCATAATTATATTTTTCAAGAAATTTATTACATAATACCGAATTTCACCAAATTCGTCATTGTCACCAAATCGTCGGTTATTTAGAAATCAAATCCCCTAAATAATGAGCAACTTCTAAGCACAAATTCCTCGCACAGAACTTTCAGAACTCATCACCTACACTTAAGCAATTGTTTCGTTTTATTGTAACCGAATAACTGGCTAAGGGTCTGTTTCAAGAAGTCCCGATAAAGTATTCAATAGCTAAAGAGTATATAAATTATTTGGTAGTAAAAAGTTTGTTATTTATACGTTTAAAGAAATAACTTCCGATAGTTTTTCACTCGCGTCGCAGCTTTATAATAACGCTGATCTTCGCAGGCAGCGGAAAACAGACTGGCATGGGTTGGGCATGGATAGAATTCCTAGCACCAGAGCGCAGCGGTGAGATGGCGATACTCTCTCCAGTACATAATTGGGCCCAGGTCTCTTCTCAGCAAATAAAAAAGCTGATAGCGCCTATGACTCTCATTATGTGTGCCGCAGATTCGCACTTAGGTTTATTGTACATAATTTCCGTGTACATAATTTCAAAAGGAGTTTCAGCCGTAAAGGGTTACTTATGCCAAATTCAAAAATGTTTGTTTATATTATGCTTTACATTAGACTGCGAAGATAAGAACGTATATAATGGATCGTTATGTGTGCCTGCTTAAAGCTCTGGCTATCGCTAATTGGAAAAACATAGTGTCACGCCTTTTCTAATACGGAGTGTCATAGGCACACTTATGCCCACGTCAATACCCCATTATTTACAGCAGGGGGCCAGCTCATCGCCGCAGCTATGGAGATTGAAGGTTGTTTTCCATCACTTTAGGACGTCCCCATAATTTATTTGAAAACGAACATCTCCTTTTAGCCTGCTCTAAGATCATTCAGTTGCTTTTTTTAGACTTATATAAACTTATGCATTACTATTTGAGCTTATTATGTCTTGTGAAGTGTAGTTCCCACACTCGTGCTTTTTTTCAATTTCAAGAAACAAACTTGATTTCACGGACTTTTTGTAAAAACCATCTTCATCGAAAAGAAATTTTGGATATTCCAATATTTCGTGAGAAGCCAGTATTTTAAAGTCAAAATCGCGTTGTGTAGCTAACATAAAAGCTTGTTGAATATCCCTGACATCTTTTGTAACTTTTAATTGTTTGTTAGAACTTGTGGTTTTGCACTGTTTTTGACGGTGACCGAAGTTTAGAAATGGAATTCTTTTTATAGTATCAAATACACTTTTTTGTTTCAATTCCATACGTTCTTTTTCAAATTCTCTGAGCAAACTCTCGCCACGTTCTTTGATATTCAGGAGACATTGTGAGGTTGTTTTTTCAGCCAGTGCACCAGTATAGATATTGTAGAGTACATTGGTCTCATCGTTTGCCTTGAATGGATTATAATCATTCAAATTCGAGATAAGATTTTTGATATCTTTTTCATCCTTAGCAATCCTTGATTCACTCCATTCAGTGTGTACTTTTGAATCAATATCGCCTGTAGCATCGGCTTGCATTCCAAGATATGATAGTAGTGTAGAATGAATTGAGTTTTTAAACGGATACAAAAGGCCCCATCGCTGCATGGCTTCTATGTTTTGAGTAATACCAATCAAACCTCCAGTTACAGCTGAAGACCGGTTCTGAGACTGCTCCAAAGCCAAATCACAGCCAACTGAATTAAACTTTCCAGTTCCTCGCTTTACTGAAAGCATTCCTCGTCTTAACTCATCCACAACATCTTTCGGTAGTTGAATCAAGTCTTGCAAATAGAGTGATACTCCACGGACATAATTTGTGTGGTTCATTGAAAAAAATAAGTCAGCATTTGCCTTGTAGTGTGCAAATGTAAATCATAATCACTTTCTCTGTCCGCTTTTATTGAATTTAGAAGTATTATTACCATTTCACAATAGTCATTAAAAAACTTGAATGTTTCGCTTTCTTTGCACATACTTCTTAAAAAGGATTAAAAATTGGACCACAAAATTTCAATAGTGTTTTCATGTCGCTGAGATTTCTCCAACAAACTTTCGTGGTCTCTATCTACTATAGCCTCTCTTATATCTTGAAGACACAATTTAATAGCATCCCCTTCGGAAAACTCATTTTGATCCATGAATTCAGCAAATTGTAGGTTTCTAAGTGCTTCATATAAAAGTTTGTGTGCTCTTGTGCCTCTGTTGTATTACACCGTTTAAAATAGAAGCGAGAGTATTTTCGCCATATATTTCTGCTTCGATTAAAATCCTATCGAGCCCACTTCCATCAATAAATTGGCCCAAGCATCGTAAAAAGTTTTTTTGTAAATGAAAGGAACCGATTCGTAATATCATTTCGGAAAAGTCTGGACAGGACATTTGGATCTGTTTGGCTAGCAAGTATATTGACATATCGCACGAAAGAACTGCAGTTTCTTTATTAAGTGACTGACATATGCTAATAAAGTTTTTCTCTCAGCTGCAGGTACGTTACTTCGACTAGGTCCAGGTGTCAGAATCGGTGATGCCTTAGTAGGAGTGGAGTGTGATGGGATCGGGATGTTCGAAAGTTTCCCCTTAACTGCAGTCTTTTTACGATTAGTGGATTTTGCTGGTAATAAGGCACTCAGATCACAATGCGATGTCGAGAGCGATCCCACAGACCGTCGCGTCTCAACTTGACTCACCACCGCACCGCTCGCAGCACGTCTATTCAGAGCGAAATCCGCGGACGGTGACCAAACCGATGAAGCGATTTTTGATGTGTCCGCGCAAGCGGAAGAACTCTATTTAATACTACCGTCGTTTTCGAATACACTTTTATATCCGGAAAGGAAAACTAATGAAAAATTTACTCTATTCTAACCTGGTTACTATTTATCTAACTGTCATGGAATTTAGTTGCGTGATCTTCTCTCGGCATTGATGCGCTCTTCTCGTGCTCTAGACTCGATCAGTTGTCTGTTTTCCCTGTCTTGTCTTTCTTTAAGCTGACGGTTTTCTCTTTCCAACGCAGGTTTCTCCTTTCGCAGTTCTATAGGCTCGCGTTGTGCCTGGAGTTTGGCGTCTCTAGCTGCGTTGGCGGCTTCCTTACTGTCTGCGTCTGCTTTCATCTCCTTTTGTCTTTGTTCCCTTTGCAGAGCTATGGCTTCTTGCTGTTTATTAAACATGTCGAGTCTAAATCGTCTATCTCTCTCTTTCTCCTCCAATCGGCGGCGTTCTTCCTCCAATCGATCCTTACGTCTGGTCTCCTCTGTTTCCTTTCGCTCCTGCCGATCTCTCTCCTCTCTTTGATCTCTGCGCCTTGCTTCCTCCCTACGATTAGACTCGGCACGATCAGCCCTGTAGCCCTATATAAATATATAGCCATATCTATCACGTTGTTCGCGGTTACGAGAACCCTGGTAGGACTGTTCTCCTCCCATCTTCTGAATTTTAAAAGAAACCTATTAACTTAATCTAATGCAGAGATGACCTATTCGGATCTGTGCAGAACATAGATTCGTCATCTGTCCTGAACAGCGTTGCAAATAGGTCGGGGTCTCGCACATAGGTCATTAATACACATATAGCCTTCACACTGTCCATCTTCATTTTGTATCTTTCCGACAGTGCCTTGTCCACCTCGTTATGTATAAGTGAATTGCCCAGGGCCCTCAGACTATCGGCGAGTGAGACCCTGTACTCCTCCACGTGTACGTAATTAGCCATGTCAGTCCTGCCCAACTTCGTGACAGTCTTAAGAACATCAGGAACAAGGTGAAGGCGACCGTCCTGCCGCACCAAAAACTTCGATATAGTCATCTAACAACTTGCTCTCCAAGTTGAACAAGTCGGCAAAGACTGGTGATGCATCGTAAGACGGATAGTATTGTTCCATGAACAACAAGCTATCGTCACCAGCGAAGAGTCCTAATCGCATCTTCCTGAAGTCGTAGGCGGCGCAGGTGACTGCCAGTAACACCAGCGTATTTCCAAAGAAAGTGCTGGCGTTTCCGGATTTGCGCTGGAATTCAGTGAACAATCTCACGCCATGTGTCTTGTCCTTCAATATGGATTCCTTGTGGCAGTCATACCATATCTCCAAGATATCAGCTGACACCCCAGCGTTGTTCTCGTCGTTTATCGTTTCTTCGAAGGCCTCCGAAGACATACCCGTCATAATTTTGATCTTGCTGTCCAGTATCGCCAGCAATCTGTCCCTGGCCGCACTGATGACTGGGCAAACCACCACGTTCACGTTCTTGTCATGATATGCGATAGTCTGACCACCCGCGTGTTTAAAGACAGCATTCGGTTCTAACGGTGGCTTGACCTTGTCCTTCACCATGAAACTGTAGACACTGAAGTCGCGATGTTCCAACGGCGTCTCCGACTGTACCTGCTTGGCAACTATGGGAGGTTGTTTACTTAACCAATCCTGCACTAGCTTCGGAGTCAGCTGTATATCGTCGAAACCTCCGATAGGTATCAGAGTCTCGTCTACGCAGCTGCGGACGAAGTTCTTGAAGGTCCATGTCGCGAGCTCAGTTGCGGACAGGTTCTCATTCATTACTTGGCGCGTTAGCGTTTCTTTTTGTCATCGCCAGTATGATTTCTCTTCGAGAAACTCTTTTCTTTTTTTTATTTTTTTCATGTAGAAAGCCTTCTGCATATACCGAGGCCATGGCTCACAGTTAATTCTTAGTAAGACAACTGTAAACACAAAGGGGTTGTTTTTTTGTCCGTATACCACACGAGCTGATGCCCGCTCAATATGTGGGGACCCGGACATGGCAGGGAGGTCTGACTCCCGGGCATGGGTAATTCCATTTTTTTCCCCACCAACAAAAAAAAAAAAGTTTTTCATTGCGGTATATACAACATCTCGTGAGGTGGGTGGGATAAGAAGACAAAACCCAACAGTTGACCTGGGTAAATTTTCTGATGACAGAAGTTGTTGGAAAGGAGTTGTGCCGGTCGTCTATGTTAGTCATATTTTCACGTAATGTTAAGATAAGTTGACGACCGTCACAGATAAGGTATATTTATATTCATCACGCACTATGTCTTATGCACGTCATTAATAACATGTACCAACCCAGTATATAAGCTAGGATTTCCTATAATAAATTAGTCTAGTATTTGCGCGCACGTCAAGCCTTTTACTTTACTCCCGAAGATGTCGCTCTCCTTATAATTGCCTCTGGCAAAGGAGTCCATCCAGGAATAGCGTTGATGGAGGGTCTCACAAATATATTTTTATTTTCCTCGTACTGCAGTCTGCACAAGACCCACAAAAGATTAACACTTTGTGATTTTTTTGTTCTATCTAACAAACTGCTTGTTTCGAAATAATTTGTTGTGGTAATCGGTTTTGCTTTTTTGTTTCGTAATGATCAATTTCTTGACAGATCAAGTGTTTTAAGTCACAATTTTCATCGACAGCTGCACTCCTAATTTGAAGAAAACTGTCGTTTTCTGAAGAAGTTTTTTCTTGATATACAACCATAGCTGTCACGTGTGTAGTGTAAATACAATGATGGATCACTCACAATGTTCTTAGGTACAATCACTTTTTTGTTTTTATTTTCACTCAAAATAGCTCTTGTAATCTCTGTGTCAAGTTCTTTTACTGCTTGATATCTATACAATGCCCCAATTTATTTAACATAGTAATTAAATGTTTCAGATGCAAACAAAATATTTAATGCAATTGTAAATAAAACAAATCAATAAACTAGAGTTTTCTTTAATCCTGAAATAACATACAGTTTCATGTTACAAAAAGTACAATAATAGTTTTTAAAAAACATTGCTGCATTAGCATCAAAAAATTGGGTCACCTGATATCTAGAGTATGTCACAGCAATATCATTAACACACTTTGAACACATTAACAAACGGGGCACAGAATGTTCAATGAAGTAGTAGGTTGTAGTCAGTCGAATAATGCCGTGACAACGCTCCAGCTCCCGATAAAACGTTACTGCGTTCTCTTCCAGTTGTTCTAAACAATAAATGTTTACAGGATCTTCTTGAATTGCGGGGTCATCTTCAAACACAAAGGAATTGACCAAAGTACGGCCGGGTGTGGTTGTATGGTTGTCGTCACGAGACATTGTCATATCAAGTCGCAACTTGCAAGTGAATAATGCTTTTTTTTGGATTGATTTTTATGTGCTACGTGTTTAGGAGTCTTTTTTTCTGTGATACAGATTATGTCACAAAATATTGACTTTGCCCTCTGAAGAGATCTTTCTCCCAATTTTTGGTTCTTCGTACTGAATAATATTTGCATGAAAATAAGCCATGTTGGAGGCAATTCAGTTTTATTAATTGCGCTTTCCAGTAGTGTCTCGTTACATAAATATTCGTCCGATAAAAGTGTAGCAGCTGTTGCCTCAACTCTTAGTTGTTTTGCGCACATTTTTATTTATCTGCATCCAATTGACGGACACGTTCTACTACTTCAGTTAAGGAGATATTTGACAAAAATGCCATTGACGGTTTTGATTTGTCAGCAGAATGTGAAAACAATACTTTTTTACCGAACTTATTAATTAACAAGGCCTTAACTGTTCGATTTTCCACGACTGCATCTTCCAACCCCGTAATTTCAGCTATTCTTGGTGCCAGATGAGACAGTTCAAAGGAACAAGTACAAAATTGTTCTTTTATTTCGTCCATTAATTTTTCAAAGGAAGCATATTTCTGAGGGTATATTTGAAGAAGGATGGCCTCGTTTATTTTCAGTCACTCTCGGCATCCGTACATAATCCCGGTAGCAAGACTTGTGATACTTTACTTCTCTGGCTAACAAATCCTGAGGTACCTGACAAGTACTTATAGCTGTGAAAACGATATCTTGTTTTATGTGTGCGGTATTAAAAATATTTTGAGCCGCCGACAGTTCTGAACATGTATAAAGGCTTTTGATTTTTTTTTTCTGGCCACATATTTCTTCTTTCAAAGTTCTATGCCAGGAAAAGCATTGAGCACCACTGCATTCTGGATCGTACAGTTTATCGAATTTAACACTTACTTCGTCTTTACGTCTTTCTGCTGCCCGTCTTATAGTTAGAAATGACTCTGGCTTTGGATTAATCACTAACTGATCTGGCGTATCACAAAACAAACATGCGAGTTCAAAATGTCTCTTTCTTTTTAAGTTCACGACTTCGAGTGCCATTTTTTTACACATAAACCCTTAAATTTACACTAAAGATGATTTTAACGAGCGTAAACAATCTAAAACAACAGATAAACACAACGTTTGGCTACGACTGACATGGACACGCAAGCGCACGAAGAGAGTCTAGAGCAGCGGTAAAGGGGCGGGGGGGGGGGGGAGTGAATGACACAGGACCGCGAGCACGCGCAACATGGCTTTTTACGATGTCGATAGCATCAGGTAGATGAATCACAAAACATTCGCGGTCCGCTATCGATAGCTATTAATGAAAGAATTATAGGTACTGTAACTACGTGCGGGTATCAAAAGGACAGGGAAGATAGGTGTGTGCTTGAAGAAAAAATAGACAGCGTGATAGAAGGTAGAAATGAGGAAAAATACTTTATTGATAGGTATAATAGTTATTTACTATAGGTTGACGCATCATGATGATCAAGACCATAATACTTGCGGTTAAGATTAAGCATAGCACTCGCCCAAAGCATAAAGCCTGTGCATTTTCATTCTGTAGATGGTTCCAACGTCGAGCCCATCGAGCTCTTCTCGACTCTTGTGCTTTCTCATTTTCCTTCTCAAGAGCAGTCATGAAGAGATTCACCATTGATGTGTAGGTCTCAGGATGCTGCGAACGTTAGCCCGGGGTCATACATTTCTTCATCTCGTCCTGAAGATTGAAACTGTTGCGTCCTCCTTCTGGTGTTTTCTTCGATTTGTCAATTATCGCGTACATGTAATTTATTGTTATTCCATCGTCATCGCTCAAAGCTACGCTGCTGGCGCTTGGCGTAGTTAACCGAGGTTTTTTCATATTTTGATAAATAACTTCTTCTCCAGTGGGCAATATTTGAACTGTGCAATCCGTCATTTTTGATAATGTGAGGAGATACAAACGTCCGTGTCGGAGAAAGCTCAGTGACGAACTGCCGAGTCCTGTTGCGCTGACAAGGATGTGCGAAAACATAGATGGCGCTACAAAACCGCGACGGGAAGACAATCAATTGTGGCTTCCCGCGGCGCCAACTCGGAGACGCAAAACTTGCACTCTGCGCAGATTTATAACGTTGTGGGCGGAGTCTGCATAGGTAGATTGAGGAATTTCAATTACAATATTCATATATTGTGTTCCGAGACTGGAATTATTCATGAGAAAATCATGTACTTGATGGAAAATTCTGTGGGTGACATTCTGAAGATGATATTCATGAATCGCGATAATTGGTAGCTTTTATGGTGATCACGGTTCTGCTGATACCATCTCCGTGTCTCTATCCCCACCAGAGTCGATTTAGACCCACTATGGGTCCTCATCCATCGCTTGACTTCGAGAATTGGCCTGACAAAGTCTCATTTCTGGGGACAAGTTCCTGCCACCGATCTGCCGTACATTTGGGACTGTAGTTACTGGCCTCTTAATGTTATACTTTTGTAATTGGTCTCATTCGATTCCGCATGCCGAGACGAATTCAACGAGCCAAGGTTCATCTCGAAATGCCTACCGGAAGTTGCTGAGTTGGCCATGTGGCAGGTGTGGCGGGTTATCCCAGTCCCACCACGGCTTATATTTTTACTATTTATTCCTCAATACAATGGCTTTACCTATAGAAATACATTACTATCTAGACATCATAACTTCTAAGAAGATAAACTTTTGAATAAAGGTACTATTAATAAAATTTACATACTACCCATTTTCAAATAGCATTAAACGGAGATAACAAAATTTAAAAATACTCACGTACACACGACAAAGAAGATCGGTTTGCAGGGCACACAAACACCAGTCTTTGTGTGCGTAACGTTGCCAATAGCTACGATTAGCAATGCACACTAACACAGTATTCGTGTTAATGTCGCGTCTGTGTGCGTTTTTCTGATCCCATACATTCATTGATTATGACGCAAGTTTTCACAGCTTTATGCAAAGTAGTCGATAGCCTAGTGGATTAGGTGCTAGAATTACGATATGTAGATAAAGGTTCGATCCCTCAAAGGAAATTATTTTTTAGAAGCTACGAGTATTATTAAATTCACATAGCATCGAATATAAATTGATTACAATTGTTTAACCAAACTAGAGTTCGAAGAGTTGTAAACTTGCCCGGTAAAAAGGCCATAGTCTACCTTCTTTATTTAAAATGTAACAGCTACCCTCTTTAAAATTGTTTTGCGTCTGCGCGCTCTCAGCATTAGTTGTATTGCATTTCGTTCCTTGTAAATTGTGATTGAGATTTGTTATCTATCATGGAAAGTCATCTATCCACTTTTAAAAAGGCGGAAATCATTGTTTTGTATGAACAAAACATTTCAATTAGCGAGATAGCACGACGTTTAATGATATCGGTGAGTTATGCATATAAAAAATAAATTTGAAGGTTTTTTATAAATTATGATTATAATTATACCTTGTGTTACTACTTCATTGTATTTTTTTCTTATTTTACAGAGAAGAACAGTGCAACTGTGGGTTCATAGGTATGCAGATTCTGGACATGTTGAAAGTCGTCGACCAGGCCCACAGCCTGTAGCCTACACAGCTGCATCTGATCGCCATCGCGACATCATTGCAGCGCATAACAGCAATCCGTTTGCCAGCACCCGGTCTACGGCGACACTTCATAATGTAACACTACAAACAGTTCGCAATCACTTACGAGCTGATGGTTTAAGATGTCGGAGACCAGCGAAGAAGATTATGATGTCTAATGAGCATCGTGAAGACAGAGTGCGGTTTGCCCGTGAATATTTGGACTTTGATTGGTGTAATAATGTTGTTGTTTTTAGTGATGAAAAGACTTTTAGATCAGACAAGGATGGGCGTAAAATACTGTGGAGAAGAAATAATGAACGATATAGTTTAGCAAACATTCTACCGTGCAGGTGTAGTGGCCGTATTACTTTGGGATATTGGGGATGGATGTCGTCGATGGGCCCCGGTGAATTAGTGCAAGTGAGTGCTCGCAACACTGCTCAAGGATACTTGGATATTTTACAGAACGTCATGTTACCAACCGTACGAACTGTATATCCGGATGAGCATATATACTTTGTCCATGACAATTGCGCTGTGCATCGCGCCCATATTGTGCAAGAATGGTTTAACAAGCAAGAATCCTTGACAGTTATTGACTGGCCTTCTAAAAGCCCTGATTTAAACCCCATCGAAAATCTATGGGGACATATGGTGCTCAATTGGGATCCATCGAATGTGAGATCTAGGTCTAATTTAGATGAAGTTGTTACTTCAACCTGGGAGATAATGCGAGGCACTGACATGTGTTGGAATATGGTCACTGGCATGAGAAGTAGACTACAACAAATAATAGTAAGAGAAGGAGCTCCACTAAGATATTAAATAAAACATAACCATTAATATGTGAAAGCTTTGTGTTATCATAAGATAAGGTGATTTATATGTCTATGATGTTATTGCTACTTCAGGTTAGAAGTTATCACATAATTTCTAATTGCTTAGCATGTTGATTCATAGCTTATATATCATCAACTGCGACATCTGTCCTTGTCTGACTAAAACTAAAATAAGTAAATTAAGTGTAGTTTATTATAACAAACTAGTAATAAATTATTATTAGGACGAAATATAATTTTGTTTTATTATGAAAAAAATAAGGCTGGTTTCACCACATGCTGATAAAGCCTATCTGTCAAATAACGCCATACAAAAATCTAAGTTTAACTGGCAGATAGGCTTCATCAGCAGTGGTGAAACCGGCCCTTAATCTAGAATAAATATTTGGTCTGATCAATAATAATTAAAAAAAAGTATCTAAAAAAAAACATCACCATGCTTTTTCCCTCCTTGATAGAGGATCGAACTCAATACCTCAAAGTCATTAGTCTGGCATCTAACCCGTTGGGCTATCGTCCACTCTGTAGGAAGCGGTAAAAACTAGTCTTATATTCAACGAAGACACATAGTGATTGTATGCTCAGACAGTATTATAATATCTGTGACTGTGCTGTGACGACCAATGTAACGCACACACATTCAAGTCAGCGATTCGTGTCGCAACGTTACGCACACAAAGAGTGGCATTTGTGTGCCCTGCAAACCGAACTTCTTTGCCGATTGTACATACACAATGTTCAATAGACCTCTTAGAGAAAACAAAACATTAAATCAGAAAATGAAGGCACATAGAAAAATTCAATACGAATAAAGAATAAAAATAAAAACAAACGATAAAAATTAACTTAAAGACTAGTTCTTTGAGATCAATCACCAAAATTGACATGGTGAGCTAAACAGCTTAGTCCATCACTACAATCAGCACAATGGCAGATTATTCATTTTACCCTCAAAATCACACTGGACAAACATAGACCTCTAATAGAAAACAAAAACAAAATGTATTACACCAGAAAATGCTAAAAGGACATAGCGAACAAAAGAAAAATTCAAGAAAATAAACAAAACTATTATCATAATAAGATATTTTTAAAATTAAAACAAATGGATTATTAAGATCAATCAACAACATTGGCATAGTCCACTAAGACTCCAAACAAAGAACACATATATTCAAAGTCAGGTCATAAGTTCTGTCACACAATAAAAACTTTTGAATTGAGAACGCTGGCCACAAAAAAGTTTATTGAATTCGAATTTCGAATTTTTCATGAAAATAAAAGTGTGTACTTTTTAGAATTTTCCTCATTTTTTAATATGGAGTGGACTCTTAAAGAAGACCGTGTCGCAGTTATTGCGTTGCATCGTTGCGGTTACGCGCCAATTCAGATTTTCGACTTACTGAATTTTTTTAATATAACCAAAAGATTCGTTTATCGTACCATAAATCGATACAATGAAGACTCTAGTGTAGATGACAGGTCAAGAAGTGGTCGCCCTCTCTCTGTTAGGACTCCAGCAGTGATAAAAGCTGTGAAGGCGCGAATTCAAAGAAATCCCATACGTAAGCAGAAACTGTTGGCCCTTCAGATGGGGTTAAGCAGGACCACGGTGAAAAGGGTGTTTAATGAAGACTTAAGGCTTAGGGCATATCGAAGAAAAACAGGACATCGTTTGGACGCCCGTTTAATGGACCTGAGACTGAAGAGATGCCGCGCTTTGTTGAAGCGGTACGCGGGAAAAAAGCATAGGGAAATTCTTTTTTCGGATGAAAAAATTTTCACCGTGGAAGAGAGCTACAACAAACAAAATGATAAGGTATACGGACACAACAGTGAAGAAGCGAGCAACCGTATTCCGCGTGTCCAACGAGGTCATTTTCCATCCTCGCTCATGGTTTGGTTGGGAGTCTCTTATTGGGGCTTAACTGAGGTACATTTTTGTCAGAAAGGCGTAAAAAGGCAGTTGTGTATCAAAATACAGTCCTCAAGAACCTTGTGGAACCTGTTTCTCATACCATGTTTAATAACAGGCACTGGGTATTCCAACAAGATTCTGCGCCAGCTCATAGAGCGAAAAGCACACAAGACTGGCTGGCGGCGCGTGAAATCGACTTCATCCGGCACGAAGACTGGTCCTCCTCCAGTCCAGATTTGAGTCCGTTAGATTACAAGATATGGCAACACTTGGTGGAAAAGGCCTGCTCCAAGCTTCATCCTGATTTGGAGTCACTCAAGGCATCCTTGATTAAGGCAGCCGCCGATATTGACATGGACCTCGTTCGTGCTGCGATAGACGACTGGCCGCGCAGAATAAAGGCCTATATTCAAAATCGCGGCGGTCATTTTGAATAAACTTTATGACCATAAGAATCTATGTTTTATTAAGTTCATTTTGCTATATAAATGTTTACATAAATAATAAACATGTCTAAATTATTTCATATTGCACATGTGACAGAACTTATGACCTGACTATGTATATATGACTCCGGAGAGGTTGGTCCATCACTGCAAACTGCACATATATTTGTTTGGCAGATAATACATTTTACCCTTAAATTTCTTGAGCGATACGTCTTGCAAACATTACAGAGAAAAGTGTTCGAAGGCCCTGCTACACAAACAGACGATATCATTTTAATCTTGGACCTTTCAGGTTGACTATTTTTAGCTGTTAATGCTATGTTCATAACATCAAATTGTTGGTCTTGTGGTTGCAGTTTTTCACTAACCGGATGTAAAGGTTTAAGTTTTTTTTATGGGTTCTGTCATTTTATTAGTAACGTCTAAAGTTGCAAGACGTGTCCTTTTGTGTGTGTTTGATGTTTGTTGACAACATAGCATTTGACTTCTCTTGGTCGAAGCAGGCATCATAACTTTGGCTTTTTTATTTACAGGTAACATCGTGTCTTTTGTATTACCTAGATAATTTATTTTGACTGGAGGAATACTATGGGGCAAATGTGGGTTTGGATTGCAATTGCCGGAACGAGTACGTAGCATTTGGTGACTTTCGCCCAAAGTTGCACCAGGCATTATGACTTTGGCTTTTCTGACAGGTTGTATTGTGTCTTCAGAACTGCCTGGATGATCTATTTTGACTAGAGAAACACTATCGGATGTTGGTATTTCAGGGCTATCATTGGCATTGTGGTCCATGTCAGATGTAAGTAAATTTTTAATATTTTCGTCATATAGAAATGAACCACTTAAGTCTTTGAACAAAGTGTTACTTGAAAGATCACAATCAAAGTCTTTTGTTGAGATGCATTTGTCATCAACATCCAGATTAACATTATTTTTGGATAATAAGTCAATGTTTTTCTGACCATCATCAGATATTACAAGGGAAAAAATGCTTTTTGCAGTCTGCAATTTTGACGTATCTATAAACTCAAATGAAGTAGTAAGCTCGGTTTCGTTTATTTGAGACAGTAACGCATCATTTTTTAGTAAGATGTTGTCAGATAAGGAGGCAAAGGTACTGAAAGAATCGCAGTCTTGATGACGAGTAGACGTATGTGCGGTAACATTATTAATATTTTTGTCTTTCCGGATAGTGGAAGGCGAACTGTCAATTTGTGTTTTGGGCTTCACTTTGCTTTGCAACAGTTCTTCTTTTCGAACAAGTACGTGTTCTTTTGGGTCATGGCAACTGCACATACCACGCTTTTCATGTTTCGTACAAAAGCAACTGAGCTCTCTATATTTAATGGTATTGGGTTCGATAGAAATAATTTGGTGCAGCTGCATTGTTCCAGGTACAGGTTGGATATTATTTAGTACGAGAGACGCAACATTTTGGATTTCTTCGTCAGATATTAGAAGCAACTAGATTTTATACGGTTCGTTAAAATTTTAAATACGTCTTTGGCATCTACAATATCCTCGCCATATGACACCCTTTTATCCAGGATTCGTTTCGCAGCTCCTCCAATACCATCAGCCACATTTTTATCGTGACCAGCCTGAGAATGACCATGTTGAATATTTTAATTTTAGCTTCGATGTAAATATGTTGAGTAAATAAAAGTTCTTTTTCTGCCTGTATTGGCTGCAGGGACCGTCGGAATTAAAATGCAAAACTGAGATGTTTGGATTCATAGATCTCGCCAACTTTATAACTGGAATCAAGTGTGCCCATATAGCATGAGGTTCATGGCAGTTATTTTCTGATACCGTCACAAACGACGGACTATTTTTTTTAGTGTATATCATACCGCAGTGCAATGTTACTGATTGTTTAGAAGCCCCAAAATATAACGATTGAACTTCTTCGCCAAGTTTACACTCATAATTCTCCGAGAAATCGCACAAAATCAGGACTTCATCATCCTGTTAATCAATGACACATGATCGGTATTGTTCCTGTTGGACTTTTGCATTGTAAACATGTGTCTTGTAGCGAGGTAACTGTTTTTTTAATTCAGATATCAAATCTTGAACTGTTCTTGTAATCTCCTTTTTAACAGTTTTCTTCGCCGTTATTTCTGTTCCAAATTTTTGATAGCTATGATCTACCCTTGTCCATTGATACCATTTTATAGTATTATCAAGCTTGTTTTGGTTAACCTGAAGAGAAGAAGTTTTGCATGTATCGCATTTATTATACATACAGACCTAGGAACCAGTATCACAGCAAACATTTTCAAGCAATTCTTTTTGGTTTGTGTAAGGCAGCACAGAATTGCGACGAAGGACATTGAAAATTAATGCCATATTGTCATGTTTGATGCATAGACAGGTGTTTCTAGAAGCAGTGGTTGGACACAAGACATAAAATGGCATGTAATTGAAAAATGTGGCATAGCTGTACTTTCCTGCCCCCGTTTCTGTAAATCTGATATAGATTTTAAAAAAGTGTCTAAAAGGTATCTTATTTGTTTTTTTTTTTGTTTTTTTTTTGTTCTGCACTCTTTTTTTCCAGCAGTCATACGACTTATGTCGTCTCTCAAATGAAAGCTTTCTATTTCTTACTGTGCCGTTTTGTTCAAACGCGTTATTTTTTTATACAGTCTTATGTTTGATTTTAAACCTAACTCCGTATTCCCCGCACGATGTTTTATTGCTGCTTCTTTTAACACACGCCTGTCTTTATTATTTGTTAATTTTTTATAAGTACTACGCAAAGTGTGCTCAAATATTTCTTGGTGTGCTTTCAGTTTATTGTTTTCTTCTGTAAGGGATGACAATTGTTGTGCATGGTAGTTTTTGTTTCTCTGAATTCTTTTTCTAAGACAGCCAAGACCCACCTGAAGATTCTTTATCTTAATCAAAGCATTATTATATAGTGTTTTGATTTTCTTTGGTTTTATTTTATAAGTGAGAACTTTGTCTGAATTCTGAGGCGTAGCTTTAGGTGTTATATAAGCACCTAATATAAAAAACATCAAGAAGTGTGTCATTCACTTCATGCAACATAATACTTGGCTATGAACCATAAATTATTAAATTTGACAATTAAGTATAAAGAAAATTATATCTAGTTATTAACCTCTTTAACAACATGATATATTATATAGGTACACCCATGACACATGTAGTTAATAAGCTCTTATTCAGGTTAACAACATATATACATACATAACACATGAAGTTAATAAGCTCCTTTTCAGGTTTACAACATACATACTTAACATATGTAGTTAATAAGCTCTTTTTTAGGTTAATAACGTACATACCATATACATAACACATGTAGTTAAAAAGCTCTTATTCAGGTTAACAACATATATACATACATAACACATGAAGTTAATAAGCTCCTTTTCAGGTTTACAACATACATACTTAACATATGTAGTTAATAAGCTCTTTTTTAGGTTAATAACGTACATACCATATACATAACACATGTAGTTAAAAAGCTCTTATTCAGGTTAACAACGTTCATACATACATAAAACATGTAGTTAATAAGCTCTTTTTCAGGTTAACAACGCCGGCCGGTATTCTACCCCAGATTAAAGGTGTTTCTAACCCCAATTTATGAGGACCAAGTAAGTTCACTAATGAAATAGTAAATTACACATCATAAAAAATAACTACGAATTAAATAAAACCAACCTTACCTTTGTTTTGCAGCATTCGTAGCGGACACAACTTTTTGAACACAGAAAAACGTTGTTGTTTTGTCGCGTATTACAGCGCAACTGACGCTATTTTCGCAAGATGTCAACTTCCATAGACAAAATAATGTTGCTATTTATTAAAATCCGAAATTAGTTTGGTACTTTTTTGCAAGAAAGTTGATATAATGAGACCGTTGCGTCTGATGGACAGTCCACCATACCACATTTTGATAACAATATTAATATCATAAGAAATCAATTTTGTACCTTAACCGCAGGATCATGAAGGTTAAAAATTGAAAGCTATGTATAAAATCTTTCGAGTGACACAAATAACCTTACAATAAATAGCAAGCATTGATATAAAATATGGCTGTCATATGGCCTCAAGTTCGAGGAGGTAGGGGTGGGACATGCAAAAAACGCACGTTTTGATTGTTTTATTTTGCATTATTTACTTAAATATTGTGACATTCTACGGTTTTAAACGTTATTACTGGACAAAAATAGATACTTAAATGTAAAATACCGTTTATGAGCCACCATAAACATCAATGGTCTTGGTATAGCCGCACAAAGTTAGAGGACAAGGCGATTTTACTCTAAGCAAAAAAATCTTACTATGCCCATATATACTCTTGGCATTCACATACAGGAATATATCAAGATCAGTTGTAGGAATGGGACGTTTACTAAAAAAGGTATTTCCGCTCTTGATTTCAGCGATCAAATACTTTGGGTGTTCAGTTTGGTAAACGGACAAATGACAAAGGGTCTTGATGCCAACTGTGGACAGGGTGAATATTTGCTCAGGTTGTTTAACGCTAAACATAGTATTATATCGTACCGCTCCAGTGGGCTCCTTCCCAATAGCGGTAAGGACCTTAGTTGCATGTCCCTGATACACCACATAGTATGCGTCCTCCGAACATGGAAACAGCTCTTTTAGGTTCCAAAACGCGTAACCGTATATAGGGTCGAGACAACCCACCTCATTGAGTTCACATACCACTCCACTGTTCAAACGGATAGTGTCAGACTTCATGACCCTAGTTGCGGTGCCAGTTGAAAATATCATTGGGATCTGACCGTGCACGACAACGCGATGATAGTTGCCCGTCTTATTATTGAAGTCGCCACCAGTACATGTGCCATCGTGATCGATACCACCAGCCAACGTAATCCATAGTGTGACGGTTTCATTAAATCGATCGATCAAATACACTTGACCATAAACTCGTGCTCTTCTGAGCTTGTGCATGGCGCTGCATTCTTCTTGACTCATGCGGTAGCTCTCAGCCACGACTCTTTTAACGAGGGAATTATTACTATGCATCCCACATGTATGGACTTGACCATAAACTCGTGCTCTTCTGAGCTTGTGCATGGCGCTGCATTCTTCTTGACTCATGCGGTAGCTCTCAGCGCTCCCACGACTCCTCCTTTACCGAGGGAATTATTACTATGCATCCCACATGTATGGATCTGATAATGTAGGTTGATCATGCATGCGTAAATTGGGGCATACATGGACTCTCTGAGTTGCAATAGTGGTATCTCAGTTTCCTCTTCTGTGACATCGTGCTCATGGAAGACGCACTCGCCCACCTCTAACAGGGAGATGGTTGTGTAGTTTGACTGATCGGAAGCACAGTCAAAGGCAATATTCTGGCTTGCGACGAGCGCATAAATGCTGATTATCAACACAACGCACAACATACTTATCTTTATAATAGATACTTGTTTTTTTCCTCTCTGCTATAGACAATTTCAATGAAGACGCGATTTACTTCATGCCGCATCATGCTGTAGTAAACGAGCAAAACAAAAGCACGCGTACAAGGGTTGTATTTGACGCGTCATGAAAACCGGCATGAAGGTCTCATTGAACGACATTTTATTGAATGGGCCTATAGTACAAAAGGAATTGTTTGATATTGTAATGCTGTATAGATTTGGAGAATTCACATTGAGTTCAGATATTAAGAAGATGTTTCGCAACATTCTAGTGAATCCGGAGCACGCTTCACTCCAGAACATTTTGTGGAGGGAAAACTCAGACCAGCCTATACAGTGTATTCGCCTTGACACAGTCACATACGGAGTAAAGTCTTCGAGCTATTTAGCCTCTAGGTGCTTACTTGAACATGACCTACCACTGGCGTCCGTCATATTAAAAAATTGCATGTATGTCGATGATGTTTTGTACTCATGCTTTGATAAGCACCAACTGATTGAGGCTAAACATCAGCTATATGAGATTTTGAGCTATGGCACTTTCAGTTTGCACAAATGGGCTTCTATACACCTGAAATTCTGAGCGATGTACCTGAGCTACAATTCAGCGAACTTG
Source organism: Argyresthia goedartella (assembly GCA_949825045.1). Lineage (NCBI taxonomy): Eukaryota > Metazoa > Arthropoda > Insecta > Lepidoptera > Argyresthiidae > Argyresthia > Argyresthia goedartella. The sequence goes on from OX463811.1 coordinate 23,920,037, forward strand.
ACTTTCAAAAGGGTAACTTTAGTATGAAAGCTTTGGGGCTTACCTTGGACGTTAAAAAGGACTGTTTCACTATAAACAGTCCAGAGTCATTTAAAAGCAATAAAATAACAAAAAGGGAAGTCTTAAGCTACATATCAAGGTTTTATGATCCCATGGGCTTTGTAAGTCCAATTATATAAATGAATGAATGAATGAATGAATGAATGAATGGTGCTTCTCCAGCCAGGGTTCTAAACCTGTTCCGGTCTTTCGGCCGGCATACCAGAGGGCACAAGTTTTGAGGGGGGGCGGAATGACCTGCTCTGTAGGAAGGGAAGGATAGTGAATTCAACCGACCGACTCTTCAGCCTGAAGCCAATATAGGATATGTGGAATGGGGAGGATGTGGGATTTGGAGAGCAGCTGTTGTTTTCTTCAAGTTCTTGTTTTCCTTCTATTTTCAGTTATTGTTAATAGTTGAGTTTCCTGAGTCGTGTTCGTTTGGGTTATCCGGTAAGTTCCCAGTTTCGCTTTTGCTGTCTGTTTCTGGGATACGGTATATTTGCCTCTAGGCCATCCTGACTTCGTCCCTGTTGTGTGATGATTCTGTCCAGTTTGATGTCATGCTTAAGGAAATCTTTCCAGGTGTATATATGTCGGCCGACTTTCTTCTTCCTTGCTTCGTATTTGAATGGAGCGTGTAGTAAGTGCTGTTGTGGGCGTCGCAGAATATGTATAGTAACACATCCGGTGGTTTTTGATTCGTTTGGTTATCGTTTTGCCCTGTAGTCAGTCATGAATTTTGTGGTATCTTGGATAGCTTCTGGCGTTCTCAAACATGTCTCTGAGGATCAGGCGTTCATATACTGACTGTCAACTGTTTGCTTTAGTGAGGGTTGCCGCTTTTTGTCCGTATTTTATAAACAGTGCAATGACCATTTTGTAAATCAGGCGCACTATATTTCAGTCCATGTTGGATTTCTTTATAAAATGCATTAGGGCCTTGGAATTGCATATGGTTTGCCGGCACCTCTTTTTTATTGTGTCCTATGTCCTGCCGTAATATATGTGCCGAGATATTTGATTTCGTTTACGGTTCGTATTGGAACTACGTCCAATTCACTGGTTGTTTATGGAGTCTCCTATAAGAATTTTCGTGTTTCTACTTTTAAGTTTGCCATGAGCAGTTCTCCGATGATATTTAATTATTCACTTTTAGCTACTCCGCGGCATAGCAGCGCTGCGTATAAACGCTCTTTCAGGTTGCGGGCGGGCGGTCCGACTCTGGAACGCACCTCTTTGCACTATAAGAAACAGCCCGACTCTTTTTTCTTTTAAGAAACATATCAAAGAGCTCTACCTGTCTCTTTCGTAAAAGTTATTGTATTTATTTTATTATATGTAAGGTTTATGTATATATCGGTAATTATTTCGTATTTGCTATCTGTATTTTACAGATATTTTAATTTATTCCTAGGCATTTTAGTTATAGTAATTATTGTGCACTGCCTACCCTTTTATGATAGCAATTCCTGTAATGCCTTGTTTTGCTGGAAGATATCTCTTTTTAGAGACAAGCTCGCCCTTGTACATGCATTTTCTTTTGATGTAACTTTTAAATATTTGTGTGCAATATTGTGAAGGAGGTTTGTTCCTATAATTCCCTTTTTCCTGTATTTCTTTATAGCGTCTTGTCCGATGCGAGCATACAGATACCAGAGATAGTGTTTTGACATATGTATCATGTTTGTTTCCTGTATATAGGCTATGTGTATGTTTTTGTTAGTCAATTCCGCGTCAATGTTGAGTCTTTTAGTTATTTCGGCGCATCCTCTAACCTTCCAAGTAGCAATGCGCATACGCTCGCATGTGACTTGTGGTTTAAATATGGGGCTGTTTCGTATCATCGTATATCCGGTGTTGTCTGGGATGTCTTCTGTTGATGTTATGGTTGACCCTGAGGAGGTCATGGGTGTTGCATTAAGTATCGGGGAAAGTATGGTGTTATCAGTTTGGTTATCGGTTGCTTGATCCGTGGGTAAATTTGGCGATTCAAGCAAGTAAACGCTGTCGTAGTGGTGTCCTGTGACGTTGAGGTTGATAGATCCGCTGGATTCTTGAGCGTGAATGTGAGCGATGGTGTATTTTGCTGGTGGATTGTTGCGTTAAGTAGAAAGTATTCGGCAGCTGGTATTATAATCTCCTCTCCAGCCCAAGTACCGTAATTGCGTAGATTTTCAGTGTTGAGTTGTTAAGGATTTCAGGCTCATTGATTGCGAGCTTTGTTCTGTTCATCGCCGTTTTCTTCTACATATTTAACTAGGTCCTTACGAATGTGAGTGTGGTTGCATGTTAATTGACATAGGTGATTAATTTGGTCAGCAATTGCGGTGAATAGGCAGTTACCGTCTTAGCGTTGGTAAGGCTTCCATTAGGTTATCTTCTTGGGATGTTGTTGAAAGAAAGAACTTAGAGATAGCGTGATTTATTTGAACTACCTTTGTCTACGATTAACAGATCGTACGGGTTGCGATTGTCAAAGTTTGTGCGTATCTTCGTGCGCCCTTATTCTCGGTAGAGAGCCGCTTAGGACAAAAAGTCTCCGATTTTATTGTTGTTATTGTTCATCAGTGGAAGTCTTTTGTTAATTGCCTGTTTTCTGGAAGATGGTGAAATGATCCTTTTATGATGTGCAATTGTTGGCTGTTTCTCGCTATTTCTCAGAATATGCAGTTATGTAGTAGACGGGCTTGCATTATTGTTTTATTTTTGTGGGCTTGTCGGACCGGATAAAGTTAGAAATGGTTAAGTTTTGTTTTACTGTTATTGGGTAGGTTCCTGCCTAGTTTTGTATTTAGGTATATCTATCTCCTAGCTACTAGTACGGCACTGTGCCTGTGGAATAGTTTGGAGTTGGCGTAGTAATTTGAAGCGAGCGTGGTATCTGTTTATGAAATGTTATTTAGCATTACGAAGGGGGTTACCTGCCAGATATAGAGTTCGTTTTGCCTTTTGATCTGAGTTAGGGCTATCATAATGCTCAGTTGCTCAACTAGTGAGACTCATTGCACTGATATCACCTACTTAAATTCACTTCATTAGTGCATATTAGTTAGGTCCGTGACTCGGGTCGAGGTCCAGTCCGTGAACAAGGCCCTAAAGATGGAGTACCCGGTTGTATCTGACCCGGCGGAGGGGGATGCATGTGTTTGTGGCGTGTAAGTGTATGTGTCGGTACGGTAAGTATCAAAGTCATTGGTCATCTTATCTTGAGTTGTGCATTTTGGGTAGGCCGGGGGAAGGTGTTTAGATTTACCGCTATCATATTATCTGTTTTTGGGCGGGTGGAACTTGAGGGTACTTTGGTAGTCGCGCTGTATTTTGGTATGGGAAAAGTGAGATGCTGCGATGTAGATTTGACTGGTTGTTGATAGGTTGTTGATTACGTTTTGGGGCTCTATTATGTATGCGCTGTCGTAGTGGCTGTCGGAAAAAGTCAAGTTGATAGTTCCGACTGAGTTATATTCTTGTTGGGGGCTATATACGATTGATGGGCCATTTTATTGATGGATCGCTACACTTATTACGTAGAACTCCGCGGCTGCTATGATAATTTCTTCACCTCCCCACGTGCCCTGTATGTGGAGATTTTTTATGTACTCAGTGAAAGCTTCTGCGTTTGGTGCGTCGATCGTAAGTTTGATGCGTGGATAATTGCTGTTAGCTTCCACGTATCTAGCTAAGTCGCTTCTGATGTGGGTATGGTTGAATGTCGCTCCAAACAGATGGTTGATTTGGTCTGCAATTGCATGGAACAGGCAGTTTCCATCTCTGGGCATTGGTAGAGTTTCCATTGTGAGATATTACTACAGGAGAGAGCCTCGTGGTATTTTAGCTAATATGAATGTGTGTGTGTGTGTTGTTTCTAAGAGGTGTACGGCCTGTATGATGAGACGCTGTTTGGCTTTTCTATTTTTATTTTAATGTTTCCCGGTATTTCCAAGATGGGCTGACACCATAGAATGGGTGCCAGATGTGTGAGGGAACGTTGTGAGCCTTTTGTGCTTCGAAGCTTTTTCAATTGTTCCTAAATAGCAGTCAATTGTTTTGTCTAGTTTCTGGGAGTTTGGTGAGATGGCCTTTTTATGGCATGCACTTGTTTAGTTTTTGTTTATTGTCGGGTTTAGTATATTTGCAGTTTAGCTACATAAAAATAATTCTAGGTTTGTTAAGTTTTGGGTTGGCTTATTCACAGAGTTTCAGGGTTTAGTGGATGGTTATTGTTAATGACTGTTTTGAATGGTCTTTCGAAGATGAGGAGAAAATAAATCTCGAGGAGAACTATCTCGAATTAATTTTCAGGCAAAGCAATATAAGTATATGTAGCTATAATAATGTTTCATTAGTTGATTTTGATATTGCGTAGGTAGGGAATTGTTATATCCTGCCTATGACGCACCTATAAATGTGATTATGCCTTAGTCAATAGGGGCGACCGCGGCCGCGGTAAGTGGTGGTTTATTATTGTCAGGCGGCGAGTGGTCCTGAGAGAAATAAAGTTAGAGGTAGGTAATCACTATCAATGATGTCCTAATCGGAATGATCTCACCAGGTTGGTGTGTTTAGCGGCGGTGGTGGTGGAGGCAGTAGCGTTGTGTTGCGTAGGCGTCGCTCGCTGCCGGCCTGTCGCTGCGTGGCTCAGACGTGCACCTGGCCTAGAATAAATTCTAGGGCTTGCACAGATGGGATGCCTAAGAGTATCGCGCAGTTCTCTGGGCATTCATTACACTTGACCGCTCTAGTATCATCACAATCACTGAAATGCGTGGTATTGCACAGATGGGGTGCCTAGATGGATCGCGCACATTCCCCAGGTAACCCTTACAGTAACACGCGGTATAAGCCAGCCTATAAGCCAGGCTCGTTTTCGGGCCTCCGGAGGCAGAACAAAAGGCGCGCGCCGGGGATGAAAACTATTGTTTGTTTAAATGCGTTTGGGAGATCTCGGGGGGACACGTCCGTTCGGTCCGGCAACACAAACGCCATTCTCCCATGGGCTTTGTAAGTCCAATTATATAAGTAAAATTTGGTCACATCACTTAAGCTGGGATGAACGCTTACCTAACGATTTGGTTGATGAGTGGCAAAATTTTGCTAGCAGCTTGGCTGACATGCAGCCCATTAATTTAGGTAGATGTATCCTAACCAGCAAAGCAGCGGCAGTGCAGCTGATCGGATTCAGTGACGCTTCGAGCACTACAGGCTACGGGTGCTGTATATACCTACGCGTGGTCGACATAACGGGTAAGGCTGAATTACACTTGCTCTGTTCATAGTCGCGAATCAACCCACGTGCGAAGCCACTAACAATACCTCGTCTGGAGCTAAATGCTTTTGTCAATACTTATACTTATGTGCACTTATTTACTGACTCAAAAATAGCCTTAGCTTGGATAAAAACTGACAAAACTAAAATACAAGCTTACGTTGCGAACAGAGTGAGTGTGATTCAGCAAAAAACATCCAAATGGGCCTGGCAGTATTTAACATTATCAAACAACCCTGCTGATCTTATAAGCAGAGGCATCAGTCTACTGGAGCTTCCCAAATGTTCCCTCTGGTGGGAGGTACCGAAATTCCTGCAATGTGAGTACACATTTGATAATAAAACTACAGACTTGCCGAGAGACTTACCTGAGATGAAAGTGGAAAATCCCAGGCTCGATAAGTTAGTACTAACTGCGACTGAACAGTATAATATTTCACATACTGGAAAAATGTTCAGACATTGATAAAATGACCAGAGTAATAGGATACATTTACAGATTCTGTCACAATATAAAAGGTGATAGGAAGGTAAATGATAGAGTGCTGAATCCTGATGAATTGCAACGCGCGTTGCATCAAATAATAAAGCACGAGCATTTGGTGTATTTCAGTGATGAAATAGGCTCATTGCAAAAAGGCAACAGCGTGCAAGGCTCCCTTAAACCAATACATCCGTTATAAGACGATAATGGTTTGCTTAGAGTAGGTGGCCGATTAGATAATTCAAATATACCACTCTCACAGAAACACCCTATCATTCTGCCGAACAAATCTCGATTAACTGAACTGATCATACAAAGAGAGCATGTCAGGTTGTTACATGCTGGCCCTAAGTCACTGTTAGCGAATTTAAACCAACAACACTGGCTGGTAAGTGGCATGCGACAAGTCAAAAAAGCGACTCATAAATGTATGGTATGTTTCAGGTTCAAAGCTGGTGCAGCGAAGCAGCTAATGGGATCCTTGCCTCAGCATCGCGTCACTGCGTGCAGACCATTTCAAAAGTTAGGGATCGACTTTGCTGGGCCAGTCAAGATAAAGAATTCGAGAGTGCGAAGCGCGGTAATCAGTAAAGGTTACGTTTGTATTTATGTTGGCTTCGTAACGAAAGCAGTACATTTAGAATTATCTTCTGATCTGTCAACAGATGTTTTCCTGGCATCTTTCAAGCGTTTTTTGTAGACGAGGCTTGCCCAGCGATGTCTTTTGCGATAACGGTGGATGTTTTCGTGGGGCAAGGAACCAGTTGGCTGAGCTGTACAAGCTTAATAATTCTGCCAATCATAAGACGCTTGTGCAAGCTTATGCTGCCAAAGAAGGCATACAAATTCACTTTACGCCTAGTAACGCGCCCGTTTTCGCAAGGGCTTGCAGAAGCGGCTGTAAAAAGCATTAAATTTCATTTAAAAAGAATAGTTTTGAGTGCTGAACTGACTTATGAGTAGTTGAATACGGTCTTGTGTCAAATAGAGGCCGTGCTAAACTCACGTCCTATCTTACCTCTATCAGAGGACGTCAATGATTACTGCTACCTGACTCCTGGACATTTCTTGGTAGGAACAGCTCTCACAATGTATCCTGAACGAGAGGTTTATGACTGTATCACTAACAGGCTTGATTTTTGGCAAAAATGTAGCCAACTTCAGCAAAGGTTCTGGAAGGCCTGGTACAAGTATTATTTAAATACATTGCAAAATAGAAATAAATGGTGCCACTCTTTGCCCAACATTGCTGAAGGTGCGCTTGTACTCATGAAAGAACCAAATTCCCCTCCTTTAGTTTGGCCTATGGCACGAGTAGTTAAGGTTTGTTGTTTGTTTGAAGGACGGCAAGGTTAGAGCCGTTCAAGTAAAAACGGCAGACAATAAATTATATAATAGGTCACTACAGACTATTTGGGTCCTACCTATTGAAAAATAACATGTTTATTCATATTTCGTCAAAAGTTTAGAGTTAAGAAAAATGTTTTAACAGGTCACTTAACTACAGACTATATATTTGTTTCCTACCTATATTAAGGAATAAATAGCAAGTTAAGTTTGTTTATGTTTTTAGAATAAAAAATAGCATGTTAAGTTTGTTTATGTTTAGAATTAAAAATAGATTCCTTTATGAGAATTGTCTTAAGTGTATGAAGATGAAACTTGTTTAACGTGTAAAGCATTGTTCATTGCATTGTTTATTTAAATGTCCGTGTATTTATACAAAAACCATACATATGTTTAATCTTAAGGTTAGCTAACTATCTTTGCCCAGGTGGCAGTATGTTAATGGCAACACAAACTATGCTATGTAACAATAAAAAATTTAGATTCATCCGCTTCCGGTGCAACCCAATATGTCTTCTGAGTTCGGTCTATGGTGTGTCGTGTGTGCAATTAAAATATTAACGGAGTTCTCAACCGAGCGTTTTAATCATCAGCCTACCTAACGAAACGAATTACAGTCCACGCAAAATAAGGATCTTCACACATTTCACATACGTTTTAGTCTTGTAAATTAACTTCAGCTTGTTCTTCAACGTTTTCCTTGATAGTGTGACCTGAGGAAACTCAGAGCGTCCAGGGAGTCATCTTTTAAGGAACACCGTAAGTGGTTACATATATATTTCGTGGATGAGAACACCCTTCCACACTCTACACAGATATATATGAGAAATACATGATATATGGCCAAATTTGTTGGTCCTGATTTTTTTTAAAGTGGTCGGAGGAAATTTTAAATAAAAAATGGTGTGTTACTCTTACATAAGTAGTATATTAAGTTAAAAAAAAAACAGAAAATTATGTACAAATTAAACATTAAAGTATAAAATAAATACTAATTATTATCATCATCGTCACGACCATCTTCTACACACGGTGATTTTAAAAAATTAAGCGCATCTTGCGAGATGGCCAGCTTTTTTTTATTTTGTCTGGGCCTTATGCTACTAAAATAGGGGTCCGAAGTGAGAAGTAACCTATTCAGTACGTCCTCCATACAATCCTTTCTAGAGAAATTGCGAGAATATATTTCCCTATATTGGCGGAAATGTTTATTTCTGGCTTCCGATGCCTCCTCTGATAGTTGACCTATTGGCAACAAAGCATGTTCTATAACACCCGGTGCATGCATCAATATTTTATGGACAGTGGGAGACATCGGTTGCCATGGATACAAATTCACGTAAAACTTTGCTGTATCCATAGTATATTTGCCAAATTTTTCTGTGTCTACATCGAACCCTGATGAGATCACTTCCAAAATGACTTTGAATCTCTGTATCAGCTCTATGTTAATCGCAGTGATGTCAGCTGCTACTTCTATATCGCTAAAAAATCGCCGAAAAGTGTTGCCATCATTGGTGTTCCCATAACCAGCTTTTGGGATGTCTACAAGTAATCCCATCCTTTCTTCAAAACTCTTCTGAATGGCTACTTTGGCCGCCTCGATTTGTGTTTAATCTTGTTTCTTTACGCGGCCTTTATGAATATTTGCTTTGAATTTTTAAGATAAATGAATCAAAAATTCAAAAAATCTGATCCTTGCATGTAGAATCGATAAGCCAAATTTAAAAGTCTCTGGATTTTCAGTACTGGTAGTGGTTGTTAGGTCGTTAAATGTTTTTTGGTTTCTACCACATACGTAACATCTCATTGTAGATGTGGTATTTGTTGCCGCATTACAAACTTTGCCATCGATCATTGTGGGCAATAAAGTGTGGCTTATCTTTATATTATCAGCAATTTTGGTAGCTTCAAGCTGGATTGCCTTTAAATGTACCTGAATTCATAATTTGTAACATCTTTATTTTCTTTTACAAATCGCACTCTAATGGGTCTACAAAATCTCGGAGACGATGGTGTTGGGTTCTGCCAGATTATTTTGGTTCTACAGGTCAATCTTAGGGGCACGCAACTTATGAAAACGCTCGCATCGCTGTCCTCATCATTTTGGAACTTTTGTTTGTATCGCGTTTGCTGCGAACCGTCACAACCCCATTTGTAGGTAAGTGACATTTCAATTTTCTCAGCTTCAGAACACTTGTCAATAACATCCTCCAAATATTTATAGAGTCTCAAAGCGGTATTAACAACCAAATCTTGCAGTTTCACTTCAGCGTCAGTTTCACTGATAATTTTGGGTGGATAAGTCTCCTGTTTTGCTTTTTGCAGTAACGTGTAGCAGGGATATACATCCTTGTTAGCTCTTTGTATGACTTCGTACTGAGCCTTAGTCAAATTAGCTTCAATAAATATCCTCAGAGCTTCTTCTGGTGAGTGTTTTTTAGTGGTTGTTTGCTGATAGACTACCTTGCGGACTTTTGATTCATAGCGATTTTTGGATGTCATGTAATAATTTTGCTGCATCTGTATTTCCTACGGCACGATTGCTCATTTCCGCGGCATAAGTAAGTTGATCAAATGGCACATTTTTTCTTATGTCCATTGTTTTGCGACGCTTCGACCGTTTACTGCACTCACTAAATTCCTTACTCGGTCGACCCTTTGATGATACCGCCGACAACAACGGAGAACAAGGTAGATCTTTTGTTTGTTGTAGCCATTCATTGTGTTTTTCAAGGAATCTGTTTTCTGTACTCTTACAAGCCTGCCAGTGACGTTTGTAGACTATTATAACCTTTCCAAACTCTTCAAGTTTGGTAGGTGGGCACTTGGTTATAGCCACTTATTTCTTTTCCAGATCGGTAAATTTACGATCAAAATACTTCTCAGTGCTTGCTCTGATAATATCATGCAGATCCTTTCGAGTAAAAGTTCTGAATGAGTCGCCAGACACTGAGAAAAAAAAATATAATTTTAATTAACACAAAACTGGTGACACTATATATATTTTTTTAATGCTGTGGACAATTCGGGAAAACTTTGATTAGTTGTACTAAAACAAGAGGCTCTACAGTTTCATAAAATATATGTTTGATGCTGTACAAATTAGTACAAACCATTCAAAAATACTAATGAAATTGATTTAGTAAAAAATAACACGTGTTCATTTAGTGTGCTATGTTGAGTACTACATTTTAACCAAATGAGGAACAATTGCTATTAAAAAGGGACTATATAAGCGGTACATACCTTGTTCTTGAAGATCCATGATAACTTTTTACCCAAAAACACTTCACACATTCAAAATATCACTGTGAAATATGATGGAAAAATGCGTTGCCGAGAACTGAGACGAGCGTATTTAAGAACTGCTAAGTTCCGACTGACACTACGTTGAGCCCGTCAACCATTTGCAGGTAGTAAAACCGGATTTTGATGCGGAATGTATTCACCTCATCAGCAGAACCCTTTTCCTTTGTAATTATAAACAATAGTAAATTGGATTAATGGCCATGTTTTGGGATAAAATACTCGTCCGTGCGACTCCCAAATCAGACCCCTGGGCTGTTATCAAGTTCTGAGATTCCACCCTCAATGACCTGTCACCTGTCGATTCAGGCATTGTGCAATGGTGTTCATGCCCACTGATCCCGCACTTAACAGAGTTAACTGGGTACAGAGATGCGCTGCTATTAGTGATTTGGACCTGCATGTCTCCGTAGATTGTAGATCATGTCACACGATGATAGGTCAGGCCTGACGTTCCACCAGTACCACACACAGATCTGCTTGTAGACACAGCCTGAAGGAGACAGGTTGGGTACCAAGTGGCAGCCCATCTGTTCCTTCGGAACCGTCATGACTTGGCCCCCGATGCGTTCCAGCCTGAAGCCTTGGTGGCATCTCTCTGAGCTCCAGCACTCTCCATTACCCAAGCATTCATGGCCAGTCCCGGTCTCAAGCAAGGGCCTGCAGGCCTTGTACATCCCCACATAGTTTTCGGTCAGACTTATGTTTGTCAGCTTGTAGGAGTCCATCCCACCATCCTGACCCTTGAGGCACAGCTCTGGCCCTGATTTGAACATGGTCAGCCCAGTGGTGGTGGTGCTCATCGGTTCATTATCAAACAGCTGGCCGCTCGAGGATAAGAATAGGATGTTATCACAGGCCTTCGCTGCCGGCATGCATCCTGCTGCAATCAGGGAGGCGATGAGGGCAGATGACACCACAGCATCCTTTGCCGAACCTGCAGGGCCAGCCTCGCTACTAGCTGAAACGTTGGTCTTCTGACTGCTTGATGCTTCATGGCTTAGCTCCAAAACGCTCTCTTTGGCGCTGGGTGGTGCCGTCAGCATCTTTGACATTACGACTTCCTCGCACTTCGCCCTTCTCTTGGCCACCTTCCTATCCTTCCTAGAACCAAATCTGAATGCTAGCGAGTGACAGAAATTCTTGTCTTTGTACAGCTTGGAAATTATTACGATCAGCAAGCAGCACAGGACGATAGTGGGGATGAGACCAGATAATACTCCTATGACCAGTGCCCACCCGAAGGACCTGCATCTGTTGAGGCCTTCATCATGAAGGCAAAACCAGCCAGTCGTCACATCCCTGCAACTCTGAAACCACAGAGAGATCACATCATCGCATGCAACCTGGATCAGTCCATACACCCTGCTGGTCCTGATGGCATCCACTCCTAGCTCCACCCCATTGTTTGTTCCCCAAGTTTCCACCCCAAGTTTTCTTCATGGTCCTTATAAATGAACTTTGCGGGAGTGCAGCGAGTGAAAAGTTACAGTGCTAAAGATAAAATTAGTACTTGGCTCGAGAGCGCATGAACGGGGTTCAAGAGTCGATCATTAGCAAGCAGCAGCGTTCTAGCTCGGTGTCTGGGCTGCAAGAAGGATTGCAAGTAGAGTGCAATTTCAGTTTGAGAAGCTGTCAAAAGAAAAACCGTCACATCGGTCGCCGTCATCAAGGGGTTGCGTTGCGTCATACACACGCAAACGGGGCGGACGCCATATTCGTTCGTCAGACAGAACGGGGTTCTCGCTTCCGCTTCATGTCGCGCTGCGAGCGCGCAGTGTTTTCTCCGTGTCAGTATAGGCGCACAATATACAGCTCGTGATTGGTCAATCAAGATTCGACGGAGGGAGACGACGACAGTGGCGCCTGCACGTCCGGTGGTAACAAAACGCAAAATTTTGTCAAGCAAAAGCAAACACACGCCATTCGATTCGCCATTGTCCTGTTAACGCCGCCATCTTTTTGCACAAGACTGTCTGTTGTTTGTACTACACAATAATTTATATTCTAATCCTAATACTGTGTGGCTTAGATTTAGCTGAAATATTTTGCACATTTCACGGCAGCTACATCTCGTTTTTGTGGATAAACATGGTAGGGGAAGTTGCCAAGCGTGGCAATTTCAAGGCCAGTCTCACAAGGCTGAAAAATAAACTAAAACCTGAGTTCGTGCAAAATGCATCGGAGCAGATGCTCAGGCTGTTAGAAAACAGAGCCAAGTCTATTTTTGGTGAGTATGAAACCCTAAATCTTCAACTCAATGACCAAGAGGATCCATCTGCGACTGAAAACTGTTTCTTCTATTGCGTTGATGCCATTCTTTCCGCCAGAATTATATCTTATTGCCAGTTATCAAGCAGGGATCAACACAAAGTAGTTACCCCATCAGTGAATAACTGCTCAACTTCAAAGTTAAAATTACCAAGTGTACAAATAGAACCTTTTGATGGAAAGTACCTCAACTACCGTCCCTTCATTGAGATGTTTACAGCACTCATTGACAATGACCAAAATATAGGTGAGGTGCAAAAGTTCTTTTATTTGCGTGGTTTTTTAAAAGGTGAAGCATACGACATAATAAAAAACTTACCTGTGGTGGGATCCAGCTACTTGGAGGCTTTGAGTATTCTGAAAGATCGGTACGCCAGTAAATACAGAATAGTATTCGAGCATATCTTTAGCTTATTTGATATAACCTGCATGGGAAGTCAATCTAATGTTATGGCGCTAAGGCAACTCATTTCACAAGTGAAACAACACATAGCTGCCTTAAAAAACTTAGATCAACCTGTAGAACATTGGGACAGCTTGTTAGTTTGTACATTGATAAAAAAGATAGATTCAGGGAGCACCAAAGCTTACTACTTGCAGCATGACTAAAATTCAGAGCCTACAATACGCGAATTCTTGAATTTCCTAGTGCAACGTGCCTTTGCCTTGGAAAGCACCGATGACTGTGAAACACCCAGCGCTACAAAGCCACTCCGTGCCGCTGTGGTAGCCACAGCTGCTGCTGCTCCAAGTCGCAATGGATCCGGATCCAAGGTGGTTGGGCAGGAAGTAAAGTGTCTATACTGCAGTAAGTACAATCACAAGCTATTCTATTGCCCAAGTTTTATGTTGGCTACAGTCAATGAGAAGTTAAAGTTTGTCAATATCAATAATCTGTGCAAAATTGGCTTAAATTCACATAAACGTAGATGCAAATATTATTTTAAATGTCAACATTGTAAGCAGAGTCATAACTCACTATTACACACGGATAATGATCACAAAGTGGATACAAAATCAGGTGGGAAAGTCTTACGACCATGCTCTTTGTCACTCACGAGCGACGAACAAGTTTTATTGCCAACCGCAGAAGTCAAGTTGATATGCCAAGGAGGCAAAGAGATTATTGCCAGGGTCATGTTAGACACAGGTAGCCAATTTTGCTTAATCACAATTGAACTTGCAAAAAAAATAGGTAGACCTATATTACCTACATCAATGAATATTGTAGGAATTTTCAATATTGAACGAAAGGTCAACAGGTCAATGCAAGTTGACATTTATTCATGTACCTATCCATACTTGATCACAAAAAACTGCTTAGTGGTAGATGATCTTAGAACCCATCTACCACAGAAATCATTTGAGAAAATCGGTATAAATATACCCGAAAATATAAATCTAGCTGACAACTCCTTTCACGTCACAAATCAAATAGATATTTTACTATCTGCCGATGTTCTTTTTCAGTTGCTGTTGTTCTTTTTCAGAGCTGCTTGAAGGTGATGCTGCACAACCACGGGTCCTCCACACACAATTTGGCTATGTGGTAGGTGGCAACCTCCCTAACTTAACTCTCCGGAAACCAGCTGTAGGTTTGCTTTGTCATGAATGTAATTCTGACATCAATGAAACTTTCAGTAAATTCTGGCAAACAGAATCAGTACCTGAGGTATTTGCGGAACATACGTCTGAGCAGAAGTATTGCGAAAAGTACTTTAGAGAAACTGTAAAATTAATTGACAATCAATTTGTAGTTTCAATGCCTCTTAAAGTGCCTATTTATGACGTGAACAATGTTTTAGGAGATTCATTAAGTTAAGGAATGAAAAGATTTCTAAATCTTGAAAAAAGATTAAAGAATGATCATCAATTATTCAAGGAATATCAACAATTCATACATGAGTACATAGCCTTAGCATGCTACTTATATTGATATTTCTCGATATGATCTTTCTAAGGATGCTGTCTATTTCTTGCCTCATCACCCAGTGATCAGAGAAGAGGCAATCAGCTCCAAATTAAGAACCGTTTTTGACGGTTCAATGAGAACTAGTAATAAAGTATCATTAAATGACATCTTATTAAATGAGCCAATAGTTCAACCAGAATTGTTTGACATCTTAAGCCGGGTACAGATTGCTGCAACGCAACATGCAATGCAACACGAAACGAATATTGCATCAGTGTAGACGCGGGGCGCGCACAACGTGCGCACGAACCGCGCATGTACCTACTCGCATCTGTTTCCGAGATGCGCGCGAACGGCTCGCGCTCAGTCTGCAAAAGAACACGCAAAGGAATGGATCGTGGCGACCAATTGCGGGCTCTGATGATAGTCAGTGCTTCATTATTAATAGTAAATCATGTGATAAAACGCAGAAGACATCGACGTTGGTGGCGTACAGAGTTGTATAGTCAGAGAGCTGGTGCAAAATTAATGGCCGATATTAGAATAACCGGACAATTTCAAAATTTCTTAAGGATGACTCCAACGACATCTGAAGATCTACTCAGATTAGTCGGACCAAGAATTTTTCGGAATCGCATACAGTTAAGGGCTCCAATTTCAATCCAAGACAGACTGGCAATAACACTTCGTTTTTTAGCTAGTGGTGACTCTTACACAAGTTTACAATATACCTTCAGAGTATCAAAACAAGCCATAAGTGGCATTATTCCAGAAGTATGCTCCGCCATAATTGAGGAATTAAAAGATTATATCAAGGTAACATTTATTCGTAATAAGTCAATTAAAGAACAGTATTATCACATCAAATCATTAAAGTCGTCATAGGATTCGTTAGATTCTAGTGACGCTACAGACGATGGCTGTTAGTTCATATATTCTTCGTTGCTTGCCGTGGTATAGCCATAGCGTCCGGCTTGATTTGTATCTGGAGTTTGCGCGGAAGGCGAGGGTCGATTAACATATCCGGTCAGATCCACATAGTCTTGTCCTTTCTTCTGTGTTGCATAGTAGGATTCTTCGTATGAACTGGGGTAGTTATCCTGCTGTCGATATGATGATTCATAATGACCTCTGTCAGCCTTCATCAAAATTTCAAAAATTGCATATTCCACCGAATTCCTAGTTTGAAGGGAATAAGTATTCATTTTAGCTGATATATAGGAAGCGAAAGTTGTAGTTAAATCTGGAACGCCTGAATTTCCCAACTTATTGGCAGAAGTTTGTAATATGCCCACTACATCGGCCAGTCAAAATCAAAATCAAAAATCATTTATTTCCATAGGATGTTGTTACATCACTTAGATCCGTCATTACATTTTTTTGGGTGAGTTCACTAACACAATGGCGGAATCTGTGGAGAAGAGCTCACCGAAGAAACTCCACAGTCGTCGCATCTTTTGCGTTTCCTTTTTTAAATAAAATATTGTCAAATTACAAAATGAATGCTAATTATATATCGAAACAACCTGTTACTCAAACAATCTATTCCCATGGACATCTGTCCTCTAAGTAATCAGATATCCTATAGTAACCTTTTTTATACAATTTCTGTTTTATTATTATTTTAAACTTGTCTAAAGGTAAGTTTTTAATATCAGTAGGGACCTTATTGTAATAGCGTATACAATTGCCTTTAAAAGAATTACTAATTTTATGTAGTCGGCTTACATAAGCAACCAACTTGTCTTTATTTCTAGTATTAAAATAAGGAAGTGTCCAAGAGCACAAAAACTAAATTTTATAATTTTAATTATAAGATTATAGCATTACATTAAATATGCTGAAAGAATTTTTTCAATATCTTGAAAAATGACGAAGTTATGATTTTTTAATTTAACGCATACAAAATCAAAAATCCGCGCCGCATGTTCCGTGTGTGACGTCACCGCTCTCGAGGTCAGCGGCGCGACGCGCGGCGCGCGCGGGTGTCCGGCCGCGGCGTATGAAATGGATATTATGCACACAAATGCACTTTGACCCGCAATCTCAAACGATGCGTTTGTGTTCCGTGCTCTCAGTAGATAATACGAGTTTTAGGTTTTTGACGATGGAGAGTGGATTTAGTCGTGGACAGTCGGATAATTTACCTAAAATCGACATGTCAATGGTGTTTGATTTTTTATCCAACAATCCTTTGTTTACAAGTGCAGAGATCAGAGGCGTCAAGCTTTCAAGGTATGTACTAAGTGACAATATGTGGTACTGGTAGCTTAGCTAGGTACACACAATACAATAAGAACACCAACTAACATGTTATCGTACACATATTACAGTAAGTAGGTACTTATACACCACACATACATATATACGTAGTAACCTCTCCTCGGTTCGAGGTGGTTTTAATCGTTTTTATTACTTAATTCAGTACAATCTATTTTGCAATTAGTTTAGTAGATAGTAGTATACCTAATATAAAAATAAGACCTCGTAACAGAAGTTGATATAAACGCCTTAATAAGTTTTCCCTTCGCCCGGGCGCGCTTGTAGGTTGTAGGTATTTTAACAGCCGGTGACTTATATTCTCACACTGAGCGCTTTGCCTGCGAGATCGTGATTGCAGTACCTATGTTTGAACTAGGTACCTTAGCATGCATGTTTTACTATCATACAAACCGAGGACCTCGCTCCTAGATGATAGCTATTTATCTCCCTTGTTCTACCCAACACCGCGTAGCGCGAGAAAGTGTACACGACCGTAGAGCTTGACTAAACAAGACTGTCGATATCGATACTTTTATTGTTTTACTAATCTGTTTACTAAGTAGTGATACGGTTGTAGAACTTGATCAAACAAGAATATCGATATCGATACTTTAAGGATAATATTATCTATTACAATAACTGTTTATGTTCTCGTACAATAATGATTCAACACATTTTCTCATACCATACGAATATTATAAATACAAGAGTATTTAAGCCTATCTATCTGCCTGTTAGTTTTTGAACTGTTAAACCGCTAACTTCTTCTAAGCCAAGAAACGCAACGGATTTAAGGACGGTATTTACCGTCGTATAGTATTTTTCCGGGACCTATATTATAAATATCGTAAATTCTATTACACGTCGTAAAATATACAATGAAGTACTTTAATGACCTTAATTCAACCCTTTGCAGATCTGCCCGAGAAAGCTACGGCGATGACGCGATAGGCTATGTGCAGGTGAAAAGGGAAGATAAATTGTGTATAGTCAAAGCCAGAATCACTCCGGAGCATAAAGTTAGGAGTAAGCCGTATAGCTGCGCATTCGTTTGCAACGAAGACACGCAACAAATTGAAAGTGTACGTTGCGAAGACTGTGCAGCCAGCGAGGGAGGTTGCAAACACGCCATTGCGTTAGTTATGTGGCTAAATAGGCGTTATGAAGAACCTCCCTGCACAGCCGTGAAGTGTTACTGGGCAAAAGCCAAGCTTTCGCGTGTGGGGAGTGATCTAAAATTCATTAAAACAGCCGATTTGGTTGCGCCTACGGCAACTTCGAAAAAAACTAAAACACCGCAGGCAAATTTGCCTCCTAGTGATGGGTCTTTTTTTAAAGAAGTAATCGAAAACTCAAACAAATTTAATCTAAATTCAATGCTAATGCTGTACAATAAACCTAATGATGGGCCAACCCTGTCCATCCATTCGATGGCATGTCATTACAAACGCCAGGTTCAGGAACCGAATGCGGACGGTTTCATACAATTTTGCAAGGACCATATGCAGAACATTGATATAAAAATAGTTTCACAAGATACGATGAACCAATCTGAATCTAAAATGTGGTTTAAACTGCGATACGGCCGCATTACTGCCTCAAAGCTGCACGAACTCGCACGATGTGGCAAAGATAATGGAGTGTTAGTGGAGTATGTGTTAGGAGCATATTCTTTTAAAGATACGAAAGCTATTATTAGAGGTACTTATGTATTTATTTTTCATTAAATTTTATACTTTAGAAACTATTTGGCCGTTTGCACCTTTCTATTATGTTAAATATTAATGTTTTGTTCGTCTTTTCAGGAAAAACTTTGGAGCCAAAAGTTCGACAAGTAGTTGCTGCGAAACAAAATCTTTCAATTAAAGAAAGTGGGCTACTCCTCAATAAGGATTTTCCCATTTTTGGTGCATCACCGGACGGAATTTCAGAAGAATTCGTTGTAGAAATAAAATGCCCATTCAGCAAAAAAAAACATTAAAAACTATGTACAAGATGGACAGATCACAAACAAGTATAAGGCGCAAATTCACCTCCAAATGTTATTTGCAGAAAAGAAAAAGGGGTTGTTTTGTATTGCTCATGAGGATTTTGAAACATCTAACAATGTGGATATCTATGTCGTGGATTACGATATGCAATTTTGCAGTGAATTAATGGATAAAAGTCTTGCATTTTGGAAAAAAAGTGTATTCAAAAAAGTTTTAATGCTATAAAGTTTACAATATAAAAACTAAGTTTCTAATAATAAAATTATTGTTTTATTAGAAGACTCTGCAAGTTGACTAACCCACAGCCTATAGATACAATATCATCAAAATAAGGCTACATTTTCACATTTACACATGCATGTGGTGCAAGCATTTTAAAATCTCGCAATCTTCCTATTGTTCTTTCAACATGGATTCGAACAGCAGCAATCCTTTTTGTATCTATGACGTCTGCTTTGTCACAAACAGTACCAGATTTGACGCTTGGTGGTCTGACAAGGCTACATCCATTTTTTTCAACTATAGGGGCGATATGCTTAAATCCCCTGTCTGCCAAAATAGTTGACCCTTTGGGTATATTATCGATTAACTTACAATCTTCGAATATTGTAGCATCGTCCACTCTTCCACCATAACCACCAGATATGAAATTAAAAAATCCGTTCGGTGTTACTGAAATAAGATAGTTCAACGTGTTGCATCCCTTATAATTAGACCATGTTAAAGACTGGTGGACCGCATTACTTGGTTGTTGAATTCGAATTTCAAAACAATCGATAATGCTTTGTGTTTTAGAGAAACGAGTTCGGAATGCCAAAGGTAAATTTTCTTCTATAGCTGATTTTTCGGGAAAATATATCAACTCTCTCATAAAATGTGCTAATGGTGTCAAAGTTTTTCTAACAATCTTGGCGATTGCAGTCTTTTGCAGCCCAAAATCTATTGCCAATCGAGAATATGAGTCATTCAATCTATTTTTTTTAGAGCTATTAGGATGTCCACCTGAGGCCGTTTTACATTATTAACTAGACTCTCTATTAAAAAGTAAGTTTCTTGAGAAAGCCCCAAATATAGTTGCGAGTTAATTTTAATCTTATCGACCGTATTATCAGCATAATTTTCCACTAATTCATCACACGTCATTCCACTGAAAGAAATCGACAGACTAACAACATCTAAAGGAGCTTCTGTAGTGTCCTCTCTAATGTCATCGCATTGAAGTATTTTCTTTTCCGTATTTTTTTTGTTTTTCTGTCTGAATTTAGTTTGACAACTTTTATCTACTTTTTTGTCTTTTATTTTTACCTGAATGCCCTAGTTTTTTGTTTTATTTCAACACTGGATTCCATTTCCACATCAAAACAATCCATTGGTATAGGATCTTCAAAGTCTGTGATTTCCTCACTGTTGTGAACGCATTCAGCAAATTCAATGGGTTGTTGGGCAACAGAGGCTGGAACATCCTTTGTAAGGACTTTTTCATAATACTCTGCCCGACGACGCTTTTCAACAGCAGACCGTTCTTGCGTATTTTTTTTGCTACTTTGGCAAGCAAACTTGTGAGGTAAAACATGCTTTTTCACAAACAGTATGCCACCCATAAGTCGATGCCTCATAAAATTTTCAGTATCCGTCTCGACCTAAAAATCAAATAAATTCTGTTATGTATTTAAAACTAGATGATATTACTTCCATGCTGGACTTGGAGCGATAGAAAAACATTGAATGTACCAGCTGCATCTCCTCCCGGGCTTGCTGTAAAAATCAGCAAAGGAATTCGAGGATTTCCGTATTGTAACGAAGCCGATGGGCTGATAGCCTTTCACTATAGCAATACTAATACTAACTTTGAAAATAATATTTTTCATTAAGGTTAACGTAAACGTGATAAGAAACAAATTCAAAATTACAGATTATCCAAAATTATTCATATAGTAAAATTAAAATATCGATAACTTTTTTCCCATCTCTAAATGTAACAGATGTAAACGTGATTGGCAGCAAATTAATGCAAAATTACAGATTTCCCAATATATTAATGCAATAAAACCAATATATCGATAATTTTTTTCCCATCTCTAGTTCAGAGTAGCAAGTGTGACAGATTTTATCAAAATTATTCATTAACCTACGAAACCCAAATTAAATCATCATCATCATCATCATTTCAGCCTGTTAACGTCCACTGCTGAACATAGGCCTCTCCAATCGCACTCCAGCGCGACCGGTCCATAGCCACCTGCATCCAACGAGACCCAGCGATCCTCACCAGGTCGTCGGTCCATCTCGTAGGTGGCCGTCCCACATTGCGCTTGCCAGTACGTGTTCTCCATTCGAGGACAAATTAAATACTTACATCGAAATGATCTTCGCAACAATATCGTACTGATTTATCCGATAAAGTTTCTTTCCTCTTCATTACTTTGCACCACTTATCTCTTATTTTCTTTTCCTTTGGCACATAGAAAAAATGTTTCCCGGGAGTATTAAAGGTTGTGTTTGTACACATAGGCACGATGCAGTATTTATAATGTATTTTTTTAGTTTCCATATTGATAGCAAGTAGCAACGAAACCAACTGACTGACGCCGCCGTGCGGCCGGGCTCCCGCTCGGGGGCGGGGCGAGAGCTGTGACGTCACACGCGTGTCAAACGGCCGCGCGCTTTGTAGTTTGCAAACGGAGGAGAAAAAAAATCATAACTTCGTCATTTATGAAGCGATTTTAAAAATTCTTTCAGTGGGTTTTATAGAAAGCTTAGTTTTATTGTTTAAAAATAGATTTAAAGATTTGGACACTTCCTTATTGTGTATATCACTGTACTTCTGAAAATTAGTAATATTTCTTTTTACAAACACAAGATTGTCATAGATATATTGAGACACAAATAATAATAATAATAATAATAATACATTGAACACCATTTACACACATTGATCTAGCCCCAAACTAGGATTCCCTGTATCTTGGGAACTAGACAACGATACAAATACTTATATAGATAAATATTATACTTAGATAGATAAACAACCATGACTAGGGTACAAACATTCGTTCTCATCAATCAAATATTTGCAAATGTCAGAATATTGATTTCTTTAAACTTTTCCCTCAGTGACACTCTAGGCCCTAATCTATAAATTGCACGAACAGCCCGTTTCTGCAGAATAAATATACTATTAGCATTCGCAGCGTGACCCCACAATAAAATACCATAGGTCATTAGACTATGAAAGTAACTAAAGTAGACTAGTCTAGCGGTGTCTACGTCGGTAAGAGCTCTAATTTTTTTAACTGCGAACGCTGCTGAACTCAGTCTGTTCGACAATTTATTTATATGAGGATCCCATTGTAGTTTGGCGTCTAAAGTAATGCCCAAAAAGACAGTACACTGCAGCTTTCATCTTTTTTTGCTTGTTTAGTTCGCGTAGGTTCATACGGTGTACGTGGAGTAGCAAATTCGTTCTGAACCGCCTCCTGAAAATATACAAATAATTTATAAATGTAGGTCCCATCTCTTGATATACACTACTAGATGGTAGATATAACTCTCCAGGGAGGTAGGTATCGTGGCACCGATGGACAAATGTCGAAACGACTAAATATTTAGTTTGTTTTTTTAGTCTAGTTCATTATAGCTAGCAATAAAATCAAGAGATGCTCGCTATCATGGCACCTCTAGCAATAAAATCAAGAGATGTTCACTATCATGGCACCTCAAAAATTGTCACCAGCGAGTGTTGGGCTACTAAGTACAATGACTGTCTCGTAGCCATAAATTAAATAAAAGTTTTTTGTTTTAGATTCCAACGACAGAAGAAACTTGGTTGAACATAAGGAAACAGTTTGAAGAGAAGTGGAATTTTCCACACTGTTTAGGGGCACTGGACGGAAAAAATGTTGTGCTTGAAGCACATATCAAAAGTGGAACTGAATTCTACAACTATAAAAACTTCTTTAGCATCGTTCTTTTTGCTTTGGTTGACGCCGATTATAATTTTCTATTTGTAGATGTGGGATGCCAAGGAAGGATCTCAGATGATTGCGTCTTTAAGGATACAAAACTCTGTGAAATGATAGATGATCGTTCAATAAACCTTCCATCACCTGATCCACTCCCACAGAGACATATTCCAATACCATACTTCTTTGTGGGTGATAGTGCCTTTGCTTTAAGTGAAAATCTGATGAAGCCATATGCTGGGACACTTCCAAAAGGCACTTCAAAGAGAGTATTCAACTACAGGCTAAGCAGAGCCAGAAGAAATGTTGAAAATGCATTTGGTATAATATCGTCTGTCTTTAGAGTTCTAAGAAAACCAATGCTTTTACAGCCTGATAAAGCTGAGCTAGTGGTTATGGCAATTGAATTTCCTCAGGTACTCAAAAAAGCTGTTATCACTCCTGTTTATAAGGCTGGTGATAAGGAACTGGTGAGCAATTATCGTCCAATCTCCATACTAACAACACTGTCAACAATTTTGGAATACATAATGAACGAACGCCTTACCAACTATTTAGAGTCAAAATTTATTCTTAGCGACAACCAATATGGTTTTCGAAGAAATAAGTCCACCAAAGATGCAGTTAGGTCACTAGTGAATACCGTGGCTTCTGATTTAGACAGCGGTAAAAGTCCCTAGCCGTATTTTTGGACTTATCAAAGGCATTCGATACCGTCTCAGTCAAATTATTGCTAGCCAAAATGGAAAGTATAGGTATACAATGTATTCCACTTCAACTATTTGAAGACTATCTCTCTAACAGAACTCAGGTGGTAAATATTGTGCCGAGCTTCCATTCAAATTTGGCGTGCCTCAAGGCAGCGTATTGGGACCCACATTATTCCTAATATACTCAAATGATCTCTGCAAACTGTCCTCGCAAAATTCAAAAACATTTGCTTATGCAGATGACACGGCCATCGTATATTCAGGAAATTCGTGGGATGAAGTACGCTGTCACGCTGAAAATGGTCTGCGCAAGGTTTTCAAATGGTTGGACGAGAACTTGTTGACTTGCAATGTCGATAAGACCAAATACATCACTTTTACCATCAATTCAACCACACAACCTGATGAATCCTGGCATATTAAGGCACACAGATGCGACACACCTTCCGACTGTAACATGTCTCCTCAACATTGCGATTGCGATAATTTACAACGCACCCAGAAAATAAAGTACTTAGGCGTTGTCATTGATTGTCATCTTAGATGGGAGCACCATATTGCCGCTGTTGCATCTCGTATAAGAATGCTTATTCCAATCTTCAAGAAGCTACGTCATATTACTAATCCGGAATTACTCAAAATAACCTATTATGCACTTGCGAGATCTCTCATGACCTATTGCATCGTAGTTTGGGGGGGAGCCACTAAAACCCATTTTGATCGCATAGAGAAAGCCCAACGAGTCTTGCTAAAAGTTATACATTTCAAAAATATTTACTTCCCAACTACTGAACTTTACGCAGTTGCAAAGGTGCTAACTGTACGTCAATTATTTATATACAGTCTTATACAAGAGCAACACTCAAACATTAATCTTGAATATGTTTCCCAAAAAATATCTAATAAACGTCTTAAGGACTTAGTATGTCCAACTACTAAGTGCAAAACCGAATTCGCGCACAGATTCTATTTCTCACTAGCCCCCCATATATATAATAAAGTAAACCGTATAATTAACATTGTCCAAATGACAAAACACAAACTAAAACCAGTTTCCAGTAATTGGCTCATGAATCAAACCTACGACGCCTCTGATAGTTTACTAATCTTTGGCACACGGTGAACCGAGTGCCACCTGTTACAAACTTACATTTACCACACGCATAGCTCTTATGCGCTGGTAATAATGCCTCACCTCATAACTCATAAATCCCTGGATTTTACTTTGTAAACTGCCAGCATTTATTCAATACAATTCGCGATCTTATTTTTCAATACCTGTCTCTTATCAATTTGTTAGCAAATCAAAACAATATTTCGCATTATTTATGTAACTTATCGGCTATTAAGTATGGTATTATCTATGTATTACGTAAATATAAAAAAAATATTTCCTTGAACTGAGTAAGTATACCAAATCTACCAATCAAATTGTATCACTATGATTATTATTATCCACTTAAATTAAATTCCACTAGCCATAACCATCCTTAGTGCCTATCTAGTATTCTTTTGTTATGCGTGCTACAGTAACCAGATCATGAACTAGCTTGTAATTTACTTATTTTATAAAAAAATAACTACCCTCCATACTTACTGTGGTGAACTGAATTGTAATTGTAACAAATATGCCAACTATTGTGTTATGTACTTAGTGAGGTTCGTACGACGGTTTCACTGGCTACTACTTTACAGGTTTCCTAGTGTAGTATCCAGGGCACCTACTACGTATCACTCACCTAGTGTTACTTTTCAACGGCTATTACATTTTAAGTTCCCTGATGTAATTACTTATTTCTTTAGGTTGTTTTTGTAACACAGAAAAATAAATAATCTTTAAATCTTTAAAAAACAAATGTTCTTTTACATAATTATTTGAGACGTCACTCTAGAAATACATATATGAATCAAGAATTAATTGACACTGAAGATGAAGTTACGAATGAAGACACACGGAGGCAAAATAATGAAGACATGAGATCACCTATGAGAAATATTCCTCGACGATCGCCTGCGTATTTGAATGCGTTAAAAGATGAGCTCTCCGATTATTTTATGAAAGAAGGGAAGGTTCATTGGCAATACCGATGTTCGTAAAAAAAAAAACTGTCTTTACTTACCGTGTTCGTTCTCTTTCTCGGTTTGTTACGGTTGTCCAAGAACTTCAAAGAATCATGGGCAAACCATCGACTTGTATAAGTCTCCGAGGCACCTGAAAAAATAAAATAATAATTATGAAAAAAAAAAACATAGACCTTGACTAATCAATCATAATTAATAATTTTTAATAATTAATTTGTTTTTTCAAGCCATTAGAATATTGTAGTTGTTGTCAAAGTTGTCATTTTGTAGAGAAAATGGCCAATTTCAATATTCGTCGGCTATGCAAATTTACATTTCAAAACACAAATATTTTTGCGGTTTGCAACCTACGATTGTAATAAGAATGTATATGAATAAATAATAAATAGTAAATTATTATTATTTATTTACCTTTTCCTGTTCCTTTCGATTTCTTTACCTTCACTTTTTCACGACGGTAGGATGATAAAATACTAATCATTTTATTGTAACATTTTTCATGTGTTGTTTCCATCAAATTAGCAATTTCCATACATGCATCCTCTTTAAAATGTTTTTTATAAAAATGCTCATGTTGTAGATTCCACAAAATTTCCTTTGTTCTGTACACTTCAATTAATTGAAGCACTTTTTCTTCACTCCACGTAAATGTAGCCCCTGCCGCCGGCGCCGCCGCCGTAGCGTTGTCTTGTTCCATGTTCGCGCGCGTCTAGCCGTACACACCACACAACCTGTCCACACTGACGCTCCGCGCACTTTGCTCGCCTCTTTGTGTTCAGCGAAAAAACCGACAAATTTCGGGTCGCTACGCGCACGAGTTGCAACAATCTGTTCGTGCGCGTAGTAGGCGCGGTTCGTGCGCGCAAGGCTTCTACACTGTGGGAACTTTGTTACATTACATGTTACATTGCGGCAGTGCGGACGTCTTTGTATGTTGCATTGCATGTTGCGTTGCAGCAATCTGTACCCGGCTTTACTTTCAATCAGACTATACAAGTAGTTTTTTGTATGCGATATTCGACGTATGTTAGGGTGGGTCACCAATGTATGGAAAAAAAAACTATTTTTTTTTTACGTAATAGTGATAAAAAGGTGCTACATAATGATCTTATTACTCGTGTTAAATATCAACAATCTAGCATTACAACTACAGCCTCCGGATTCAATTTGAAATTTCATTAAATAAAAAAAAAGTATTTGTGTAACTAGTACTGAATAGTTGGTAGATTATGTTTAAATTATTATATTATAAATTAAAACACATGTATAAAGAGCATATTTTATATAATTATGAAAATCAAATGTTAAAAAAACTTACAAAACCATATATTTTTAGCTTAATTTACCCTAAAATCTTTCTTACTATCGAATTTCGGCATATCTTTGCGAGATTCGATCTGGGCTTTAATGTAGCCTTCTCTTGCAGATGTGCTGCACAATGTGCTGGCAGCTTCGGTCACAGTCTTGACAGCTCTCTCAACAGCTTGTGTGTGGCATGGGAGGCGTAGGAAGTCTACCTCGACCTCTTTCCGGTCAATCATTGACTGCAGGTATTCGTCACTCACATTCATAAGAATGGGAGGCTGGGTTATTTTCGTCTGCCAGTCAATCAGGTCGACGTAGGATACTGCGTCTAAGTTAAGGTCTGGAACTTGGAAAAGCCTTAATTCAGTTCCAGGATCGGTACGGGCTTTCAGGATACGACGTGCTCCTAACTCCCGAATGTGTTTTTGTGTGTCTGTCAGCATTGCCAATAACAAATTTTCCGGGTGAGCGAAGTAACCATTTCTAATGATGACTGGATCTATGACAGCTTTTAGTTCCTCAGAAAGGTACCTTGAGGCTGCAATGAGCTTCCATAAATGGCGCGCTCCATCCTTACAACTGGGATGAGTCTTATAGCGAACCAAGTTGGAGCGTAAACCTTCACAACATAAGTTGCTAAAATCAGCAAATCTTCAGTCGGAGATTTCGTCGATACGTAAAGGCGCAGAATACGATTAGCCCGTGTGAGCCACCTAGCATGGGACATCTTTCCAGGCGATTTGTTCGCCCAATCATCAGGAACATATCCGGTAGAGATAGCTGATGCAATGCGGTACAAATATGATTGATCCGAACTAAGGTCTTGAGCAGTTAACTCTGGCAACTCCGAGAGAATCGGCTGAAACTTAACAACCGGCTCGTTTTCGCATTTTTCTAACAGCTTTCCTATTTTTCCAGAAAAGGTATTAGGCCCTGTTGTAGCGCCGTCAATACGCGCTAACAAATGACGTAATGGTAGTTCGTTCATATGTAGCAAGCAAACAATCCATTGCAAAGGCTTATTTAACTGCTTTTCTAGTAAACGGATAATACCTCCAAACTTACCAACGTTGACATTGGTCCCGTCGCATCCAATAGCCAGCAAATCACTCAAAGACTTCTCATTCTTAGAAAAGTAGTCAGTAATTTCCTTCACTATAGCTTTCGAAGTTCCAGAGGTTGGTGTTTATGTGACCTAAGTAAACAGAACCAGGTTCTTTTATCAGCGAAATATGTTCCTCCAGTACAATTTTTTATGTAGTTTCGCTCCTTTTTTTCCATCATTAGTGTTTTGTCTTTACGTCCATCGAAATACAATGCTGGTATTTGAATATTGCTGTCTTTAGACATTATCGTCTGTCGTGTTTTTGTTCTTTCTCTTCGGAGTTTGCTGTGATCAATAATTATGGGTTCCTTCGACGTTGTGGCTAAAACTGCCGATGCAATGGCTGCCTCTGCTCTGTTTGAAACGCCAAATCTATCACACGTTTTTGAAAGCGCAGAAAAGTCCATTTTGCATTCTGACATCTTTTTTTGTGACGTAGATGCTTTGACCGTGAAGTCGTCACAGTCGCTCTCAAGAGAAGACGAAGAAGTGTTATGTAGATCCACTGGATTTTCTACGCATTCTGCTTGACTCTTCTGTTGAGATTTTTGCTTCGAAAGTTTTCTTTTTAATTTATTTCTCAGTCGATTCGTAGCAGCGACGTCGACGTTTCCTATCATCATTTTTCTTGCAGTACGTTGATCTATAAGAAAATCATGCTCGTTCGTGGGTACTTTCCGATCTTTAGGACAAGTACATGAGCCCAAATCCATGCACTTGCAAGAACAAATGTCAAAAAGAGCTTTGCTAGCGCGCCGAAACTCATTGATGTTTTTCTCCGGAATTTTGGGGTGAGATTTTAGCAAATTTTTGTACTTGAGGTGGTAAGATTTTATCATTTGGCCGACTCTTGTAGTAGATACTGTTGGTAAGGATGCATCTTTCCATATTTTCTCAATTGTAGCTGTCACTGTACTTGCGATTTCATTAAAAGTGGGCTCTTTTTGCGTATCATTTGTCAATTTATATTGCCGCCTCGACCACTCGTAAAATTGTATCACATCCTCGTAAGTTGGTAACACATTGCCTTTAATATCACGACCGAGCAAAGGGCACTCAAATGACTTCCGAGTACGTTCCATAGTGACACAGGGCAAAACACATCCTCCCACCTAATTAGCCGCAGCGTTACTGATGCACAAAAAATGGCGCGTGAAATGCAAACTCCGCCCCCGCGACCCCTCACCTCACGTCTTTTATTATGCAAGATGTGCGTTTGATACCTATTTTATGAAATAACACCACTTTAGCTAATTAAAAATGGTTTAAACATTTTAAGAAATATAATTTTAAGTATTCTTATTGGTTCGTGAAAACGTGTCTTAAAATAAAATATTGTCAAATTTCAAAACCAATCCGGAGGCAGTTAACCTAATTAGAACTTTTATATATTTTGCACAGGCTATTTTTACTCACTATGGCACCTTTTCATAGCTATTAACAAAAGAAAAAACAAAAAAATATTTTTTGACCCACCCTAACGTATGTTCCGCTATATCCTTCTGACTCTTGAGCAAAGATCCTTACAGAATATTCTGTGGAGAGACTCAGCAGACGAGAAAGTCAAATGCCTTCAGCTGAATAAAATTACATATGGCTTAAAGAATTCACCATACTTAGCCACAAGATGTTTAAATGAACTAGCAATCAGGTTCCAAGAACAATACCCAAAAGCCGTTTGGGTGCTGTTGAATTCTACTTATGTCGATGATATTTTGTACACTGATGATAACAAAAGTAATTTAATTCAAACCAAGGATCAATCAATTCAATTACTTTCAAAGGGAAGCTTTGAGCTCCATAAATGGTCTAGTAACGACAATGAGATCCTTAAGGATATCTCAATAGAACAGGTGGTTTCTGGGGAGAAGGAGTTGCAAAAAGATACAAGTATCAAAACTCTAGGAATAAAGTTCAATATTGATACAGATTCCTTCATAATGTCATGCCCGGTCCCCAAACAGTTTCCTAAAACAAAAAGGGAAATTTTGAGTTTCGTAAGTCAATTCTATGACCCTCTAGGCATTTTAGGTCCTGTTTTCGTTCAAGCCAAAATCATCATACAAAAGCTGTGGCAAGCTAATGTTGGTTGGGATTCTATTCCCCCAACCATTCTCGAAAAAGAATGGATGGAATTCTATAATGATCTATCTAGTTAACATTCCACCTATTCAAGTCAAGCGAAATGTTTGCACAGATAACCAAGAAAAGATCCAATTAATTGGCTTCTCAGATGCGTCAATCAAGGCCTATGGCTGCGCCATCTATCTGATAGTTGTCGATAAGGAGGGAAAAGTAACCATGTCACTCCTTTGTTCTAATTCACCAAAAGTTGCACCAAAAGACAATAACTTGTCAGTACCACGTTTGGAACTGAACGCTGCATTACTAATGTCAAAGTTAATTGTTAGGGTCTATGATACTCTCATTAAGAGAAATTCTATTGAGTCTGTGCATCTTTTCAGTGACTCTCAAGTAGTATTGGCTTGGCTGAAAACGGAACCTGCAAAATTGAATGCTTATATAGCAAATAGAATCAAGTTAATTAATCAGTATACGCATACCTACCAATGGTCATACATCAATACTGAACAAAATCCTTCAGATTGCTTAAGAAGGGGGGTAAACCCTAGCGATTTACAAGGTAATGAAATATGGTGGTCGGGACCACAGTGTATGTCGAACTTAAATTACAATTTCAATGAAATCAGTTTTGATCCACATTCAATAGAGGAGTTGCCTGAAGTAAAATTAAGCAAAGAGTGTGGTAACGTGGTATGTGCAGCATCACAAGTTAATACGGTTTCACTATTCTCATGTATACTGGATAAATATTCCAATATCAATAAAGCAACAAGAGTCCTTGCTTATATTATAAGATTTGTTGAAAATGCTAGTCCAGGTTCTCAAAAAATAAAAGAAAACTTTGTAACATTCTCTGAAAGAAGCCATGCTTTACAATTATTAATTGGAAATGAACAGAGTTTGTATTTCAAACAAGACATTGTTTCATTCAAATCAGACAAGGCAGTGTCTTCTCAGCTAAAAGGGCTTAACCCTTTTCTTGATGCTAATGGCGTTATGAGAGTAGGTGGAAGATTACAACACTCTTCTTTGCCCTACAGTCAAAAACATCAGATAATCTTGCCTGCCGACTCTAAACTTGTCCAATTATTAATTGAAATTGCTCCATGCTGGTAAAAAACATGTTTTGAGTAGCTTAAATTTAACTTACTGGATTATCAATGGGTTAGGAACTGTCAAAAAATATATTCACAAATGCATTATCTGTTTTCGGCTCAAGGGTGTAATTGCAAAACAGTTAATGGGTTCATTGCCAGCCGACAGAGTACATGCTAGCCGACCATTTTTGAAAGTAGCAGTCGATTTTTGTGGACCAATCTTAGACATTGGTAAAGCAGTCTAGGGTTAGAAGCGTTATAACAACCAAGGGCTATATTGCTGTCTATGTGTGTTTTCTTACAAAGGCAATCCACATCGAACTGGTGTCGGATCTCACCACAGATACGTTTTTGGCTTCATTCAAACGTTTTATATCTAGAAGAAATTGTCCTACAGATGTGTATTGTGACAATGGCACTACTTTTAAGTCAGCCAAGACTAAGTTAACTGAACTTTATAAGTTAAATAATTCTCAAGATCATAGGTCACAGGTACAAAGTCAAACTGCCGCTTTAGTTATCAACTTCCATTTCATTCCAAGTTATTCTCCAGTCTTTGGGGGACTGTGGGAAGCTGCCGTGAAAAGTGTAAAACATCACCTGAAAAGAATTTTAGGTTCTCATGTATTTACTTATGAACAACTTTATACAATATTGGTTCAAATAGAAGGTATTTTAAATTCTAGGCCAATAACGCCAATGTCATCAGATGTTGAAGACCTTTCATTTTTAACTCCTGCTCATTTCTTGACGGGAGCTCCTATGACTTGTATACCAGATCAAAATCTCACAAAATGCCTGAAAATAAAATAAAATTCTGGAATAAATGTACTGAATTACAACAAAGATTTTGGTCATATTGGTCAAAACAATACCTAAATGTTACAAAATCGTCCAAAGTGGAAAGATAATAAGATCTTGTTATCCTCAGAGAGCTAGATACAGCTCCCATGGTATGGCCTATGGCTAGGGTCATTAAAGTATTTCCTGGAAATGATGGCAAAGTTAGGGCTTTAGAGGTCAAAAAGGCTAATGGTAGATGCCATACCACTTCCATAACAAAAATGTGTATACTACCTCTAACTGAACAAATAGTTTACGTATAGACGTATAGACTTATTCTTTGACGTTCGGTGTTGGTACTTCTAAACATCTACTTTGTTTTGCTCTGATAGAAAAATTAAAAATAGACGTATATTATGCTCTTTTCGGTCTAAGTCTTGTGAATTCTTAAAGACTAACATATAATCAGTGGTTATAACGTAAAATCTCGCGATAATAGTGTGCAGTTTCGTGTATGTGATAACAGAAATCTGAATCAGCTGTCCGCCGAGTGTTACTCTGTTGTGTGTTCATCTGCAAGCCATTCTAGCTGCTGCGCCCTACTCTGAAGACTCATTTTCAAGTGCGGCCGCTCACAGCGTCCTACGCGAACGACGGTTATCGACTCAAATCGCGCGTCAAAAAGTAGTCAGTGTACAGACGCGTAAGTAGATCGAGCGTCTCAGAGACGTTGTGCGTGTTCCAGCTTGTTCTAGTCACTGAAACCCACCTATTTCATTATGGATTGTGTTGGCTGCTGTAAAGCTGTCGCACGTACAGAGCTGCTTGTTTGTATTGTGTGTAGTGGTACATACCATCAAGAATGCGTCAAAATGACGAGTGCACAGTACGCACATAATTATGCAGACCTGAAGGTTACTTGGCGCTGTCCAAAACCGTCCTGCACAAGCGTCAGTCAGCGCCGAGGGAGGAACGACAATACTCCAGTGGGCAGCAAACAGAGGCCTGGTGTGATTAAGCCTGATAAGAATGTGGCCGATTCCAAGTTGGGTTCATCGATCAAGGTTGGGCAGAGTAAAGAACAGGCTGTAGATGTTGTCGAATCCTATTAGAACATCGCCGATGTTGTGCTGCGTTCTCCTATTCATAACTCACCGGATATGATCTCATTGGAGAAATTTGAAGTATTAATAGATCATAAATTAAACCTACCCTCAAAACGGAGATTTCCACGTCAACTAGCTCATTATCAGCCGACATCCAACTGCTGCTCACTAATATGTCAGTTCTTAAGGACCGAGTAACTGTAGTTGAGAGCGAGAATGCAGTCCTGAGAGATGAACTGGCAGAATTAAAAGATCGGTTGAAATCCTCGCAAGTGGCCGAGCTGCAAGAGTCGGTCAATAAGCTGAGGGCAGTGGCGAGACAACGTGACCAAGCATCGCTACTGAACGACGTCGAGCTCACCTGCATTCCGGAGTACGAGGGAGAATCAGTTCTGCACATCGTGACCGCCGCGGCACAGAAACTAGGCGTGACGCTGGACGAGCGAGAGGTGGTGAGCGCGACGCGTGTCGGCGCACCGCGGGGCGAGGGTGCCCCACTTGTAGCAGTGGCGGAGGCAAGCGGCTTACCCCGCAAGCACCGGCCGCGGCCCATCGTCGTGCGGCTGGCTCGGCGATCCGTCCGCGAAGATCTGCTGAAGGGCGCAAAGGTGCGGCGCGGAACCACCACCGAGGGACTCGGCCTCCCACCCCATACACCCCAGAAGTTGCATGTCAATGAACGACTGACTAAAGAAAACCGAGTGCTATTTGCCAAAGCTCGCGAAGTAGGAATGCAGTGGCAGTTTATCTGGACCAGGGATGGTCTTGTCCAAGCCAGGCTAACTAAAACCTCTAAGATCTGCTTTATCCGATGCGAAGCTGATCTTGACCGTGTTTTTGGCAATTAGTCAAGTCCTATCAACGCCTAATGAGCAAGTAATATTGCGATACTTACATCCTTGCTCACTTTGTTTTATTTTAATTTGCACTTATATCATTGTATCTACTGTCTTCTTATGTGTTTTTATAGTATGTCATTTTGTAAACACTCACGGTTTCGATTCACCCTCACGTTATATAATTTTTTACACGAATATGTCTATTTGGTTTGCCTTCACCGTATTTTACTTATTTCGAGCCGTAGACGTACTGCTGTGTGTGTACGCGGCGGCGAATGAGGTGATTACTCGCATGAAACTGGTTTCTGGGAGCGAACCGATACACTTCATTCACTATTCTCGCCGCATTCCTTTGATTACGCACTACCGTTTTACTATTTTACGTATTATATCCTTTCTTCCGACGACTTATACCGACTCACATTATATCCATACTGCTATTTACAACAGAGCTTAGCAATAAACTAATTAAAATTTCACTCTGGAACGCGGGCTCGCTGAATACTGGGCATGATGAGTTCACGGTAGCTATGTTGCAAAGATCGCCCGATATTGTAGCTATTAACGAAACTTGGCTCAGGGACGGGGAGGTGGGGCGCGCGCCGACAGTGCCCGGATACAGACTGCGCCATGTAGCTCGCTTAATGGAGGTTAGACGCGCGCGAAGTGGAGGTATTGATTTTTACATTAAGTTAGGTATGAAAGCAAAAATCTACCCTCATCCGCTATCTGAGTTCAAAGTCGAGCAAATGTGGCTTTCTTTGAATATTAAATCAATAAAAATCATAGTCGGAACTGCCTATCGTCCTCAGTGGATGGCTGTGGATGACTTTTTGGACGCACTGACTGACTCAATATCTACGTTTTCAAAGTTCGACCGCATTGTATTAACTGGTGACTTTAATATTGATTTGCATGGTCCGGAGAATGCTATGACACATAAGTTGCAGCAATTCCTTGACTATACTAAGTTAACAAATTATGTAGCCGAGCCAACACATTTCACCGATACCAGTGCAACGCTTATAGACCTTTTCTGCACTAATGCCGGTGTAACTCTAGTCTGTGTGGATCATATTCCTGACCTCGGTGCATACGCGTTTGTAACTGTTACAATAAAGGTTTAAAGGGAGAAATATATACCACATAAAGTTCTGTACAGGCCGATCAAAAATATAAACCTGCAGTCGTTTGACTTTGACCTACATAAAATTAACTGGGATTCTGCTCTGGAGCACGAAAACGTTGATGACATACTTAGAGCGTTCGAAGTAACAGTCCTGGAATTATTTGATAAACATGCACCCATAAAAATTACCACCATTAAAGAGAAAACTATGCCTTGGCTGACAAGTAATTTACGGCACATAATGCACCTCCGGGATAATGCTCACAAGACCTACAAAGTGTCAAAATTGCCTGCTCATCGCCAAGAGTACAAATCTTTGAAGCATTTTGCGAATGCCAGTTTGTACGCAGAAAAAAAAGCTTATTTTGAACACCACATAAACAAAAACATAAATAAACCTAAACTGTTGTGGAAAAATCTAACTGCAATACTTAACGTTAAGAAATCCATAGATATCCCTGATAACTTCGCTAAATCCGATGAAATTAATGCACATATTATTAATGTTGCTGGGGATCCGATATTGTTACAACTCTGTAACAATATCGGATCTTTCTTTCTTCGAATTTCATAGACGTAGTCCGGCGTTTTCCAGCTTCGTTCTATTAGCGAGTACGACATCGGAAAGATCATTTGTGGAATGGGATCTGACTCCTGTGGATCGGATAACATTACCATGAGCATGATAACTCTGACGCTACCACACACTCTTAAAATAATCACTGAAATAATTAACAGATCGATTTCTACCAGCACCTTTCCGACCCCTTGGAAAAATGCCATTGTACGACCTTTTCCAAAAACTAGTGATCCTCAAACCGTATCGGATTTACGTCCAATTAGCATACTTCCCTTTTTGTCTAAGATTTTGGAGAAAGTCGTTTACAAGCAGGTCGTCTTGTTTGCTGAAAAAATATCTATTCTGCCCAAATTTCAATCAGGATTTAGAAAGAAAAGGAGCACAACATCAGCCCTTCTTGATGTTGTTGACAACATACTCGCGGCGCAGGACTCCGGAAATGGAACAATCCTTACACTCCTGGATTATTCTAGAGCCTTCGACTCGATCAATGTTAGTCTGTTGCTGTCCAAGCTGAGCTACTACGGCTTTGATGTTGCCGCGGTGCGATGGTTTCAAACCTATCTTAGGGCTCGTAGTCAGCAAGTGGTACTAAGGAAGGCCGATGGTAGCTGCGATCAATCACAAACTGTCAGTACCGACAGGGGTGTCCCCCAAGGTTCAATCTTAGGGCCACTATTATTTATTATCTACAGCGCTGATGTCACAAAGTGCATTAATCATTGTAATTACCATATTTATGCAGATGACCTGCAGACTTATACTAGTCTAAATAAAAACTACTTTCTCGACTGCGTTAGACGTATTAACGATGACCTGGATAGAGTGAACAACTGGTCTACGAGGAACGCCTTGGTCTTAAATCCTATTAAGTCCAAATACATGATATTAGGGTCAAAAAATCAGATAGAACCATTTACTAACCTAAATCCACAAGTAACTATTGCAGGTGTCCCTATTGAACGTGTATGTGAGGCCCGTAATCTTGGTATTATCATGGATAACCAATTACGTTTCGAGAAGCATGTTCTTGACGTAGTGAAAAACTGTTTCTATAGACTAAATATATTGTATAGGATCCGAAATTATCTGAGCGAACAAATGCGCATACTACTGTGTGAGTCATTGGTTCTCTCAAAATTAAATTATGGCATTACAGTATACGGGCCCTGTTTGCTCAAACGCACTCACCGGTTGCTGCAAAGAGTTCAGAACGCATGCGCCAGGTTCTGCTTTACCATCCCTTCTCGTAGTCACATTACTCCTTACCTCAACAAGGCCAATATGCTCAATATCAATGGTAGGCAGCAACTACATCTTGCCTCCCTCTTATTTGGTGTGATAAGGCAACAAACACCAGAGTATTTATTTGAAAAGCTTAAATGGCGGGTATCTCGTCACCACATCAACAGGACTGCAACAAGCATTTTAACAATCCCTCGACATCAATCAGCTGCTTTTCGGGGCAGTTTCAGGTATCTGGCGACGAAGTGTTGGAACAACCTGCCACCACCAATCCGAGTTCACAATTCTATTGCCAGTTACAAACTTGCATGTAGAAAACACTTTCTGCACCTGCAGAAGTCAGATGCCTGATTCTGCCCCAGTGAATCCCCGCGTTTGCTAGTTATATTATCTTAAAGCTAAGTCTTTTTAATGTACGTATGTGAATCGGTTAAGTCACTGAACAATCTATAGTATACAATATTTAATATCCCTTATACTCTCAACTATTTATGCAATTAGGGTTTATTAATGTATTATTTATTAATAATAATTATATTTCTGATGTCAATTCGTCTCCTACTTAGCTTATCCATCCACTAAATATTCCTATAGTTTATTTATTTTCATATCAATTATATATGCAGTTTTAATAAAAAGTAGTTTATTAACACCCACCCTTTATCTTCTCCTCCTTGATAAGGTGCCGACAGAATACCAGCGTTGCAGGACCTCTTGCAGGTTCTGTGGCACATGCTGAGTCGGAACCTATTCGCCGCCTAGGCACACACTTCACGACGTTACTGTCTACTAGTCGCAACAAAATTGTATTTTGCTTTTATTTATTTCTTGTTGTCTTGTGTATGTACTATACATATAAGTTACTGTGTGGTATGTACTTTTACTTTTGTGACGCGTGTGTATATTATTGTCTGCGATATTAGTTGTTATTACTTTCTCCTTCAATTGTATGTTTCACTTTTTTCTTGTCCTCTCATAATTATCGTGTATTTTATGTTGTGTGTGTTATGGCGTAGTCCGAATAAATTTATATTCTATTCTATTCTATTCTATTCTAGTTATACTTACCATTCTACCTAACAGTACTTACCTGCTGTAATTGTGTAATCTTAAGTATTTAAAGATAGTAACAGCTTGCTTAGATGTTTCAAGATCAAAACTGAATGTATTTTTTCATATTATTCCCATACTTAATTAGTAAATTGAGAGATAGGAAAACTCAGGACTAGATAAATAATTCATAAAACGTAAGAGTTGTTTAACTTGTATTCACATAGTTTTAATGAGTAGTCATTAACAATAATTGTGCTGATATCTAAACTTATAAAAATTACAGTCCACTAGCAGCTATCATGTGCTATGTAATACAAAAATGTCATGTTGAAATTTCTGTGTTGGGAGTATGTTTAGAACATTAGGAACTTTTGTTCATGTTATATTGTAATTTTCGAACGTATCTTTCATTGTAGTGTGACGTCTGTGACAGCAGCTGTCAAATTGTTACTCTTCAATTATAACCTTCGATCGCAACACATGCGTTGTTATTTAATTTAATTACTGTACCTGAAATCCAGCCAAACATCAAGTTTTCTTCAATTGTATTCGGTGACTTTGGCAAGTCATCGCCCTTTTTTTAAAGAGCTTTCGAATGGAATCAGATGTACAAAAAATGCCGAATGGAAGTCCGTCACATGCTGTCATTTTTGACACCATATCCTCCATATCTTCTACAGAATGTTTAAAGTATGCGTCAATTAGTTTTACTTTCTTCTCCTTTGGCTCATTTTTATCGACATTTTCTTGCAGGTTTGTATGTGTGACGGATGATGTCGTGGCCGAACTTTCATCCACATTATGCGCAGTTGGGTGGGTGGGTGGGTAGTTGTGTTACGACATTTAATAACCTTTTTTCACTTTTTACACTGCATAATCCCATCTGAAGTCCTCAAAAAGAAACTCCATACTGATGACTTGTCTCGCATACCCTTGACGTATTCTTTGAACTCAAGTTTCTGTTGCTCCATATTTGAATTTTAATGTTTAATTCAATACCTGCAACAACGAGACATACCGTAAAAGCCTGTGAGATATACGATATACGTATAAATAAGGGTTACGAAATACAACCCGTACTTAAATTAGGTAAAGAGAGCCTGCATGCTCGAAACACCTTTGATTACATTACATATAAAAATGGCGGCGGAAACACACAATACACACTTTATACATTGACCCACCACAGCCGGCCTGTCGCGTTAGGAATGTATGTATAGTCCGTTCCGTACCGGTATTGGCGGAAGTTACGTAGGACTACATACATAGTCTCTCTCGGAGCGGGAGGGAGGTTTTAAATAATGAAGTCAAATCACAAGTCGTAAATATAGCTATGTACTGTAGTGCTCCTAGCACTCCTAGGGATCCTATCACTATATGATGTAGTGCTTAATTGATAATTATAAAGATGAATACGTTGGTTTGCGTTTGTGGTTGTTTTTATTTGGTTTAGTTCATTCACACTTTGTATAAAAGGGATCCACAACTGGCTCGATAGCCATTACTCTAATCCTCACTATAATTTAGCTCAGTCACTGGCCGAAGCCTACGGTGAAGTGTGTCACATTGACTTCTCACAACCAAGCCTCTTTCTTTTTAAAATTATAAAATAAGTAACAAAGTCAAAGTGACACCCACTCTAAAGAGGCCCGTATACAAAATAATCGCATAAACAAATATCGAACCTTACATACATACATATATATAATCGCATAAACAAATATATATGTATGTATGTACATACATATATATTTGTTTATGCGATTTTTTTGTAGTAGATGGTTAACGCGGTTGAGCGAACGTCCGGAAGCGTGGCGTAGCGGTTTTTGCTTGAGAAATAATTTATTATATAAAAGCGTACGTAGAAATGGAGAAATTAGGGAGGTATTAGTATTGCCTAGGTCTTTGTTTCAAAATGTAATGAACGATTTACATGATGAGGCGTGGACAGGAGGTCATTTGGGTCTCGCAAAAACGTTGAAGAGGTTTCGGTCGAAATATTTCATGCCGAAAGCCGATAAGGAGATAGAGCGTTATATAGCTTCGTGCGTGCCGTGTCAAGAAAGGAAGTTAGGTAGGTAATATTTTTAAAATGAAATGAAATGAAATGAAATGAAATCTTTATTGATATTATTATGGTTTACAAGATTTTACTTACAAAACTAAGGATATACTTAATTAGGAACATTTATATCGTAAAATAGGAGGGATCTGTGACAACCGAACTAGTGAAAAACACTGTATCTCGGTAGTCAAATGGTGCTCGATAAATTACATGTAAGGGATGAGCAACTTACTTCTCAAGTAGAGTCGGATTCGTCTAGGTACTGGGGCAAAAACAAAAATTATGGATATAGAATTAGAATTAAAAAATAGTAAGAAAAAATGTGCCTGCTCTTTCGAGATGATAGGATGTAAGATTATAAACTTAAAGTAGATGAAAAGCAGGGTGAGTGGTTGAGGTGTTGAGTTGTGTCTGCACAAAACTAATGAAAGTTAAATGCAGGGTGTGTAATTGTATGATAGTGTGTGTGTGTGTGTGTGTATGATGTGAAAAAAAGCAAATTATAACTATGTTTTAAGAAGACATTCGGTTTCTTCATAGCAGAGATTTTGTAACCACTTCGTTAGGTGAGTTTTGCAGATGTTCTTATTGAGGGGATACATATTGAGAATTCGATTGATGCTGTTATATAGACGATGGCCCAAGATCAGGAAAAACCTTTCAGAAAAAGCCAATCTGTGTTTTTTTATTGATGACGTATTGAAAACTCTGTCATTACGACGTGTAGAGAGTACAGCTGGGTCAAAGAAAAGTTTTGAGTGCTGTCTGAGAACTAGATGTTGTATGAAGAGTTGGCGAACAGTGAGGACACCACATGTCTGATAAAGGTGATATGTTGGAAAGAGTTTAGGCCTAAAAGTACAAACCTTGAGAATAGCTCTTTGAGCTCTCTCTAGGCCCAACATATCAGTTTTACCGGCACCACCCCAAGATGAAATGCAGTAGGTAATAATCGACTGACACAGTGCCAAGTAAACCTGTCTTAAGAGCCCTGGGTCCGCAACATGCCTGAGATTTTTAAAGACGTAAATGAGTTTACGTACTCTGTTGGTGATTAATTTTATGTGTTGCGAGAAGTTTAAATTTTTGTCCAACAGAACACCCAGGTATCTTATTGTGTCGGTCTTTTCAAGAAAGCTGCAGCAGCAGTTGCTGTCCACAGGTCTTTGGCAGGTATGAGCAGTTATCTGAAATCTCGGTGCCGGTTGGGAAGAGTTTCGTACTGTAAAAGCCATGTACTTAGTTTTATCAGTATTTAATGAGAGAACATTGCTAAGTAACAATTTCGTTACCCTGTTAAAACCCTCCTGAGCATATTTAAAAGTTTGATCCCAGGTTTTCGTAGCGAAAATGAGTGCCGTATC
Organism: Argyresthia goedartella; assembly: GCA_949825045.1. Taxonomy (NCBI): domain Eukaryota; kingdom Metazoa; phylum Arthropoda; class Insecta; order Lepidoptera; family Argyresthiidae; genus Argyresthia; species Argyresthia goedartella. The sequence continues at coordinate 23,961,428 of OX463811.1, forward strand.
ATCTGCGTAAGAGAAAATTCGTCCGTTTTGAAGTTTAACATCGCACAGATCATTGATATAAATAAGAAAGAGTGTGGGACCTAATATGCTTCCCTGAGGCACACCTTGATTAACTTTAAGGTCAGAACTGACACATTCACCTACTTTGACACACTGCTCTCTATTTTCAAGATAGTCTCTGAAAAGTTTAAGTTGAGTACCTCGGATTCCCATTTTTTCCAATTTTGTTAGCAATATAGGGATAGAGACCGTGTCAAAGGCCGTTGCTAGATCGAGAAAAACACCTATTGTCTTCAGCCCAGTGTCCATACACTCAACAATATGACTTGTGAGTTCATGGACAGCGTCATCAGTGGATTTTCCAGATCTAAAACCAAACTGTTGATCGGAGAGCAAGCCTTTCTTTTCAAGATAGTCAATTAGCCTACCATTTAATATGCGCTCTAAGAGTTTAGAAATGGCAGGCAGAATTGAAATAGGTCTGTAATTATTAACACGGTCTCTATCCCCAGCTTTATGTATAGGGTGGACAACTGATTTTTTTAGAACAGTGGGAAAACATCCAGTGTCCAGGCAAATATTGAAGATGTAGGTCAGTGGAGCGACGAGAATGTAGCTGTAATCCTTTAGAATTGTATTAGGAATTTTGTCCCAACCAGTTGAACTATTATTTTTAAGTCTTTTGATGAGTGTTTCCACTTCGCGTTCATTTGTATTGATTAAAACAAAGGATTGGGGATGAGAGTGAGATGGGGGGACATCCTCAGTGGTATCAATTGGCTCAATAACACCGTACGTTTTGGCAGCTATATTACTGGCTATGTTTATGAAAAAGTCATTTATATCATCGACATTGTTATTATTCTTGGTAGACGTGAGAAGTTCAGTGGCAGCTGTTTTTATTTTTTTTAGTATGTGTTATGTTTTTAATTACTTCCCATATTTTTTTTGTATTTTTACCTGCTTCTTGTATTTGTTTCTTATCATAATTTATTTTTAGGTTTTTAAGCAAGTTACTGCATGTGTTTCTATATCGGATATACGTGGTTTTAAGGATTAAGTTCTTAGGGTTTAATTTTAATTTAGCATGCAGTTGATCTCTGTTTGCCACACATCGTAGAATTCCTGTAGTGATCCATGGTTTTATAATATGCTTACGACGAGAAATTTTCTTTGTCACTGTGTTCGCTTCAATTGATTGTTTGATTTTAGATATAAGGTAATTCAATGCAATGTTTGGATCGGTACTTGTATATATTGGCTGCAGGTCGATATTTTCCATGGCTAGTTTGAAACCTTCATTGTTTAATATTGTGCGCTCTCTAGAAGGCGATATTCTGTGGATGTTACAGCCAAGGCATAGAAGAGCGGCTTGGTGATCTGTGACTGTAGAATTAGTAACAAGAGTTAATGCTGGATGCTTAGTCTTTAAGATTATATGGTCAAGACAGGAACCATCCTGATGGGTCGGGAGTGTATGAGCTGGCAATAACCCATGAAATGAGCAGAGGTCTAAATATTCATCAGCTGTATTTTTTCTTGTATCTGGATGGATGTTGATATTAATATCCCGACTACAGTAATGTTTTTGAAATTAGATACGCTTTCAAGAACTGAGTCCATTGAATTAAGAAAGTTTTCTAGGTTTTTATATGATGGGGAGCGATAGATGGCTATAATGGCCGTCTCCACCCCAATTTTGATTACCAGGCAGTTGCCTTCAGCAAAAGTTGGTTCTTCAACCGTGGTACTGAGGTTATTCTTAGCGTAGACAACAACACCGTCGTTCTGAATGGGGTTATGTGTAGTAGAGAAGCTGTTGTAATCATCGAGTATCGGTATTATTTTGTTACATGATACCCAACATTCAGTCAAGACCATGATGTCGCAATCAATAGCTAGTTGTTCTAAAAATATCTGGTAGTTGTCTATATTATGCCCTATGCTGCGGATATTTTGCGTGAGTATAGTAAGACAGTTAGGGATTCTGAGAGAATAGGATTTGCATTCCTGAACATCACATGGTAAAGATTCAGACACCCTTATATTGTCTATTTCATTTTGTATATCATGGAGCTCTTTTACCGCTTGGTTCGATGGAGCAGAAGAAGTGATCAGTAGCATTATGTTGATGGGTTACAAGTTGCATAAGATGTATGAGTTGGTCGTGTAGGGTGTCTTCGAGGCGAGTGTTTGGGTATGTGAGTGTTAGTATGTGAGGTAAAATAGTGTGAAGATGGTATGTGTAAATATGATATGAGTGAGTGAGTGTCATAGTGAGGTATTCCTTAGAGATAACATTACTTTTTGTAATGATGAACAGGTTGAAATACATATTAAAAAGCAGGATTATTAGTCATTGTAAATCTATCAATTTCGTGAGATCAGAATCGGAGTCAATACGTGCGCAGGGCTCTCCATCAAACTTGCGCAAGTAAATTTTTCCATACGAGGACCAGCAATATTTGAACTTATACTGACTAGCAAATTCTCTTGCCTTAAAAAAGAGTTTCTTGGTTTTGATTGTGAGACATTCCGACACGAATACAGATTCCTTGGGGCATGTGATTCCGAAGTGCATGGTGTTCAGTTTATCGCCTTTATTCTCTTTGTTGAAAGTTTTAACCGAATCTAGCAGTCGTTCCTTCGTGAGAACCGAAGTGAAGTCCACAACTATCTCTTTCTTAGAGTTAACGCGGTAGACATCTTTTATGTCGGAGCTATTAATCGGAGCCTTTACAACGTCAGCAAACTTTGTAACCAAGTTGTTGAGATCCTGCTTGGATTCGATTTTTGGTTTAGGAATATTCCTAATCTCAATGCTTGAACCCCTCAACTGACGTTCCAAAAACTCAACTTTATCTTCCAGGTTGCAAATGTTCTGGCGATAATCCTGTCTCTCGGATTAAATTTTTTTCATCTGAACAATAACTTCATCATATTTTGCCGACGTGAAATCAACAAATTCCTGTAGTTTGGAATTTTGAGATTTAATTTCGTCCATGGATGCGCGCAGGGTGGTGAAATTCTGATTTTGTTGATCCTTAAACTCTTTAATGACTTGCATAATTTCATCCCGGAATTTTGTAAAATCAGGTTGGACGTCATATTCACTCTTCTTCCTTTTGTTGCGCTGAAAAACCGTATTCCGAGGAGGAGCCAGCATCATCTATCTTAGATGCGCTTAAGTTGGGCTCAGAAGCATGGTGAGTCATCGGTGAGACGTTGCCAGCCGTTGCGGGTGTTGTTGGCCGGGTGCGCTTAATCATCGTTGAAAGTACCAGGCGAGCAGAAGAGCAAGGTGATGCGTACTGACCGGTTCTTGGCGGCGGGGATTACCGGGGCGGGGCAGCGGCTGCAGGCGCAAGATGTCGTCGCTCCGGGGGGCAGGCGCAGCTTTGTTCACCGAGCAGGTGCCGTGCAGAAGGAGGAGCGTAGGCGGGGCGTCACAGTACGAGAGGGAGGAGTCAACCAAAGAAAGATAGCTCTTAGGTTGTTATGTGCTCCTAATATTTTGTTGATAATTAATTTAAACTTATTTATTGAATTTGAGAAATTAAAAGTAAATCGACACTGAGAAGTACGTCTGCTCGCTATCGAGGTCCGGGGGAAGAGGACGTAAGAAAATTGTAAGACGGACCTGCGGATGAAATAAATTGTTTCAATAGTCCGGGAGGCCACTCGGCTATTTTGCGAGTTACTCGAGCGCGTCATTTAATGTATGGGATAACGGGTAACGGGAAGATGTACGAAGTTGGCACGTCTGTATCAGGGACCATACAAGGTCATGGAGATCGTTGGGAGGTCTAATGTGCTGATTCGTCATCTGAACTCACGGTCACGGGGCGTAATTGTTAACACAAATCGTGCTGCGCTGAGGAATTCGTCTGATATTAAATAATTATATATTAGGACATTAAATAATTATAGGATTAGGATAGGAACATTAGGATATTAAATAATTATACATTAGGAATATAATACAATTTTATCCCGGTTGATGGTTGTTGTGTATGCGTATATATGTTGGTTTGTGTATGCGGTAGTGTTATGAATTGTTTATTAACCGGTGTTTCTTTTCATGTTGTTGCTGAACTATGATGTCTGATGAGGACCGTACACCAAAGACCTAAGAAATATCTGTAACATACTAGATTTCCTTGGTAGATTACCTTTATATGAGAAACATTTATAAACGAAAGTTCGTATAATTGTTTGAACCGATCGCCTGGTTTTATCTTTGAGAGCAGTATGACGAGGCAATAGCTATTCGTCATAGGGTTCTGTTTTGGTTCCCGCGTTCTTAAAGTATAGAGTTGGGATGATTTGGTAAGGGGAGACTATGGGTTGTATAACGAAGTTGGTAACGAAGGTTTCTCAATGAAAATAATTTCTGCTGTGGGATAACTCGGGTATTCGATACACATTCGAGATTCTTTGTAGTGTCTTTACTTGGGTAATTGGTTGCAACTCACGGCGATTATCTTAAACTGTTAATAGTAAAAGATAGTTTACTGAATTCCAATGGATTAGTTGAGGTTTATGTACGTAGTAGTATCGGTTTTAAAGCTAGTTGATTTCATCGTATTATTGGAACGAATTTTAATGAACTCATTCTTAGGCTGTGGCTTAGTAATACGGTTCTATAGATTAATCCTGTTAATATGGTTGACGTTTCCTATATTTGAAAATGATATTTTTTTTTCTTTGATCTTTGCATGCGTTAATTTTTAAATATTTCCATTCGGTAGAAAGAGTTTACAATGTGTCCACAATTGTCTATGCAACGATCGGTTATGTAAATTTTAGGAACGGAGGTATTATGGTTGTCTGATAAGTTTTTCGCTAGTTTTTATTGTCAGAAAGTTGGTCGAATGATAACCATTCGAGAAGCTAAATCTTAGCTAGATTCAGCTGTTTGCCTTCGTATTGTAATTGAGAGTTTTCTAGCGTTAGGTAGGTTAGTGTTAAGCCGCGAATAATTGTATGATGGGATCATAGGGTGTTATAATTTAAGTTTTTTAAGGTGCATAGCCTACACCTTAAGTGTAGTTTGGTTTTGTTATTTAATGTTTAATTGAGTAGGTTAAATGGGATGGTTGGACAGATAAGGATTAGGATACTTGATGTTATTTAAATTTATGCTTGCGGCATATTTACTGTCTTGTAGATTTCATGCATAGCAAACTAACTTAAAGTTAACATTTAATGTTTTTTAGATTTTAGACTTTGAGATAGGGTTGTCATTTTAGATTTTAGACTTTGAGTTAGGGTTGCCACTTTGAAAAAAAAAAAAAACCGTTGGAATTTTTTTTTGAAGGGAGGGGGGAATGACTGTAAGGTTCGATATTTGTTTATGCGATTATTTTGTATACGGGCCTCTTTAGAGTGGGTGTCACATTGACTTCTAACAACCAAGCCTCTTTCTTTTTAAAATTATAAAATAAGTAACAATGTCAAAGTGACACCCACTCTAAAGAGGCCCGTATACAAAATAATCGCATAAACAAATATCGAACCTTACAGTACTTACATCAAACACATATTTCCTTTGCTGCATCTGGATATTGGACGTAGGCCGTAGGATAGGTTCAAAGCTCACTCAAGAATAGTAAAACCTCGATGATAAACAAAAACAACGCTACCACAAGGAGTTCATGCAAGCCAATGGCGGGCGGCTGGCGTAGCGGCTGGCTGCACTGCAAGTGTTCTCGACTTCTTGAGATCCCGATTATTTCCGCGCAGATCCGAGCTTTGCCGATCGTGTCGCGAAGCGTTCGCGCGAGTTAATTTTATGAAGTGCGACGAGTAGATTTTAAAAATGAATTTTATTAATTTTACAACTTTACTTAATTGATACAAATTATAGCTCTAGTACACGTGTTGATCGTTCTGTTGTTACTAACAGTCTGCGCCTGATGGGCGGATACCATCCAATAAATAGTGCGTCGTGGGGAGGAAGCTGGCAGCCGAGGGTGATACGGCGCTGGCTTCGTTATCTCTCTGCGTCAGAGGAATGTCGGTCCCTTGACACCTCTCCTCCGGATCTGAAGCACGTCATCTCTTCTGATGAGTGCTGAAGTATGAGCGGTGCCGGTAAATGACGTAGGTCACCATAATGAGCAATACTGGTGAAATGTAACTTGCATTTCTCAAGTGTAGTTGGGTATCCATTCGGCTTGCTAATTCCAATTCTTCTTTTTGGCTCCGCAGGTTTTCGTCTTCGTCAAAATTTAAGATTTTACTGTTGGTGGGCTCAAAAGACACTTCCCATGTTTCCGGGCGATATTCTCCTATCTGTGTTTGGCAATTTTCGTATAGTAGTTATGATCCAGGTGGAAATTTATTTTCTTCTTCGCATGATGTGGTGATATTTGATTTTTCGTTAATATACATGTACTTTATGCTTTGGTTTATTTGTCTCTCGTACTGATGTGGGCATTTCACTTGGTAGAGTTGACACTGCAGCGTCTGAGTGGATACGGAGGTCCTTAGGCATTCTTCTGCTGGTTGATTCTGGCAGTAATCGTCGTTGCAGTTGGCACCTTCGTAGATTTCTTCTTTATATTGGAGATACTGTCGTAAGGATAATGATGGGTAGGTACAGGTTTGTGCACGTCGTTGTATTACAGGTAAAAAGGTATAGAGGTTGTATGTATGATTTTGGTATAGAGGGATATCTAAAGTTATTAGTAAGTCATTACCTGTCATTGTTAATTCTGTCTTTATGTTTTTTATCAATTTGTTCAGGTCATTGTCATGGGTGAAATTATTTGGTATCGCCTTAAGGGCTACTAAAAGAAGTTCGACCTACAGGGTGTAACATTCCATGTCTAGCAAACGTGATGGTAGTGAGTATATCATTACAAGCTTCATAGCGGTTATTAAAATCAGTTTCTAACTGTAGTAGATGAATAATACTCAGGGGTTCGTTTCCATACGCCATTTTCCTAGCTTGAAGGGCTTCTAATCTTTCTATATTTTCGGTAAGCCGTTTGGTTATAGAGGCAGTTAGGCTAAACTTATTCTGTATATCAATATAATCTGACTGGTCAAGGTTTCCAGTCAGGTCCTTTATTAGGATTCCTAGTCCGTTAATTAGTCCTTTCCTAATTCTAGTTGGTGTTAAATGTTCGATACAATGCTTAAATTTAAGATTACTATTCACTAGCTTATTATATACGTTAATATATATTTTATCTTTTAACTCCGTTAACAAGTTTGTGTCTTTCCTTATTGCGATTCTATATCTATGGGGAATATAATCTTCCATTGATCTATTATTATGTTTCATGTCCGTTCGGTATGATAACAGTGTTTCTTATAAGTCGAACCGTGCTGTGGATGCCGGTTCTGCAACATGCGAATTATTTTCGTTAATGCTTGCGTTTTTAACATGTATTTCATTTAAATGTACGATTTGATTTTTGTTATTACGATTATTTTGTATTTCGTATCTATTTAGATCTAATATTTTAACTATTTTTTGTGGTCCTTTATATCGCGGGGCATTTCGTTGTGAAAGTTAGTTCCTTGATCCATTGAGATTTCTTTTGGTATTCCTACTAGCATGAAGATTCGCTTAAAAGCTGACTTGGTTTCCTTTTGTGTATTTGTTTCGAGTGGTTCAACAAATGTCCATTTACTGAATACATCTATTCCTGTTAGATAATATTTACCTTCCCAGGTAAAGAGGTATATTTGCCATTTTTCTATTGGGGCTTCAGGTGTAAGTGTGAGTTCTAATGGTGTCTTATGGGGTTTTCTATCGTATTTATTTCGATTGCAGATTTGACAAGTAGCAAGGTATTTTTCTACATACTGTTTGAGTTTCTCAATATAAAATTCTTGTTTGATTTCTTTAGCTAGTACGGGTTGTCCTATGTGTCTCTCAAACTTGAGATGACGCTCTTTGATAACTTCCATGATTTGTTCTTCTGATCGTAATTCTATTTTTATATTAGTGAACCAAACAATTTGAACAAGTGTGGTATTATGTGTTTTCGATAAGTTTCGCTAAGGCATTCTCCTAAGGAGGTTTCTTCAAACACAATGGCATAACGTTTCGGCGGACAGTGTTCAATGAGGTATCGTTTGAATTCGTTTTCGGCGTTCTGTGGGGTTACACGTAATTTGTAGTCGTATGTAGAGTTATTCTTTTTTACATGTGTCATGCTGTATGTGTTGGCTTGTGAGACGAATATTCTGTTCATTCTTTATAGTGGGTGAGCGGGCTTAATTATAAATCCCGTGGATGAGTCATCATTATTGCTGTGTATGTGAGAGAGCGTCGGCAACATGATTAGTGGACCCTTTACGATATTGGATCTTGTAATCGTACTCTTGGAGTCGTAACTTCCATCTGTTTAGTCGTGCGTTAGGCTCTTTTAATTTGGACAACCATATTAGTGGTTGATGATCGGTTTCTAGAGTGAATGTTCTTCCATAAGTAGGGTAACATTGGGGCGGCTAGATCACGAGCGATGCGAAGTGCGCCTCAATCTTACTGAGGCACTGCGCGAACTCTGGTTTGCCGCCTGCTTACAGAAAAATCTAATATGATCTTATTGTCTAGCAGCCTCCCAATAGTATTTCATTTTTTATCGCCGTCCGCAAGAACGCTTACGATCCGGCGCACCGTCATTTCATACCGGCACGCGTCTATCGATGATAGTGTATCTCTGTCTATCTGTCGAACATATCATTTTAAGTGCAGTCCGCTCAGTTGCTATGTATGATGGTAGCTAGAGCTTCAATGAGTTCAGGCATATGTATTGATACTGATACTTCTCAACCTACTAGCTCACCCTTTCAACAACAGCGATTAAATGTCAATGTTTAATTACATACGGATGACTTGATACTGCATGACGGTAAGTAAGCGACATAATGAGCCTTACCGCAAATAATAAACTCCCGTTTATTATTGGGTTAGAAACAATAATGGGGTTTGAGGTTAAACGGTGTTTAATATTTTTGTGGTAACGCAGAGTTTATGTTTACAGCCCTACTTGATTCGCTTAAGCAATAAGTATTGTGTACCATCGGTGGAGGCATACCGTATCACTGCACATCGCACACTGGTGTCACAATGATTATAGCTTGTTTCAGATAAATTGAGATATTTTTTTTCTCAATTATCTGAAACATGCGATAGTAGGTCGCAGCCTAAGAAAAAAATCCTCAGGTCATGGTTGTTTACATGTTGTGACGTCGCTATTTTTTATTCCCACGACACAGGGTATCCTAGTGTGAGGCCAGAAGCAATGTATGTGCTTCAATTTATCCGAAACATGCGATAGTAGGTCGCAGCCTAAGAAAAAAAACCCAGGTCTTGGTTGTTTACATGTTTGAGACCTCGCTGTTTTTTTATTCCCGCGACACAGGGTATCCTAGTGTGGGGCCAGAAGAAGTGTATGTGCTTGTATGTAAATGTTAAATACTGTGATAAGAATAAATCATTATTCGGTGCATCGGGACAGTGCGAACATGATATGTGGTGACGTATATGGAAAGCTGCGACATTCCGTTGTCCATATGGAGAGATGTGTTATATTGGACTCAGTGGTACAGACGGCGCCAAGTTTTTGTGGACCTGAGCAAAGCGGTGACTTTCTTTCTTGCATATCGTAAGGGTGGATGAGTGAGAGAGAGGTAGCACTCGCTCGCTAGAGATAAAGAAACTTCTTCTTCTTCTTCTTCTTCAGCATTTCACCGTCCACCGTTGGACATATGCCTCCCCAGTTGTCCTCCATCTTGTGCGGTCCGCGGCCATTCTCGTCCAGGATAGGCCGGCCGTGATCTTTATGTCGTCGGACCACCGTGTCGCAGGTCTTCCAACGCTTCTTTTTCCTGTGCGGGGTCTCCAGAACAAAACTTTAGAGCTCCATCTTCCGTTATTTCTGCGACAGATGTGTCCAGCCCATTGCCATTTAAGTCGCGCGACTCGTTTTCCTCTATCGGTAACTTTAGTGCGTTAGCGGATGAGCTCGTTTCTTATCATGTCGCGGCGGGACACTCCGAGCATCGACCTTTCCATCGCTCTTTGTGTGACTCTAAGTTTGTTCATCATCCCGGCAGTAAGCGTCCATGTCTCGCAAGCGTAAGTCATCACCGGGAGAACATACTGGTTATAGACTCTAGTCTTCAGCGATTGAGGGATCTTGGAGTGGAAGACGTCCTTGAGCTTTCCTTAAAGAAACTTGGCGCGAACTATTTTTAAAAGTAATAGGCTGTCAATAAGACTAATTAATAGAGGGAAAGGTGGTAATGTGGCCCCTGCAGGTATATGGACCTTAAATATTTATAATTTATTTTATCCCACTGCGGGGCAAATTATAAATGGTTAAAATATATAAGGGAAGATCTTAGCCAAAAAAAACAACAAGGATGGATGGGTATTAAAAAAGAGATAGATTATATTAAAACCTGATTTGTATGGAGAATTGAAAAATAAAGTTCCTGTTCAGGCCTCTCAGCACCAATGACCTCGTAGGGGCCCATCAGCTACGAGGTAGCGTAACGATCAGATGCCAAGAAGCGTGAACTTCGGCGATTCACCGAGCTAATAATTAATTGGGGTCGATCTAACCTGGTCTGTGCTTCGGTCCCGTCAACCTCCTGTCTCTCTGCAAGGCCCGGGTGCACCCTAGGCTCTTCTTGGTAGACAGGTTCTTCAGCCAACCAGGTATGACTGGCAGGCCAGCTTCGATGAGCACAGTGTTCCAACACAGGTTATATTACGTGGGAAAAACCAATCGGCCACGTAAATGCGAACTTTATCTGGTTCGGGGAACCACAACACACTCAGCTATATAGACAATCCTGAGGGAAACCCGAATACATTCCAGATGGCTTGCGATTTAATTTCAATACCCTAACCAAACGCGTCTACATTGCGAGGGCTTTCGTCTATCAGTTGTCAAAAAAACTACTAGATTGGCAGCAACGTCAAATTCAAAATGGCCGTTCAGAAACCATCGATCGAATATCGATTTGGAATCGAACAATCACCCGCCCGGACAGGCACCCACCTGTCCCTTAATCTACGGGCAGCCGAGACAACGTTGCTACCGCTCGTTTTAGAACCGAGCCTCCTACTAGAACCTTTGCAGACCGGGGGGTCCCGTCCTTGCCAGGGAACAAGTTAACAATGCGCCCCCTGCGCCAACGTAGTGGCGGTAGGTTAGCATCCTTAACCAGAACGAGGTCACCAACACTAGGGGGGCTGGTTTTGTCAGTCCACTTAAGGCGCTGTTGTAAGATATGCAGATACTCGAGCGACCAACGCTTCCAGAAATTCTGAGTAAACTGCTGCAACATCTGATACCTTGACAACCGATACAATTTCACTCCCTCGAAGGGGTGCTCGGGCAACGCGTTAAGTGGCTGTCCTATCAAGAAATGGGCTGGGGTCAGAGCCTCCAGGTCATTTGGATCCGAGCTGAGCGGACACAACGGTCGCGAATTGAGAACGGCCTCGATCTTACAAAACAATGTCGCGAGCTCCTCAAAAGTCAGCGCGGTCTGACCTACTATACGCCCCAAGTGCGTCTTAGCTGACTTAACTACGGCCTCAAAAATCCCACCCCAGTGGGGGCAAATCGGTGGGCTGAAGGTCCACTGTATACCCCGACGGGAGAGGGCCGTTCCAATATCCACTTTATTTACATTCAAAAAGTTGACTATCTCTCGTAAGTATCGTTCCGCACCGATGTAGTTAGTGCTGTTATCAGAGCGGATCAAAGTTGGAAGTCCCCTTCGAGAAACAAACCTATCCAAACAAGCAATGAAAGCCTCTGTCGAGAGATCAGCAACGAGCTCGAGATGTACCGCCTTGGTGGATAAACAAACAAACACACATAGGTACGCCTTGTATTGCCTAGCGGTACGCAATCGTGAACTCTTCACCATAAACGGTCCTGCAAAATCCGTACCAACACCTGAAAACGGTCTGACCTCATTCACACGATCAGGGGGCAAGTCCCCCATGAGAGGTTGCATCGTGGCAGCCTTAAGTCGATAACAAGGCATGCACCGAAACACGATGTTCCGTATGACACGGCGGGCAGATAAGATCCAAAACTCCCGCTGGAGCGTGGCCAACAACGCGTTACAGCCGGCATGCGCGTTTTTAATATGACGATCAGTCACCAGCAATTCAACTAACTGTCCCCCCTTGGGGAGCAGAAGTGGGTGACGAGCCGAATACGACAGATTCGCATTGCGCAATCTTCCTCCAGAATCTAATAGGGCGCGAACGTATGTTGGGTTGCCCGCCAAATCCCAAACAAGCACAGAGGCGATCGGTAACACCACCGTCTCCGGTTGGGGGGCAACCAATGGTTGGGCCGCAAATTCCTAGCGAGGACCCCCGGGGCCCCATGGTGCCTGTAACCGATCAGGTATGCAGCTATACGCCAGAGGGTCCCATTGTACAAATGGCCCACGCGCCGGTTCCATTGCCACCCTACGACGCCCCCCGAAGGGGGGGGGGCGTGAATTCAACCGTGGCCGCTCCATGAGCGGGGGGGACATCTCATGCGACCGACGAGGACGAGGCGACGAGCGGGGCGACAACTGAGGCGGCGTCCGAACCGCACCCGCATAGCTCGAAGGTGTCCCATGCCACCCGCCCGTTACGGCCTGCTCAACACACCCAATGTGCCGCTGAGTCGGATGCTGAGTCGCAACCGAGAACTCAGGGCCCCCCATGTGATGACCCTGAGTGCGGCCCTGCACCCCTGGGTGGCCGCGTGCTTGTGGCCCCATTGCCCGCTGAGTCGGATGCTGAGTCGCAACCGAAAACTCAGGGCCCCCCATGTGATGACCCTGAGTGCGGCCCTGCACCCTAGTACTGCCCTGTGCACGTGGGGACGTTGGCCCCTGAGTTGCGCTCCGAGTCGCAAACGAATTCTCAGGGCCCCATGCCGTGTCACCCTGGGTACGGCCCTGTGGACGTGGGGACGTTGGCCCCTGAGTTGCGCTCCGAGTCGCAAACGAATTCTCAGGGCCCCATGCCGTGTCACCCTGGATACGGCCCTGTGGAGGCTGTTGGCCGGACCGGTTCATGCACAACAGATTGTTGTGGGGCCCACCACAATATCCGCACATTTGTGTGCGCGTGCAGTCCCTAGCCATGTGTGGCCCGAGGCACAGGAAACACCGGCTCCGCTGCTTGGCCATCCGGCGCCGTCCCTGAACCCTAAGTTCCCCGAACTTATTGCAATTGGCCACAGCATGGCCAATCTGCCTACAACATGGGCATGTCTCACCATGTGGGGTCAATTCACTCACAGTCCCATACGACTGCCGGTTGGTGCGGTCCTTCCTCGTCGGAGGGCCCCTACTCACAGCGCTCCCGGCAGCTCTCTGTGGCTCCGAAGGATGGGTGACCGTCAACCCCAAATTCTCTGCCCGTCGAGCCTCCTCTTCCAAGAATCCGACCAAGTCGGAGAAGGCGGGCAGGTCCTCGGCCGACCTCCCGTGAGACTGTTCGAAACGAGTCTGCACGTCAGCGGGTAGGCGGGAAAGTACAATGTACAACAGTAGGTACGACCATTCACCAACCGGAAGTCCAAGATTCTCTAGAGCCTTGGTGACGGACAACAATGGGTTCAAAACCTCCGTCTGTATGGCCCCGACCTTGTTCACAACCGGGATACTAAACAAACGGTTCAGTTGGGCATCGGCCAACCTCCGTTTGTTATGGTAACGTCTGACCAACAATTGCCTGGCCGTTTCTTAGTTACCCTCCGTAACTGTCAAATGAGCGACCAGCTCCCTAGGCTCACCCCTCAATGCTGCCATCAGCTGAGCCATCTTGACAAACTTGGTAATGTCCGATCGCATGTGCACCAAACTGTCGAACAGATTGATGAAGCTCATCCATTCACCGGACACTCCGTCAAAAGTAGGCATAGTTATGGCAGGTAACCTGGACCCCGAACCCTGAAGCGGCAGGGGTGCTTCAATGTCACCACCATGGCTGGACTCGCGCTGTCTACGTATGTCCGCAGCCTTCTGCGTGATAGCAGCTGCCATCTCCATACATTGGTCGACATCCCCTATCAACCGTGACAGCCTGTCAGGTGCACAACCATCAACTGATTCCGCCTGCGCGGACAATTCGAGCACCCTATTGTAACGTTCCTTAACGTCCATAGACCGCTCCAGTACCACATCATGCCTATCTAAACGGTCTATCAGACCGTGTGCGGAGGAAAACCATCTGAGTTCCTTAGAAACACCCTTCTGGATTTCAGATAACGACATGATCGGAACGATACTTACTCACAATTTGCAGTAACTCAATTTTATTGGACCCTCCAGTCTATAACCCAAACGAGGGAACCCTAAACTATAACTTAAACAATGTTATTTTCCTTAAACAATAGGAACCGAGTTTTATATCTATATAAATTCTGTAAATAACAATTTAGTCTCCCTTTATCACTACAACACATACAGATAGTCAATATTAGTTCAAGTTATAAATTGCTATAAACTGAAAACAATGCAATAGCCTGCTATCAATAGATGTAACTACCTATGTTAACCAAAACATTCATTCAATAGCATTACTAGACCACTAATAGATTGACTAACTGGTAATTCAATGCAAATTTCAATTCAATATCTGTCTGTCTACTACCAGCAATAGACTTATAGCTTACAATACTACCAATCTATGTGGATACAGGAACAACCAAGTTACTTAACCGCCTATACCTACAGATTGATAGTCCCAAATCGTGTCTTCCTGGAGCCCTTGACGGCTGCAAATCTCAGGAAGCCACGCTCTAGCTACCAAAATTGTTCAGGCTTCTCAGCACCTAATGACCTCGTAGGGGCCCATCAGCTACGAGGTAGCGTAGCGATCAGTTGCCAAGAAGTGTGAACGTCGGCGATTCACCGAGCTAATAATTAATTGGGGTCGATCTAACCTGGTCTGTGCTTCGGTCCCGTCAACCTCCTGTCTCTCTGCAAGGCCCGGGTGCACCCTAGGCTCTTCTTGGTAGACAGGTTCTTCAGCCAACCAGGTATGACTGGCAGGCCAGCTTCGATGAGCACAGTGTTCCAACACAGGTTATATTACGTGGGAAAAACCAATCGGCCACGTAAATGCGAACTTTATCTGGTTCGGGGAACCACAACACACTCAGCTATATAGACAATCCTGAGGGAAACCCGAATACATTCCAGATGGCTTGCGATTTAATTTCAATACCCTAACCAAACGCGTCTACATTGCGAGGGCTTTCGTCTGTCAGTTGTCAAAAAAACTACTAGGTTGGCAGCAACGTCAAATTCAAAATGGCCGTTCAGAAACCATCGATCGAATATCGATTTGGAATCGAACAGTTCCTTTTATCAAATCGGTTTACACTAAAGTTGTTCAAAATTATGTCAATAACAACCCTAAAATATAACTACGCCTTTCTGCCACACCCTGTACAAGGCAAGGAATCTTTTTATAATGGTTTTCTACATAACTGGCTATGTAGAATAAAATAAGAAGACCTTAAATTAGCGCTGCCTCATATGCAAGTACTTTAACACTGCCTTAAACGATTTTGTCTCGTCTTACTAGGACTGTCAGGCGCCACTTGACGAAGCATTTCTATAAAGAAATATTGGGACTGATTCACACTTACGCTGTCGTTTGAAATTAGTAAAGGCTTTAGGAACATATTACTTATGGTTCAAATTTGTGTATAAATAATATTACATTATTAAAAATAATATTACAATTTTTCTTGATGGATTTGTCAATGTGAACACAGTCTAAGAATGGAGGCGTATATATTTGAGCAAAATTAAGTTTTTGACTCATTTCGTGAAAAGAGTGAAGTGAAGTGGTAATCGTTGCAGTTTGCTGTGCTCGTTGCAAGTTTCAAGAACTCACAATACCTTCTTAATCCTGCAGCATCATGTAAGTATGTATGCACCAATACTTCCTAACCTTCCTAGTTATTTCTTCATTAGCGTCTTAAGAGGGGTGATAAACCTTGATTGGGCCTGAGCTTGCAAAAAATTTCGTTGGTTTTGGAATGTACAGAGTGTTTGAGAGTATGGAGCGACAAAATTGTTTGCGGAGTAGTGGAGATCATTCTGAACAAGTTTCACTATAAAGCGATTTGATCAGAGCAACTTTTTTTTTGACATCGTAATACATTTTGGGCCGAGCGGATATTAGATGATGTGTATAGAGAAGTGAAAAATAAAGTTGCTCTGTTCAAATCGGTTTTATAGTAAATGTTGTTCAGAATGATGTCCCTAACTCCCCAAAAGGTTTTGTCGCTCCATACTCCATAAACCTGGCATTACCAAGCCATAGGGTTAAAAATTTGGTAGGAATATCTTTCCTTGCTATATTAAGGGTTAAAATAACATATTTTATTGTTTTCAGATGATTTGTATAGAGAAATGAAAAATAAAGTTGCTCTGTTCAAATCGGTTTGATAGTGAATATTGTTCAAAATGATGTCCCTAACTCCTCAAAATGTTTTTTTACCCCATACTTCAAACAACTGGTTTTACCAAGCCTGGTTTTACAAAATCATTTATTCGATTTACTTCGTAGAAAAGGTTAAGGTTAAGTTAAGGTTAAGGTTCGTAAAAAAATATTGTTACGACTATGTAGATTCATGGAAACGATACGAAGACGGTCAGTTACCAGACAAAAAATATTTTTTCAACAAACTTTCAGGTGAAAATATAAGTGAAGAAAACTATAATCATACGCAAAAAAATCAGGGAGAATACACGGATCTTTATCTATTGTGTGATGTATTATTGCTATGTGATGTTTTTGAAAAGTTTAGAGTGATTAGTTTGAATTCATATAACCTGGATCCTTGCTACTATGTGTCATCTCCTTCACTTAGTTGGGATGCCATGTTTTTATTTACCAAAGTTGAATTGGATTTGATTTCTGATATTGAAATGTATCAGATGTTAGAAAACGATATACGGGGAGGACTTGCTCAATGCTCGTTAAGACACGCCAAAGCAATTAACGTGTATTTGAGTGATTACGGTGACAATGTACCAGATTCTTACTTAGTGTATATGGACTGTGTCAATCTATATGGTTTTGCAATGATGCAAAATCTTCCTACCAAAAATTTCCGCTTTTTAAAACATGGTGAAATTGAAATTTTCAATTTAGAATCTATACCAGAGTCCAGTCAGAAATTTTATATTCTAGAAGTTGATATTGAATACCCTGTTAACATTCATGATGAACATTCGGATCTACCATTTTCGCCAGAAAAATATGTTGGACCAGGCAAAAGGAGTAAAAAACTCATAGCGAATCTACATAACAAGTATAAATACATCATACATTATGTGCATTTGAAAGAGTGTCTGTTAAACGGGTTGAGACTTTTGAAAATACATAGAATTTTAACCTTTGAACAGGATAACTTTTTGAAACCCTATATAGAATTAAATACAGTTTTGCGTCAGAAAGCAACATCTGAATTCGAACGCAATTTTTTTTAAAACAAAATAATAGCATCTTTGGCAAAACTATTGAAAATAAACGAAAGCAGGTTGACGTAAAACTTGTCAATGTTTGGAGAGATGTTCATAACCTAACTAATAAACTTTGTGGTGCGGAGAAATATATTAGCATGCCGAATTTTAAAAACTAGACGTCTTTTCCGAAATTTTGGTGGCAATTCAGTTACAACAAACTAAACTTGTCTTAACAGACCAATCTATATCGGGTTCAGTGTACTTGAAATAGCAAAGAGTCACTTGTATAAATTCCACTATTCTGTCATGAAAAATCTGTATGGTCAAGATCTTAAACTTTGCTATACAGACACGGACAGCCTGCTATATATCATAAAAACCCCCGATTTTTACAAAGATATGAAACGAAATATCCAATATTTTGACACAAGTAATTTTGAGGTAGGAAATGTATATGATATACCGCAAGCGAATATAAAATTACCTGGATATTTCAAAGATGAAATGGGAGGTCAAGTGATATCAGAATTCATTGGATTACAAGCTAAATTATATTGCATTAACACAGAAAAAAAAATCTATTAAAAAAGCAAAAGGTATAAAAAAATCCGTTACCAAAAATCTTCAGATGGATAAATTCAAACATTGTTTATATAATAACAAAGAATTAAGAGATGATATGTATATTATAAAATCTAAAAACCATAAACTCTTTACTAGGAAATTAAACAAATTAGTTTTAAGCAGAAACGATGACAAGAGATATATATTAATGAACAAAATTACAACTATACCTTGGGGTCATTATAGCAGTCTCTAGAAAAAATATATCAGATATGAATAAGATTGCTGTTTGTATTTTAATCAAGTGTGTATTACGATACGAGAATTATGTACCTACAATACTTACTATGTTTATGTAATTATTAAGTGTAGCTTATAAGCATTCATGTATTTACTCAACCTAACATTAAAGACTTTTTATTATTTTTCTATAATAATGGATACCCTCCCCTCTATCCTGAAATAAAACAAGTCGCTAGTAGTATTGAGATAGGTATTTATTTCGCGGCATTGTATAAACTAAACATTGGTAAAATTTACAGCTATCGTAACTTACACAGGTATACTTGCGATATAATTATATTATTATAGGTACTGTAATGTCGCAGCAGATCTTGAACACCACCTATAATTGCCTACCTAATCTGTAGGGCTAGGGAGTTTAATTAGGAAGACGTTAGTAACACTAAACTTGTGTTTATTGATCGAATATGGTTACAATTTATATGAAAGGGATCAAACTGGCCCGATAGCCATTAAGCTAATCCTAACTATCTAATTTTCATCGGTCGCTGACCGATGCCTAAGGTGAAGTATGTCACATCGACTTTTCACAAACAAGCCTCTTTCTTTTTTAAAATTACAAATTACGTAACCGTGTCATAGCGAACACGCACTCTAAAGAGGCCCGTATACAATATTATCGCATAGACAAATATCGAACCTAACTAATATACCGTACAATCATTCCCCCTTCCTTTAAAAAAAAAAATCCAAAGGATTTTTTTTTTCTAAAGTGGCAACGCTAACTCAGAGCCAGAGCACACGACGCGTCGCGGCGGCGGCGCGGCGCCGGAGCGATGTCGCTGCGTTGTTTTACATAGAAATATCTTTACTATGTCACACGATGCGGTGCGGCGCCGCACCGGAGTTGCTAGCGCCGAGACGAGGCGGGGGGGGTTGAATGCGTTGCGACGTCGGAGCGGCACCGCTCAGTTGTTTATTTGTCACAAAGAAGGGCAAACGCTTCCTCGTTCCGTTTCTTTTATATTATTTTTTGTTGATTTTGTGAGTAAAATGAGTACCAACGAAGAAGAGATTGATATGGACTACCTTATTACGTTAGTCCAAGAAAGGGAAATCCTCTGGGATAAGTCCAATATGGACTTTAAAAATAAAAGTTTAAAAGCAAAAGCATGGGAGCAAATTGCTAAAATTTTATATCCAGAATATGATAATTTTGCTTGTGATAAAAAGAACCAAATTGGTGAGTAAATATTTATTGCTTTAATGATGATTAAATCTTCTGTAACTGCCATTGTAGTGATCCTCTGTTGCTCATGAAATAGCTTGCGAATTGATCTCTTATAACATTTGCTGCTGTAATTTCTCCATCTTAAGGTTGTAATGAGTGAAATTCATCATCAATTATTGCCAATTTATCGTTTTGCCGAAAACCATCCCGATCTGCGACATAATTGTGTAGGACACAACATGCCTTTACAATATCCGTAGCAAAATTATAGGCCACATCTATTGGTCTGTGAAAAATGCGCCATTTATTCGCCATAATCCCAAAAGCACATTCGACATATCTTCTGGCTCTGCTGAGACGATAATTGTAAATCTTTTGTTGTACATTGAGATTTTTACCTCCATATGGACGCATAATGTGTTTGCTTAGTCCAAAAGCTTCGTCACCGACAAATACAAACGGGGTTTGTCTATGAGAACCACACAGTCGCTGAGGATCAGGCAATGGTAGGCCATTGTTAATAAGTAACTCATATAGTTTTGAATTTTGAAAAACAGTTGAATCGCATTCTTTACCGTATGCGCCAATGTCGATAAAAATAAATTTGTAGTTGGAGTCCACAATAGCTAACAACACTACAGAGAAAAAGGCTTTGTAATTAAAAAAAAGCGAGCCACTATTAGCAGGATTTTTCATACGAATGTGCTTTCCATCAATGGCACCGATGCAGTGAGGAAAATTCGCCTTTAAATCAAAACTTGATGAAATTTCTTTTAGTTTTTCTGTTGTTAGTTCAGGAATGATGTCTCGAAGAAGATTTTTCCATATAGCACGACAAACTCTCCTAATCATATATCGAATCGTAGATTTTCCACGTTTGAATTGGTACTCCAAATCTTGTATCGAATTTCCACTTCCCAGGTACCTGTAACAAAAACGTTTATGTAATGGTTTAATATTTTATTTTCAGGTAATGATATAGTGAAAAAATGGAGAAGCGTCAAAGATAACTTCTATAAATATTTAAAAAAAATTAAAGATGCTTCTAAATCTGGCTCAGGAGCTAAAAAACTGAAAAAATATCATTTTTACCATCAACTTCTATTTTTAACAAAAGTAACACAAAATGAGACAGACAGTAGCTTAGACGTAACTGGAGAAGCCAACACCGATTCTACCAGCGATATTGCACCGGAGTCTTCACGTTATGTTCCTATCACCCGCAAAAGAACAATGCCAGCCGATGATTTTGAAAAGGAAGCATTGAAAGCCATTAAGGAGCCTGAAAATCGCCAAATGTCATTTTTTAAGGGTATTTTGCCATCAATTCAAGATTTTACAGAGCTTCAAACTCTCACCTTTCAAAGCAAAGTTTTGCAAATTATCACTGAAATGAGGTATGGCCCAGTGTCCCAACCATCATCATCATATGGCCCAGTGTCCCAACCATCATCATCATCATATGCGTTTCAACAAACGTCTCATCAGCCTTTATCACACGGATATCATACAAGTAATTACAGAAGTACATACACTCCAACAGGCTTGAACTCAGATTATAATTCATTGACATCTCCAGGTGAAATATCTCAAGACAGCAAGTACGATTTTGCAAATTTGTAATGAAGATATTAAAATTAAGAAGATTAACATTTATTTTATTGATCATTATGAATATTAAAAAAGTCATATTAATAAAAGAAAATTATTTTTATTACTTACCTCAAAGTAATGCCTAGCATTTCTATTGGTTCCACTGGATTCCTCATGTTAGTATACTGTTTCCGTATATGTGGTTCTAAAGATTTTAATAAAAATTTGAAACTGGACACACTCATTCGAAAGAAATTGTAAAACCTCGTTTCGTCTAAAAGCAATTCTTCATATTCTTGGAGAAAAAACTGTCCATCACCGTTCCTTAACGCAATAAAGGGAGAGACCCAGTATTGTCGTACTCTTCTATGTCGATTTCGGCGGTGGCGTAATAGTAGAGCCAGCAACAGACGTCTTTTCCGATCCATTTTTACTAACCGACTGCCCAACGCTACGTGGGCGCCGGCGGCGCCGCTGCGACATAACAGCGCTGCGGCGCCGCACCGCTCGTATGCCCGCCGATACGGCGAAATCTTTGCGGTGCGGCGCCGCAACGCGTCGTGTGCTCTGGCTCTCAAAGTTTAAATTCTAAAATGACAACCCTATGTCAAAGTCTAAAATCTAAAAAACATTAAATGTTAACATTAAGTGAGCTTGCTATGCTTGAAATCTAAAAAACAGTAAATATGCCGCAAGCATAATCTTAAATAACATCGAGTACCCTAATCCTTAACCGTCCAACCATCCCATTTAACCTACTTAATTAAACATTAAATACCCTAACATTAAACTCTGATCACGCATAAGATCAGTACCAAAACAAAACATTGACATGAACAAGAATAAATTGACATGAAATAGAATAAACTGACCGAAGGTCATATGTTAAGTTACACACTTAACTACACTTAGGGTGTAGATCCTACTTAATATATACCTAACTACACTTAAGGTGTAGGCTATGCACCTTAAAAAACTTAAATAAAAAACTAAAATTATAACACCCTATGATCCCATCATACAATTATTCGCGGCTTAACACTAACCAACCTAACGCTAGAAAACTATCTATTACAATACGAAGGCAAACAGCTGAATCTAGCTAAGATTTAGCTTCTCGAATGGTTATCATTCGACAAACTTTCTGACAAAAAAAACTAGCGAAAAATTTATCAGACAACTATAATACCTCCGTTCTTAAAATTATCACAACTCCATCTTTGCTTAAAAAATCATTTAAATCACCACATTGTGAACTCTTTTCACCGAATGGAAATATTTCAAAAATTAACGCAGGCAAAGATCAAAGAAAAAAAATTATCATTTTCAAATATAGGAAACGTCAAGAATATCAACAGGATTAATCTATATAACCGTATTACTAAGCCACAGCTTAAGAATGAGGTCATTAAAATTCGTCCCAATAATACGATGAAATCAACTAGCATCTCAACTAATCCATTGGAATTCAGTAAACTATCTTTTACTATTAACAGTTTAAGATAATCGCCGTGAGTTGCAACCAAATACCCACGTTAAAACACTACAAAGAATCTCGAATGTGTATCTAATACCCGAGTTATCCCACATCAGAAATTACTTTAATTGAGAAACCTTCGTTACCAACTTTATGAACAACCCTTACTCTCCCCTTACCAAATCATCCCAACTCTATACTTTAAGAACGCAGGAACCAAAACAGAACCCTATGACGAATAGCTATTGCCTCGTCATACTGCTCTCAAAGATAAAACCAGGCGCGATCGCCTGGTTTTATCTTTGAGAGCAGTATGAGAGACTTTTATAAACGACATTTCGTATAATTGTTTGAACCGATGTTCAAACAATTATACGAACTGTCGTTTATAAAAGTTTCTCATATAAAGGTAATCTACCACGGAAATCTAGTATGTTACAAATATTTCTTGGGTCTTTGGTGAACGGTCCTCATCAGACATCATATCATCATCATTCAGCAACAACATGAAAAGAAACACCGGTTAATAAACAATTCATAACCATAAACCACAAACCATCAACCGGGATAAAATTATATTATACTCCTAATGTATAATTATTTAATATCAGACGAACCCCTCAACGCAGCACAAAGCGTTTTAAACGATTTGTGTTAACAATTACGCCCTGTGACCGTGAGTTCAGACGACGTTAGACCTCCCAACGATCTCAATGACCTTGTATGGTCCCTGATACAGACGTGCCAACTTCATACATCTTCCCGTTATCCGCCTTGGTACGTATAACAAAACTAAGTCATTCACCCGGAACGATCTGGGTTTTGATCTCATATCGTAATACCGTTTTTGTACACGCTGTGCGTTCGCAATATTCCCTAACGCCTTAGTCAGCAGCCTCCCCATACGATTTACCCTTTCATCTATCGTTTCGTCTAAACCAACTGCGTTTAATCCTAATGATCGATCCACCACTGAGCACTGTTCCCTACCAAATAAAATATTATACGGCGACATTTTCGTTGACGCCTGCACGCTAGTGTTATACGCATGTACTACCAAAGGTAAAACTGAGCACCATTGCCTTTGATTACTACCTAAATATTTTGATAACATCGAAGTTGACGTTCTATTCATTCGTTCTACCAAACCGTTACTCTGTGGGTGAAACGAACTTGTATGTATCATTTTAGCCCCAAACTGTTCTACCGTTTCTTCTACGATTCCCGCCGTAAAAACTCTACCTCTATCTGAAATAATTTCCCTAATAGGCCCGAACCTACAGAAAACTTCCTCAACTAAAAACCGCACTACATCTTCCGATGTAACCCTAGGTAACGCCTTACATATCGCAAACCGCGACGCATACTCTACCGCGACTATAATAAATCGGTTATCTCTCGACGAACGTGGAAACGCTCCTAACACGTCGATTCCTACCTTCTCAAAAATATCCGAGACCCTAATCGGCATCAAATCTGCTACGCTTTTAACTAATTCGCACGAAGCTATATAACGCTCTATCTCCTTATCGGCTTTCGGCATAAAATATTTCGACCGAAACCTCTTCAACGTCTTTGTGAGACCCAAATGACCTCCTGTCCACGCCTTATCATGTAATTCGTTCATTACATTTTGAAACAAAGACCTAGGCAATACTAATACCTCCCTAATTTCTCAATCTCTACGTACGCTTTTATATAATAAATGATTCCGGACGTTTGCTCAACCGCGTCAACCATCTACTACAAAATGAATCGTTCGCTTGATCCGCCTGTAACGACTCTACATTAATACTAAAAATTTCCAAACCATCATCATCAGGTTCAGAACGAGAAGAAAACTGAGGTCCTTCTGTTTCCCGTTTCCCTTCTTCCATTAGCGGATTCCTACTCAAAAAATCTGTCACTACATTGCTTTTCCCCGAGCAATGAACTATCTCGAAATCCCATTCTTGTATCGCTAACGCCCATCGCGCTAACCTACCAGACATATCTTTTTTCGACTGTAACCAACATAACGCGCTATGGTCTGTAACAACCTGAAAATACGATCCCCAAAGATAATGCCTATAGTGCCTTAACGCCCATACTAACTCCAGACACTCTTTCTCCGTCGTACTATATTTTTTCTCCGCATCCGTTAACTTCCTAGACGCATAGGCAACCGGACTCATTTTTTCAACGCCCTGCATCAACACTGCACCTAACGCCTCGTTAGACGCATCTACATAAACCCTCGTAGTAACCGACTTATCCCCCGAAGTATTGGCGCACTACACATAACCTTCTTAATATAATCGAACGAATTCTGCAATTCTTCATTCCATTGAAACTTTACCCCCTTTTTCAATAATTTAGTGAGAGGTAACGATATTCTCGCAAAATTCGATACAAATTTTCTATAATAAGAAAATAAACTTAATCACCCTTCGCAGATGTGGGAGTTGGAACCTGTTGCATAGCTTTCAGCTTTTTCTCACTAGGTTTTACTCCTACATTCGAGATTAGACAACCTAGCATCTCAATCTCGCAAAAACCGAATTTACATTTGGATGGCTTGAAGGTCAAGTTCGCTTCTCTAAACCGCCCAAAAACTTTCTGCAACGTATCGGTAAACTCCTCAAACGTTCTACAATACACAATTACATTGTCTACGTAAACCATAACCCCTTTAAATCTTAAATCCGCTAAAACTTTATCCATCATCCGTTGGAAAACTGCTTGACTCGTTGCCAAACCGAACGGAACAACATTAAATTCATAAAGACCCGTGGTCGTGACGAAAGCCGTTTTATGCCTACCTTCCGTAATAACCGTCTGCCAATAACCTGAATTGAGATCTAACTCCGCAAAATACTTGGCCCCGGCCAAACTATCGACAATGTCTTCTATCCGCGGAATGGGAAAACAATCCCTACAAATTTTCTTATTTAATTTCCGATAATCTATACAAAACCTCCATAAATTATCGGGCTTTTTAATTAACACAACGGGCGCAGCATAAGAACTAGTGGATTCCCTAATAACACCTAGTTCGAACATCTCCGCGACCTGCTCCTCAATAATTTCTCGTTGCACCGGCTAAACGCGATACGGGTGACAATGAACCGGCTCTTCATCATAAGTCTTAATATCGACCGACACTATCTCCGACCTACCTAACTGGTCAGTGGCAATCGCAAATCTATCCGCATTCCTGTCCAACAGCGCCAATAATACCTGCTTATCATTCCCACATAAACCCTCATTTACGATAAACCGTTTATCTTCTACCCCAAACGCAAATTCGCACGAATCCGATAACCCCGAGAAATAAACGTAATCGCCCTTTCTTAACTCCTGAAAGTCGATAAAATGTATCACGTCATGATCATATAATTAATACACGATATAATAATTAAAAATAAATAACACTAACCATGTTTCTAATCTACTTCATATTACACAGCTTTTTTCCGATTTTCCTTATAAGATCCTCTGCTGATTCCATAACTTTATCATAGTTATCTTTAACTACATATTGGACAGATACGTAAGCGGTATCGTTATCATCGCTGGCAAAATTCTTATGCTCTCTACCATTTAATTCATGGATACTTATTTTGATGAGATAGTATGACGCATAAAATATTCTGTCGTTGATGGTATTAATATGGAGAAAACTTTCTCTTTTTTGCCGCTTTCTTTAAAAGAGTAGCACCATGATCAGGACTTAGCTGCAAATCATTTTCCTCTGTTTTTGATAAATATTGATCCAGTTCGTGATAGTAAAATGGATTTGACATTGGATCAGCATCGTCAATATTGATAAAGTTCGCCATGCTCTGTAACAAAAATGCGTTATATAAGTAGGCATATCTAAAACGTAAAAAATAATAAGAGTTTTGGGTGTACTTTTCTTACAGTTACTAAAGCGAAGTTTGTATATTTATGTATTGATAGTTAGTATTATTGTATATGTATTGATAGATAGTTTTTCTGCTGTCAACTGTCAACCAGTGCCCTTGTGCTCCCAAACATTTTACAGTTTAATCATCAAAAATTACAGTTTTGTCCCCAAATAATATTCGAAAGTGAGGGTGAAGTTTTAATTACCATGTAGGAGTGTTATCCAAGTGCAAAACCTACTAAAACATTACAATCAGTGCATCAAAAACATCGTTCGCTGACCACTTTGCACCTACCCACCAAATAATTTGTATTTTTGTGGACGCATTTCAAAATATACAAATAGTTCCTTGTCCAACATGGCATCTATTGACACGGGCACAAAAGTGTTGCCATAGTGCAGAAATAAAATGCCTACTATATTACATCAATCGAGAGGACTGATACCAATTCAGACATCACATCCGAATCCAACCTGGCTACACAACACAACCCGGATATTACTGGAAGCAAGACTCTTGTGCAAACAGTCTTCCATCCTAGTCTGTTTTTACAAAGAGGCCGAAGTAACTCTGTTGGTAGCAGACCAAATACTGACAATTCTGGGGCCAATACTCAACAACCTGCTGTCATCGACTTGTCAACAGATCATACAGGCCATAACCAAACAAACAATGATGGTAACCACATGAATATAAAGGCACCTCCCACCTGGCAACGAGTACCAACGTCAAAACAATCACACAAGAGAAAAAGGGTAAACACACCCCCACCAGAAACCCCAACATCCAATAGTTTTGACGGGCTACAAATTATTACAAATACAAACACCCGCAAGCCAAAAGAATGCCAAGCAAACCACCACCAATTGTCCTCTATGGCATAGATGATGTGAATAAATTGTCAGAACTTTTGGAAACTGTGGCAACAACAAATGAATTCACCTACAAGGTGGTGAACAGGAACCAACATAGAATCAGCGCCACGGATATTGCAGTCTATAAAAAACTCATAACTCTTGTTAGAGAACATAACCTTATAGGTCATACCTTCAATCAAAAAGATGAGCGATGCTACAGGCTGATCATCAGAAACCTGCATCACACAACTCCATTAAACTCAATAAAAGATGCTATGGAAACCAGTGGAAACATTGTTACTGGAGAAATTATCAACGTAAAGTTTGGGCCAGATAAAAAGCCTACCTCTGCGTTCTTTGTAAACTTGCTACCTGGGACGAACAACAAAGCTACCAAAGACATAAAATACATATACCACCAAGCAGTTGTTATTGAGGATCCTCGCAAAAAGAAGACACTTGTGCAATGTCAGAGATGCCAACAATATGGCCATTCAAAAACTACTGCACGAGACCATACAGATGTGTGAAATGTGCAGAACCGCATAAAACATCGGAGTGCCCAAAGCGCGATCGCAACACACCTGCCACTTGCGCGTTATGTCAAGGTGCCCACCCGGCGAATTACAAAGGCTGCGAAGTGTACAAAGAAATAATATCAAGAAGAGAACATAGAACCATTAAAAATACAACAAACGAGAAAAAAGTAGAGAAAGTATCACAAGAAGAACCACAGGGAAGAAATACCAATGCAAAACCGAGCAAGACCGGAATAGAACATAGAATACTTACTTATAAAACAGGCAGAAAAATTCGACCTCATCCTTCAACAAATGGGCACTCTTATGATGCTCATCACAAACCTCGTCAACAAGATTTCACCGTGATTCCTTCATCACATTCTCCGTTCCTTGATCAGTTTGCAAATTATTCGGGGATCTTCCAGATTTAAGTTAATCGTGGAAAGAGCTGGCAACTTCCGTCATTGATTTAGATTTAAGAGGTTTTATCCATGCAAATTTCGAGAATGCATCAATGACCACCAAAATAAACTTATGACCACTATTTTGATGGGAAAACATTCTTATATCTATTAAATCAGCTTGCCATATATCATCTATTCCTTTCAATACCACATGTCTACGCAGGAAATTTCTATGTGCTAGTTTATGAATCTCATCAATAATTTGTGGCCTGCTCATAATTATTATATTTTTAATACTTTTTCCAAAATATTGGTAATATCATCTTTTGTGAAGTAATTTGTCTTAAGTTGTATCACTAATGAATCTTTTTAAATGTGCAAGCTCATCAATGAATTCTTGCCTCGTAGTGTTAACTTAATTATTTATCAACGTATGCCTTATTTACAGCTTCGTCGCTAGTTCGAGGTAAATTCAGACCTTTCAGACGAGCGTGACGTAAATCTATATCAACCTCTATATTTTGTGATTGTCGCAATCTTTTGTGTACGTGATGACCAAATTTGTCATTATTAATTTTTATGGTGTTGACTTCTCGGATGATAATAACACAAATATATTTAAGATATTTATAGATATTTATTTAATCTATGATTACATTTTCATGCAACTTACTTAGAATGGACATTATTTCACCGTCGAGACCAGTATTGCCAGCGTCACGAGATGCAACAAGTAATTTTAATCTACTCGTTGGGATCATCCCAATAAACGTAATCCTTATTTTTTAAAAACCGTTTCATTACGGGTAAACCAGCACCTTTACTTATATTTTCAACACTGCTGGAAATGCTGTTATTATTTCTGAATAGTGGTTTGATGATACTAAGATACCTAAAACCTTTATTTGATTTAATGGGTTTCGTTGAATCAATCTCTTTGATGCGCATTAGTGACCAATAGTAATTGTTTATAGTTTTCCATATCCCCAGAGGTAACGTTGTTCATATCGGGAGATTTCCTAAATAACAATTCTATTTTTTTCTATTTATTTCTATTATATTATTCTAAACCAGGTGTTTCTTCATACTTGGTTCCATTGACGATAATAAACTTGTCTTTTATAATTACTCGACAAGATCCCAACATATGTTTCCCGCGAACAATTCTTACACCAAAGGGAACATCTTGGTAAACATTGGAACTCATTTAGTAAGTTAGAGAACTGTTAGGACTATCATTAGTGTCTGTAGCAGTGTTGTACGAAATATTAGATAAATTATTTTGCTTGATTTCAGTTTCTGAATCACTTGAATTGTCTTTTCCTGATGTTTCTAATGGTTCAGGTGGTTTTTCAAAAATTGTCTTTTCTTGTATTATATCACTATCAGTAATTGGTTTAAACATTGTCTGTAAAGCTAAGTTATTGTCGCTTAGTTCTTTAATCTACATTTTTTTCTAAATGCAGGCGTCTTGTCTCCACAACACCACCTGCATTAGTGATGAAATTGTTGGTTTTCATGACATAAATACAAACTGACAGTTTTATTTCTCAACAATAAAGGTATCGAATTTCATCCTATTTTTTTCATTTTTACAACCTTATTACAACCTTTATTTTTTTCACAATCCTTGATATGGTGGCAGTCGAAGATCGTTTATGCCATATGGCTGAAGTATGGTCATCAATCTTATAACAAATATGGTTTTCTATGTTTTTTTTTTATCAAATCATACAGTTCAATTTTTTTCATATCTAGATGAAAAGCTATATGTTTTTCTGTCAGCCATCTCTGCATTTCTGTTTTTTTGGAATTAGAATTTGGAGCTCTGTCATTTTAAACATTATGGTATGAGGCATTATCAAGCACAATTACAGAGTTAGGTGGCAGATTCGGTACAAAACGTTCTTTTAGCCACTTTTCATAGTTTTCTGCGTTCATATTAGAGTGATAATCACCGGAAACACTATTTGCTTTGAATGTCAGTAGTGCGTTAGGAACAAAACCTTGTTCTGAACCAGCATGCACAATGATAATTCTTTGTCCTTTAGACATGTTTCTCTTTAAAGGTGGTCCATTTTTAATAACAAGATAATTATATGGTTCACTCCAAATTTTGAAACACATTTTTCTAAAATCATTCCAATCTATGTCAACATTAACGTGTACATCGTAAACATGTTTCATATTTATATCATCCTGCTTGAACAGTACAATAAGATTAGCATTATCACATATACGTTGCTTGGGTACTTTACTATAAGTTTGATTGAGGTAAAAAGAATCAATATTTTTATGTCTCCCATAAGCAAAGTAGTCTCTAATACTGGTTTGATTTTCACATGCTACATCATCAAATATAATGATTTAATTCTCGTGGCTTCGAAACGTCTTCTTTGTCATGATATTTTGCGATAACTAAATACATGTTCCAAATATAAATATTTAGGTTTGTAGACTACGGGGTTCGGTGTGGAAGAAAACCAATACGTTTCTAGAAGACTGGGTATATTTTATCTTGAAAATATTTAACAAAAAAATGTCGCAACGCGGTGTGCGACTAAGCTCGCGGTTAGCAGAGGACTGCCTGCCCTTGATATGTAACGGAATGCTTTGCATCTGCCCGTTTTACAATTATATACTTAAAGTCTATACATTAAGGTAAGTATTTGCATAACAAAGTTTAAAGGAATAAAAGTACCTAAGTATATGAGCGCATCGCTAACACTCCCTCCCCAGTGCTGTCTCAGCACTAAACACTTACGGGAATAGGAGCGATGCGAGCCGCGGAGCGCCGCCAAGTCCCTGACGCCGTCCGCACCTCGACCAGCCGAACGCGGCCATCTCTGCCGGGAATTACCTGAGTTATTAATCCCTTGGGCCAGATATTCCGGGGAGAGTTGGGGTCCACGACCAAGACGAGGTCTCCAATTTGTAGCGGTTTCCGCTCTTCCTGCCATTTGGTCCTAGGCACGAGGTCAGGTAAGATTTCTCTGACCCATCTCTGCCAATACATGTCCGCAAGTCTCTGTGCCTTGCGCCACTGCTTGCGTAGGTTCAGATCTGAGTCGTCAAACTCACCGATGATAGGAAGCCTTGATGACGAGCCTAGGAGAAAGTGATTCGGAGTTAAGGATTCATTATCGCCTGGATCGACTGAAACGTGCATCAAGGGACGGCTGTTGACCATATTTTCAATTTCAGCCATCAACGTGATCAACACCTCGTCCCTTGGTGCGCGCTCATTCAGGATGACCTTGAGAGCCGTTTTTACTGAACGGATCAACCGTTCCCACGCCCCACCCCAATGGGGACTAGCGGGGGGAATAAAAGTCCAGTCCATGTTATTGTTGACACCTTCAGCTTTCAACACATCTGTATCTAGCGCCTGCATCGAGCGTTGCAACTCTGTGTCGGCGCCTCTGAGATTAGTTCCGTTGTCGGAGTACAGGTGGCGCGGCCAGGCGCGTCGTGCCGCCATACGCCGCAACGCCATAATAAGTGAATCGGTTGTGAGTGAGGTAACCAGTTCGATGTGAATGGCTCGAACTGTTAGGCATGTAAATAACACACCATACCTTTTTTCTCTTCGTCGACCCACAGCGACCTCCATCGGGCCGAATAAGTCCAATCCGCAGTGAAAGAAGGGTCTCTGATGATGTGCCACTCTAGCCTGCGGCAAATCACCCATGCGGGGAATCTGAGGTTTGCATTTCAATATTCTACATAACATGCATCGTGACGCCACGAATTTAACAGTAGATCTAAGCCTGAGTACCCAATACCTCTGCTTGATCTCGTTCACCACCGTCTCTTGACTTCCATGTGCTGCCTTGACGTGGAAATGCCGAACGATCATCCTAGCTACCGGATGTCGGCCGTCCAGGATCACAGGTCGCTTGATGTCTAGGGTCACGTCCGCGGCGGCATCGATGCGCCCGCCTACGCGGAGAACTCCTTGTTCATCTAGAATTGGCGATAACTTTAATAACCTACTGCTGCGGTGCAAGGTCATCTGCTTCTGAATCCTGGCTAATTCCTCTCCGAACGACTCAAGTTGAGCATGTTTTAATAACAGTACCTCGGCACGCTCCATCATAGCGCAGTCGATCTCGGCCGCTTGACCTTTGCACCTAGCAATGAACTTTAACACCGTGGCTGTGGCACGGGTCAAGCGAAGCCAGGAAGAGAAGCGCTGAGGGTCCGGCACTGGCAGGCAGGCAGGCTTGGCGAGTTCCTGTACGACTGCTACGCAGCCCATTGTCTCATCTTTGTAACCTGCTGGGATAACATCTTTAGGCCATACACTTTTGTCATCATATAAAAAGGACGGGCCTTTAAACCACTCGTCTTGCAGGTATAGATCAAACGATTCCCGTGTAGCTAAATCGGCGACATTAAGTTTTGTTGAAATGTACCGCCACTCGTCTACACGGGTGAGCTCGTCGATCTCGCCCAAGCGGTTCGCCTCGAACACTTTGTATGTACGGTTTTTGTTTCGAATCCAATGAATTACTGTTGTGGAATCACACCAAAAGTAACGCCGCAAAGGAGTGAGTTTATGTTCGTTTACAATTGTATTAGCCAGCCTTGCAGCTAAGACTCCAGCTTGTAACTCAGCCTTTGGAATTGTCAGGGGTTTGACCGGCATGACTCTGCACTTGCTGGCGATAAAGGCAACATGAACAATACCATTATTATTCCAGCGCCAATAGCCCACAGCTGACATTGCTTGGGATGATGCGTCACTAAATAAATGCAACTCAAGATTATTATAATTATTGTTAGGTACCGAGCAAGTCGTAGCACTGGTGGTTGTCGCTACGCCGTCGTAGCATCTCGTAACGCCATGTGTAGCCGTATCGGGCGCCGACGATGCAGCGGGTCCTTGCATCTCGCTCGCGCACGTAGCCTCCGGTTGGCTGTCCTTTTCTCCATTGCGCGCGGCTGAGCTGTAGAACCTAGGTATTCGTAATTTATTTATTTCCTTTAAAAGATCAATCCATTTGCGCCATTTGATGTAAATATGATCTGGTATATGATCATCCCAGCCGATTGATAACCGCCAGGTATCTTGCAGCATAATACGACCTTGGATAGTGAATGGAGCTAGAAATCCCAGGACATCGAAAATCGACATAATTACCTTTAGCATAAGGCGTTTCGTAGGGCGCTCATCACCACTAATTATACTTTCGGGAATCCGCTTTAATGATACATCGAAAGCCAACATATCATCGGCGGGGTACCATATTAGCCCGAGAGTACGTTCGCCTACGTGCTGCTGGTCGACTTTAAACCTTACTGCCGCTGTGCCTAAGGACTCTTTTGGCACGCTGTTTAACACTGCAATGCTGTTGCTAGTCCAGTTTCTTATCTCGAAACCCCCAGCGCTGTGAATTGAACTTATATCTCTTACCATTTTTATGGCTGTGGCTTCGTCAGGAAGACTATCTATGTAGTCGTCTACATAGTGCGAGGAACAAACAGCATCAACAGCTTCTGGCATGGTTGACTCAAATCGGCGCGCGTTCAAGTTTTTTACAAACTGAGCGACAAATGGAGAACAATTTGCCCCAAAAATTAAGGATGACATTACATACGTCTTTAGTTCATCGCTAGGGTTGTCCCTCCATAGGAACCTTAGAGCGTGTTGGTCTTCGTCGCGAATCTTGACCCGTAGAAACATATCTCTTATGTCACCGGTTACTCCAACTTTGTTTTCCCTGAAACGTAACATAATACCAAACAGTGATGACAGTAAGTCGGGTCCAGTGAGTAGGTAATCGTTGAGACAATTACCATGTACCTTATTCGCTGAGTCGAAGACCAAACGTAGGCGTTGTTTATTAGGGTTGTCAACGCCAAAATGAGGGAGATAAAATGTTTTGGATCTCACCTGTGTGTCTGACAATTCTTGTGCGTAGTCATTTTGGAACAAATGACGAACGCGCTCCCGATACCTGTTAGCAAAACCGGAATCTTTAGCCATCTTCCTTTCGATGCCTTTCATCCTATTTAGGGCGGAAGGGTACGAGTCAGGCATATTGCAACGTTCATCCCTCCACGGCAGGCCAACATGCCAGCGGCCGTTGATGAGCTTGGCGGACCGCTCCAGCTGCGCGATCGCGCGGACCTCATCCGCATTTTGGCGCGCATGCGTTGACACCCCTACAGAATCTAAAAGAAATGAACGCCTTACATCTTCGTGGATCTCCCTCAAAGAGCACTCGTCCCCATTGACGTGATTCATCGGGCTATCTGCAATAAACAAATTAGTTTGGACATTCGTGGATAAACACCGTCCGGACGGACGGACAGTCCGCGGCACGCACACTTTCCCATGCACGCTCCACCCTAGTGGGGAGAGAGTAGCGAATGGCTCATTTGACTTTCCTACTCTCAATTGTATAGGTAACAGAAGATGATGATTATCTTGACCTATTAACAATTCTGGTTTTGAATCGGTAGTACACATATTATGTTCAATATCTGACAGGTAAGCATAATTAACCAATTTTAAAACTGACAAAGTTTGCAAGGGTAAACTCATTTCATCAACACAACGCATTTTAACATTATAAACCTTATTGTCCATACCCATAAGGTCCACGTTTACTATCGTCGATTTGCACACAAGTTCATCATCTCCGAAGGCGCCGCGAACGCGCAATGTCTCTGAGTGACCACGTAGACCGACGCGCCGCGCGAGATTCGCACTTATTAACGAGACCGAAGATCCATCATCGAGTAACGCTGTACTATTTACCGTCCCGTTAGGTCCTTGCACACATACCGGCACTACTTTTAATAACACTTTTTTATCACTCGCGTTTATATGCGTCAGAGTCTCAGGAATGATATCAGGCTCGGGATCATGCTGCACTAACGCATTCGTAGCTGAAGTACTCGGAGCGCTCGAAGGCCCCGATGATGATGACGTAAGCGGTACCTCGATCTTGTTTACTATGTAGTGAAGAAGGCGGTGATGCGACTCGCCGCATCCATCCTTATCACATGCGGGCGCGGGGCATGATTCTCGCTCGTGTTTACATAATAGGCATTTATAACATAGACCATGTTTTCTGACGAATTGCCACCTGACTTTGCGCAGCGCTCGTTTAAATTGTTTGCAATCAGTCAACTTGTGCACCGATGATTGGCGGCAGAATAAACACTTTTTATCGCTTCCTTCGGCATGTACTAATATTGTATGACTACGTGCGTTGTTGATGTCCACGGGTTTATGTCTGTATCCCTCATTTCTTGTCGCAGTATACATACTTGCAGTGGTTGAAATCTTAATAGCTTCGTCATTAAGAAATTCGGACATGATGACTAATCTGTGTTTCTTGCCCTCTTTGATGAGATTAAAGCTATAATCTGACCACTTCGAGATTAAGACAGTTGGAAGCTTGGATAAAATTATGGATACAATATTTACCCCTTGTAGGTGCTCCTCTTGACCAACTGCTCGTACTGCTTCGACGTAATTTTGCACTTTCAATGCGAACGTGATTATATCCTTGTGGTATTCGTGGTGCAGCGGCTGTAGCTTCTTGATGTCATACAAAATACGGGAAATGATGCAGTCAGAATTACCATATCGTAGTTCCAACGCCGACATGACTTTATCAGGCGACGTGGCACTTATGAACAAAGCGTTGACAGCATCCTTAGCGGCACCTCGTAGGCATTTTCTTAGTCTCCATAGGTTTTCTCTGTCCGTGAATTGACATATCTCGGTCGACTCATAATAAGCTTGCTTGAATTGCAACCACTCTAAACTATCCCCAGAAAACTCAGGTAGATCTTTTGTTATGCTGAGTCTACTGAGCAGACTGGCTTTCGGTGCGCTATTGACATTAGCACTGGAGATATTCTTTACCGCTTCAGCTAAAACATTAATTGCGCTGTTGAGTGCTGTGACGGTGCCATCAGGCGGCGGCAGCGAGGCAGCCGGCACGGACGCCGGGACGGGCGTGGGCGTGGCGGCGCGTGGCGCTGGGCCGGGTACGGGCGTCAGCTTTGGCACATGATGTGGCAACTCACCTGCCTCGAACTCATTGTTGAGGACTTGGTGCTGATATGATTGCGGTTCCTTGTGGTTACTCTGATGTTCCACCCATTCTGCTACTTCGCGTTGAGGAAGAAAATCCCTTCGATCCACTTGTGAACTGTATTCCAGGTCTTCCTCGCTGCTGCTGAGTGCTGCTAGTTGGGCATCCAGAGTTTTATCGATGAGCTCCATCTGAATAGCGGCTTTTTGCCTGTTCTTCACGAAGCGCTTTCGACCTCCGTGTTTCGGGCTTGGTTGGCGTGTGGAACATGGATCCGGTTCGAAGACCACTTTGTAGACTACGGGGTTCGGTGTGGAAGAAAACCAATACGTTTCTAGAAGACTGGGTATATTTTATCTTGAAAATATTTAACAAAAAAATGTCGCAACGCGGTGTGCGACTAAGCTCGCGGTTAGCAGAGGACTGCCTGCCCTTGATATGTAACGGAATGCTTTGCATCTGCCCGTTTTACAATTATATACTTAAAGTCTATACATTAAGGTAAGTATTTGCATAACAAAGTTTAAAGGAATAAAAGTACCTAAGTATATGAGCGCATCGCTAACAAGGTTGAAATAAGGTTTTACAGTAAACGTTAACATTTTTGAAGTGGAGTCCTTTTTCATGGAGTAAGAGACCTATCATCAAATTGGTTTTACCGCAGTTTGATGGACCGCAAATTATACAACGAATTGAGTTTGGTAGAAGAGAGCCGTTCCTGCTTTCTTCTTTTATATTTTTAAAACAATATTTGTCAAGTTCTAGTGAATGTTTCTGTTTTACAAACCTCATTTTGAATAGGTTTAAGGTTCAAACTCTACGACTGTTTAGAATACAATGACTTTATTAACAATTTATCACCGAATTTAAAGGTAGGACCGGTTTGTACACTACAGTTTCCGGACATGAAATATGTTGTGGGATAGGACAATAATGTGAATAACCTACCTTAGTTTTCCAATAACCTAAATGAGGAGGTAACTTTCAAAACGTTATTTGACCCAAAAAAAATACATTTTGTTTAAAAATGACACCTTGTTCTTTTCTATGGACACAATCATTTGAGTGCATTTATCTCGGCTCCATACTCGATGGACTAATCACGTTCTGAAAGTTAATCCTCATATACCTTCCTAGATCTAAAATAAAAAGCAAAGTAATTTAAGATGTTAACTGTTTAATATTTGAGACTTAGGTGTAAAGGTTTTAATATATAAATTTTAACAAAATTAAAAACTAACCTATTACTAGAAATAACAGGTTTTTTAATAACTATCACTTATTCTCTTAGCAATTCTCTTAACAATATTATCAGTCATATCCATTATTTCATCAATCGGATCTAGCACGATGTGCTGAGCGCTCACAATAGACTCCATTTCCCCCGACGGCGGCGGCGACTGTTTGCTGCTGCTTGCGCTGGGTTGCTCCACGAGGTCAAACACTTCGAACGTAATAAGGCTCAATCCTTTCTTTGGCTGCTTACAAATCACGAATGATCCTGCGTCCTCCACAGAAGACCTCTTCCTAGGTCTATTTGGAGATTTCCTCTTTATGTCTGTTAGAGGAGATAGTGGGAAAGCCGGAGCAGGGGGAACCTCTTGCACATCGCTGTCGTATCCAGCTAACATATCCTGCACGTAGTAATAGGGGTCCATTTCCTCTGTCGTTATTCTGAAAAAATAAATACAAGTTATAAAATAGATGTCTGGTGATAGACGAACGGACATCGAAGTCTCAGTAATAGGTTCCCGTTTTTAACTTTGGGTACGGAACCTTAAAAA
Organism: Argyresthia goedartella; assembly: GCA_949825045.1. Lineage (NCBI taxonomy): Eukaryota > Metazoa > Arthropoda > Insecta > Lepidoptera > Argyresthiidae > Argyresthia > Argyresthia goedartella. The sequence continues at coordinate 23,999,539 of OX463811.1, forward strand.
AATAAAATTAGAAAGAGAACATTTCCTCGAGCGTACTTACCAAAATTTAAACTGGTATTCGAACACGGGTATTTCTTTCGCTCTTGTTGGCGTGAATGAAACGTGTAAGGCTCCAGTAGTCATTATTTCGCAAAATGGATCATATTCATCTAGCTTATCAAAATGTTATACTCTACCACTTAACCCTTAAATGCATAGAGTATCATTTTTGATACCTAATGTTTAAAAGAATGTAATAAATAAATCAATAATTTATTTGTGTCGTGCATCCAAAGTATAGTTCACGTATTTTTAAAAGATCACTACGATACTTTTTAGTTGAACCGATTTTGATGATTTTTCAAAAACCACGCGGTCATAGTCGCGGGCACCAGCTAATATCAAAATAAAGATAATTTCATCTGTACTCCAAACACTTTCCGTACATTAAGTAGATATTCGTGCTACCGCCTCAGTTAGCATACCTCAATACATGTGATGTTGAAACGTAAGAATCGTATTTAGTCATATTTCACGTACAACCCGTCAATTTCTCGAAACATGTTGTAACAAGTTTAAAATAGGTTTTTTTATGAACAACTATAGCAACAATTAATAAAATACTTAGTATATATGTATTACTTATTATGTAGGTATTGCAAAAACGGTGTTAAATAAAAAGAACATTTATTAAATCTACTACAATATAAGTAGCTACATTAATTTTATCAATACATAAAACAATAACCACCCACCTCGATCATTTAAGCATACCAACCTTATAATTAATATTTAATTTCAAAACAAAGATTGGATATTACCCGAAGACATTGTCGCAATCTTATTACTTAGAACTATACGTTTATCATCATTCGAGCTACTTTAATTAGTTCCTTGGTGAAAATCTGATTGGTTTCGCTTCTTTATGATTAGATATTTAACAGATTGACTTTGTGGATTGAGCACTCTATATCAACGTGGGAACAGTCCATTGAACTGGTTTTCGGACGAAACTAAGACCCGCACCTACCCGCGCGCTGTGACTACTGCGCGCACGCAAGCCAGTTATCGTTCAATGCTTCCGGGGCGTACACAACCTCGCTAATTCTCTTGCGCCATCGCTTGGGTGTTATCCCGATTAGCAAACAACCCTTTCAACCCTGCAAATCTACGTACTTGTGTGCATTTTGGTGACGTGCATAGTGCATTTGAGGACTGGACTGAACTACATAGCAGCGCCTTCTCGGGATCGCCACGTGTCGGTGACTAGTGGACTCTGGAGGCTCAGGTTAGTGGCTGTTCCTATGTTAACGGGGCTCATATGCATAGTCAATTGAATAAATAGTAGAAATTGTCGATTCGCAGAACTAGCAATATCACTGTTTATCACTCCAATATAGCTCTAATTATATTGGACGCGTCGTGCCAGGCTTGGCAGACCTGCTTAACTTGGTACGATCCATTAGTGTATAATAAACTCGTAGACAATAATTTCTGTATCACATTATATATATTCAATCGCTCCGTAGATTAGGGTGTTTAGTTAAGTTTGTTTTTTAATCCTATATTGGGTTATTATAGCATCGCATTGCCCCTAGTGAATCAATTCACTGATTTATCTGATTTATTTGCAACTGTTAGGTAGTAATTCGGGAAGTATAGATCTACCTACCAGAACTATCGAGAACTGTCTGGATTTGTAAATAATTATCGCATCTAGTAAATCGCATCGCATTATTGAATTGTATTTCATTAGTTTATTTGTTTGAAAGTAATATAGGTATTTGTTTGGAATCGGAAATGCCCAACAATATCTGGTTATTTATACATAGGTACATAATACATTTACCTAATCGCATCTAAGTTGTCGCATCGCGTCAATAGGAAAATTAATCTTTACTGGGTTATTTTATGAGTAGCGGGTCTCACCTCACTGGTCGTTTGGAATTACCCGAAACCACCTACCTACTTAAATAATCGCCATCGCTGTAGGTTATAGAATCGCATCGCACTGTTAATTTAATTATCATCAGGTTACCTTATTTGTGTCTAAGTAGAAAATTGTAGGAAATTGTCTGGAAGTGCTCAGCAAACACGATACCTGCCTACGTAGGTATGACATATTTATTATTCGCTAGTGTTTAGATAAAATCAGTGTCTTGTTGTTGTGCGTAAGACGGAATCTGCACATAGCATTACATTTATTGTTAATTATTATCTGCATAGGTATTGTGTAAGTACCGACTGCTGCGCATCGCGCCCGGATTGTTATCAGTGCACCTGACGGTTCTGCACGGTAGCAATAGTTTCTGTACTTATCGCTTACTAACATTAACGCAATTTATAATTATTATCATTCCGCGTGCACATTGATTTACACTAGGGTTCTGCTCGGTAAATATACAGGTTCCGCACCTAATTAAGTAATCGGTTTACTTATGTAAGTTGTATTTTTTGAATTAGTTCTTGAGTTGATTCGTTGTGCACGATTAGGGTTCCGCCTTACACTGTGTGTGGTTCCGTACTGCTAAAATAAAGTTTGACTTGGTGATTATTGTTTATTATTCGCTTCTCATTACATTTTAACTTCGCTTACCATGGATGTTAGCACAAAGCTTAGGCTTTATGAAAGCAAACGTGACTCTTACTTCGCGCGTATTCAAGGGATATATGATTCCATAAAAACGTTAACCACCGAAAAGGCGAGAAAAAGTTTCATTGCGCAAGACAACCAAATTGATACGCTGCGAAGTGAATTCAGTAGTGTTTTGGACAGTGTAAACGTACTTAATTTGAAATTGGACCCTACTTATGCAATTTCATATAGTGCTTTAAATGCCTTTGATGATTTAGTTTATGAAATTAAAGACCAGGTGTCTTCGCTAACCGAGTCTTCGCCATTACCAAGCAACACAGGTCCTAGGCCCGGGTCAAACGCCCATCATATTAAGGTACCTAAAATAGAATTACCGACTTTCGATGGAGATATTCAAGCTTTCCCGTTCTTTTACGAAACGTTCAAGCGGGTCATCCACACAAACACGGATCTGTCAGATTCGGATCGCATTCACTACCTGTGAGTTGCCTAAAAGGCAAAGCTCAAAATGTGGCCGCTGGAATCTCACCGTCCGCGGATAACTATCGCGTGGTATGGGACGCGCTTATCGCGAAGTATTTGGACAACCGCGCATTAGCCGTCAATTATCTTAATCAGCTGTTTTCGTTGAAGTCGGCCGGGTCCTCGCCCGCCAATATAGAAAAGGTGTTCGACAAATTCACAGCCACGATAGCTAGACTAAAACAGCTTAAAATAAATAACTTAGACGACTTTATTTTTACTCATCTGGGTCTCAAGTTAGTGGATCCAGACATCGCTAAACACTATGAAATATCCCTTCGGCCGCAGAAAGATCCACAAAATATAGATAACGATTATTTCGTGGAGTTTGTGCGCGAGCAAGTAAAAATCCTGTTTCGCACCGCACCGCAGCTCTGAGCCGCGTCCAACCGCCAGCAATACTAAGCCTGCGACCGCGACTTATAAGGTCCCGCAGGTGTATGTTGCTACCGCATCTAAATGTTCACTCTGCCATTCGACGCACACGCATTTATTTAATTGTAATGCTTTTCGAAAATTGAACATGAATGATAGATTTAAATTCATAAAAGATAATCGCATGTGTGGTAATTGTCTGAGTAATCAGCATACCGTATCTAAATGTCAGTCCAAGACTACATGTAAAAAATGTGACGGCTTCCATCATACTTTGTTACATTTTGAGCAACCGCGTTCAACCGCGAGTTCCGCATCACATCCAGCAGCCGCTCCCGCATCGGCCGCCACCGCAGCTCCCGCCGCTTCGGGAAGCACAGGCAGTTCCCCAGAACGGGTGGCTTTATGTACATACTCGGCTTCGGTCCAGCCGACCACTCGTACTACCGAGGTGCTAGCTACCGCCAAGGTGCTAGTAGTTGGTAGGAGAGGCAAGGATCATCTGGTCAGGTGTCTGTTGGACCCTGGTTCACAGAAAAATTACATTACGACTCGCTGCTGCCGCATGCTTGGATTACCTATCCGCGACGGCACAGTAAACGCTGTAAAAGGTATTGGTGGTACTTCTCAACCAGTACGAGGTTCAGTCGACTTCACGTTTAGCTCTCGGCTTCGCGCGCATCCTAAGTACAATATTGATGCGTTAGTATTGGATCAAATTACAGGTCAGTTACCGTTGTGCAAAATAAACGTATCTGATTTTAATAACATCGATCCTACATTACTCGCTGACGATACTTGGGGTGTGCCAGGTAACATAGACATCCTGTTGGGAGTGAAACTGTTCGCTAAATTATTGCGACCAGGTCACGTGACCAGCACACCAGGATGTCCCGATGCACTAGAAACTGTGCTCGGATACATTCTTATGGGAGATGCGCCTGTCTCAGAATCTGAATCAGCCACACTGTCATTATGTGCAGTGTCGTCTCCTCAGTGTTGCGATCTACGCAAATTCTGGGAAATCGAGGAAGTCGTTTCGCCCCCCATTATGAGTGTGGACGATAAATATTGTGAACATTTTTATTGCTCCACCACTACTCGCACACAGTCAGGGAAGTATATTGCCGCCTTGCCATTAAAAAATAACGCATCAGCGTTAGGAAACTCGCTTGATTTAGCGCGTCGCAGATTTTTAAGCTTAGAACGCAAACTTAAGGCTAATCCTCAGGTCAAAATACTATATGATGACGTCATTAAGTATTATCTTAAACAAAACTATATTTCTCTGGTGAAAAATGTGCTCCCTGAAGGCTTTCCACGTAATGAAGGGCAAGCGTATTATATCCCGCACCATGCTGTCATTCGCGAGGATAAAACTACCACAAAAATTCGTGTAGTTTTAGACGCTAGCGCGAAAACGGACAATAGTGTCTCGCTTAATGACATCCTGCACGCTAGCCCAGTTCTTCAGGCTGACTTGTTCAACATTTTGCTGAATTTTAGGGTTTTCGCAGTTGCGATCACGGCCGACGTAAAAGCGATGTATCTCCGAATAGGTATACGACCGGAAGATCGGTCGCTTCAACGCATTCTTTACCGTTTCCGAGAAGATGAGGAGATTCAAATCTTCGAGTTCTCTGTTGTTCCCTTTGGGCTTAAATGGTCGCCGTTTATCGCAATCCGCACCGTGCAGCAACTGTGTCAGGACGAGGGGAAAACCCTTCCTCTGGCAAGCGACATTTTGCGCAGAGACATTTATATGGATGACATAGTCAGTTCTGTTCCTAGCACTGCGCTAGCTATAGACTCCGCCCATCAACTGATAAAAATATTCTCGCTTGGAGATTTCCAGTTGATTAAGTGGTCCAGTAACAGCATGGAGGTTCTACAAGCTATCCCTGAGTCCTTACGACTTTCACAGAGCGTAGATCTGAGTAAAGATCCGACGCAGAAGATATTAGGGCTTCGCTGGTATCATAATCACGATAATTTCTCCTTTCAGGTAAATCAGGATAATCGCCCATGCACGAAAAGGAATATACTCTCATCCATCGCACGACTTTTTGATGTCTTAGGACTGGTGGTTCCAGTGATTATATATGCCAAACTTCTGATAAAGGAACTCTGGCTCGTTAAAATGGGTTGGGATGACGTCCCAGCAACACGCATTATTAAATTGTGGGAACAATTCCAGACCGAATTGCCTATGATCTCGCAAATGAGATTCGCGCGACACCTTGGTGTCATTGATAATTGTAAAATCTCTCTCGTCGGGTTTGCTGATGCTAGTGAGAAGGCATACGGGGGAGTGGTCTACGCCCACGTCGTCAAACCAGACGGTGACATCGTGGTCTCACTTGTATGTGCAAAGTCAAAGGTCGCGCCCCTCAAGGTTGTGTCGCTAGCACGCCTCGAGTTATGCGCTGCCCTCCTTCTATCAACATTGTTAAAGAGAGTTGTCGACCTTTATGCAGCTCGGCATGCCATTGAGGCTGTCATAGCTTTTTAGGATTCCACTGTAACTTTAAGTTGGATCCATTCCGCACCGCATCGCTGGCACACCTATGTCGCCAATCGCGTCGCTAAAATTCAAGAAAATTTGTTACCAGAACACTTTTACCATGTCAAGGGAGCTGAAAACCCTTGCGACTGTCTGTCTCGCGGCTTAACACCGGCTCAGCTAGTCCACTATCCTTTATGGTTGAATGGACCGCCATGGCTAAGATTGCCTCGCGTCGAATGGCCTGTTAAACCATTCGTAACAAAAGAAGTGCAACAGCTTCCGGAAATGAAGACTGTTGCTCTGCCTGCAACGTCTCTCGAAAGCTCGAATGCAGTTTCTCCTCCTGGAGACATCCTTTATGACCGAGCCAGCAGATTTTCCTCATGGATGAAATATTTAAAGACAATATGTTTTGTGTATAAATTTATAAAACGGCTCCCTAGAGGGCCGATTACCGCATCGGACTTAGAGTTTGCTGAATTGTCAATATTGCGATCTCTTCAGCGCGTTCATTTCAATTCTGATCTGAAGCATTTGTCTAGGAACGAGTTATGTTCGAAGCCCGTGCAAAAGTTAAGTCCGTTTCTACATGATGGCCTCATACGCATCGGTGGCCGCCTAGCTAACTCGGACTTGGAATTTGACTCGCGCCATCAGATACTTCTCCCGCGACAAGATCATATTGTGGAACTTTTGGTTACGTACTATCACATAAGGAACTTTCATACAGGCCCTAACCTGCTTGTGTCTTTACTGAGACAACGCTATTAGATTCTGTCCGCGCGACGTATTACACGTCAAATTGCTTTTAAATGCAACATTTGCTTCCGAGCAAAGCCGCGGCCAGTTTTTCCTATCATTGCAGATCTACCACGCTTTCGGGTAGAGACTGCGCCGAAGGCTTTTGCTCACACTGGTTGTGACTACGCCGGGCCTCTATCAATAACATCTATACGTGGTAGGGGTCAACGGGCCAGGAAAGCGTACATTTGTCTGTTCACATGCTTGACAACGCGTGCTCTTCACCTCGAGCTCGCTTCAGATCTAAGTATTGCAAGCTTCATGTCTGCGTTTAAGCGCTTTTTATCTCGCAGAGGTCCAGTGGAGTGTCTTTATACCGATAACGCGACAAATTTCGTTGGTGCGCGCTCGTACCTCCGCGACCTCTACCTATTCTTGAGTAATGAATATCGCCCTCTTTGGGAGTCAGTACTCGCAGACAACCGCATAACGCTGAAAAATATTCCTTGTAGATCCCCGCACTTCGGAGGCTGTTGGGAAAGTGAAATTAAAGTGTTGAAGACTCACCTCTTCAAAGTGGTAGGTAGCCAAATCCTGACGTTCGATGAACTCAATACAGTGTTAGTTCAAGTGGAGGCCTTATTGAATTCGAGGCCTCTCTATTCACTCAGTTCTGATCCTTCCGAACTGTCGGCATTGACTCCTGCTCACTTTTTGCACACGAAACCACTCGTCTTTCTTACCTCGCACGAAGTCAATGAAACGCGTTTATGCCTTATTTCGCGTTATGAATTGATGGACAAATTGGTCCAATCCTTTTGGAAAAGGTGGCGCCAAGAATATTTGCACACCTTGCAATCCAAACAGAAATGGAATACTCCAGCCAACCCTGTTCGAGTTGGCATGGTTGTGATCACCATAAAGGACAACGTTATGCCCTTGCATTGGCCATTAGGTTTGATCACTCAAATCTTTCCGGACAAGAAGGGAGTATGTAGAGTAGTTTCTGTCAAGACGCAAAGTGGGACTCTACATAGTCGCCCAGTAGTAAAGTTGTGCCCTTTGCCAACACAATAATTAGGTTAGGTATTATTTGGCTTATCCATAAATTTATCTTAGTTTAATTATTTTAGGTCTAAGTTTTTTAACCGCATCGCAGTGCAGATGCTATTATATAATCTATCATATACGTAAGTTAGCCTTCATAGCTTATGTGGAGTCTATGTAGAGTCTAATATAGAGTCTCATGTAGTCTTATGTAGAGTGTAATCTAGAGCTTCTGGGTAGAGTTATGATGATATGCATTTTAGTATATTTTTCTTCTTTTGTGTTTCGAAAGTAGGATCTTTCAAGCCGGGGGAAATGGTTTCGCTTCTTTATGATTAGATATTTAACAGATTGACTTTGTGGATTGAGCACTCTATATCAACGTGGGAACAGTTCATTGAACTGGTTTTCGGACGAAAGACCCGCACCTACCCGCGCGCTGTGACTACTGCGCGCACGCAAGCCAGTTATCGTTCAATGCTTCCGGGGCGCACACAACCTCGCTAATTCTCTTGCGCCATCGCTTGGGTGTTATCCCGATTAGCAAACAACCCTTGCTACTCTACAAATCTACGTACTTGTGTGCATTTTGGTGACTTGCATAGTGCATTTGAGGACTGGACTCTTTAACGTGGAACGAACTACATAGCAGCGCCTTCTCGGGATCGCCACGTGTCGGTGACTAGTGGACTCTGGAGGCTCAGGTTAGTGGCTGTTCCTATGTTAACGGGGCTCATATGCATAAAGTCAATTGAATAAATAGTAGAAATTGTCGATTCGCAGAACTAGCTATATCACTGTTTATCACTCCAATATAGCTCTAATTATATTGGACGCGTCGTGCCAGGCTTGGCAGACCTGCTTAACTTGTTACGATCCACTGATGTTGTAATGATTTCAAAACCACATTTTTTCGTCGTACTATTTCACCTGTTTTTAAAACTTTTTAGTAGTCTGATAAATTTAAACTACGAACTGCAGGCTTTTTGATACCTTTTGCTTTTTGATAACATCTTTAGTTGATTTAATACAATAAAGTTTGGCTCGCAAACCTATAAAGTCTTCAATATTTTGACCACCAAGCTCTTCTTTAAACAACCCTGGAATTTTGTTATTTTAGGTATTATTCCATAAATATTATTGTCAGGGTAGTTGCTTGTGTCAAAGTATTGATGAAATTTATTCCTTATGTCTGCATCATTCGTCTCTATTAAATATAATCATTATCTGTGAAACACATTTTAATTTTATCCTTATAAAATGGTTTCATGACTTCATAGTGAAATTCATACATGAGACTTTTTGATAACTCTAAAACAGTAATACCTATGTAGATGGGTTTATTCAAAAGTAAATTGTCAGGTTTCATCTGAATAGCAACGAAATTTTCTGAAAAAATTGATACACTGTGGAATTTGGGTTTTGCAATCAGTAGATCTGCTGCATAGGATTTTTTCGTTTTGTTTGAATCATCAGACCATTTTTTTACTAATTTTACATCTACACGTTTTTCTACATTGTCTAATGTTTTCCCAAATATACAATAATTTATACTCAATAATTTAAAAAATTCTTGCTCGAATTGAGATTTTGCAGTTTTTTGTAAAGCCGTATTCAAAGCAATGTATTTTTTGAGAAAAGGACTTTGTCTGAATTGTATGACTATATATATTTTTTAATATTAATCCATGTTTCAAGCAAGTTTGTAAATGTATGTAGTGAATAACATAACGAAATTTATCGTATATGTTTGATATCAATTTCGATGTATTCGAACCAGGAGGAATAAAAATTTTGTGGGCAAAAAGGGAAATCATTATGCAGATCATGTAAGTGCTCTGGGTATTCTAAATCTACTTCTAGAATATAACCAAATTGAGAATCATGAGGAATTGAAGATCTAGTTTGTCTACATCAGTTTTCAAAAATTTAAAATCTTTACATGGTTAATAGCCACATATAGCATAACCATGTAGGTGTTGATGTGTGTAGGCTCCTACTGAAAAGAAACTCGTAGATTACAGAAGAATAGACGTTTTATTGGGCGGATAAATTACAGGAAGAATGAAGGTAAGAAGTGTAACAAAGCAAAAGCGCGGGAATGATCTTTCGTAAGCTAGCGGAGCGAGAAAAGCAATACGAGCGCATCGAGCTAGCGTATGAGAAGTCTGCGGTGACGATGTGTTGGCGCGGGGGCTGCGCGGGCGCGGCGGGGTGCACGCGCATCGCGAACCAGGCCTCGCCGGGCGGAGTGGTCGCAAACTTTGTTTTGCCGTTGCGCTTGACCACAGTCGCATGTCGCACGGCATTTGATGTTGGCGTCGACGTGACGGAGATGCCACACACTCCCTTACCGAGACCGTTGCTACGGTCGATAGTAGTCTAGGAATTTGACTCTTCATCCGCTTTTTGTTATTTTCCCGTAATCTTGAGTTCTTGGCATGTCAGGAACCGCTGCAGGTATAGCCACCGGGACGGCGGCGGCTGAAACAGTGACAGGCATAGGGGCCTCTTCGTCTTTGGTAACGAAAGCTGGTTTCAGACGGTCGATTGTGACGGTGACAGTTTTCCCGAGTATCTCGATTTGTTAAGTCTTGTCGCCGCGAGTGATGACCTTGTACGGGCCGCTGTATGGTGGTTCCAGTGACTTGAGTGGTTGACCCTGGCGTAGAAAAACGTGGTTTGCAGTTTTAAGGTTCCTGGGAACATAGAAAGGTTTGTTAGAGTGCCACCTAGTGGGTAGCGGTGAGAGGTTTGCCACATGGGAGCGTAGCCTGGCAGCAAAGTCAGCCACCTCAGCTGACGAGTATGTACTCTTTGTACCGAAGAATTCTCCCGGAAGGCGAAGAGATACGCCATAGACTAGTTCTGCTGCGGTAGATTGTTTATCTTGTTTCCATGCTGTTCGTATACCTAGCAGAACCATGGGGTGTTTCAGACCAATTTTTATTATTATTACACATTATCGCTGCCTTCAACTGCCTATGTAATCTCTCGATCATACCGTTTGCGGCAGGGTGGTAAGCAGTCGTGCTGTGGTGATTGATTCCCAAGAGATCTGCAACAGATTTAAATAATTTGGACTGAAATTGCTGTCCTCGATCGGTGGTCACGTGTTCGCAGCATCCAAATCTGGCTATCCATCCCGATGTAAATGCCATTGCACAGGATTCGGCGGCGATGTCGGTTAATGGATACGCTTCTGGCCATCGCGTGAATCGGTCGATTGCAGTCAGGCAGTATCTTTAACCATGAGACACAGGTAAGGGACCGATTAAGTCGATATGTACATGTTGAAATCTTGACGACGGCGTGTGAATTTATGATAATGGTGCGGAAGTATGTCGTGTGACCTTGCTTTGTTGACAGGGAATACACTCACGAGCCCATGATCAACAATCATTACGGACTCCTGGCCAAACGAATCGTTCAGACACCAAATGCAGCGTTGCTGATGCTCCAGGATGGCTGAGGCTATGTAATGCGTCAAATAGCTTTCTGCGGAAGTCCTTAGTGATGTACGGTCGCTGGTGTTGAGTCGACACGTCACAATAGATTTCAAGATTACTACCTGGTAGTCTGATTTTCTCGAGGTTCAGGCTGGTACCACTTTGTAGTAGAATCTTCAACTCGGTGTCTTCTTCCTGTGATCGCGCTAGAGCTGTGTAATCTATTGGCGAGACTACTTCTTCTATGCGCGACAGGGAGTCAGCGATAGTATTGTCTTTGCCGGGTATGTATTTGATGTCTGTACTAAATTGGGCTATAAAATCGAGGTACCTGTACTGACGTGGTGAGCAATTTTCCCGTTGAGTGCTGTGCGCAAAAGTCAGCGGTTTGTGGTCCATGTAGATCGAAAATGTCTGGCTTCGATCATGAAACAAAGTCAAAGTCAAAGTACTTTATTACTGTAGATATTTACATATACTTAGCAAACGTCATTTTTTGCCTCTTCTCTACATTGGAGCACTGTGGGAGAAGAAGGGCGTAGAAACTCCCAAAGATTGATTTTTAGATCTCTTTTAAAAATAGGTTGTGCTTAACTAATACAAATATGATGAATAAAATTATTAACAGCAAGATCTGTGTTGAGCCAGATTAACCCCATACAGTCCTGTCATTTAAGTAATCTTGAACATTGTAATATCCCTTTTTCGACAAAGTCGCTTTAACATGCTTTTTAAATTGCTCAAATGGCAATTTCAAAATCTCCAGAGGTATCTTATTGTAGTAGAGAATGCACTGACCCTTGAAAGAATTGCTAACCTTCGCGAGTCTAAAACGGGGCGCACATAGTCTGTGATTATTTCTTAGGTTAACATTACAGCTATCACTAAGTTTGGAAAATGTTGTAAGGTTCTTGCGAACATACATTATATTTTCGAAAATAAATTGACTAGTTACTGTTAGTATGTCAATTTCTTTAAAAAGCTCTCTTAAGGAGTCTGGTCTTTTAAATTATAAATTGCTCAAATAGCTCTTTTCTGTAAAATAAAAATAGTTTGAATATCCGCTGCTTTCCCCCACAACAAGATACCATAGGACATCACACTATGAAAGTAGCTAAAATATACTAGCCTAGATGTAGCCACATCCGTGCTTTGTCTGATGTTCCTAACAGCGTAAGCCGCAGAACTTAATTTACCAGCCAATTTCTCTATGTGGGGTCCCCACTGCAATTTGCTATCAATGGTTATTCCAAGAAACTTCGTATCATTTACCAATTCTAACGTGCTGTTGTCTAATACTAAACTGGTCTACTTGAGCAAAGGGTTGATTTTTCTGATGGTTTTTTAATTTTGTAGGACCTAACACACAATAAAAAAAAATCTGAACGAAGGTCTGAATTTCTGATGGGTTTACTATTAACAAAACCTGTCGGACATCAGCTACAACCTGAGTGAAGGTTTGAGTTAGTGATAGTGGTACATTATAAACTCCAACAAGAAATCACTTACAACCTGAGCATGACTCTTGATTGTCTGATGGTCTCAACCTTACCTTTGATCAATTGTATATAAAGAGCCTCTCAGACATCAGCGACAAACCTGAGCATAACTTTGATTTGATGCTGGTTTTACAAAACAGGAACGTGACAAATTCCAGACAACATTGAAACATCACAATGGAGCCTAGTTAACGTACTTACCTACAAACATAAAACTGTTTTTTTTCTTTAGAAACAGCTAAAATCGGCTTTTTTAGACCAATATCGCATTTATCAGTGAACTACTTACATTGTGTGTTGTGTGAGCATTTCACAAACAGTGATTGTACTCCACGGCGCGGCGAGGTGATGGTGCGTCGAGGTTTTATTTTTACTTGCTCGATCCGTATCGATTCACAAGAGAAAATCACAGCGAGGCGTGTATTATTGTAACATTCTGGATCGCTTCGATCGAGCGGAGCTCCGATTGAAAGTGAGCCATAATTAGGCGATTGTATATCGATTTTGATGGAGAGGAGCGCAATTTGACACTGAAATTGATGTTTTATTTACGTTCGTATTGCTTAACGATAACCGCCCAAGTAGCATTTTACTCCATTTAAGAGTACACATTTAGTTCCCAGGTGTACTTGAAGCATTATTACAGTTCACTCGTGATGTATAAGCTGCATTATTGCGATTAATAACGCCTATACCTGTATAAGGGACTTATATGAGTGTAGAGTTATACTTTTATATGATTGTTGGTGTTATAGTACTCTAACAACTATCCTTTAGTCAGCCGTCTAACTAAGAGCATTATAGGAGGGTAGAGATACGGCAACCGCTATTTAACAGCCTACTTGTACGATGTTATAGAGCTAGCATTTTAATAGAACACATGTGGTCATTTATAAAGCCAAAGGCTGTATGTTTACTTTTTTTAGACTGTTATACAACTAGTAGCTGTAGTAGGACTTGTTTGTGATCATTAAAATAACCTTTTTTTACTACTGTACAGAAGTGTTTAAATGGTTCACATGTGCACTGTAGGCTGTTAAAAGGACTTTATGTGTTGTCCATTAACATCAATAGCAGTTTATTTGTCCATTAGTTCTACTCTTATTTGCTGTAAGCTGAACATGAATGTGCATGTGATATTCTATTACACTTATTCCACAAGCTGATGGTGATAGTCGCGTGCAAAAATTTGTGAAAATGAATAAAAAATCTTGGAAAATAAGAGCGAGAACCGGTGGAATAAGAAGAAAAATTGCAAAAGAATATTCGCAAATTGTAGAAATAAACAGTCGATTAACAACGACGCCCGAAAATGAGCCCGTCGACACGGCTTCAACAAGTGCAACTTCAACCGTTGTTCATGGTGGTTCTGTACATGATGCAGAGGACAATAATGTGCCTGAACCTGAAAGTTCCCTTCAAAATATACAGATATCAGAGTGTGGTGATTGCAGTTCTAGTGATAGTGAATACGATTTTGATTTGGACAATCATTTAACCTTTCGCAAAAAAATAAGAACATGGGCTATTGAAAATGGTATTCGTCATTCCGCTTTGAATAAATTGTCAGGCATAACAAACGAATTTAAACCGGGAACACTACCGTCTGATGCTAGAACAATTTTATGCACTCCCGTTAATGTATCTTTAAAAAATGTAGAAGGAGGTCAATACTGGCACAATGGGATCGCAAAACCTTTGAAGAACATTTTGCAAAATTGGATGGATATTCCAGATATGATTTCAATTAACATAAATGTGGATGGTTTGCCTATTTTTAAAAGTTCGACAAATGAATTTTGGCCCATATTATGTAACATTTTTGAAAATCCCCGAATTCGGCCTTTTGTTATTGGAATCTATTTTGGGAAAGGAAAACCAAAAATATTAAATGAAATGAAGATATTATTAGAAGAAGGTCTTGTAGTTGAGCGATTAGAGAAAACTATAAAGATAAAAATCAGATGCTTCATTTGTGACTCGCCAGCTAGAGCCTATATTAAAGGTAAGTCTATCTTAGTGTCGCATATTATCACAATTATGCACCTAATACCGATAAATAAGTAGTAGAAATTATGATGCTTCTTACCTATAGGCATTTGACTTGTATTCCTAGATATCTTTGATAGCTCAGTTGGTAGGGAACCTCCCTTCTATTATGTGGTCCGTAGGTTCGATCGGCACATGACACAAATATTTGTAATTTATTAATTTTTGCTTGTGTTATTATAACTTAATTTAAAATACTTTTTGCAGGAGTCTGCAATTTTAATGGTAAACACGGCTGCCATAAATGTACTACGGTTGGAGAATATTCGCAAATCACACATACCGTCACATTTTCTGAGTCGTTGTGTCTTGAAAGGACAAATGAAGGATTTAGAAACAAAATTTATGGCTTACATCATAAAAATGACTCACCTTTATTAAATATTCCTATTGACATGGTGAACCAATTTATTGTAGCCGATTCACTCCATTTGATCGACTTGGGTGTTATGAAGAGATTACTGATTGGTTGGCGTGACGGCAAGTTTGGCAAATATATAACTAAAATGCGGGCAAGTGATATTGAACTGGTTTCAAATTTTCTATGCAACTGCAAATTGCCTTCAGAAGTGCATCGAGCAGTGCGAGGATGAGATTCATTAGCACATTGGAAAGCGTCAGAATTTAGAGCGTTTTTGCATTATTTAAGTATTGTAATTTTGCCTGATGTTATGAACAATGAGGCTTATCATTTCTTAACAATATATTGTAGTATCACAATTTGCTCAACAGAAACATATCGAACTTTGTTGCCATTAGCAAAGGAACTTCTAGAACATTTTGTAAAATGTTACAAAGACTTTTATGGTTCAGGCTACGTTACAAGCAACATACACAACTTACTACACCTGACGAATGAAATTGAATTGTTTGGCCCTCTGATGACTTTCAACGCATATCCCTTCGAGAATATGTTATTTATGATCAAAAGTATGCTGAGATCAGGAAACAACCCACTGTCTCAAGTCGCCAAACGACTGGCTGAAAATACGGCTGATATTCATTTTCAAACACATAAAGACAAGAAATACCCCTTTCTTAACACAATTAAAAACAATAATATATTAAATTTTGAAGATTTTAAACTTTCCAGCAAAGAAAAAGACAGTTATTTACTTACCAGATGCAATGAGGTTGTTAAAATTAGCTGCGTTGAAGTCGACCACAATAAGATTTTAATTAAAGGAAATAAAATCAACAAAACACAAGTCGTTTTTGAATATCCAATTAAATCGTCTCATCTTGCGATATACAAATCAAGATGTCAGCAGAATACTTTGATCGTTTTAGAACCCAAAGATATTAAATGTAAATTAGCATGTATTCAACACAAAGAATTTAAATTCTTTATCCCTTTGTTACACACATATAAATAAAATACTGTTTGATGTGATATTTTTGGCTTTTATTACCTTTTTTTTCACACAGTGGTCACACTGAACACTCATACAATTGACATACATTTTTTTTACTTATACAATCTTCCCTGAATTTTCCTGTCACATTAAACTCTACCATAGATAATCAACATATTTTTTCCATTTATTCTTATTTAGCCATTATAGTTACGTACAGTTTCACGATATTTTTTAAAGTTTTTAAGGAAATAGCTCATAAAAATGATGCAAAACATAAGAAACAGCCCTCCGAAAACTTCGCAATGCACAATGCAAAATTAGTCCATGAAACTAAACAACTTTCCACAAGGAACATGGTCCGTAAATGAAAAAAAAATCATTTCGACTACTGTACTGTACATAAAAAATGTCTAGCTGACTGACGACGCAAGCATGTGAGACAATTTTTTGTCAGGAAAGAGAAGTGAATTTTTTTCTCTTTCCTGACAAAAAATGGAAAATTGTTCAGTTCCAACGGAGCACACAAATTTTTCGGTGGGCTGTCTCTTATAAAACAGAGTAAAGAATAGTTTATACTAGCTAACTACCTATTTCAATCAGTCTAAATCTTTCTATCTAAATAACACTTCGTAGCAAACAACATTATTATAACATAAAATAATTTTAACAAAATCAGTTATAACAAAAAATAATTAACAAAATTAAACTTAACCTCCTATCAAGGCTTTTTGCAAATCAACATTACACAGCAACATATGCAGTCATAACTAAGCTTAAAATACCTACCTAATATATCGAAAACGTATATAATCAGCATAATGAGTTCTATAAAACGAAGATATTATACTTATACATAATTAACTATTTTAATCAGTCTAAATATTTTTATGAAAATATCACTTGGTATCAAACAACATTTAACATAAAATTTGTTTAAAAAAAACAGGAGTAATAAAAAGGGTATAATAAGCCGAAAAGAGGTCAAACTGGTACTTATGAAACTGAACGTTTTCCGCTATAGAACATGGGTCGAAATAGTAAAAAATATTGAACCTCCCATAAAAATTGTTTATCAGCTAGTTAATTTGCTATGGGAGGTCCAATTATTTTAAATATTTCGATCCATGTTCCAGCTTTTTATACCGTTTTTGTTACTTCCTGTATAATTTTCAAAATCAACTATCCTAACAAATAAGGCTTTATGTAAATCAGCATAATGTGCATAGTTATACATAACTAAGCTTAAAGTACCCGTATTATATAATCATCATATAACGAGTTCTAATAAACGGAGATATTTAAAAATATTTAAGTCTCATCACCGAAAAATAGTTATTGTTACAAAAGAAGCATTCGCACAGTCAGTACGAAAAAACTACCGTATATCTAGTAATAGCCGGGCAGTACTTACATAAACAATATACCAGACATAATAAAAATAAAGAATGCCATAATCGACAAGAAAAGAAAAAACATAAAAAATATTAGCGCAAACTGTTTTCATCATCTTCTATCTCTCCTTCACCATTATTTTCCTTTTCCTCCTCCACTTCTGCTTCTTCCATCTCTAATGTTTCATTTGATTCTTTATTTTGATTACGAGTAATTGTTGAATTAGCAGAAACTTCTTGCTTACTTGTGCTTGCCTGGTCTTTTGGTTTTGATTTAATATTTCGGACTCGTTTTGAAGAGGATCTTAAGTCTTTCATTGATTTCCTTTTAACAGCATTTTTAAGAATGACCTTAAAAAACTTTTCAGTTTGTCCCAGAGTAAATTTACCATCCCATGAACGTACCGTATCCCAAAAGAATTTAATAAAGTTTTTGTAGTCTTTTATTGGGACTTTCGAAATGTTGCCACGGCTTCCCCCAGACCAGGAGCATTCGCACAGAAACTCACGTGAAACCATTGAGTCGATCAATTTATAGGCAAAGGTCAAGCCATTTCCTTCGCAGGGTTGAAACAAAAACCCCAGCAGTTTTTGTAGTTTAGATCTCTCAGTTTTATTCATTAAACTTCTTTCCAGATTTTCTAGTTGTTGCTTGTCACTTATTTGTTTGAAACAAAACGAGTCTTGCTCAGCGTCTTTTAATAAAGTAACAGACACTGGCTGCTCGATTTTTTCCATACATTTTACCATACATTCGTCTAATTGTACAGACAACTCGGCCACTTTTTGAGTAAGTTTTTGAACGCATTCAACAAGATTTTGCAGCATTAATTCTTGGTTATTAACTTTTTGAATTAAAATGTTTTGATTTGCAATACACTGTTCGCCGTCGAATACGGTTAGGTATTGCATTTCATCATTAGCTTCGATCTGATTACTTTTAGCAGAAGTAGAATCCATTTTAGTCCCTCCCGCGTGGAAGGCACTTGGCATCTGAAACAAACAAAAAATCATAACTCTTGTCTTGTACGATGATAATAAAACTTTGCAGTTCGGCTGTTATTTTTATTCCAATGATAATTTATATATATATATATATAATTAGATAGGTGGATTTACATCCGCGGTTGATGAGTCGCCGACAAAACCACGAGCTAACGAATCCTTTCAATATTTATCTGTTTAGTGCCAAATTATCATCAGTCTTCTTAAAATAATAAAATACTATTAGTCTGTGGTAAAAAATATATTAATATTTGAATAGTAATAGAAGTTATCTGAGAAAATCCAAAAAATACATCAAATCATAAATAGGTAAATTACTTGCAGTGTTGCAATGTCAAAAAAAACTCCGTTTCAGGGGTGCCTAGCCTACTAAAACAAAATACCACAGACACTAAATTGTAACCCTGCTTCGGCAGCCCGCGCTCGGTGCAACGACTAGGTCGGTGGTACTAGTTTTTATTAGGTATATGTTTGTATGTGTTGCTAAAACATAATAAAATCACTTACCAAATTTTGCACCATATTTTCAAAACGGATTGCTGGTGGTGTTTGTACTGGCACTGGTCTTACAGGTGCTGGGCTAGGGCGCGATGCACTTGTTTCATTGTCTGTGTCTGTATAATTTTCCATAATACATAGTTCAGTTTGCGCTTCGGCGTATGTTGCAATATAAGTTCGTTTTACAAAGCAATCCAAAATGTCCCAATTCGGACTTGGAAAAGAGTTTTCGTCTTTTGCGAGTCGTGCTCGGTTTTTAACTTTTTCTGTAGGCCAGAATAGTTTTCCACCGTCCTCCCAAACAGACGGTACTATACTTAATCTGGATCGTCCTTTTTCCACAGTTTGTACAATCTTAAACGGCATTGTCTGAAAGAAAATAACTGGGTTAATACCTACTAGTACATTCATCATCATCAATAATAATAATAATAATATCTGTTTTTAATAATTAAAATTAAATATGAGACGCACATGTTATACACAACAAAGCATTACCCTTGAGCCAAAATACTACCATACGAAATTTGAAGAAGCCTACAGTAAAGTCAAGATATTCAGCAATGCATTCCGAATTGGGACGTGTTATCGCTGCTTTATTCAAAATGTCGTTTGGAAATCAAATCCGGAGACGGTAGTGCGTGATAATAAAAACCTCTTTAGGAAGACAAATTACCTAGCAAGTATTTATATGTATATAGATTCACATTTTCATAGCTTAACATAAAAATGACCTAAAACCACAATGAAATCAGTCACATTAATGAATTTATACTAATAAACAAACAATACAAACATACACGCTCCTTAAAACGAACAAACAAATAATACCTTTCTAAAATACGAATACCGGTGACACTCACAGAATCATGCACTTCACGTGGTATTTATTTCGCAACTAATAACAATACAATAACTAATCCTATCCTGGCCATCACGCACGCCACGGGCGCACGCGAGTGATCAGAGGATCTATACCTATCCCGTTCCCGCCTCTATTTCTCGCTTTGGGCGTCACACTATTTGCCATAAGTATGGCAGAGGCACTGTGCCCACTTTAACAAGTTATTCAATCAATATGCGTGACAGGGGGCTAGCCCATTGCTGCTGCCATGGAGTAATAAAAGTTACATAAAGATGAAATCTAAAACTTTCTTGTTTTTTTTTTTCAAATGTTTGTTAAATAAAAGGAATGCGCATGATTACTTTGAAGGTCAGAAAGAAATAGCGTAAACTTTGTCTAAGTAGATATTTAAGGTGATCGTACACCCGTCAGCACCGTACGCGCCAATTCTGTTAGTGTAACCATATTTTACAGAAATTTAACAGAAAAATATCAGAAATAACAGTTATTTATCACATAAATAACAGGAATAACAGTTAATCTATCTGATAAATTCTGCAAAATATGGTACACTATTACACTTGCCGACTCGGCGCGTACGGTGCTGACAGGTGTATTTTCACCTTTAAAATATTGTAAACACTAGCGTTTGTTACTATGGCTGAGTGACAACTATTATTTTGTCCTTTTCTTTTGCAGGGCATAATGTTGTCCCTCTTTATCTAGTTTGTTTACTATATTTTAAATACCTCCTTGAACAGAGTAGTGCTTTTTGTAAGTGTATATACTCTGACACCAAACTGTGTGTCTCACACGAAAAGAAAAAGTGATTTTTGTTAGTTTATTACAAAATTTGTACTTTAGGTATTCATACTTGACTTTTAGTACTTACTTAGATTATTATTGCGGATCTCTAAATTTCAATTGAAAGATTAAACGATGATACGACACAATTGACCTGAACTACATCTTAAAGCTGTACATAAGTTCACATTAGAATAAATTTATAGGCATTGGCTCTGTAGTGGTACAAATGTGGGACTTCATATAGATAACAGCTGTCTAACAGAACACATGTGAACCTATATATGCTTCACGGCATTAAATTGGAGTTATAACAGTTCACATAGCCGTATTTCATTTCCACCATTTTGTTCTCGTAACCTAAAATATTTACCAAATAATCTCCAAAATTATATGCAGATTTATCACAAAATAAGCAGATAGACCGTTTGAGTTTTGGTTTCATGTTATAATTAATTACCGTAGTCTAATTATAATGCCAATATAATATCGAAAACTGAAAATTTTAGATTTCCCCTCAACCAGTTTTAAATATTTTAAAATGAATATCGCGTTTTTACAGAGGCGCGTGAATATTTTAGCTGTAAATATGTATACATTTCACGATAAAGTTGCATTCCCATGGCATTAACCTGATTAAGTATTTAAAACAGGTAACTTACCGCGTGTTTTATCCAAATGATATCCGCCGGAGTTGTAAAATTGTCAAGACAGCTGATAACTTTAGCAATATCCTATTATAAATCCATGAAAATAATAAAATAAAGAAATAATTTAGGACACACGTGAACTTTAGGTAGCACTAGAGTTTTTTTGTCGGATTTTATAACTGTGAAGGCTGTGTATTTAGCCACTTGTTACTCTTTATTACACTCATGCACGTTGTATGGTTCACACTGCGTCCCATATAGTGCCGTAAGTCAGCCTTAAGTCCGATGTTACTACTTAAACTGCTATTATAATGCTACTATACTGCTAATGTACAGCCATAGAGAACTTAAGGCTGTCTAATTTGTGCCCAAACTGGTCCTATAAGAGCTGACTTGCACAGCTTGTGGAGTACATGTGAACGACAAGACATCTTATATAGAACCCGGAATGTTACTTGGGCGTAAGTTGTGTATTATTGTGGCATTAGGATCGAGCGGAGCGAAGTGGAGCTCCGATCGAAAGTGAGCTAAAGTGCCCAATAAAACCTTACTTACGGGGCAAAAATACTTTGACAGAAGGTAAATTATTCGGTGAGGTGAGGTTATATGTATACAGTAGAATGGCAAAAGCGAGGACTCCCACATATTCATATTGTTTTATGGCTTCAGCAACGTATCACTCCTGATAAAATTGATAGTATTATTTATGCTGAAATACCGGACTTCAATCAATGACCCTGAGCTTCATGAAATTGTCAAAAGTTATATGATGTATGAAGAATAATATGTGCGATATCCCCAAGGCTCTCATTAGCCCTTTACAACCGAAGAAAGTAATTTACTCAGTTTTTTTTTATTCACAAGACTTTTTCATGGGTACTTTTTCAAGTATCGTGTAAAAAATAAACAAAAAATCCTGAAGTCTCTGTTTTCCTGAAATCTTACCCTTACGAGCGTGGGGCTTAGGAGATAGCTCGAGATGTGAGTTTTGTCTAATTTGGGGGTATGATTTGATATTAAATTAAAATGAAATTAATTAATTTGTTTGTAATCAATGTGTTTATAATCATCATTCATTTATTTATATTTGGCTCAGTTAAAAATTAACAGTCTTTTAAGACATCTAAAATTTTTCTTCCTTACTTTTTTTGGTATAAATCTTATGAAATCAATACAAACAACTCTATTTTGGAATAACATGAGATCTTACTATTTAGTACAGTAGTCTTACATAATTATATATGTATTATATAGCAACTATTACAAGTAATTAGCATAAAAATAGATTTAACTAAGGCTTCTTTTGAAAAGGTTGGAAACAATTTTTATCACGAGATATACATCGCATTTAACGCATTTTATTTTAGACCGACTGCCACAATCTTCCATGCGACAGGTCCTCGGTGCCTTAATATCATCAAAGACTGGTAGATGATCGTAACCGTCATGTCTTTTAGCTGTTGAAGGCTTTGTAGATTTTCAAGGGCTGACGACGTTGATGTTGCTGTGGTGCAGGCTCATCTTCTCTGCGCTCTATTGCTGGTAGACACTTCAGGCATTCTGCGACATCCAAACGAAACTAGTAAGGCCATTTTAAATTGCTCAAATGGCAATTTCAAAATCTCCAGAGGTATCTTATTATAGTAGAGAATGCACTGGCCCTTGAAAGAATTGCTAACCTTCGCGAGTCTATATCGGGACGCACACAGTCTGTGATTATTTCTTAGGTTAACATTGCAGCTATCGCTAAGTTTGGTAAATGTTGTAAGGTTCTTGTGTACATACATTATATTTTCGAGATAATACTGCCGCTTGAGCAATCGCAGAATCAGTCTGCACGCAATAACCCCGAGCAGTCTACATCTCCGAGCATCTTCAATACACAATTTGGCCATATCATCGCTGGGGCCACCACATCAGACATCATAAAAAATCAGGTTGTACTTTTTTGTACTAAATGTGACTCGGGTATAAATGAGATTGTCAAAGGGTTCTGGGAGGTGGAGCGTATTCCAGAACTACTAATTGAGGGGAAAGAGGGGAACTCAGAGCAACAACTAGCAGAGGATATATTTAAAAACACTGTCAAACTAGATAAAAAAGGTTCACTGTTGACTTGCCATTGAAGTTAGAGCCAGACAGTATAAATAAAACACTAGGTAACTCATTTGACCTAGCTCTACATAGATTTCTCAGCCTTGAAAAGCGGCTGCAAAAAAACATCAATCTGCTGACAGATTATCAAAGGTTTATAGATGAATATGTAGAGCTGGGACATGGACACTATGTAGATATTAACTCATACAATTTCAATGAAGATGCGATATACTTCTTGCCGCATCATGCTGTAATAAATGAACAAAGCAAAACTACGCGTACAAGGGTGGTATTTGACGCGTCTATGAAAACCGGCAAGAAGATCTCATTGAACGATATTCTATTGAATGGGCCTATAGTACAAAAAGAATTGTTCGATATTGTAATGCTGTATAGATTTGGGAAATTCACATGGAGTTCAGATATCAAGAAGATGTTTCGCAACATTCTTGTGAATCCGGAACAATCTTCACTCCAGAACATTTTGTGGAGGGAAAGCCCAGACCAGCCTTTGCGGTGTATTCGCCTTGACACAGTCACATACGGAGTTAAACCTTCAAGCTATTTAGCTACGCGATGTTTAATGGAACTCGCCCAGAGGCATGAGCAAGAATTACCACTGGCATCCTTCATATTAAAAAATTGCACGTACATTGATGATGTTTTGTACTCATGCGCTGACATGCATCAACTACTTGAGGCTAAACGACAACTATGTGAGCTGTTGAGCTATGGCAGTTTCAACTTGCACAAATGGGCTTCCAACACACCTGAAGTTCTTCGAAGCATACCTAAGGCTGAACAACAATTCAGTGAGCTTGATTTTCAAAAGGGAAACTTTAGTATGAAGACTTTGGGACTTACCTTGGACGTTAAAGGGGACTGTTTCACTATCAACAGCCCAGAAGCATTTAAAAGTAATAAAATAACAAAGAGGGAAGTCCTAAGTTACATATCAAAGTTTTATGACCCCATGGGCTTTGCTAGTCCAATTGTAGTGCGAGCAAAAAGCATTATTCAAAAAATTTGGTCACATAATCTAGATTGGGACGATCGCTTGCCTAACGATTTGATCGAAGAATGGCTTAACTTTGCTAGCAGTCTGGCTGACATGCAGCCCATTAATTTAGGAAGGTGTATTCCAACCAACAAAGCAGCGGCGGTGCAGCTGATCGGATTCTGCGACGCTTCCAGCACAACAGGCTACGGGTGCTGTATATACCTACGCGTGGTCGACATAACGGGTAAGGCTGAATTATACTTGCTCTGTTCAAAGTCGCGAATTAACCCACGTGCAAAGCCACTAACAATACCTCGGCTGGAGCTTAATGCTGCGTTGCTTTTGTCTATACTTGCGGAAAGAGTATATGATACATTGTGTAGAAACATACATATAGATGATGTTTACTTGTATACTGACTCACAAATTACCTTAGCTTGGATAAAGACTGACAAAACAAGGATGCAAGCTTACGTTGCGAACAGAGTAAGTGTAATTCAGCAAAAAACATCCAAATGGCAATGGCAATATGTGCCATCAGCAGACAACCCTGCTGATCTCATAAGCAGAGGCATCAGCCCACAGGAACTTCCAAAATGCTCCCTCTGGTGGGAGGGGCCAAAATTCCTGCAATGTGAGTACACATTTGATAATAAAAATCAGAACTTACCTGAAGACTTACCTGAGATGAAACCGGAGAGCCCCAGCCCTGATATGATAGTACTTGCTACAGCGGTACAGTATGATATCTGATCTTAGTAGATCCAACGCTTTATTGCTAACTCCGTAATGATTTAATTTAATTAATAGCGTATTATAATCAACACAATCAAACGCCTTCGACAGGTCGCAAAAAACTCCGATAGCATCCTGTGCGACCTCCCATGCAGAATAAATATGAGATACAAGGTTAATACCTGCATCCGTAGTCGGTTTACCCCTAGTGAAACCATATTGTTTAGCGTGGAGTTGTTTTGTACGGTTGAAGTGTGAGAGCATTTGATTGAGTATAATCTTTTCAAATATTTTACTTAGTGTTGGAAGAACAGATATTGGTCTGAAATTTGAAGGATCACCCTTATCTCCCGACTTGAACAGAGGTATCAGTTTACTGTGTTTCATGAGGTCTGGAAAAACCCCATCGTCAACACATTTATTGAATATATAAGCTAAGTGTGGGGCAATAAATAGAATTACTGAACCAATGACTGACTGATATACCCCACAAGTCTTCCGTATTTTTTAAGTTAAGTAATTTAAACGTTTTGACAATGTCCTGGCGATATACATGATGAAATTTTAAATATACATTACTGACGCTAGTGTTATTTTTTAATAAAGTCTGCTTCATATGGAGATGAATTTAGACGATATGTTGTGAGTACGGGTACATTGGTGAAGAATGTTCCAAAAGCTCGAGCAACATCAGCGTTGGATTTAACAACATCATCACCTATCTTAAGGCAGAAATCATTGTCCCTTGGTATAACTTTGCCAGTTTCGCGGTTTATTATTTGCCAAACTGTTTTCATTCTATTATTTGAATTTTTCTATTAATGTGTAAAGTTTTTGCAGTTCTACAAGCCAACTTGAAAGTTTTGGAATATTTATTAACATAGTCATGAAATTTTCGATCAAAGTCATAGGTTTTTTGATCATAAAGGACATACAAGATAACTCTACTTTTACGAATTCCAAACGTTGCCCAGTCATTAAATTTAGATTTACCGTTGTAGTCACTGACTTTCTTTAATTTGAAAACTTTATTGAATTCTGTCTGAATAATGTTGAAGAAGTCTGAGTAGATTTTGTTTGGGTTCTGTTCATTAAAGTCCGGTACCGGCAAATATATATCTAAGTTTTTCGTATATGTCTCTAGTCTATGGGATGTAATAGGCCTATAAAATGATGGACCAGTCTTATCCTTAATAGCAATTGGAAATGAAACTGTTTGACCACTGTGATCGGAAGGTAAGCAGTTAATTACACTTTTACTTGTGAATGCACAGTCACAAAAAACGTTATCTAAGCAAGTTTGGCTGGTAAGTGTAAATCTAGTCGGCTCTAAAAATACATGACATAAATTAAACGATTTGAATAAAGTTATTAATCGTTGTTTCATTATTGTTCCTACAAGCAAATCTACATTAAGATCGCCACAAATAATTAACTTTTTTCTGTTATTACATAGTTTAGTGAGGGCTTCCTCCATAATTTTCTCAAATATTTCGAAATTGCCATGGCCTTTTTCATCCCTCGGTGGCCTGTAGACACAAACAATAATATGGCTATCTAACGCTACTTGGAAATTGATAAATACGCACATCTCTGGGAAAAAACATCTAGAGACTAGAGATTACACCGGTTTGACTAATAATACTAATTCGAAAGTGGCATTCAATAACCAGGATGCAGCCAATATTTTTAACACTTACTTTATAAACACATGTACTAGCAAAAACGTACAATCAAACTTAAAATTGCCTAGATTTAATCAATCCTCTATGTTTGTCAAACCCGTCGATAGTTTTAAATTAACAAAAAAGATAGTAAGTCTGAAAAATAAAAAATCATGTGGTTATGATGGGATGTCATCTATGGTTATTAAGTCAATAGCCAAGGCTATACATGACCCCCTTCTTTTCTTAATTAATAGATCCTTAAATGAAGGAGTTTTCCCAGACAAACTAAAAAAGGCGCGAGTAAAACCAATACACAAGTCGGATGACAAGCTTGATGTTGCTAAATATAGACCAATTTCCTTGCTCTCCATAATTTCAAAACTGTTCGAGAAAATAATGGCTGATCAGTTACGAAAATTCCTGTGCTCTGAAAAAATACTAGCAAAAGAACAATTTGGTTTTCAAAAGGATATGTCGACAATAGACGCCATCTTCGAAATGACGGACTTTATAGGAGAAGCACTTGATAATAATGATAATATAATAACAGTCCTTCTTGACTTATCAAAGGCCTTCGACCATGTTAATCACGATGCTTTAATAAATATTCTGAATAGATATGGTGTTAGGGGGATAGTGAGTGATTGGTTCGTGTCCTATCTTAGCGGCCGGTCTCAATTTGTTGCGTTACCTACTATTGATGAAAGTGGAGTGCTCCGTGAAGTTGAGTCGAACTGTGAAGAAATTAAGGTTGGAGTCCCTCAAGGGTCAATACTAGGCCCGATTTTATTCCTATTATACGTCAACGACCTTCCCTTGCATACTTCAAACAAAATTATAATGTTCGCTGACGATGTCTCTGTTTTCTTTAAGTTCAGTAGAGGCAATCATGAAAACCTATCAAATACAATAAATAACTCAATAAATGGCATTATAGAATGGTTTGACAGTCTTAACCTAAACACAAACGTAGGTAAAACGAAATTGATTCATTTCAGAAACTACAACACCCAAGTACCACAACTCAGCATAAAAATAAGGGACGAAGAAATTGAATCTGCTTCTTATGTAAAATTTCTGGGAATCTACACGGACAGTAACCTAAACTGGATGAGACATGTAGACAAATTGTTTGGCAAATGCAGTAGTTTCTGTTATGCTTTAAGATCCCTTATTAAAATTGCTTCAAAGAAAGCAGCCTTGCAAGCCTACTTTGCCTTCTTTCAGTCAAGAGTGCTTTACGGTTTGGCTGTTTGGGGAGGTAGCGTCGATATAAATAGAATCTTTATCTTGCAGAAGAGAGCCATCCGCATTTTAAACAACATAGGCTCTAGCATGGAGTCTTGTAGAGAGTCTTTTAGAGAGTTGAAAATTCACACAATCACTGCTCTATATGTAATTGAATTGTGCAAACTTACAAGGCGCTATCCACTTAAGTTTCCCCAAAAAAAACCAGGTTTAAGTGAAAGACTAAATGAAAGAAACAAGGGCTACTTAGAGGTCCCACATTGTCGAACAGCTTCCTATACACGTGCTACAAAGTTGACTGCCATCAAAGTGTACAACAGCCTACCCTTAAGTATTAAAATACTAACTGGAAAAGGGTTCATCACAGGTCTAAAAGACTATTTGTTAACTGTGTCGCCCTATAATTTGGACGAGTTTTATAATTTTAAGAATAATTAGCAAATAGGATTGTGGCGGCTGTTTATTTTATCCTGTTTGCCTTGCGTATTATAATAAAATTGTATTGACCAATTATTGTATAGTGACATATTCTATTAGTGAGTGACATATATGACGATTATTTACCTCTTATTATTTTTTATTTAATTCTAACTTGTTTTTTACTTAAATTAATCTTAGTCAAATTTTAATTCGATTTAATGTAATTTAATTCATTGATCTCGAGCCCTGTGACATTGTATTGAATATTTATTGCTAATCCTATATGTTATGCATGATATATTATAGTTATTGTGTCTTTAATGAAATTGTATGCTACACTCGCTGAGTAAAATTACATGGAAATAAGTTTTAAGTTGTACGACCATCTGTACCTATAACAACTGTAATTTATGGCAATAAATGAAATAATAAATAAATAACTCAATACAGGATACCTCTATTTGTCTTTCAACAGTAAGTGCAAGAATATCTTTCCGTTGTTTCACCTTTATATTATTTTTCACTAAGATTAAAGAACCACCTCTATTAGCAGTCTTTCTATTGTAACAACGACAATTTTGTAATTATTTATGTTAAAAGACATCATATTTTCCTTCAACCAGTGTTCTGTAACACAAATAATATCAATGTCAGAATTTTTTAGAAATAATTCTAATACAAGTTCTTTTCCAGGTAGCCCCTGGATGTTTTGATGGGCAATATTTAACTGGGGCTTACATTTTGACATATTTAGTGGCTCTTCTATGCTAGAGATTTCCTCTATTGTCTTGTGAACTAATTTAAATTACTTGGAACAGATTCCAATGTTGCATGCAAAGTATAATTAACAGGTGAATTCCCAATAGGGGTGCCTGTCATATTATTCTTAACATAAGCTGATGTCAAGTTGAACTTGGTTAAACCAACTATAGCTGCGTCGCATATATTATAAGCTAACAATGTAGCTACTAATTTTCTATATTTATTAGACAGGTACAATGTATCCTCTGTCAGAGTAAAGTTATGAATAAAATTATTCATGTCGAAATATAAAATAGCACCGCTGTGATGACATGTTAAATAAAATAAATGAATATTCATTCTATGCACAGATTTGTTCTGTAGTTCTGTCAAATTACAGGCATATGGAAAATTGCATAGTATAAATTTGCATTTCATCCTAGTATGTAAGTCTAGAAGTGTTTCAACACTTTTATTCAAATCATTCCGACTAATGTTTGAATGATTTCCTACCATAATTACAATAGTGCTGTACTCATCATAGATACCGCGACTAATCATCTTCAGTAGATCTACAAATGAACTATTTGGACAGCAAATGTTCGTTACTTTTTGGTTAAGCCGGTTATGTAATAGAGGCCCAAATCCTGCACCTACTTTGTCGGAGAACAACAGAATTTTTCTCTGAGCTTATATTTTGGTAGCTGGCGGTACACGAGTGAAGGTGAGTAAACATAAACATAAACATTTCTTTATTGCAACACAAAAAGTATAAATTATTGTAGCCCTGGTTCCTAAACTAGGGTAACCTGTGTGTCAGGAACCAGACAACCCACACGTGGATGCGGATGATCATCGGTCGGTGGTATTTTGACCGAAAATGATTGTTCTCCAATATTGGCCTTACGGGGCCCCTTCCCTATGACCCGGCACCTGCCTGACCGTTAGCACCGCGTTCGGGGTTGGTGGAACATCCCTGGCCAAGAATTTAGACAGGAGGCCGTCAGCGACGCCTAAACTCTCGATGCTCAATGCTTATGTCCTTCCATCTTTAGATGACATAAGCATTGTGGATCGAGGCATTCAACAGCCTTTTGAACAATTTCTTGTACCAGATCTTGTTCCGCTTCCTCTCGAGCCGGGACCCGGCCAGAAGGGCGTCCTTCATGTCCAGTCCCCCCATTGTGCTGTTATAGTCAAGGACTACCTGGCTGGACTTTATATTTCAATGTCCCATACTTTTCAGCCATCCCCACAGTGGGTGAATGGGTGGAGAGCATGTTGACTAAGCCAACATCTCTCCACACTATCACGCTGACATCACCGCTATTTGAGTGTATGATATGGCCAGTGGATAGCGATGTCTTTGTGATAGAATTCGAGCTTATCAGGCACACTATCGCGATTGATCCTGAGTGTACCGCAACAGTCAATCCCGTTGATCTTCAAGCACCGCGCCAGCAATGGACTTTTATAGAAATTGTCCATCACGATAGTGTGCCCTTTATTGAAAAGTCCACTGGCCAAATCATACACAATTTTAGCGGTGACGCCCTGTGGGGCTACGGCTGTCACTCCCTCTGGCTCTGGATCTTGGTCACCCACGACACCACTCTTACCGTCCTTCCCTGCATATACTGAAAACTTCCAGAGGTAGCCCGTCCCGGACTCGCAGAGCTCGTAGCTTTTATACCTGCCTTGGCCGCCTTTGTGGCAATTTTCTGGATGAAAGTCAGATGGCCGTGCCATTTGAGTAGTGATTCATCCAGTGCCACATTTTGGTTAGGCAGGTATAAAGCCTGGAATTTGGCGTTCAAATGATCCAACACAGGTTGGATCTTCCAAAGCCGTCGCGCCTCAGTGGAGAGGGATTGTGGAGCGGTTTAGTTATCCACAAAGTGGATAAACTTCTTCAGAAATTCCCAACGGTCATAAGTTATTTCTGTTTTCCAGTTGGGAATTGCTGTTACGAAACTTGGACTAGTCCAATATTCCTCTGGTGTATAATCATTGCGAAAAAGACATAGATCTCCGCTCTTTCCGTAGGCTTCCACCTCGCCGAGCGTGAGTACCGAGAGCCGCCAGTTTGAGAACTGGCGGTGCATCGGTTGGTCTCAGCCACGATCTTATCAATCAGGTCTGCGTCCCAGAATTTCAAGAAAACATCTACAGGATCCATATACATAAACTGGAATGTCGGTCCAGGAATACCTGTAAATGTTTACCTAACCCCATGAGGGGACGAAGCAGGGGCTCAGGCATGATCACTGACAGACCGTCAAGGTTCACAGCCAGAGCCAGATTCCGAGCATCTGGCGCCCCATCATTGTCCTCGTCCTCGAAGCGCCGCGTGGCCTTAGGGTCCTTTTGCTTTTCGAGCGGTGCCACGATTGCGCACGCCGCCGCCACGAACGCCCGTGCAAGCCGAACCACCAGCACCACCAGCACCACCCTCATCCTCTGCGTTCACATGCCCTCGGCCTCTTCCATTTCTTGCAGCACTTACAGAAAGAAAGAAAAAGCATGCAAAAAATGCCAACGAAGTAGTGCAAACCATAATATATAAAAAAACACACAACACATAAACAAGCTCGAGCAGTGTATGCTGCATGAACAAAATTTTTTTTATTGAAATCAGTGAAGGGCAATTGTGCATTTCGTTAATTAATACAAACATATTTTGTGAAATTAACTTTTTTCCGTGTTTCGTATTCATATACTTTATTGCACAGAAACATGAAAAATACAATCACAAGTAATATTCGAGTGTTTCTTCGACATAATTGTTTATTTGAAAATTACTTTTTCTTTATTTCCTGAAATAATTTAAATCTAGGGCTGATTTGGTAAAATAATTTCGGCTAAATTATTGACTTGAAAGAAAAGTTTATATGACATGAAGTTATTTTATTTATTGATCTTTAAAAATCCACAGCTAATTATTATTTATTTACGACCCATAATAAAGTCCCATCAACAAAAGAACAAATCTACGAAATAACAAAAATGATTCGTTTTTGTCTGGCTATCGTCATGCACAAATATGCAGGCGTCACCCGTGTTAATTAAAACACATCAAACCAATTAAGCTCAAATCGTAATAAAAGTAAAAAGGTA
This sequence comes from Argyresthia goedartella, assembly GCA_949825045.1. Lineage (NCBI taxonomy): Eukaryota > Metazoa > Arthropoda > Insecta > Lepidoptera > Argyresthiidae > Argyresthia > Argyresthia goedartella. The sequence continues at coordinate 24,031,877 of OX463811.1, forward strand.
AGATTATATCAAACAAAACTATTAAGATAACACTATTTTCGGGGGATTGATATGCAACAATGTTGCTAAAGTGTAGAGGAATTATACAAGGTGTAATAGGACTGGATTGGTACATAACACACGCAACACTTTAAAATTACAGTGAAATGTTTTCGCATAACTTTTTCGAAATTATTCGGATAATATTTTCAACCATGTCCATAACTTCATCTACAATGTCTCGAACCACATATTGCGTATTTAACACAGCACTTTCACTATTCTCTTCACAAAGGTCGTACACTGCTATCTTCACCAAATGATGACCCTTTTCAGTGAGTTTGTTGTACACGTAGGAGGAAGAGTTTGGAGTTTTCCGTGTTTCGTTTGAGCTCCGTTTTGTTGCAATCGTTCTTATTCTCTTCGAATATATTTTGAGCCAATTCTAAAGGGATGTGTATAAGGTCTGGGGTCAGAATCTGTAACAAAGAAAAAAGTTTCATGTTTTATATCTATAGCAAAACCGATAAGAATTATGTTTCACTGAAAACAAAGATTCAACTCACCGATTGCGACATATTGATGCAGTGAATAAAACGGGGTTAAAACAAGCCACTGGAACAGTGTGTTGCTTGTATTGGAGGATGCGAAACAATGTGCTCAGCGTGACCACATTGAAATTGGACAATCTACTTCTGCGGTTTTCGAAAACTACCAAAATCTACCAGAGCCTTGGTCAAAATCCCTTTATGTTCAAAAGGACCACTTCCCATAACGTCTATATCTCATAACGACCACTTTTCATAACGTCCACTTCTTATAACGTCCACTTCTCATAACGTCCACTTCCCGAAACGTCCACTTCCCCAAAACGTCCACTTCCCATGTCGTCCACTTCTCATTACGTCTACATTCCACAACGTCTATATTTACGAAAATAATTGTCTTTTAAATATCAAAACAATAGGTGCGGTGAAGAAAATAATATTAAAAAATCTACAGGGTTACAGGAAAAGTCGTGCTAGATCCGTTAAGGGCGTGGAGTACCCATCATTTCTGACTTATTTCACTCTGAAACACCCTACCCTAAACTTAACCCTTTTCGAGATATTCGACTTTTAATTTTTTTATTTAAAATTGCCGATTTTTAGGCTACTAAATTTAATTTTGTTTATTTTGTGTGTCTTATTATTATTATTATTGCATTTTCATCGAATTTTCAGAACGTCAATCATTAAAATAGTGCATAAGTTAATTGAATAGGCCGAGTAGACAAGTGAAAGTTAAGAAATTAAAAAATATATTAGAAAGTTTATTCTTCTCTAAGGGATATCTAAAAAAAATATTATGGCAGTTGTTCGGCAGATGTGTTTTAAAATATCTACGATTCATCAGCTATCTAACGAGGTATAACAATCTAGGGTTTTATTTAAATTAATTGAAAAAAACTTAGTTTCATTGGCGACAGTGGAGAAGAAAATTAATACTTAACCCTAAAAAGTAAAATAAAACAATAGGTAAGCATGTTGTCATATATTAAATCAGGTTTTCACACAACTTTTTCTTACTCTACAGTTCATGTTCAACATGGCCGCCTCTGTTTCTAATACATTGTCGCATCCTTCTACGGAGACCAGTCTTCACTACTCCAGTGGTCAACGTTGTCCTCATTTGATTTGCTGCATCCACAACCCTTTCTCTTAATTCTTCCACAGACGAAACTGGATTTGGCTCGCTGTAGACAAGACTTTTCATGCGCCCCCACACATGAAAATCCATGGGGGTTAGGTTCGGACATCTTGCTGGCCATGGCAACGGCTCACCTCGTCCTATCCATTTGTTTGGATAATTTGTGTCCAGCCAGTCCCTGACACTTCTCCTGAAATGGGCAGGGCAGCCATCATGTTGGAACCACATGTCCCTGATCAAGTTGAGTGGCAGATCATCCAGCAAATCACTCAAGTCTCCTCTCAAGAAGTTTTCGTAGCTTTCCCCATCTAGATTGTCCGGGAGAAAGTAAGGTCCAATCAAATGATTGGAGATAATGCCCATCCACACATTCACGCTGAATCTTTGTTGGGACCCCTTCACTCTTTTCTTATTGGGATTCCTTAGTTGTTTTGGGGCCCAGTAATGGGCATTGTGATAGTTAAATATGCCATCTTTATCAAATTTGGATTCATCTGTCCACAAGATATTTCTTAGAAAATCTGGGTCTTCTACGTCAGCATGTACCATAAATCTGCAGAAGTCCAACCTTCTTGCGGGGTCTCCTTCTTCAATAACGTGTACCGGCGTGTAATGGTACGGGTATAGGCCAGCAGAATGCACTGTAAACCACACTCTCCATTGCGAAAGTCCCAGATCACGGGCAACAATATTAGTGGAAGTAGTCGGATCCGCTCGAAAGCGTTGCAGTATCTTATTGTCCTGTTCTTCGTCGTCAACAATTCGTGGTCTTCCCATGTCTGTATTTCGTCTCAAAACAGAGCCAGTTTCTCGAAGTCTTCGATAAACTCTGTCAAAAACGGCTACATCCGGCACTCGACGACCGGGGTAGCGAGTTATGTATTCGTTGCGAGCTTGCGCAGACACACAATCGCAGTATCCTTAACAATAGAGCATATCAGCATATTCCTCAGGTGTGTAGGACGTCATCTTCAACACTTCCGTATCACAAGTACTAATCAGAGTCCGATTAACAAGCACGTAGTCACAAATCAGAAGAAATAGTCCAGAATCACAGCCAAGTCGAGAAAAAGAGCAAAACGATATCACATCTACTGTACGAAGCACAAAAGCAGACTGACAACCAAAACAATATCCCGTGTTGTATTCCAGCCCTAACCGGTCTCTACACATTTTTTCTTTCATTCACACCTACATAAATCGTCAGGTGCGTCTTAACTTGAAGGACAATAAGCGCGGTGCCGTTAGAGCTGCTACCTGGAGCGTCCCAACTACTTTTATATCCACGAAATGTAATACAAATCCTAGATTGGTATACCTCGTTAGATAGCTGATGAATCGTAGATATTTTAAAACACATCTGCCGAACAACTGCCATAATATTTTTTTTAGATATCCCTTAGAGAAGAATAAACTTTCTAATATATTTTTTTATTTCTTAACTTTCACTTGTCTACTACGGCCTATTCAATTAACTTATGCACTATTTTAATAATTGACGTCCTAAATCATCTTATTACACATATTAAAATGCAATAATAATAATGATAAGACACACAAAATAAACAAAATTAAATTTAGTAGCCTAAAAATCGGCAATTTTAAATAAAAAAATTAAAAGTCGAATATCTCGAAAAGGGTTAAGTTTAGGGTAGGGTGTTTCAGAGTGAAATAAGTCAGAAATAATCGGTACTCCACGCCCTTAACGGATCTAGCACGACTTTTCCTGTAACCCTGTATACAGGGTTACTTTTGGACGCCTAGCCAAAAGTTACTATTATTTTTGGGACATCATTCGGAGCAACTTTCACTGAGAAACCGATTTGATCAGAGCAAGTTTATTTTTCACTTCTCGATACAAATCAGCTGATCCACTCAGGCAACATGAACTGGGATGTGATTAAAAAAAGTTGCTCTAATAAAACCGGTTTCTGAAAGTTGCTCAGAATTATGTCTCTAAAATAATGGTTACTTTTGGCTAGGGGTACAAAAATAACCCTGAATAAACATTATATTATTAATAATTTTATAACGATTTATGAATTACTTCATTTCCATCATCATCTCATCCTGACCAATGACCTCATTAGGGTTCCGTAGAGAAACAAGAAACCCTTATAGTTTCGTCAAGTCTGTATGTCCGTCCATCCGTCCATCTGTCAGCAACTTTATTCCGAAACTATTAGGACTACACAGTTGAAACTTGGTATGTAGATATATTTTGTAAACCGCTATACGATTTTTAAAAAACAATAAAAAATTAAAAATTAAGGGGGGGGCTCCCCATACATGGAACTGAAACCAAAACTTTTTTCGTCAAACCTATATGTGTGCAGGCTCAACACAGACCTTGCTGTTAATAATTTTGTAATTATTTATTCCTGCTTATTAATTATGATAATGACTAAATATTATATTTTGTATTAGTTAAGCATAAGCAATTTTTAAAAAAGAGATCTAAAAATCAATCTGTGGGAGTTTCTACGCCCTTCTTCTCCCACAGTGGTCCAATGTAGAGAAGTGGCAAAAATGACGATTGTTAAGTATATGTAAATATCTACAGTAATAAAGACATTTGGAATTTGGAATTTGTGCCTATAGAGAGGTCTTTAAAAATGACGTTAAGGTTCCTGAAACCATTTTTCCTCAAAGTAAATCGTTAAAGTCTGTCATTTTCATACAAATTATCAGTATATAAGTTATTTTCGCATAACTTTTTTTGGTTAAAGCCAACATAAGAAACATAATTAGATTAGAAACGCAAATGAAAAAAAATATTGGGTCTATCCCATAGTAACTTGCAATCAGCTGATGGGGTCAATGTACTAGGTGACGAAAAATTATTTTAATTTGCGAGCATATGTCTCTACTCTTTGGAAAAGTTGTTCATAATTATAAGTTTGAGTACTATCATTCCCCAAAATATCCGGGGTGAATTAAATATAACCGTGTATAGACGAAACCTCTTGATTTCGAAAGGGTGTTTTTAGGGTTCCGTTAGAGAAACAAGGAACCCTTACAGTTTCGTCAAGTCTGACCGTCCGTCCGTCTGTCCGTATGTCACAGCAACTTTATTCCGAAACTATTAGGACTACACAGTTGAAACTTAATATGTATTTTGTAAACTGCTTTACGGTTTTTATGCAAAAACAAAAAAAATAAAAATTAAGGGGGGCTCCCCCCAGATCATACATGGAACTAAATTGAAAATATTTTTTTTTCATCAAACCTACATGTGTGTGGTGTCTATAGATAGGTCTTCAAAAATGACATTGAGGTTTCTAGAGCCATTTTTCCTCAAAGTAAATTGTTAAAGAGGCAGACCCTTCCAAAGTGGAAAAATGAGTGCGTTCCCCCCATTAACTTTCAAAGTAAGAGAGTAACAAATCTAAAAAAAATATGTACTGTGTATCTCAATACGAACTTTCAACAAAAATTGGTTTGAACAAAAGAAAATAAGCGGTTATTAAGATATAAAATATTTATTATAAACCGCAAAGATAATTGTAAATATAATTGTCATTCATACAAACACTATGAGAAACAAAGTTACAACACAAACATCTAATCATATAATTACTTGCTACCACGGAATCCTTCATGGGCGAGTCCGACTCGCACTTGGCCACTTTTTTTTGTTTTTACTATGATATGAACTATGATTTTACTATGATAATGTTTGTGATTGTATTGATGTACTTCGATTTTAGTTCATGGCAATCTGTCGTTTATTGATGTGCATGTTATAAATAAATAAATAATAAATAATTAATATATGTTAGGTTTAATATTAATTTGTATTTATTCTTCCTATTCCTATATCTTATTAATTTGTGCAGAGGCCAGAAAGTGGCTTTCTCTATCACAGAGGAAATTATGGGCTGACAAAAAATAATACAACAGTAATACAATTAAACCTTTTTAATAACAAAAAATTCTCTCCAAAAATCAGTGGTAATCAAATCCCTTAGCAAAACAATTGTTTACAATCTGCATACAAAACCCAAATACAAACAAAAAAATAAAGGTCATCGTACATACTAAAATAAAACAAACATTTTTAATAACAAAAAATATCTCCACAAATCAGGAGTGATCAAATCACTTGACAAAACAATTGTTTACAATATGCATACAAAAACCAAATACAAACAAAAAAATAAAGGTCATCTTACATACTAAAATCATAAACAATTAAAAAAATTTAATAAAAAAAAAATATCTCCACAAATCAGGAGTGATCAAATCACTTGGCAAGACAATTGTTTACAATCTGCATACAAAACCCAAACACAAACAAAAAATAAAGGTCATCGTACATACTAATATTTGATAAAAAAAAAAAACAATGATCATTAGAGAAGATAATATAATTTATATAATGTGTGAATGAATTAACGCAAAATGAATAACTGCTTTGTTAGGGACATCATTCTAAGCAACATTCATAATGAAACCGATTTGATCAGAGCATCTTTATTTTTCTCTTCTCCATACAAATCAGCTAACCCACTCAGGCCAAAATGTAGTTACTGGGAAGTGAAAAATAAAGTTGCTCAGATCAAATAATTCAAAGTGCCATCGCCGTAGTAAGAGCCACGTCTATTCTTTACGAGTTTCTTTGCTACAGTTGACGCAAATATCAGAATTTTGTCTTTTGTTCCGTCCTCACACACGAGAAATTTCTTCTTAAAACATTCAGGAATCACAACTTCTTCTAGTGTGCAAAATGAAAGTTGACCAATATCCAGATATTTCTTTCGTGCCCTATATAAACAGTTTTTTATTGTAGAAAAAGAAGTTACCCAATTCCGGAATTCTTCTTCATCACTCCCATCCATCGATATAAATACTAAGGATAGGCCTTCCCGTACTAAATTTCTTACCATTTTGAGGCTAAGAAAAATAGCGCCCCTGTCGGAATTCGTCGGAACCAAGACAGTACGAAAAATTGTAACGGCGTCACGGTCGGTCACGTTCCGATTTGTGGTGTATAGACACAATATTAGGAAAGTTGATTTACGGATAACTCTCAAATACCCGGTGACTTTTAATCGGTGATTAGGAGTAGAAATAAAATATATCTAGCTAAAATTTTACTTAAGGGGCGAGGTCTCACGCAATTAGCTCATGTTTAATCATTTAAGATCTTGATTTTAATTTATAAGTAATAAACTACCTAATCATAGAAAAAGTTATGAATTAGTTAGGGGGGGGGGGGGGTAACCAAATGACATTACGAATAGTAATCTAATGACATTACGAGTATTAATCTTGACATTACGAATAGAAAAATAACCAAATCGATCGTTTTTCAAATATAGGAAGCGGGCAGTTTCACTGTGCGTCGCGCGTCGCTACAAAGGTACGTCAGTCGAATGGTTGATTTTCGTTTGAGGATTTTTTCGAGAACAATATTTTATAGATAATCAATTTAAAGCCAATTAGTAATTGATAATATAATATTTACTTGTGATACGACACTCCCTGTTTTTGTGTTTTGCGATTTGGGTATGATTTACACCTTTTTACGTTCCAAGTCACCATTTTTGTTTTTGCTGCCGATATGTTAATCGGCTGTCACCGTCCAAGCGCGACTGATTGCAAACAGTCCAATTTTCCCGATTTTGTACTGTTTTTGTAGCGACTCTTTCAAGCGCTCCGTGCCCTGTCCCTACTATTCAAGTCTGTGCTCCCATCACTATCTTTTATGATAGCATTTGCATTGTTCTCAAAAACTTGCTGGACCGATTCCAAATTAATGCACACGTCTTTCTTACATTGGTCAACGAATTGCAACACTTCATTTCTGGTACTGTTCGAGGGACACGAATGCTTTTTCTCTCGCAATACCTTAGTACGGCTAGTATCCAGTGTTATGGTAGAGGAGGAAGTTCGAAGATTTTCACATCTCCATAAAGATGTCCCATTTTTATTAATTTTACATGATTAATAGCAATGTCCTTCTAATAAAGCACTATCCTTACCTTTTTGTGTTCTTATAATATCGATATCCATCCCTAAAGTAATTTATTTCACAAAACCTAACGAAACAGTAACGACACCAAGATAAGTGAAGTTTTATGTATCTACCCCCGTTATTAATAATATTCAATTTGCGAATACCCACTTTTGTTTTTGTGCATTTATGATCCTCGATGTATTCGATCGAATGCACATAAGGTTTATTATTGTTTGATATACTGTCAAGAATGTCTTCGAATTAATGTAATGTAAGGCATTGCAACTAAGATACGATTCCTTTGCCCAACAAAAACTTTGCGACCAATTTATTTTCTCTAAATACCCGACTGATAAAGTTGGGGTCCCACGAACCAGGCGACGATGCGCGTTCTGTTTGTTGCTTTATTTTGTCATGTCAAATATAGAAGTACCTATTTAAATATATAAGTACCTATTTAATTTTATGAGATATGAAGAAGAATAAGAAGATGAAGATGTTTTGTTTGTTTAATTAACGTTACCGAAATAACGGTCGGTAATGTAGTCATTTTGGGATTTTGTCGTTTTGGGAAGTGGTCCTTGTAAGACATAAAAGTTGACATTTTGGGAAGTTGACGTTTTGGGACTTCATTGTTCAAAACATAGTATTTTTTCGAAAGTGGATGTTATGGGAAGTGGTCTTTTTGAACGTAAAGGGTCAAAATCTACCACAAATGTACCTTCTTATCCTAACATGATAAATAAAATAGGTAAATAAAATAGAGATGAAGTGACATTATTATTCCTCTTTATCTTTATTATTTTTAATATCTTTATACAAAATTTTATCAGTCATGCATTTCAAGATTTGAGTATCGGGTACAAAATCTGTGCATGGTGTGACTCCTTGGCTGGCATGGAGAATCGCGGCTACATTTTTATTTATAAACCTATTTCGATCTTTGGTTTTGATTCTATTAGTTTCTGAATATATTCTCTCGCATTTAACGTTAAAAACTGGAAGAATGAGCATGTCTCTGGCAAATTTTAGATATATTTTTGTACTTTAAAAACTTACTAATTTCCTCCCAGAACTGTTCAACATTTATTGCAGGAGCAGATGCACTACTGGAGGAAGACATGAGGTTCATCACTTGGTCATCAAATTGCATTTCTCTGAATTCGTTATCTATATACATGTCAGGTCATAAGTTCTGTCACATGTGCAATATGAAATAATTTAGACATGTTTATTATTTATGTAAACATTTATATAGTAAAATGAACTTAATAAAACATAGATTCTTATGGTAATAAAGTTTATTCAAAATCACCCCCGCGATTTTGAATACAGGCCTTTATTCTGCGCGGCCAGTCGTCTATCGCAGCACGAACGAGGTCCATGTCAATATCGGCGGCTGCCTTAATCAAGGATGCCTTGAGTGACTCCAAATCAGGATGAGGCTTTGAGCAGGCCTTTTCCTCCAAGTGTTGCCATATCTTGTAATCAAATCTGGACTGGAGGAGGGCCAGTCTTCGTGCCGGATGAAGTCGATTTCACGCGCCGCCAGCCAGTCTTGTGTGCTTTTCGCTCTATGAGCTGGCGCAGAATCTTGTTGGAATACCCAGTGCCTGTTATTAAACATGGTATGAGAAACAGGTTCCATAAGGTTCTTGAGGACTGTATTTTGATACACAACTGCATTCGTTTTTACGCCTTTCTCACAAAAATGTACCTCAGTTAAGCCCCAATAAGAGACTCAACCAAACCATGAGCGAGGATGGAAAATGGCCTCGTTGGACACGCGGAATACGGTTGCTCGCTTCTTCACTGCTGTGTGCTTACACCTTATCATTTGGTTTGTTGTAGCTCTCTTCCACGGTGAAAATTTTTTCATCCGAAAAAAGAATTTCCCGATGCTTTTTTCCCGCGTACCGCTTCAACAAAGCGCGGCATCTCTTCAGTCTCAGGTCCATTAAACGAGCGTCCAAACGATGTCCTGTTTTTCTTCGATATGCCCTAAGCCCTAAGTCTTCATTTAACACCCTTTTCACCGTGGTCCTGCTTAACCCCATCTGAAGGGCCAACAGTTTCTGATTACGTATGGGATTTCTTTGAATTCGCGCCTTAACAGCTTTTATCACTGCTGGAGTCCTAACAGAGCGAGGGCGACCACTTCTTGACCTGTCATCTACACTAGAGTCTTCATTGTATCGTTTTATGGTACGATAAACGAATCTTTTGGTTATATTCAAATTTTTCAGTTAGTCTAAAATCTGAATTGGTGCGTAACCGCAACGATGCAACGCAATAACTGCGACACGGTCTTCTTTAAGTGTCCACTCCATATTTAAAAATGAGGAAAATTCTAAAAAGTACACATTTTATTTTCATGAAAAATTCGAAATTCCAATTCAATAAACTTTTTTGTGGCCAGCGTTCTAAATTCAAAAGTTTTTATTGTGTGACAGAACTTATGACCTGACTGTGTATATAGATTGAACTAAATTTTCGGGCACTAAGTTAGGGAATCTTGACACAGCTCCGGCAAGACTCTAAAATTCTGCATAGACAGCTGTTTGTGGATTTAAAAATATTAAATCTTAAAAAAGTCTATCAGTGCGTAACCCAGCGTTCAACTGGGAGCACAGATCTATTAAAAAACTCTTAACATCTAGTGAATAACTCATGAATTTGTTGTTGTTATTTTGAATTTATGATATTGTAAGGGTTTTCCAACATTTACTCCTAAATATAAATTGTTTATGGGTAAAAAATAGGTCAATATTTTGGATGTACACAAACACTTTTCATATAACAGGTTAGTAAAGCTAAAAACATACCTTTTATATCATAATACAGCTTTTGTACAACTGGGTAGTCGCCTTGAAATATAGTATTAAACTTGTTTGTAAGTGGCAGAATATAATCAAGAAAATAAAAATATAGCTTGAGGTATTCATCGTTGAAGCAATTGTACAAAAAATCTGATGAAATTTTATGCCTCGTGTCTTCCAAAAACTGACCCTGGAAATATAATTTCAGGCGATTCCACTGTTCCAAGATTCGATTCACGCATGCAGAGAGAGAGAGCCAACGGATGTCATAATGTCTTAATATCCTATGATGTTCTGTCTCTGTGAAATCACTGTGAAGAAAGCGTATTTCGTTATTATATTTATTTAGTCATATTATTATTGCTTATATATATTTAGTCATATTTAAACTAAATTATCTCAATAACCCTACTTATGACGACATTTTGACAAAGAATAATTGTTGTTTGTAATTAAATTTTCAATCGATGGACATACGTTTTAGGGTCAATTCACACGTACTACAACCACACCAAGTCGCAGCGACAAAATGTGGTCAAGCTGTGGTTACGTGTGAATAGTGTCGCAGCGGCTTTTTGCAGTTGCGTTGTGGTACCGACAAAATTTCGATCTGGTTGCGTTGTCGCTGTCGTTGCGATGTGGTAACCACGTGGATATGTGCAGGTATACTCCGGCTTTCGTAGAGGAAACACGGCTTGACTGAACGTAGTCATGGAGGAAAGATTGTTGTTGCTATCCTTTTTATGGCTTTTATCAATAAGAAGAAGACGACGACATCAGCGTATTCGTCGAAATATAATTTATTGGGTACATCCTTTATTGGAAAACAAAAGTCAAAGCCAATTTCGTACTGATTATCCTAAACTTCGAAGGTTCAAGAAGAAATTTTATAAAAAATTTAGAATGAACAAGAATACTTGACTACTTGTTAAACGAACTGAATAGTGAGTTGCAAAAAAAAGACACGGCCATGAGAAAAAGCATACCATCTGTTTAACGTCTGGAAATGACATTGAGGTGAGTAATTTTTTTTATAGTTAATTATTTTTAAGTATTTAGAAGATATAATTAGTTCCATCAACCGGGGCAGACTCACCGGGCAGATGAAACTAATATATAAAATATAGGTGCAAATTAAGAAGCCGCACCTACCTGGTTTTGCTCGCGGCACTAGCATAAACATAAAAATATATTATTATTTTAATGAAAGTGGCGCTAGTGTTGCGAGCAAAACCAGGTACGGCCTCTTAATTCATTAACAAAAAAAGTAAGATTATGATTGTGGGCACGTTTCATATAGTTTCCTATTATTACAACAGTATGCATGTACAGTCAGCGCCATATCGACCTACCCTTATCTGTCAAATTTCTGCAACTGAATTTCAACCTAATTTCAAAAGCATAGATCAACATCAGATGTGGTTTTTTCACAGATTTTCGTAGGTCGATGTGTTGCTGACTGTACGTTACGCACACGTCACGCATCCGGTCTGCTCAGGCCTTTATTATTGCCAATGAGTTAATTTGCAACTGTGGTAGGGAGGATAGGAAGGCAAAAACAAAGAGCGTGCTTATATATTTTTAGGTCCATTGTTCTAAATGACAAGTTATGTTCCACTAAAAAACCGGAAAGTTTAACTTCTGCAGTTTGAACGAGTGGTGGGTCTTTTTTTTGTATGAAGGAAGCCATGGCTGATACCTGCTTGTTTGTTGATGCAAATTTTTTCATTCCCTCAATGTGTTTTTGTCTATTGGCATGAGTTTTAAGAACACTGATCTCTGCAGGTAAAATAGAGTCACAAACACAGCATTTGGCTTTATATTCGTCAGGGCCCGGTTTAAGCCATTTCTTAAACATGTCCAAATCTTCCCAATCGGGACGATATTTCTGAGCCCTATGTTTTGGACGCTCTGCTTTTGGTAATTCATTTCTTTGTTGAAAATTTTTTTTTGGTGTGCTTTGCCTATTTCTAGATGTCTCCGCCGCCATGATTCTGAAGAGAAACGAAAATATCAAAGAGATGGATATAAATAAACGTATAATCTGTGTATCCATAGATTAGATATCATGTAATCAAACCCATGATACAACCAACAAGGTATGACTATTACGGCCTTTGACACTTCTGACGACCACAGAACAATTTGCTTACGACTATACCAGTCAGACGAAGGCAACCTCCATAGACTATGGCGAGGTCGATATTTTTTCTCGTAAATGGAAATTTGGGAAATAATGTTATTTCTAAGCTGAATTTCTACAAGTTTTTAGTGAAAATGACTGTTCGATAATGTATTAATGTTTGAAGTAATGGCTGTGATTGATTATGGAAACCTATAAGCTGTGATACTATTGAAAATCGAGATTTTGTGATGTCGTGATCTTTGTTTACATCCTTAAATGGATCAAACTTATGAAGATACCTACCATATTCCGTAACGAAAACCAAGCGAAGTAAAAACACCAACCACGCCACTAAAAATATCAATTCAATACTCGAGGTAATACGTATTATGTTTACAATAAAAACTCCGACGACAACCAACCACGATCATAGACAATTATAGAAGCTCGTCTAAATGGGCGCCTCCACACTGTCCTAATATACGATCGATAATGGTACCACTACACTGCTTTTAGTAAGAGCGGGCTTGCCCGACTGTCCCGGCCGACACGGAGCTTAACGGAACATTGCCCGCTGACTGCCCGGGCCGCCACGGGGCTTGACCCTGACGGGTTAAACAGTTATGCCCGTTTGCACTAAACATAAGAGTCGCCTAAGTTCTTTCCTAACTTGTTTAGGCTGGTCCTAACAAAAAAAATCATTGCACTAACCCAAAGCCTTTCCTAAGTCTACTTAGGAGAATCCTAACTTTATGAACCCGATTAGGACGCGCCTAGTGTAGGCAATACTATTAGTTATTCTGTGGCAATACTTTGGTTGTGTTTTTTTGTAATCTGTGGATCATTTGCTGTCAAAAAAATGTGTTTTGACTTTTGCTTTGACTGACTTGTGGGATAAAATCTTGAGGATAAAGTATACACAAATCGCAATCACCATGGCAGAGGATTTATTAAATTTCCTGGAATTCATAGAAGAAGTAGATTTTCATAATGAGCGACACGCGAGAACTCCCATACAAAGACAACGACCAGACTGGTTCCAAAATTTCGATGAAATCGACTTCTTCAAGCGGTATAGGATGTGCAAAAGTACAGTATTGTGGATATTAGACCAAATTGCTGAAGATTTGGAGTACACAAGTGACAGGTAAGCAGGTATCCGATATGATCTGATCTACTCGATTATTTTCTAGCTATAATTTAATTCGTCTTGACGAGAAGTTTTTGTCCCACATGAGATCCAGGGTCTGATGAGGGAGTTCATCAGTGAATAAATGATAGAATTAAACAATAATAATTTTTATTACATAATTTTACACTCGGCATTTCGGAATAGAACTAGTAAAGAAATTCAAATAATTGGTATTGAGCACTCCACGCTTTTATCAAAATGACATTAATTTTCTCTTGAATCAATTATATATATATAACTATTTTTTACTTTTAAGTTCGTGTAATATAAAGCGTGTTTTTTTAGTTATTAAAACTATAATTTATTCTTTTTAGAAATCAGAGTGTACCGCCAGTGAATCAGCTGTTGATAACCATACGGTTTTATGCTACGGGTTCTCATCAAATAGCAATCGGAGACATGCATGGTGTTGATGTTTCAACAGTATCGCGTATAGTTAAAAAGGTCACAAGTGCCATCATAAAGCTGAGAAACCACCATATAAAAATGCCTACAACACCAAATGAGATGCAACAAAAGAAAAGCGACTTTTATGGAATAGCCAGCTTCCCTTATGTTATTGGAACTATTGACTGCACCCATGTAAAAATTCAATCGCCAGGTGAGCATTGAGCAAAGTAACAAGTATAAATTTGTTTATATATAAATATATTATTATATAATATTCATGTACTTCTTTAAGTAGTATATTCAGTAGATTAGTAATATGATTTATATATTTATTTTAATTCACTTATATGAGCACATAGGCCTACCTGTTCCGTATTTTAATATTTTCTGTCCATCCTGGGTTTGCTGGAAGAGATCTCTTTTTAGAGATAAGCTTGCCTTTGTACATTCCTTCTCTGTATCTTTTTGTGTTGTCTTTTATGTGCAATAAATATATACGAAATGTATTTAGATGTCGCAGAGAAATGATAGAATCAGGCATATGACCTTGATATGTCAGTTTTCTCATTAATAATATTTCCTAATTTCAATTTTATTTGCAAATACTTACATATTATGTTTCAGGTGGTGATGATGCAGAATTGTTTAGAAACAGAAAAGGGTACTTTTCTATCAATTGCCAGACAATCTCAGATGCAAATTTAAAAGTTCAGAATGTAGTAGCACGGTGGCCAGGATCAACACATGATTCTGCAATATTTACAAATAGTAGAATTTGTCAAGAATTTGAGTCAGGCACATATGGGCAAGCTCTTTTACTAGGTGACAATGGATATCCACTGAAGGTCAGTAAATCGATAGGCAGCCTAGCAACATTTGGCATCAGTGGTTATCCTCACATAATTTAACGTGGGAGGATACTCTGACCTAGCAAAAAGCATATGAATATCTTAAAAGACTGACGGCCTCTGTGGCGCAGCGGTTGCACGTCTTCCTACCATGCGAGAGGTCCCGGGTTCGAATCCCGGCTAGGGACAAAGTAAAATAAAACTCCCAGGTCTTGGATGTTTAAATGTTTGTATTGTCGCTGTTTCTGGTTCCCACGACACAGGGTATCCTAGTGAGGGGCCAGAAGCAATTTAAGTCTGTATGTAAATGTCTGTTTGTTTAATGTTTATGTTAACTGTAGTACCTATGTATTGTTGTCAACTTGATAACCGGGCAGTAAGATTAATGGCCGGATTTATCAAATTTCCCGTAACATTGTCAAGGAGCAAGGCAGAGATTGGACCTTGCTGTTACGGGACATGCAGGCACATTGTCTAAGGATGATTGTATTTGATGCAAGTTAAACAACCTATCATATAATGTAGTAGCATTTATTAACAACTTTGAACTATTTACAAAATTATTCAGATTCAAACACAAATTTTGTGGCTACTTTTGCTATATCCTTTGGCTCAGCATCTGAAACAAATTAATAATATTGTTTTTAAATCTTTTCCAGAAGTACCTGGTCACACCTTTCTTAAACCCGAGTAATCCAGCTCAAGAACGGTTTAACAAGAGCCAAATATCAACGCGTAATACTGTGGAGAGACAATATGGTGTAATTAAACGGAGGTTTCCGGCTCTTGCAATGGGTCTTAGGATAAAACTAGAAACAGCTTGTAAAGTTATTGTTGCCTGCTGCATCCTTCACAACATCTGTGTAGATTTTAAAGAAGACGTGCCCCCTACTCCAGATGAACTGGACGAAGACCTTCTGAACTCTTTGATTCAGGAGGGTCAAATCGAGAATGAGATACTTGGTGGAATGGAACTTCTGCCCAATGCCATTGACAGAAGAAATTTAATTACCCAAAACTTTTTCTCGTAAATGCAATTTTTATTATTTAAGTTCTTACCTTGTACTTTTTTTAATAAAGTTTGTAATATATCTCTCTTATGCTTTTCGTTCTCCATTTTTATGTTGTGTAGCTCTGTATTTTGCTTTATTTGTTGCAAGATTAACTTCGTTTTTTCCTGCTCCGCTCTTAATCTCTCTGCTGCAAATCTATTTGAGATTCTTTGCTGCGTTTGCATCTTTACAGTTCTCTCATTAGCGCTGATCTCAGGTCTTCTTCTATTAACCCATTCTTTTGTTGTACTTTTTAATATTTTTTTACCCTTTTCATTGGTAGATTCTTGTGTAGATTTTTTTATTGCTTCTTCTACTTCTTGATCCACTTGTGTTGGTATAATCTTCAAGAAAAAAATAAGTTTAATCCTTTATTAATGGAAATAATACAGATTCATTAGATTTAGTTTAGTGATTTAGCTAAATCCCTAGATCTGTCTAGTAAAATGATATAATCATGTTTATTTTACCATTTCCTGGGATTTAGCTGAATCCTGGATTCTATCATTTCCCTGCGACATAAACATGAAGCAAATAAGTACCTGAAATCGATAGAATACAACATCCATAACTAATTTAACATACCTCATCATCTTCAGAATCTTGTTGAAAAACAGTCTCATCTAAATATTCAACAGATGTTGAAGCTTGGGTGGCAAGCATGTCATTTTGAGCTGAAAAAGAGTATCAGTATTTAGAAAGTATTACTATGTTCTTCAAATTTATTTGAAATACCTTTGGATTAAAAAGCAGATCTATACATATGTATATGCTACAAACAGTGGACAGTACAGTGCAGTAAACAGATTGGACATTGGCGAGTCAGCTTGGCTTACAAGTTGCCTTGCCAGTGGATCTAAGTGTAAACAGTCACTGTCCTGAGTATTCGCCACTGTCCAATGTCCTAGACCAATGTAAACAGTCACTTAGCCACTGTCCTTACCACTGTACTGATGACCAATGTAGACTCGCCATAATGGAAATACTTACTCATAGTATCCACTTCAGATTCAGCATCACAATCTTCTATATTAGTGATTCCAGTACTGGCTCGGCCTGTTATTTCTACCACCAGCTCCAATATTGGGTCATCATACTTTTTCGATGGACCCCCACCAGTGCCGCTCACAGAACATCTGCTGGCAGCTTTATAGGTTTTGGCTTCGCTTTTCAGCTTACCCCACTGCTTTTTTAAAGTCTCTGTTGTCCTGTAATTAGTTAGTAGGTATTATTTACAAATTAAACTAGTAATAAATCTTCTCCTCTGCAGTCCTCCCTCGGTCGAACATAGAGGACAATCATCCATCAGGTGGGCCATGCACTGAATAGCCCCGCAGGAGCAGAAAGGGTTGTCTCTGTACCTCCACTTAAGCATTAGTTCGGCGCAGCGGCCCTGGCCAGTCCGGAGTCGGTTCAGCTTGGTCCAGCAGTTGCGTGGAAGGTTGAAGCCGTGTGACTGATCGTTTAGGGTATTCGAGTTGACAAACCTTATCATATCTCCACTTGAATTGTGTATACGGGTGATTTTCGCCCATTTCTGTTCCTTTTCTTTGTTGGTCGTAGCATCGTGGGCTGTAACCTTTGAAATTATGCACTGGCCTTCTTCGCGCAACAATCGCACAAACCTCAATTTCTCCTCCGCAGTAAAGTTGGGGGTTCTTTTTCGTTTCAACTTATTTTCCATATTATTAACGAACGATCGCAATTCACAACCAAAAAGTAATAAAAACGTTTCGAATTCAAATCTTGGCTTATTACTTGACAATTGACATCTTTCGGTGTGTTTACGTTAGCAAACAAAATATACCAAGGCCTTATCTTACATCTCCTTCTAACTCACGACTGAATCACTATAAAGAAAGAGCCAAAATATATTTTATGGTCTACATTACTTAGTCGGTTTATAAAACCATAAACAATCAATATTTACATTCATTCAATCATTCTCTTAGCTAGGCCATGCCTAAGCTACGACGTAACTAAGATAAATCTGTTAGTGCAATCAAATTTTTTTGCTAGGCTGTTCTTAGGCTTAGGTTCATCTTAACTAGGACAAGCCTAAGTCGCGTTTAGTGCAAACGGGTGTAAGTGTTGTGAAAATTATGACTTTTGATAAGATCGTATAGTAGGGTAACATTGGGGGTTCTGCATCACAAATTCGCGCCGCTCGCTTCGCTCGCTCCGCTCGGTTTGTGCTGCAAAACCCCGCAATGTTATCCTACCCTGCAGGTTTTAAACGGCAACCTGTTTATTCTGAAGTGTGTCTAATTCATACTGCACCTCTTTTCTATTGACTGATGACGACCTGAGCTACAAAATCTTATTGTACGCTATGCAGTTAACAATTAGTCTGCTTGACAGACATAAAATAATGAAAATTGTGTCCACTAAGTGATCAATAATTTTCATTTCAAGATATAAAAAATAGCAGCAAAACCTTCGCGTTTCGAGAGATGTCTTTACTTGATACGTGGTACGTGGTACGTGGCACTTGTTGCGACATCTCTCTCAACACTTAGGTTGGTCTGGTATGTGGCATATGGTACTTGGCACTTGGTATGTGGTACTTGTTCCCTTGCGGTTATGTCTAAAGCTGCTTTCGGGTTGCCCAAACCCTAATCACCTCAAGAGACAAATTTGCATGGTTGACAATGGGACATGTATAAGAGCAGTAGTAAATCGGGCCAATTTAACTAAAGCATCTCACACAGAACCAGTCTAACTGTAGTTTATCTTACACTTCTTATATACTAAAAGAATGAAAAACTTTGATAGCGCGATGTAGGACTTGATTCATTTTATACTGGAGAATTAAAGTTTTAAACCTGAATCCATATTATGATGACCCTTGGAACTCTGATGACAAGGTTGTGACGTATTTCATTCACACTGCATTTGTTTACTTAGAGATGTCGTAGCCATATCGTCGATTTGACCATATCACAATATGGTCAGAAATGGCTTGACCATATCATGAAATGGGTTGCCATATCATGATATGACCTGTTTTAATGAAAACATGTCTTTTTAAAAGCATTGTTATTCAGCACTGCATGATGTTTTTTTTGTGTTATACATGTCAAACTAACACGAAGACTATTCGAGGGCTTCGCTGCGCTCACTCCCTCTAGTCTTCACCTAAGCTACCGCAGTGTGTGCCCTAAAAGATTTAATCGATTTATGATATTTCACGTTTGGCCATATCGTGATATGGCCAATTCGATGATATGCCTACGACAGAGATATTCCTTATAAGTGTTCCATGTCATAATCATAACAAACTTATGCATATAAGGAGCTATCACGAATAAGGAAGGCGCTATGCGCTTTATACAGGGTGTTGATTTGTAAAGTTACGCCGAGCTCAGAGGTGGTTAAATACATGATACTAAAGCAAAAATAAATTTTTTTTTTTCAGTAAAAATTAAATTAATATTTTTTTGATTTTACAAATATTAAAAAAACATAGAAATGTCGTCCAAAAAGTGTTGCACTGGGTGGATTGAGGTTCAGGGCGCGGGGAAGAGTCTATTAGCACTCGGGCGCGGTGACTGGGGGGGGGGGGGGGGGGGTGTATCCACACTTTTAGGTAATTTCAGGAAAATTTTCAGATGGTAAACTATCGGCTCTGAGTCGGGTGTAACTTTACAAATCAACACCCTGTATGAATCCATTGCATTGAGAGCTCAACATAATTCAGTTATCCTAAACAATTGTCTCAAAAACCATGCTCTTAAAAACCCTGCTTACATTGAAATTTTCACTGCTTGTTTAGAGTGGACGATATTTTTAATGATGCCAATAAACCCATCAATGTATTTAAAGGTACATCTCATAACCATTTAAAAATTATGTTTCTAATTACACACTTGTCCTTATCCAGTACAACCATTGACCAAATTCAGTCAGCTAAGGCAGCGTTCATACAATGATTGTTAATAGTTGGAAACAAAATTGATAATAAGTACTTGAAATATACTAAGTATAAGGTTCAAAATCCTATGCCATTAGATTTTTTTAATTTTTTTTATTACACCGGTTAACAGTATTTTTTCCATTGAAAGTTCGATGTTGATGCACCTTTATAAATCAAAGCTTATAAATATTGATGCAACTAGATGAAAGCCGCTTTTCTAATACTTGCGTCGATATCTTCGAGTGAGCTCGTGTTTTGTGAATTAGTGCTGCTGAAGAACTGAAGACATAAGTATGTAAGTTTGATTTTTTATCACTTATGGATCCCGCACTTGGATACCTTGTGTCATGGGAACC
Source organism: Argyresthia goedartella (assembly GCA_949825045.1). Lineage (NCBI taxonomy): Eukaryota > Metazoa > Arthropoda > Insecta > Lepidoptera > Argyresthiidae > Argyresthia > Argyresthia goedartella. The sequence continues at coordinate 24,052,205 of OX463811.1, forward strand.
AGAAACAGCGATAATACAAACATGTTAATCTCTAAGACCTAGGAAGGTTTTTTTGTCCCAACGGAATTAGAATCCGAAACCTCTAGCATGGTAGGCAGACGTACAACCGCTGCGCCACCGAGACCGTTTTTTTTTTTTTTTTTTTTTTTTTTTTTTTTTTTTTCATTCTATTAATATTTTAGGTGGTCCAGCCCATTTGATTCTGACGTAGACGAGGAGATCAGGAGCGAAGTTCAGAAGAAAAAACCTGCTGCGAAGGCGAAAAAAACTTCAACCCCTAAAGCGAAAAAAGCGGCGACAATCCCAACACCAGCACTAACTGATGCCGGTTCTGAGTCGGATGAGGAGCCCATTCCTTGTGCTCAGCCCAAGAAACGGAAGAGAATTGCTACCTTCCCAGATTCCGAGGTAAGCTTTAATATTATTTTATTTAAACAACCATTTCTCATGTTTTAAACTAAATGTAGCATCTTGTTTGAATAATATTTTATGCTCGTCTATTTTAATTTTTTAATCATTATTTACTTTTATCTGTAGCACAAACATGTAAACATTCAAGATCTGATGTTTGTTTTTTATTTAGTTATCCAGCCGGGATTCGAATCCGCGATCCCTCGCATGGTAGGCAGACGCACAACTTCTGCACCGCAAGCCCCGCCCCTAATTTTATTTGTAATTACTTTGATTAACTTTTGATTAAAGATATACCAAAAATGTTTCGTAAAAACAATTTCCTCTTATCTTAATCCAACTTAACTCACAGTTTTAAAATAATTGCTAATAATAATTGATTGACATGCATATTTTACTAGTGAAATTACATTGACAATGTAAAATATATTTTTTTTAAATAATAGCGAATGCCTATTTCACATCTTTACAGGATGAGCTAGAGCCGATTCGTGCATCAGCGCTCAAGAACTTTCTTTCACGTCGCACCGGCTCGGGGTGTTCATTCCAGTCCGATCCTTCACGTCGAGGCGAATATTATGTGGAGCTACGGGTGTACAACAGCCGTGAGTTAGAGGGAAGCAAGTTAGGAGATCGGGACAGATGTAAATTGGCTTTGATACATATGAAAACGAATGTAAATGGAGATGCTCCCCTATGGCATTCGATTTCAAAAGTAGTTACTGATAGTAAGGAGCAATTCAAGGGAGTAAGACCAGTCATTTATCCTTTGAATATTATGTAATGCAAAGCTGTCGATATCCGAATATCGCAAGCGTAAGAATCAGCCTCCGTCTGTCATTTATCCTTTGTTTTTTTAAATCTTAATATTTTTAGCAACTTATTAACATAAAAATTCATGTAATCAATACAAGTCATTGTTATAATTTTTTCATCGTTCACATAATTTGATATTTTACTAATCTTTTACAACAGCAGTATTTGATTAAATAGATAATTCTCTTACCTACAGATAAAAATGGTTTATTGTCAAGAATGTCAAGCATATGTCTCACGATTATCTTCTCACAAGAAAAGTAGCATTCACAAATCTAACTGTTTGATACGAACTGAGTTAAGCAATGTTAAAATAATAGCAACAGCGTTTAGAAATAGAATAATCAGTTATAGAGTCAATCCTGAAAAAGAATATCTTGTACCTGATTTTTTTTTGTCAGATAACTATTCTACCGTTAGTAATCTTATAAGCACCCTTCTAAGAAAACATCGATCGTTAAAAGTAAACATAGAACTTTTTATTACATATAATCTACCTAAAGATAACACTCAATCTTTAAAATCATTTAACACAAAATATACCATGGTATTGCAAAGTACTGATATTTCCGTTTTATACCATGATTTATCAAACCTTTTGCTAATGAAGTGCTTAGAGTTTGAACACGCAGAGTCGGGGTGGACTATAGAGTCAGTAAGTCATTTGGAGATAAACATTGCGAAATTTAGTCCGTTGAAAGCAGGATCGTACATACCACTTCCGAAAAGTATTCAAAACACAAAGTCTTGTCTAAATATAAAAAATAATGATGAGTACTGTTTTTTGTGGAGCATTGTAGCACATTTATATCCTGCAAAAAATAATCCCAATAGACTTTCATCTTACCCTCATTTCTCTAACTTTTTTAACACTTCAGGAATGTCATTTCCCCCCAGCTTTAAATGTATTAAATGGTTTGAAAGACATAATACGGGAGTGAGTGTCAATATTTATGGATTAGATGAACATGGTAGTATAACAGGTCCTCTATACAAAACTTTGCGAAGACGTGTTGAGCATGTGAATTTGTTATTTATCAGTTGTAAATCGAAAAATCATTTCTGTTTAATTAAAGATATGGGAAAGCTCTTACACAACCAACTCACGAAACACAAATCACGAATTCATCTTTGTGATGAATGCTTCATGTACTTTAGTACAGAAGAGAAGTTAGCAAGTCATAATTGTGCAGGGATACAGACTGTTCTTCCTGAGGAAGGCAGCAAAACAGGTTTTTCAAATTATGAAAGAACACAAAGGATTCCAATAGTGATATATGGTGACTTCGAGAGTTTACTCCGCGAGTATTCAGATAAACATAAATCCACTCATGTAGAGAATGTGCAGGTACACGAAGCAACTTGTTTCGGTTATTTCATTTGTTGTAAGTCTAATCCAGAGTTAAATGATTATGTTTCCTACAGGGGTTCCAACTGTTCTCAAAAGTTTTGTGAGTCAATTTGCAAGGATTTGCTTCGTTTACATAAAATATTATCTGTACAAAGAGAAATGACTCCCTTAACAGAAGAAGAAAAATTAAGAGTGGAAAATACAACTAACTGTCATATATGTAAAAAATCATTTTCTCTCGAAGATACAAAAGTTCTAGATCATGATCACTTTACTGGGAAATTTAGAGGACCTGCACACAATTCATGCAATTTAAATTGTAAGACTTGTCCATTCATTCCAATAATTTTCCATAACCTTTCTGGTTACGATTGTCATCTATTTATTGTAGAGCTATCTAAAATATGTGGTCGCATTAAACTATTACCAAAAAACAAAGAAAAATATATTTCCTTTACAAAGTTTATCCCACTTGACAGACAACATACTGCTCAGCTGAAATTTGTTGATTCTTTAAATTTTTTGGATTCAAGTTTAGATAATCTCATTAAAACACTTGAAACCGAAGACTTCATTAACTTAAAGTCATTTTATGAAGATGAAAAGATGTTTAATTTAGCTCGGAGAAAAGGTGTCTTTTGCTATGACTATGTAGATTCGTGGGATAGATATAATGAGACCACATTACCAGACAGAAACAAATTTTATAACAAACTCACTTCTGAGATTATTACCAATGATGATTATAATCATGCTATGAATGTTTGGGAAACATTTGGAATGAAAACTCTTGGAGACTATACAGATTTTTACTTGAAATGTGATGTTTTATTACTTTCTGACGTATTTGAAAAATTTAGATTTATGAGTCTTAATCATTACAATCTAGACCCTTGTCACTATGTTTCTTCACCATCTTTAAGTTGGGATGCTATGCAGCTTTATACAGGTGTTGAGTTAGACTTAATATCAGATGTTGAAATCTATCAAATGTTTGAAAAAGGTATCAGAGGGGGTTTAGCTCAATGCTCACGACGGTATGCAAAAGCGAATAATAAATATTTATCCGATTATAAACCTAACATATCTTCAAATTATTTAATGTATTTTGACTGTGTTAATTTATATGGATATGTGATGATGTCAAAATTACCCATCGGAAATTTTAGATTTTTAAAAGAAAATGAATTGATCAATTTTAATGTCATGACGATAAGTTCTCATAGTGATACAGGTTTCATTCTTGAAGTAGATTTACATTATCCTTCTGAAATTCATGACAATCATGCAGATCTACCGTTTGCTGCAGAACAATTAAAGGTTCCATTTCCCCTTGGTAAAAATATAAAATTAGTATCCAATTTATTTGATAAATATAAGTATGTGATTCATTATGTACATTTACAAAAATGCTTAGAACATGGCTTACAATTACTTAAAATTCATAGAGTTCTTTCATTTGATCAAAGAGCATTTTTAGAACCTTATATAACTCTCAATACAACTCTAAGACAAAACGCAAAGTCTGAATTCGAAAAAAATTTTTTCAAGAAACAAAATAACTCAATTTTTGGTAAGACTATAGAGAATAAGAGAAAGCAGGTAGATGTGAAACTGATAAACATTTGGTCTGATTCATCAAATAAAACAAACAAATATATTGGTGCTGAAAAATATATAAGCGCTCCTAATTTTAAAAATTTGGCCATTATTTCAAAAGATTTGGTAGTCATACAGATGGAGCCCTCAAAAGTCATTCTGGATAAACCAATTTATGTAGGTTTTAGTATATTAGATCTAGCAAAAACACATTTATATAATTTTCATTACTCAGTAATGAAAAAAATTTATGACAAGAACATCCAACTATGTTACACAGATACAGATAGCCTTCTGTATCTTATAAATACAGAGGATATTTATGAAGACATGAAAAAACATATTAAATATTTTGATACTAGTAATTTTAAGTGTGACAATGTGTACAATATGCCATGTTTAAATAAACAAATTCCAGGATATTTTAAAGATGAGATGAGTGGGGATGTTATTTCAGAATTTGTGGGCTTAAGAGCCAAGTTGTATTGTATAGAGACAAATAAAAACTGTTCAGTTAAGAAAGCCAAGGGTGTGAAAAAATGTGTTGTAAAAAAATTGGATATTAATAAATATAAGGATGCTTTATTTAAAAACATAGAATTTAAAGATTCAATGTATTTTATACGATCTAAAAATCACTGTGTCTATACACAAAAAGTAAATAAGGTTGTTTTAAATGCAAATGATGATAAAAGACAGATATTAAATGGAAGTTTTAAAACATTGCCCTGGGGACATTATTCCACTATATTTTAAGAAATAACCTGCTGTTGTAAATTAATTAAAAAAAATAAACAAAATTTAACCATGTTATATCTAAAGTGGAATCATCACTTTAGATATAATGTTGTTAAATTTTGCGGTTTAACTTTGTAAAAATAACCAAATGAGGTTTTATGTATTTGTAGTTAATATAATTTGCTCCATGTACTGTTGATATTTACTCGCTTATTCCAATAAAATAATATTGTTTAACCTTATTGTTTGTATCATTTATTGAAACCCTCCAGTTCCTTAACAATGTAGAGCTTGTCTTATCTCAAATGACGCACCACCTCATTTCTCATACAAGCAGATGGAGTTTAAAGTGGAGAGGCATGTCATTTGAGCTGAGACAAGCTCTACTTTGTAAATTTTTATCTACTGAAGTTTTTATCTATCCTAGTTAAAATCTCATTAAATAAATTAAACACAAACTTTTAAATATCAATTTATTCACATTTACATTTACATGGGATATATTTATTAGATAAAATAGTATGAAGTCATCGTATACTAGAATAAGGTGAGATAGCTAACATAAATAACAAAAACTACTTATTGATATTAATTATCACTATTATCACATATTTTTTTTGAAATTTTTCTAATTAAATTCTCAGTCTCTTCGAGTACATCCTCATATAAATTTTTTACCACATATTGCACAACAACATTTCTATTCTTATTTCGTTCGTCTAGTGCCTCGATTTCAATTTTTATAACACATGATCCCGAAGCATTTTCTTTTTTAATAAAGGAAGCATCATTCAGTTTCCTTTTTTTAGGGGCAATGGTTTTTTCCTTCTTCTTGGATTCCAACCATGCTATCCTCCTATTTTCAGCTTTATCTAGCCAAGCGTTTACATCTTGACCTTCACCCCCAACACCGAACTCATCAATCAAACTAGGGTCCACAGCTGGGGGGCTAACATTGTAGTAGTTGAAGACAGAGTTCTCCGACATTTCTGAAACAACATTCACATGTTTTTTAAAACTTACTGCAGCAATGATTTGAAGTATAATATTATTTTTAAACAGACATGTAAAATAGGTACTCACTTGTAAATAATAAAGTTGCTTGAATAGTTTATTAGATCCTTGAGACTGGAAGTAATCCCTCAGAGCTCTAAGACACTTAGATGTGCACACTGATTAGGTTAAATATACACTGATATAAAATAAACTGCTTGTGATGAGTATAGACTGAGCGAGGGGAAGGGAGGGTTGTTTAGGTTTTGTTAATATAAAAGGAGATCTGCTGACGTAAGTAAAGATGAAACTTAAAACGGATACATTTTCTAGGAATTTCAGAAACTAATCAAACTTTTATAAGTATTCAATAACATAATAATATACATACATACATACATACATACATATGCTTGAACCTTTTCACCTAAGAGGGGTAGGCATAGACTAAAGATCTTCATTTGCTATGATCCTGGTATACTATATGAAATCTATTCTTATGCAAACAATAAATACACATGCTATTTAATGTATTAATAGCTCATTATGTCATCAGAAACTAAAATGAAGTTAATCAAACAACCCGTTTCTTTAAATATTTGTGAAATAAAAGTTGATAAAAATACTAACACTTTTAGACATAGCATTCTTTTACCAAATTCCATTCGCTGCATAATATGCGGGCCATCGAATTGTGGAAAAACAAATGTAATGATAAGTTTGTTATTAAATGAAAATGGGTTAAAATTTCATAACATTTATCTTTATTCGAAAACAGCTTTCCAGCCAAAATATCTATTTTTAGAGGAAGTGATAAGATACATTCCAGAAATTAAATTGTTCCTGTTCCAAGATGAAAAAAATGTTATTCCACCCCACGATGCTTTGACAAAATCAATATTTATTTTTGATGATGTAGTCTGTGAAAATCAGAGTGATATACGTAATTATTTTTCCATGGGTCGACATAAAAAAATTGATTGTTTTTATTTATCGCAAACTTACTCAAAAATACCTAAGCAGTTGATTCGAGATAATGCTAATTTATTAGTTATCTTCAAACAAGATGATGTAAATTTAAAACATATTTATGATGAGCATGTCAATTCTGATATGAGTTGGCATAGATTTAAATCAATGGCTACTGATATATGGAAAGAAAAATACGCATGTTTAATAATTAACAAAGATTGTGAGCTAGATAAGGGAAGGTACAGGAAATATTTTGATATATTTATTAAATTAGAATAAAAGGATTATATATTACTGTCATTAGAAAAAAAATACCACTATAGTGCAAGCTATAAGAACGAACAGAAGTGTACAATTATTAGTACTTTAAAATGGATGTAGATATAAAAAAACAAATAATAAAATCAGTAAGGAATATTAAAAATAAATTAAAAATACTGAAAGAGGAAGAAGATATTTCAGAACGTAAACAACGTAAGATATTAAAACCCATTACTGATCCGTTAGAGTCGATAGTCTCGATACATAAAAACGAAGAGAATAAAAACAATCAAATGGAAGCTTCCAATGAGAATAATGATGATTACTTTAGCTCATGTACAAGTGACACTAGTATGCATACTGAAGATGAATTAGATGATAGTATTTTCCATGATGAAAGGAATAAAAACATTACTTATGGTATAAGAAACGAAGGAGGCAAAGTACTAATAGGAAACGTTCCCATCGTAATAAAGAAAACTGAAGATAGTTCAGTGTTTAGTATTAAAGATAAAAGCTATGTCATTACTCCAGGTCTATCAGAGTTGTTGTTTGAAAATAAACCTAAGATAGATTTGATCACAGAACAAGATAGGTTACTATATAAAGATATTTTAATTGCTACTAATGCACATAGAAGAGGATTTATTCCATCAGGACAAATACAAGGTAATTCAGGAATAAAATATTCAAAAATAATTAAGCCTTTATTTCTTGAAACTGAAACAAAAAAAGTACAACAAGGTGGTAGTTTACCAATATTAAAAAAATATAAATCAAATACTGATTTAGTATACTGGGACAATCCTAATGAACTTATTGATAGGTTAAAACTTTTAGTTGCCTCAAAGAGTGCAGGAAATACCAATCATGATAATGAAATAATTTCTATAATAGAGGAATTAAAAGAAGCAGGTATTATTAGAGAATAAATAGAGCGTAAACTTTTTCATTAAACTAGTTTATTACTGACGGGCTAGCGATGAACATCGATAAGTTTGGACATCATGTATTTAAACGACAGAAAATGGATAGTCACTCAGATTATCTGATTTGTAGTATGACTGATGGATCTTTAAATAAGCTCCTTAAAAATATTGTAAATCCAGTAGATGCTGGAGATTGTGTGAACAAACAATATGTTGATAAGAATATAGAGAGCTTAGAAATTAAACTCAAATCAATAAACCAAAATCTGGCACAAATTGGATCAGAAATCAACAGTATCAAACAAAGTATAGAGTCAGTGAAACAGAAAATTAAAAAAAAATGAGTAAAGAAATTGTAGTGAAAGAAATACATAAGCAAGCAAGAAAAAATTTTCCAAGAAGACATGTTGTGATGAAAGACATTGATGATTTATGGCAAGCTGATCTAATCGACATGCAATCTATTTCTAGAGAAAATTCTAATTTCAAATACATATTGGCTGTTATTGATGTCTTTTCAAAGTATGCTTGGGTATATCCTTTAAAACAAAAGAATATGGAACAAACATTTAAAGCATTCCAACATTTATTTAGTAAAAATCGTATTCCTAAAAATTTGCAAACTGATTTAGGAACTGAATTTTACAACAAGAAACTTAAAACATTGTTCAATCATTATAATATAAATCATTACTCAACATATTCTACTAAGAAAGCTTCTGTAGTAGAAAGATTTATTAGAACCTTTAAAGGTATTATGTATAGATATTTTAGTTTAAAAGGAAACTATGTTTGGTTTAGTCATGATATTCTTTCAAAATTAATAGAAATGTATAATGGCAGAATGCATAGAACAATAGGTTTGAAAC